>JASGCC010000009.1:0-1350000 GCA_030067915.1 Hydractinia echinata | reverse complement strand
TGTTTCTGACATCCCGTTAAACTTTTGTCAGCCTACATGTAAAATGCCAGGTTTTTTACAGGGGTTTTTTACATTTGATTGGAAATTTACGTGGGTTTATGACTTTGGGTTAAAAAAAATTATGAGAGGATGGTATGGTTAAGTCAGTTTATATTGTTTGTGTTGCAAAATGCTGTTTTTTGAAATTTTTTGTAAACTTTTGTGGAAATAGACCACATGCAATATATACTGAAAGAACAAATTTTTGTAGAATCGGACTTCACTGTAAGCTGTTGTATAAGCTGATGTCTTTATATTTCGTAATATAAACCATTGTTGGGGAGAACTATCTGTATGTGATGTCATTTTTGCTGGAAGAAAATTCCATGGTTTCACGGTTTTGTAGGGATAAATGATTGCTGATGATAAAAAAATACTTAATTTTCTGACTGAAACTGTTTTTGTTTTTATATTTTGTAATCTAAACGCGAGGACTGTATGCACTGAAATCACTGATTTTTTTAAATTTTGATGTGTTTCATAACCTTTTTGCGGAAGATTAACCCTATTCCAACTGGGGGGGACCAAATGGTCCCCCTACCAGTTTTTGTTGCATAACTTTTTATAGGATTATGATATGGCCCTGAAATTTTCTGACTTTTTCTAAAATTTATTTAGCAATATTTTGCCTTAATTTTTTTTGGAAAAAATTATGCTCATCTTCAGCATTCATTCAATTTATTGAGGTTGGCAAAATCCAAAAAGTATACCTGTTTTTAATTTGGCTGAAATAAATCAATTTCAATACTTTTACTATTGTTTTAAAATATAGAACGGAAAAACATACTCAACTATGACATTTACTCATTTTGGGTACATTTTCATGTCACTAATCCATTGTCATCTGTTATCATGGAAAAAAGACAATAAGTTGATAAAAAAATGAAATATATACTATTATATATCATTGTTTTGCAAATTTTACAGAGATTTTATATATCTACTTAGTTTTTACTGTTAGCGCAGTCAAATAATTATCTTTTTATCAACGTATGTTGATTTTCTGTGAAGGGAAATTTCGTCCTTTTGATCGATGACGATGACGTCATAATATGCGTGACATCGCCAAAATAAATAGTTTTTTGAATTGTTTAAACCACAAATCACAAAACTAAAAAAAAATAGAGCCGTAGCTAATGAAATCAATTCCGTCATTTGATTAAGTCCAAGAGTCCAATTTGACGGGTTTTGATGACGTCATCTTAAAAATAATGATGTCATCATGATTTTTCTTAATCAAATTGATTTTATTTATCAAATACTAACTCCCTACCAAATTTGAAGTAATTAGCCTTTCTCAATCAGAAGATACATAGGCTACCAAACAAATGTGCCAGCGAAATGGAAAGTTTTGGTTTGTTGAACCATCTGCAAATGTCATAATTTTTACATTGCTATTGTTTTCCTTTATATGTGTTGTACTAAACTAAGCATAAATAGCTAGCTATAGACGTAGCTATAAGTCTCCCCAGCTTAAGTATATTTAACTGGGTGTCTTAGGTATATACTGTTTTGTTAGCTAGCTAGCTAATGTTAGCTTCAAGGCTCCATCCCATAGCTAGCTTTAATCTATGAGTTTTGTTGTTATTCCTCTTTTTTTAGGTATTTATAGCTACCTTAGTAGTCAAACTTCTCTTCTTTTTTGAACACGAATTATATATCATGTAACAAGCTAGCTACAAAATCTTTCTTGAACTTTTAGGATACTGTGACACATTTTTATGCCCATAGAGAATAATTTTTTCACATTTCCTGTAAACTTTACAAGGGGACCACAATATGACAAGTGGAACGAATTTTATAGAATTTAAAGTGTGTGTGTTAAGTTATTTTTTATTGTTTTGTTTCGTCATCCTGTTAAACTTTTGTCAGCCTACATGTAAAATGCCAGGTTTTTTTACAGGGTTTTTTGACATTTGATTGGAAATTTATATACACGTGGGTTTATGACTTTGGGTTAAAAAAATTTATGAGAGGATGGTATGGTTGTCAGTTTATATTGTTTGTGTTGCAAAATGCTGTTTTTTTGAAATTTTGTGTAAACTTTTGTGGAAATAGACCACATGCAATATATATACTGAAAGAACAAATCTTTGTAGAATCAGACTTCACTGTAAGCTGTTGTAAAGCTGATGTCTTTATCGGTAAAAATAACAGCCATAGTTTACTAATTAAGAAAAAAATAAAACGAGTTTGAAAGTTAAAAAGTATTTATTTGTTAAGCTTTTCGTACACTAAGTACATCTTCAGACTATATAAACAACTTTGTCTTTATATTTCGTATTATAAACTATTGTTTGGGAGAACTAACTGTATGTGATGTAATTTTTGCTGGAAGAAAATTCCATGGTTTCACGTTTTTGTTTTTCTTGAGAATTTTACAAAATTTTGTAGGGATAAATGTTTGCTGATGATAAAAAAATTACTTAATGTTCTGACTGAAACTGTTTTTGTTTTCTATATTTTGTAATCTAAACGCGTGGACTGTATGCACTGAAATCACTGATTTTTTTAAATTTTGATGTGTTTCATAACCTTTTTGTGGAAGATTAATGATTAATGGCAATATACGACATGCTGAATGAACTTATTTTTGTTGATTTAGATGTGTTTCTCAAAAACCGATCTGTTTTACATTGTATGTAAACCTTTGTTTATGAACCGTATACATACAATGTTTGTTGATTCAAGTTTATTCTTTGCTTATTGATTTTTTGACATTTAGGTTTAAAATTGTTGGTAAAGGGCAGTATGGTTCATCATATACTAAGAAATAAAATTTTTGTGTTCTTAACTGGTTGATTTTTACATTTTGTGTAACTTTGCGGGAGAGGATGGTATGCAACCGAAGTGACTGATTTTTCTAGATTTAAATTTGATGTTTTCCAAACTATGGCTTTTTCATATTTTTGTATAAGCTTTTAAGGGAAAGACAATATTTAAAATGTGTAAAGAACTTATTTTTGTTGATTTGTGCTAACTCTTGCAGGCCTTCTTTTTGACATTTCAGAATAAAATACTGAGGGTTTTCAACATAATCACTTATAAGATGTACATATTTGAGATGCGTTATTATCCGTGTTGTGACTGTCGGTGTTGTAACTGTCGGTGTTCTTACTGTCGGTTTGGGGGGTGTTGTGAGTGTTGATGTTGTGAGTGTCATTGTTGCAACTTTTTATCAACTAGATTTTGCACCTTGCATGCTGTTCTTTTTTATTTTGTGTAAGATTTGTGTGGAGGATTTAATGCGATTTGACATTTGATATTTGGTGTAAGATTTTAAGAACATTTTTTTTTTGTATATGCACTGCTGACGTCAGCAAAACATCTAAAGCAACCTATTTTTTCATTGGGCTTTTGCCTAAGTGGATTTTTCCACGGGCCTTATCGACTAGTCTTTATAATAATAGTCGTATTTTGTCTGTCTGTCCGCGAGAAAAGGGACGTGCAACTGGCGACTCCGTGGATTTTTCCACGGGTAACGACTAGTTTATAAAAAGCATTACGATGGAAATGGAGCTACACATGTTCCCCCCCATTGATTAAATTTTGGAAGCACGTGGTCGATTTTGCCGTGCGTTTATGATCGTGTGAATCGTGGAATGAATTGCAATGGCGGCTCTGTAGGCGGAGAGAAATTAGTGTGAGTTTGCTATTTCAGTAAAACATTTAAATATGTTCTGATCTTCAGTTTACTATAAAATTTTCAGGATAATGTTTTTTCATCTATATCTTTCAGTTTTTACAATAAAATAGGGACATAAAAAAAAATTGCCAACAAAGGTGATTACGCGCCTTTAAAGCCGGCTAGTAATGAGGAAAATATAGTTTGGTTTGCATAACTAAAGCTTCTTATTCCAGATCTTGGTCTGCGTAGCCTACCGGATTGTTTACAAATAATATGTACTAGGGCGGTTATTAGTTTGTAAATTATAAGGTACTATGACAGTATAATTAGCTGCTCATTCGGGGCATGTAGCTAGAGCTATGTGCTAATAGTTCAGGCCTAGTACCCAGTGTTTGAAGTAGAGTGACTCCCAACTAGCGTTACTCATAAAGGACATTTCCTTGTGCTTGGTTTTCCTAACTTAGAATAATAGTATGAATAAACAAATGCAATGCCTTCCCTGCAATATCCAACGCTTGTTACATATGCCTGGGTCAGAAAACAATATAACAGCCAGCTAGCTACAGTAGGGTAGGGATCTAAGAAGAAAAATGACTTTATTTCGTCTAAAGACCAAGCGCTCCGCACAGGCATCCTATAACGCAATGGAAAAAGCTAAATGTAACCGGCAACTGTTTACTCTCATCCAATTTTACTTTAAAGGAGAACTAACGAAAAAACCTACATATATGTTTTTTATATATTTAAAACATTCTTACATATCACGAAAACAACACGACATAAAAAAAATTAAATTTTTTCAGTTTTTTATGTCCAAATTTTGGCCTCCAATCGATAATTACATTAACAGTCGCCCCCTTTATCGAATAAAAGGCAACTTGGTTCGTACACATTTTGTTAATTTGTGACGTCACACGGCATGCATAGCTCAACAGGATTTGTAAGACACTGGTATTTAATGTGATCATATGCAAAATTTGATTGTTGTTTTAAATACGAGAAGGTCTTACCAAGATCCTAAAACAAAGAAACTTTTTTTAAGGTGGTTAGAAAAAATGTCTAAATTTCAAGTATTATCTTTTACCTGTTTTCAGACGACAAATTCATCTTAGAATACGGTGGTAAGTAGCGCTAATTATAAATTTCGGTTTATATTGTGCAATCCGGCACTTTTCGCAACCAAGCGCAAAAAAAAAACTGCATAGTAACGCCCATAGCGGCCATTTTTGTCATTTTTAGGGAGCTTTCTGCATCTTGTTCCGTGTTTAACGCTTAAAAATCGCTAGATGCCACTTTTGAGCCTCTCAAGACAATACATTTACAGTATTAAATGTGAAACGTATTGTTGCACAAGCAGTGAGGAAGCTGCATTAATAGTGTACCCACCAAAGTGAACTCGTCAGAGTTTACTCATCATCAATTAGACTTAGACTTAAGGTCTTAGGTATTTGGTGCTTTACAGGCAAAAATAGTGCTGCCGTACACCTTTTGTCGATCCACAAGTCAAGAATGTTCATAAAATAATCTTTAAACAAGTTTTTTTGCCGTTTAAGTTCGGAATCCACGCGAAACAAGAATTCTCAAGATCGAAGCACACACACTTTACAATTTCTTCTGTCGTTGCAGGCATTAGTACCACCTAATGTTTAAATGAAACCGATTTTCAATTCGAGTTATTTTTTCGAGGCATTGCCAGTTTCGCCCTGTTTCGTCCAAGAAATACCGCATCAGTTCTCTGGGAGACCAGTCAGCCTTACGAAAATGCGTTTCACTCAATCCATACACGTGACCCTTGAGGAACATACGCGGCCAAAAAGGCGCTTAAAATAGCGCATGTTATTCAGTTATTTGGTTAGGCGTCGAGCAGCAAAATGTCATATTTTGTCTATATTTTTCCTAGCAACGGGTAACCATGGCACCCAATCAATTAAATTTTTGACTTAATTTTGTCGTACCGTCACATACTATGATATCCTCATCAAGTAACTTCAGAAAGGAAAATCCTCTGCGAAATAGTTTTTTTTCTAGGGGAACTACCGAATTCAAAAACGTATATTATCATTCCATGCTTGTTTGTCCAGGACCAATTCTTTGATGATACCTTCATTGTACAGAGGTCAAACCATTTTTAAGTCAGCAACAACGAATTTTAAGAGCGACAAGTGCATCTTTACCATATAAAGTATCCCAAGCTCTAGCTTGATTTTGGCTATTTGATCTTAATCTGTTAATTCAATGACGAACACGACGACAAAATCTTTAAAATTCTACCATCACAGTTAGGTTTAAAAAAAATCGAAAATGTCAACATATAAATAATAAAAATAAAAAAATTCGAAGAAATAAAAGATGGGTCTCCGGTATCGGCACATGGGTACAGGGTCTCGGGTCTCGGGTATATATCGGGTATCAGGTATAAGGATAGGCTATCATAGGCTAATTAATTCTAAGTTGGGCAATTCGGCGATTCGGTTCAGCTTTGTTGCCGTAGTGATGATTGATATTTTGCTTAATTGACGAATCGCATTTGTGCTACATCCGCCATTTCTAAAATTTTGCTGGGTGAAAACAAAGCTAGTTCGTAGGGGGAAGAATGCTAAAAAATGTGGAAAGGGAAGAATAATTAGCTAACGAAAGGTAACCACATTAAAAATCTCTCTGGAAATTATGCTTGGCTATCTAAATTTTGCTCCAAAAAATTATCTTTGCTCAAACTTCCAAACTTTGTCCAGCTCTGCACTCTCTTCACCTAAAATACGGAAACTTTTCACCTCCAAAAAAATTGTTATGACGTCAAACCGAATCGCCGAATTCACCAAAGTAGGAGATGAATTGATTAGATAGAAATTAGGTTATGTGTCGCTTATTTAGGTGTTGCATCGTCCACCATATTATTTTGTGTACTAAGTTCCATTATAATATGAATCAACAAAGCTAATCGCAGGAGGGGTTTTGCCATAAGTTGTCAATGTGATAGTTCAAATGAGCAATATTTTGTTAGGTACTCTATTATTAACACAGATTTGATCAATGTAGTTCTGCGAATGAATAAGCATACTTGCAATGGTTGGTTCTCATTTGTCTAGTTAAGCCATGTGTTGCCAGGACAGGATTAAGTGCTGCTAAGTTGTTTAATAGTCCTGAAAACGAATTTACTTTTGTTGATCGAAAAATCCCAGGAAACATTCCAGCAGACAGACTGATCGATCGACTAACTTTTGTAAGGACGTCGGGAAGCGAACATGACATATTTTTAGAGAAGACTTAATTAAGCTACCACATGTCACCTAACAAGGCGAATTGCCTATTTAGGCCAATGTAGCCTAATTGGGTGTTTGCCTTGCCCTGCCCTGCCCGACTGACCCACCGACTCAGAAAAAAGCCTGAAAAAGAGTATAATTTTATCTGCAAGTATAGACCTTTGTAAAGCCCTTTTGGATAAGGTACAACATCAATAGACTAATGTTAGATGAGCATCTTCTATATAGGTGATTTATCTTTTTGTGGAGTTCAGTTGCTTGCTAAGTCATCTTTGTTCAAGAAAAGTTCTGTGTACTTTGCTTTGCGGAACTACAAAATTTATAGACGTCAAGGGTCTCTTTTCTTTAGATAATTAGGCTAGTGATATGCTATTTAGACTACGTGCAACCATATTAAAAATATCTCACGTGAAATCTAGCCTTTTCCCAGATGTAACCTTTGCCGTAAAACAAAGCAGCTGTAACATATAGCGCATGCGTTCATAAATCAAAACAAACTAAAAACTATCCTGACAGTGGAAATAATAATCAAAAATATTTTTAGCTTAAAAAATTGTTGTGACTATGCAATGGAATAGCAACAGACATCAAAAACCATGTAAATAGCCTAATATATCGCTTACATCACTAGTGTAGCTTATTTAGACTGTCAAAACCTAATTTGATGTTGTCCTATTTTGACTGTAACAATTGTGTGCCAAACAAAAGCGCATCACAGAAATGCAAAAGTTCAAATTTAGTAACTCGGTAATGCAAAAAATAAATTTGGTAAATGATACAACTTTTTCATCCTATTTGTTTGTTCATTTTCATATATTCTGGTCCGCAAAATACCATATTACTATGCAGTTAGCGCAAAAACCACATATTTGAGGTTTTGTGACTTGCAAATTATGCATTGTTTTGTTTTTGTGTAACATTTTTGCGCAGGCACTTAAATTGATATTTTACAAGACGGATAGTCTGATAATTTTTATTCACACTCCATACACAGACAGACAAGACACAGAAAGACAGACAGACAGACAGACAGACATGCTTGTTTTTCTTAGCAAAACAATATGTAACTTTATAACTAAAAGAAGAAATTCAGCAAAGTAGAAGAATTTTCCTAAATACTTTTGGGTTTTTCATCTTCGCGCAAAAATTTTTTCAACTTTTGCCACAATTGTTAATTTTATGTTACCAGCTTCATAGATTCATTGAAAATGGACGAGAATATATATAAATTGCAACTATTAACTCTCGCCAATGAAGCAGAGCTCTATTTGCGCGATCTATTTCATGAATCTGAGTATGGAAATCTACCAAAAGACGAAAAAAATTTTATAGTCATGTGGAAAAGTTAGATAGAAGTGGTAAATTGAATCATCTTCGACCAGAATAGCGACCAAGCAATAAAAAGACAGACTCAGAAAAATTTGACACCATTCTGTTGTCTCACTTTCTTCTTACTCACGCAAAATTAACCAAACCAGCTCGAGCGGCTCTGGAGAAAATAGGAGACGAAAAGAACCTTATTCTAAGTAACCCTGACATAACGTACCAAGAATTTGAAACACGATGGAACAATATGGAAACATTTCTTCGTAGGCTTGGGCATCCGTATGACTGTCATGGTAAATATATAAAAGTTGCCTACGATTTCGATCAATTGGATGCCTTGGACGGAATTGAAGGCTCCGTAAGGAAAAGTGAAAGAGAAATAAAAGAGTATAACGACAAGAATAAATACAAATGAGAAATCATTGAAAATCAATTTGAGCAGCACTTGGGCGATGTTTGTACTTGATGTTGTTCTGTAAACTTGTTAGACATTTTCTTATCCAAATTACGAAAAACTTTCAAGTGATCATTGACATTTTCATATTTCACATAATAATTTGCTGCTTACATGTTTACTTTATTTTGTTTTGGTTCTTCTTTCATTATTTTAAGGAACTGTTTTGTATCTTGTTTGGTTGCTTCATTTCAAATTTTTCACTTAGTCACTTCCTTATCATTTTCGACTCAAATCTCAAACTCAGCATTTAGCAACTTGATTGATGATGTTGAAATTGTCTTTTGTAAAAACTTCAAAGTATACTAGTAAAAAGGAAAGAAAAAATGTTCGGAAAAAATTGTGTCTTAGTTTCCAAGCACGCATTAAATTTTGTTCGTATAAATCTGAATGAATTCAGGCTGTGCACATTAATGCACATTCACATATTTTCTGGGTTCATATATCGATGTACTTTATATTTTGCGAGTTAGCAGTTGAAAAGACCTATAATTACATGTTCTTAATTTCTAGCAAATTATCAACCACAACGTTCTTATAAACTAGGTTCCTTTAACAGGCGTATTTAAAGTTCTGGGACGTATGGGAGCTAACTGGGGGGAGGCATCGTTTGTTCTGTGCTTCTTAGGTTTATTTTACAATATGTCTCAACAAATCCTTAGATTCTACGCTCTTTCGTGTTACTTTATTAAATAACAATTCGACCATAAGATTTTTAATCAAACTCTAAAAGGATACCAATACGCTTTGTTTCATGGAATTTGACGGAACATATTGAGAAACCAAGAAAGAAAATACAGTTTTTTTCGATATCAGATAATCAGACAATTTTCCCCAATCAATCAAGGGTATTTAGACATCACTAATTTCCTGCCCAGCTCGAGCATTTAAATTCTATTAGTTGGACTTTTTGGAAATTTGAAAAAATTAGAAACAATAAGAAAGAAATAATAGGAATAGAACATTTTGTAAATTAACGCCGCTTTTTCTCATTTTCTCCTGGAAAATGGCCCCATTTAACGCTGGCCCCATTTAACGTCGGCCCTTATTCCCCACAGTCGCAAATATAACGCCGAATTAGATTGGTGTGAGTTACAGACGAACTTCCCTTCTCTAGCCTAATCTAAAAGTTTATGTAGACAAAAATATAAAATTTTCACCTGCAAATTTTAGAATGTTTTTTCCAACTTTGGTATATTTCGCGAGCCTTAACTTATTGTGAAAGTTTCATATTTAATTGTTAAATGACTCCCTTAAAAGCTTTTCAAATGTAAACATTTATCGAATTAACAAGTGTTATATTATCCCAATCTTGTGGTAGAGCTTTGCTTCCAGTACGAAAGATCGTAGGTTCAAACCTTGACGGAGTCAACAAGAGATTATAAAAGTGTGAATCTAACCTTTCAATTTAGACTTCAGCTTGAGAATAGAATTGACGTCTTAAGTGGTTGTCTGGCTGATTGGTTGTTATTTTCGCGCGACTTTCGTAGCTTAAATGGTAGCTTTAAATGCGCTTGGACCCTCTTTACAGAACCCTCATTAATAAGATGATTGGTGGTTATTCTCGCGCGACTTTCGTAGCGTATATGGTAGTTTCAAAAGCGCTAGGACCCTCTTTACAGAACCCTCATTAATAAGATGATTGGTTGTTATTTTCGCGCGTCTTTCGTAGCGTATATGGTAGTTTCAAAAACGCTAGGACCCTCTTTACAGAACCCTCATTAATAAGATGATTGGTTGTTATTTTCGCGCGACTTTAGTAGCGTATATGATAGTTTCAAAAACGCTAGGACCCTCTTTACAGAACCCTCATTAATAAGATGATTGGTTGTTATTTTCGCGCGACTTTCGTAGCGTATATGGTAGTTTCAAAAACGCTAGGACCCTCTTTACAGAACCCTCATTAATAAGATGATTGGTTGTTATTTTCGCGCGTCTTTCGTAGCGTATATGGTAGTTTCAAAAACGCTAGGACCCTCTTTACAGAACCCTCATTAATAAGATGATTGGTTGTTATTTTCGCGCGACTTTCGTAGCGTAATATGGTAGTTTCAAAAACGCTAGGACCCTCTTTACAGAACCCTCATTAATAAGATGATTGGTTGTTATTTTCGCGCGACTTTCGTAGCGTAATATGGTAGTTTCAAAAACGCTAGGACCCTCTTTACAGAACCCTCATTAATAAGAGTATCAATAAGTACTGCTGATACCATTTTGATTCCTAAGTTTCCCTATTTTTCCTCTATGTAATAATGTGGAGCGAGTTGCAAGATCACTTTGTTGAGAAACTGGTATTGTAAATTCAATGCAATCACAGGTACTTCAGAGGCTATCTTGGGTAAATAGTTGTAATAAATAAAAAGCATATTTTTTTATTAATATTGATATTTTACAGTTAGTTATACTTTTTAAAAATATGGAAAGTAGATAAATAAAATATTATTTAAACTATATTCTAAACAAAACTACAAAAATTAATCATGCTACAAAATATTGTGCAGCCCATAAGGTGATCAGTTTTTAAGACAGACTTTTTCATTGGCGATATCCAGCCAAAATTATGCGCAGATTTTACATCTCTTACCGTAAGTTCAGGTTTCTCTATTGAAATTAACATACTTTCTTTGGTATATTCTTCGCTCCTATGCTCTTAAGCAAGATACGGTAGACTGAAATGTATAGGAAAGGGATTACAAAAAATGTCACTATCTCTATTTACTAACTATTAGCAAAACTGCTTATTAGTACTGCTTTTTTATAAAAATATTTTGCCTGTGTCTTGTCCAATCGTGATCTAAACCAATTAAATTGTTAGAAAAATAACATTTTAACATGGGCCATTCGTAAAATATGTGCAACGGCAAGGGGATAATGTTCTTGTGACAAATATAACTCCATACCCCTTATTACGATGTGATAACAAAAAATGGGGGATGTTTCGCAAACAAATATTATTTCCACTCCCTTTCAAGAGATTTTGTATCGTGAAAATTCCCAGTTAATACAACACGACCATTTTTTAAATGCTTTTCTGTCAACTAAAGGCGCTCATCACTAATGTTGAAAATTGAAAAAGATCAGAGCTTAAGGTACATTAGGTATCTGGTCATTCCTAAAGCATCTGCACGAAATAGGAGAAGGCGGGGTACGTAGTGGGCGTACGTGCAATTAGGAGGCGTAGAAATGTGTCAAAAAGTGGTGTGTATGTACATGCCCCTTAAAATAGCCAGTTACATTCTATTAAAAGCCTAAAAACTTGTAACAACATTTGGAAAAGAAGGTGCTTAAAAGAAGATATAAGGAAGGCAAATTATTACTTACAATTAACTTTCTTAAGATTGAGTAAAGAGAATTTAACACTGCAGAGGCTGTACTTCAGATCTTGTATTTCGCGCAATATCAAAGTTTAAAGTAAAAAAAAAGGAATATTTGATTATCGGAAGCTAAAAATATCATTTTAGAAATAAACATTCTATTTTCAATTAAAATCTGCAGTTCAGAGTTCACTTGTAATGTATTTACAAAAATTAAAAAAAAAGCATTTTTGATGTGTTCTCATCACCCTAAATATACAAAGATGTAATATACACATTGATTTAGGAGGATATTAATCAGTAAAATATGCGAAAACTAATAAAATAAAAAGAGATAATATTGTAGATAAGAGATATAGAGATAAACTGTAAACTAAACGATACCTCATTTTCCCGCTCTCCACCCTATCAAAATATACTTACTTAATGAAGGTGGATGAAGATGGAATTGAACCATTATTTTTTCGATTTTCTTTTTGACCTGGAAAACAAAGAATATTCCAATATAATTGATGGCTTCTGATGTCTTTTAATAGCTTCTGATGGTGATGGATGGTCATGGATGATGACGGATGGCGACGAACGGTGAAGGATGGTAACGGATAGTCATGACTGGTCATGAATGTTTATGGATGGTCATGAATGGTTATGGATGGTCATCAATGGTCATGGATGTCATGCTTTATGATAATGCTGAAATCGGACACATGCCAAGTGAACTCAACATTTGGTAAATGTATGCTATGTTGTGTTAGTTTGATTTGAATAGTTTATATAACCATGCACTTAGCAAATAAAGAGATTGGCTTTCTTCTTATATCTGTGATTTATCCATTTTACGTGTCTGTAAACTCAAAAATGCACGACAAAACTTGGTCTTATTTTCGCTGTAAACAATCATGACAAAATTTTAAATATTGGTAAGTTGAATAAAGCTCAACTCAGTACTTAAAATAGGCAATATGTAAAACTAAATATATATTTACTCATCATCTTTTGAACTTACTTTGCGTATTTTCTGATCATGTCTTTGATTATCTTGCGATTTTGCTTATTTTTCTCTATCCCAGCAACATCATTAGCAGTATTATAATTTTTATCTTTAATGTAGATATCGATATTAGGATGACGTAACAGGATACCAACACATTCGGTGTGACCACATACTGCAGCCCAATGCAATGGTGTTTGGTGATTAGCGTTTACACTGTTTATGTATGTTACGTCGTGGTCACACAACACTTGTAATATATTGTGACGACCAGACCCTGCTGCGTAATGATAAACGTTGGACTTGTAACTATTCTGTTCCCAAACATTGCTTCCATTAGAGATGAAAAGCTCAATCGTCGATTTACTGTCTGTGTAAAACGCTGTCCATATCAATGGTGTGTTTTGATATTCATCATCTCTCATATGGATGATGTTTGGATCTAATTTTAAAAGCTCCTTCAATTTGTCAATTTTATTATCTTCGACCAATTTAATGATATCTAAAAAGAACGTCGATAGTTTAAAAGAAAGTCGATAGTTTAACTTCGCTTATAGAGATTGTTCAAGCGACTTATTCTATGCGGGATTGGCGTTTCAAGTCAACTCGATAAGATTGAACAAATCAACATTCTTACTTGAAATGTTGATCTGTAAATGTAGATGTGATGTAGCGGTTGCTGATCTAAACCAAAATTAATGTTGGTATATTTTGAAGGAATGAGAATGAGACAAGTGTTCAAATTTTTTGTTAGGATGACCACTCGTCACTTAGATTTACAAATTTTTGTCTTTTTTTAATTAGTCAAAAAAGCGTTAAGCAACTGTATACTTAAGGGAATCTCACCTATGAAGGTACGATATAACGCTGTCAGGAGATTCTCCAACACGATTTTGAGCGTTTACACAAAATTCATATATTTCATCATGTATCAAACCATCCACAACATGTCGGGTAGAAGAGATAACATTCCCAGTAACTTCCCACTGTGAGTTCTTGTTTTTTGTTTTGATGACATAGTTGTATCCTTCGCTTCCCATCCACTGTAGGGTACATTCTGTTTCGCTTTTGTAATGACATTGTAACCATCCAACCTTTTTCGGTGGATGAAGACTAAAGTTAATTTTTGACAGAAATTTAATTAATTTTTTATTTGTACCCAAACACACATACATTTTTGTTCATGCAACTACAAGTACAGAAGCGTAAGGATTGTTTTAACAAAAAATTTCTTGTTCCATATTAAATGTTTTTATGACTTGATGACAATAACTAACTTACTTGTTAATGATGGCTTGCTTTGGATCCTTCTTTTGTAGTACTTTGTGATCGTATTTAATCTTACCAACTTTATCCATTAATTGTTTGAATTGCCAACTCCTAATATTCACATAAGCTGTGGTTCTTATATCACCTTTTTTCCCTTCAGTATAGGATATGCCTTCATCTGGGTTGGTAGAACTTTCAATACACAATTCTATCATATATGTTGGTAGAAGTTTCTTCATAATGTTACCAGTGGATGATTTCCCTTCTACAGCAGAATTTATGTTGCATGTCGATACAATTATTAAACGGTTGGTGGCTCTTGACATACCTTCTAATGTAATATGCCGCAACTTTGTGTCATTCAAATCAATTGCACAGATACTTTCTGAAAATTCTGCCCCACGACAGCCCATAACATTGGTGAGTATGTTGTAAACACCACCCTCTGGAAGACTCTCAACAACTGCACCATCACTTCTAACATACTTCCATTCTGTCTCCTCTGTGTAAACAACATATTCACTTTCAAGTAATGCCAAAATTTTTTTAAACATTTTCATTTGATTTTCAGTGTGATAAAAAAACAATCTTTTGGAATTAGCACGAGATAAACAAATGTTTTTTAATGCTACGCTCAAAAGAACTATGGGCAGATCTTCTGCTTCGTGTTCGTGATTAATGTGAATTAAGATTGGCTTTTCTCCTTTAATATTGTTTCCACTTAATTCAGCTGTATTGCATTCTACTTTAGTCAATGTTTTATTGTGGTCAGATGCATCTTCATTGTCTGTGGTAGCTGCAATAAAATCTATGTCCAGTGCTAATTCGATTGATGTGCTATCACTTTCTTCAATCGGTTGTCTGTCGATAGTACTATCATATTCCTTTCTTCCGTCTGCAATCCTAATCTCTGATCCTAATATAACGTTCTGTGTATCTGTCGGCACGTCTTGATCACTCTCATCGACAGGATGCTTGATAACAGATTCATGCACAGACATTTCTTTCTCAAACTCCGATAAGAAGTTGAAGTTGCTCACTGTCGTCCTCATTGATTTATTGAGATAAATCACATCCATACCAGTCTCGTTGTACTTGAATTTAGCGTGGTCTCTTGTTCCACTTGGTGAAACAAATTTTCTATGCTTTTCCAAAGATTGTGGAAAAAGCACTATATTGACATGTTCAAAACTATCTTTTGTTTCGAACATATGTTTCAACGGTGACGTTTCCTCACTGCCAAACATCTCACCATCTATTTCATCTCCAATTAATGAAAATGGAACGTTGCCATGTTTCTTCAACAATGCTTTTATTAACTGTGACACCGTAGGTATGTTTAAGAAGTCAAGTTCTTTCGCTATCTCGACAATACTCATAATTTTAATGCTAACATTTTTTGTAACAAGTTTTTTAGAAAATCTTCTCACATCAACTAATAGCAATGTCTTGTCGCTCCAAAGGATGTAGTATATCACCGACTGCATCTTATATTGTTGATAATAATAATCCAAATGCGCAAGTGCAAGAACAGTCTTTCCACTACCAAGAGGTCCAATGATAATTTTCTTTTTTGAAGCATTGTGCAAACAACGCAGCTGTTGTGATGTCAGTATCAGAGTGCTTATTTTTTCATGGATATCCTCATTCACTGTTGGTACATCATACAAACCATCTCGAGCGGCCATAAAACACATCATTTGACCTAACATGTTCATATACTGTTCCTTACAGCTGTCGTCAGATGAACTGTTTTCGCCATAAAGAAAATGATAAAAGAAACGCCGGATATGTGCATCAGAAGATATAAGGTGTCTGTCTAATAAATGGCAATCTTTACAAATATCACTGTCTATTGTTTTCTCAAAATTTGGTGCAGCTACAACATTGACAAATTTTAAGTCACAGTTAAGAATATATTCATGATTAACTACAGACAAAAGTTTAATGTCTGCTTCACCATTTAAAAATTCTTTTCTAACTATAGAATCGTCCGTTGTTTCCGTGTACCTGATGTTAACAAAGGTGTTATTGTGTGGGTAAAAAAATAACACTCTCTGTTTGCTATCAGGTAATTCATGTGAATGAACAGACTGATTTAAGTTGAGGAAGACAATATTTTCCATAGCATTGTAGTGCGTCAGTACAACAAAGTGATGCTCACATTCGCTCATTACATTCGTAACTTTGGTAAAAGCAAACTGAGAAATGATTTCACTTGCATTATACGGAGGAAATTGGATTTTCTCAGTCAAGAATTCTCCCCTAGTAAAATAGTCATTAACGTAACTTCTTGAGAAGCCTTTGTATTGACTATGCGACATTTCCTGTACTTTTCCACAACACACAAATTTAATATTAGAACTGCTCGGTTCAGTAGTTGCATATGCAGCCATTTCGGAAGATAGTAGATCACAGTTATGTGTGAGAAGAGAAAATCCATTCTGTTTATACCAATGAGTGCATGAAATATCTAAAATATAGAATAAGTGAGAAATTTTTAGAAGATAAATAGCAACTTTTATTACGATTTTTTATCAGAAATACCAGTTTATTACAGTTCAGAAGTTAGTCTATTTTTTATTTGAAAAATTCGAAGTTGTGTTGGTGTAACTTCTTTTTGAATGATGCAAGATAACGTTCTTGATACAACTTTTGATAATAAACTTTAAAATAACAATGCATTATGAAAATTCTAGTTAAAAATATTACCTTTGATTGTTACGTCCGTCATGCTTCCTTCACTCTTTAATAAAGTGACAAGTACCTCAAGAAAAACTTGTGAAGTGTCTTTGTACACTGTGATAACGAGTTTGTTTTCTTTTCTTTCTTCATGAAAATGTTTACTAGGTTCCAGTTGAGTCACGCTCTCATCTTTATTTTTTGTCATGATTTTATGAATACTTTGAAAATTCTCGTCATGAAATCGTACCACAATATTGTCTTGCATGTTCTTATACATTTCAAAACTAAATAAAAAAAATTTGCATTTCGATAACAAACTTAAAGATTTAGGCTAAGGGAGGTTATTTTTAACTACAACAATTGCTACCTCAACTTGTTATTTGCCAATGTCTCATCGCCTTGTCTTCCATCCTGTCCTGATGAATCAATATGCATCTTCTTCTCCATTGTATTTATCCTTCGTTCGTGATCGTTTATGACATCCTTTTGCACCTTGATGCCATCTTTATTCCCTTCAATGTTATCTCTGTTCACTTCAATGTCATCTCTATTCACTTTGATGTCATCTCTATTCAGTGCAATTTCACTTCTGTTCACTTCAATGTAATTTCTATTCACTTCAATGTCATCTTTATTCACTTCAATGTCGTCTCTATTCACTTCAATGTCATCTCTATTCACTTTGATGTCATCTCTATTCAGTGCAATGTCACTTCTGTTCACTTCAATGTCATTTCTATTCACTTCAATGTCATCTTTATTCACTTCAATGTCATCTCTATTCACTTCAATGTCATCTCTATTCACTTCAATGTCATCTCTATTCACTTTGATGTCATCTCTATTCACTTTGATGTCATCTCTATTCAGTGCAATGTCACTTCTGTTCACTTCAATGTAATTTCTATTCACTTCAATGTCATCTTTATTCACTTCAATGTCATCTCTATTCACTTCAATGTCATCTCTGTTCACTTTGATGTCATCTGTATTCACTCCAATGTTATCTCTATTCACTTCAATGTCAAACCTATTCACATCAATGTCATCTCTATTCACTTCAATGTCATCTCTATTCACTTCAATGTCATGTCTATTCAATGTAATGTCATCTCTGTTAATTTCAATATCGTCTGCATTTTTTTGAATATTTAGCTCTTGTATTTCTATTTTACCTTTATTTATTGAAACTTGAAACTGCTCCAAGTCATCCAGATTACCAGATTTCAAATCTTTAACAATGTTGATATCGTATCCAAGGTTTCCTAGAAATGTTTTCATATTGTTCCATCTTTTTCGAAACTCATCATATGTTATGTCATTATGCATAATATAATCTCTCTGCTCCTTTATTCCTTTGATGTTCTTTCGCATTGATTTAGGTAACTTTGCATGAGTAAGAAGAAAGTATGATAACAGAGTTGTGTCAAATTTTTTTGAATCTGTCTTTTCATTGTCTGGTAGTACCAGTGCTCGTTGGTCTGATCGAAGATGATTTAGTTTTCTTCCTTTATCTAACATTTTCATTAAATTATATAACGCAGATTCATCTGTTGGAAAATTTCCATATCTGGAGTCGTGAAATAAATATCGCAAATGCTTTTCTGCTTCGTGATTGAAAGTTACCAATCGAAGTTTATATTCCATGTCAGCTATAAGCTCTTGGTGGGATGAACCCATCTTGAATATAATCTAAAACAATGTAGAACAGGATTGTCTTATTTATATCCGATTCTGTACGTTCTTAGACATTTTATCTACTTCTTTTGTTAAAAGTAACCTTTTCATTTTCATAATTGAGTTTGGATTCCTTATTTGCTTAAAGACAATATACGATAAATGTAATGGTTAACCATATTTGAGTGTGTGGGGTGGGTGGAAAGTCCGGCCCCTCCTTCAGATTTTTTTAAAATAACATTGGAACCAATAAGGGTTGAGTGTTGAAACTTGGTGACTTTTCGTACATGTTTATTAGAAATATTCCTCCAAACATTTTCGCTGTGATTGACATTGCAACGAAAAATTTTGGGGTCATATTGGTCCAAAAATATCCTCTTTTTCATACTTACTCCTACTAAAAACATTTGCGACATGCAAAATATATCTATAATGTAGCTAGCAAGACATTTTAAAGTATTGCTATGGCAATTTATGCCTGCTTGCGACAGGTATGACATATGTAAATTTACATTATGTAGGTAATGCTGCTGTTACAAATTTGTATTTCATCAGAAACTGTACGAAACGTTAGTGAAAGCTGTAAATGGCACAGGACGCTAATCGTTTGAACGAACCCGTTAGCGTCATTTGGTATATTATATTAGATTTAGTTATATACAGAAAAGGGCTATACCGCAAACTGCTAGGACGAGTCATCAGGCTTTGCTGATGTCAGCAGTGAGTGGTACGTTCTGGAGGCACTGCTTATTTTCTTTGTAAAGAACATGAATTTTTCGCAATAAATGTGGTATTTTTCCTGTGTCTAATCACCCTTCTTAACAAAATGCACCTTAACACTGCCCTGTTTTTAAAGTAAATGTTGATGAATGATGCACTATGTTGCTTACATCATGGGGTTGCTGAACTCTATCACTATCAGATCACGTGACATTGTTTAGTACAGGATTCCTGCTGCTGACATCAGCACGTTACAACCATTATCGTTATATGTTATCGCATATTACCTTTAAAATTTTACAACTCTTTATACGGATTATCTTACTCTCTTAATGTCTATTATATAAAGTTCAAGTCAGACTATCACAAATGACAAGGTAATGACTCATAGAAAAAATAGAAAAATTTTGACAGTTAGTTCCATTTAAGCTTACAACTCAGCAAACGCATTAACAGACCAAACATCCAAAGATAACCAGACATAGTCAGGGCGTCTCTAATTCGTGAATCGTTAGGACGAAATCAGTCCGCATGGCAGACAGACGGTGTGTATTAGTAAAGAAGACATGCAACGTATTCATGTGTTCCAATAGCTTTAAAGTTGTTTTCGGTTTTTAAAACAAAAAAATAGGTGCTATGTTGTGCTAATTATCACAATATAAAAAATATGATTAAAAAATGCGCCCCTCCCGACATGAAAGGGGATTCTTCTTCAGTGTGGGTTCATTGTTTATTTCCCTTTTGTAAGACGCAATTTTCAAGTATAAGTGATCGAGGTTTTTTCTTGACGTATTTTTTTGTTTAAAACTGGAGAAGATAAAGATGTTCAGTATTTCAAAAAAATATTAACCCGAGAATTTCGGTTTCAACTTACTTGTAAATCGGAATACAACACTGCAAAACTTCTAACAGCAAGATTACACAAACGAAACAAACATTTTAAGAGACAAAAAATAATCTCCTTATTTTTACCAACTGAGCAAGCTATATTATTCTTATGTTATAAAGAAACAAGAAGCATTGATAAAATTGCTTTCATGCAGTCCATTTAATAAAACAAATTTAAATACCCTTTCTATATTCAATGGAAATCAATTATTTAATTCTATTGTGCAGGGGGTAATAAATAACAATTGGAATCTTAACCCTTCAGTTAATTAACTTACACTCCTCAAGATCACTTGTGTCCAGAAATAATGGATATTGAGAACAAAATTTAAAGTTTTCGGAACTGTTGTTTTCAATTATGTCAGAAACATAAAAAAACCCACAAGAATGAGTTGTAATAAAAATCTAAGAGACATCCTTCTCTAGCATAGGAATTTATAGCATAAACCGAAACGTTTCAGAAATTGCTTGACTTAATTTGGAAAAGATTAAATCTGATAACATTTAGTCTACTAATTTTAAGATTAAGCATCTTTATAACGCTTCATTATGCACAGGATTATATTACAAATGCAAAAAACATGAATATTACATTCCCGTTTAAATTATCTCATGCCAGTTACAGGTAAATGGTTACCATATTAAAAAAATACGGGATTGTAATTGGCTCAAAGTTACGTCATCATTGTTGAGGTTTTAACTATTTACACTGTTCGTGAGGGTGACATCATAATGGCAGCATTAAATGTATACAACAACAAAGAGTATAAACTAAAGGTTTTTCCAGAGAGACATTGAATCCTTCATTACAGCTTAGAAATTTTCTATTCAGTTAACATATATTAAAGTTAGCATGTTAAATACTTCACCTAACATGACCAGAAGCGTATTGAGCCATGTACAGTTAAAAATTAAGGCGTATCTCTACGGCGTATAAAACTGGTTTTCAGAGTCCCCGCCTCTCTGCGCCCGGGTTTGACGGTCTTGTTTCTGTTAAAAATTAAAAACTGCCGCTTTTCCGTTATGCAAAATATTCGATTTTTCGTGTGAGTGCCGGTTTTACTATTTACACCAGCTCTGCTATTTTAAGCTGCCCATATTTTTTTTGGTCTAGCCAAGTGCGTTGGCTAAATTACCAGCCCTGCTTGTGCCCACGTGCTTAGAATATGCCCATGTGTTTTACGTGCCTTCATATTCACGTGCCTTCGTATCTTTGTGTCTACGTGGTTTGTGTCTTAGTGTTTACGTGTCTTCGTGCCTACGTGTCTTCGGGTCTTCGTGTCTACGTGCCTTTGTGTCTTTGTGTCTACGTGTCTACGAGTCTACGTGTTTTTGTGTCTTTGTGTCTTTGTGTCTACGTGTCTTCGTGTCTACGTGTCTACGTGTATGCGTATCTTTGTGTCTACGTGGTTTGTGTCTTCGTGTTTATGTGTCTTCGTCTCTTCGTGCCTATGTATCTTCGTGTCTACGTGCCTTTGTGTCTTTGTGTCTTTGGGTCTTCGTGTCTTTGTGTCTTTGTGTCTTTGTGTCTTCGTGTCTTCGTGTCTACGAGTCTACGTGTTTTTGTGTCTACGTGTCTTCGTGTCCTCGTATCTTCGTGTCTACGTGTCTACGTGTCTTTGTTTCTTCGTGCCTACGTGTCTACGTGCCTACGTGTCTACATGTATGCGTATATTCGTGTCTTTGTGTCTTCGTGTCTACGTGCCTTAGTGCTTTACACGCATTGTTGTGGTCACATTTGGAACAAAGAGAACTATTTTTTTATAATTATGTAGAGATCCATTCTATCAAAGATCTCTTTAACAAAATAAAAGAAATTTGTTTCCAAAGTCTTGACCGTAAAAAATTATAGGAAGGTCACGTTTTTTTTATACAGAACATCAACTTTTACTTGTGTCAATCTTTGAAAGCAGTCACGTTATTTATATATTTTTGATATTGTGTCTAATTTGGAGTCCCAACATTTGCAGTATGCCTATAATTCATGGGAAAAGGCACCCACTGGATGAAAATAAGTGAATACAATGAAAGGAACCTTAAGCTTAATACGTAGAAAAATCAGACAAGTATAGCAGCAGTACTAAATCATAAAAAAAAAAAAAAAAGCAAGCAATGAACGTCCTCGCAAAAGCATCAACTTCATATTTAAAATGGTTTAAATCTTACCCCATTTTAAAAAAATTCATAAAATAACCTTTTAGGCTTTACAATGAAAAGCCATATGACTTGACCATTTCTTTGGCTGGCTTATTCTAGTGAGATATTTCCAATCTCATAACGCAAGACTTATATTTATTTTAGATAACAACTCTACACTCGTCTTTTTCCGTAAAGGGGAAGACGAGTGTTTAAATTATGTTAAAAACAAGACATTTTTGCAATTTTGGAATTTTCGCTCAAAAGTGTTAAAGCTGAGCCACGCGGAAAATATTTAAAAAAGGGGTCTTTGCGAAAGATATTTTATTTAATTTCACGAATTTTAGCACTCGCAAAAGTTTCCCCTGCAATATTTAAAGTATTCACTCCATTTAAACCGCACCAAGCGTCATGCAGAAATAGGGTTTAAAGCTGGATCATCAAAATGTCGAGCCGAACTACTACTTGTGTTGTTGGTGGTGGGGTTGCA
The DNA here is from genome assembly GCA_030067915.1 of Hydractinia echinata. Lineage (NCBI taxonomy): Eukaryota > Metazoa > Cnidaria > Hydrozoa > Anthoathecata > Hydractiniidae > Hydractinia > Hydractinia echinata. Next base: position 1,327,123 of record JASGCC010000009.1, on the reverse strand, counting down.
TTTTTGGGATATTAATTGTGGGGAAGGTAAATGTATGTGAGGATTACGGATATTAGAAAGACTGGTGAGTTGGGTCAGAGTGTTGTTGGTGGTGGTAATGATATTGAGGTCGGGATGGTTAGTGCAAGTTTTATTATTTCGTGTTATAATGTTCTTGTGGATAAGAAGGTTTCGCCTTGAGGTAAAGAGAAGATCTTGAAGGCAGAATTTGATACGTTTAGTGAGCTTATGGAACTTGTCTGGGGGACTAATTTGATAAGCAAATTGGGAAGGTTAGTATTGATGATGACGTTGTTATGCCTAAATATTTGAGGGAAATGATTGTAAAGTTTGACACTTTTCATAGTTTTTTGTCGTTGTCATTTGGATAATTTAGTTAATGGAGTTAGGTGCAGGGATTTATACACTTGGCATGCAGGTAAGGAAGAGATTCGGTATGGAACCGTTGTTAATGTGGAACCTAAGAATATTTTGTAGAAGAAGAGGTTGTCGTTGACGTGTATTCATTCCTTGAATGTTAGTATTGTAGACGGTAATGGAAATAAAATTAGCATGGACATCCTATCGATGTTGTTTTTTGTTTGCATTTCGGGGAAAAATCTGAGTGAATAGAAAATGTATGGGAATAAGTTACTACAGTTACAAGGTAACGCCCAAACTGAATTGATACACCTCGTACCAATACCTCCTAATCCATACAAATATGTCCAGATCCCTAGATATTTCACAAATGGCGTCAGCTCCCCAAACCTAAATAAAGCATGGTCCCCTAACACCCAAACCCCCATTCAAACCGCTCAACGATATCCTAAACGCAGCACCAAACGAAAACATGTATGGTAGAAATGGCATCCGTTTTGTTTGTAATCACACCCGCCAGTGCACAACGTTTGCACAAGTTTGCTCAGTATACTACACGAAACAGGAGATGTTTGTACCACACCACAAAGACAGGATCACCCGAAGCATCTCGGTCGGTAGGGTCGGTGATCGTAGTTATATTTTTATATTTTTATATTCATATATTTAGTATCAAGAACGTGTATTTAACCAATAATTCGAGTGTTTTGTGAATGCTTTTATGCCCCCACTGCTTGAAGTGTTTAGCTCTTCCAGGCCTTTCGATATACCGGAGTAAGGTCGTACTATTAGAAATTGAGCCGACATTTAAGTAGTGGACCTGGCCGATGCAGGGAGTTTGCGCAGTTTATCGTATCGGCCGACAATAAACACAACTCCCGTCGGAGCACTACCTTCGTGGAGTCTTAGGAGACAACGTGGAATTAAAGGTTTGAAACAGCATATATCAGTCACTAATAATCCGAGCACAATTGACCAGAATCAATTTTTGACAGTTAGCTTTCCTAATTTGTCTGGTGATAATGTTGCTGTTCCGGGTACGTCGAGATTACCATGTAATATTAAACTTACGGGCAAGGATGGTGATGTACCCGTTGTTAATAATTTGGGTAGGGCTATTGCTAAGAAAGTTGTCGTTAAGAAAGTGTCACATGAACTTGTGTCTGTTGACGATTTTGGTAAGTTGGTGTGTTGGAGCGATTTGTGGATGACACGTGGACAGAGGGTGGATGGAGTGGATGCAAAGGATGCTATTAAGACGAATGATGAGGAGAACTAACTGGTCAAGGTATTTGGAAGGACGTTCTGTATTTCACTATGGTTTGAGTTGTGTGAGAGTACTATGCCCTTCCATCAATTGTATTATCGGAGAAATTGACTTACAAGTTGACGTTTAACGGTTATGGGAGTGTTATGGTGAGTATAGATAAAACTGCCTCATATACGATTGATGAGATTACATTAGAATATGAAGTTGTTAATAATAAGGCTTTGGCAAACGAGGTTAGGATGAATTAGGCGGATACTGCTATATTATATGATAGGGTCTTCAGACATAGGAAGGTGGTTGTTGATAAGGCTGATAGTGTTTGGAATTTCGATTTTAATACACCCTCTAGATCGTTGAAGGGTATAATGATTTTGTTTGAGGATGAAGATGGGTATGGTAGGGATAGTGAGAATTTTTACAATCCTCAGATCAATAAGGTGAATGTGACAGTAGAGGGTCATTCGAATCAGTTGTTTAGTTCAGGTCGTAGAAGTTATGTGGTGAGGTGAGGTGAAAAAATATTTTGCTGGTGGTCGTTTGCAGGAGTACGGAAATGTGAAGAAGGAAATGTTGTTGGAAGGAATAGATATGGGTTGTTCTTACATGAGTAAGTTTGTGTTGTCGATTGATTTTGGAACTACGGAATATGTGAAGGTACATGAAAGTGGTAGAAGGGTGGAGAATGCTTCGCAAGGTGTTACTTTGCAGATACAGCAGGCATTTGAGGGTAAGAAGAAGGTGCACATACGTTCTTGTATAGGGATGCGCAGATTAATATCGAGGGCGGAACATTCTCAAATCTTTTGTATTAAAATGTTTGCGAAGGATCCTTTTACGTTATTTCAGGACCGACAGGTTGTTAAAAGACTAAGTTTGTCTTAGATTTGTTGTAGATTTGGGGATCTTTTTAAATATATTGTGGTTTTGTGTTCGACTTTAAGGTGGAATAAGACTTATTTGGAAAGAAAGTGGTTGTGGACTGATGATTGTGCATTTTTAGGTGTGATTCCGGTGATTTTGTAGTAGTGAGTTGGCAAGTTGTGTGGTTGTGTGGTTGTGTTTATTGTGGATGACGTTATTGCTGATGGGTGGACAAAAGGGGACAACCGTAGCTCGATTTGAGTATTAATGGTAGACATAGGTTGCATTCTTTGTGGTTGCTGACTCAGGTTTATTCACCGATACCAAAAAATATTCAACGTCAACAGAAGCTGCTTTTCTATTTTAAATCCCATCAACCGCCTGATGTTAAAGTGATCGACAAGGAGATAAGGGGTGTTATTGGAGATTGAGGAAGTATTATTGAGAGGTTGAAAGAGAGTAAGCACTCACTAGATTGGAGTACCAAGTTCGTTTTTCATTCATTCAATAAACCGGTATGGAAATTGATGGCAGTACTTAGTTATATATTATTTGTAAATTTTTTATGAAACCCCTTTTAAAATCACAGATGCAAAAAAAAAATATATATCAGTGTAAGAAACTAGGGGATTTTTTTTATTTAGCAGGTTGTATCGTGGTTTCGATCTGTTGGCCTGCCTGATTTTTGTTTCTTGGTTTTACGTCCTCTCTTGAGTTTTTCAACGCAGTAAGGACAATTTTCTGAGTGTGGCTGTCAATGAACTTTATGCATTACAGAAGTTGTTGTTCTCTTTTCACTATGTGTCAGTTTTGAACAGCATTTGAGACACTATTTTGTTGGATGTATCTCCTTTGAGTCTTGGTCAACATCAATAAAAAAGCATTTTAATATTCTGCTTTTATGTTTAGATACAAAACTGTGTCCAAAATCTGTAAAGTCTGTTTATTTTCTTAGAGTGATATTCAGCCATATTGGATAAATTTTAAGAGAAAACCATGATATAAAAAGTCTTCAAAAAATGTGATACAAAAAGTGGTAGGGGTTAAAGTATGGTCTGTAGAAATAAAGTAAGGTCTGTAGAACGTTTTACATTAATTTATAAGTCGCCAAAAATTTTATTTTAATAGATATAATGATTCAAAGTAGCTCAAATTTCGTAAACAGTACATCGAAAATTTCCCGCTTTTTCTAAGTGTTTGTTTACATATCGAAATGTATCAAAGGTCATTTTTAAGTACCTTGGTCACACTTTTCATGAAAAAATAATGTTTAAAATGCCCAGTTTCATTTTAAATGTAGTTTTGGAGCTTAAATACAATGGGTGGTAGTGTGACAATAGCTAGCGTTATCATGCAAAAAGACAAGATGACGTAATCTGAAATTCCGCACATGCGCATAATTAATTTTCACTCCCGTGGTAGCGGCAAACGAACATGTAATATAATTCGTCCCATGCAGACTTCTGTATGTTTTTGGAACGCATCACTAGACTACTAATGTATCTCAAACAGCATATAAATATAAATTTCCTGGTATGATGACTGTTTTGTTGAGATGAAACGAGTCTTGGCAGGTTTTTAATACAGTAATAATGACCGCATATAACTAGCAGGTCTATTGCATTTTTGTTACCCGTGAACCTTTGATATCTTCATCGTCTCCCCAAATAAACTTACTTCAATGTCGTTGTTTTTTTCGAATTTTGGTATGTTGTCTATGGTTACGGGGACCGTCGAAGTTTAAATTTTTAATGTGTTCCTTGTATTTTGATGGTCTTTATCGTTACACATCATACAATTCAGTATGATGTGCAACTTGGTCAAGACGAAGATGTTACCGAATCAGGTTCTTATCTATGTTACTTCCGTCATGCGTCTTAGGTTTCTCTTGTTTGGCGAAAATTTCTAACCGTGAAAATTTGTCCCCATAAGTAGCAATTAAGATCGACTTACAAAAGAACATCTTAAGATTAAAAAAGCAACATAATAGAAACAAACCAGCTATAACCTAACCCACTAAAGTATTGCCTACAGAGACGATATTGGCATAGGAGCAGGACAACTAGACTGAAAAAAAAAAGAAGGAAAACGATATCTGCCAACCTAGAAGCAACATAATAGTCAAGAAAGAATAAATTTTGGGGTTTTGGGGTCCCAAAGAGAGGTTGGGTCAACTTTGAGTGAAGATGATGTTGCATATTTTACAATAGATTACATAAACTTTGTTCCCAGTTTCCAAATACTGATCGACCACGGTAGAAATAGGGAAAAAATAGTTGTTGGAAACAAATTTTATCAGTTATGGAACTGGCGTTCCATCAGTGTGGAACTCAATGGTATCCATTTTCATTATTTTTATAAATTCACTAATTTTTAATATTTTTTGCTCATAACAGAGTGAACATAACAGAACTTCTACAATGTTGTTCCGTCATTTGAAGTAAATAGGTATTATCCTATGGTATTATCTTGAACTTGCAAAATGTTTCATGTAGTGCGTGAGATACAGGCTAGAACACACCAACGCGTTACTGTTAGCGGGCAAAGCAAGGGTCATAAGTTTAAGTAGCCCAAAGCGGTAAAAAAAATGCAATCCAATCAGACTTCAGAATCAGATGCTCGTAAAAACATTTCGTGTAGTTGCAGCGAACAGGCAAAAGAGTAGGATCCAATCCTATTCCAGCGCCGTTTGCCACGCGCCAACCAAACAAATTGCTTGAATTTTTTGCGGTTTTAATTTTTGATTTATTTTATCCTGTTTTTAAAATTATTTTTATGTTATTAGTATATCTTTAAACATTTATAGTGTATTTATATGTTTTATATATTTTTTTAGAAATACTAGCTGGGGCCCGGCGTCGGACGACGGATGTAGCCCTACAGAATAACTGCATTAGCACCTTTTTTTCTTGGTCACCCCCTTCTCCATGAAATATTTTTTCTCAACCATACATCAACGTAATGCATCGTGAATCTTTAAAGTTTTGAAATCTTACCAGAATTAAGGTCTCCCCAAATGTAAGAAAGAAATGAAAACGTTTTAGCATATCAATTTATTAATATTATTGCTTGTGGTGTAGCGATATTTCGGAAATGTTTTATTATACCTGCGACATGACTAAAATCATTATGAAGTTTAAGATATCTAAGATTTGACCATAAAGTTGGATCCTACAAGTTTAAAAACAAAAAAAGAAATAGAAGTAGGCGAAAGAAACAAAAAGGTGTCATATCGGTTTAGAATTTACAAAAGAGACTAAATCCAAAATGCGATTCTGTGGTAATAATATTTAGACTAGCCGGGGGACCCGGAGTCGAAACGCCGGGTTAAGCCACAAGTAACTGTGTTACCCGGCGTTGGGAAAAGCGATTAATAAGAACTGTAAACTGTGCCACTCATTCAGGTGAAGCGCTTTACCATATTATGTCATAAATCGAGTGAGGCTCAGAACATTATAGTATTTCCGGTGTAACATATTTTTCAAAAAATAACTTTCCACAACCTTAGCTGAAATAAAAACACAGTTTACAACTCGTTGCTACCCTGTCATAGCAAAAACAGTCGGCCAACCTTTTTTATTTTTCAGAGAATGTTCCCGCTAAAAGTTCAAAAATAAATATTACACCGGGCTGAGTGATTAGCACAGGCAAACAATGCCGCACATCCATATAGGAGTCAAAATCAGTTGTTTTAGTTTGTGCCTATATGAAATTGACTACATAAATCTTAAATATACTTATTTAAAGGTCTTGACCTACGAACGACTAACATACTGTGGATAGAGAGAGAGAGCAACTTTAGCTAGTAGTTGTTTATCTTTGGCTTTTTGATTTTGTTTCATAGGTACCTCTACCTAGCTAGCTACCTAGTTAGCTATCTACACCTATATAGCTAACTACTTGCAATTTTTTCTAATAGTTGAAAATGAAAACCACAGAATTGTTAGATGGCATTTTCATATCTATGCTTGAGAGTAGAGGCGTGGGGAATATGTCAAACTTGATGAAAGTCTGGTATTACTACGCAATCCTTACATTTTCTATATATACATACATTTTATGTTCAATTTTGAAAACATTTTGTTTCTCCCGCCAAATGTTAGTAAACATTGAAAATGGAGACTACGCTTCTAAGTCCGCCATATTATTCTCATGTGTTTCAAATATATCACATAAAATACAGACCCGGGACGGCGAGACCGGACGCACATGTGGCTAACCGGTACCGAGCTAGGTATATTACATCTCCACTTACCCATGAGTGAATGAACTTTCAAATATTCATCCTAGTGTCATCAATAGAATGTTCAAAGTCAACGTCGAAACACGTGTCTCTAAATGTCTGCAAGTAAAATGTCTATAACAGATTTCTTCTTCAACAATGTCAATGTTTGCGTTAATATCTTACATAGTCCTTCAGATGATTTGGCTCTCTACGAATACGTGTTGACCGTCTAGTTGTGGGAGGTTCTACTACGCTTTCCGCAGGGTCTGGTTGGCTATCGATTGGTGGATGTAAATCTATTTCGATATCGGTCTCCGCATTTATTACGACAGGTTCCTCCTAGGTTTTGACGAGATGTCTTCTGTTACGACGGTAGGAACGGTCGTTTTCCGCAAGTAATTGATAGGATCGCTGAAATTTAGGGAGTTTTTCTTATACAATAACTTTCTCCAACTTATTTCCGTTTCTCACGCGGGCCATTTCTTGTGGTTCCAACACAGGTAGTGCAACTGCACTTCGATCGTAACATATTCACATCACCACATCATCAAAGAAATGTTGCATATGCTTATCATCTGACGGACACATTGACTCCACAACATTGAGTTGGGAAGGGAAAGTTAAGAAAGTTAGATTTTACGTCAACTTCTGGTTTGTCTTATGGTTTATGTCCACGGTAAAAAATAAAAAATAGGTTTATAGATGACTCGACAATGAATATTCAAAGATTGCATAGGGTGTACATATAACTTTTACACAGCCCTCTCTTAGACCTCATCAAACGAAGAAACAAAAACATGTGGTGTATATTGCCTTCCGGAACTGCAAATAAATATTTAAAGTATAGAACTTTTTCTTCAGGTAAGAGGTAGGCATTAAGACTTGAGGCTGGTTATGTAGCACTTAGCTATCCATATTTGTGACTGATTGTTTCAGCTTCAACATACAATAGTCGGAGTCTCCTATCCATGTTTTTGCACAGGTATAGTGATATGGAAGTGAGTTAATTATCCTAGTTAAGTAAATGCATGTAAACAAACTGGGTGTCCAAGATATTCTAAAATTCATAGCAGCTATAAGTAGGTAGCTATACTTAACTTATTTTTTACATAAAATTATAGTAACAACCCGCAAATCACTTTTTCATCAAGACTTAGTTAAGTTAAAAAATATTTTTGTCAAAAACGGTTATCCTGTTGGATTTATCGACAATTCTTTTAAAACATTTTTGCACAAAAAACACTTTTCTAAACCTATTACTGACACTGTTGAAAATTGGTCAATTATCTATTGATACTAGATCTAAATTAAGAAAGATATTTAAAGAGTCGCTTAACTGCTGTAAACTAGATGTCATATTCAAAACCTCTTGTAGATTAACATCTCTTTTCAGATTTAAAGATAAAGTTCCGTCATCACTTATCTCATGCGTGGTATATAAGTTGTTTTTGAAGTAGCTGCAACGCTATGGAGATGGAGAAACATCACGCCACCTGAAGATGAGAGCCGGCGAACACATTGGTCGTTCCGCTCTTACGGGTAAATCTGTGTTGCCTAGTAACAGTGCTGCTAGCGATCACTTACGGGTTTGTGAAAATCGAAAATTATCGTTCGATGATTTCACTATTTCGGCTTAGGGAAATAAATCTTTTGACCTCGAATTAAAAGAGAGCCTGCTCATTATGCGTGATATGCCCATTTAAAGTAAAAACATACGTTCTATGCCGCTATTGTTATTTGACAAAACATAATTTTGCAATTAATTATTCTTACATAATTTTGCAATTAATTATTCTTACATAATTTTGCAATTAATTATTCTTACATAATTTTGCAATTAATTATTCTTACATAATTTTGCAATTAATTATTCTTACATAATTTTGCAATTAATTATTCTTACATAATTTTGCAATTAATTATTCTTACATAATTTTGCAATTAATTATTCTTACATAATTTTGCAATTAATTATTCTTACATAATTTTGCAATTAATTATTCTTACATAATTTTGCAATTAATTATTCTTACGCTTCATAAGCTCATAGTACTGTATAATTTTTCAAATTGTAATCATTAGTTATTCTTGAAAATGGGCGTTGACACCCGAAACGCGTCGAAACAAATGTCGTTTTTTTTGTTTCTATTCTTATTTGGTTAGATATTGAATCTAACCAAATATCCTCAGACTCTGTGGAAAAGTTACTTTCATAGAAACGGCTTTTTTAATTGCTTGTGGTTGGGTCTTTTGAATTTTTTTCCTCTTTCTGTATCTCCGGGGTTGGAGACTCAACAACGTGTTAATCGATTTTAGTGAACATGCTTTCCTCACATGCGTGGTGCAGCAAACAAATTCACTTTTTTAAAAATAATCAAACCTTTTTAAATAAGGAAGGAAGGAAGGAAGGAAATGTGTTCAAGTTACAATAGTCTTAGGATGTTCGAAACAAGTTTATAAACCACTCAGAAGGTTATGTTATTGTAGCCTAGTTAACTAAGCTTTATTCGAGGATATCAAATTCGGTTTCTCTCAAACGAAAACTTAGACGCAAACAAATGTCACATCAAATCCCTAGAATTCAAATGCATCTCATAGCAAACCCTGAATTACAATCAACCAATCAGCACAAAGTCGGCGTGGTCACGTATTACCCTCTTAAATCAATTAAGAATTTATTATATTTGTCCGGGTGAATAAGGCCACATATTGACCACGTGAGCAAAGAACAACAGAATCAACCAATCAATAAGCGCGGTCAGTATTCTGACCGCAGAAAAATTGTTTGAGACAGAGCGTAATTTTTTTCACCTAAGCTAATCCAATATCCTGGTGAAAAATTATGTTGGGTCTCCATTGTAGCCTAGTTAACTAACCTTTATTCGAGGATATCAAATTTAGTTTCTTGGACGCAAACAAATGTCAGAGCAAATGCCTAGAATGCAAATGCACCTCATAGCAAATCCCGAATTACAATCAACCAATCAGCACAAAGTCGGCTTGGTCACGTCTTACCCTCCTAAATAATTCAAGAATTTATTGTATTTGTTCGGATGAGTGAGGCCATTCGCGCTTAAAACAAAGGATTTCCCAAAATTGACCACGTGAGCAAAGAACAATAGAATTAGTCAACCAAAAAACGCGGTCAGTATTCTGACCTCAGAAAAATCGTTTGAGACCCACCGTTATTTTTTCCACCTTAACTAATCCAATATCTTCTGGCTAATGAGTTGGCGTGATCAAGAAAACGTTTTACTTAAAAATGTTTATTTTTTTATGTAGGTGATACAAATGAAATGTTATTTACAATAATTTTGTTGTTGTTGTTTTTGAATCTGATATTTGTCTGCTTACGAATTTTACAAATTTATATACAAAGTTTATAACTAATTTTTAAACTTGCGCCTAAGTTTATTTTTATGCTAAGGCACCCAAGAAGATTGTTTTACGATAAATACTTATTTACAAAAAACATATTTCGTGGCTATTTCCGCATACCTATCATCTTTCGTTTCTGATAAAGATAAACAAAATTAACCCCGTCTTTATCCGAAAGAGTCGGTAAGTATAATCGGTTTAATTTCTGGATGCTACACCCATCAAGAAATAATATATCAAGTTTTTAATCAACCACCCTGTTCGGGTTTCTTCAATTTCCGGATTGTACTCACTTATGTCGAATACTCTAGTTTTCGAGTGACGTCCTGCTTCTAAAGCGACTGATAATACTTCCTCTGCTGTTAGACCTCTGACAGAGGACCATCCTCCCGGACATTCGCAACCTTGAATTGCATCGATATCAAGAGACACAAATACATCCTTGGTGTCGAACCATTTCAATATTTCCCTAAAGCTTTCAGTCACGCCTTTCTTCTTTAAATGCGAAAGCCAATAAATCCTACCCGATTTTTCTTTTACGTATTTCACGTGGTCGGGATCGCATTGATTTCCTTGACTTGCAAACTGAGAGAATTTGCCTTTGAAAGCTTTGTCTTCTAACAGTAGCCTAAATGGTGTACCGTGATGAATAAAGTTTTTTTTCCTTACTTGGTCGACGTCCATATGTGCATCAATATTAACTACGCCGATATCTCCACATTTCCTTGAATTCATAAGTCCCTTGGCGTTACAATAGCTTTGGTCCCGACCACCTCCGACAATAATACAGATGTAACCTTGATCGCATAAAGCTTGAACTTTTTCAGTTAAATATTTGTGATTCAAATTTAAATCGTTTGAGATATCAACATCGCCATGATCTGTCAAGTCGATGTGTGTCAAATCGATTCCATGCTCCACGTTAAAAATTGGACCAAGTTGATAGTAGAACCAAGGATTACTCGTGTCCCCTATCTTCTTCCGGACAGCTGCTGGTCCACGCTTTCCACCAACTGCAATACCGTTTCTTTCAACACCTATATCGCATGGAAAGCCAAGTAACGCAACTTTAATTGATTCTCTTGTGCCAATCTCGGAAGTATTATATCCGTTTGTGTTAATCTCGGAAGTATAGAATCCGTTTGCGGTAATCTCCATATCCATGGTACTGATCATGATGAATGATCACCATCAAATGCTGGTAACTTAAAAGTGAAGAAAAAAGATGCATAATTTGTTTTTAAATGTTCACTTTAAGAATCTACGTAAACCTGTTTGACTCGTTATTCAACTTTTTTTGTAATACAATCTGCCTAATAATGTTTACTTTTATTTTCTTATGCTAAGGCTCTTTTTGCTACATGCTGCTTATTGACATGTCAGACAGACAGAACAAGGACTGTGTCACAGTAGGTCTATAATGTATAGACCTTCTCACATTACATAGGCTGTCTAACAAAACACGGGACACACGGGATCAAAGTCTAGCTGAGAACTTATTTTCACGTGTTCTTGCGGTGCAATGTCTTTTTTAACAGTGCAATGTACCGTATGGGGTTTGTTCAACCAAACAGGTTTGTGAAGCCGACAATGTCAGCCAATTATTTACAAAAAGATTTATTGAAAAGCAACATTAGAAAACACAAGATGTGGATAAGGTTTAAAAAGCAAAATAAATGTGATGGGTAAATAAATGAAAGCCAAAAAAAGAGCGGAGGTTTAATGTGGCATAAATTTCTTTTTTTCCATGCTAGATTCTTGCGGAATCGTTCTTCCCAGACTAGACTTCTCTTAATCGTTCTTTCCATGGTAGATTCCTGCTTAATCCATCTTTTCAAGCTAAACTGTCGCTTAATCGTTCTTTGTTGACGTTCTACTGGTGCTCCTTTGCTTAGTTTTTAAACCTCGATTTTTTGTACATTAAAAACCAGCTATGTCTAGGAAAGAATTGCCTGTTGTTATTTCTTTTTACCCTACTTCCTCTTATATTTACTCTCTTCAGGTCGGTCTGTTACTTAGCTATTACTTCGTCTTTTTTAAAAGCGTTTAACCTCGTATTGCTTAAATACTACTGCTTATAAATAAGCGCGTAGGAGAGGACATAAAAATATATAATAACAAGCACAAAAACAAATTAATAAAAGAGAAAAGAAAAGAAAAGAAATCCACATATACAGAGTGTGTAGCCAATATGAGTGTGTAGCGAATATGTCAATACCCAAAGGTTCGAAATAAAAGATCGCAAGTGTAAGCTGATAGAACTGTTATATTTTTAACACACACTTTTAAAAAATAGTTCTCGAGAATAAAACTATGCCTTTGTTAAAAAATTAAATAACTAAAGAGCAATCAAGAGAATTGCCAATAACTGTTGCGTGTTTTATTTCCTATTTTGACAACATATTGTTAACACAAACGTTAGAGGACATTGGGGATTCACAAGTGAGCCAAAAATCCGTAAAACAAGAAATAAATTATACTTAGAAACAACCGAAAAAGAAACGTGCAATCAAGCTAATGTTTACATTGCGTATAAATATATATTGACGATAAGCATGCTGATTAAATTAAGTAGATTGACTAAAAGGCTATTCAAATTCTACTCAAAATTTTAACGTGCTAGAAAGAGGATAGTGTCTTCGAAGCAACCTGTGATATCTATGAAAAAAGGGGACATGATTTATCTTTCCACTATTGAAAATGATATATTTAGCTAAAGCAAATTGATAGTCGGGTGGAGGTGTAGCGAAGGAGTTTTAAAGGGCATTCCACTCAAAAAAATAAACGCAAATATTGTGAAAGCAAACATTACAAATAATATGGAATGTTCTCGTAATAAGCTGAAGATGCTTCAATAAATAAATCATAATATGAAATTGATCACTGAATGATTTTTTTTTTAAATTTTTTAATAAGTAAGCAAGTATACTCTTTGTGTTTTCAAGTGCTTCACACAGCCTGTATCAACAGTGAAAAAAGACACGGAAGATAATCACGAAAAAAAAATTTCAGGATCAGTTCATTTTTATATTTATTTTTATTTAATTACATTTATGTTGTCACTTTAATATATTTTTAAATAGAGAAACACATTTCGTTACGTTAAATTTTTTTGGTTTATTTTGGGCTAAGGTCGCTTTTACATGCCTCAAAATGAGTTTTCAAATTGCAATGAAATTTCGTCGTGTTTACATGTATTTTTTGAAATCGGGTAGTACAAGCAGCACATAAGGCATAACATATGGGCAAGAGAATTTTAAACATACTAAATAATTTCAATTTGGGTAAATCATGTTTTGACTATTTTGAGCGCAAATAAAATGCAACTGAAACTCTAAAATAAAGTTTTTTTGTCAGCTTATAAACGCTGGCTAACACTTTTTTCTTTATCGGATTGAATTGAACCTGAATCGGATCGGATTTTAATCCACATACGCGTAAAAGTGATGAATTTTCAATCCAAAATGATCTAAAGCTGTTCCAACACTGATACAAAGAAATTTGAAGTTTTCAACTTTTTCTGATCAAAATACGTTTTAAGGCTAGGTCGATTTTATAGACCAATTGATGTTGAGAGTTTGAACTTACGAAGTATGTGAGTACAAATCTAAATTTTAAACGTTACGGTGGATTCTTTTTATATCGAACTCGGGAGGGACCGGAATAATTGTTAGAGCTATAGAAAAAAATCGAGATAAAGCAAGAAAATTCTTAAAAATGACAAAAATAGAAGATGTTCGAAATAAACTGCGAGGGTTTGTTTGTTTTAATTTGAATAGTAGCTACATAACCATGGTAGCTAATACTTAGATTATTAATACCTAATTTAATGGACAAAATCACGATTGAAAGAATGTTATACGACATGGTTACTGTGCTTCAGTTGGAATCGTGATCTGGGACATGAACAAAGTTGTTCTCGAACAAAATATACTTGCAATTGTCAATAGATACGTAATTTTACCAACATAGACAAAATCACGTTTAAAAGAATGTTATACGGCATGGTTATTGTGCTTTAGTTGAAAGCGTGATCTGAGACATGAACAGGAGAAGTATTCTAAAAATGATGTTTTTGTCCAACGAATCTAAATTATAATAATAATTTTTTGTTTCTATTTTTGCAATACTTTAGCGAATAGTTTACCGTCTATCAGGACCTTAATGACTTTGGGGGATATGAAAACCGAAAGTAATTGGTATTAGAATTCCTGGAACAAACGTTATGGCAAATTGTTTTTTGTTATTTTTAGTTATCTACAATCGTGGTCACAATATGTTGGGACAAGACAACGAAGTTCGAAGTTCGCCACCACAAGTAATTGCGTAGGCTCATTCTATATTAGATTCACACATCTTGAACTTGTCAAAGTTCACTTGTCAATGTTAAGAGTGGACTTAAAATGTGCTAATTGTTGCTGACGTCAGCAAGGCCATTAATCACGAATTTCGGGACCTTCGTGGTCCCCGACGTGAATTATTTCGGTGTGCGGGCGTGCTAAAGAATGTGACTAGCAACTTTTCAACGCTCTCTGCCTGGCCTACTTGTGTGCAAAAGTAGCGACTTTGCAGCCTGTCGGCTGCAGAGCATTGACTGTTTGACTGTTTTGTCCATATTTGGATAATGAGTAAAAAACTGCCTTAGTCTCAATATTTTTGTCCACGATTGTAGCCACAAGATATAATATGCAACGCAAAAAACAAAGGCTTTATACGAATATGTATACACGTATTTTTTTATGAATATTAAAATTCTAACCAAGTTGTTTATAATTCTTATTTCTAGCAATAGACCTAATGTTCTTAGCCTCAAATTCCAGCCTAATATTCTTATAAAACATATTCTTATAACAGCAGTGCAAGTGTAGATCTTGCTAAAAACAATGAATCACGAGATGAATATGGTGAATAGAAATTTCCAGGAGCATTGTGACTACTGTCATCTGTTACGAAGATGATCAATTGTCAACTGCTGTGTATTTTCATGTCGTACTGATCGTTTATAATTCTTCAAATTCCTAAAACATAACAAAGTTGCTTGTAAAGTTGTTTGTTTTTTTAAGGAATTTCGTTGGTGCGCGCCTTTTAATAAACAAGGTTGACTTGTTTTGACAAAAGTTGGAATAACATATGGTTTCAACACTGTTCTATTTTGGAAAAAGTCCATCCTCTGATTTTAGGTACTATACGTTTCACATGCATCCACTCCTAATAAGTACAACAAAAACACGTTTATTTGTATTTTTAAATACTTTGTTTACATTATGTTGAAATGTCCTCAACACATTTGTGTGACGCGGAATTTTAACTCGCCTGACTGAATATCGTACGATAAACATTGGACCACGTGTTAAAGTAACTTTAAGGACAAAGTTTATAATTTATGGTGGAAAATGACCGGACAAAGTCACAGGAGATTGCTTGAATTTCTAAGTCGGTAAATTATTAGGAAAACTTAGCAAATTTTAGGCATAAGCAACTAAATCAACAAGGAATGGTTAACTAAAGAGGACTTGCTCCTGGTGTTGATAAAAATACGAAACATTTCTAAGCCAACCTGCAAAAATCTTTCGAGACACTTTCGAGACAAAGGCAGTTTTCTGGTAATTTTTTAAATGTTTAATTTTTTGAAATGGTCAATGCTCTTTAGACTTACATTAAGTATTAAAATTTTTGGCGGAAAATGTTTCGGCGGAAAAACTTTCGGACACAATTTTTTATTTCAGCGGAAAAAAATTTCGGAGAAGATTTATAAAGTCAAAAAATGGGTAAGTCTTTTGAACGATTTTTAACCAAATTTCAAAAGTACTGGTTACGGGAAATGACACAAAAAGAAGGCTAGAAGCAGTTATAGTGTACATATATTTAATCAAGATCTAAAAAAGGGTCTTCAGGATCTAATTTTATAGATAGAGCCTCAGCCAAATGTGAAAATAACGAAAATAATGAGTTCAGAAACTACATTTTTTATTGAGTTTCTGATTACGCTATATAAAATTTCTATGCACTGGTCTTTTTTTAAAAGAATTAGAAAAACCAAAATTTTCGGCCAAAAAAACTTTCGGCAGACACAAATTTCGGACGGAAAATTTTTCGGACAAAAAAAAATCTGAAAGTTTTTCCGTCCGAAAATTTTCGTTCCTAATGTAGTCAGATTCTCTACGACGCCTTCACAACAAAATAATTCACGTCGTGAGAATAGTCATGCTGACGTTAGCAAAAATTAGAAAATTCTAAGACTTTGGATTTGAACAAATAAGTCCTAACTCCATTCTGGACATTGATAAATTCGAAATGCGTGAATCTGATATAGACAAAGTCTGTGCAATTAACAGTGATAACAAACTTTGAAATAGGTCGCTTAGACTCGATATATTTTGACTAAAATTGTCCCAAGTTACTGCCGTCTTTTCCATTTAATATCGTTTTAACTATGTATTAAAAGGCACTAGGCCCTGGTAATAAGGTTATTTTCTAGTAACAATAGTAAGGTATTTGGTTAAACAAGCTGCTATATTTGATAAAAGTGCCCCCCCTTTTGATGGAAAAAACTTAATACTACCCGTGGAAATTCCGCGGAAATTAGCACATCGAAGCAAAGTCGACAAAAATGTATCGTATTTGTTATATTTACCTTTAAGGTTTGTGTGTGGTTAGCAGGACCCGCTTTTGGCCGACAGACAAAATACGGCTGTTATTATAGAGGCGCGACTTCCTCAAAATGTGACCATGCTATTTTCAAAGGAGACTCTAATCTGGTAAAGTAGTACTTGGAGGGGCGCTCATTTGAAAAATATCAATCGACACAAAATAACAAAACCAATTTACAACCAAGTGTAAGTGCTCCGGGTGCAAATCAGAAGCGCCCTAGGCGTTTTTCGGTATTTTAAGGTAAGGTCAATATTATTCTGTCCAACACTATGCTATTCAGTAACGTTTTTTTTTCTTTGAAAAATAAGGTTTCTTAAACGACAAGGCTTTTAAAGATACTGTTTTTAAAAAAATCGCACATATTGGTTTCAAAAAACTATTACATTCCCATAACAGAATATCATACTTTTTTTACAATAAAAAAACGGGTATTCAATCTTGTACACGATTGAATACCCTTCAAATGTTTTCTAAGTTTTCTCGTGGTAATAGATCCTTACAAATTCTTTATAATTGTCCTCAGATTTACGTTCGTCGTACATATTTCCCGCATTAATATTTCGTGCATTTTTATCCGCCTGTTTGCATGGAACAGTTATTTTACAAAATGGGTGATTTTAAATAATGTTGCGGCGCAACCATTTTTGAAAAAGAATACGGCCATTATTAGTTTGGCGACCCGACGTTGAACGCCAGGTTGGTCGCTTAGGTACAGGTAAACCGTGTCGCATATCCAGGTGAGGCTTTATACGGTGTGTGCCAAAGCTATTGGAGCGTGCACAGTGATGGGGATTTTAGATGTAATGTATTTTCAACAAAAAAAATTTCCTGCAGAAAATAAAACCACGGCCTATAATATATTGTCACCCGTGATAGCCAAAAACAGCGCTTAGCTTTTTTTTATTTTACCGAATAATTTCACATAAAAGTTCAAAACTTAATCGTAAGAGATACCCCCGTAGTAGACACGTAACAAATCCTTGTCGCGCGCTTACAGCATTGCGTCCGGGGTCCGGGGTCCGGCTTGATTTCCTTTTCAAAATAACTTTCTCACGACTTTAGTTTAAATAAAAACACGGACAAAAAAAGACGGCCTGTATTTGGACTGCTGAATAATATGGACCATTTTAGCTTTTTCAAGATGTCGATTTTATCAAAATGCAACGAAATTAACATTGGTGCATTCTTTTTAAACTTTTAATTTTTTTTTAATAAACAGGAGATAAGTTTCTGGTCATCTTGTAGACCGCAAATTTGCATTGACTGACTTGCACTGACACAGATTACTTTGGTGTCACCAGCTACATGACTAGAACTTTCTTTTTCTTTTTGAACTATGTTTTGTAAATTAACAATGAAGTGACAAAATGTTCAGGACTTGGTAAATATCAGTTTCCAATGACGTTTGACAACACTTTTCAAATTAATTTGGGTAGAAATTTCAAAAATAATTTGGCTGATTTTAAACAATTTGGCTGTTGGAAGAAAAAACGCAATATTTTGAAGCTCTAAATTTAGTACAGGTTGGTTTAGTACAGGTTGGTGGAGGAATGGTTTAACTTCCTCTTTAGGGCCAAAAAGGCCTTGATTTAAACCATGTGCTGATATTTCTTATTTTTATTTTTTAAATTCATTTTATATTTATTTTATTTCTATCTGATGACTATTTCCTAGTTTTAAATATCTTTCCTTTCCATTTTTTATATATAAAAAAGTAGATACTTCGCTTGGCAGCTACACTGTGCTATGGTGGACTAATAATCATAATGTATTTTACAGTTTCCTAAACACTATAAAATTTTCAATTTTGTCTTACGGAAACGGAAAACGGAAACGGAAACGGAAACGGAAAGGAAAAACGACAATGCACTTCTCCGTGAGCGGACGAGTGTCACCCTCGTCCCAGGATTTTTTGGCTCTTTGATATGAGGGATATGATCGCGAAAATTACCCTGATATCGTTCACCGGATTTTAAAATATAATTGGCTTTCACATTTTCGCATATTTGTGATGATTTTCTTCCTTAGTCAGCACTTTTTAAATCACACATACGGAGTAGTGTGATGTTGGTTTACCCTTTCGTAGCGGCGGCGGCGAGGCGGCGGTCTTCAGGGAGGTTTTACCAAGGTGATGAAAAACCTACTGCAGACGTGCTAATAACAGCTATGTATTTTAGCTATGTACTTTGTTTACATTTAGCCATTAGCTAGCTCAACTTTTTCAGTGTTTGTAAATGCTTCTTTCAATGTTTGTTTCTTTATTACTCAGAAAAATGCAATAGCAACATATTTGTTTGAAATCAGATGCACAAGAATAAATCCCGCAAATATGTATATGTCTGGAGACTCTATTAATAAAACTTGAAGAAGAGAAAATCTAGTGTCTATGAATTTTAATAATACCTTAACCGTATTCATGCAGAGGCGGGTAAAATCAATCCACTGGCAGCGTAAAAAGACTCTGTATGATAAAAAATTGGCCAATTAGAACTGAAATTTAGCGAGTTTTTTGACAGAGTAGCTTTCTGTGATATATGAAAACAAAACTGGGTTGCACCAATCAAACATAGCATGTATTTTTATTTAGACCTATTCTGGCAATTTTAATCATAAGAATTTCTCCTAATGTTTTTTGCACATGTCTCTTTGTCAAAATTGATTATACTGTCAAAATTCCTTTATGTCCCTGAAAACGACTAAATTCAGAAGCTCAAGAACTATGATAATAGTGGAAATATTTTTTTAATCAAATTTATTAAATCGACCTAAAAACATGCCATGGCAAGTTTCAAGTCTTTATTTCAATTTTATTTTTAGCAAAAAGTATGGTTTCGAACAAGAAGTCCACTTACTTCTCTGGACAGTTTAAAACATTTATGTGGAATGGAATGGAAAGGAATAGAAAAGTTTCTGAGCATGCATATTTAAAATGTTTACATCACACTAGCCGGGGGACCCGGGCGTCGCACGCCGGGGTAAGCCACAAGTAAAAGTGTTACCCAGCATTTAAAAACTCTGTGGCGTAATTAATAAAAACCGTAAACTGTGCTACACATTCAGGTGGAGCACTCTAGTACAGGTATACAGTATGTTGGTGAAAGTTCAAAAATGAATGTTACTCTGGGCAGCGCGCTTAGTACAGGTAAACAATGTCGCACATTCATGTAGGTACAATACCTTTTTCCGAAAAAAACTTTATCGCAACTTCGGTTTAACAGAAACACAGGAAACAGCCCGTCGTTAACACGGGACTGAGCGCTTAGTACAGGTAAACCGTATTGTACATGCGTTTATGCTTAATACCCTTTTAGCACAGTGTACAACCCGTTGTTATCCGTCATAGCAAAAAAAAATTAGTTAATATTATTTTATTTTGCAGAATAAGTTTCAGTAAACGTTAACAAATTAATCATGACACCGGACTGAGCACTTATTACAGGTAAACTGTGTCACACATGCGTATAGGCGTAATAGCCTTTTCCCAAAACTTCAATTTAACTAAAAAACACACAAAACAGCCCGTTTTTAACAACGGGTTGAACGTTTATTACAGGTAAACCGTGTCACACATGAGTAATAGGCGTAATATCATTTTTCAACAAAACTCTATCACAACGGTTTAAATAAAATCACAGGAAACAGCCCATCGTTGCTCTGTCCAGCTAAAATAAAGTTACTTTGCCCAATTTCCATGACAGTAATAAAATGTGTAGTTACATAACTATATTTAGCATCATAAAAATTATTAAATGAGAAATTTGTTGTAGCTAGTTAAAAACTGCATTTGGCTACTTTCAATTTTTAGCCAGAGCTAGCTAGCTAGATAGCCACAACCCCAACATAAAAATAAATATTGATATACCAAACTGAATAAAAACTTTAAAAGATTAGGAATAAATTCTGCTGAAGCTAGTTAGCTAAAATCTTAAAATTGGTTTGTTGATTTCCGCCAGCGAAGGCGGAATCTTTAAAATCGCCTGAGGAGATAGAGAGATAGATAGAGACAGCGCAGCTACAATCCCTCACAAAAATTATTGAGACTGCAATTAACAAGATGTGCCTTGGTTTGTATGATAGCTCCCCCCTCCCCCTACCTCAATGTTGAATGTGAAACTAGCAGAACGTGTGTAGCGAAGCCAAACCTGCACTTCAGAGACGTCAACTTTGAATTTAGGGGGGAGGGGAGGCAGTCTCAGAATTTTTGTGAGGGATTGTAGGCTGGACGCCCGGAAATTATCCAGGCTAAAGCCTAAATCCTCGTTGTGACAGATTTTTTTCTGAGAACGAGGCTAAAATGAGTTTTAAGTCAATAAGAATCCTAACAGTGCAACAAATTGTTTTATTATCCAATGAACAATAATTTAGTTTATATGCTATCGAAAGTTACAGCTCGTGCAGTGTAGCATAATAAAGATCGTCTTATAATGCGCCATCTTCGATGTTATTAACGTTTCCCTTTAATAATTACGTCATTTCCTTCTGTACAATTTTGCAAGCACGTAGACTAAAGCTATATTCAGCAGAACTAATTAATTATTCATGAATTTTAATTTAAAGAGGAATTGTTGAGGGTGAATATTTTTGGTGAAAGATAATGTATTATAGCTATAAAATCGTGACAAGTGTGTTATAAAAGAAAAAATAAGAATATGTAGTCTGAAAATAACCTTTCGTAACTGATGATGTAAAAAAAATTTGCTGCCACCTTTAAAGATATTTTCCAAGTTGTTTTTCAGAGAAAAAGAGAAAATAGATAAATTTTCAGCCTTGCCGTTGTTTTCATTTTGTTTTTATTGTTCATCAATTTTCAGGTTTATTATTTTTCTTTTAAAATTGTTCTTATAGAGAAATGAAGTTTTATGTAAGTTAAGTTAGCTATGATTTACAGTTACAATAATAATCAAAAATTGAATTTTAAAATTTTAGAATATTCAATGATTTTGTACCCCATATTACTCAGTCCTCTTCAAAGTTCAATACTTTTTCAGATTATTGCTAATGGCGGAAGTCTTTAAGCCGCAGGGCTTCTTTTTTAAGATTTATACATGGCTAGAGAACGTGAGGAATATAAAGGGGTTAAGGTGTAGCTAAGTGCTTCAAAGAAAGTGGGAAAAGATTGGGAAAAGATAAAGTGTGTAAAACCAATGTAAAACCAATCCGTCCTCGTGGCCTCGTGGTTGCTATATTCTGGTGAACTCGGGGAAGCCCCGGCCTAAAATTAAACGCCAGGTTGCGCAAACACGTGAAACGAATAAGGTTTCTGATTGGTTAATGAAATTAAAGTCCGGCGCAAAAGGGTTGACAGGCTTAATACTCCGGATTAATAGTCCGCATTAATGGTCCAGATTAATGGTCGGGGTGGCTAGGTCGAAAATGTCGATTTTTTTGCAGTGGGGAAGATCGTGTTAAAAAGGGACGTGACTTTAAAAAGATGCATAAAAAGGTTATTAGGACGATGAAACGGTTATGAAACGAACAAATACTATGGTTGATTCAGCATTGTTCAGGCGTGGTATGACATGATTTAACCTGTTAAGTGCTCAGCCTGGTGCTAATGACGGGCTGTTTCCTGTGTTTTTATTTAAGCCGTTGCGATAAATATGCCAGTTCAACTCTGTTTAACTGTACTAACCGCTCAGTCATGTGTTAATTATATAGATTTTTACATGACTGCCACAATACCATTAAATTACCAGAACTAATTTTTTGCAAATTAGCAAGTTCTACTCTTGTTTAAAGTTAATAAAAAATCTATATTACTCCGTGTGTCTGTAACAATGGATGTGTTGTTTTTTCTAAAGAAACAGCCGCGGTAACATGTCACTTTTGCTAAACTTTTATTTTTATTCTGTCTTTTGTGTGCTTTTTCAAATTGATTTAAAATTTTTGTTTTAAAAAAGTCACGGTTAATTTATTTAATTGTTCTCATAAAAACCTTTGTGTAATGATGTAAACTTTATTACACAAAAGTCACGGGTAATTAATTTTTATTATTCCCTTAAGCACGTGTCTTTTGTCTATATTGGTTTTATTTATTCCCGCTTGAATGGAATTAACAGCAAATCGTTTTGACGAAAAGAACAATGAATTTTATGGTTAATTTCGCTCACTATTTCGCTGTTTTTTTATTCGGTGTAGCTATAGTGGATTTTTCCACGGGACTAAATACTAGTTCAAAAGACTTTCAAAAATCATTTCTTGCAAAAATGAATTCTCCACAATATCCCTTAATGGTTCTGCTCCTATACATAACAGAATGTCAAAATGTATAAGGCAAGCTTTTATAATATCTGAAGCTGTATACATTTATGGAGAAATTAGTCTGCCCTTCTCTTCACTTCCTTGTTTTTTCAAAACGCCAGAAAAATAAAAACTTTTCCCATAAACTGGATTTGGAATCCAACAATGAACTATCTAAGTTCAGCAAAGGAAATTTTTTATTCAGGAAGTACCTAGCTAGATAAACTATATTAAAATAATATGTAACTTGCTAATAAAACAGCACACCTTCTTTTCCAAAATTTAAAAACGCTTATTGCAGTTACCAAGGTCATTTTTCTGGTATATTTTAGTCGTGAGAGACAATGCAATGTGTTAGTATGTTTCCTGTTGCTGGAACATAAAATTCTTGCCGCTAAAGTTCCGCCATTGTTGGCCGCATAAATTAATGTATGACGGTGTTTGCATAATCTAGCCATACTAGCCGGGAGACCCGGCGTCGAAACGCCAGGTTAACACACAAGTAACTGTGTGACCTGTCGTTGAACGCCCTGATGTGTGGTTAATAAGAACCGCAAACTGTGCAACATGTATGCAGAATATGTCAAGAATCAAGTGAACATTATAGTTTGTAATATATTTCGGCCAGATATAAATAAAAAGCTAGCTGGATAGCCACAAACCCAAACATAAAAATAAATAATTTTGGCTAGCATAAGGAGCTCTTATACCTAGTTAACTGATGCCAGAAGAGCTGGACTTAACCATGCTTCTTCAAAATCTACGTTTGTAGCCCAAAATCCTTAAATTTCGATTGTTTAAGATTTATACATAGCTAGAAAACGTGACAATATTGTATCTTAACATGCAAAACATATAAAAAGCACATAAAAAGTTTTTAGTAAACTAAAAGGTCAAAAACGACCTACGAACCTTCAAAATGGCCACCATTACATTAGATCGTCCACCAAGCACGCCGTCATCGCTAGAACTTTGAAGCGTACGGGGGTTGATAATTAAAATAATTACTTTAATTATGAACCTCCGTATGCTTATTATTTTAATAATTACTACAGGACGCATACTGATAACAGTTTTTTTACATTTATTGTAAATATTTCTGAATTGTTCATCCTGTATAAAAAGTCGTTAAATAAATAAATAAATAAATAAATAAATAAATAAATAAATAAATAAATAAATAAATAAATAAATAAATAAATAAATAAATAAGTAAATAAATAAATAAATAAATAAATAAATAAATAAATAGATAAATAAATAAATAAATAAATAAATAAATAAATAAATAAATAAATAAATAAATAAATAAATAAATAAATAAATAAATAAATAAATAAATAAATAAATAAATAAATAAATAAATAAATAAATAAATAAATAAATAAATAAATAAATAAATAAATAAATAAATAAATAAATAAATAAATAAATAAATAAATAAATAAATAAATAAATAAATAAATAAATAAATAAATAAATAAATAAATAAATAAATAAATAAATAAATAAATAAATAAATAAATAAATAAATAAATAAATAAATAAATAAATAAATAAATATAAATAAATAAATAAATAAATAAATAAAATAATAAATAAATAAATAAATAAATAAATAAATAAATAAATAATAAAAAATAAATAAATAAATAAATAAATGTGACACCGGGTTGAGCGTTTAGTACAGATAAACCGTGTCTTACGTGTATATAGGCGTAATACCCTTTGAAAAAAAAATTTATGGCAACTTCAATTTAATTTAAATAAATAACACAGAAACAGTTTTTAACACTGGGCTAAGCACTTAGTACAGGTAAACTGTGTAGGTGTAATACCCTTTCCAAAAAACTTTATTGCAACTTCGGTTTAAATAAAAACACAGGGAACAGCCTGTCGTTACCCCGTCCAACAAAAACAATCGCTCAGCCATTTTATTTCGCAGAAAAAATAATAAAAGCAACCGTTTAGCTTAAGAATTATTGCTGTAGCCAAACTTCATTTAGCTACTTTCACTTTTTAGGAAGAGGTAGTTAAAGAGCTAGCTAGATGGTCACAACCCCAAGGTAAAAATAAATAATATTGGCTAGGAAAGCTTTTATAATAAACCCCTTAAAAGAATACGAATAAATAAGGTTAGCTAGCTGGTTTTAGGATGTTCCTCAAAATCTACGTTCATAGCCAAAATCTTAAAATGGTGGTTTAGGATTTGTACATGAAAAATATATTTAGCTAAACATGTGAAAATATACAGAAAAAAAATATTACGAAAAAAAATATTTTGAAGATAAAAAGTTCAAACAGAAACCTACAAACCTAGCACTGAACACACCACTTCCAAAATCAAAATGGCCTTTGTGGCTCTGCTTTACACGTTCCTTCGTCGGCATGTAGTGGCCGCCACAATCTCCGATTGCTTTTTTAAAAAACTCGGGAATTGCAATTGGCTGCTACACGCGGGCGATCAAAATAAAGTCGGTAAAAACATCGCATTTGGTACTTGGTGCAGATATAAAAATGTCGTGTTTCCGTAACAAGACGCGTCTTTCGCGGACAGACAGACAAAATACGGCTATTATTAAAGAGATATTGGCCGGATACCAGGGTATTTTTCGTCGTATTTTCTCATATCAAACAAAGGCAAAAAGATAACTACGAGAGAAAATAAGTATATGCGGCAAGTCTATTTAAATCATCTTTCTTTGCCTCCATTTTCTATTCTTTAAATGTTTTTAAGTTGAAGAATATTTGAAATATTTATTCACCAAAAAACTTTGCAAAAATGCCAAATTTGCTTTTGATATTCTCGTTAGCGGCTGCCTTGCACGAAGCTGTTCGAATGACGTACGAAAGATAGTCCTTCGTTCTTTCATTTTAGGTACCTAACAGCGCTAAACGCCTACATGAGAATCCGGCAACCTTTGTTTGGAACCATATGTGTACTCCTGGTACGAAAGGGCGAAAGAAAAATAGTTGACGGTATCAACTTACTTATTTACCTGCTTCAAAAGTTTAAGAAGACTGCATTCATGTTCACAACTAAATCGGCGAGAGTTACTCAGACAAAACTTAAGTCTGCTTTGCACTGCTAAAAATCGAGGCGGTCGAAGTGGCCCGGATGTTGTGAAACATAATAAAAAAAACATTAATTTGAGTAAAAATGTTTTTATACACCTTGTATTCATCAAAGTCGTGGAAATTATCGATGCAAACGTGTTCCCAGACGGATGAGTTCAACAATAATCTACATAATTCCAGGAAAGTAATAAAGACAGCACCATAAAACGGGCCTGTAATTGATATTTGCCGATCGGGAGAATAGATTTTTATTTAAAGTTTAGCTGTAGCTATTGAATACCATCCTATTATGTGATTATCTAAACAAACGGTGAAACGCAATTGGTTCCATCGCAATAAGCTAGTGAAGTCCAGATCTTCCGATCCTATGACATTAAAAAGAATCAATCTGTTGTTGACCTCACAGCTACAAAAAGACACCGTTGGCCTCTGACTGGAATGATCAGACTTTTAAAAACATTAAAAACTGATAAGATATTTATAAGAGAAGCACTTTTGATATCCTATTCTCTAACAGATTGTTTTGAAAACTACAGGACATCGTTCTCATTCTGTTAAGTCATGAGTTTATCAAGATTCCCAGTCTGTCCTGTCCTGCTCGCAATAATCGTGATCTGATGTAGTAAAATAAATTCCAAATCTTCTTGGCTATTTATATTATTATTATTATATTGTTTTTGTTTTTGTTTCCCCCACCTATAAAGAGGTATGACAGTCTGTGAACTGTTCAGTTGTGTTATGTATATGAATGTGAATATTGGCAACTTCAAAACATTCATATGCAGCAGCTGTCCTATCCTGGAGATACAGTGACTGAATTTATAATCATACCCAAGGATTTAATTTCCTGAGTTGGCTTTGGGACAGATTTAATAAAAATTCTAAATTTGGTAACAGTGTCTCATGCCATAAGAACATCCACTCTGCACTCTTCCAAGGTCTCTCGTGCCATAAGGACCTCGTCTCTGCACCCTTCCAAGGTCTCTCGTGCCATAAGGACCTCCTCTCTGCACCCTTTAAAAATTATTATGTCGATTAGGTAGATTACAATGGACAGTCTCTGCTGAGTTGACGACCTATGACAACGATTCAGTTCCAAAGAAGGAATTCAAGAAAAATTATTGATGTAGTCTAGAATTTGACATTAAGTAAAAAAGTACAAGAACTGTTAGGAAACATAATGGAACCACTATCTGATAATGATAAAGCAGCGTGTGTCAAGTGTCCCTTACTGTTCTACTAAAACACGAATGCGTAGTAAAGCATTCACATTGAAGATCACAGCGATTGCATAATTTCAAATAGTTTCTTGCATTTTCGAGTTCTGATAAAGGCTCAAAGGAAAAACCCTGTCTGAGACGGCTACGTCAGAGGCTGGCCCTCTGACTGTCTTGCAAAGATGTGCTATAAGACGACCATCTGGTTAAGACCACTATTTTTTAAGTCCCCAAATTGGCTGTCTTATACTGGTTTGACTGTACGTACTTTCCTAATATTAGAAAATAACTCTTATCTCAACGGTCCATCATTACTACTTATAAAAATCGAAAATTGTACAAGCTTGGAAGTTTATCCTGAAGCTCAAATTCATACTGTCATAGAGGTAAATTCCCTTACAGGTTTTTGCGTGGTAAGTTCTTTTAGATTATTAGACCTTTTGCAGGGCGTCTACTTTACCTTTAGCATTAAAAATATTAACACAAGACAAAAGTATTCTGACAGTAATATGAAGGTTCGAAGTATCGTTATCTCAAAGCCAACAAAAGAAAAGTACCTTATTTCTCTGTTATGAAACCAGTAGACAGAAAAGTAAGAAATAGGAACATGTTGAAGGAGCAATTTTCACAGAATGGAGTTTCACCCGCAACTTTTTCGTACTGAAAAATAATAGAAAGTTATCTGTGCTGTCAGTAATAGCAGTGTTTGACATAGCTATTAAATGTCCACCATATCGAAGGTTGATTCTGTAAAAAAGAGTTTCATGATAAAAATAATAACAAAGGAAAGAAAAATCTGGGCGCCACTTGCTTATTGTAATTGCTGAATGATTTTTTGAGCTGAATAGGACAGATTCTGCAATCTGTTGTTGCCCCCGTCATACCCCTGTGTTTTTATTTCAGCTGAAGTTGCAAGAAAAGTACTTTTTGAAAACCCATTCATTACACCCGAAAGACTTGGTTTTGTGACATAAAGCTCTCAACTTGGAAGTCGACATCGTCTACCTCCTGCACTTAAGTTCTCAACCTGGCTTTCAACACCGACCACCTAGCTAGTCGTTGAAAAGTGCGAAAGAGTGGGTTTGTTCCTAAGCGAAAGCCGGTTCGTAGTCACATGTTTTTTTTCCTGTGAACCCCGGCGTCTTGTGGCCGATTTCCCCTAAACTTTGCCGAGCTAGGAAATGAGTCAATCGGAATGCTGCGATAAATATTTCATTCAAGTGAACGTAGCCAAATACAGTTGGCTGCAACAAAATTTTCAAACATTAACTTACAGTTTACTGAAATGTTATGCCTACTCAAAATATAAGCCGCGGATACTTTATGCCACTTTTCTGTTTCTTTACAAAAAGGAGTAGTCGGTCTGGAAATAAGAGTTCGCATTTCCTCCAAACTAAAGCAGCCATTACATGAAGTTTCGTTTCAGGGGGCATAGTAATAATTTATTTTCGCCCCCATGTCTAGTCTTTATAAATGTTCACATGATTTCGTGCGAAATATGACACTCATTTTGGTGTTAACTTCTTTTCGGTTTACAAGACCGGTTCATTTCGTCCTCAAAATATTCATGTAACCACGATTTAACCAAAATGAAACTATTGCGCATGTGTATAAAGCTAATGCGCATGTTCAATAAGTTACTGCGCATGTGCACAAAGTTATGGCGCATGTGCAGTTCCCACAGCACAACACCGATATGAAAAACTCCATGCAAACACAACGAAATTTCAAAGCGGTTTAAAATAATATTTTAGGTAAATCTCATGTCGGGTCTATGTAGAGACTGCCTAGTATGTTTTGAAAAGTGACTTGGCGTGATGTTGAAACTATTTTTAAAAAACATATTAAAACCGGTCTTAACTACAGTAATTAAGGATTAATCTGTTCAAATTACACGAAATAGCTATACTATAAATCCTTTCTGAAATTGGCAGAATCTTTATAAGTGTAATTGACAAAAATTAAATCAATTTCCAATTTCCATATTCCCGTTAGTTAATGGACGCATTAATTAGAATAACGATAGTGCATTACAAAAACTTAAAACAAGTTAATATAGTTTAAAAAATTTAGAAAAAAAAATTAAAAAAAAAAATTATGATGGGGGCGGGATTCGAACCCGCGCCATCGAAATGACTGGTGCCTTAAACCAGCGCCTTAGACCGCTCGGCCACCCCACCTAGTACAACGATTGATCACTGAAAAAGAGTTTATAAACTTGATTATTTTTTTCGACTTTTTTTGACGACGCCGTCCCCAAGATACATAAAAAAGCGAAAAGAAGTCCTGAGAATGACGTTGTTAATGTTGTCTCCCTTACAGGCTCAACTGTCGTTTACCATGGTGGTTGTTGAATATCTACTTCGCATAATCCGATTATGCTGTTTTCTTGCTTAGTTAGGTTCGCTAATCAGAAATACACTTAAAAAGTTTAAAACACGTTATCGTATGAAACTTGTAACTCTTTGTATGAAAAGTCTGGAAAACACTATTGTTGTTTTTATATCTCGTTTTTTTGCCCTTATTTATTTATTTCTTTTTTTCTACTTACTCACTTCACATTTGGGTTGCTGCTCACAAGTTTTTTCGTTTTTCGAAGGACTTGATTCTCATGTTGCATATAAACTGTTGCTCATAAAAAAGCGCGGGAAATAAAAACCTGGGTTAGTTCAAGCATATAATTAAAATTGACACGTGACGCTTAAACTTTTATTTTGATAGACAATGATGAAGCGTAAAAATAAACCTCTTATTTTCATTCAAAATAAAACGTCAACCAGTCCATAAAGCTTGCGTGTTTATACAGTTATAATCGTTAGATATGTGAAAAAATCTTAGAATTATAAATTGCCTTTCTTTTCTCATGTATTATCTGTCAATATTGGAATGAGTTTTTAAGACTTACTTTTCTTATGTAAACTTTTTGCAAGTCCAAAATATACTTTGTATTTGCTGACAAAACATTCAACAAAAAGCGTTGACAGTTTCTTCGTGTTAAGTTGTTTATTGTGAATGACGCTGTGGTGAAGTATTATTAGCTAACAGAGTTGGAAGTATTCGAAGCGAGGTAATGTATTATTATTTTTATTATAATTTTTATGATTGCCTATTCTTACATAGTCGAAAACATTCCAAAAATGATACGTTAATTTGGGATAATGGTGAGCACTTCCTGGAGTAGCTATACAAACAAAATTAATGGGAAGTACACTTAAGTGATAGCGGTAATTTGTTGAATTTCTTGAGATATGTGCTGAGCAAAACCATTTCAAATATTCGGCGTGATTTTAAATGTTACTCGGGGTGGGGTGAGGACGAATGGTGAGTTGGGGGGGAAGGGGTACTTAATTTGTACTTTGAGTGGAATAAAGAAAAAATGGTATATTTGTATTCTGTTGTGAATGTAAGGTCGCCACTTCGTTTGAACAAAAAATATGGAATAGAGTAGAAAGGCTGGTTTTTATTACAATGCATTTTTTGTGAAACATTTTTTAGCCTAAATGCTTCAAGTCGTAGTGTGACAAGATTCAATTTTTCCTTTCATTTGCTTGCATAAAGATTTTTTTTGACCGTTAATAGAGGTGAAATTAGACATTGGGACAATAGAAAGTGGCCGTTTGGCCGTTGATTGGAGGTGACCGATGTATGGAGGGTTTTTTATAAGAGTTTGACCATGAATTCGGCAGGGACTTTCTTTTCTGGCCGCTTATCAGGAGGTGACCGATGTACGCAGTTGACCGTTAATAGAGGTTCCACTGCATGTGTTAAGTGTTAGTTTCAGTGAACAGTACTGTTAACTTTTGGTGATTGAGTTATTATTTGTTTGTTTATTTATTTCTTAATTTACATACGTCATTTTCAGACCACGCCCGAGCCTTACAAAAATATTATCGATTACGTCATACACGCTATATTTATAAAAACCCATCAAAATTGAAGTTGACTTTACTGTTTATTATTTTCAAGTCATTTCGAAGCTCAAAGCATAATCTAAATGCAATACTAAAACAACCTCGTCCCCAGGGTCTTGTGGCCCCTGAGCCGTTATTACGGAATCAACAAGGCAAAATGCCGTGGAAACGGGGTTGAATACTAAAACACATAAAAAATTGTTTGTTGTTACCGTTGAATGTTACTGCCTGATCCGAAATAATGTCCGTTTATCGAGTTAAAATTTCGGTTTTGATTCTGTTTCAAAATGATTAGTGTTTCGTATTGAATTTCGTACATACTTTTGCGCAGTCTTTTGCCTTGGTTGTCATAGCAACGGAAATTTAGGGGTCATGTTGGACCAAAAAATATCTAACTTTGTTTCTGTTACTGAATCTATTGTAAGTATTATGATTTCTTCACAAAAAAATCCTATGTTACGATATATTACTTCCACTCAAGTTCTTTGTTCTCAAACAACTTACAAGGGCTATACATGTGTGCAGCATGCTGCTTTTTATGCTTTTTACAGATCTTCTCTTTAATAATAGCCGTGTTTTGTCAGTCTGTCCGCACGAAACAGTGCGTGATATGGGTACATGAAATAGCGTGTGATTTTAAAGACGGGTAACCCCGTTGATTTTTCCGCGGGTTGACGACTAAACTATAAATCCACATTTTCGGAAGGTTTTCCACAAAATATCCTATGATTGTTCAAAAGTTAAAAATAATTCTACATATCCAAAATGTAATTATTTCGGGTATTGATCAAGTCGAATCGTTTCCTTAAAACTCGGGGGAGCACTGTAAATGTTCATCGTGTTCTTGCAACACTCTCATTCTCAGGGATTTTATCCTTTTTGTACATTAAAAATGTCTGGAAACGAAGGTGGGCTTTGCCATAATATTCCCCTTTAACTTCAATGCTGTATCAACTCTCTATATGTTCCTACATGCATATTTTTTGCAGAGGTTAATAAATACCATCCATCATGTCGGAAGAGAAGGAAGCCAAAAATGTACTACATGATGAAAAGGAGTTAGATGTGGATGATTTTTTGGACAGAATTGGACAGTTTGGAAAAACACAAATCATTCTTGTCTCGATGTTTTGCTTGATTATTATACCAACTACGTATCAAACATTAATCATGTCTTTTGTTGCTAGCAGCCCTCCGTGGCAGTGTGTGGATAATGCAACGGACTGCCAGCTGAACGGAACGATGGAAGCGAAGAATGATGACAGGTGTGATATGGATCGCTTGTCATGGATGTATACTAAACAAAAATCATTCTCGATTGTAACTGATGTAAGTTTTATATTTAAATGTATATGGTGAAATGAATGATAATGTATTTCTATCCTCCGAGGTACCAGGTTGAACAAGTAAAAAAAAACTCAGGCCTAAAAATCAAAATTACCTGGTTCTCATAAAAATAATGCATTATCCTTAGCAAATTCTTTTTTCTACAGTTGTTTTTTAACACTTAAAGCATTGTTAACATTTACTAAGCAGTACTGACATGCTCAATTAAGAACAATTTTAAGAACATTTTCAGGCTTTAAATTAAAAAAGTTAAGAACATTTGATTGCTTTCTCCTAATTTGAGTGTTGTTATAAAAGAAACGTATATGTTAAACAATTTTCCACCTGTTACGTTGCTTTTTAACTTCTTGTAGTGGGATCTTGTCTGCCACAAAAAAGAACTAGCTTATCTCGCAAATTCTGGCATGTTCATTGGATGGGCGTTTGGTGCTGTTGTTCTAGGTTGGATATCTGACAGGTGAAATTTAAATATCTTTTTGTTTCTCTCATCCTTGTGTTTAATAAATAAATAAATAAATAAATAAAGTCACCTTGAACTGCATAAAGGCGAAAGTTTAACCTTAACTCTTTCAGCACCTTGGTTCAAGGTACACACATCAAAGCGGTCAATATTGGAAATATTTAAGAACACTTTCGTTGTTTGTTTGTTTTTTTTATTTTTTTTATTTTTTTTATTTTTTTTATTTTTTTTATTTTTTAACTGTCTTTCAGGAACTTCCATATTTTACAATGGCTATTCGTCCTATTAAAATAATAATAATATTTAAATAAAGAAATAAGTTATTCTATAAAAAAAGACACTGTAAAACTGTAGACAAGATTAGCAGAGTTCAAAGTGGCGAAGGATTGAAAGACATCGATATAATAGATTCTGACGGAGAATTAAGACCAGAACATATGAAAATGAAAATTATACACCAAAATATATAATAAAAAAAAATATACATATATTAAATATATTTATTAATCGACGGGCTTAAGAAATAAAAACAATCGAGCAAATGAACAAAAATTGAGACTAAGTAGAGCAGAAGGAATAAATCAAAGCATAAAGTATTGCTCATGGATTGGTCTCAATCGGTCAGTAGATGTTAAGTTAGGATATTGAGAAATTGTCGTTCGTTTCAAAAAAGAAAAATCATTTTGATATTTTTTACGTGCAGTCTATCATAACGTAATTTCATGATTTCAACCAATGGGTTTGCTCAAATCGCTGCCATTTTGAGTTTGTGCGCGCATTTCTGCTTTTAGTGGATATTGCGCCGCTCGGACGTAGTACTAAGCTCTTAGATATTGTATATCATAAAAAGAGACGAGAATTATTATTAGGTTCGCATGTTACAGTAGAAACAGTTTTCAAATGAATTTTGTACCGGGTAGCGTTCACACAAAGTTTACCCGAAATATAAAAGGGAATAATTCTGCTTCAATAAAAAAAATAATTATGCTCTGATGCGGGCGGAAACGACATCGTGTGAACAAAAGTAGTAAAACAAAATGGCGACCTTAAAACATAAACAAACGTTAAGTTTTTACTTAATGAATCAGCTGAATACATTTTGCACTCAGTCCTCCTAGTTAACCTGTACAATTTTTTTACGAAATGATTTATCCCAAAAATATGTGAACCTAGTGTAAACATAGCCTACTTCTAACGCATATTTTTTCTTTGTACTTTCCTTTTAACTCGTATTGCAGTTTGCGTGATAAATATTCCTATCTTAACGGCTTCCCTTGTTTAATAACACCTCTTCTAGCTAAATACACAAGTGAAAATCTCATTTCCAAAGTACACAAGAAAAACGGTTTATATATTTACAGTAACACCAAATGTTAAATCAGTTATGTTATTATTTACTAATCTATATCCGTGTATATGTTTAAAACAGATATGGTAGAAAGATTGTGTTGTTTCCCTCCTGGTTAGCGGTTATTTTAGCAGCATTTGCAAGTGGTTTCGTCAATAACTACTGGTTGTTTCTCGTTCTCCGTATTTGGATTGGATTTTTTCAAGGTGGTATTGGATTGACCTTATTCGTCATGGCAACAGAACTTGTTGGTCCCAAGTATAGAAGTTTTGCTGGGACAACTATTTGGTTCGCTTTTACATTCGCATTATGTGCAATGGCTTTTAAAGCTTGGCTCGTTCCAAAATGGCAGTTGCTCGAAGTTATTTCGTCAATCCCGTACATTATCTTTTTGGCATTTTATAAGTAAGTATGGCAACGCTTTTTTGACAATCTAATGTCGGTGCTTAGAGCCTCAAAATG
This sequence comes from Hydractinia echinata, assembly GCA_030067915.1. Classification (NCBI taxonomy): domain Eukaryota; kingdom Metazoa; phylum Cnidaria; class Hydrozoa; order Anthoathecata; family Hydractiniidae; genus Hydractinia; species Hydractinia echinata. The sequence continues at coordinate 1,292,315 of JASGCC010000009.1, read as the reverse complement.
TTGCAATGAAGCATAAAACACAAACTCGTTCCCAGGGAATTCTGAATTTCTGATTTATATAATAGCGGGTAAATATTTGCCGCTTCGTAATAACGGCTCAGGGACCAAAGAAACCCTGGAGACGAGTATGCATAGAACAATAAGGAAAGTTTGCCTCTGAGGTTTTGACCAAAGGAACATGAAAAATGAAACTGGTAAAGGCTGCTTTTAACTTTCCGTAACATAGTTGTTTATCTTTTACACAAATTTTTAATGTTATTTCCTTCTCGGCAATAAATGCCATCACTGCGGAACACTTTCGACATTTTTGTCCGATGGGATATGCCCTTAGACTCCATAAATATATATTATTTTGTATTTCAGATTTATTCCGGAGTCTGTGCGCTGGTGTCGTGTCAACAACAAGCTTGATCAAGCTGAGAACATCTTACGTGACGTAGCAAAAAGAAATGGAAAACCATGGCCTAACGTGAAGCTATCACCACCTCCAAAAAGTTCCAGTGAACGGCATGCGTCCTTCATCGACTTGTTCACACCTAATAAAATGTGTGTTTCCACTTTAGTGCAATGTTTTGCTTGGTAAGTGCGTGAGTGTTTGTAATAATTTATCTCTGGTAAATTTGTGATTTATGCATGTATAGGTGGAACCCTATCTTTAAAAGCTTGAATAACACAAGGTGGATGTTGTCTATAATATTATTTACCTGTTTGTGGGCAATAAAAAACTGTACAAATTACTGTCAACAAATTTTTAGCAGTGAACCAGTGTATATTTTAATTTCTTGGATTCACTGTATGTACTTTTCCACAACTCTTTTGGAACGTTTCAACGCTCTCCACCTAAGGGATACTGCTGACGGCCAATTCTAAAAGCGTAAATTCTTAAAACGATGTTATGTTTCCCGCTAGGTTCGTAAATGGTCAAGTTTATTACGGAATATCTCTTGCGTCAGACCACCTTGGTGGAAATATGTATCGCGACTTTATTTTGACAAGCTTGGTAGAGATTCCAGGGAATATCTTAGTCATTGTTTGCACGAACAGGTGAGTCCTTTGACACGCTCTATAAGGGGGACATCTTAAGTGATTCCGTGTATAGATGTACAGAACATTTTAAGTGGAAATTTAATATACTTTCTTCTTATTGTATTAAAACAATATTAGTCCACGAAAACTCCACAGAAGACCGCCTGCGGTACATATTTCTCGCATCGCCATTTTGTCCATCTTTGCCCGCTTGTTAACATGAAGTATTAAAATTTACAGACGGGGGTAATATTTACGATTATAGGTGCGATATATAAATTAGTGAATCGAAAACCGCATTTTAATCGATTAAAATGCGGTTTTCGATTCAATAATTTGTTTCCAATAATTCAGAATTTTTTGCTAGCTAACGAAATTTTTTATTGACCAATTTTTCACCAGTGATGTAGCACTAAAAAAATTTGGTTTATCCGCTTTTCTAATGTTGTTTTTTTAAGAGCACATTAAATTTTTCTTAAGGCGGAATATGCTCGTGTTTTCACCACAGCTCAGCTTAACGAATGTTTTTTAAGATGTTCTAATTAATACATCGTTCGGTTTTCATATTAAGCATTGTTTACAAAAAACTTTTTAACCAAAAATAGAGCGCCATTATCTCATTTACATTTAAAATTTGTGTGAATAATAGTTGTGGTTATCAAAACACAGAGAAGCCTTTTTATAACGGACACCATCCAAACTTCAAAAAAGTCTCTGCTTAAGTTAAAATATTAAATGAAATGAAGAAAGAGATGAGCTATGGAGAGAAATTGCAAATTAATTTAAAATTGCCAAACACACAACACCAAATTTATTCGCCCAACGAAGCATGAAAACTTCCAAGGTGATGATCACCAACACATTTAACGTGGAAACCACCAAAAATTGAAAGCTATCAACGGTATAATCACTGGTGGTACAAAGAATGCGGTATGTCAGGCATTTATGTTACTGAATCAATCTTGGAAGAGGAAGCTATGAACATACAAGCATCGTTAAATCAACTGCGTTAGAGGGTGTTAGACCTTCTGATGTTTGGCTTGACAAGTGGAAGTTTAACCATAGTAATTGAGAGGAACAAATATCTTGAGAGTCTTTGAGCGTATCAGAAACAAAATGGATAGAGATAATAAAAAATGTGTGCCTTCACTGGAAAGATATTTGGAACATGGACAAGAGCAGTTGTTTCATCAAAGCACTCCCAAATAAAGGATTGGCTGGAAAAAAATTGAAACAGATTGTCATTTGGAAAGCAAATGCCTTAGCTGTTCTCGTAAAGGAAATTCTGCTGGAAAACTGCTAGCCAAGTCTTATTTCTATCTCCATGTTCAAACCCAACATCATGGATGCAAGTTGACATCATAGAAAATATCTAAGAGCACCTGAACCGACAAAAGAAGTCAAAGAAGAAATGTCAAATTATTTATAGATAATGCTACCATGCATCAAAGTTGTTTTTAGTTTTAAAAAATTCCAATTCACTCCGTAGGAATAAAGGATTATAAAGTTCAATACACAAAGTAGTCAATGCGAGACGTTTTAGTTCGGATTGCTAATGATGGCGATGCCTTTGAAACAATAAACAAAGCCGACGTCCTCGAAGCCATAGAATGGAAAACAAGTGCATAAAGAAAGTATCGCGAGATGCCATTAAAGATTGCTTTGCAAATTGTGGTGTTTCAGAGCAAGCTACTAGCATTGCAAGCGACGAAAATGCTGATGAAGAGTTTAACAATCTTTATAAAGAATTAACTGAGAAACCACAAATCGATAACGAAATTGCTGCTGACGAAATAGTCTGAGTTCGATCAATAAGTTTACCCATCAGTTTTTCCCATCAATTCCAATGAGGTTGACTGGAGACGTGCTTTCGATTGCTACCTGTATCCTGAAATATGGTGCTTGTGATGACATTGCATTCGAAATTGCATCTCAGATTAGTCCCCAAAAAGCAGCAGTGATGCTGCTCGATACGCTAGTCAATGTCGATGGCATGAGTGTACATGACACCAATGCGTTATTCAGTATAAGATGGAAGGCCTAACAATCAAACAAAAGAAACAAAAGAGACAAACAAGTGTTTGTTTGTTAAAATTATGTAACTGAAATTGTGACTGGGAAAATTTAAAATAATTACTATAAAATATAATTGCTTTCTGATTAGCGGACATCTCTAATTAGCGGACAAACCTATCCTCGCAGATGGTGATCGCTAATTAGAGATTCCACTGTAGATCGAAGGTTGAACGGAAACGTAAAACGATGTCTTAACCCTATTATACGTGGACTTTTTTGGTCCGTGTAAAGCTGAGGGAGAGGGGAATAAAGGGCCTGCGGCCAAAAATCCGGAACTACTTATGTATAGGTGATGAAATTGGTACAGTTGTTGAATGTCTTAACTTATTCCATATAAACATTATAAGTTAGTGACATCATAGGGATCCGAAATGACGTCACACACACCTAAAAGACACTATTTTTCTCGTCTTACAATTCACTTTAATTTCTCACGTGTTACTGATGATGCGGCGTTGATTTTTGGTAGACTTATGCACTGAATATCAAAATTTTAGTGACGTCATTTTATATATCAATAACGTCATATCAGGAAGAAAGTTTCTTATTGTGTCGATAAAAGTGAAAAGCCTAGTTTTTCTAGAAAAATCGATGCTTTTGTTATTAAACTTGGTACATATTTAGAATATTGCACTTAAAGATGATCGAGGTAAGAATAATAATTTAATGACATCATTTAGATAAGAAAAAACTTTCGGTGGATTAATATTTCATTCAATTCTGGTATGTCTTATATCGTTAGTACCCATACATGCCCTTAGCAACACTTTGGTATTAACATACATGTAATAAATGTTTGTACAAAAAATACAACACTCTTACATTAGCATCAACGCTTTTCAAAATTCAAAACATACCCAAAAATGTAAAGTATAAAAACTATTAAAAATTTTTTTTTTCATCACAAACAAGTCCCAATAAAGTTATCCATTGTCTAAGAGACCGCAGTGCTCCCTTACCCCATCCCAGGTGTAGTAGGGTATGTAAAATGTAGACAAACTTTTTGCAAGAATTTCTATATTAATGTTAGCCGTATTTAATAGGCTGGAATAGCTGTATTTTGTGTGTTCAAAGTGGCTGCAAGCGGCTTCATTCCGAGTCCCCAGTAGAGTATATAATTTGCTTCCAAGCGGACCCGTGGATTTTTCCACGTGTTAACTAACCACTATTATTATAATTACTAGTCATCAACCCGTGGAAAAAACCACGGTTTGACGACTATTATTATAGAGAGTAATCGTTATCTGTGGAAAAATCCATGGAGTCGTCCGTCTTTAAATCACACGCTATTTCGTGTGCACGACACTTTTCTTGCAGACAGAAAGACAAAATACGGCTATTATTAAAGAGATTATTGATCGACATATATTTCAAGCATCCATAAATTACAAATGGTTCATAATTCTGAAATGCTGAAATGCGGAAATAATAAATGTGTGTGCAAACGTAAATATAAATTCAATCAGAAATAAAACCAAAATGAACATGAGAAAAAAAAGAACATAGACGAAGGAAGCAGTCAATATAATCATAGGAAAGTTTTGAGTTGTGAAAACGTATTGAACAGCATTAGCATAAATGAACCATTATAATTGATCAAAGCTAAAGGAGGCTTGGTCGTCAAGATAATGCAAATTTTTTTCATCTTTTCACATTAGTCATTTTCTATAATGTCAGATAACACCAACAGTTCTTTTCATTCCAAATGAGAAAAAACTTCATCTCGGTTGCCATATCTCACTTTTTCTAAATTACATATTCTTATATCTTTTTTTGTTTCTTATTTTTTATGATTTTATGATTTTATTATTTATTATTATTTATTATTATTATTTCTTGATAACAAGCATCTGCTAGTGCTGAAGTGTTACTTAATAATAATAACAGTGTCAACGTTCATAAACTTTCTACATGTTTATCTATTACAGCACATAAGGCCTGGTATAGACGTATGAAATTCATGAAAACGACCAAAATATTCAGCCTTAGTAAAACGACCTTGAATAATTAAGTGCTTTTACGTCTCACCATCATGACAGACTTTCTCAAGTCTGTGTACCAGCCTGAAAGTGACCAAGCAATACCATGGTTTCCCAGTAAGCTAAAATAGTCACCTCCATTCATATTAAAAAGCAGGCAACCGTTATACCACCAGCCGCCTAAATATTCCGCAGGGCATCCGGTTCCAGGTGACTTATCATAAGTGTAAAATGGCTGATCTTTGTGGTGTAAAAAAGGAAAGCACACACCATCAAGACATTCGTCGTACGTCCATCTGTACCTTTGCGTTTCATTGGCGAGTTTGAATCCTGAATGTAGGGAAAACACTGTTTCAGAATTAGAAGAAGCTTCAATGTACACCTCGTGGTTATCAGCAACAACCAAATTGAAGATCTTCTCAAGACCAAGCCAGAATTCTCCACCTTCAACTTCACCAAATCCATTTTTGTATTCACCCCAAGATTGATTGAAATCAACACTCCCGTCAAATCTGTTCTGTATTTTAACCCACCCTCCACCACGCGTCTCCATGTCGCAGAAAACTTTAGTTTTTTCTCCGTTAATTTCGATGAAATACGTCGTGCTTAACGTGTATCCTGCACGTAACCAACTCAAGCAATCTCTTTTCACAACATCTGAACATTCACAAGTACACACACTTCCGATCTTTTTTACTTTACAACCAGGGCACAACTGAACTTCGTAATAGTTACTGTTCTTCTCCCCCGTTAAAAATCTGTCGTTACCGAAGTTTGTTGTATTGAATAATTCACATTTGACGGTAGATCCTTCTTGAACTTCGTTAAGAGATAAGCAGTTTCTTTCGTAAAGACATTTCCCCATGCATTCATTTTCTCCACTAACGAAAGCAACTTTAAATGGAGTTTCATTGTACCTTCTATTTCTTGCTGTTGATTTTATGATGATTTCGTCCTCCTGTCGAAAACATGGTATATGACACATACATGTTGTTGACAATAAAACACATGCAAGGATGTAAATTGTCACGCGAATCATACCGATTGTGATTATTTTGCTGTTAAAGCTTTTTATGATCTGATACAAATATAAAGTGAACGTGAGCTATCGTTACTTATACATTTAGTTGCAATTATTAACCAATGAATACATCTTAAATAAATCTTAAATTACTATTATTTCCGCTTATTATAAATATTTATTATTAATATCTTTATTTCAATACTTTAATATTTCAACATTTGAACAATTCAATGTTTTCCGCAAAATATTGTTCCGCTTTCCAGCCTCGTTTCCAGGAATTTTCGTAGCACGTTAAAAAATCTCATGCCATTGGCGAAAGATTTTTGGCAAAGTTTAATTAATTTTTTTTCGTTGAAAATTCTATTGACAAGAGAGGGTGTAAGAATTCAAATCTGTCATTGCCAATGTTCCAAAATGTTTCAGAAAAAACATTTTGAGCTTAAGGATTTTCTTTTTTTTCCAATCGCGCAAAATAAGTTATCAGGCTCTTAACTTTTTATGTTTGAATAATGTTTTTCTCTTATGTTGAAATGTACTAGCCAGGTACTAGCGACATGTGGAATATATTCTCCTATGACAAAGGAACTTTAGCTATATATTGGCACAGTAAACAACCTTGTAACTAAGGCTTTATCCCCGCCCCCTCCCCCAAAAAAATATTTATGTTAAATATAGCTTTTTGTAGATAGAGGACGGTGATTCATTTTACCAGTTAGGAAACTCAATGATGAGACTGTCATGCCAGTTAAGCGAGGCAACATAATCCTTGCTTTTGCTTTTCTAATTTATTATGCAATCTATCAGGGAATTCGTTACTTGTTTATTAGAATCCTTGTCCCCCGGGGTCCCTTGGCCCATAAGTCGTTATTACGGAAATGTCCAGCGAACGAGGTTGGTTTACTAGCGACAAAAGGTTATGAAAAAAGCATTGAAATAAATAGGAAAACAAAGTTTCTTTTTTCTTCATCATTTATTTTTTTTTTTTTTTAACGGATATTACGTAAAATAAAATGCAGACACATGACCCCGTGATATCCTCATCACAAGCAAGCTGGGCTATGAGTGTATGTTTTCTTCTGCATTTAGGCTCGGCCGGAAACCAGCTGTAATCGGTAGTATGGTTGTGGGCGGTCTTGCATGCATTGGTGTAGCTTTCATAGATCCAACAACTTCAGGTAGTTGGACAATTTTTATATTTTTCGATAAATTTTGTTTTCAGGTTTTCTTGTCTTTTGTAAATAACTGTGACGTCACTCTATGAGTATGGCCAAGTATTTAATCCAATTTTCATCATGAACATCACTTAAAACTACTTTGCAGTTTCGCTATCTATGTTCTAACCTAGTTCCCAGACTCTTTTTTCGCTTTTTGATATTAGGACTGCCGTAATATCAAAATACGAAAGAGTCCTGGAGACGAGGTTGGTTTGTGCAAAAATGTAGTATTGTGTCGTTATTTAGTGTTGACCTGGTCACGTGTCAGTCTGGGCATGCTGGGTAAATTATGCATCACGTTGTCATTTAATTCATTGTACATTTGGTCTGTAGAATTGTATCCCACAACAGTAAGGTAAGTATTTTCAAAAGGTAAAAATTTGTAGATGTCCAAACTTTTTTTAACCATCCGAGCGTGATTCTTGGTTACAATTCTGTTCAACTGACTTGTTTTGAGCTTAGTAAAATTTCACCCAGTCCTCCTTAGCCTTTAAACGACTGTTCATGGAATATCCAGGCGTAAATAGGGCAAAAACAGTCACACAATGGAACCGCCATAATTCCTGAGGACTAGGTTGTTATTAGCCAGGAGACCCAGCATAATTTTTCTGACCACCAGGAAGTCGGAATTGCTAAGGTGGGAAAAATTACGCCGGGTCTCAAACGATTTTTCTGCGGTCAGAATACTGACTGCGCTTTTAGATTGGTTAATTTTATTGTTTTTTGCTCATGTGGTCAATATCGGAAAATCCTTTGTTTTAAGTGCGAATGGCCTCACTCACCTGAAGAAATATAATTAATTCTTGAATTATTTAAGAGGGTAAGACGTGACCACGCGAACTTTATGCTGATTGGATGATTGTAATTTGGATTTGCTATAAGGTGGATTTAAATTTTAGGGATTTGCTCTGGCATTTGTTTGAGTCTAAGCTTTTGTTTGAGAGAAACTGAATTTGATATCCTCGAAGAAAGCTTAGTTAACTAGGCTAGGTTTTTATGAAAAGTGCTCATGTTTTAGGAAGACGATAACTGATACCCAACAGTACCAAGCATGAACCATCCAGGCTATTTCCTCAACAAACAAAAGCGGCTTAATATTCCGAAAGTGAATTATTTATTGATTAAGAAGAGGCTTTTGGAAACGGTTGCGTCTTTCAAAGCTCTGTTCGCACTAGGCTTAGTGGGCCTAAGTGTGTTTAACTGTTTGTTTTTAACTTAAAATCGCAGTGTGTACATGAGCCTAAAATTTGCTGTATAAAACTAAAGTCAAACTCGCGCATCAGAAAATTTTGTTCTTTACGAAACTTCGTATGTTAAGCGTAATTTTAAACTCACGTAAAATTATACTTGTTAAACTCACTTAAACCCTTAGTGCGAACCAGGCGTAAGGACGGAGAGCACCGTATACGCAAGAATAATCATTTTTAGGATACTAATTCTTAAAGGCACCGTTATACATTTCTTTCAACTGTGGTAATTCAATGTGTATACTGTGATTTAAACACTTTCAAAGAGTCTCAAAAGTATTTCACAAACAAATCATTTTTATTTGAATTTTCTTGTCGAATTTTCTCGATAATACACAGACTCGCCTGTCAATTCGAAGCTGTTTATTTGATGGATTTTTACTGAACCTTTAGAAGGTTAACCTTAAAGGGTGTTCATATGAACTCAGTTAGCTGGGCTGGCTTAGTTTGCCGGGTTGAAATCAGCGCGCTAAAGATCTCGGCTCTTCTTACAAATCCCTATAAAAATCAATGTTTCATATGGAAAGAATACAACCCGGCTAACCCGGGATCTCGCTTTTTTAACCGGCAAGGCTAGCTGAATTTTCCTTTATGATAGCTTTCACCTATTTCGAATCCAAGGCTTCTCCCAAACAAACTGACCTTTTCCTTTTTCAATTTTTTTTTTCTCTGCAATTTCTCTGCAGTTATGGCATCAAACATATAGTTGTCACTACAACATGTTAATGACTGTTATAATTTAAAAATGAGCGCGCTTTCTTTTACTTTGTGTATACACGAGTCATCCCCGTCCCCAGGGTTTGTTGCCTATGTCAAAGCCGCCAGCGCTTACTTGACGGCTAAACAAGTTTTTTCGCCGCCGGCCTCAATGTTAAAACAGCAAAAGGCCCTGGAGATAAGGTTGTACACGAGTTGAAATATGTCAAACACCAGCTGAAAGAAATGTTTAAAAGTATTTCTGAAATAATAAATTTCACCTTGTAACGGCGCCTTTAGAAATTATCTATGATGAAATTGTACCGTGCCGTACTGTACAGCAAAACAGCTCATGTTGCTTGCCGCTTGTTGTATACTTATCTTCTCTGTTATGCTGTGCGTGATATTACCAAAATAAATGTTGTGAAAATATCTATTCTAGGTCTCAGGGTATGGGTTTGCTCTCCGTTGTCAGCCGTATTGGAGCGGCAACTGCACCATGGATCGCACAGTGGCTCGGTCACATCAATAAGATGTTACCATTTGGTGTGATGGGTACATTAACTTTGATAAGCGCTGGATTATGCTGGGAATTAAAAGAGACACGTGGTCTGGCTACCGCTGAAACTTTGGAAGATACAAGTGAGTCTGTTATTTAACCCTTTTTTGCCCACCTGTTTTTTAAAAAGATTCTTTTTTGGCCAAAATATGATTAACTTTCTAAAACTTGAGTCGCATTTAGTAGCCAAGCAGAGGATTTAAATGGTTCGTATTTGGTACCGTAGGGTAGCCAAATTCATCCTACCTCATCCCCCGGGTTTTGTGGCCCCTGAGTCGTTATTAGGGAGTGGCACTTTATCAACAAGGCAAAATGCTCTGGGAACGAGGTTGCAATTCATCCTCTTTCTACAACGAGAGCACCTTTTATAACAACCTAGTCCTGTGGATCAATGCCGTTCCACATGTGCCCGCCCAATTTTGACGTTAGATCTACGTGATCCGTTGAAAGGTTAAGTTGTTTAATACGACTTACCTTTAAGGTTGTTGATACTCCGTAATAACGGCTTAGGGGTCACAAGACCCTGGGGACGAGGTTGGCTGGTTGTATCTGTGTATACCAGGGTGATAGGATTATATCTGATTAAGAAGAGACAAATAGCCTTAAGATTAGGGTTGTATTTTTCTAACTTTCTTTACGGCATTTCTAATTAAACGCATTTCGTTTTGTCACGCGGCGTAAAAGGATGGCGTTTAAAAAAATACCGCCAGTAATTTAAGGTTATGTTAGAAGGCGCCTTTGTTTCTAGTCACGAATTTTCATAATGCTGTGACAAACCATTCTCGTCCCCAGAGCTCTTTAAGATTGAAACCTCGAGTTTATCTCAAAGAGCTCTGGGGTCGAGAATGGTAACAAGCTTTTTAGAAATGTGTTAGAACTTTCTTTGTTCACTTAACATTGTCATCTGATACGAACGGATAGCCAGTTGCAACAAAAACGTATGTAATTTTGTATAATAAAAATACACCGTCCTCTAAAAACGCTTTTTTTAGATAAACCAACCGATAGTGGCGTGGATGAAAGCCACGAGTTGGACGATCCAGTGGCGAATAACAGCTCGTATGCGCTAAATAATCACATGGAAATTGACAGCACAAAACTTTGACTCGCAAAACAGTCGAGAGAAACGAACCAACGAACAAACTTATGTAATATAAAGATGTAAACAAACTTCAAACCAGTTACCAGGCCTTTTTAGGCCTGAATCCCGTGTTGTTGCGGGTAAAGATGTGGATGCGAGGTCAAATAAGCGTCGCGGAATCAACCAACATAATTTTTCAAAGACAAACTAGGAATTAAAGTAGCAAAATATATAAAGATGAAGCAAGAGTTCTTAGCACTTACTCGAATCATCCCAATTGTATAGAGTGCATCCCCCACACCACCTCCCTCGAATGAGCTTTCCACTTCTAATAGAAAACATTTAATGCTCCCTCGACTGAGCGTTTCCCTCGAATTAACACTTCTCTTAAATGAGCATCTTTCTCGAATAAGCGCCTCCCTCGAATGAGTGCCTCCCTCGCATGAGCGCCTCCCTCAATTGAATACCTCCCTTGGATGAGCACCTCTCTCGAATGAGCGCCTCCCACGAAAGAGCACCTCCCTTGAATGAGCACCTCCCACGAATGAGAACCTCCCACGAATGAGCACCTCCCACGAATGAGCACCTCCCACGAATGAGCACCTCCCACGAATGAGCACCTTCCTCGAATGAGCGCCTCCAACGTATGAGAATCTCTCGAGTAAGCGCCTCCCTCGAATGAGCGCCTCCCTCGAATGAGTATCCCTCTCGAATGAGCGACTTTCTTGAACGAGGGCTTCCCTCGAATGTGCACCTCTCATCGCCTCCATCGAATAAGCACCTCCCTCGAATGAGTGAGTGCCTTCCTTGAATGGGCATCTTCTCTATTTTCAAAAAGGGCGTTTATTCCATAAAGTAGTGAAGTATTTCTCCGAAAACCGCCTAAATCAAATCCAGTACTTATTTTTCAGCTAATAAAATACTAATATCGCATCATTCGTGGGATAAATCCCAACTAATCTGTTCTATGTCAACTCATTCTCTATCCAATCTGTCGAATGCTGTTAAACAATTTTTGTAACTGGAAAAGTGCAAACATATACATTCATGTTAAATGCTTGTAACCTGCATTAGCCAACCTAATTCACGAACTCTAATATTTACATGTTGCTATTTTTATTAATTGTCGTTCCGTAACAACGGCACAGGGACCAAGAGAGCCTGGGGATAAGGATGAGTATTGTTGTTCTAAAATGTTCCCCGTTCGGTGTACATTCCCAATTTAATTCATGATATGACCTGTGTTAATTAACGATCACCCTCACCCTTCAAATAGTCAATTTGATTTAACTATCACCGCCTGTGCTCATTTTCTACTAAATTCCAATTTCTTCATAAAGATTTTCTTGTCTGCGCACGTGACTGTTCTTACTTTAGCTTGTGACATTCCCACGACTTATAAATATGCTTGTAGTATAAATAGTGACAATTGACTCGAAGATTCAGGCACGTACCAACCCAACCTCATTCCCAGCGCCTGTTGTCTCTTTTCTATAACCGGGACAGCGAGACGAACATCCGATGTCAGAAAGATACAAGATGCCCTGGGGACGAGGTTGGTACCAGCAAGGAGCGGTGCAAAGGGTGCATTTTGTAAAAAAAAATTTATCTGCAGAATATTTTATAATACATAATTTGCATTTGTTTTACGAGATAAACTTTTGAAATTTGCACAGTTTTCTGCCCTCGGGCTAACCATGGCATCCCCGAGCGGAGACACTACGACTAACAAATAATTTTGCTTTGGATGGGGCTGAGATTCTATATATTTAGACAGGAATTCGATAATATTGGAGTTTTGTTTACATTCTCTTTCTTGGTTTTGCTCAATATTGTATTTTTCTGCCCTCCTGGCTATTCACTGAAGTTGGACATATGTTCTTAAGTTTTAAGATTGACAATTTTATCTCAAAAAATCCATGAAAGTCAAACAAAATTAAGCTGGACCAAAAATTGAAAGTGTGCAATGTTTTGCCAATTCCTAGTTTTTGCGAAACAGTAGCACGTACTTTACTAACATCTTCGTGGAAAGAAAACCCATGACTTGTCTAGCGAAACAGTTTCAAAAAATTAGTAAGTAGGTAACGGAAAGTTTAACGTCTTTGAGGATTCCATCCTAACGGCTGGCTCTTCCTCCCCTCCGACTGTAACTATGTTACATTACTGCTAAAGATACGCCTGCCTGCCACACCAGCCGGTTAGCGGTCAGTAGATAGCATAAAATGGGGTGACAACACCACATTTACAGTGCGCCGGAGTGCAGACTCGAACCTGAAACCTTATGATTACAAACGAATGCGTTACCACTACTCTATCTCCGCCGAGACAAGTAAATTGCTTTAAACGCGAATATTGCCTTCAATATTCGCGTTTAAAGCAATTTACTTGTCCTTGGAGGAATCTTTCACTTGCCTCCAAGTTCTACCAGAAAGTCCTAAATTATTTACATTCTTTTTCTTTATTATAAAAACACAAAATTTGGGTTCAGCCTCAATGTTTCTTTTTTTTTCGTATTTTCAGCCTGAAATGTTTCTGAAATGTTTCTGAAATATTGTTTAGATTAAATCATTTTGGCAGCTTAACTCCTTTTTCAGGCGGCTTTTCGACATGTGAAACCATCATGATGGCAACATCTTCGACTTGTGAAAACATCATGATGGCAACATCTTTGACTTGTGAAACCATCATGATGGCAACATCTTCGACTTGTGAAAACATCATGATGGCAACATCTTTGACTTGTGAAACCATCATGATGGCAACATCTTTGACTTGTGAAACCATCATGATGGCAACATCTTTGACTTGTGAAACCATCATGATGGCAACATCTTTGACTTGTAAAACCATCATGATGGCAACATCTTCGACTTGTGAAAACATCATGATGGCAACATCTTTGACTTGTGAAACCATCATGATGGCAACATCTTTGACTTGTGAAACCATCATGATGGCAACATCTTTGACTTGTGAAACCATCATGATGGCAACATCTTTGACTTGTTTTCAGATATTTAGATTGATTTTCAGCTATTTTGTTGAAAAAATGTCTCTTAAAATTATGTTCCTTCCCAGCCGGCACAAGACATCTTTAAGACGTCTTAAGACGTCTAAAAGAGATCTTTTGAAATGCATCTTTGAAAAGACCTCTTTTAGACGCTTAAAAAGATGCATTATAGACGGACAAAGAAGCGCTAAAATAGACGTCTTTTAGAAATGCGGAAGATGTCTAAAAGACGTCTTTTAGAAATGCGAAAGATGTCTAAAAGACGTCTTTTAGAAATGCGGAAGATGTCTAAAAGACGTCTTTTAGAAATGCGGAAGATGTCTAAAAGACGTCTTTTAGAGTTCTTTGTGCCGGCTGGGTTACTAATTCAGCCTGGTAATGTTTCTTAAACGTTTCTCAAATTTTGTCAAATTTGAGCCTAAATTTTTTTTTATAAATGTTTTTTGTACCTATAAAGAAGAAAGAAAGCGTATATGTTTAATATCTGAAGAACCAAATTCCTAGGATCTCTTGTCTGGAGCCCTGGAAACAATATTGGAGCATGAATAATCATTTTCAAAACGAATTCACTTGACAACAACAATAATAAGAATACCAATGACGAAATAGAAAATATCTAATTTTGGAATAAATATTTTAATAATGGATATTTATAATAAATAAAGATAATAGGTATTGAAAATATACTTACAAATAAATGGCAACTGAAATACGACAAGAAAAAAAAAGAGACGAAGTCTACGTGCATATTTCTGTCAAGTCATAACAAATTTTAACATCAAAATAATCACAATCGGTATGATTCGCATGACAGCTTACATCCTTGCATGTGTTTTATTGTCAACAACATGTTGGTGTCATATCCCATGTTTTCGACAGGAGGACGAAATCATCATAAAATCAACAGCAAGAAATAGAAGGTACAATGAAACTCCATTTAAAGTTGCATTCGTTAGTAGAAAAAATAAATGCATGGGGAAATGTCTTTACGAAAGAAACTGCTTATCTCTTAACGAAGTTCAAGAAGGATCTACCGTCAAATGTGAATTATTCAATACAACAAACTTCGGTAACGACAGATTTTTAACGGGGGAGAAGAACAGTAACTATTATGAAGTTCAGTTGTGTCCTGGTTGTAAAGTAAAAAAGATCGGAAGTGTGTGTACTTGTGAATGTTCACATGTTGTGAAAAGAGATTGCTTGGATTGGTTACGTGCGGGATACACGATTAGCACGACATATTTCATCGAAATTAACGGAGAAAAAACTAAAGTTTTCTGCGACATGGAGACGCGTGGTGGAGGGTGGGTTAAAATACAGAACAGATTTGACGGAAGTGTTGATTTCAATCAATCTTGGGCTGAATACAAAAATGGATTTGGTGAAGTTGAAGGTGGAGAATTCTGGCTTGGTCTTGAGAAGATCTTCAATTTGGTTGTTGCTGATAACCACGAGGTGTACATTGAAGCTTCTTCTAATTCTGAAACAGTGTTTTCCCTACATTCAGGATTCAAACTCGCCAATGAAACGCAAAGGTACAGATGGACGTACGACAAATGTCTTGATGGTGTGTGCTTTCCTTTTTCATACCACAAAGATCACCCATTTTACACTTATGATAAGTCACCTGGAACTGGATGTCCTGCGGAATATTCAGGCGGCTGGTGGTACCAGCGTTGCTTGCTTTTTAATATGAATGGAGGTTACTATTTATCCCCAGAAGCCCATGGGATTGCTTGGTCACTTTCACCTACGATATCCTGGTACAGAGACTTGAGAAAGTCTGTCATGATGGTGAGACGTAAAAGCACTTAATTATTCAAGGTCGTTTTACTAAGGCTGAATATTTTGGTCGTTTTTATGAATTTCATACGTCTATACCAGGCCTTATGTGCTGTAATAGATGAACATGTAGAAAGTTTATGAACGTTGACACTGTTATTATTATTAAGTAACACTTCAGCACTAGCAGATGTTTATAGTTCGAAACGAAAAATAATTCAACACAATAAAATAATGTGGTTATAAATTAGAGAATGCGAACGCTAAAAGAAATGTCAGATATCAATTTCGTCTCCAGGGCTGTTTTTACGCCTATGACTTTCTGACGGAAAGACTGCAAATATATCATGGGCGTAGAAGAACCCTGGGGATAAGGTTGCTTATAAATGGCAATTGAAATGGTGTTTTTTCTTCATTCGGAATAACAAGAACCATTGGTGAATAATGTCTGACGTAACAGAAAATGATTAATAAATAGGTAAATCTTAATAAAAAAAAGATGGATTTTGCGATATAGAGAAAAAACAGTATTTTGCGTACGGATCTAGACTTTTTTTGTTATTTCTTGTATTTTTACACATAATAAATATTATTTGCACGATTTTTCTTGATTGTGTTGTGAACACGTAGAAAGCAAGGTGGTCAAATAGCTGACTTTCAAATGTTTACAAAAGTTTGCAAATCTGCGGGTTTTTTCAAACCTCGTCCCCAAGGCTCTTTTACGCCTATGATATCCCGACTGGACGGCTCCGTAATATTTTTTCTACATGCGCACACATTCTTGCAGGTTTAAAAGCAGGACAAAACGAGGTAAAATGGTTACTATTGAAGCTTATACAGAATTTTTTAGAAGCATAAGATCCAAATGGGACTAAAATTAACTTTTTGAACTATTTTTTTTTTACAAAAAAGTTTCGCCAAATTCAAGCGAGAATTTCGTTTTTAAGATGGATTTATTTGACTTGTGTGGTCTGTAGTTTATACATATACAGTGGAACTCATGTAATTCGGCTCTTCAGGGGGTCTCGCGATTTGGTCGAATTACATGAGTTGTCGAATTAAAGGAGTTTTGTTGTAAGGGTTTCATTCTGAAGGGACCGAAGAATTTGGTCGATTTACATGATTTGTCGATTTATGGGAGGTCGATTTACATGATTTGTCGATTTATGGGAGGTCGATTTACATGAGTTCAACTGCATATGTATTTTGGCTTGCGTAACCCGCTATGGGGCCATGTGCCTGCGGGTCATAAATACCCAACTAATTATGTTTATATGACGAGACTTGGTATAGTTGTATAATTTATTAATACATATTCATTCAATGTAAAAAATTAATTAAATGATGTCACAGGGATCTGAAATGACGTCAAGCATACCATAAATAGGCCTCATTCCTCATTCTACAAACTCTGTATTATTAATACCTTTTATCTGTCCGTCATACGAGCTGATCATGTGTTATTAAGAATGCACGGAATATTTTTGACCGAAGTAGCAAAGGAGATATATTGTTAAAGATTCCCGCGGATTTACCACGTGCTAACGAAACTTGCCGGTTAACATCGCGCATGTAATTTTTTATTGTCTAATCCACCGGATCTGCTAACAGTGCTAATAATAGCCGCATTTTGTCTGTCTGTCCGCAAGAAAAGTGTCGTGCAACGGGCACACGAAATAGGACTAATTTAAAGACGGATGACCCCGTGGATTTTTTCACGCGTTGACGACCAGTCAACCCGTGGAAAAATCCACGGGTTGACTCGTAAAGGACGGGCGACCTCTGACTAGTCTTTATTAAATTATTCGCTGTCTGTCTGTCTGTGAGACAAAGATGGCAGCTGCATGTAGCGACAGGTAAATTCTGGTGGAGTTTTAATGGGCTTATTATTAGTTTGCTAAACTTTCAACCACTACAAGATTTATTAGTTGAGACAAAACTTATGTGATGGAACTGAAAACCTTAATTAAAAGATGTCGGGGGAAAATAACCTTATTATTATAAAACCCAGGGTAATCACACAAATATAGCAGAATATACTGTACTGTATACTGTGATAGAATGGGTACTGTCTTTAGTAGCGAGTACTGTCAGAAACGTTCAAAAGAAGGTACGAAGCAGATTAAATAAAAGCAGGGCTTTTTTGCAAATAATTTCGAGCTTCTTTAAATTTTTTAAATATTTTTTTCGTTAATATATTTTGCGGCACATAATTTCATGAATTCAGCAAAATCTGCGAAAATCGCAAACGTTATTACCCGCGAAAATGAGTACCACTAAATTTGAATTTGAAACATGTCAAAGTCCGTTTCTACGGTTCGATACGGTGCTCATTCCGTCTAAGGTCGACCTAAAGCGGCGACGTTTTAAATTATTCGCGCTCTGCTGCTGTTTTTTAACCATTATTTTCCGAGGTACATTATAAACAAAATTTTCGGACGGAAAAACTTTCGGATTTTTTTTTTGTCCGAAAATTTTTCCGTCCGAAATTTGTGTATGCCGAAGTCTTTTTGTCCCAGAATTTTGGTTTTTCTAATTTTTTTAAAAGAGGATCAGTGCATTGAAATTATATATAGGTAATCAGAAAATCAATAAAAAATGCAGTTTTTGAACTTTTTATTTTCGTTATTTTCACATTTGGCTGAGGCTCTATCTATAAAGTTGGATCCTGAAGACCCTTTTTAGATTTTGATTGAATATATGTACACTTTAAATGCTTTTAGCCTTCTTTTTGTGTCATTTTCCGTAATCATTACTTTTGAAATTTGGTTAAAATTCGTTCAAAAGACTTACCCATACATTTTTTGACTTTATAATTCTTGTCTGAAAATTTTTCCGCTGAAATTAAAAAATTGCGTGCGAAAGTTTTTCCGCCGAAACATTTTCCGCCGGAAATTTTAGTTCTTAATGCACGCTCATTGGCGTCACAGAAAGGACGAAGTACCGACATGCCATCTAGTGGACATTACTCGTAACCACTCAACTCTTTCATATACATGTCGTTTTATAAAAAACATACTTTTTGGATTCAGCCTGGTTATTTCTTAACTTTAAAAATAAATTTTCGGGAAATTTATGGAGTCAGAGCTCTGTTTTATACAAAATTAATTTTGACAAGATCCCCGTTAATCAATAAATACATTTTCTCAATTTTCTCAATATTTTGCGAGTTAGCATTTGAAAGTACCTATCATCCCAGCCTAAAGTGTGCATCATATAAACATTAATATGAACCAGCGGTGCCCAATCCGGACATGGTTAAGATACCTAGTGATCACAAACCCGCATTAACCCTATCACATCAAACAACACGTTTTTGTTAAAGGAACCTTCCATCTCCCTCCTCCTTCTTAGATAAACGCATTCTTAATAACGGTAAAGCCACCTAGGGCAAGCTGTTAGGAAAAGTAAATTTTTTATTTCTTTTAAATTTAAGAAAAGAAGTAAAAATAACCCTTCACTGTGCTGTGTGTGTACGCAGATGTTCTGGGTGTAAGAGAACAAAAGATTCTTCATTGCATGTATAACTATATGCTGTATATTCTTCTGCTAATTCTTCTAATTTACAGGTCAGATGTTATATAATTTGAAGACCATTTTATTAAAAGTATGTTACCAACGCCAAGCAGCAAATCCTTCTATATACATTCAAATTCATACAGCTAATGAAACCATGACAACGTTTCTATCGTTATCCATGATAATGATTGGTTCGCTGGGAGGGTATCCTTGCGACTCCAAGAAGATATATCGAAATTCAAAACGACCACCAGAAGTCTACAAAATGATGCAAATTAACAAAACTTAAAAGACATGATAAAAAAACAGGAACATACATTTATACCTTCTTTCCTTGTAGACTTCAGTATTATTACTCTTTATGAAAATGAAAGAGAAAAGAGAGGGGGAGGGGGAGGGGTTCTGCCATTCGAAGGGTTGACATTTTAAGAAGAGCAGTTTTGCTTGATAATGACAGAAAACAGAGAATTTCAAAACAGAGAGTTTATAACAACAAACAAGAGAAGTACATTTCTTCAGACAAGTCTTGAGTCAAAATAACCTTCCCTACCTCTCTAGCTTCAGCATGCACTGTAGCTTTTCTCTTGCTTCCAGATACATAAAACTGTATCCTCATGTGATTCACACCGTCCACAACATACTCTTGAAAGCTAAAAAGAAGAATATTTACACAAGCTGTTTGCAAACTGATTCTTTATGACTGACGGTGTTGTCCAGTGATCGATGACGTAGATTTTGTGGATTTCCAGTTCGGTTAAAACAATTTTTAGTGATCGTAACACAGTAACGTAAATAATGCTTTCTTATGAACAGGATGCACTATCTATACATTCATTACAATAATAGCCGTCGTCTGTCTGTTTGTTTGTCTATTACGGAAACACGAAATGTGATATATAAAGGACTAGCGACCCCGTGAATTTACAGTCAACACCCTGATGGGCAGCCAAAACATTTGCATGTACTAGCAAATACAAATTTTACCAGCGAATGACACTCGAAAACCCATTTTATTTTTCAAGATCAAAAACTCCAAAAAAAACCCAAACAAGACAGTTCTAAAAACATGGCGATCAATGAAAAAAAGTCTTCAGAATGTCGTTTTAACCAACAGCAACAAGATTGTGTCAGAAAGTTACGCTTGATCTCTCTGACACAATCCTTATGAGAAATATCTTTCTTCCTGTAGTTACTGACGAAAAACGGGTGATGTTTGTTGAGTGCAACTAGTTTTTAAAACTGAATAAATTTCGCGAAATATTACCAAATGGGGAATTCGCGAAAATAAATCCTCTCGAAATTTTTGAAAAGCCTCGATTCGCGAAAATAAATCCTCGCGAAATTTTCCTTAAAAATCCTTTTTTTTTTGTTTTTCACCATTTTTTTCCAAAGTATATCAAAATAGTTATAAAAAGTATCCTAATAAAAATATATAAAAAGTCACTTCAGTCAATAGTAACAGCGAAATCAGTATCTGGAAGGTTTTTGTTTTTCTCGACTTTTCTTTGTGTAGTCTCGTTTTTCCTTTGTCTTTTTTGGAAGAAGTTCCGTATATCTTTACATCCTTTTGATGGTTTTTCCACTTGCTTCGGAGTTTTCCTCTTTTTTGACCGTACAGGCTCCATAGGCAGTTAGGCATGTTGTTTTTCAAGAAAAGATCCTATTATAATCTCTTCTTTCTGCTGACAATATAGTTCGTCAACCATATTTTGGTAACGCTGCAAAACCATATGACCTTTGATACTTGCGGGCATGGAAACAGTGATGATACAAGGAATCTCGACACCCCCTTGAATAAGAGGTGATCTCCTGTAGTGCGCTGCAATCAGGGTTGCTTGCATTGTTGCGCCACGGTCCAGAAAAAATTTTGAAGGGCGAGAAATTTCCCTAGGCAAATGACCAACGGGTCGAACATATTGTTTTGTTCAAAAAAACAATCCAGCTCCTCATTTTCACTAGGATTCCAAATATCGCGATAAACATGAAATCCACGTACTGCTGACGAAAAGACTAAAATTTTGTTCGTGTTGTTAAGGCCCGTTTCCACTCTGGTAAATTTTCCGTGGACAGGAAAAATTTCCACGGAATTTTTTCTACCGGCATTTCCACAACGCGGGAAAATCAGAAAACGAAATCGAAAATAAAAATGGCTGCAATAAATAGACGCTTGCTTTTACTAATTTTGCTGCGAAGAAGATTATCTAGAGCAAGGCAAAGCAAGCGATGTTGGGTTCGTAAAATATTTTCCGAACGTACTTTCAAAGGTGAATATCATGTGCTCATTCAAGAAATGAAATTGTTTGACCATGAGTACTTTTTTAAACAATTTCGCATGTCACCAACCCGGTTTGAGCATTTGTTGTCACTGATTGCTCCAATTATTACGAAATGTTCATTGCGCAGGGAGGCAATTAGTCCGTCAGAAAGACTTTGTTTAACATTACGCTATCTAGTGACTGGTGATTCTCAAGTATGCATGTAGTTATCGCGTAAGTCCGACATCAATTACTCGCATAGTTGCAGAAACGTGCGAAGCTCTTTGGACGTTGTTATTGAGAGAAGGCTACTTGAAATGTCCTACAACGAGTGAAGAGTGGAAAAAAATATCCCAAAAGTTTGTAGAATTATGGAACTTTCCAAACTGCGTAGGTGCAATTGATGGTAAACACGTTATGATGCATGCACCTGCATCATCTGGCTCTACTTTTTTTAATTATAAAAAGCATCACAGCATAGTTCTGTTAGCTGTATGTAATGCCACTTACGAATTTACGCTAGTGGACGTAGGTCAGTCAGGACGGAATAGTGATGGAGGAGTGTTTTAAAATAGTGACCTTGGAACGGCAATAAACGATCAAACGTTGGGCATTCCTAATGCAAGAATACTTCGTGGAACTCAAGAGAATTTCCCATATGTTTTTGTGGGCGATGAAGCATTTCCCCTCAAGCGATTTATGATGAAACCATATGCTAGAAGCAATCTTAATAGCAAAAAAAGAATATGTAACTACCGCTTTTCTCGAGCACGGAGGGTTATAGAGAATTGTTTTGGAATATTCGCTTCAAGATTTCGAATCTTCCGTCGACCAATAATAAGAAAAATAGAGACTGTTGTGAAAATAACAAAAGCTGTGGTGGCTCTCCATAATTATTTAATGAAACACGAATCGGCTAGTTATTGCCCCCCAGGTTACCCTGATGTAGAGGCGACAAATGGTATAACACCTGGAGAATGGCGAAGTGAAACAACAGATTGTAATGGCTTATTACCTATCGCTAACCAAGGTTCTAATAATTTTAGTAGGTCAGCAGCACAGATACGAGATCAATTTTGCACATACTTTAATTCTCAGGCTGGTTCATTAAGTTGGCAATGGGATATAGTAAATACAACTGCAGATATGTGATAACTTTGTAATATATACATAATAAGTCTATATATATTGTATATGATGTAACTTATTCTTCCTCTGTCAAGTTATAAAACAGTTCACTTATCTTCATTTTCGCATATTGTTGTTTTCGGTTTGATAACTCCTTCAAAGTATGTACAAAACTAAGTAAAAACGAAGTTTCAGAATCATTTTCAGCTTTTGAAGGAGCAACTTCCTCATTGTTGTCATCACTTAATGCTTTTATTAACAAAGCATCAACACTCATTTGTAAATCTGCTTTTCTTTTGGCAGATGTCCTTCTTAATGGCTCAACGTTCTCCTGCAAATCATCGTCAACAGTTTGACTTTCAATAGGTATGGGTACATTTGATGCAGTTTTTCGAAGCAGTGGAACGTCTTTCAAGAAATCCAGCTCAGCAAAAAAATTGCAAGTGGGCAGCTTTTTGTTGCCTGCCCCTGAACGTGTCATCTTCTCTCTTCGTTGAAGGCACTTCCGATAGTTGTCACGCAACTTCTCCCATTCCTTTTTCAGATATTCCACTTAAATAAAATAAATTTCTTAAGATATATAATTATAGCTACTATTTGCAAAAATAAAACCCACGA
This sequence comes from Hydractinia echinata, assembly GCA_030067915.1. Taxonomy (NCBI): domain Eukaryota; kingdom Metazoa; phylum Cnidaria; class Hydrozoa; order Anthoathecata; family Hydractiniidae; genus Hydractinia; species Hydractinia echinata. The sequence goes on along the minus strand of JASGCC010000009.1, from coordinate 1,269,101 downwards.
AAAAATTAAGAAATATCATTAATTCGTGGAAATTTGAAAGTACATGTATGGCTAGACATCTAAAACTGAAAAATATTTTTTAGTTTTGTATAAACTAAGCACAAAGGGTAGTAGCTAAGCTAGCTTACCATCAATGTCTCCCAATCTTTTTGAAATTTCCTCCCAGGACCGTATTTTTCTGTCTTTGTCTTGGTATTCTGTTGAGTACACTTTCCATATGCACGAGTACTCTGGCATTAGGTTTACTAACCTTTCATGCACAGAGAGTTCTTCACGTTCTTCTTCACAAGTAGATTTATCAGCAAGATCTTGCTGCTGTTCTGAGTCATCAGCATTCTCTTGGGCACTTGGAACTGAAGGACTTGCAATGCCAGAAACAATGCCAGGACTTATAATGCCAGAAAAGCGTTGTTGAAAACAAGATACAGGTGATGGAAGGGGAGATGTAACTGTGGCACTAGCTGCTGGTGCTGAATGGATCATCACAGCAGAACGAACAGGATATCGCACACGTATCTGCGGTGTTCTTGGTTGTCCAATGCTACAAATTCTCTGTTGTCGCTTCACATGCTCAAAAAATAACTTGTTTCTTATAATCATTTCGTCTTCCCTTGAAGTTTCATCACTACTAGTGTTGTTTGCCATTTTGTTGTTTGTTTACTCTACATCTAGCAATTTCAGCTACCATTTTTGTCCAATTTAAGTCGATTTGATTGGTTGAAAATATTTTTTCCGCCGTAAAGAAAAAAAAAGTTGAAAATTTTCAACTTTTATTTTTGTTCCAACTTTTCCAGCGGCAAAAAAGAACCACCTCTGTTTTGATATACTGCGCATGTGCAATTCGGAAATTTTTCTTTCCCGAGGAAAATTTTCCTGAGTGGAAACGGGCCTTGCAACATTTACACTCGCACATTCGATTGTCATGTTTGACGTTCGAATTGCAAAAAGAATTTCTGACTTTCTGTTTATGTTTCTGATTTCGTTGAGAGAGAACCTTTCTTTTTATTAAGCGGTCACTGGGTGTAGAAGGAACTGGGCGAAGTTATCACAATGTCTATTATTCGAACTCTCGCTAAAATTAAGCAGTCTAGGAATAATGCTCAAAAAAAAAACACCACGTGTGACGCAGACTTAACGAAAGATGACGAGTCTACTATTCTTCCAACGAATACGCAACCTGATACGCAGCCGTCACATTCAGAAACAGGGCTTGGTCAACTTGATTACGAATCCTCTAGGGAAGCAGCCAGCAGAGCTAGCGAAAAGCAGCCAAGAGGAAAATACACCGTATACTCTGATAGCAAGCGATTCGCCATCGGACAGTATGCCTCAGAAAACACCACCGCTAGCACTTTACGAAGGTACAAAAATGTAAAGAAGATGAGCTTAGGAATGCAGCCAAGCAGAAACGTGATCCGAGTACAGTATTGAAAGCCGGACGTCGTGGTAAACCATTGCTACTAGGCCCTATTGATGTTATGGTGCAGAACTATTTACGGGTAACAAAATAAGTTGCTTAATCAAGTTGCTTTTTTTTATTTTCAATCTTAATAATACAATCATTTTTTAATGTTCAACAGTAGCTGCTATCATGAATGACGTTTTTCCTCTATAACGTATATGCGTTTGGAAATGAGATTAAATAAAACCGCATCTTTTTTTCCATTTTTAGGATGTCCGAGGGCGTGGCGGTGTTATTAGCAGAGGAATCGCAGAATCAGTTGCAAAAGCGTTAATCAAGCGTCATCCCGAGATGCAGCTCGACCATATTGATATAAGTGGATCCAACTGGGCACAGAGTTTGTTTTCGTGGATGGGCTTAGTCAAAAGATTTGGTACAACGGGGAAAGTTCCCATTCCTGAAGCTCTTCGCAAAGAACTTGAAACCTCCTACCTTCATGATATTGTAAGAAAAATCGAGAAAATAACAACATTCCACCATCAATGGTTCTTAATCTTGACCAGACACCTTCAAAATATGTCCCAGTATCCAACAGAACCTTAGCAACTAAAGGTGCGAAAACTGTATCGATAAAAGGTTCAAATGATAAGTGAATGATCATGTTGACATTTACAATAACCCTTGACGGTAAATTTTTACCCCCTCAGATAATTTATGGTGGAAAAACGCAGCAAAGTCTACCTAGAGTAAAATTTCCACCAACATTTTCATTGAGTGCGAATCCAAAACACTATAGTAACGAAGAAAAATCTATTAAATTACTAAATGAAATCATTATTCCCTATCTCAAAAAAGAAAGGAACTCACTCGGATTGGAGAAAAATCATCCTACTTTGCTAATAATGGATGTATTTAAAGGTCAGATGACAAATCCGGTTTTAAAGGGCCGATAACCACATTTTGCTACAGAGTGTTCCAGCAAACTTTACTTACCTCTTTCAACCACTTGATGTCCAAGGAGGTCCTAATGGTTATATAAAAAGAATCACGAAGAAAAAATTCGCTAATTGGTACACAGATCAAATCACTCAAGCAATGGACAACGGTCAAGAGCTAGAAACCATAGAAGTACAGCTCAAACTTTCGATTATCAAAGCATTGCACGCAAAGTGGTTAATAGAGATGTATAACGAAATGACGTCAGCTGATGGGAAGCAGATCTGTCTGAAAGGTTGGAAGGTAGCAGGTATAAAGGAAGCAGTCGAAAAAGGCCTTTCTGGTTTACCTAGCCTTGATCCATTTCACCCGATGTTGCTTGAAAATTCTGAAGTGTCGACTGTCAACCAGTCAGGTCTGTCTTTAGCTTCGAAATAGATTTCAGAGTGCGAGAGAGAAGAAGAAAGCGATGAAGAAGAATGGGTACATGACAACGAAGAGAATGAAAGTAGAAATATTTCTGATGTTTTTGACGACGAAGAAGATTTGTAAAAATATTATATTTCTCAAAATAATTTAAATAAGATAAACAAGTAGAAAAATTTATAACCTCTTCCTTTATAACCTGGGGACGAGGATGAGTTTCATTCATTCCAGGCGCATTTGACATATATTTGATACCATATTTTGCCTGTTACGCGAATATAAATTCTTTGCGAAATATTTGAAAAGCCTCGATTCGCGAAAATAAATCCTCGCGAAATTTTCGAAAACCATTGATTCGCGAAAATAAATCCTCGCGAAATGCAATTTTTTTTAGCTCGCGAAAATAAATCCTCGCGAAAATTTGTACACTTAAGGTAAACTGTGATCTCAGCTGGACTAATTACTCTACTCAGAAATATTACTATCACTATTGGTTTGTAAACCAATAAGCAAGCTGCTATAAAAGTTGATTCGCAAAGTTGTCGTATCGACTTTATCACATGTGATTTTAATTTTCGAGAACAACATTAACGCGTTTCGATATTGTTTCGCTATTCTAGCATAACCTACCTGAAATTTCGATATTGTTTCGATATTATAGCGCAACTTACTTGGAATTTCGATATTGTTTCGATATTATAGCGCAACTTACTTGAAATTTCGATATTGTTTCGATATTATAGCGCAACTTACTTGATATTTCGATATTGTTTCGATATTTTAGCGCAACTTACTTGAAATTTCGATATTGTTTCGATATTATAGCGCAACTTATTTGGAATTTCGATATTGTTTCGATATTATAGCGCAACTTACTTGGAATTTCGATATTGTTTCGATATTATAGCGCAACTTACTTGAAATTTCGATATTGTTTCGATATTATAGCGCAACTTATTTGGAATTTCGATATTGTTTCGATATTATAGCGTAACTTACTTGGAATTTCGATATTGTTTCGATATTATAGCGCAACTTACTTGGAATTTCAATATTGTTTCGATGATATAGCGTAACCTACTTGACATGTCTGCGTCTACCCCGTGACGTTTCTTCACCATAACCTTTCATACCATCCCCTACTTCAAAAATTGCCTGAAAAGAAACAAATGCGATAACATGCGATAAAATTACAAATGCGGTAAAATTACATATACATAAAAACAACTGCTTTGAGAATTTTTAACATTAACACTCAACATTGAATCTGGAGAGTTATCGTACTTTAAAACTAATGTTTAAACATACAATACATACCGATATAAAGGAGAACAGTTCATGGAAATAAGCATGTTTAAAGAAATTAAAAACTATAAAGTGAATAAGCATTTTACTGACACAAATGTGTATAAAAAAAACGTGTTTAATAATAAAATATTCTTTTTTCTCAGAATATTTTTTTCACATAAACGACACAAAAACATATACAGTATATACACTGACGCTAATAGGATATGAGCAGTATGGACAATCGAAACGGTAGATAGTATAGGTTCCATTGTCCCTTTTATTCTAAAGCTAAATTTCGAATAAAAAAGACATTTTTATATTATATAAGCTGCTAACAACAAAACCCATCTCACCTTTAGGTCTGCTTTAACAATTTTGAGAGCTTTAGAATAGACAGCATTGGAACTAAATCCAAATAACAACTCATTTGCAACATACCAAACCAGTGCGCCTAAAAATCAGTGACAAAAATATTTTTCGTTACTAAAAGTACTTATTCAAATGTTAAAGGAATAAAACAGATGAAAATGTGAGATTTCCAACACAGTAGCCTTTCAAGTGCTGCAAAGATCAGGAATCGAGTTAGCCTAGTTAACTAAGCTTTCTTCAATGATATCTAATTCAGTTTCTCTCAAATGAAAGCTTAGACGCAAACAAATGTCAGCGCAAATCTGTAAAATTTAAATCCACCTAACAGCAAACCCCGAATTACAATTAACCAATGAGCAGAAAGCGAGTGTGGTCACATGTTACCCTCTTAAATAATACAAGAATTAATTATATTTGTTCAGGTGAGTGAAGCCATTCTCGCTTAAAACTAAAGACAATATTGACCACATGAGCAAAGAACTAAAGAATTGACTAATCAAAATGCGCAGTCAGAATTCTGACCACAGAAAAATCTTTTGATACTCAGAGTTATTTTTTCCACCTTAACTATTCCGATTTCCTGGTGGTAAGAAAAATTATGCTTGGTCTTCTGGCTAGAATCGAGTGGGACTTGTATACTTTCCAGGTGATTGCACTACCGAAGGCGTTATTTGTCTCTCTAGCACATGTAGTAGAAGAGACAAGGATACTACCTCCTTGCGATACACTCTGATGGCAACCATATATCCTCCTTGCAAATACCTTTCTCTTAACACGTACCAAAAGGTATCAATCAATAAATAATGCTACACAAATTTGCCACACTTGTTATGCTGTTTTACACTGGGGAGAGGCACAACATGCCCAACGGTTTAAAAAGTTTGCTTAGGGTGTTTATTAGTGAAATTTTAGAAGCTTCAACAGTTGTTCTGATTCTATTCCAGTCCAATTACCACATTATCATAGTATATATTAAATAAAACCGACATCAAAAACATAAGAGACAAAGCTACATATAGCATCACTACAATGCAGAAATTTATATAATATGATAGTATGGATTGACAATTTTTTCTTACACGTAATGACGGCCAAATGTAATGAAGGCAATGTGATTTAATACAATCATGATGAAGAATGTCGCTAAATGAGTTTTTCACGTCAGCATTTATTAATGGCAATACAGTGGCATATCAGTAGCATTTTGTTTTTTTGGCAGGCCCTTTTTAGCAGAAACAATGCTGCAACAATAAACAGTAAACCCGTAAATGCATCAGAATTGGTATTCTGGAAATGATTTACTTTCGTTTAATATGCTCATGTATTGGAAGCTCATTGAAGTTTAAAAATCTATTTGATACATCGTATTAATAAACATGTGTTGTGTTTCAATGCAGATACATGCTGGTCATAATTTTCTATTAACTTGATGAAACAGATTTTGAATTCTCAACTGCTAAATGTTCTTCAAATCATTTTAGAATGTGTATGACATTAGAAGCGTTTAATGTTTGTCCAGGTTATACATAATGGAGTATATACAGTTTAATTAAAAAATTTGTCAATGACAGTTAATTTATGCAGATAATAAATTCCTATATTTAACTTTTTTTTTGTTGCTTATATAACTATATAAATAAAATACTCAATATACACTAATTAATAAAAACTAACCAGTAACACCAAAGCCAAAGAGCAAAATTCCAACATAACTTGCATCCTTGCCAGCTTGTTTCACTTGCCAAAAAAAACGAACAGCAAATACAAGAAAGTACACTGCACCCAATACTTGCTGAATACACTTTTAAAGAATGCTTACTCTTTGCTGCGTAATAGAATAGGGCGTGGAAATGTTTTTAGAAATTTAACAGCATAAAATTTTTATATCTTTTTTATAAGTTGAAATCAAGCACAAGAGTCATGTGTTAATTTTCATGCAAATATATAAATACTAAATTTTAGGCAATAACAAACTTTTTTGCTCAAATGCACGAAAGTTTATATATGTGCAAAAGTTAATAACGAATACATGGTTTTTTTAAAATGCATGACATTTGTAAGCATCTGTAGGCTTAAATTTGGTCATTTTTTAAGCACATGCTAAGCCTAAGAAAAAGTTGCAAAATTTGTTTTGTGAGTAGTTTTTCTTTTATTCTGTCAGTCTGAATCAACCAGTATGTGGTGACATTAATTTTTTTTTCAAATAAGCATGTTTTGAGCCTGATCATGAGTTTTTCATAAGCATATTCCAATAAATATTTTTGCTATTAAGCATAACCTAAGCATATTTTGAGCCTAAAAAAAATACTTTTATAAGCATTCTTAAGCCTCATTTTAAAATTTCAATTGGTTATAAAAAAACATGTAAAAATTTGTTTTTCAAAGGAACACTTCTTGTAAGCCAAATAGGGCAAATTTACGACATACCTTTTTGTCCAACAGTAACAGCTCCTGCGTCTGGTTTTACATCCTCTGATATTTGACTGTCTTTTGCATGAAAATTTCCAGTTTTAAATGTTATTCTTCTATCAAGTCTTTGAATGTTAGGACGACAAGTTATTGATAATATATACCTTTGTGTAGGAATGTTTATACAACTGCGAAGAGTTTTTGTACTATAAAGTTTTAACATGATACCATTTCAACTTGCTTTAACTGCAACACAAAACAGTTCTGGAATTAAACTGACAGTTTACAATTTGAAAACCAAATACATTCTATACCTGTATAAATTATTTTACAAAGTGTGGCTTTTTTTACTTACTCATATTGCAACACATTTTTTTAACAAACCTGACAGGTAGTCTATTCCAAAACTTCTTACCCTGATCTTATATTTTAAATTCAGGAGTTTTATAATAAGTTTCTTATCTTAACGTTCAGGTTTGGTGGAAGTATTAGGTGTGATTGCCTAATCAGGTATGTATCACATACTTGAAGTTCTGACTAAAAGCAGCATTGAATAATATGCATTATAATTTTTTTTGTTGTAGTTTGGATTAAATAATTTTGTTTTAGAAATTGTTAAATGTTATTAGTAATCAATTGAAAACACACATATCCTCCTTGTAATGGTTTTTTTGTTTGTTTGTTTCTAAAGTTTCTCAGCTCAGGAAGCCTAAATCACCCAGGTCAGAAAAACAACACAATGTAGATTGAGAAACTGTATTTTATGTAGGCTTAAAGTCAGCATTTGTTTTATTGCCAAACGGAGATTGCTGGGCTGTTTCTTTGATTTTGGACAGTCTTCAAGGGAAACGAAACATAATTTTTTATGTTATAGAGGATAAAAAATCACTTATAAATTTTTTTATCTCATTTGGTTCTGAAGATATATACAAAGATTTCAATCTGACCTGATCACATCATTATTGATGTTGTAACAAGGTAGTAGTCACCATAAATTAGTACTTAAAATATCTTGCAAAATTATGCAAATATAAAACTTTTTCGCAGTGCGGACTTATGCTCTTGATCTTAAGCAAAGTTTGGAAGTTTATAATCTGATCTTTATCAACAAATTAATACGAGAAGTATATAACAAAATAAAAAAGTTGTTGTGTGAGTTTACTTGCAAAATACATTTCCGTGTTTTCAATAAACTTCTGGCGGCCAGTGATGTACAGCACCGGAAAGTGTGGAAATGGCTAATTTTCAGTTTCCATATTTTTTCAAAGCCATTATATGACATCACAAAAATATCTTCGAAATATCTCAAGAACTAAAAAAGGTTGTTAACAAACTCCAAAAGACTTTATAAGTAATGTTTTGCCCACTATAACATAATAAAAAAATAATTTTTTGTGTTAGGATCCCTTTAATGCTAAACTTCCTAAAAACAGGTATAAAACAGAAATTCTTCTTAAAAGTGAAGAAACATCGATGCTAAATTTTTCTTGTTTAAAAAATGTGTATAATATAATGTCTTGAAAAAGACAGTGAAATATTTCACATAAAACATCATGTCTTTTTTATTGTTATATAAATACAGATGGGAAACTAAAAAAATCAAAAAGATCAAATTGGAGAAAAGTTCTTTTTCACAGGAAAAAAACAAACAGAAAAGTACAATATTTATGACTACTACAAAACGTGCATGACAATGAATCTGATCTGATGAAAATACAAGCTATGAAATTCGAAAAGTAAGATTTCATGTTTAAAATTGAGACACAAGGCACAGGTAACAATTATTTCAATTTTTTAATCAAACAAGTTCACTATAATATATATACCATAAAAAACAAAACATTACAAAATAAAGAAATACAAATTAAAATTGCATGATTTCCTGATAGCATCTGTCATCATAGCAAAGCAACTAGTTCAATAAACACAATAAACCATTACAAATAATTTATTGTCAATCTCTTTAAAAATTCTTCAAAAATTCTTCTGCGGAAATACGAGCTCTGGCATTCACGGACAACTTCATTTCACTGATTTCTTTGTCTATTTCCTCCATAAACTGAATAACGAAATCAACCAACTTATTTTTGAACATTTGCTCAGTATGAAAATTGGTTATCAAAAAACTTATATCGTATCCTTTAATTGGTTTACGTCGCAAAACAAAGAAATTTTCTGCTCTCAACATCATAAAGCGCATGAATTTGTGGCATAATATTTTTTCAATTTCATCAGCTTGTTTCACAGATATGCTGACTCGTACAGAATTTACCGAACCTTCTATCAAAACCTTTTCTTTTTCGTTTCTGGCAACACAAAGAGGGGCGAGTAAAAGTTCTTTACTGCTTCGTACTTCTACCTCTGGCTTGACGTGTCTTTCAACGACTTGCGAAGAAAAATTTTCCAGGCATAAAGTTGCTTCTAAAGTTGCTCTAACAGCATTAAGATACGGCCTTAAAGTCGCAGACATTGCAAGACAGTACAAATAAACAAAGTTGTTAATAAACTTTCAGCTAGAATTCCTGTTTACACCCCAAAAGAGCAACTTTCGAACTCGGTTTATTTGTCTGACGATAAAAATCTCTCGCTTCAATCAAAAATACTGACCAACATTCACGTCTTCATTGAGATTTATAAATAAAGTATAGCAAAAAGAAATACATAAAACTTCGCCTTAATGTTAGAAAATTGAAAAAAAATAACTACCTAGTTTTCCATTTATGTAAATGTACTAAGAATATCCTTATGTATAATTTACAACATTTGAGACAGTCAGTTTTTTATTACACTATTTTCGCTACCGGCATAATATTTTTTTTGAACAAGAGTCCAGGCTTCTTCACGTCGGACAATTTCAAATTCGCCAAACCAGTATCGATCACGCTGTGTTCTAACTCAAAGGAAGGAATACATTTTCATTAACTTGATAGATAAGTCCGTAGTTTTCCGAATTCGTCTTTCAAGTTAGGATTGTTTAGGCCAAATGCGCCTTAGAGTGCAATGCGCTCATGGTGTTAGCTAGAATTTGGAAATGACCACAGGAGGTTGTTTGGATGGTTTGTCACTTGCTTTGTCACAAATCAGTTTTACAGTTACAGAATTATCAAAGAAAAACTATAAAAATAATGTTTTAGAACTAAAGGCTGTAAGTATATTTCCCTATGTTTCTGGATTTAATTTAATTTCTCTGAGAACAACAAAACAACGAATCAAAACTCCAGCAAGTCATTAATTTTTGGCGGCAGTCAATTACAAAGCAAATATTAACGCAGATGAGATTAAAAATGATCTTATAACATTGTTAGAATAAATTTTCTTTTACCAAAAGTTTTAGGCGTAGCAAATACTGTCCTTAGAGCACCATATTGGAAGCTAGCTATAGACATATTTCACTATGACGCGGTATGAGTGGCTCCCAGACTTCTGCGCATTTCGATGGCAGCAGAAATGGTAAACAACATGCGAAAAGAGCATAAAATATTACTATAATTACTCAAAAACCTGAAAAAGGAAAGTCGTTTCGCTTATCGATCGAAGCTCTTGTTGCCATCTTATAATGTCTGCTTGCTCAACAAAAAAGTCCTTGCCCGTGGGGTATTTACTCGTTTATTATACATCCCTTCTGTTAGTATTTGAAAATCTAATCTAATCTAAATTTAAGCTATGGATTACTATATACAACAAAGTTAAGCCGAGCCACGGACTACGTACGTTTCCGATAAGATATAACAGTTTAAATAAACCAACATGTAAACGTAGCCAAAAATGTACCGATTGTGTGAAGCACTTCCTCTTTGCTGATAAAAACAAACATTAGAAGGCACGTGCGTTTATTTATATTTCAACATGTCGAAAAATGCTGACTATTTTCAAAATCTTTCAAATGCAGATAAATCCCACTATACTGGAAAACTTACACTCGGAGATGGGACTATGCTTGCAGATCCTTACTCGCTGCAGACTAGCGATTGGAGTGATGATGTTTTACTACTTCCAGATATAACTTATGTTGATCTGTATGTGTATTTGGTTCACACACCTAGCGAGTTCACACACGAGTCGCTTAAAGCACACAAATCCTTGGAAGCTTACAACTTTTATCTATCAGGGCACGTACAAGAAGTGTATTGTCACCACTTAAAAGAAGTAGACTTCTGTTACATAAAATCGTCCGTGTTACCAATTCAAAGGCAGGGGAAAACGCAAAAATTATATGATACTTGGATTATAATGCATAAAACCGGTTATACATTCATGTAGATGTATATAATATACGTTTGTGTTATGTTCATGTATATATCATGAAAAGTTTGCCTTATGAGGAAAAATTTCTGTGTTGAAAAAAAGTGAGATTTGTGAGAATATGCAAAATTAAATCCACACCAAATTTATTCTCATAAGGCAATATAAAAGATATATATAAAAAGTTAGTAAAACAAAGTCAGTAAAATATATATAAAGTTTTTAAAAAAATTATGTTTAAAGTTTGTAAAAAATGTTTGAAGTTAGTAAAATGTACTACTAAAGTATATGCACTATATATAATTTATCATTGCTTATGTTGACTAGTACACAAACAACCACCATTACTTTATCCATTAGGTCGACTTGGGTTATCGGAATAGTGGTGTTCAGAATCATGAATTTTCTTAATCGTCCAATTACTCTCTCAATATGTATTCGAACATTTGCAATTTGCCTCGATCGATCAACATCAGCAGCAGACATTTGGTCTTTTCCCCTAGTAAATTCGGGTATCTTCAAAAATGCTCCCCTTGTGGCTAATTCTTGTTCAATAAGAAAACCTCTATCTGCCAAAACCATATCACCATTCTCTACCAAGTCTAGAAAGCCACTTTTGATCGTTATTTCTTTATCTGATACTCTTCCACCCCATCCTCTAGATAAAAAACTGACAGAACCGGATGGAGAACAAGCTATCAAATATTTTATTGTATTGGTATTTTTGTAATTGGACCAAGTCTGTGCCCTGGCATTCAAGTTCAATGGTCGCTGAATAAAAATTTCTGTGCAGTCAATTATACAGCAACAGCTTTTATAGCATCTAAAACATTTTGGCAAATTTTTTCTTAAAGCTTGTTTTTCAGGCCATATCAGTGTAAACAATAATGACTTTGCTAGTAGTGGTAACAACTGTCGATAAATACGAGAAATCACAGGTGGTCGAACTTTAAATCTATATGCAATGTCCCTATTAAGAAGTCCAAGTTTTAATTTCATGAGGACTACAAGGACATGATCTTTTTGTGTCAACAATTTTGTTGCTGGCTTAATTTTATGTTTTACAGTATTGACCACCCAATTAAATCTTCCTTTGTTTAAGCCAGTATAAAAATAAAACATTTCAGGAGATTGTTTCAATGACTTATAACAAAATTTATTCGATGAAAGTGTTTTGTTTTTGTTTCTAAGTCCATGAATTTCATTTAATCTATTTGCATATTCGCTATTCAATCCAGTGTATTTGTTTGAAATGTTCTGTTTTTCATCCACCTCATTATTTAAATCCTTTTCTAAGTATTTAACTTTCTCCTCCAGTTCTTGTACTTTCTGACATAATTCTGACATGGAAGGACCTTGATCTTCTGGGGGTTCAAAATCATCGTCAGATTCACTTTCAGCTACTAATTCAGATGTTAATTTCCTTCGTTTTGTGAGTCGAGAATGTCTATCTTGCTTTTCAAGCTTTCTTTTCTCACTCACTCGTTTTCCACAACGTTCAAATACTGAGGGTACCCAGTCTGGATGAGAAGAATCTTTGGACTTTTTTCCTAAAAAAGCAAACAATAAAAACTCTATAAACTTTTAAAAATTCCAGAGAAAAAGTTCATGTGGTTGAGGGGACAGAAAACACAAGATGGCTCACACTACTTTACAAAATAACTTTAAAAAAAGAGTGAACAAAGTCACTTACCAGACACAAAATGTAAATGACACACTTTGGCATTCTTTATTAACTCTTCTGACCATTCAATTCTGCCAATTGCAGTCAGCCATCTCTCCCTCAACGCAGGATGCTTCTTGTTAGGAATTTTGTAAAATCCACCTTCTTCACCCGTCTTCCGACGATTTGTACAATTAGGTACGCAACAGCTATCAGGCATTGTTATGAAAATAACAGTTTTTTAAAGTATTTCAAAAATAAATATATCCAAACAGTACAACACGTCTCTTCTCTTCAATAATCTCTAACAAAAGACACTGGGCGCCCTCAATGTTTTGCCTGTCGATTTTTTCGCAAGTTTGCGCATGCGCAAAAGTGCCGTAAAATGTAAACATTGAAATACATCTATATATATTCGCATCCTCCAACCTACTCACGGTATTTAAAACCCGATTCTCAAATATAATTGGTTAGCATCACTCAACTGAATTACTTTAAAAGATAAAATATGCATAAAAGTCAACAAATTTGTGAAAACAATAAACCAAACAAATGATAAAATTTGCACACAAATCTATTTATTTTTGCACAAAGCAAAGTGGATTGATTGCTTCAGATCTCTCAAAGTTATGAAAATAAGCAGCCCAACCTGTTCACAATATTGGCTTGCAGCATATAGTTCGTGTGGGGTGACGTGGTGGAGTATTACGTAAAAGCTTAAGCAGTGCTGATAATACGGGGACAACAAGGGTGCCGACTCGCCAAAAACACATGTATATATGGAGGCGAGTTCAGGCAACTTTATAAATAAAATTTGCCCTTTTTCGTCTGATAACCCCTGAACTCGCCTGAAATGCGAAACATTGCTTTCAATTTTTTCAACTCTCCCAGAAAGAAAGATAACCCTTGATAGTTATATCGTCTAATATTTCCAGGAGGGGCCATGGCTTCAATGGGGAGTCCTAGAGTATTTATTGCTTATTGGAGCTACACTCAATTAGGTTCTGCGCTCTGCTAGACAACTCTCTGCAACATCCCACGACCAACACAGTGAGCCTATATTGAATTGCCAAGGGAAATTTCAACTCAATTTAAATTATAACAGAAACCTTTTTGAGGAATATATGCCAATAAACTTTTTACAAAGTTTGTTTATGATATTGCAGCATATCATTGCAGCATTTTTTATTTATTTAAGTTATGTGTAGGCTACCATTAATAAACGATTAATAAAACCCCACTCATAGTCTAAGATAAAACATTGGTGCTTTACTACAATTAAAAGTGTTTTTTTTATTTTTAAATTAAAGTTTTGCCTGAAGAGGTGCTGGTTTTTGTGCTGTTTTGCACCATATGACAAGAAGTGAGCCATCTGTTACTGAATATGATATAATCAGAATGATTTTTCCATCAACCATCGATCAATTAGCAGATCAGTTGCAGGAGAATTTTATGAACATACCTTTTAATGAAGAAAATTCTGAATGGGAGCAACAAAGATGATGTTGATTCTGACCACGTAACATATTTGATGACATAATTATGGATTATTAATATTTTTCTGAATATTTATACATAATACAGCCACTTCACTGTTGGAAACATTGTTATCAATGTGGGTCCTGTGTTCTAAATGTATACATTAAGTATAGACAGGCATAGCCTCCTCAATTTCTCTCACATTGTTTGTTTGACCTGTAGCTGTTGTAAAGACACTTGCTAAACATGCCCGCACTGTGGACTGGACAGTGATTATGAAGCGAACTCCATAATCATAAGGCCATGCGCCACAAATGATGATAATGAATTGATAACCCAAACTCTACATTATAACTTAATTTATTCACCGAACATAAATGCTACATATTTTGTCTTTGTAACCGTCTTTGTTCAAGTTAGAAGATTTGGTATTGTTCTTGTTTTACATTTTTATTTACAAACTTCTAGTTGTGGTGCTAGTTGTGTTAAAAATTAAAAATTTGGATAGCGTAGGGCATGTATAATTATATTATTGTCATAATTGCACCTGATATGGTGGTCCACAATGTTAAATGTCCTGATTCTAGAACTATAATTTGTCAAAATAGGCAATACATTTGTTTGTATTTTGTAGAATTTTCATTATTTTTACTATTTCAATATTTTTGCTAGTTCTTTTAAAGTAAATATCTACCTGTTGGTGTGCTTGAATTTACCCTATAATCATTTTTTGCAAGCATTGTACACAGTCTTGTCATTCTAACACATGTGATCACACTTAGGGATCGTCTCCAAGATCGTTTCAGTTTTGATACGAATTGAAACGATTTTCATCGTATGGAAATCGTTTCAATATTTTTTTTACATCGTTTCATAATTGTATCATGAAACGAATTAAATGTTTCATATTTTATTTGCGAAACGATTTTGTATAAACTACGTAAAAATGAAACGATTGTGAAACGATTTTGAAACTATTTTGAAACGATTAGAAAAAATTCTGAAACGATTTGATACGATTGTCAAAATATTATTTGTGATACGATGTAAAAGTCTTTGAAGTTATTGAAACGAATTTTGAAACGATGTTGAACTAATTAAAAACCAATTAAACTTATATATAAATGTAAAATTATTGTTTCTCTTTCTTCTATTCAACACAACATCGACATCATCAAGAACATCTTTTATCGTAAATATCGTAAAACAGTTTTTCAAAACTAAAAATAAACAGTTTTTCTTAAAACTAACAATTTCCTTTAAAATGGAAAATATTGCGATGAAAAAAAATTTAAGAACGAAGAAAGGCGATAGAAAAGCTTTGTTAGATCACATTTTAAAAATTTAAGAACGAAGAACGGCGATAGAAAAGCTTTTTTAGATCGCATTTTAAAAATTTAAGAACGAAATGCGGCGATAGAAATGTTTTTTTAGATCGCATTTTAAAAATTTAAGAACGAAGAACGGCGATGGAAAAGCTTTTTGAGATCGCATTTTAAAAGTTTAAAAACGAAAAGCGGCGATAGAAATGCTTTTTTAGATCGCATTTTAAAAATTTAAGAACGAAGAACGGCGATAGAAAAGCTTTTTTAGATCGCATTTTAAAAATTTAAGAACGAAGAACGGCGATAGAAAAGCTTTTTGAGATCGCATTTTAAAAATTTAAGAACGAAAAGCGGCGATAGAAATGCTTTTTTAGATCGCATTTTAAAAATTTAAGAACGAAGAACGGCGATAGAAAAGCTTTTTAGATCGCATTTTAAAAATTTAAGAACGAAGAACGGCGATAGAAAAGCTTTTTGAGATCGCATTTTAAAAATTTAAGAACGAAAAGCGGCGATAGAAATGCTTTTTTAGATCGCATTTTAAAAATTTAAGAACGAAAGGCGGTAGATTGTTTTTTAAAAATTTAAGAACAAAGAGCGGCGATAGAAAAGCTTTTTGAGATCGCATTTTAAAAATTTAAGAACGAAAAGCGGCGATAGAAATGCTTTTTTAGATCGGATTTTAAAAATTTAAGAACGAAGAACGGCGATAGAAAAGCTTTTTGAGATCGCATTTTAAAAGTTTAAGAACGAAAAGTGGCGATAGAAATGCTTTTTTAGATCGCATTTTAAAAATTTAAGAACGAAAAGCGGCGATAGAAATGCTTTTTTAGATCGCATTTTAAAATTTAAGATCGAAGAACGGCGATAGAAAAGCTTCGTGAGATCGCATTTTAAAAATTTAAGAACGAAATGCGGCGATAGAAATGCTTTTTTAAATCGCTTTTTAAAAATTTAAGAACGAAGAACGGCGATAGAAAAGCTTTTTGAGATCGCATTTTAAAAGTTTAAGAACGAAAAGCGACGATAGAAATGCTTTTTAGATCGCATCGCATTTTAAAAATTTAAGAACGAAAGGCGGCGATAAAAAAGCTTCGTTAGAGATCGCATTTTAAAAGTTTAAGAACGAAATGCGGCGATAGAAAAAAAAAATACGTTGAAAAAGTAATGCGCTAGAATTACTTTAATAAATACGAAAGTTAAAAATTTTCTTATAATATACACTTATTTAAAATAAAAAAAAAGATAAAGCAGAGATGTGTTTGAAATAAAAAAAACTTTCTCTTTATTCTCATTATCACCTACCATCGCGACACATCGAGACGGATTTTGTCACGATACTAGAATCTTTTTATAAATAATGTTTTATATACGATTTTTTACGATGTAGAAATTTACCTATGTGACAGCGCGTAGGTTTTATTGAGAGACCTTTATTAGATTAATAATTTCTTTTATTCTTTTATGTTAAAAGAATGTAAAAGAAGCACCTTGAAACGATTTTGAAACGATCTAAAATAAATATACTGAAACGATCATAATGATACGATTTTGAAACGAATTATGGTATGTGAAACGATTTCAAGTAAATATAATAAAACAATCTTGAAACGATTATGAAACGATTATGAAACGATTTTATTTTTTAATGAAACGATTTACAAAATAGCGAAACGATTTCCATACGATCTGAAACGATTTCAAAAAATGAAACATTACTTTAAAATCGTTTCAAATTCGTATCACATGCTATGCTAATTAAAAAATGAAACGATTTGAAACGATTTTTTTTGAAATGATCTCGGAGACGATCCCTTACATGCTTCCACACATTCCTGAAACAGAATTGGGCATGCTGTTTTCAGAATCAATAAAATTTATTTTTTGCAGACAAACTAATTGGAGAATTAAAAATCACACGCCTGGACAGCGTAAAAATATATTTTGCAACTTTTCTGTTATTTAAATCAAACCTCAAGTTAATTTATAATACCAAATAATGGTATTTATCTTTTGTCACAAGAACACTTGCCTTTTATATTTCTTTCTCTTTACTTTTAGATTGTTCAAAAGTACGGTCCAGAAGCTGAAAGACATTTATTCCGTTGTCTTTTGTCTTATCTTGATTTTAGTAGTGATAACAGTGTCAATCGAGAAATACTACAGGTGAGATTTTGTTTAGAAGAAAGAATGTACTGTTATCAAAAAGCCTTAGATTATTCTTCAACATTTTACAACATTTTATTATTAGACTTAGGTTTTCAAAATGTTTTCTCTCAAGCTCCATTAAATAGGCTAATTGAGTAAGATTTTGATGCTTGTGTAACAAAAAGTGCATGTCACCATGTCCTCAAAAAAACACGTCCAAATTATTGGGAGTGTGGGCGTCCAATCTCACTCCTGTTTTTAAAAAGCCTACACTGCAAATGCCGAAGTTTAAATTGTGTCCCATTACCTTTTAACTAGTTTTTTTTTAGGTTCAGCTGTTTTTAGAAGAGTGTCAAGAATTAGTTACTAAGCCAAATTTTGCTTCAATACTCTGTTATTCGCTTGAGAATCCTGAGGTTTTTCAAAAGGTATTAAATTGTTGACTTCGAATGATATCGCAAGAAAGCCTGTACCTTGTAAACAAAACTTTGAGAAATTGTAAAATTTTATTCCAATATACTATATATAGTCCCAAATTTTGATAACTTTAAATCAAATAATTTTCTTGCTTTTCATCTTTTTTTTGTTTATGTGATTAGATTTTGCTTTTATGCTTTGTTGTTGTTTTAGTCCGTCAAACCGACTTTACAGTTTCTCTACCTATTTAGTAAAATTTTAAAACTATCGAAAGTTCAGGAGGTAAGAGCCTTTTCATTGTGATTCTTTTATTTATTTTCTTTTTGCTGATGAAGTCCCTAGTGAAAATGTACAGAATATATTTCACCTGTCAAATTTATGATAATTTAAGGAGTGCTATCTGTATGATTTGATATTATTCAAAATACATTGAAAGCGATTTCTTGTTTCTAGATTGTTTTTGGTATTGGCTTACAAAGCTCATTTATTCCAGATTTCAGATCAGCTGGTTCGTTGTTTTTTATACTTTGTTGTGTTGAACTTCTGTTTACCAAAGTAAAACTGCACCTACATGCGTTTTATAATATACTGAGTTTAGGGTAACCACAGCTCCATGAAACTCCATTTAGACCCTTGAAATGGGGTATAACTCCTTGGAAAGTTGCAAATGGGAAATACAACTTTTTTTCTGATTTTAGTTTTTGGTTTAAGTCTGTTTTTAGTCACCAGGGCAGCTGCTTATGAGTTATTTTGATCACTGAAATTTTTGTTTTTCTCCAAGTAGCTCATTCCACAAAAAGGTTAAAAACACAGCGTGTCGTCATGCAGTAAAAAACGGTTTACATTACTTTAGGGATGTTTAAAAACAAACTTTTTATATATTTTACTCTGCACATCCCCAAAAAAACTTATTCCCAATCAGCAGATTTCCCCAATAATTTGTGAGATTTTTTTCCATATTGTGCAAAAGAAAATTTGCAACAATATTCTTGTCCAAAGTTTCACATTGGAACAGACATTTTATTCAAAGTGCATCTACAGTACTGTGAAAAGGTTTGTTAACATCATGGTTCGTGTTTATTTCATGTTACGCACGAACCACGATAGCCCACGATGCGTATTTTTTTAACAATCGTGGACCTCACGATCATGTTTCGTGGACTACACGAACAAAAATTAAACATTACACCGTGGCGTCCACGATAGATAACTTCTATTGTAAAACAACAAAGACCGAATTAGTTTATCAATTAAATCAAAAACCGACGTGAATCAAAATGCGATGTAAAAAAACATTTCTATCGCCGCTTTTCGTTTATAAACTTTTAAAATGCGATCTAAAAAAACATTTCTATCGCCGTTCTTCTTTCTTAAACTTTTAAAACGCGATCTAAAACAGCATTTCTATCGCCGCTTTTCGTTCTTAAACTTTTAAAATGCAATCTAAGAAAGCATTTCTATTGCCGCTTTTAGTTTATAAACTTTTAAAATGCGATCTTAAAAAACATTTCTATCGCCGCTTTTCGTTTTTAAACTTTTAAAATGCGATCTTAAAAAACATTTCTATCGCCGCTTTTCGTTTTTTAACTTTTAAAATGCGATCTAAAAACATTTCTATCACCGCTTTTCGTTTATAAACTTTTAAAATGCGATCTGAAAGAGCATTTCTATTGCCGCTATTCGTTTTTAAACTTTTAAAATGCGATCTTAAAAAAACATTTCTATCGCCGCTTTTCGTTTATCAACTTTTAAAATGCGATCTAAAAACATTTCTATCACCGCTTTTCGTTTATAAACTTTTAAAATGCGATCTGAAAGAGCATTTCTATTGCCGCTATTCGTTTTTAAACTTTTAAAATGCGATCTAAAAAAACATTTCTATCGCCGCTTTTCGTTTATAAACTTTTAAAATGCGATCTAAAAAACCTTTCTATCGCTGCCTTTCGTTTATCAACTTTTAAAATGCGATCTAAAAAAACATTTCTATCGCCGCTTTTCGTTTATCAACTTTTAAAATGCGATCTAAAAAACCTTTCTATCGCTGCCTTTCGTTTATCAACTTTTAAAATGCGATCTAAAAAAACATTTCTATCGCCGCTTTTCGTTTTTAAACTTTTAAAATGCGATCTAAAAAAACATTTCTATCGCCGCTTTTCGTTTATCAACTTTTAAAATGCGATCTAAAAAAACATTTCTATCGCCGCTTTTCGTTTATAAACTTTTAAAATGCGATCTTAAAAAACATTTCTATCGCCGCAGACAAATTTAACTTTTCTAGACAAATGACATTTCGTAAAAATACAATCCCGTCCATGACGAAAAAGTATACACCAAGCAAAAACTACGAATATGCTTTTTTAACTTGATAAAACCTGAAACAAACAAATTAACTTTAATCAAAGACTGTTTTGAAAAGAAAAGAAATTAAATTATACTGGCTATAAAAATCGTGGAGCTCGCGAAAATAATCGTGGGACACACGATCCTTCGTGGAGATAATAATATTAGCGTGGTGGCCACGATAGAATGTTTGAATGTTTGTTATACATAAAGATCACGATTTTATCGTGGTTCGTGTGCACCACGCTCGTTATACGAACACAATGTTAACAAACCTTTTCACAGTACTGTACCTGTAAGTCAAAATGGTAGCTTTATCGTTTTAAATTCTCAGCGGTCATGGTAAAATGTATTCAAGCTTTTCTTACAAAGTCATTTGTCTTTATAGCTCAGACATTCGTGAAGCAGAAATTACCTGAACTTTTAAGATCCTATATTGACTCAGGTAATTACCAACTTTTAGTTAATAGTTCTCTACATTGTTTGTTTTTTGAAAGAATATATGTATTGAAATAAAAAAGCAATTTATAGTTTCATAAACAATCATAGCATGGGTTTTTAGAACTAAGTGGTTCAGCTATACAAGAGTCAGTTGGACTTGGTGACGTTGCAATAGAGGTTTTACATTTGTTGCTGTCGTATTTATTAAATCCTGTGCAAGAAGAAAAAATTGTATCAGAAGAACAATTACAATCGTTTTTGAACTCTTTGCGTAAAGACTTTCCTAGGGAGCGTGTACCTGCTGTTCTTGCACCTTTACTTTATCCCATAAAACAACTACAGGAGGAACTAATCGTGTTGAACCACGAAGTTGGCTCTATCGTAAAAGTCATGGTATGAATTATTTTTCTTTCACTACAGACTCCCAGATCCGAGAGAAAAAATTACGTTGGTAGTCGTACTGTTAACATGACATAAAGGGGCACATTGTGAATTTTTTTATTTTAAATTGTAGATAAAGTCTTTATAACACCAGCATTATATTTGCTGACATGATTGCTAATTTTATAAAAGCACTTTAACCATTGATGTTGGCAATTGCTGAGTTTTTTAGCTTCACTTAGCAGCAATGTTATAATAACACACCTGTGTTGTAGTCAAAAATTTATTTTATATTTGTAGATGGAGGGTAACATGTGTGAAATTATAGAAGAGTTGGGTTATACATGTATGACTACGTAAGTATGATGCAAGTAATTGAAGTCAGACACTAATTCAATGCATAGAAAGGAAATGTTTTTAACACAATGTATGTATATGGTGGTTAAAACAGGTGTCCGCAGGGTGTTTAACAATGAAAAAATAATTTTTAAATATTGTTTGTTTTTGTTCAAAGCTCTATGGGGAATAATAAATGGCAAAATTGATTTGGGCACACTTACCCAATTCAATTTTTGATTGATTCTCTAAGTCAATTACTCTTTTTAGCGACTACTTTTCATTTCTGAAGCAGTGCATAGACTTAAATAACCCATAATAAACCTTTGTATTATAAACACAACCTATATTTTTTTAGAAAAGATGATTGCAGGGAAACTCTTTTAAACTTTGGTATTGCTGCCCTAAATGCAACAAATGTAGCCAAAGTTATAGGTACTTTTTTAGTTTACTTAAGTTAATTTACGCTTACTAACTGTATTTTATTATGTGCATATTTTCTAGTATTTACTTTTTGTTTATATGTTTACAGCTTTAATGGCAAGGACATTATCTGGGCTGGAAGGAAGTGGGGGGTTGCAAGTAAGTATTATATCATCATGCATTTATCAATAAGATGTTATAAACAAAATGCTGTAGTCTGGCCCTTTCAACAATTAAAATAAAGTTATTTGCTTAATTTTATAAACAATTAAGGTATAATATTTTTTTATATCTGAAACTAGTCGAACAAATGCTAAGTTAAAATTATGACTTGTTTAAGAATTTTGGCAACAATCGAATGAGCAGTCTGGACAACCCACCACAATCGTGGAATGTTGACGTATTTGTAGAAGTCATTAAAGAGCTGGCCCCTGCGTTAAACTGGAACCAAGTTATTCAAGAACTTGATCATCCTGAATTTATTATCAAGGATCCTAAAGGATTGCAGTTAATTGTGTTTGCCTACTTTAAAGCAACTTCAAGCTCTAACTTTCCAATCCAGTATGTTTATAAGCCATGGAAGAATGCCCTTGGACAGGTAAAAAAACAAATATATTTGAATCAGTGTTAATAAAAAAATCATTGTTGTTTAGGGATCGTCTCA
The DNA here is from genome assembly GCA_030067915.1 of Hydractinia echinata. NCBI lineage: Eukaryota > Metazoa > Cnidaria > Hydrozoa > Anthoathecata > Hydractiniidae > Hydractinia > Hydractinia echinata. The sequence continues at coordinate 1,246,410 of JASGCC010000009.1, read as the reverse complement.
AAATGTTCGTATGTTTTTTTCGTATAATTATACGAACGCTACGAAGTACTTCGTTTTGTTAAACGAATTTCATACGAAGTGCTTCGTTTAAAATAAAAAATATAAACGAAGTTTATACAAACTTTTTTAATACATGATACGAACTTAAACGAAGTTTTTTTATGATACAAAAAGAAATGATACGAACTTTGAACGAAGTAAATTGCTATACGATCTTGAAACGAACTTCAAAAGTACCGGCGTAATTGCGCATAATTATTTCAATACGAAACCAGAAATAAAAGAAGTAAAATATATGAGGTTGACTTATTTGAAAAGACTAGCTGTTTTCATGATTTTTAAACAATCTATGGCGATCTTTTCGCTTTCTGCGATGCCGTTTTTATGATTTTTGAACGATATACGGCGATCTTTTCGCTTTCTACGATCCCGTTTTCATGATTTTTAAACGATCTACAGTGAACTTTTCGCTTTCTACGATGCCGTTTTCATGATTTTTAAACGATCTACGGCAAAAATTTTGCTTTCTACAATCCTGTTTTCATGATTTTTAAACGATCTACGACGAACTTTTTGCTTTCTACGATCCTGTTTTCATGATTTTTAAACGATCTACGACGATATTTTCGCTTTCTACGATGCCGTGGAGACGATCCCTAAAGACCTTAGATAATAAGTCCAATTAAAATAAACGAAGTTCGTGTAACGAAAGAACTTTATAATTGTTGAAAAAATTTCAAAATAAAGACTATAGATAATAGTCCAATTATATAAACGAACTTCGTATAAGCAAATTTTTATACGAACTTCTTTGAAATGATACAAACTACATAGGAACTTTATTTTAAATGATACGAACTTTATACGAACTTGAATTTTGATGATACAACAAAGTTCGTATTAAAAATAAAATGATACGGAAGATTTAATAAATCTATACAAAGTTTTTTATACGAATTATACGAACTACGTACAAACATTTTGAGACGATCCCTTAATAAACTGCTTTAGACTGAAAGTTGCAAGCAAAGCTTAAACCTTTGAAGCTGATTAATCTAGAATTGGTTTGTTTGAATAATTTTTTTTCTATTTTAGCTTTCCTGGGTTGAGTGTGCACTATACAATCCTGAAGTGTTTTCCTTCTGCGATTTTCCATGCCACCCAGTTGTATTAGACATTTTAAAGTCATCGCCAGACGAAACAAACCGAGAAATTCGCACGTGGTTAGTGTAATTTTAGTTTGACTTTGTATCCTTTATTTGACTTCATATAATATTTGTTTATTTTTAAAAATGAGGAAGTGCTTTTGTGTTGCTTATGGAGGTATTTGTTTTCAGGAAATCGCTTGATTTGGTAGAGCTTTTGCTTAGTTTGTCTGAAACAAGCAACTATGAAAGTGTGCTAAAGCTATTCGCATGGCCTGTAAAGAATTGTCCAGATGTTTTAATCCTTGCTTTACTTCAAGTGCAGGTAAGGTTTGTTTTTATGTGTACCACATAGTGTCATTTGGTTACATTTTAAGCAGTAAATTCCCTTTGACTTTAACAATGAGTGGCAGACAAAGATACTAGAGCTTGCTGAAGACCAGTATTTCCCAGGAATTTTCTTTTACAGAAATACTGACTTTGTTTGTCAGATTTTAAACTACTATTGAGCATAGATTTATACCTGCTCACATAAAGTCCTAAAAAAAACCTTTAGGCAAAAAATAGATTAATTTTCTTGCCTGTTACTTAGTTAATACCAACATAACTTACCACTCCATAAAAAGCTGCCTGTAAAAAATAGTTTATGTATACAATACAGTCATTTTTCCCAATGACCCAATAATTGGGATCTGCAACTTGGTTTGCAATAAAATTTTCTGGGTAGGCTTGTATAGCCCCTATACGTTTACTTACAAAATTTGATTACAAACCGACATGCAGATCCCAAGCTATGTAGTCATCAGCAAAAAATTAAGAGCCCTGGGACGAGCAAACAAGTGTTATTTTGGCAAAAAAAGTTATGTTAATCAATTCACATTTATAATATCTATGCATTGATAAAGTTGAAATGCACATCCCTTAACAGGTCTAAAATTACTAATGATAAAAAATGCCAAAATTTGTTATTACTTAAATATGACATCATAATTTATGCAATTTTTTAAATGGGAATATATTGAGAACAAAAAGAGCTTTTAAACCAACTTTTTAAGCTCTATAATGTAAGTCCAACATCATTTTATACCTTGGGTTCCCTTTAATGATCTTTGTGAAAGCTTTGTTGCGCGTGATTTAACAGCTTAAGAAAGTTTCAAAGACCTTTTTTTAAAGTTTTTAAAAAATGTTATCCTTCTAAAAAATTTATAAAACTTTGAGAATAACTTTTGCAGCATAACTTTATAAACAGGTCTTTGTGGATGAAATTATTTTTAGCCGGAAAAATTCCTTTTTTCACTTCAACAGGTGGTTATGTAATGTGGGATGTCCCTGTGAAGAAGCCATATAAACTTTCTATGGTACTGTTTTGAACATTTTCAATCAAACTACTCCACCGTTTTCGCTATTTATGGTACCGTTTTGATAGTTTTCAAGCAAACAGCACCTTTTTAGTCTTTGCGGTACTGTTTCGATAGTTTTCAAGAAAACTATGGTGCCATTTTAGCCTTAAAGTCCCATTTTGACAGTTTTTAATTTGAAATGGACCTGTTTTGATAGTTTCAAACTTCAGTGATGTTTTACTGTGGCAAAAGTTCATTTCTAGCACAACAAAAAGGTTTTTCTTGTAGCAAACGTATCTTAATTTTAAAATTCCTCCTGTGAATCTTTTCGTATTGGCTTCACAATTACTTACACAAGTTACAGCTATACAAAATAGATTGCTTTAAAGCAATGTATATATGTACCAAACCATGTATGTATATCGTGTTCTGAAAATTATTGTGGTCTGAAAATGATCCCGCAAGATAAAAATTAGGCTTTTTATTTCGTAGTACTGTAAAGTTTGTTTTTATATTTTTAATTGCTGTTGTTTATGAATTCTATACACTTTGCATTGAAAGTATTCTCTAGATCTTGTCACGCAGGTTACTGTTGTTTCCACAATGTTTCCCTTATCTATTTATCTTTCAGCGATGTAATTATTTTCTCTAAAAACAATGGTCTATGGAAGTAATTATTTATGTGGATTTTGCGTATGGAGAATTATTGACAGCGATCAGGCATTACCAAAATAAATGCCATTCGATATTGCAAAAAAAAGAAAATAAAGAGTACATTGTTTTTACTATACTATTTTTTTCATTTACAGTCAACATGGCGTACTCTACGCAATGATCTGGTTTCGATGCTGATGCCGCTGTTTTTGATGAATCATCCAAACTCGATGAGTGTGCTGCATTATGGCTGGCATGGACAAGTAAGCTGTTGTTAATTTCCACACTAATTTAAAGTGAGCAAATTAATGACATGCATTAATCACTTTTAATTTTCAAAAAGTAATTCAGTGAAAAAAACAAACAAACAAAAGCACTGTCTACACAAACAATTTAATCATAGCTCAAGGAAATTTTAAAACAAAATATCTAATTACATTCTAAGTATTATCCAAATTTTGTTTAAGTTTTAAAGGACTCTTATGCAGAGAAAAACAAAAGATGACATTATTATACTCTGTCCAAATTAGAACATGGCTTCCAGCAGATAGAGATTTTCTGTTAAAAAGGCCTATTACAATTTAACATAATTTTATTGGTTATTTAAGGACAATTTATTTTGATTTAGGGCCAATCTCCCACCATTAGACAGCTTGTAATACAAAGTATGGCTGATTGGTATGTCAAAGCAGACAAAATGGGTGATCAAGTAGAGCAGCAGACTAGATTGTCACGCATATTGGATGTTGCTCAAGACTTAAAGGTATGCAAATCTTTCATTTAATAGCTAGGAGTCCTAACTATGAGCTAGTTCTGATTTTTCTACCAACAATCAAGAAAAAAATAGAAACTTGGAAGAGTGCGGTGGAGAAAAATACGCCTGAAAATAAAATGCCTAAAGCCAAGTATTGGCTGTGCTTATTGATTGGTTATTTGCTATTGTTTTTTTGCTTGCATGGTCCAGAAAGCCTTTTTCTTTCTTGATGTTTTACTCACCCAAACAAAAATAATCCTCATGCTTATTACCATTTCATTGCACTTGCGTGCATGTTAATAGAAAACACATACTTCGCTCTTGTAACCTTTCCACATCAACTAAAAATTTGATTTGCTTTATTACAGTTCATTTATATGTATCAGTAGGACAAAACATAGTGTTGCATGTTAATGTTTTAAAAGTTGGTTCTTTCAACATTGTGATGTATTTTTACCTATGAATAAAACTTCTATCACGTGTGGTCTAAATGAATTAGCCAGACCCATAATATTGTGTGTATAAAAAAATACTTTGCTTGTTTTGTTTAGGCTTTGTCTATGCTTCTAAATTCTTCACCATTCTCGTTTGTGATCGACTTAGCAGCTCTTGCATCAAGAAGAGAATATTTAAAATTAGACAAATGGTTGACTGATAAACTTCGTGAACATCAGGTAAAGTATTTTTTGATAGAAATTAACATATTTGTTACAATTTAATAATAATTTGCCAGGTAAAATTGTCTTTAGACGCTATAGTGTGGGGATATAGAATTTTTTCTCAATTGATATTTTGAACTTTGTTATCTTATCACTTGGTTTTTTTCTGGGTAATAAGACATCTATCTAATTTCAGGAGCCATTCGGTCAAGCTCTTGTCGGTTTTTTGAAGCGTAGATGTCCACAGTTATTTGGTGTTCTTGATAAAGACTTACCAAAGGCTGTTCAACTTCCAAACGAAACAATTACAACAACACTATCATGTTTACAAGGACATGTTGGGTAAGAGAAGCATCTCTGTTGGTTGACTTAATGAAATAAGATTTGCCTCCTCTCTCCATTTTAAGCTATCAGCAACACAAGGATGTAATGGTTGAACTGGAATGACAAGTTAATTAAGCTATCTACGACAATGCGTACATGTCAGTTTAAACCTCTTTCTCTCTTTCTTGTTTTATTCAAATTTTGACAACTGAAATCCAAATTTATAAAATAGAAGAATCCTAGGCTTTTCCAAATTTTTGTTTTGGCAATTTAACATTTTGTATTACACTTCTTTTATAAAATGTCACTAAGAATTAACATGGGTATATTTCTTCTAGAATCTTTTATACGGTACTTGTCTTTGACATTAGTATTTTTATTTATAGTTATTTTACATTTTCTGCACTTTTTTAAAATAAATCACTTTTAACTTAGTCATTCTTCTGCAGAGTGAGCTAAATGAAAGCATTTAGCTCACTTTATCACATTCTGATACTCTGACCTGAAAACTTCATATCTATTTATAGTGCTTTTGGAAAAGAAATTAATGAGGCTGTGCAAATGATGTTAAACAGTCCTTTCATGAAAACCAGACCCGGGAATCCCCTGATAATGCCACCAAAACGATCTGATGGCTCTACAGCATTTCCAACATCGTCATTAAGTGGGTTGAGTTCTTCACCAATCGGTAGTCAGGTGAGTTGGTATAAGAACAAGAAAGCTGTCTGGGCTTGTAATTAATCATTTAGTAGTTTACATAAATGTTTCCTATTTAAAAAGAAAGTAATAGTTGTCATTCTATTGACTTCTCAAATTACAATGTATAGTGTTTTTAAATAACGTGTAACATCTTGTCTTTTTTATGTATCTTTAGTTTCAAATTTAGTTAGCCTGCTTGAACTTGTGTATTGTTGTTGGAGACGAAACTCTCTTTTCTGACACGTCATTTAGGAGTAAAAGAAGACTGATAAAAAAAAATTTATTTTTGTTTGTGTTATTTTAATTTTTTGTTTATAAGAAGCCCTATATTTTCTAAACAACTTTGCTTTAATGTGTTTATGTAAGTATCTATAATATAGTAGAGAAAGTGGTTGTTGTTTTGTATCAAAACATGTGATACAAGTATCTTGAATTTTAACGTTTCTTGTAAAATTTCTGTTTTTATTTCAACCTTTTTTTTATACAAGGATTTCAATACTTTTTACAGCCTGATCCATTTTCATCATCTGTATTTGGTTTGTCATCAGCAGCATTCAATTCCAGTGTAAATACTTCACAACTTCCTGGTTTTGGTGGTGGTGGTTTAAGTGGCTTTGGAACTGGATCTTCTTTTAATGGCTTAGGTGGATTGGCGTCTATGCAAGGATCAAAAGCCGGACCCATTGGTAATTTGTTAGCCAGCTCATCAAGTGCACCAGGGACTATTGGTGGTGGTATAGGAAGCACATCCTTAACACAGAACCCACTTATTCAACAATATAATTCAACACAAGGTAACTCACACCCTGCTTCTTTATTTTTGTTTTTGTTTAATACATGGTTAAAATTAGGTTTTGATCAACAAACAAAATTTAAGCCAACTCAATAATTTTAATTAATGTTAGAGAAAACTTATAGTGTTAGTAGCCTTGCAACAAACGATTTTATTTAAGGATCAAGCAATCCCTGCAATGTTGCAAAGTCCAAATTAGTGGTAAATCACACAAGTGACTCATTTTTTGTTGCAGAATAGATTTACTAAACATTTGCCTAATGAAATATGATGTAATAAAGGAGCACTTGTTTAGGAAGATCGGCACTCCAACTCAATTAAATCGTGTAAAGCCTGTATACACCTTATATAACTCGTAAATCGAGGGAGAAAACTCTAAAAGAAAGAGTATTGAAGTGGGTAAAAAAATAATAAACACCTGTACTAACATTTCAAAAACGACAGCCATCACTAAAGCTATCACATAAATCACCAAATTTGAGTCCACATAACCTCAACATCATTCTCGCAGCACCTTTCTAGCTCTCTGATATCAAGAAGAACACAAAAAAGTCATGGGAACGAGGTCTATCCTCTCATATCAAAAGGCAAAAAAACTTAACAAGGGTGTTTTGATATATAAAAACACTTAAGAAAGTTAAAAATTGACAAACCTACAAAAAAGCAACCTAGTTTCAAGGTATCTTTAACCCCGGACGTAATATTTCTCGAAATGACCAAACAATATTACTTTGTCAGTACTCTGCAGCTGGTGTGTTGCAAAAATTTTACTTTGGCAAGGGTGTAGGTCAAATAACCAGCGTCAAAAATGCCAGAAGTTGCATTTTCCACAAAGTCCACACTATAAAACAATCTGCTCCATGAGCCTGAATTGTCTGAAAGAAAGTCAGAAAACGTACCGTATTTTTGCATCAAACCAAATAACTTAAGTCCTAAGTCTGCTGCGTGTTATGTACATAGCAACGGCTTACTCAATTGCTTGTGGTTACAGGCTCAAGATGTTACCTTTTTTTTCTGGGGTTTCGTCATTTCATCGTCTTCCAGTTATGTCAAGAAAAGAATAAAGATGTGCTGGTTGCGAGGTTGATGAAAGAGCTGTATGTTTGACAATGATGTCTTCATAAGGGATGTTTAACTTTATGCTTTTATTTATCAAACTATAAGATCAGAATATATCGTACATTTGATTGATTGATAACTACCTTCTAAGCCGTTATTTTATTTCATGCTACTAATTAATTTAAAAAGCTTTGTTATTTAAAATAAAGAAAATATTTTTAATAAAAATAAGAATGATGGGTTGTTTCACTCATTCCGGTGAGCATGTCTGGTGTTGGTTTCTGGTTGTTACGTCACAGACATATATCGCATTTGCTAGCAAAATGAAATATATTTTCTTTCATCCTTTTATGATAAAAACTTATTCACATTTATTTGGTTTTGCATCAAAGAATCCTTTAAAAGCTGCGTAAAGATGGTTTTTTGGTCCAATAATCTGTATGTATACAAAATTCCAACATGTGAGAAGGTCTAGTTCAGATTGTATTCTTTAGATGCTTTATTCATTTGCTTGATTCTTATCAGTCGTATGTGTATCATATTCACTGTTTCTAAAACAATGGGATCACAAATCAAATTTTGTTAGGTGTCAGATCTATTGAATGTGTAGTTTTTTTTTCATTTTCTGTTAACACTTGAAGGTTAGAAGGCTAATCCAAGAATTTACTTATCAAATGTTTACTTAAATAGATGTCAGAAATGTTTTTATTGTATCCAAAGACTGTTATGCGACAGGGTCATTTTACTCTGGATAACTGTTTTGCCCATCCCCTTCTCCGTGTTCCTCCATATTGTGTTAAGTCAGCCTCATTCAACAAAGTCTAACACAATTCAATTTCGTGTATGTGAAGGAATTTAATATTTAAAAATGATAAGAGCTGACAAACAACCTTTAAAACTGAGGTTTTTACTTTCTTTAACTAGCTGTTTTATTTTGAGAAGACGTAGTTAACTTTTTTCGAGTACGCTACATTTAAACTTTTTTCCTTGCTCTTTTTTAGGTCTAGGTTCCAGCAGTTTATCAGGTACTAGTTTAGGCAGTATGTCTGATGCATTTTCAGCAAGACGAAACAATCCTTTGACAAATCTTGGTGCAAGCAGTTTCTCTGCTTTCAACCAACCATCATCTGCTACGCTGGCTGCCCAGAACAGACAAGCGGATCGTTTAAAGCAAGGTGCTTATGAAGTTGTTGTTGTTTTTTTCGAATAGATTGTACTGAATTTTTTTTTATAACAGAATGTAATAATAGAGATTTAACAATCTACTCCAAAATAATAAGGTTGTTTGTTTGTTTGTTAACATTAAGTAAATTAACTTTTAATACTTCTTGAAGCTGCTGCTGCTGGCGACATCTCTGCAGTTGTACCCGGAATGGACCAAAACTTTTCCAAGGAAGTGGATGATGAAGCAAACAGCTATTTCCAAAAGATATACAACTCACCACCCAACCCAACAATGTCAATTGAAGAGGTACTTGAAATGCTGAGAAGGTTTAAAGACTCCAACGATAAGAAAGAGAGAGATGTATTTTTATGCATGCTGAGAAACCTCTTTGAGGAATATCGATTCTTTCCTCAATACCCAGAGAAAGAACTTCATATTACAGCATGCTTATTTGGTGGAATAATTGAGCAAGGCCTAGTAACGTAAGTACTTATTCACATGATCAAATGTTATACCTCGTTTTCTACAGTAATTTTAAGTTTTTTTTACCATAAACCACAGTAGAAATATTTATATGATATCTTGATACTAGTGGATCAAAATATTCAGTTCCATTAACCTATGTAATTACTGGTAAGTTTATACTTTTTATTCCAGCTACATGGCTCTTGGAATTGCACTAAGATATGTGTTGGAGGCTTTGCGAAAGGCACCCTCTTCTAAAATGTACATGTTTGGAACAACAGCACTTGACAGATTTAAAACCAGGTATAAATCATTTAAGGTTGCTTATTTATGCTTTTAATAAAACGTTAAAGGTTAATTTCCTTAATATATCCTGATATTCTGTGCTCTGTTAAGAACCCTCTGGTGCCAAATCAAGTAATTTTGGTACTTTACCCTTTAAATAAAGAGAATATTTTTTTTCTTAATCATAATATAAACATATTTTGTTTTCTCACTAGTTCACAAATTTAGAGCTTTTTTCTATCTATAAGTCTTACAATTCACATAAAACATCAAAAAACTTTGTCTTTTTGATATCAACATATACATTTTTAAGATTCCGTAGACAACTTAGGCAAGAATGAAATCTCATTGTTTTTAATTTTTTGTTAATAAAAAGGGATGCTTATGTAAGAGGACACTTATTCCAAAAGTTATTTTTTATATAAAAACTTGTCAAGTAAAAATAATTTTTTTACGCTACTACCATTTTGTGTGCAATAATAATGATGCACAAAAATTTTCAGGTTAAAAGATTATCCACATTATTGTCAACATTTGGCATCAATTCCTCACTATAAAGAATTCCCGTCTCATCTGGTGGAGTATATTGGCTTTGGACAAAGGAATCAGGAACCTCCAAGTTCCGTCATTAGTCGAAGTAATATGGTACGTGTTGTGTTCTTACTTAAAAACTGTCAGTGAATAATAATTTTATTCAAACTTAGAGATTTTTTATTCTTCTGTTTCAGACCAACTCGCCAAGTTTAATTGGAAGCATCCCTTCAGTTGGAAGAATGCCAGGTGTAAACACACCAACAGATTCTGTAACTCCTCCACCTCTTGCACAAGGGCCAATTCCTGTCACCACTGCAAAGTCAACTGCCACTACTAACACAGGTATGGAGAATTGGATTAAGCATGTTTCATACACCCTCTAATTAAAGTTAACTAGTGCTAAATAACATTCGATTATTTTATGTCTAGTGGGAACGTTTTTTTTCTCTAATTTTAGCACTAGTTAGAGCTACTAAGAAAAGGGTAACAAGTAAAGAACATCATTTGTCACCAAATTTTAATTACTTTTAATTATTTTATGAAATTTGTGATAAAACCATGCTACTTACGCCAACTTACACAGCAGAGCAAGATTTTTTTTTTCTTTAAAGTTTAGTTTTCAAAATGAGTAATTTAATGGCATTAGTTATACGACCAGTAGTGTGAATGCTCAAAATTCACGTTTTAATACACTAAAGGTAACAAACAGTAAGGTTTTCTTTTGTTATGCTTGTTGCTAAGCAAAAGTATCAACTTACACTAAAGTTGATAGTGGAATAAGTCTTCGTCAGCAACTGAACCCACCATCTGTTTAGAAGACGTAAACTTTCTACAACTAAGTTATCAGTTATAGCAGTGTCTAAATTTTAAATAAACGTGCAAATTTATTTCCTCTTATGCTATAATGTTGTTGTTTTGTTTTGTTATTATGTTGAGTGTTGTCACTTTTCTTTCTCAGATCACGCAAATTAATTATGTGTGAAGTGTTTGTTGAGACTTGGAAAATAATCTTTGAAATATAGATATTTGAGGAGTTTTAACATAAATACATGCAAAGTTTAAAAAGTTTGGAAAAAATTAAGTATGAAAATTTATGCAAATGTAGACATTTTTAATGGAAATATCTTTTTTAATCTATTTCCTTTTTAATTTAGACCCTTTTTATGAGTAACTTTTTTTCTGTAGTATCAGTTACATCTTCCTCGGCAACAACATCGACTGCAACATCCTCTTCAACTAAAAAAGAGGTATCCATTTCTTTATCAATTTTTCGTTCTCATCTCTTTGTTTTTTGTAAAATTAGAGGTGGAAAATAATTCTGTTATATTTTTCAAAATATTTACATTTAAGATTTAATTATGCTGCATAAATTGTCATATGTTAGTAATGGATCTGGACATTTTCAGCTATTAGTAGTTTTTAATCTATCCAGGGATATGTATGCAGACTATGCCATGATGGTATTAGTTTGATCTTCTCAAACCTTCTGAGTTTTTGGTGGTGACACAACATCCTTGTCACCTTAAAACCTGTTAACGTCCTCCTGAAAATTACGTGTTTAAGTAGTCACGGGGCTCGTATGTTTATATTTTCACAAGACTCGCACCTAGTGCCTAATGTGGCTATAAATTATCTTCTCTATTAGCTTTCGATTGCCACAACAAACATAGACACATTACTTGATGCTACAGAGGGAGAGATGAGTCAACCTAATGAAGGGATACAAGATAAAGTTCACTTCATTTTTAACAACATTTCTGCTACTAATTTTGAAGTAAAGGTAATGTAATAATTGGATGTGATTTTATCCAAGAGAATCCTGTAATTTAACCTGAAGATAATATCAAGATTAAAAGATAATGAAAGGTCATTATCTTTTAATCATGCACAAAACTTGAAGTAAAACATTTTTAACCTGCTTATTTCTAATCACAGTTAGGAAATGTTGAATGTTGAATTTTGAGTTAAATATACTAGTTTCCAGCTTGATGTATGTGTTGCCAAATGAATGTTTTCTTCTGTTTGCACATTTGAGAGTCGTGAAATTTATAGTGGGAGCTGAGATAGCTCAAGTAAGCGGAAAGGTGTAATGTGGTTTTAAACCATTGTCATAATATATTGTGCAGCATGGTTTCACATTTTTTGTGCTTTCTTTACTAGGCAGCAGACCTGAAACAGGCTATACAGAACGATTTTAATCCTTGGTTAGCACAATACCTTGTCATGAAACGAGTGAGCATTGAACCAAACTTTCATCACCTGTACTCTGACTTCTTAAAAGCTGTTGCAATTCCAGAACTTAGCAAACTTGTTTTGGATGAAACATATAGAAATATTAAGGTAATCTTTTTTCATGTGTGATAGCAAATTAAATAACCCACCTGGCCACATAAGATCTAACCCTGTTTTGGGCGAGTCTATAAAGACTCGCATGAAAATAAGTGTTAAGATTCTAATTCTTTTAACTTTGTGATATAAGTTTAGCGTAAGTAATTATCGTTATATAAGTACAGTAGACTCCTGCTAACTCGTACCCTCGATAAGTTGGACTTTAATTTAGTCAGACTGTTTTACAATTCCCCTTGAATTTTGTTTGTCAGCTTGAGTTGAAATGTGGATAAGTCGAATAAGTTTTTGGGTTCATTTTTCCTAAAAACTCTGCTTAACCAGGTCTTTTAACGTACAGAAATAAAGTAAATACCATTGCATCAGACATCTAGAATTTTTTTATTGAGATTTTTTTCTCTGTTTTTTTTAACAATATTCATAAGTCAGACGTTCTCAAAAAGTCTGACGTACCGAGTGCTCTGCTTAAATGGGACGTTTGCTAAGTCAGACACTTGAGGGTCCATGTTACAGGAGTCTACTGTAATTCTACTGTAATAAAAAGGGGGACTATTATTGGATTTCAATCCCTGACATCAGATGTTTGAGGCTTAGATTTTAGCAATTAGATTTTATAGAAACTTTTTAGTTTGAACAAACATTACATTAAGGCATAATTACATAAAATTTATTTCAGTTACACAAATAGTTTTTTTAACTGTTTTGAATATCAAGAGTGTCCTTTTATGCAGTATATATAGTATGACTAAAACTCAAGTATTGATTTCAAGGATTAATTGCAGAAATATTTTTCAATAATGAGATCAAGATAATGTAATGGAAAAATTAAATTTTGGGGGAAATGTAAGCAATTTTTAGAATCGGTTTTATTTTTTTTCATAAATTTATTATCTTTGGGCTACTGTAGTTGTGGCACTTGGCGTACGTCTTGTGTTGTTGTTGTTTTTGTTTTTATTAAATTTGTTGTTCTTTTTTTTCAGGTGCTGCTTCGCTCAGATAAAGGACCTGCAAACTTTTCCGACAGATCTTTGTTAAAAAATCTAGGCCATTGGCTTGGAATTCAAACACTGGGAAACAACAAACCAATTCTTTATAAAGTATGTCATTTTAGAAAAATTAAAACTCTCTTTTCCAAGATCTGTGTATGTGTTAATCATTAGGTCATCTAAGCGCCATAAAAAGTCTGTGTGTCCATGTTAATGATGTTTCAGGGATATCTATGTATTTTTTGTTGTCGATGGCTATTAAATCTGTGATTTTGTACTTAACAGGACTTGGAAGTTAAATCTTTGATTATTGAAGGATTTTTCAAGGGACAACAGGTAAATAGATTTGTACTAAACACTAAAAACGCACCATACTGTATGATACTGTTTTCAAGGTTCGGTCCAGTTTATTATGTTTACCGTACAATGAGACACACTCAGTTTTTTTGTGTTTAGGAGTTGCTTTATGTAGTTCCATTTGTTGCAAAAATTTTGGAAGCTTGTGCAAAAAGTCGGGTAAGTGAAGTGTATGTTATGCGTTTTTCCCTGATTTGAAGGTTTCTTCCCGAATCATGCTATTCTGTGATTGACTCTCCATACTGAAGAATATTAGTATTTCACTTTTTTTTCTGAAAGATACCGGATATCCTGGAACGTTTCCTTAGGATACTGCAACCCCTTTTGACACACACACTCAGTATATTTGTAGTACTTTTAAAAGAATATGTTCTCAAAAATAAAATTCTAATAAACATAAAACAAATAAACAAGTTCTCAACAGAATGTGAGGAATTTCTGAAAAGAAGAACAAAAATCTAAACTAAATAATATACCCTCAACTTTTCTCTCTTTGATAACTCCTTTCAGAACGGTTTTTATTTCACCAAAACTATGTATCAAAAAATGCTATATTCCGAAAATATGACTCCCTCAAAAAGCTATAATGTGTGAACATGATATCAATGTTTTAAAAGACATAATATGTTTTCCTTATGTTAATGGAATGAGATTTTTGATTATTTTTTTTACAATATCCTTGACATGAATTCGATTGCATAAACACTGTTTCAGTTTGGATGTGCTTTTTAATTAATTTTGTTGCTAACTTTTCAGGTATTTAAACCACCAAATCCATGGCTTATGGCGACAATGTCTGTAATGGCTGAGCTACATCAACTTCCTGATTTAAAACTAAATCTGAAATTTGAAGTAGAAGTGCTTTGCAACACGTTAACATTAGATTTAAAGGTAAATGGATTTTTGCTAAGGTAAAATACTAAATTCAGGTAAAAGTTCTATTTATTTTGTATTTCTTGAATGGACATTTTGTGTCAATCAATCAAACACTGTTGTATACGTTAAATTGAGCTTTTTAAAAATCTTATATTATTTTGTTCTTGACTGTAAGCTGGTATAAATTTCTCATCATTAACTGATATATGATTTTAGTCCATCCAACCAGCTGATTTACTCAAAGATCAAGATATCTTAAATAAGATTGAACACCAGTTGACCCCTCCTGAAAAAGATAAAGGTATACTCTGTTTTTTGCAACACTGCTCAAAACTAATACTGGTCAAAAGTGATCAGTTTGTTTTATTGTTCTTTGTTTAAATTGGGTTGTATCTTTTTTCAGGTAGTAGTAATGCAGAGCAGCAGTTGGCAATGGGACCACCTGTGCCCATGTTCTCGTATCATGACATTACCATTGGTGCATTACAATGGCTTGCACCCCACATACAAGTCAATCCAAATGTAAGTATGTTACTATCTCAGTTCAGTTGGTTCTGTTTTTCTAATTCTTTTTTTTTCACGTCAGCAAAACCTTTTGACGTGAAATATCATTTTCCTGCTTATTTAATTAACACGTTGATATTCACATCGGAAATTGCCTAATTTTAGTGTGAATTAGAAATTCAGGTTCTACCATTGCAATATGGCAAAACACCTTGAACTGGTGTTGTAACAAAAAGTTTGATGAATAGATTTTAAGGGATTGTCTTAAAGGTTTGAAACAATATATACCCAAAGATATATATTGTTAAATTTTAATTATTGTTCTTGTTGCATGCGTCAGTAATGGGTTTTTTGTTTGTTTTTCAGATCCCTCTATTGCTGCAATATCCCCATTTGAAGCAGAGCATTCGTCCTGCCATTGAAAGAAGTGTGCAAGAGTTGCTGTTTCCAGTTGTAGAAAGATCGATCAAATTATGTCTTACCACGGCTGAAATGATTGTGAAAAAGGTAAATTTTCTTTTGTAATATGCACTTAATAGGAAACAATTGTAAAAATATAGATTTTTGTAACTGCTAACTTGTGAAATATTTATAAAATTGTAAATATTTAACTTGAAAGGGCTCTACCAGAAAAAGCATTTTAAATGTATAATAGAGGGGTTAGGCTTTAAAAATTTTCAGAAAAACTCCGTGAAAGTTACGAAATAACCAGTCTAAATATGTTTCTTTTAAAAAACTGTGTACCCATTCAATCAATACCCAAAAGCCAATTTTATTGGTAAAAACTTGTATTGATTTTTTTTTTTACTTTTTCGTTATGCCTCAATATGGTTGCTTTTACTTTTTAGGATTTTGCACTGGACCCAGAGGAGACGCGGTTAAGAACAGCAGCTCATCACATGATTCGCAACGTCACAGCTGGCATGTCAATGATAACATGTCGAGAACCTTTGCTGGCTAGTCTGACCAATAATATCAAAAGCAATTTGTTGGCGACACTAAGGGTAAGTTCTTTACATGCAACTTGCCGTCAAGAAGAGTTTTATTTTTCAAGTTTTACAAATGTTGATTAGAAGTAAATATACGTCGTCTGTCTGTCTCTGCACAAAATGGTACCTCAAGTAGCGAGACTCACGAAATGTGGTATGTAAAGGACAGGCGAACCCGTGATTTATCGACTAGTATCACAATAATTAATAGATGCTTATAAGATTTGAGCATCGAACAAATCAATTTTTAGTAAAAGGTTTCTTTTTTTTTATTGTTGAAAACTAGTAGTCATTTTTCAATTTGTTCTGCAATATCTTAAACACCCGTTCGAAATTTGTGAAAATGTTTAATCTGTCTCTGAAGTTTAAGTACGAGGCTGTATTTTCTATGTTTATCTTCTTTGAAATAGAAACCAGCTTTATTATTTTTCGTTTTTTGTTTGTTTAGAGTGCTAATGCGCAACAGAAAGAACAATTGGAACAAGTAGCCCAAACCATTGCTAACGACAATTTGGAATTGTGTTGTGTCTTTATTCAAAAGACGGCTGTTGAACGAGCTTTGCATGAAACTGATAAGCGTTTGGCAACTGTAAGTTTTTCACATGTAACTTTCATGCATGCAAGAAATTTTCAACATCTCTGTTTTGTTGAATGAAGGCGTAGTTATTTTTATCACCCTCCTGTATTCGATTGAGTAAAAGAATTTAGAATATCAAATTTTTAAAATCAAGAATAGCCTCGTCAGAAATTGCCAAATGATGACTTGGATTGGATATAAAGGCATTGTTAATTAAATTGGTATATCGTGTGAGGATGCAAGGATTATCAGATTGTATTGTCTGAGATAGGTGTTTCAAATCTTGACCTTACAGCATTTTTGATGTCGATAAATACCTGGAAGTTTTGTCGTAATACTTTTTCGAGTTAAGGACAAGACAAATTGTCGAAATTTAATTTTGTTGAGTTTGTGACCTATTTGAAATCTAGTGGATTTTTATGGCTTCATTTTTCTTTGTTGCAGGAATACGAACTGCGAAAGCATGCCCGTAGTGAAAACAGACGATACTGTGATCCATTCGTATTGACTTATCAAGCAGAAAGAATGCCAGAGCAAATCCGCTTAAAGGTGCGTTTCTTTTTGTTCCTGTAAATTGAGGCAGCGTTTTTGCCAATTGTAGTTTCAGCCCTAAAAGTGATGCTACTTCAGAGCAAGGTAACCTGTTAACTTCTTTCTATTTCTTCTGGTTATTAGGTCGGAGGTGTGACTGCAGCACAGATGACGGTGTATGAGGAGTTTGCTCGCTCCATACCTGGATTTGTTGCTCCACAACCTGGCCAATTAATTGAACCGTTTCCCAAACCCATACCTGAATCCCAACCCACGCTGCTTCCTCAATCTGACGTTCATGTTAATGATACTCACAAGGTAGATTGGGTTAATAAACGTTTTTAAATTTTTGGGGTGGTAATAGAATTCTCGTGCTGTCGTTCGTAAAAAAATTAATTTTGAGTTAACTTACTGATATCAGGGTTCCCACGCCTCATAATAACTCCTCAATTCTCCTCAAATGTCCTCAAATTTTTTGAAATTTAGGTTTTCTTCTTAAATCTCCTCCAAAAAATTATGGGTTATTTTTTTATATATGCTATTTTTTATATTATTTATTTTGAATCACCACAATTTGTGGTTGCTGTGGCCTGCAAACATTGCTTTTTTTTGTTGTTTGTATTTGAAGCAAAGTTTATTGAGATGCCAATCTGTGTGTTCCTTCATTTTTATAAGTGCAAGTTTTTCTCCCTAAATCTCCTCAATTTTGTTAACAAAAGCTCCTCAAAATCACAAAAATCTCAAAAGTCCTCAAATCTTTTCAAATTCTGTTTTGAAAAAAAGTGGGAACCCTGTTATTACTGTTTAATGTTGGATATTTTTCTGCATTATATAGATGACTTGCCAATGTGTACAAAAGTTTACAAAAGTTTGCAGATTTTGTACATGCGCACACATTTGATATGGGATAAAATGGCTATTATTGAAATTCATACGGGTTTTTTGGAAGCGAAAGATTCAAGAGACACTAAATTTATTTTTTTCAGTTATATTCTCAATTATATTATTTATTTGAGTTCTGTGGTCTGTTGTTTACAATTTCTACAGAGATGAGTGCGCAAATCATTACGTCGTACAGCTTGGGTCTAGTAACGTAATTCAATTCGTTGATTTAATTCATCTTTGACTATTGGCTTCGTTGTTGTAATTTCTTTACATTCAATTCCACTTTCAGTCTTACATGCCGGACGACGTTGTACACATTCTGGGCAAATGTGCTGCTGAAATAGAACAGCATATCCATCACATGGAACAGCAAGTTCAACAAATGATGCTCAACCCTGCTGCTCAGCATTTGGCACAGCTCCATAACTTGCTGGACATGGTTGTCAATGCTCGTGTGACCAGAGATAACCTCTCTTCGTTGAGGCTGATAAGAAAGGTAGGTTCATGGTCATACATGATCAATGTATTTTCATCTCGGAGTCTTCCACCTGTCATTCGACAGCATCATCCGTTATGTTTAATATTTTATTTAATTCACTTTTAGGCAGTTGAAGGCGTTCTCGAAACAGTGCTGCCCAACGATACCGAAATGGCGTTGCGATACAAAGATTGTCACCTAATAGTACTGCGAGGATTCCAAGACCCTCGTGGATATGGACCTCTCTGGACAGCTCGACAGGTGTTAAAAGTCCTTGCTGACTTGCCTCCCGAAGTTCGTTTTAATTTTGAAGGAATTGACATTTTATGCAGAGCACATTTGCTAACAATGAGAGAGTTCGATCTGATGTTATCACAGGTTAGTGTCACTGAAACGATGCATATCGACAACCAATTGCTTGTGCGTAGTGTCTGCAAGACTAGGGTAATCAGGGAAAAGTCAGGGACTGAAATTTCTGGGAAATCCAGGGGTGACGGGGAAAAAGCCCGTGCATGGCTAATACGACCAATGTCAACTTATATATTAGCACTTAGTGAATAGGAAAATCTAAATGGTGGCCATGAATAAATGAGGCTAAGATCAGGGGTAAAATCTGAAAATCCACGACTTCAGAGTCTTGCAGACACACTATTGCGGTATTAAGAATGTCACTCACTTGTAGGCTACAATGTTAATTCTCATCCATTGTCTCTTGTGTTGCTGTTTTGTTCTTTTGTGAAAGCATTTTCCCTTAAAAAATTATCAAATGTAAATGTACATATTACCTAACGTTGTCTTTCCAACCCACGCTTTCATATTAGCACAAGGGATTATAGTGACTCTAAAAAAATACTTACGACATGTATGTTATGTCTTCTTGTTTACAGTGGATGGATCATGGCCATTGCATTCCAGCATTACAACTTGCTGTTCAGTTATGTCGATTATACTTAATTGATGAGAAACACAGAACGATAGTGACTGAGGTCGAGTTCAGCAACACTCTCGAGACATTAGCACGTGTGTATCAAAACAGACAAAACCCTGAAGGGTAATGATTTATTTGTGCATATTTGAACATATGTACTCGTTATCTATATTATAATACCCGTATACGTCTGCCTGTCTGTTACGCAAAATGGTAACCACAGTAGCAAGACACACGAAATGCGGTTAATAAGGGACGGGCGAACCCGTGGATTTATTCACGGGTTACCCACTGGTGTACATAGATTTTCCAATAACAATCATATACCTCTTAGTTACCAGATCTCTTTTACGTTTAGACTTGCGGCGTTACTAGAAGGTATACACGCTAACCAATCAACACCCGCCACATCAACCGCAACCGCTAGTGGCAGTTTATTTGGAAGAGCGATCAGTGGCACACACAGTAGTTTCACACACGATTTCGATGACGTTTCAGGATTGCACGAAAAGGTAGCTAGCGATACATCCAAATCATTTAGACACGATCATTCATGTAGTGTTTCTGTAACGTGGAACCTCTCTCTTTTTAGTACTGTTTTCAAATCATGTGGACATTTATATTTATTTTTTTGTTCCAGGTTGAATATCTCTTACGTGAATGGGTAAGGCTATACCATCACCAAAGTGCTGGAAGGTACAGCGAAAAAGCTTTTCAGGCATTTGTTCCACAGCTTCATCAGTATGGTATCCTGAAAACAGACGACCTCATTACCCGGTTCTTCAAGTATTGCACGGAGATTTGTGTGGATATTACATACAGAGCTTTGCAAGATTATGTAAAAAGAGTTTAATTGATTTGTTTTAGTGTGTCTTCGTGTCGAAGGTCTTTTGAACTTTCCTAAAAAGTTACATATATGTTATTTTTTAGTATCTGTAAATATTTTTGTTGTTGTTTGGTTGTTGTTTAGTCTTTGTTGTCTCTTTGTTTCGCTTATTTTAATATTTCAAATTAAGTTGATTATTAACATGTGAGATAGCAAGCATCTACTTTGCATCTTTCAGGCTCAAAGCCCAACAATGGCGAGAACAAAATGTTTCCCAACAATCGATGCATACTGCCGCCTAATCGCTTTATTGGTGAAGCATTCTGGAGATAACACAAATAGTGTCACCAAGATTAATCTCCTTAATAGGGTACGTGTATTTACGCTTGGTAGATTTCTCTGCCTTGCAAACTGACGGACAACATGTTTGAACTTTTTTGGCGCAACTTGTATGAAGTGGGGGTTGTTCTGCTCTAATACCTTCACTCCTTAAAATTTAGCACCCCTTAAGTCTTCACTCGGATGTGCGCGCGAATATTATAAGGCGCGAAGCAGGGCATAGTTTTAAACCACTTTCTCTATACGAAATAATTTAAATTTATTTGCAATTACTACATCAAATAATGCTAAAAACCTACGGGTTGTGTGAAGCATGTATTAAAAGAATTAAAGTAGCTGGCCAGGGTGCCAGAGTTCTCTCCTCCGTTTATAACAGGAAGGGCATAAACCCTTTTTTCCCTCTGCATTTAGTCCCATGCACTGAAAATTTCTTTTTTGTTTATGAAAATTCTGGTGCACTCTGTGTTCCTTGTTTTCTTTTCGTCTGAATAAATTCGGTTTAACAGACTTCAATTAAATTTTCTATCCTTTTTTGTAGCAACTACTAGTGTGTCCTACTACTTTTATTTTAACACTCTGATACGAATTTAGGTACTTGGAATTATCGGTTCCGTCATTGTGAAAGATCACGAATATCGTCAACACGAATTCCATCAGCTTGCATACCACCGAATGTTCGTGATGCTGCTACTTGAACTCAACGCACCAGAGCCTGTATTAGAAGCTATTAATTTCCAGATTCTGTCATGTTTTGCCAATGTTTTCCACGACTTGCGGCCGTTTAGAGCGCCTGGCTTTGCGTACGCGTGGTTGGAGCTGATCGCACATAGAACATTGATGTCGAAGTTGCTGTTAAATTCGCCCCAACAAAAGGTTAGTGGTTGGAGTTCTTCTTTGCCTTTTCTTTTCAGTTTAGCCTGAGAAATAAGGATTCATCTAGAAAGCATAAGATATAGGCTGTTTAGTTCGCAAAATTTTGATATTATAAAGTAATGGTTATATAGGCAATACTGCGGATGTGAAAAAGGTTAAGATGACTAAATATATGTTTTTTGGGGATTCATGGGCTATGATATGATCACAATGATATGACTATTCTGTTTTGTGTCTTCTTGTTTAGGGCTGGGTTTTATATCACCAGTTATTGATTGATTTGTTTCAATTTCTCGCTCCGTTTTTACGCAATGTGGAACTGGCCAAGCAGACTTATCTTCTATACAAGGTGATTATTACAGCTTTGGTCGTAAATAAATCGTTATTTAATGTGCTCCAAGTTTTTGCCGTAAATAAATCGCTAATTGAAATAGTCGTGAATAAATGGTCGTAAGCGAGTTAAGAAAGTCCAAACAATGACTAAAATGTATGTACGATGACGTTTGAGTGACTGGACGGTTTTGTTTTCTTTATGCTGTGCGGCATGCCTTAACCTTTAAAGTACCCAGACTTCTTTAGTCCCAGACTTCAATATTGCCACATTTAGTACAATATTGCCACATTTAGTACAATATTGCCACATTTAGTACAATATTGCAACATTTAGTACAATTGCAATTAGTAATTGCAACATTTAGTACAATATTGCAACATTTAGTACAATATTGCAACATTTAGTACAATATTGCAACATTTAGTACAATTCCTAAATATGCGTGAACACTGTTAGGCTGAACAATATTAACCTTCAAAATTTAATCTCACTTTATCTTATAGGGCACTCTTCGTGTTTTGCTTGTGCTGCTCCACGACTTCCCAGAGTTCTTATGCGATTATCACTTCAGTTTTTGTGATGTGATACCGCCCAACTGCATACAGATGCGAAATCTAATATTGAGCGCCTTCCCAAGAAACATGAGATTGCCCGATCCCTTCACACCAAATCTGAAGGTAGGATAAATCTGGGTGATTTTGTTTGTTTGTTTGTTTGTTTAACGCTGAGTTGCGAAGAAGTCGTTCTTAATCTGTCCAGCTTTATCAAAGTTGTTTGATTTTTGAAAATTTCTTAGATTTAAAGACCAACTTTACTTACAAAAGCTCTTGTAGAGACCTTTTGATTGCTTGTCAATAAAAGGAGCTGAATGCAAACCAATTACTTCCTGTTCCCCAAAATAATTTAGTCAAGTTTTGCAGTGTTTTCTGTTTTGATATTCTTGCGCTATTTTCTTCAGGTTGATTTGTTGAATGACATTGCGCATCCACCTCGAATTTTAACCAACTTTGGTCAAGCAATCCATCCAGCAACGTTCAAGCGAGATTTAGATTCGTACTTGAAAACCCGAGCTCCAGTTACATTCTTGTCTGAACTAAGAAGTCATCTCCAGGTAACCGTGTTGTTGTCTTCATGTTTCAGACGCAAGACGTGCCTGGTAACGCTTAAAAATATGGTCTATTTGCCAACTCTTCGATATTTAATTAATTAAAAGATGTATTTACATTAAAACACTTAGAATTTTTTTGAGGGTAAGTAATCGGGATGGTGGGTCGGGAAAGGCAATTTGCCTATTCGAGAATTTAAAACCAACACTGCAAAACCCCAGTACACTAGATAGATATTGTAATAGTTTGGTTTTTGTAACGACTCTTTGATAACATTCTCACATTTAGACGGTGAATGAACCTGGAACTAGGTACAATGTACCGCTAATGAATGCATTGGTATTGTACGTTGGTACGCAAGCGATTGCTTACATTCAAAGCAAAAGCGGAGCTCCGTCAATATCTACCATCACCCACTCTTCGCATATGGATATATTTCAAAATTTAGCTGTGGATTTAGACACCGAAGGTATGGCTTACGAATTCGGATGTTCAGAAATTTTCCCCCCAATTGCTAATGTTACACTATCCAAAATAATTCTCCCCGTTTGATATTTAACGTCAGTGTTTTGTTCTCGTCTTCCCTGTTGCATGTGTTTTACATTACCGCCATTGTGTTTTTGAGGAGCATAATTTAGTGTTACTAGGATAACCACGAGCTGGTAAAGTACTGGACCTCAGCTGTTTTTAATGGCAGTAGTAACATCTTTAAATACTGACCACAACTAGCTCTATCATTTTACCTTTATTTTATCTCTTGTATTTTCTCTTTCTTCCATAGGTCGTTACTTGTACCTAAACGCGATAGCCAATCAACTGCGCTATCCGAACAGCCACACGCATTATTTCAGTTGCACGTTGTTGTATTTGTTTGCAGAAGCCAACTCGGAAGCTATACAAGAACAAATAACAAGGTAAACACGCAACACAGGCTGGCCTTGAATTATGAAATTAAAACGAAGTGACCTTGAAATTCATCATTCTCTAGAGAAAAACCTGGAAGCTCTAAAATGTGTTTCTAAAAACTAGTCTAGTTATAATGCATTGCCCCGTTTAGTTTGCAACGTTTTGAAGTAATTCCCTACCCATGAGTATAAATGATTGGCTATGTTCTCCTCCATTGTGCCTTGTATTTGCGTTATGTGCTGAAGAACCTAGCATTACGGAGGAAAAATTGAGCAAAAAATCTAGGGGGAAGAGTCAAAATTCTGATCTTTCTTTTCGAAGCAAGTGTTTAAAAAATGTTCGCAGACATTCTTGATGAACGTGACTAACATCCTGTATGCAAAAATAGAAAACCAATTCTCGGTAATGAACGTAGGGTTGAGACCGAAAACGTTTTCTGAAAATGGTGATGCCATGTTTTGCGATTGGGTAAGAGTTGTAATTTTTGTTTGCTTGTTTACAAATTAAAGAAAAAAATTTTCGTCTTTTATAGAGTATTGTTGGAACGTTTAATTGTCAACCGACCACACCCATGGGGACTCTTGATCACGTTCATTGAACTGATCAAGAATCACAACTACAAGTTTTGGAATCATGACTTTGTTCACTGTGCTCCAGAGATCGAAAAGTAAGTGATCGAACTATTTTTTGTCAGTACAACCAGTGAAGTATGTTATTTGTGTGTGAAGACTGGTGCACGACCTTGCAGACTGGATAGGCTGATCTATAAAAGTTTGAATGTTGTAAAAATCTGGCGAACAACCTTGCAAATTGCATGGGATTTAGCAGAGCTATGAATATTTGGCTTACTTATTTCAAGGAGGTTCTTAAATTTGTCCCAGTCTTTTCTGGTAAATAGGTATTGTAAGATTAACAACCTGTTTTTCTTAACTTTGCAGTTTGTGCGTCACCTATTTTGAATTTTCACGTAATCATGTAGGTTGTTCGAATCTGTCGCTCGAAGTTGTATGCAACAAAAACAGCCCTCTTCAGGGAATGGAAGCGAATCAGGAGATTAAACGTAACATGAACAAAACGTGATGATGATGGAGGCGAAAGGAAGCTGTTTGCAGGGTTTGTTGTTGTTACCGAGAACAATTTTTGTATTGTACAAAATAGACATACTGTTGAAAAAACATTTTTGAATATGTTGATATATATTTGAAATTTAATATGTGATGAACAGAATTATTATTTTTTTGTTCCTTACGATGTATTTTATAGCAGACGTTTAAGTAGTAATTGTATTTCCTTCGGTTGTTTTACACTTTCTAAGTTCCCTGTCCGCTGCAGCTATGATACCATCTTTAGAATGTCTGTTTATTTCGAGCCATAGTCTTGCTTACACAAACAAGAATATTACGAGACTTTTGAACAACCAAGAAGTTTCGTGTGATGCAGAATGGCTAGCTGTTTACTCGGCTGGGATAGACAAAAAATATATAAAAATAGTTTCATCACGAACTTTTATTTTACTGCAGCAAGGCGTGGTGAGCATGCGCTATAACAGTCATTTTATAATATAAAATTAAAAAGTTCCTCTGTGTGAATCGAACAAAACATTTTGTATAGACCCGTAACCAACCACAATCTCATTTTATTTTCAATGTCATCCTTATGTCAAAACATGACTTCGGAAATGCCATCATCGACTTATAGTACCGTGAAAACAAACATCACCATTCGTACAAACAAGTTAAGAAATCCTGCAACTTCGTCTCTAGGCTTTTTATAGGCCTTTATTATAGGGGTAAAAAACGTAAGAAGGACTTGGGAAGAGGTTGGGAAGTTGGGTAATGGGAAAAACACGCTCCAGGTTACTTTGTTTATTTTTTATCAGAATATTTTATCGCGGGAAAAGTTAGCTCAAGATAACCACTCATCAATTCATTCTCTCTTCCATGGAACAAGAAATTCCTTACTCTCGGCTAACCTACATCCAACTTTCAAACGTTTGGTAAAAGAGTTTCAGAAGGAGAAGTTGGCCAACGTCGTCGAGTGTACGTCGCGTCGTCACCTAACCATCTTGTTGCCATGACAATACGTTTGTCAGGGTTGAAGGATTTTTCTGTTCCGTGTATGGTCTTCATATTAAACACAATGCAATCTCCAGGCTAAATTAAAGATTGGATATGCAATCGTGTATTATTTTTTAATTCTAAAGAAAGGGGTGGTGGGTAGTGAAAGGGGATTCAAATTTTCTCGAATGTTAATTTGTGTTAGAAACACTTCGGATACAACTGTTCAATTTAAAATAATGATATAGTAGACCCATGATCATTTCAAAAAGCGCTTGACGCTAGAATAAAGATTTTAACTTCTCTTTCAGAGTATTTGCAGCTCGGAAAAAGATCCTAGGACTGGACCGCAATTGACAGAAATTACATACCTCCAGCTCCCATTGAAGTATTTTATAATCCTGGATATTTTGAATGATTTCTTCAATGTCACATTCTCTGTAGGCAGTGTCTGTGACAGCCTCTTTCTCAAAATTACTAGGGACTCCCTGTGGCGACGAGTTTGGTGATTTCATCTCGTAGTTTTGGTTGCTTGCAAAAAGACGAGGGATAAAATACTTTTTTAATTTGTGTGAACCTTGAATGAATTTTAAGCTGGATTCTTTTTGTATTTTTGTTGTAGGCATCCATACTGAACAATTCTAAAGAAAGGAAGAAAGAAAACATTTTCTTATAATTAAATTCTTCCGATGCCAAATATCCCATATTCCGATTATTATTTCTCAACCTCCTGAGTTGACTTTTGGGGGCGTTTAGTATCCTCTTTAATTTGGAAGGGCTTAATGATGACATAAATATTTTTACTCTCGCGCAAGTGAAAAAACCTTCAGACGTTAACATTGACCACAAGCTCGTCCTCAGACCTCCCTTTTTCGCGAGGCCAATGATTTGAAAAATTTTGGTAATGTATATCCGAAGAATGCTTTTTTGTAGCCATCCAGAAAATTAGGACGAAAATCTAGATGTGCAAATATTGTTTCTTGTATTTCTTGTATATTTTTACGTTCACAGGAGTGGCGCTAATAAGAGGGCGGCGATATTTGGAGGGCGGCACTTATTTTGTTTGCAAAGTATAAATGTAAAAATATATTTGCGGGTCGTTATGTTTTGCATAGATAGTTGGACACTAACTGTTGAACAAAATTGAATAAAAGAAAGCACAACTAAGAAGAGCTATCGATTTGTGTGTAAAAACATTTTAGAAGTGAGTAAAAAAAAGTTTCATTTAATGTAATGATTTGATTGGGAAGTGTTGCCACTATTCTGTAGAGTGGAACTGCGGCTTTTCAAGTACAAACCATTTGACTAAATTATACACAATAATCTACTTTGCTTTGACGCACCTGGTTTCCATCGATAGGATAATACGCCTGATCATGATGCCACGGTGTTTCTTTGGTAGAAGCAGCTTCTTTATAAAACATGTGTTCATGAAAGAATATGCTTTTCTAAAACAAAAGACTCTGTAATGACAATTTATCTCGTATACAGCCTATTAACACGTTATGGTTAAACGAGGCATTATAAACTTCAAGATTGATAATATAAGATTTTGCGAACAAAATGAAATGTCAACCTCGTCTCCAGGGCGTCTTGAATCTTTTCTGACAGTAAGACAGCGTTTTAATGAAGAAGATGCCATGGCCCTGGAAACATTTTTTCTAACTACTTTCATATAGGGTTTTGTGATAGACAAAGGAAACAAGGATCGAATTCGTTTCAAGAGCGTTTTGGCTTTTATTTGACACAGGGGAAATAAGTTTATTTGCATGTTTTATTAGCAACACTCATTGGCTAGAACAGTTGCAACTTAGTGTATAGACTGTTTTGTATTACAAAGAGGAAATGCCGGACAGAAAAATGCCAAATATGGTGTGAGTGTTAAATCAATATTTGGTTCTGTGTAACGCTTTTCTATGTACTGTTATTTTTCCGCGCATAATGTGTATTTTGAATTGTGTTTTGAATGTGTGTTTTGAATTGTAATAGGAACGTATCTACTTATAATATCATTATATAACATCAAGTGAAAACTCAATTTTGTTATTTTAAGTTTTGTATTTCGTCTGTACAAGAAATGAGTTATTACTTTATATAATGGTAGCTTTGTTATCAGGGTCTAAACAGTTTTTTTAAAAGAATATCAAAATTCAACCAGGCTGGTCATTTATTTGACCGGAAATCCAAGTCTGGTATTTTTATAAATTGTAATCCCATAATACAATAAGCGTCTACCGCAGGTACAATATATAGCACGCTTTTTAGATTAAGCGGTCTGAATATAATGTTCGTAAAATTTGAATTTTTACAAAAATCATTTTGTGTTTCTATTCTATAATGTGCTATCTGGGCATCAGTACTGAAACAAACAGAATTGTAAGAAATAAAAAAAACCGTCGTAGACAGTTATTAGAGCTTGTTGACAGTTTCTTTATCAATCAACTTAATTTATCTTCCTAAACTTTTTTGTCGATTAAGATTATTTAAAAAACTTTCAGTTGGACATAACAATGTATACACCTCGATCTACCTTCACGCATATGCACAGTTTTAAATAAATAGCTGGGAAGAAGAAAGATATTTACCTTGGATTTCATTAAACGTCCTGCAATTTCAGCAGCTGGGGAACACACCACGTATTCTAAATATTCTGGAATTTTTGTGTAGTTGTAATAATCAGTGAAAAATAAGCCTTTTCCATTGTCATCAGTCAGCCAATCATGGTATTTACCTGGAGTTCGTAGATTTTTCTCCAATCCTTTTTCGATTAATTTTAGCCATTTTTCATCGAATGCTCCGCGAATGCATATAGCGCCATTGTTATTATACTCTTGGATTTGCGCTTCGCCAACCAAAGTGGATACACTCGAAAAACTGGAGAACCATTTTCGTTTTGTAAGTTGTCTTTGTAAGAATACGTCATGTAGCAATCTTTGTAGGGACATCATTTTTTCACAAAGTGATCGTATAAAAACTTTCTTTGTGTACTCTTGTTGATTTAGAGGGCTTTTGAAATTCGGCGTATTTGCTTTCTCCTTGAGACAAAACCACGACAACTTTGTACCCAGTCCAAATTAAACTAAGTTAGAACATGTCCACCATATTTTCGACTATATACCTCGTGGCAAAGAGTCTGTGCTCTACTCCAACAAAAGATGCAGATAAATTTCTGTTTTAACGATATCAATCTTATTGCCCCTGCCTCTAGATATTTAAGAATACAAGATCGGAAAAGGAACTATGATTGTTTTTTGTCTTTTCTTAATCATCTTCTTCTAGGGTAGTATCTACTGCTACAATATATTGTATGAAATATTGTACAATTAATTTTATGAACTGATATTTTTTTTTATCTTTTTGATATCGGGAGACGGCGAGAAATATTTTTTGCCTCGCTGTCCTGCTATAAAAAAAAGATAAAAAAGAGACAAAGAGCCCTGGGATCGAGGTTGCTGGTATCCAATATTTGTACAATTATGTATAAAGAACAATATAAATAAATCATGTTTTATTTTGGTCATGCTTGAAAGCGCAGAAAACAAAAGTGATGGTCAAAAGATGATTAGCCAAACTAATCAGTGGTTTTCTGTACAAAATATTGAACACGACGTTGGGAGGTGTCTGGACGATATAAGAAGATCGTGGAAGAGATACGTGCAGTGGTCTCTCCCTGTCTCGAAAGGGCAAGGGATCGAAATATTTGTTTGACATAGGGAGAAGACAAAGAGTATGAAATCAACCCCGTATGAAGCATAATCATTTTGGGTGTGCAGGAAATGAAGGTTGTCCCGGAGAAAAAAGATGGTTTCGAAAGTGCGGCGACATCAAAGCGTGTACGTTCAAATGTATGTTGAAACACGAGGTCACGAAACACAAGCCTAAAGTGTTTTGTTCTCGTCTTCCCTGTTGCATGTGTTTTACATTACCGCCATTATGTTTTTTGAGGAGCATAATTTAGTGTTACTAGGATAACCACGAGCTGGTAAAGTACTGGACCTCAGCTGTTTTTAATGGCAGCCTTTAAATACTGACCACAACTAGCTCTATCATTTTACTTTTATTTTATCTCTTGTATTTTCTCTTTCTTCCATAGGTCGTTACTTGTACCTAAATGCGATAGCCAATCAACTGCGCTATCCGAACAGCCACACGCATTATTTCAGTTGCACGTTGTTGTATTTGTTTGCAGAAGCCAACTCGGAAGCTATACAAGAACAAATAACAAGGTAAACACGCAACACAGGCTGGCCTTGAATTATAAAATAAAAATTTAGGGGGAAAAGTCAAAATTCTGGTCTTTCTTTTCGAAGCAAGTGTTTAAAAAATGTTGGCAGACATTCTTGATGAACGTGACTAACATCTTGTATGCAAAAATAGAAAACCAATTCTCGGTAATGAACGTAGGGTTGAGACCGAAAACGTTTTCTGAAAATGGTGATGCCATGTTTTGCGTTTGGATAAGAGTTGTAATTTTTGTTTGCTTGTTTACAAATTAAATAAAAAAAATTTCGTCTTTTATAGAGTATTGTTGGAATGTTTAATTGTCAACCGACCACACCCATGGGGACTCTTGATCACGTTCATTGAACTGATCAAGAATCACAACTACAAGTTTTGGAATCATGACTTTGTTCACAGTGCTCCAGAGATCGAAAAGTAAGTGATCGAACTATAATTTGTCAGTACAACCAGTGAAGTATGTTATTTGTGTGTGAAGACTGGTGCACGACCTTGCAGACTGGATAGGCTGATCTATAAAAGTTTGAATGTTGTAAAAGTCTGGCGAACAACCTTGCAAATTGCATGGGATTTAGCAGAGCTATGAATATTTGGCTTACTTATTTCAAGGATGTTCTCAAATTTGTCCCAGTCTTTTTTGGTAAATAGGTATTGTAAGATTAACAACCTGTTTTTCTTAACTTTTGCAGTTTGTGCGTCACCTATTTTGAAATTTCACGTAATCATGTAGGTTGTTCGAATCTGTCGCTCGAAGTTGTATGCAACAAAAACAGACCTCTTCAGGGAATGGAAGCGAATCAGGAGATTAAACGTAACATGAACAAAAACGTGATGATGATGGAGGCGAAAAGAAGCTGTTTGCAGGGTTTGTTGTTGTTACCGAGAACAATTTTTGTATTGTACAAAATAGACATACTGTTGAAAAAACATTTTTGAATATGTTGATATATATTTGAAATTTAATATTTGATGAACAGAATTATTATTTTTTTGTTCTTACGATGTATTTTATAGCAGACGTTTAATTAGTAATTGTATTTCATCCGGTTGTTTTACACTTTCTAACCTCCCTCTCCGCTTCAGCTATGATACCATCTTTAGAATGTCTGTTTATTTCGAGCCATAATCTTGCTTGCACAAACAAGAATATTACGAGACTTTTGAACAACCAAGAAGTTTCGTGTGATGCAGAATGGCTAGCTGTTTACTCGGCTGGGATAGACAAAAAATATATGAAAATAGTTTCATCACGAACTTTTATTTTACTGCAGCAAGGCGTGGTGAGCATGCGCTATAACAGTCATTTTATAATATAAAATTAAAAAGTTCCTCTGTGTGAATCGAACGAAACATTTTGTATAGACCCGTAACCAACCACAATCTCGTTTTATTTTCAATGTCATCCTCATGTCAAAACATGACGTCAGAAATGCCATCATCCGACTTATAGTACCGTGAAAACAAACCTCACCATTCGTACAAACAAGGTCAGCTTCGTCTCTAGGCTTTTTATAGTCCTTTATATGGGTAAAAGACGTAAGAAAGACTGGAGAAGAGGTTGGGAAGTTGGGTAATGGGAAAAACACGCTCCAGGTTACTTTGTTTATTTTTTATCAGAATATTTTATCGCGGGAAAAATTAGCTCAAGATAACCAATTCATTCTCTCTTCCATGGAACAAGAAATTCCTTACTCTCGGCTGACTTACATCCAACTTTCAAACTTTTTGGTAAAAGCGTTTCAAAGGGAGAAGTTGGCCAACGTCGTCGAGTGTACGTCGCGTCGTCACCTAACCATCTTGTTGCCATGACAATACGTTTGTCAGGGTTGAAGGATTTTTCTGTTCCGTGTATGGTCTTCATATTAAACACAATGCAATCTCCAGGCTAAATTAAAGGTTGGATATGCAATCATGTATTATTTTTAATTTTAAAGAAAGGGGTGGGGGGTAGTGAAAGGGGATTCAAATTTTCTCGAATGTTAATTTGTGTTAGAAACACTTTAGATACAACTATTCAATTTAACATAATGAGATAGTAGCCTCCCCCCCCCACCCTGATGAATTCCACGTGTTTGGCCCTTGTGTATCAGATTTTTGCCGGTCGTATAAATTTTGGGTGCCACATTTTCGTGCATTTTTGGCACAAATTAGCGACCCGGTATCCATTTTGGACAAAGTAGAACTAAACGCGTTCATTTGAGGAGACTAAGCCCAATGGAAACTGTAGACGTTTCAGAAGGTACTGTTAAATATTTCGTTAAAAATGTGGACGCACATTTTTTTTTTAAAACATGAAAGAAATCATTCTCTTTTTTAGACCTCTTTGAGAAGAGTTGATTTCAAAAATCACTAGAATAAAGATTTTAACGTCTCTTTCAGAGTTTTTGCAGCGCGGAAAAAGATCCTAGGACTGGACCGCAATTGACAGAAATTACATACCTCCAGCTCCCATTGAAGTATTTTATAATCCTGGATATTTTGAATGATTTCTTCAATGTCACATTCTCTGTAGGCAGTGTCTGTGACAGCCTCTTTCTCAGAATTACTAGGGACTCCCTGTGGCGACGAGTTTGGTGATTTCATCTCGTAGTTTTGGTTGCTTGCAAAAAGACGAGGGATAAAATACTTTTTTAATTTGTGTGAACCTTGAATGAATTTTAAGCTGGATTCTTTTTGTATTTTGTTGTAGGCATCCCATACTGAACAATTCTAAAGAAAGGAAGAAAGAAAACATTTTCTTATAATTAAATTCTTCCGATGCCAAATATCCGATATTCCGATTATTATTTCTCAACCTCCTGAGTTGACTTTTGGGGGCGTTTAGTATCCTCTTTAATTTGGAAGGGCTTAATGGTGACATAAATATTTTTACTCTCGCGCAAGTGAAAAAACCTTTAGACGTTAACATTGACCACAAGCTCGTCCTCAGACCTCCCTTTTTCGCGAGGCCAATGATTTGTAAAATTTTGGTAATGTATATCCGAAGAATGCTTTTTTGTAGCCATCCAGAAAATTAGGACGAAAATCTCGATGTGCAAATATTGTTTCTTGTATTTCTTGTATATTTTTACGTTCACAGGAGTGGCGCTAATGAGAGGGCGGCACTTATTTTGTTTGCAAAGTATAAAT
The DNA here is from genome assembly GCA_030067915.1 of Hydractinia echinata. Lineage (NCBI taxonomy): Eukaryota > Metazoa > Cnidaria > Hydrozoa > Anthoathecata > Hydractiniidae > Hydractinia > Hydractinia echinata. The sequence goes on along the minus strand of JASGCC010000009.1, from coordinate 1,213,268 downwards.
GTAAAAATATATTTTCGGGTCGTTATGTTTTGCATAGATAGTTGGACACTAACTGTTGAACAAAATTGAATAAAAGAAAGCACAACTAAGAAGAGCTATCGATTTGTGTGTAAAAACATTTTAGAAGTGAGTAAAAAAAAGTTTCATTTAATGTAATGATTTGATTGGGAAGTGTTGCCACTATTCTGCAGAGTGGAACTGCGGCTTTTCAAGTACAAACCATTTGACTAAATTATACACAATAATCTACTTTGCTTTGACGCACCTGGTTTCCATCGATAGGATAATACGCCTGATCATGATGCCACGGTGTTTCTTTGGTAGAAGCAGCTTCTTTATAAAACATGTGTTCATAAAAGAATATGCTTTTCTAAAACAAAAGACTCTGTAATGACAATTTATCTTGTATACAGCATATTAACACGTTATGGTTAAACGAGGCATTATAAACTTCAAGATTGATAACATAAGATTTTGCGAACAAAAAGAAATGTCAACCTCGTCTCCAGGGCGTCTTGAATCTTTTCTGACAGTAAGACAGCGTTTTAATGAAGAAGATGCCATGGCCCTGGAGACATTGTTGTTAACTACTTTCATATAGGGTTTTGTGATAGACAAAGGAAACAAGGATCGAATTCGTTTCAAGAGCGTTTTGCCTTTTATTTGACACAGGGGAAATAAGTTTATTTGCATGTTTTATTAGCAACACTAATTGGCTAGAACAGTTGCAACTTAGTATATAGACTGTTTTGTATTACAAAGAGGAAATGCCGGACAGAAAAATGCCAAATATGGTGTGAGTGTTAAATCAATATTTGGTTTTGTGTAACGCTTTTCTATGTACTGTTATTTTTCCGCGTATAATGTCTATGTTTTTTGTGTTTTAAATTGTAATAGGAACGTATCTAATTCTAATATCATTATATAACATCAAGTGAAAACTCAATTTTGTTATTTTAAGTTTTGTATTTCGTCTGTACAAGAAATGAGTTATTACTTTATATAATGGTAGCTTTGTTATCAGGGTCTAAACAGATTTTTTAAAAGAATATCAAAATTCAACCAGGCTGGTCATTTATTTGACCGGAAATCCAAGTCTGGTATTTTTATCAATTGTAATCTCATAATACAATAAGCGCCTACCGCAGGTACAATATATAGCACGCTTTTTAGATTAAGCGGTCTAAATATAACGTTCGTAAAATTTGAATTTTTACAAAAACCATTTTGTGTTTCCATTCTATAATGTGCTATCTGGGCATCAGTACTGAAACAAACAGAATTGTAAGAAATAAAAAAAACCGTCGTAGACAGTTATTAGAGCTTGTTGACAGTTTCTTTATCAATCAACTTAATTTATCTTCCTAAACTTTTTTGTCGATTAAGATTATTTAAAAAACTTTCAGTTGGACATAACAATGTATACACCTCGATCTACCTTCACGCATATGCACAGTTTTAAATAAATAGCTGGGAAGAAGAAAGATATTTACCTTGGATTTCATTAAACGTCCTGCAATTTCAGCAGCTGGGGAACACAGCACGTATTCTAAATATTCTGGAATTTTTGTGTAGTTGTAATAATCAGTGAAAAATAAGCCTTTTCCATTGTCATCAGTCAGCCAATCATGGTATTTACCTGGAGTTCGTAGATTTTTCTCCAATCCTTTTTCGATTAATTTTAGCCATTTTTCATCGAATGCTCCGCGAATGCATATAGCACCATTGTTATTATACTCTTGGATTTGCGCTTCGCCAACCAAAGTGGATACACTCGAAAAACTGGAGAACCATTTTCGTTTTGTAAGTTGTCTTTGTAAGAATACGTCATGTAGCAATCTTTGTAGGGACATCATTTTTTCACAAAGTGATCGTATAAAAACTTTCTTTGTGTACTCTTGTTGATTTAGAGGGCTTTTGAAATTCGGCGTATTTGCTTTCTCCTTGAGACAAAACCACGACAACTTTGTACCCAGTCCAAATTAAACTAAGTTAGAACATGTCCACCATATTTTCGACTATATACCTCGTGGCAAAGAGTCTGTGCTCTACTCCAACAAAAGATGCAGATAAATTTCTGTTTTAACGATATCAATCTTATTGGCCCTGCCTCTAGATATTTAAGAATACAAGATCGGAAAAGGAACTATGATTGTTTTTTGTCTTTTCTTAATCATCTTCTTCTAGGGTAGTATCTACTGCTACAATATATTGTATGAAATATTGTACAATTAATTTTATGAACTGATAATTTTTCTTATCTTTTTGATATCGGGAGACGGCGAGAAATATTTTTTGTCCTTGAAAGCGCAGAAAACAAAAGTGATGGTCAAAAGATGATTAACCAAACTAATCAGAAACGTTGGGAGGTGTCTGGACGATATAAGAAGATCGTGGAAGAGATACGTGCAGTGGTCTCTCCCTGTCTCGAAAGGGCAAGGGATCGAAATATTTGTTTGACATAGGGAGAAGACAAAGAGTATGAAATCAACCCCGTATGAAGCATAATCATTTTGGGTGTGCAGAAAATGAAGGTTTTCCCGGAGAAAAAAGATGGTTTCGAAAGTGCGGCGACATCAAAGCGTGTACGTTCAAATGTATGTTGAAACACGAGGTCACGAAACACAAGCCTAAAGTGTTTTGTTCTCGTCTTCCCTGTTGCATGTGTTTTACATTACCGCCATTATGTTTTTGGGGGAGCATAATTTAGTGTTACTAGGATAACCACGAGCTGGTAAACTACTGGACCTCAGCTGTTTTTAATGGCAGTCTTTAAATACTGACCACAACTAGCTCTATCATTTTACCTTTATTTTATCTCTTGTATTTTCTCTTTTTTTTTCATAGGTCGTTACTTGTACCTAAACGCGATAGCCAATCAACTGCGCTATCCGACCAGCCACACACATTATTTCAGTTGCACGTTGTTGTATTTGTTTGCAGAAGCCAACTCGGAAGCTATACAAGAACAAATAACAAGGTAAACACGCAACACAGGCTGGCCTTGAATTATGAAATTAAAACGAAGTGACCTTGAAATTCATCATTCTCTAGAGAAAAACCTGGAAGCTCTAAAATGTGTTTCTAAAAACTGTTATGTCTAGTTATAATGCATTGCCCCGTTTAGTTTGCAACGTTTTGAAGTAATTCCCTACCCATGAGTATAAATGATTGGCTATGTTCTCCTCCATTGTGCCTTGTATGTGCTGAAGAACCTAGCATTACGGAGAAAAATTGAGCAAAAAATCTAGGGGGAAGAGTCAAAATTCTGATCTTTCTTTTCGAAGCAAGTGTTTAAAAAATGTTCGCAGACATTCTTGATGAACGTGACTAACATCCTGTATGCAAAAATAGAAAACCAATTCTCGGTAACGAACGTAGGGTTGAGACCGAAAACGTTTTCTGAAAATGGTGATGCCATGTTTTGCGATTGGGTAAGAGTTGTAATTTTTGTTTGCTTGTTTACAAATTAAAGAAAAAATTTTTCGTCTTTTATAGAGTATTGTTGGAACGTTTAATTGTCAACCGACCACACCCATGGGGACTCTTGATCACGTTCATTGAACTGATCAAGAATCACAACTACAAGTTTTGGAATCATGACTTTGTTCACTGTGCTCCAGAGATCGAAAAGTAAGTGATCGAACTATTTTTTGTCAGTACAACCAGTGAAGTATGTTATTTGTGTGTGAAGACTGGTGCACGACCTTGCAGACTGGATAGGCTGATCTATAAAAGTTTGAATGTTGTAAAAATCTGGCGAACAACCTTGCAAATTGCATGGGATTTAGCAGAGCTATGAATATTTGGCTTACTTATTTCAAGGAGGTTCTTAAATTTGTCCCAGTCTTTTCTGGTAAATAGGTATTGTAAGATTAACAACCTGTTTTTCTTAACTTTTGCAGTTTGTGCGTCACCTATTTTGAATTTTCACGTAATCATGTAGGTTGTTCGAATCTGTCGCTCGAAGTTGTATGCAACAAAAACAGCCCTCTTCAGGGAATGGAAGCGAATCAGGAGATTAAACGTAACATGAACAAAAACGTGATGATGATGGAGGCGAAAAGAAGCTGTTTGCAGGGTTTGTTGTTGTTACCGAGAACAATTTTTGTATTGTACAAAATAGACATACTGTTGAAAAAACATTTTTGAATATGTTGATATATATTTGAAATTTAATATGTGATGAACAGAATTATTATTTTTTTGTTCTTACGATGTATTTTATAGCAGACGTTTAAGTAGTAATTGTATTTCCTTCGGTTGTTTTACACTTTCTAAGTTCCCTGTCCGCTGCAGCTATGATACCATCTTTAGAATGTCTGTTTATTTCGAGCCATAGTCTTGCTTACACAAACAAGAATATTACGAGACTTTTGAACAACCAAGAAGTTTCGTGTGATGCAGAATGGCTAGCTGTTTACTCGGCTGGGATAGACAAAAAATATATGAAAATAGTTTCATCACGAACTTTTATTTTACTGCAGCAAGGCGTGGTGAGCATGCGCTATAACAGTCATTTTATAATATAAAATTAAAAAGTTCCTCCGTGTGAATCGAACGAAACATTTTGTATAGACCCGTAACCAACCACAATCTCATTTTATTTTCAATGTCATCCTCATGTCAAAACATGACGTCAGAAATGCCATCATCCGACTTATAGTACCGTGAAAACAAACCTCACCATTCGTACAAACAAGTTAAGAAATCCTGCAGCTTCGTCTCTAGGCTTTTTATAGGCCTTTATAGGGGTAAAAAACGTAAGAAGGACTGGGGAAGAGGTTGGGAAGTTGGGTAATGGGAAAAACACGCTCCAGGTTACTTTGTTTATTTTTTATCAGAATATTTTATCGCGGAAAAGTTAGCTCAAGATAACCACTCATCAATTCATTCTCTCTTCCATGGAACAAGAAATTCCTTACTCTCGGCTAACCTACATCCAACTTTCAAACGTTTTGGTAAAAGCGTTTCAGAAGGAGAAGTTGGCCAACGTCGTCGAGTGTACGTCGCGTCGTCACCTAACCATCTTGTTGCCATGACAATACGTTTGTCAGGGTTGAAGGATTTTTCTGTTCCGTGTATGGTCTTCATATTAAACACAATGCAATCTCCAGGCTAAATTAAAGATTGGATATGCAATCGTGTATTATTTTTTAATTCTAAAGAAAGGGGTGGGGGGTAGTGAAAGGGGATTCAAATTTTCTCGAATGTTAATTTGTGTTAGAAACACTTCGGATACAACTGTTCAATTTAAAATAATGATATAGTAGACCCATGATCATTTCAAAATGCGCTTGACGCTAGAATAAAGATTTTAACTTCTCTTTCAGAGTTTTTGCAGCTCGGAAAAAGAACCTAGGACTGGACCGCAATTGACAGAAATTACATACCTCCAGCTCCCATTGAAGTATTTTATAATCTTGGATGTTTTGAATGATTTCTTCAATGTCACATTCTCTGTAGGCAGTGTCTGTGACAGCCTCTTTCTCAAAATTACTAGGGACTCCCTGTGGCGACGAGTTTGGTGATTTCATCTCGTAGTTTTGGTTGCTTGCAAAAAGACGAGGGATAAAATACTTTTTTAATTTGTGTGAACCTTGAATGAATTTTAAGCTGGATTCTTTTTGTATTTTTGTTGTAGGCATCCATACTGAACAATTCTAAAGAAAGGAAGAAAGAAAACATTTTCTTATAATTAAATTCTTCCGATGCCAAATATCCGATATTCCGATTATTATTTCTCAACCTCTGAGTTGACTTTTGGGGGCGTTTTTAGTATCCTCTTTAATTTGGAAGGGCTTAATGGTGACATAAATACTTTTACTCTCGCGCAAGTGAAAAAACCTTTAGACGTTAACATTGACCACAAGCTCGTCCTCAGACCTCCCTTTTTCGCGAGGCCAATGATTTGAAAAGTTTTGGTAATGTATATCCGAAGAATGCTTTTTTGTAGCCATCCAGAAAATTAGGACGAAAATCTCGATGTGCAAATATTGTTTCTTGTATTTCTTGTATATGAGAGGGCGGCGATATTTGGAGGGCGGCACTTATTTTGTTTGCAAAGTATAAATGTAAAAATATATTTTCGGGTCGTTATGTTTTGCATAGATAGTTGGACACTAACTGTTGAACAAAATTGAATAAAAGAAAGCACAACTAAGAAGAGCTATCGATTTGTGTGTAAAAACATTTTAGAAGTGAGTAAAAAAAAGTTTCATTTAATGTAATGATTTGATTGGGAAGTGTTGCCACTATTCTGTAGAGTGGAACTGCGGCTTTTCAAGTACAAACCATTTGACTAAATTATACACAATAATCTACTTTGCTTTGACGCACCTGGTTTCCATCGATAGGATAATACGCCTGATCATGATGCCACGGTGTTTCTTTGGTAGAAGCAGCTTCTTTATAAAACATGTGTTCATAAAAGAATATGCTTTTCTAAAACAAAAGACTCTGTAATGACAATATATCTTGTATACAGCCTATTAACACGTTATGGTTAAACGAGGCATTATAAACTTCAAGATTGATAATATAAGATATTGCGAACAAAAAGAAATGTCAACCTCGTCTCCAGGGCGTCTTGAATCTTTTCTGACAGTAAGACAGCGTTTTAATGAAGAAGATGCCATGGCCCTGGAGACATTGTTGTTAACTACTTTCATATAGGGTTTTGTGATAGACAAAGGAAACAAGGATCGAATTCGTTTCAAGAGCGTTTTGCCTTTTATTTGACACAGGGGAAATAAGTTTATTTGCATGTTTTATTAGCAACACTCATTGGCTAGAACAGTTGCAACTTAGTATATAGACTGTTTTGTATTACAAAGAGGAAATGCCGGACAGAAAAATGCCAAATATGGTGTGAGTGTTAAATCAATATTTGGTTTTGTGTAACGCTTTTCTATGTACTGTTATTTTTCCGCGTATAATGTCTACGTTTTTTGTGTTTTAAATTGTAATAGGAACGTATCTAATTCTAATATCATTATATAACATCAAGTGAAAACTCAATTTTGTTATTTTAAGTTTTGTATTTCGTCTGTACAAGAAATGAGTTATTACTTTATATAAATAAAAAAAAACGTCGTAGACAGTTATTAGAGCTTGTTGACAGTTTATTGAGGAACTTAATTTATCTTCCTAAACTTTTTTTGTCGATTAAGATTATTTTAAAAACTTTCAGTTGGACATAACAATGTATAGCCCTCAATCTACCTTCACGCATATGCACAGTTTTAAAATAAACAGCTGGGAAGAAGAAAATATTTACCTTGGATTGCATCAAACGTCCTGCAATTTCAGCAGCTGGGGAACACACCACGTATTCTAAATATTCTGGAATTTTTGTGTAGTTGTAATAATCATTGAAAAATAAGCCTTTTCCATTGTCATCAGTCAGCCAATCATTGTATTTACTTGGAGTTCGTAGATTTTTCTCCAATCCTTTTTCGATTAATTTTAGCCATTTTTCATCGAATGCTCCGCGAATGCATATAGCACCATTGTTAATATACTCTTGGATTTGCGCTTCGCCAACCAAAGTGGATACACTCGAAACACTGGAAAACCATTTTCGTTTTGTAAGTTGTCTTTGTAAGAATACGTCATGTAGCAACATTCGCAGAGTCATTTTTTCACAAAGAGATCGTATAAAAACATTCTTTGTGTACTCTTGTTGATTTAGCGGGCTTTTGAAATTCGGCGTATTTGCTTTCTCCTTGAGACAAAACCACGACAACTTTGTACCCAGTCCAAATTAAACTAAGTTAGAACATGTCCACCATATTTTCGACTATATACCTCGTGGCAAAGAGTCTGTGCTCTACTCCAACAAAAGATGCAGATAAATTTCTGTTTTAACGATATCAATCTTATTGGCCCTGCCTCTAGATATTTAAGAATACAAGATCGGAAAAGGAACTATGATTGTTTTTTGTCTTTTCTTAATCATCTTCTTCTAGGGTAGTATCTACTGCTACAATATATTGTATGAAATATTGTACAATTAATTTTATGAACTGATACTTTTTTTTATCTTTTTGATATCGGGAAACGGCGAGAAATATTTTTTGTCCTTGAAAGCGCAGAAAACAAAAGTGATGGTCAAAAGATGATTAACCAAACTAATCAGAAACGTTGGGAGGTGTCTGGACGATATAAGAAGATCGTGGAAGAGATACGTGCAGTGGTCTCTCCCTGTCTCGAAAGGGCAAGGGATCGAAATATTTGTTTGACATAGGGAGAAGACAAAGAGTATGAAATCAACCCCGTATGAAGCATAATCATTTTGGGTGTGCAGAAAATGAAGGTTTTCCCGGAGAAAAAAGATGGTTTCGAAAGTGCGGCGACATCAAAGCGTGTACGTTCAAATGTATGTTGAAACACGAGGTCACGAAACACAAGCATAAAGTGTTTTGTTCTCGTCTTCCCTGTTGCATGTGTTTTACATTACCGCCATTATGTTTTTTGGGGAGCATAATTTAGTGTTACTAGGATAACCACGAGCTGGTAAACTACTGGACCTCAGCTGTTTTTAATGGCAGTCTTTAAATACTGACCACAACTAGCTCTATCATTTTACCTTTATTTTATCTCTTGTATTTTCTCTTTCTTCCATAGGTCGTTACTTGTACCTAAACGCGATAGCCAATCAACTGCGCTATCCGAACAGCCACACGCATTATTTCAGTTGCACGTTGTTGTATTTGTTTGCAGAAGCCAACTCGGAAGCTATACAAGAACAAATAACAAGGTAAACACGCAACACAGGCTGGCCTTGAATTATGAAATTAAAACGAAGTGACCTTGAAATTCATCATTCTCTAGAGAAAAACCTGGAAGCTCTAAAATGTGTTTCTAAAAACTGTTATGTCTGGTTATAATGCATTGCCCCGTTTAGTTTGCAACGTTTTGAAGTAATTCCCTACCCATGAGTATAAATGATTGGCTATGTTCTCCTCCATTGTGCCTTGTATTTGCGTTATGTGCTGAAGAACCTAGCATTACGGAGAAAAATTGAGCAAAAACATCTAGGGGAAGAGTCAAAATTCTGATCTTTCTTTTCGAAGCAAGTGTTTAAAAAATGTTCGCAGACATTCTTGATGAACGTGACTAACATCCTGTATGCAAAAATAGAAAACCAATTCTCGGTAATGAACGTAGGGTTGAGACCGAAAACGTTTTCTGAAAATGGTGATGCCATGTTTTGCGTTTGGGTAAGAGTTGTAATTTTTGTTTGCTTGTTTACAAATTAAAGAAAAAATTTTTTGTCTTTTATAGAGTATTGTTGGAACGTTTAATTGTCAACCGACCACACCCATGGGGACTCTTGATCACGTTCATTGAACTGATCAAGAATCACAACTACAAGTTTTGGAATCATGACTTTGTTCACTGTGCTCCAGAGATCGAAAAGTAAGTGATCAAACTATTTTTTGTCAGTACAACCAGTGAAGTATGTTATTTGTGTGTGAAGACTGGTGCACGACCTTGCAGACTGGATAAGCTGATCTATAAAAGTTTGAATGTTGTAAAAATCTGGCGAACAACCTTGCAAATTGCATGGGATTTAGCAGAGCTATGAATATTTGGCTTACTTATTTCAAGGAGGTTCTTAAATTTGTCCCAGTCTTTTCTGGTAAATAGGTATTGTAAGATTAACAACCTGTTTTTCTTAACTTGCAGTTTGTGCGTCACCTATTTTGAATTTTCAAGTAATCATGTAGGTTGTTCGAATCTGTCGCTCGAAGTTGTATGCAACAAAAACAGCCCTCTTCAGGGAATGGAAGCGAATCAGGAGATTAAACGTAACATGAACAAAAACGTGATGATGATGGAGGCGAAAAGAAGCTGTTTGCAGGGTTTGTTGTTGTTACCGAGAACAATTTTTGTATTGTACAAAATAGACATACTGTTGAAAAAACATTTTTGAATATGTTGATATATATTTGAAATTTAATATTTGATGAACAGAATTATTATTTTTTTGTTCTTACGATGTATTTTATAGCAGACGTTTAATTAGTAATTGTATTTCATCCGGTTGTTTTACACTTTCTAAGTTCCCTGTCCGATGCAGCTATGATACCATCTTTAGAATGTCTGTTTATTTCGAGCCATAATCTTGCTTGCACAAACAAGAATATTACGAGACTTTTGAACAACCAAGAAGTTTCGTGTGATGCAGAATGGCTAGCTGTTTACTCGGCTGGGATAGACAAAAAATATATGAAAATAGTTTCATCACGAACTTTTATTTTACTGCAGCAAGGCGTGGTGAGCATGCGCTATAACAGTCATTTTATAATATAAAATTAAAAAGTTCCTCTGTGTGAATCGAACGAAACATTTTGCATAGACCCGTAACCAACCACAATCTCGTTTTATTTTCAATGTCATCCTCATGTCAAAACATGACGTCAGAAATGCCATCATCCGACTTATAGTACCGTGAAAACAAACCTCACCATTCGTACAAACAAGGTCAGCTTCGTCTCTAGGCTTTTTATAGGCCTTTATAGGGGTAAAAGACGTAAGAAGGACTGGAGAAGAGGTTGGGAAGTTGGGTAATGGGAAAAACACGCTCCAGGTTACTTTGTTTATTTTTTATCAGAATATTTTATCGCGGGAAAAATTAGCTCAAGATAACCAATTCATTCTCTCTTCCATGGAACAAGAAATTCCTTACTCTCGGCTAACCTACATCCAACTTTCAAACTTTTTGGTAAAAGCGTTTCAAAGGGAGAAGTTGGCCAACGCCGTCGAGTGTACGTCGCGTCGTCACCTAACCATCTTGTTGCCATGACAATACGTTTGTCAGGGTTGAAGGATTTTTCTGTTCCGTGTATGGTCTTCATATTAAACACAATGCAATCTCCAGGCTAAATTAAAGGTTGGATATGCAATCATGTATTATTTTTTAATTCTAAAGAAAGGGGTGGGGGTAGTGAAAGGGGATTCAAATTTTCTCGAATGTTAATTTGTGTTAGAAACACTTCAGATACAACTATTCAATTTAACATAATGAGATAGTAGCCTCCCCCCCACCCTGATGAATTCCACGTGTTTGGCCCTTGTGTATCAGATTTTTGCCGGTCGTATAAATTTTGGGTGCCACATTTTCGTGCATTTTTGGCACAAATTAGCGACCCGGTATCCATTTTGGACAAAGTAGAACTAAACGCGTTCATTTGAGGAGACTAAGCCCAATGGAAACTGTAGACGTTTCAGAAGGTACTGTTAAATATTTCGTTAAAAATGTGGACGCACATTTTTTTTTTTTAAAACATGAAAGAAATCATTCTCTTTTTTAGACCTCTTTGAGAAGAGTTGATTTCAAAAATCACTAGAATAAAGATTTTAACGTCTCTTTCAGAGTTTTTGCAGCGCGGAAAAAGATCCTAGGACTGGACCACAATTGACAGAAATTACATACCTCCAGCTCCCATTGAAGTATTTTATAATCCTGGATATTTTGAATGATTTCTTCAATGTCACATTCTCTGTAGGCAGTGTCTGTGACAGCCTCTTTCTCAGAATTACTAGGGACTCCCTGTGGCGACGAGTTTGGTGATTTCATCTCGTAGTTTTGGTTGCTTGCAAAAAGACGAGGGATAAAATACTTTTTTAATTTGTGTGAACCTTGAATGAATTTTAAGCTGGATTCTTTTTGTATTTTTGTTGTAGGCATCCATACTGAACAATTCTAAAGAAAGGAAGAAAGAAAACATTTTCTTATAATTAAATTCTTCCGATGCCAAATATCCGATATTCCGATTATTATTTCTCAACCTCCTGAGTTGACTTTTGGGGGCGTTTAGTATCCTCTTTAATTTGGAAGGGCTTAATGGTGACATAAATATTTTTACTCTCGCGCAAGTGAAAAAACCTTTAGACGTTAACATTGACCACAAGCTCGTCCTCAGACCTCCCTTTTTCGCGAGGCCAATGATTTGTAAAATTTTGGTAATGTATATCCGAAGAATGCTTTTTTGTAGCCATCCAGAAAATTAGGACGAAAATCTCGATGTGCAAATATTGTTTCTTGTATTTCTTGTATATTTTTACGTTCACAGGAGTGGCGCTAATGAGAGGGCGGCACTTATTTTGTTTGCAAAGTATAAATGTAAAAATATATTTGCGGGTCGTTATGTTTTGCATAGATAGTTGGACACTAACTGTTGAACAAAATTGAATAAAAGAAAGCACAACTAAGAAGAGCTATCGATTTGTGTGGAAAAACATTTTAGAAGTGAGTTAAAAAAAGTTTCATTTAATGTAATGATTTGATTGGGAAGTGTTGCCACTATTCTGCAGAGTGGAACTGCGGCTTTTCAAGTACAAACCATTTGACTAAATTATACACAATAATCTACTTTGCTTTGACGCACCTGGTTTCCATCGATAGGATAATACGCCTGATCATGATGCCACGGTGTTTCTTTGGTAGAAGCAGCTTCTTTATAAAACATGTGTTCATAAAAGAATATGCTTTTCTAAAACAAAAGACTCTGTAATGACAATTTATCTTGTATACAGCCTATTAACACGTTATGGTTAAACGAGGCATTATAAACTTCAAGATTGATAATATAAGATTTTGCGAACAAAATGAAATGTCAACCTCGTCTCCAGGGCGTCTTGAAGCTTTTCCGACAGTACGACAGCGTTTTAATGAAGAAGATGCCATGGCCCTGGAGACATTGTTGTTAACTACTTTCATATAGGGTTTTGTGATAGACAAAGGAAACAAGGATCGAATTCGTTTCAAGAGCGTTTTGCCTTTTATTTGACACAGGGGAAATAAGTTTATTTGCATGTTTTATTAGCAACACTCATTGGCTAGAACAGTTGCAACTTAGTATATAGACTGTTTTGTATTACAAAGAGGAAATGCCGGACAGAAAAATGCCAAGTATGGTGTGAGTGTTTGATATTTCAATATTTGGTTTTGTGTAACGCTTTTCTATGTACTGTTATTTTTCCGCGTATAATGTCTATGTTTTTTGTGTTTTAAATTGTAATAGGAACGTATCTAATTCTAATATCATTATATAACATCAAGTGAAAACTCAATTTTGTTATTTTAAGTTTTGTATTTCGTCTGTACAAGAAATGAGTTATTACTTTATATAAATAAAAAAAAACGTCGTAGACAGTTATTAGAGCTTGTTGACAGTTTATTGAGGAACTTAATTTATCTTCCTAAACTTTTTTTGTCGATTAAGATTATTTTAAAAACTTTCAGTTGGACATAACAATGTATAGCCCTCAATCTACCTTCACGCATATGCACAGTTTTAAAATAAACAGCTGGGAAAAAGAAAATATTTACCTTGGATTGCATCAAACGTCCTGCAATTTCAGCAGCTGGGGAACACACCACGTATTCTAAATATTCTGGAATTTTTGTGTAGTTGTAATAATCATTGAAAAATAAGCCTTTTCCATTGTCATCAGTCAGCCAATCATTGTATTTACTTGGAGTTCGTAGATTTTTCTCCAATCCTTTTTCGATTAATTTTAGCCATTTTTCATCGAATGCTCCGCGAATGCATATAGCACCATTGTTAATATACTCTTGGATTTGCGCTTCGCCAACCAAAGTGGATACACTCGAAACACTGGAAAACCATTTTCGTTTTGTAAGTTGTCTTTGTAAGAATACGTCATGTAGCAACATTCGCAGAGTCATTTTTTCACAAAGAGATCGTATAAAAACATTCTTTGTGTACTCTTGTTGATTTAGCGGGCTTTTGAAATTCGGCGTATTTGCTTTCTCCTTGAGACAAAACCACGACAACTTTGTACCCAGTCCAAATTAAACTAAGTTAGAACATGTCCACCATATTTTCGACTATATACCTCGTGGCAAAGAGTCTGTGCTCTACTCCAACAAAAGATGCAGATAAATTTCTGTTTTAACGATATCAATCTTATTGGCCCTGCCTCTAGATATTTAAGAATACAAGATCGGAAAAGGAACTATGATTGTTTTTTGTCTTTTCTTAATCATCTTCTTCTAGGGTAGTATCTACTGCTACAATATATTGTATGAAATATTGTACAATTAATTTTATGAACTGATATTTTTTTTTATCTTTTTGATATCGGGAAACGGCGAGAAATATTTTTTGTCCTTGAAAGCGCAGAAAACAAAAGTGATGGTCAAAAGATGATTAACCAAACTAATCAGAAACGTTGGGAGGTGTCTGGACGATATAAGAAGATCGTGGAAGAGATACGTGCAGTGGTCTCTCCCTGTCTCGAAAGGGCAAGGGATCGAAATATTTGTTTGACATAGGGAGAAGACAAAGAGTATGAAATCAACCCCGTATGAAGCATAATCATTTTGGGTGTGCAGAAAATGAAGGTTTTCCCGGAGAAAAAAGATGGTTTCGAAAGTGCGGCGACATCAAAGCGTGTACGTTCAAATGTATGTTGAAACACGAGGTCACGAAACACAAGCCTAAAGTGTTTTGTTCTCGTCTTCCCTGTTGCATGTGTTTTACATTACCGCCATTATGTTTTTGGGGGAGCATAATTTAGTGTTACTAGGATAACCACGAGCTGGTAAACTACTGGACCTCAGCTGTTTTTAATGGCAGTCTTTAAATACTGACCACAACTAGCTCTATCATTTTACCTTTATTTTATCTCTTGTACTTTCTCTTTCTTTTTTCATAGGTCGTTACTTGTACCTAAACGCGATAGCCAATCAACTGCGCTATCCGAACAGCCACACGCATTATTTCAGTTGCACGTTGTTGTATTTGTTTGCAGAAGCCAACTCGGAAGCTATACAAGAACAAATAACAAAATTCTGATCTTTCTTTTCGAAGCAAGTGTTTAAAAAATGTTCGCAGACATTCTTGATGAACGTGACTAACATCCTGTATGCAAAAATAGAAAACCAATTCTCGGTAATGAACGTAGGGTTGAGACCGAAAACGTTTTCTGAAAATGGTGATGCCATGTTTTGCGATTGGGTAAGAGTTGTAATTTTTGTTTGCTTGTTTACAAATTAAAGAAAAAAATTTTCGTCTTTTATAGAGTATTGTTGGAACGTTTAATTGTCAACCGACCACACCCATGGGGACTCTTGATCACGTTCATTGAACTGATCAAGAATCACAACTACAAGTTTTGGAATCATGACTTTGTTCACTGTGCTCCAGAGATCGAAAAGTAAGTGATCGAACTATTTTTTGTCAGTACAACCAGTGAAGTATGTTATTTGTGTGTGAAGACTGGTGCACGACCTTGCAGACTGGATAGGCTGATCTATAAAAGTTTGAATGTTGTAAAAATCTGGCGAACAACCTTGCAAATTGCATGGGATTTAGCAGAGCTATGAATATTTGGCTTACTTATTTCAAGGAGGTTCTTAAATTTGTCCCATTCTTTTCTGGTAAATGGGTATTGTAAGATTAACAACCTGTTTTTCTTAACTTCTGCAGTTTGTGCGTCACCTATTTTGAATTTTCACGTAATCATGTAGGTTGTTCGAATCTGTCGCTCGAAGTTGTATGCAACAAAAACAGCCCTCTTCAGGGAATGGAAGCGAATCAGGAGATTAAACGTAACATGAACAAAAACGTGATGAAAGGCGAAAAGAAGCTGCTTGCAGGGTTTGTTGTTGTTACCGAGAACAATTTTTGTATTGTACAAAATAGACATACTGTTGAAAAAACATTTTTGAATATGTTGATATATATTTGAAATTTAATATTTGATGAACAGAATTATTATTTTTTTGTTCTTACGATGTATTTTATAGCAGACGTTTAAGTAGTAATTGTATTTCATCCGGTTGTTTTACACTTTCTAACCTCCCTCTCCGCTGCAGCTATGATACCATCTTTAGAATATCTGTTTATTTCGAGCCATAATCTTGCTTACACAAACAAGAATATTACGAGACTTCTGAACAACCAAGAAGTTTCGTGTGATGCAGAATGGCTAGCTGTTTACTCGGCTGGGATAGACAAAAAATATATGAAAATAGTTTCATCACGAACTTTTATTTTACTGCAGCAAGGCGTGGTGAGCATGCGCTATAACAGTCATTTTATAATATAAAATTAAAAAGTTCCTCTGTGTGAATCGAACGAAACATTTTGTATAGACCCGTAACCAACCACAATCTCGTTTTATTTTCAATGTCATCCTCATGTCAAAACATGACTTCGCAAATGCCATCATCCGACTTATAGTACCGTGAAAACAAACCTCACCATTCGTGCAAACAAGTTAAGAAATCCTGCAGCTTCATCTCTAGGCTTTTTATAGGCCTTTATAGGGGTAAAAAACGTAAGAAGGACTGGAGAAGAGGTTGGGAAGTTGGGTATTGGGAAAAACACGCTCCAGGTTACTTTGTTTATTTTTTATCAGAATATTTTATCGCGGGAAAAGTTAGCTCAAGATAACCACTCATCAATTCATTCTCTCTTCCATGGAACAAGAAATTCCTTACTCTCGGCTAACCTACATCCAACTTTCAAACTTTTTGGTAAAATCGTTTCAAAGGGAGAAGTTGGCCAACGTCGTCGAGTGTACGTCGCGTCGTCACCTAACCATCTTGTTGCCATGACAATACGTTTGTCAGGGTTGAAGGATTTTTCTGTTCCGTGTATGGTCTTCATATTAAACACAATGCAATCTCCAGGCTAAATTAAAGATTGGATATGCAATCGTGTATTATTTTTTAATTCTAAAGAAAGGGGTGGGGGTAGTGAAAGGGGATTCAAATTTTCTCGAATGTTAATTTGTGTTAGAAACACTTCGGATACAACTGTTCAATTTAAAATAATGATATAGTAGCCCCAAAAATCACTAGAATAAAGATTTTAACGTCTCTTTCAGAGTGTTCTCAGCTCGGAAAAAGATCCTAGGACGGGACCGCAATTGACAGAAATTACATACCTCCAGCTCCCATTGAAGTATTTTATAATCCTGGATATTTTGAATGATTTCTTCAATGTCACATTCTCTGTAGGCAGTGTCTGTGACAGCCTCTTTCTCAGAATTACTAGGGACTCCCTGTGGCGACGAGTTTGGTGATTTCATCTCGTAGTTTTGGTTGCTTGCAAAAAGACGAGGGATAAAATACTTTTTTAATTTGTGTGAACCTTGAATGAATTTTAAGCTGGATTCCTTTTGTATTTTTGTTGTAGGCATCCATACTGAACAATTCTAAAGAAAGGAAGAAAGAAAACATTTTTGATTTCCGCGAAGGCGGAATCTTTAAAATCGCCTGAGGAGATAGATAGAGAGATAGATAGAGAGATAGGTAGATAGATAGAGACAGCGCAGCTAGGCTGGACGCCCGAAACCTATCCAGGCTAAAGCCTAAATCCTCGTTTTGACAGATTTTTTTCTGAGAACGAGGCTAAAATGAGTTTTAAGCCAATAAGAATCCTAACAGTGCATCAAATTGTTTTATTATCCAATGAACAACACTTTATTTTTAAAGTTTATATGCTATCGAAAGTTAAAGCTCGTGCAGTGTAGCATAATGAAGATCGTCTTATAATGCGCCATCTTTGATGTTATTAACGTTTCACTTTAATAATTACGTCATTTGCTTCTGTACAATTTTGCAAGCACGTAGACTAAAGCTATATTAAGCAGAACTAATTAATTATTCATGAATTTTAATTTAAAGAGGAATTGTTGAGGCTGAATATTTTTGGTGAAAGATAATGTATTATAGCTAAAAAACCGTGACAAGTGTGTTATAAAAGAAAAAATAAGTATATGTAGTCTGAAAATAACCTTTCGTAACTGATTACGTGAAAAAAATTTGCTTTAAAGATATTTTCCAAGTTGTTTTTCAGAGAAAAGGAGAAAATAAATAAATTTTCAACCTTGCCGTTGTTCTTATTTTGTTTTTATTGTTCATCAATTTTCAGGTTTATTATTTTTCTTTTAAAATTGTTCTTATATAGAGAAATGAAGTTTATGTAAGTTAAGTTAGCTATGATTTCCAGTTACAATAATAATCAAAAATTTAAATTTAAAATTTTAGAATATTCAATGATTTTGTTCCCCCATAATACTCAGTCCTCTTCACAGTTCAGTACTTTTTTAGATTATTGCTAATGGCGGAAATCTTTAAGCCGCAGGGCTCCTTGTCTTATAATAAATTCTTCCGATGCCAAATATCCGATATTCCGATTATTATTTCTCAACCTCCTGAGTTGACTTTTGGGGGCGTTTAGTATCGTCTTTAATTTGGAAGGGCTTAATGGTGACATAAATATTTTTACTCTCGAGCAAGTGAAAAAACCTTTAGACGTTAACATTGACCACAAGCTCGTCCTCAGACCTCCCTTTTTCGCGAGGCCAATGATTTGAAAAATTTTGGTAATGTATATCCGAAGAATGCTTTTTTGTAGCCATCCAGAAAATTAGGACGAAAATCTCGATGTGCAAATATTGTTTCTTGTATTTCTTGTATATTTTTACGTTCACAGGAGTGGCGCTAATGAGAGGGTGGCGATATTTGGAGGGCGGCACCTATTTTGTTTGCAAAGTATAAATGTCAAAATATATTTGCGGGTCGTTATGTTTTGCATAGATAGTTGGACACTAACTGTTGAACAAAATTGAATAAAAGAAAGCACAACTAAGAAGAGCTATCGATTTGTGTGTAAAAACATTTTAGAAGTGAGTAAAAAAAAGTTTCATTTAATGTAATGATTTGATTGGGAAGTGTTGCCACTATTCTGTAGAGTGGAACTGCGGCTTTTCAAGTACAAACCATTTGCCTAAATTATACACAATAATCTACTTTGCTTTGACGCACCTGGTTTCCATCGATAGGATAATACGCCTGATCATGATGCCACGGTGTTTCTTTGGTAGAAGCAGCTTCTTTATAAAACATGTGTTCATAAAAGAATATGCTTTTCTAAAACAAAAGACTCTGTAATGACAATATATCTTGTATACAGCCTATTAACACGTTATGGTTAAACGAGGCATTATAAACATCAAGATTGATAATATAAGATTTTGCGAACAAAAAGAAATGTCAACCTCGTCTCCAGGGCGTCTTGAATCTTTTCTGACAGTAAGACAGCGTTTTAATGAAGAAGATGCCATGGCCCTGGAGACATTGTTGTTAACTACTTTCATATAGGATTTTGTGATAGACAAAGGAAACAAGGATCGAATTCGTTTCAAGAGCGTTTTGGCTTTTATTTGACACAGGGGAAATAAGTTTATTTGCATGTTTTATTAGCAACACTCATTGGCTAGAACAGTTGCAACTTAGTATATAGACTGTTTTGTATTACAAAGAGGAAATGCCGGACAGAAAAATGCCAAATATGGTGTGAGTGTTAAATCAATATTTGGTTTTGTGTAACGCTTTTCTATGTACTGTTATTTTTCCGCGTATAATGTCTATGTTTTTTGTGTTTTAAATTGTAATAGGAACGTATCTAATTCTAATATCATTATATAACATCAAGTGAAAACTCAATTTTGTTATTTTAAGTTTTGTATTTCGTCTGTACAAGAAATGAGTTATTACTTTATATAATGGTAGCTTTGTTATCAGGGTCTAAACAGTTTTTTTAAAAGAATATCAAAATTCAACCAGGCTGGTCATTTATTTGACCGGAAATCCAAGTCTGGTATTTTTATAAATTGTAATCCCATAATACAATAAGCGTCTACCGCAGGTACAATATATAGCACGCTTTTTAGTTATTAAGCGGTCTAAATATAACGTTCGTAAAATTTGAATTTTTACAAAAACGATTTTGTGTTTCTATTCTATAATGTGCTATCTGAGCATCAGTACTGAAACAAACAGAATTGTAAGAAATAAAAAAACCCGTCGTAGACAGTTATTAGATCTTGTTGACAGTTTATTGAGGAACTTAATTTATCTTCCTAAACTTTTTTTGTCGATTAAGATTATTTTAAAAACTTTCAGTTGGACATAACAATGTATAGCCCTCAATCTACCTTCACGCATATGCACAGTTTTAAAATAAACAGCTGGGAAGAAGAAAATATTTACCTTGGATTGCATCAAACGTCCTGCAATTTCAGCAGCTGGGGAACACACCACGTATTCTAAATATTCTGGAATTTTTGTGTAGTTGTAATAATCATTGAAAAATAAGCCTTTTCCATTGTCATCAGTCAGCCAATCATTGTATTTACTTGGAGTTCGTAGATTTTTCTCCAATCCTTTTTCGATTAATTTTAGCCATTTTTCATCGAATGCTCCGCGAATGCATATAGCACCATTGTTATTATACTCTTGGATTTGCGCTTCGCCAACCAAAGTGGATACACTCGAAACACTGGAAAACCATTTTCGTTTTGTAAGTTGTCTTTGTAAGAATACGTCATGTAGCAACATTCGCAGAGTCATTTTTTCACAAAGTGATCATATAAAAACATTCTTTGTGTACTCTTGTTGATTTAGCGGGCATTTGACAATCGGCGTATTTGCTTTCTCCTTGAGACAAAACCACAACAACTTTGTACCCAGTCCAAATTAAACTAAGTTAGAACATGTCCACCATATGATGTGAGCTCACCTACTACCGAATAGCTTCGAAAATACTATTTTCTTCATTGTAATCCTGTAAGTAAAGTTTTTAGAAATGTGTAGCGTCCGGATTAAGCTAGTCCGGGAAGGAGTCTTACACTTTAAATATACTATCTAAGGAACCCGAACCATGTGGTGGAGGCTTCCGATGAAATATTTGTCTCTCCATGTTCAAATCAATTTGTCGGCACTAGTTCAAGGGTCATTTTATTTAAAACAACGAAATAGGAATTTCTTCTTGCAACACCCTGGGAACTAAGTTGTGATCAGTGGCTGTTTTTGCTTAGTAAGCATAAATACACGTCAGCTTGGTGAATTTTTTACTGGAATGCATAATGGTTAAGCGAATAATAAACAAACACACGATGTCAGTTCTGGTTTGGTTTGGTGGCAAATTCTAAACCATAGTTAAATGAATAACCCTAATTTCCAAGAGAGGGCTGAAGGAGAAAGAGTGGTACCTATTGCAAATACAGATTTTATCGTTGCAATATTTGTTGTAGCATTTGACACAAAGAGAGGTATAGCTAGCTGAATATATTTTTTTCTTTTTAAAATAAAAGAGAGAGAGTCATAATAGTGATAATAGTGATACAGTACCATCGAAAAAATATGTTAGTCCCCCTTACCAACGATGGCCCCTCTCTTCTTTGTTGAAACACTTCTTTTCTTAGTCAGAACAATTCTTCTTTCCTCCCGGAAGTGAAGGTTTGGCCGAACTACCTTCACTTCCCTTCTCCGAACACTTCTCTTCCAACAAAGTGCGAAACTCTTTTTTCTTCCACGAGCTCAAAAAATTCCCAGACCTAATTCTAGTGCATAATATTGATTAAGCTGGATTTTATTATTTATATGCCAGGAAAAAAGATCCATTCTCGGATCAGGGTTAACATGCTTGAAATTTTCTGATCATTTTCAACAAAAATGACCAATTTAAATTCAGCATCAAAATTTATGGAAACATGCAAATTTTCAAGTTTATACACTAAGTACAACTACCTCTACCAGTAGCCAAACAATTGATGTTTTATAAAGGAAAGATCACACAAATCCACTGCAGTAAAAATGTTTCACTGCAGTTGAATATTACGGTCAAATTCTTATAAAATTTGAAAACTTTAAAATAAATCCTGTTCTACTAATCTTATAGTATATATTCAAAATTTCCTATCTTATATATTTTTTGCTCATAAATCCAAATATGCCACTCATTTCTCATTTCTCGAAAGTTTTTTGATCGGATCTAAGAATTGTTCTTAAAACTCACCTCCTCCAGTCACTATCAATTTTTTTATTGGTTTAAAATAATAGGAGGTGGTCACACATACTTGCTTCTTGGCACTAAAAAAAGATGCTAATTTCAGCTGAATTGTGTGAATTTTAGAATATTTTGCTTTTAACAAAAAAGCAATATACTGCTTTCATTAGGATTAATTCTCACCTAATTAGTAGGTGCAGTTTATTTATACTGTGACAGCATATTTAAAAGTTTTTCCTAACTGCCCTGTGACAGAAGGTTTATTTAAATCAACTCAAAATTTGTGTGCTGATTTAGAAAAAAAAATCAACTTTGTGAAAATGAGCAACCTGTTCACAATATTTCGCTTTTGGAACATGAGTTCTTGCCATAATGACATAATGGCGTATTTTTTTGAACCTTGAACAATGTTTTATCAGAACCATGAATATATTATTATATATTATTGGACCAATTCTGTAGATAAAAACAAGTTTTGGTTTTGAGTTTAAGGTAATTCCTTTAAATTTTTCAATAGTTTGCCTGGAGGACACTACCATGATTTTGAGGATACTGGCAGCCATTTTGCCATTTATTGTGTCTATTGATATAACTAAAATTAAGCCGAATTTTCTTTACATTGTTTTATTTATGCCTCATACTTACTGCAAAGACACAGGCTTTCCTTTTCAAAAATAAGTAAAAAATTTAGCTCAAAAAAGTCTGTATTAATTTTAGAAATTAAATAAAACATACTTTTGGTTGTAAAGCACCAGTCCAATGGTTTATCTTTAAACTGTATATACAGAAACTTAATAAGTCAGGAGTTTCAGACAAAAAAACACAAATTTAATTTGAAAAGCAGCCCAAGCTTGCCCCTGTAGTGGCATTTTCGACAAGTCATTTTGTTTGACCTCATGGTAGTTTGTATAGATAGATAGATGTGCATATTTTACATGGCTAGCCTCACAAATATCGAGGGATATACCCTGTCTATTATTTCCAGGAGGGGCCATGGCTTTGATGGGGAGTCCTGGAGTATTTAATGCTCTCTTTGAGCTACGCAACCTCAATTAGGGTCAGCGCTCTGTCAGACAACTCCCTGCAACATCCAACGGCCCACACAGTGCGCCATCTCCCTAATTTCCCTCACATGGCTTGGGTTAACCCGGGGCTATGGTAATATTCAATTGCCCATATTGAATCGCCGTCAAGGGGAATCGAACCCCGGTCTCCCGCGCAAAGTACGAGAGTGATAACCACTAAACTATGGCGCCACAGTGGCGACCGTATCATTTCATATTGTCAATCAAAGAAAAAAAACTCAAAGTCAGACAGTCTATTGCTGATTGGTTTATTTATAAAAAAACAATTTGACTTCCAGGGAAAATCCAGTAATGGGGACTAGCATATTTTGGTGATGGTCAGGGAAGGGCCTCACAAAGAACAGAAGACATCTTGACAGCTTTTTCCTACAATAACTTTTTTACTATACCTTAGTAATAACACCATCTATATTTGAAATTTCGTTTGATAAAATACTCTCTTAGTAAAAGAATATTGATTTTTGTGGGTTTGATCATCAACCAGCAAGAAAATCAAATCAAAAAGCAGTTATATCAAAGCCAGTACAACTTCCACAAACTTAAGACTGAATTATATGGTAAAAAACTCATTCTGTTTGGAGCTGTAAAATGACAATAAACGAACTTTTAAAATATAAGTGGCCGAAAAGTGAAGTAAACGTTTTGATTAGACTGTCTGATTTTTTCTTATGTGCAGGATAATAAAGGGAACCCAAGGTATAAAATGATGTTGGACTTATATTATAGAGCTTAAAGTTGGTTAACAATTTTTTTTTAATTTTTTAAAACGGTCTTTTTGTTCCCAATATATTCCCTATTAAAGAATTTCAGATTTAATTATGCTGCATAAATTAAGATGTCATATTTAAGTAATAGTAAATTTTCTGTCATCATTAATTTTATACCTGTTAAGGAATGTATATACATTTAAACTTTACCAATTAGGTTATTAGGTCATTGGAAAATTTTTAAATAGTATCTAAAAATTCTAAAAAACTTGGAGCAACTTTTCAGGCTCCACATCTTTTGTATATAATCGATGTAACAGAATTTTTAATAAGGATATTACCCATACCACTAATACCACCCATACCACTGATACCACTCATCTTTACCTTCGTCAGCACTTCAGTTCGACGTCTTCTAAGTAAAAATACCTCTAATAACCTCTTTTTTTTTACGAGTCAAAAAACAGCTAGCCTGGTGCAATACTCAAGTACAAGAATGAAAACAAATTTGTTTAATTTTTAACACCATCTGGTTTACCCAATAAAATAATGGTGTAATTAATCGGTTATTATATTATATTATACAGTCTATGATAAAACCTTCAAGTTATATTGTTGTTTCTATAGCGATGAAACAAACACACTTGTAAATGAAAAAAGTATGAGTCAATTCTGTTTTTTATGGAAGGTCAGAAATTTAAATTGCTAGGTATATCTGTTTAATTAAATGTTAAATTAATTAAACCGCATGAACCAATTAAAACAGATTTTTTCGGAACAAAACTGTTTGTGTGGATTTATTTTTGTACTTCTAATAATATAAACAGAACGTGTGGCAGTGGGTTTTGAAACTATAGCTAACGAAGTTTCGTACTTGTATATGTTGTGTTTTAACTGCATTTGACCACTGAGTGTGTTCACATTAATGAAGGAATGAACAAAAAAAGTTCCCATTTACGTGATATAAACATAAGTAAACATGCGTGCAAGCTTTTCGTTCCACTTCGTCAACATTTTTCTTAAAGTTGTGAACAGCCTTATCTCCTAATAATGATCGATACATAAAATTGCTTTAGATTGATATATAACATGTTTGTTCACCAAAATGCCCAAGATTTGTCCGTCTCATGGATTAGTAATATTAAAATGTATTATGTATTAGTAAGGCTAAATTATTAAGAAGACAAATCTGAGTCATCCAAAGAAAAATCTCTCATAAAAAACAAAAAAAACAAATAAAAAACAGTGGCACTTCAGCTGTGCTAAAACCATAGAAAAATAAGCAGAAGGAGCGTTGTAAACGAGTTTTTTGTCTTATTTTTTTTACCCAAATACCTTACGGGAATTAATTTTCGCAAAAACTAATTTTCGCGAAGTTAGCAAGTCCTAATTTTTCGCGAGAATTTAGTGAACGTCGCGAAAAAAAATAATTGATATCATTTTACTTGTCAAATACCGTTTTTCAAGGAATTTAGGAGACGGAGGGAGACGTAAAAAAAAGGTCTTGGTAAAATTTACATAAATACGTATATGTAGTTAGAAGAGAAGAATTAGTGTAAATCGTTTCTTAAAGGAGAGGCGAACAAAAAACTATTTTGTGGCAGCCAGGAAATAAATTTTAAGCGAGAGAAAAATATTTATTGATTTCTAAAACCTAAAATCAATCTACTAAGATAGCTACTATAATAACAAATAAATAACTATATTTCACAACTAAGTATCCATATATCTTCCTGGCAACGTTTTTACAGAATTTTCATGGCTGTATGGGATGAAAATAAGTAGGTTTTGGATGTACTTATACCAGTAAAAATCAAAAATAAGATCTTTGACTAGAGATAACCAAGAATATTTTACGTACTATAGTACTAACAGCATTTTATAACCTTCGTTTAAACTTCTTTGAACTAAAGAAATATCTGTCATGACCAACAACAACATTTTTTTCATGTTTTGAGTCCCTTTTCTACACCATAATGTCAACTTCGAACGATAAAGTTTGTTATGATGAGATGACGCCAAATTTGAATAAATATACAGACCGGAAACATTGAATAACAAATCGAACGAATATGGCGGCTTCATCTTTATTCCTTGAATTTTTACT
The DNA here is from genome assembly GCA_030067915.1 of Hydractinia echinata. Taxonomy (NCBI): domain Eukaryota; kingdom Metazoa; phylum Cnidaria; class Hydrozoa; order Anthoathecata; family Hydractiniidae; genus Hydractinia; species Hydractinia echinata. Next base: position 1,187,527 of record JASGCC010000009.1, on the reverse strand, counting down.
TTCTTTATCTTTACTCACAATTTTTTTTAGCAAGTTCAGTAGTATAAAATAATAAAAATAATGTTCTTCACTTGTTCAACATTTTTTTGTTATTTTGATCTTCAACTTCTTCTAATCACTTTGTGTACATTGACCCGTGACCATCACAATAAAGAGAAATATATCCCATTGTTTTTTAATTTAGCCACCCGTTTAGCAAATGTGTAAAAATACTCAATTATAAATAATTTAGCACTCTCACAAAGACGTAAACAAATTTGATTTGTAGTGGGACTTTTTTATGGAGCAGACGACCAAGCCAGTCAGTCTGGTCTTTAAAATCAACACTTATCATGAACTTTTATTCAGTAGCCGTGCCGCAGCGCAGTTCGCCTCTCCTTTAAAGCACGTTCGCTTACGGTATAAAATGTAGTATAAATAACATACAAAAACATTAGTATTATTGTTTAGAAGTGTATAAACAGTAATTGTGAAGTTGTAGGCTGGAGCGCTTTAATGTAAAGCATTGCATTTGGTAATGGCGGACAACATCAGGAGTAACTCTCCAAGTCTTACATTATATGCCAAAAAATTTGGCATGTAATTATTCTGCGTAAATTATGATGTCATGTTGGTGCCACAAAAATTACTCATCTTTACTATTTTTAGACCTGTAAAACAGATATCTTAAAGGTACAAATTATTTGCGGAAGAAGTTCTTGCGTGACTTATTTTTGGGATGACTACATTTTTGCGCAATTTTGCGCAATTAAATTTTGTGGATGCCGAAGAGTCAATAATTAGTATTACTACTTTTACCTAACATTGCTTTCTCAGTCCCACAACAAATCGCAGTACGAAGAAATAAAAAATCTGGCGTTATAAACTGTAGCGGATGCAAGAAATGGAACATTTTGTGGACGAATTTTCGTAGATGACCGATTTTAATTTTTTGGGGGGCCAAATAGGCCAAATCTGCAATAATAAGTTCGCCAAAAAAAGTTCTGCAAAAAATCTTCCACAAATAATTTGTGCCATTTAATTTATGATATTGTCGCGCACATTAAATTTTTGCGACGCGACCAATTGGTTGCGCAAAAATACCATTTTACGTGCATTTGATTACAAAAATTTGATTTGGTGAAATTGGAAAAAACGAATATCTAAATTTAAGCATGGGAAAATGTTTTTTTTTCACACAAAATGAATCAATCTTATTACCTTATGGTGTGCGCGAAATCTAGGTAAGCGAAATTTGAACGTGCGCAAAATTTTATAAATAAGGGTACGTTAAAGTTTTATCGAAATATCTTAGCATTATAGAAATATGAAACTTGCGCGAAAATTTCATGAATCAAGGCATACGGTCCAACCTCGTCCCCAGGGTCTTGTGGCCCTTGAGCTGTACAGCTTTATCAACAAGGCAAAATGCCCTGGGAACGAGGTTGCATACGGTCATAATTAGGCAGAAACCTCGCCAAGTGTCAAACTTAAAAGACTGATGCCACAATTAATTTAGGATATTTATGTACTAGGTTGATGTAATTTGAAGTTGTCAATGTTTCCAGCGGACTTACTTGGTTAGATCATCAAAACATTAAAAAATGTGCTTGTTGTTGCTGACGTCATGACCATTTTTTTTTTCGTAATTTTTCCGTATGGCAGACGTGTTCGATGGTGCGACTTGCGCATTCGCGACTTGGTGATCAAATAAACTTTTTTTAAAATCATTACTGGGTAAATACTAAGTACTTATTTTATTATGTATTTTACTTTAGTAATATTGTTGCTACATATATACTTAGTGTCACAAAAAAAAATTCCTTTGCATTAAAAACATTGTAATTGCATAAAAATAATCTGCCAAATTTTTCTATTTTAATCCCAATTGACTAATACCATACTTTTAGAAATTACCAAAATAGCCCGTATTAAAGATCTTGACTGCAAAATATTTTTGGCAAACTTTGAAACACCACTTACCCATGACCTGTACCCCCAGACCCTTTGACACACACACACCTTAACAATCGTGTCGCAAGGTCTAAAGTACCCATAACGTGGTTTATTATTAAAGAAGAAAGTACATCCAAGGAATAAATAGGACTAAGGCACAATACAAGGCTTACTTTACATTTGTTATGAATATATTTTTATATATACATATTAGACTTCCTATCAAGTAAGTATGGAATAAACAAAAAAAAATACTTTGATACAGATTTTAATTTCGCACAGAAATAAATACTTTAATACAGTGTATGTTTGTACTTGTAGAAACCAATTCCAGTTTTTCGTCCCAGCTTCTGTTCAAGTACTAAGTTATTTAATATCTCACTTGGGAAAAATAAGGGATTTTCCGGCTCTTTGCTGTGCCAACCATCAACAATAGATTTTACTATATCAAGGCCAATGATATCAATAATTTCAAATGGTCCCATTGGGTATCCTGCTCCTAATCTCATTGCAGTATCTATGTCTTTAACAGAGGCATGTCCACGTTCTAAAAAACGCAAACTTTCCATCAAATATGGTACCATTAGCCTATTCACGATAAAGCCTAGATTGTCGCAACTAATCACTGGTGTCTTCCCAAGATCTTTGGAGAAAGCGGTAAGCTTTTCCATGGTCTCATTGGAAGTTTTTGATGCTTTCACAACTTCTGTTAATTTCATTTTCCAAACTGGGTTAAAAAAGTGAAGACCTGCAAATCGTTCAGGATAAGAAATATATTTTCCAATTTCGTCAATACTTAGTGACGATGTGTTGGAAGCGAAAATTACATCTTTGTTGGCAGTAATTTCATCAATCTTTTTAAATATTTCCTGCTTTATGGGAAGATTTTCTAAAACAGCCTCCACGACTAAATCAGTGTTTTGCAATCCATTTTCTAAATGCTGAGTGGTTTTAATATTATCCAAAACATCATCTATAAATTTTCTGCCCCCTTTTGGTTCATCAGGAAACTTTTTCTTAGCTATAATGTTCAAAGATTTTATAATTGACACCATGCAAGACTGTGTGTATTCATCAGTATCTACTACAACAACTTTAAATCCACTTTGTGCACTCACTTGCGCTATGCCAGAGCCCATTATACCTCCACCTACTACAGTAATGTTTTTTATGCTGCCATTTTGAATTTGGAGTTCGTTTCTTGCACATGTTGTTGTAGATAGTGTTTTTGATAAAATTGGTGCTATCTTCGCATTTTTCAATAATCGTTTTCTGCACAGCGACCACATATTCCCCTCTCGTTAAATGTAATATATTTATTTCCAAGTTTCACTCAAAATTCTGTTCTTTCAACTTTTAACTGTTTTCACTTCTTCCCTTGTCACAGAATAGAGCTCTGCTTAGCTGCCTCGATTGTTCAAGATTATTTTTAAGAAATAATGCTGCAAATTAACCATCAAACCTACATGTTTTCCTGCATGAAAATCAGACATAGCAAGTCAACACACATTCTGCATAAGAATCATGTGTTGGTAGGTCGACAACTATTCTATTTGTATCGGGATCACCCTCCCCCGTCGATACTGAATTAAATTATTAAACGCACGTGATAGGAATTGTGACGCGACAAAGAAAGACGTGACCTGGTGCACGTTTTGCAGTATTACTTTTTTAAATCAACGAAGAAGGGTGGCAAATTGACAAAGAGGCGTCCCCCAGGGCCGTGTTGTTTTTATAAAGACGTGTTGTACTGTCATGTAATTACAGCACAGCAGATCTTGTATATAGAACTGACAGAAGCTAAGTTCTCAATTTCATTTTTTTTCTTGCCTCGGATAAGATCGGAAAGAAAGCTTATTCTGCGCATGCGTGAATACATTTAAACACGTGACTTTTCCATTCCGTTCCGAATTCAACTTTTTGAAGAATCCAAAAATAATAATTATAATAAAAAAGTAAAGAAAAAATATAAAAGTCTAAGTAACAAAACTAGATACTCAACCTCGTCTTGTGGCCCCTGAGCCGTTATTACGGAGTGGCCAACTTCATCAACAAGGCAAAATGCCCTGGGAACGAGGTTGCTAGATACTATTTATTTGAAATCGCGTCGTTAAACAAGATTTTTTGATAACTTGATAAAAATGGGAAGTAGCTATCAACAGTTTCTTTCGGTTCGGTTAATATACACATTACACTCGCGTCAAGTGGGACACTCATGGGAACCGTAAAAACTCGTCCCACTTTAGCGAATGTCTCAATTAACCTAATCTCCCTGGATGGAGATCTTAGTTATATTAACCTTTCCAATAAAGAATATAAAGGTGAAAAGTGCAAAAGCATAAAAACTACAACCGTTACAGAAACTAAATCAAATAACAACTCGATCTCTCATCATACTATCAATTGCGGCACGTACTTCGGATGGACTTGGTTTAACCAAAACATCGCAAACTTGATCTGATGACATCTCTGTCTTCGTTATCATCATCAACTAAATTGAAGGCTTTCCAAAATAACTGAATCAGACAGCGGCTCTTGTGTTGAAACAAGACCGCCATCAAATGATGTAACTTCCTCAGCAGTTACATCTTCAAAAACTTCTCTAATCTGGTTGAATAAATCTTTCAGTGCAGCGAAAGGATTGTCAGATCAGCATCGTCGACATTTTTATGTGGAAATCCTGCGCTTTTGAAACAATTTTGAATGGTGTTGACTGTGACCTCGCCCCAAGCCCAAAGCAGCACTTTCCAACAAAGATATCGTTGGAAGTGGCTTTTTCTTCTTAATCGCTTCGAGCATTTTTCGGTCTACCTTGTTTCTGTATCATGCTTTCAATAAAGGACGCCCTGATCCATAGAATGCAAGGCTGACGTAGTGTTACGAGAAAGAAAAAACAGGCCAATTGATTAAAGTCCTCCAATTTCTCGATGCGCTGTACAGTTATCAATGATAAGTGCAACTTTCCGGTTCTCTTTTTCAAAGCGGCTGTCGAGTTCTCTGACCCATTCTTCAAAAACCGTCGAGATCATCAAGCTTTTCTTTTGACCACGGTAAGGAAAAGTTAACTTTGCGACATTCTTGAAACCTCAAGGATTTTGTGGTTTTGCAATGATTGTTTATCCTTCCAACATTTCTTCCCGCGCCATTTTTCTTTTTTATTACCATACTTTCTTTGTTACCGCGACCCTCTATCTCTCCTTATTTTTACCTACCGGGCGTAAAAAGGAACGGAGGAAACATATACACACTTTTTCTTTTATATAGATGGATATCAGCCTGGCAATTTAGGTTAAAAACAATAGGTCTAATATTTAGAGAAATGGACTAAAAACCGTGTAAGCTTGACCATAAAAATTTAAAAACTAACGCTTGATGAGCTGATAAAATGAAAATATGAAGCCTGGTAGCTAGGTTTACTTTCTTGTTTCAGGTAACGAAGTGGAATGGCAGATACCTGATGACGTGGACATAGCTGGTGTAGAATTTAAAGCACTTGTCAGTGGGTCACATACGATCAGTGAAGATTTTGTGTAAGTTTGTATGAACTTTGTACGCAGTCCTTATTTACGACCGGGAAAGTTTTCATGTCAGTTTGAACGAACTTTACATCTAGCTCCTATTATAGTTAGAGAAGATTTTACGATAGTTTCCTTGTTTACGACAAATGGAGGTTTCATGTAAGTTTGAAGAAACCTGTGTACACGCGTAATTTCTCGTACAGATACTTTCGGCATCAGCAGTATTACGGCTTAAGCTGCTTTGCTTTGAAATCAGTCGACAATGAAGAAGAAAGAGGCGCACGCATGAAGTCAGTTGGCATCATATGCACTAAGTACACATCACTACATGAGCATCAAGAGTTTTTAGAAAAACAAGTCAGGTAAGTAGTGAATTTCCGGATAAATTCGGATACAAATAAAACTTTATTTTAAAACGTAACTATATTTTTAAAGAACGAAATCTAGAACTAACATGTGCGAAAATATAAATACATAATAAGAGCAGCTAGAGGACTGGGGAAGATATAAACAAATATGGTAACCACAAGTAGCTCAACTGAGTAGTTTTGACAATAATATTGAGACGACCATCCCTTCTAGCTAGACATGCTACTCGCACACCGCGAGAATTCCTACACGAATAAGCTATTACAAGCCCGACGCATCATCCGGATAAGCTATCTGCGTGCTTCGTTGGCGTATTGCAATTTTGAAGACCAGTCCTTACTCTGTTCTCCACTTCGAGGTTCTTTCGATTGGCAGCTGGTTGCTTAGCGCCTTTTTTTTTTTACTGACACAGTACTGACATCGTGGAACCTACCCTGACTGCATTTCGTTTTATTGAACTCAACATACAAAATGTTTTCCAAACACAACATAATATGGTATTGTTTAAATACTACTGCGTGTTGCTTCTGAGAAGACTTCGCAACAGTCTAGCTAGGAAGGGAAGGTTTCTACATGGGGGTGGTTTTCATGAAATAGGTTTGCGCCTTAAATTTGCTTTATTTGTTGTAAATATTTAGGCCTAGACACGTAGCAACTGGGTTGCTTCTATATATTAGAAAACTGTTGTGAGTTTGGTACACTCGCCATTCATGATTGTACTTCCTATCAGACGGGCCACAATATGCTTCACATCTACATTCACATGCCCTGCTTTGCTCCATTCAAAAAGTTTTTGTTCAAATTTTTAGTCATCATTTGGAACAACCACGTAGCTATGAAGATTTAACAAAGTATTACGTTAAATATCGAAATTGTCCACATCAAAATAATACGTTTCTCGTCACACCAAGAAATCACGCTGCGGAAGGTTTCCTGGGCATTGAAGAGCTGACTGTTATGAAGGTAAATGTGACCACAGACATTTTGTAGCTAATGATAGTACTGTATTTGTTTTGTGTTACTAAAGTTAAAGGACTTTCATGAAGGGAGTGTATTAATGTCGTTGAAGATATCTTAAACTTTTATCCGCACCATGCTAAAAAATTATCCCGAAAACTAGCCGTTAGCATGTAGAAAATCCACGAAAATTCGCCCGTTGCTACTCACAGCTATTGTTTTGACTCACAGACAGAGGTATGGCGAGCTTTATTGTAGAGTTTTTGAAGGAAGTTTTTTTTCCTTATTGCTTGTTTAAATTTGCTTTTATGCACAAGTTTATATGCCATAAACCAAACCATATAAGGACAATTAGAACATTTACCGACTGGTAGCCTTATGGTAGAGCGTTCGCTTCCAGTGCGGGAGGTCTTGGGTTCAAACCCCGGCCTAGTCATGCCAGAGACTATAAAAGTGTGAATCTATCCTTTCTGCTTAGCGCTCAGCATGAGAATAGGATTGATATCTTGGGCGGTTGTCTAGTTGAGCGATTGCTGTGCTTGCACGACTTTCGTAGCTCAAATGGGAGCTTTAAATGCACTAGGACCCCCCTCGCAGGACCCTCTTGGAAAGCAGTACCAAAAGGAACTGAAGAGGCTATCCTGGGTAAATAATTTCAATAATAATAATAATGAGACTTTCGGTCCAAGTTAAAACGAGTTAAATACATGTGAGTTTTTTTAAATGAATTCAAAACAATAATAAAAAAGTGAGAGAAATTTTTATGTTTGCCCGTGTTGTTTTAAAATTTCAAAATAGTTATTTAACGGGCTGATTCCCCCTTAATTTCACACTTCTCTATTTCCCTAAATTTAATGTTCCGGAATATTTTAGGCCACGTAATTTGCGAAAAGAGTTCCGGCATATTTTCGATAGACAATTCTGAAAGTTTATCATTTATACCGCTATATAATTCGCGAATTCGCATTTATATTCGCGAAAATAGATTTTCAACATCAGCCCTCCTAAATTTGGTAAGTCTAGTGTCTTCATATCATTTTCTTCTTTTCCAGATCAGTCATCCAATTGGTTGCTTTTCTCAATTTTTGAATTACTTCGGTGTAAATATTTTCGTCTTGTGGAAATTCGTGCTGCTCCAAAAAAGAATCTTGTATTTCGCGCCACCACCAGTTGGTGTGCAGTGCTACAGAGGTATGTCAGTTTGCAAACTCGAAAATACAAAGCCTATTTCATACTTGCCTTCGACACACATAACTTTCGCTAACATAAATTTTGCTTTATTAGTATTAAATTTCGTGGGTATAAATTTTTGCGAATCAAATTTTTTATATTTTTTTTATTTTAGTTTTAGATATCTTTTAAATGATTTTTTTTCGGGACTTTTCTTTGTTTATATCTTGACCCTTTAAAATGAAATTTCGCGGTTGCTAAACTTCGCAGGCTGAAGCAAACAGCTAATCTCGCGAATTTAATTAATAATTGTGAAAACTTGTTACAACAATACGACCAATTAAAAACAGTATTTTACCGGTCTTTTTATATTTTAGTATACTGTACCGGCCTTCTTGGAAGTAACGGTCTGGGTTTACTACGATCCCTGTGTCCCAACCTTTTATTTTGTGTTGGAGTGTCCAGTTGCAGTTCACTTAGTAGCATGGATTCTTTCGTAGCATGTAAGTATAAAGCTGAACTTACACCAGGCGACAATACAAGGACTCTGGTTTGCTGATAGCAAGCTAGCTGTGGAGATCCAATTTTCACCTTGTTTACATCTGGCTTTTTGTGATAAAGTGTGAAATGGAGAGCTCGGTTTTGAATTATTATTGTAATTCTCATATTTTCGACTTTACCTTGGAAATTACTCGTGCTTTCGTGCAGCTGACCTCCGGTAACACGCCCACCGGATAACGTAAACTTTTATAACCTGGCATTCTCGACCCCAGAGCTCTTTGAGATAAACCTCGAAAGTACTTTCGAGGTTTTAATCTCAAAGAGCTCTGGTGTCGAGAATTATAACCTAGAACAATTTTATTTGCTCTTAAACCTTTTCGTAAAATTATTTTTGATAATCTCATTTCAACTTTTTATCTGTGTGATTTAGGTACCACGGAAAGCATATTAGCCACCAAACCGGAAACATACGATTTATATTTGAACAAACAAACCTTTCAATGTCCGAACGAATATCTTCGAACTATTACGCACATTAATTCTGCCGACTCAGCAAGATTTACGAGACTTCGAAAGTATAGGTAAGCGATATTTTAGTTTTTCAACATAAGTTCTCCTTCGCAGGTGATTTAGCTGTCTTTTGTGACAGATCGCACACAGGTAATATAGATTTTTTGTGAAATTATTTTTATTCATAGCAACGAACAGCTTATATCTGGTGGAGAGGTTGTGGAGGATGAGAAAATGTACACAAGGTATGATATTTTAGAATGATGTGACCTGTTGGTTTGACTAAGGGGCTGTTTACATGAGAGGTGGGATCCAGGCGAACTTTTTTTCCATATAAAAGGGGAACAAGGATCATATCCCGGCAAGCGTCCCAGGTAATCGTCCGCCCAGCCTGTCATTTTAACGTCTTTTCGGATAAAGATGAAGTCTACTATGGAAAACCTGAATTTTATCAACAGTGTTGGTGATGACTTTCCTCCTAACGGTAAAACACCTGCGCTTTACGCGGGAAATATTATTCAAGATGGCAGACTCACTGTGTTTAGTTTGCATGGAAGTAACGCGTTTGGCTTGTTCTTCCTTATAATTTCAAATCAGGCAAAAAGAAATAGATTCTGTTACATACATACTAATGTTGTAAATGTTTTGAAATCAAGTTGTTTTAGTGAGAGGTGCGCTTTCTAGAAATTTTGTTTTCGAAAGAAGAACAACAACAATCACCTTTGAAGTGTGCATTAGCGATTACATGTACCTTGTGTGTGGATACTTCTATGTCTTGCTAACTAACATGTCTTTGTTGTATTTTGTCTTTATTAGATTTTTTATCGAGCAAAATAACAGGCTGTTTAAAATTTTATACGAGATCTCAAGCCGCGAAGATCGAACATTAACCGTTGATCACGTGCATGAAATGGGTCTGGACCCGAGTGGTGATAAAGTGTTTCTTACAGAATTAGCGGATTTATATAACATTAGAGTTAATTTTCCTGACTTATCCTGTTGCCAGTAAAAGCAGATTGTTAATTTATCTTCGTAAAAATATAACAACTTCGATCCCAGCCTCTTTTGCTTTATTTCGAATGAAATGCGCCAAATTAACATTAAAAGAGCTGGGATCGAGGTTGTTGTGTCAACCTCTCTTTCGAGGCTAAAAGGTACAGTAAATAATATGATCTCTTTATGTTCTTTATGAAAAAGCATTTTTTGGATATAATTTGGTGTACATATATTTTTTAATATTGAATTTTATTTATTAAGATGATATTTCTTTTCATAGCTAAACTAAAATTGTCTGTTTTCTTGAAGCAAAAATTGAAAACAACTTATTCAACTACAGCGCTTAAATTAAGCGGTCGTGGCTACAGAATTTTTTCGTAGACTTTATAGTAATAACTACAATTTTTTTGCATTATATTATACACAGAAATTTAGATGTAAGAATTTTCTCGTTGTTACTTTATTTAGATTTTAAATTAATCAAATTTCGTTTTTTGTTGCATTTTTCGGCGGTGTCTTTTCTGGTACGTTGTTCTTCTTCATAACGTCGTTTGACGCCAAGAGGGGTATCCCCTGATGGGAGAACATTCTAAAAAATCACTGGTTAACAGAAGTTGAAGACTAATTTTTATTGTGACAATATATTTCCCATTTTTTCACAATATACAATTACTTTGTTTTTTTCTTGTTTTCTTGGTAAAATTTCGAATTAATATCGAACTTTTTTAACGTTTATCAATCCAACATTTTATGCGTTTTGACACTTAACGAAAACCGGAATCCACTTCGTTAGTAAGAACTCACAGCAATGCTAAGAAAAGCGTTTTACGATTAGTTCAAACAAATAAAATAATAATAAAAAAACTAGACATCAAATTATGCCTGTTTAGAAATGTCTATCTTTACCAAACTGGAACATCGAGACCAAACGGATACATCGAGACCAAACTAATCTTCTTTTCGTGCTCATATCTTCGCTGCAAAAAAGGTCAGACGTGAAGATCGTTTAGAATGCGTATCGTGTACGTATATCTTCGAGTTTTTTCGAAACCTGTAAACGAAGCGCCGAATAAAAATATAAATTGCGGGAAAAAACTAAGAGCACGAATTGAAAGTTGAACTCGATAACAAAACAAAAAATCATCGCTAATTTGGAATATTAGCAAGATTTTTATTACACGCAACCAAGGTGCAGGGCCAGCCTGAGATTAGGGTCAAGAAATTAAAAGCTGTTAGGCGACTTATCAGGCTGAAACCTTGAAAAGTTAAGCAAATGAGGATATATATATAAATCTGGATATAGATTATCCCAACAAGCAACCTATAAAACAGTTCTTAAAAACATTGCAAAATCTGATAAATAATAACATTGAAGTAGTGCCAGGCTGAAAATTTGAATATTATATGTTTAGTAACTACTCTGAGTCTGAGACCAAGATTTGCCCTTAGCAACTAAGGCTAAAATAAAAAAGCGGGGGTTGTAAATAAAGGAACGATTGTTTTATTCATTTTGTGAAATATCCCCCCCCTGCCCTTTCCCCTTCGCCCACCTCAATAGAGTCCTTCTTTTAGGAGAAAAATTTCCAACTTTCCTTGTAGTAGAAATACAAATGTGAATTTTAATGTCGACAAACACCTTCATACAGGATAAGCATTCAGAAGCTCTACATTTTTGATTTGTCGTTTTCATATACAACGAACAAGCGAACTTTATCATTCAGAGCAAGAAGGACAAAATCCCCAAAAGAACATTGACTGGAAATTCGTATCCAGGGATGAGGCAATTTACAGTTCTAACGGTACACTTTTACCTCAGCTGGAGTCCTATCTAATTCTTCAGCGATTGTTTTTCGTTTGCTGTATTCAAGTGAATTAAACTGCTCACACAGATCGCCATCCACAACATTCTAAGGTCAATCAAAATACATGTTTGTTTGAAGCAATTGAAATTCTAAAATGAAGCTTAAAGATGCTTATAAAAAGTACTTTTTTAGGCTCAAAATATGCTTAGGTTATGCTTAATGGCAAAAAGATTTATTAGAATATGCTTCTGAAAAACACATGATCAGGCTCAAAACATACGTATTTGAAAAAAAAAATATTGCATTTGAATTTTAAACATTAATAATTAAGATTTCGGATTACATCCGAGATCTTATTAAAACGGGCGGTCTTTTTCTTCTCTTCCTTCTTCTTCATCTTCTTCGACCGATTTTTTAACCGATTGCCGTAACGTCACGACTTTTAAAGTTCGACCTGACCCCGCGAGCCAGCGCTACTCCGGCTGTGTGCGTATCTTAATATTCGTTAAATTGGGAAAGAATGAAGACTGTGTTACGAATTTGATCACAAATATTGTTATAGAGTGTTATTTTAATATTATTTGATGAGCTATGCTAGATACTCCTTCACATTTTCGTTTCCAGTTATGTTTTTAAAGAGGCGAATTTTATTATTATTTATTTTTATGTTGGGGTTGTGGCTCTCTTCTAGCTAGCTCTTTAGCTACTTCTGGCTGAAGAGTAAAAGCAGCCAAATGCAGTTTGGCTAGCTACAACAAAATTCTTAATCAATATTTCTTATGCTAAATGCAGTTAGTAGGTAGCGACACCTTTTATTAGTGTCATGTAAACTTACTCCGCAAAATAGAATTGATGAGTGATTTTTTTAGCTGGACAGGGTAACGACAGGCTGTTTTTCCCGTGTTCTTATTTAAACCGAAGTTGCAATAAAGATTTTTTGAAAAGGGTATTACGCCTAAGCGCATTGACGACACAGTTTACCTGTGCTAAGCGCATTGACGACACAGTTTACCTGTGCTAAGCGCATTGACGACACAGTTTACCTGTGCTAAGCGCATTGACGACACAGTTTACCTGTACTAAGCGCTCAGTCCAATATGTTAATAATGGCTGTTTTCTGAGTTTCTGTTTATCCGAAGTTACGATAAAGTTTTTTTTCAAAAAAGGGTATTATGCCTATACGGAGTAATATTTATTTTTGAACTTTTAGCGGGAACTGTGTTTTTATTTCAGCTAAAGTTGTGAAAAGTCATTTTTTGAAAAATATATTACACTGGAAAGACCATAATGTTGTGCGCCTATTTTTTTCAAAATATATTACACCGGAAACACCATAATGTTATGCGCCTCACTCGATTTATGACATACTACACTAAAGCACTTCACTTGAATGTGTGGCACAGTTTACAGTTCTTAAATCGCTCTTTCAGGTGTTCAACGCCAGGTAACACAGTTACTTGTGGCTTAACCCGGCGTTTCGACTCTGGGTCCCTCAGCTAGTCTAAATATTGATACCACGGAATCGCATTGTTAATTCTAAACTGATGACTTCATAACGATTTTAGTCATGTCGCAGGTATAATAAAACATTTCCGAAATATCGCTACACCACAAGCAATAATATTTAATAAATTGATATGCTAAAACGTCTTCATTTCTTTCTTATGAATGTTAAGTGTAGTGCAGTATTGTTAAAGTAATAATTTTCACAAATCACTTTTTGTATATTTGTACTACATGAAACATTTTGCAAGTTCAAGATAATACCATGGGATAATACCTAACTTCAAATAACGGAACAACATTGTAGAGGTTCTGTACAAAACAGGCTACTGGCGACCTAGGTATAGGGAACGAAATTACACACGAACAAGAATCCGAAATCTTTTAGCCTGCACGGGCTTTTCATTACAACTTAAATCTCACTACATACTGGTTAATTCAGACATAAAGAATAAAAAGAAAAACTGCTCACGAAACAAAAAACAAAAACTTCACAACATTTTCTTAGGCTTCACATAATGCTTAGCATATGCTTAAAAAATGACCAAATTTAAGCCTACGGATGCTTAATGTCATGCTTTTGGAATGGTCTGATTATTTTCATAATTATTTTCGTGATAGGCATAGGTTTTGATTATTATCTTTTCAAAAATTTAGAGATGCCGAACTTTCGCAGAAATCGCTGACGTTTCTTTCACAAAAGTTCCTTTCTTTAAAATACTAAGAAATTCATTGCTACAAAACTATTGTCAATACTCTTTCACACACTGCCACACGTTATTACGATTCAATGAATTCAAAGTACTGTACTGTTACTTCTCACTTACCTTTAGAGGGGCGTATGATGAGCGATACCACAAATGATCACGCCCACACAAGGGCGGATTTTCCTGCCGCATGTGCATCTCCAAATGTTGAAAAAAGTCGATATCCTACGAACAAAGAAAACAAATGTGAAAAAAGGTTTATCTCTTCCCACTTTCTTTTCGACAGCAACAAAAGAATAACAAAAACGGTAAAAACGTGAGAACAACAACAACAACAACAACAACAACAACAACAACAACAACAACAACAACAACAACAACAATAACAATGCTTACCTCTCGTCCAGTGAAAGGGACTAACATCCCGACACCACCAGACAACGTGGTGTAAACAAGCGATTCCGAACCGCCAGGTATCAGGGTGGATTTTTGTAGGGAAAGTATGGTTTCACCAACGTGATATATACATACGGTGTCAGCCTAAATATGAAATGCAACAAATGTATTATTAGAAAAGCACAAAGTATAAACAAGGCAACGAATCTTTCTTATTGCTGGCTTTTTAGCCAACAGAAAACCCTGTAGAGAAACTAACCTTTTGCGAAGCCCCATTTAACAAGCCCCTGTCCCATAAAGCTTTTACTCCTGTCGGATCTTCCTCAATGTCATCTTTCACGTCTTGTGGTAATCTGACGAAAAATACATTACCGAATTTATCGGCGCCGGCCATAGTGTCGTAATCCATTAGACAGCCGCACGTCAAAAACCGCGTGCTGACGTCGTCGGCAAACAGGACGAGTTGATTCTCTTTGCGCTTGTACTTTAAGAAGTGAAATGAATCTTGAATGTCATGGACAATTATACGGTAGCCGATCGTGTCAATTCCGTTGATGAAGGAAGAAATTTTCTTGTTTTCACACTTGCGTAATAATTTCTTTTTGCCCATGTCGTAGATACGCAGAATACGCCCAACGCCCACTAAAATCCGTCCTTGAAACGGAGTGACCGCAGATGGAATATCATCCACGGGTGTTGTGTGCAGAAATTCCAATTGAATCCTTCCGCGATCGTTTTGATACATGCGGTACGTGTGTATGGAAGCCGTCAAACAGTTGTGTGGCGTCAGCGTCATTTTATATGCACAGCCGACAATAACAAAACGCTCGCCAGGTCGAGTTAAGAATTCGGCTACACAAATTCTGGAATGACAAAATTAAAAAAAGAATTAACGATAGTATAAATAAATAGTATACAACAACACGGGTAAAGTCTATTTAATTCATGTAAGACTTCGCTATATATTCTTCACATTAATCATTTAAGTTGTCTGTATGTGATAAGTCAGGTCTCGTAACTTAAAAAGCAAAATAAACATACGAAAAGGCTGCTTCATCTTGCTCCAGTTGTATCTCGTGGTATGTTTCTCCTCGTATTGGATCCATCACGCGAATGATAGAAGCCCACTTTCCGAGGCCAGCTTTGGGTGCACCAAATTGCACCTCAGGCATATCAGTGTTCAAGAAATTTGCAGCCACTTGCGATTCTGCAGCGCGCGCGGCCTCGTTATCACCACAAGCATCCACCATTTCCTATATAAACATAAACGACTTAATAAAAATAAATAAATACAAGAGACAATGGGTTCTTTTCTAAAGTTTGAACTAACTAATCAAACCGCTTAAACGTGCTTTTATAAATACTAGTCTGTGGAAAAATCCACGGGTTCGTCCGTCCGGTCATCAGATGTTTGTCCGTCACACTTATCTCGGGATACGCTTTTCCCATTCGGTTACCATTTTGAACAGAACACGGTTATTGTTGGTTATAGAGACACAGAGAAATACCTTACCTGAGCTAGGGCCATCTTTCGGTCAGCTTTCGCAGCTTTTGTCATAGCGTTGTGGTCAGTTTCGATTAATATTAACGTGCTTGTTTTCATGTCGATAGTGAATTTTCGCGGTGTATAGCTCAAAGGTGTGGTTACTTGGTTAAATACTGCGCCCAACTTCTCTAACGCTAAAATCCTGTTCGTATGAGGTAAAAAAAATTGAATAAAAATAAACAGTACTTCTTGAAATATTCCCTACAAGGAAACATTAAATATAAACGTACGCTTCCTGCCACACCTGTAATGAAGCACTAACGCCCCAGTCATTTTCCGCCACCGCTCAAATCCCTATTTTTGTTAACGCCTTTCTCTATTTCCACCTCTTGCTTAAAACGACCCAAAATGTTACGTGTAAATTGCTAGATTACGTGTAAATCTGCTAAATTTATTTCAAACTTCCAACGTTTTTTTGCTATATATATCAAGATTCATGACAAATGAAAAAAAAACCTACCATGCTCTTGCAAATGCTGGGAATGTTTATATTTCAAGGTTTTCAAAGTTTCTTATTTCAGAGAATGATGGGTACCCAGGGTTTTCCAGGCCTCCTAGTTTTATTCCAAAGTTTTTAAGGTTTACAACGCCCGACAGACACAACTATAGTTGTTAGAAAGAAAGATACAGTTTATATTACCTTAACGTGTTTGCTGAAATTGCCACAATACCCTCTGGACATTGCTCTGAAGCGAAGCTTGACGCGTATTCCAGAGACTCGTACGAGAGTGGAGTGAGATGAAAACGGGATTGGTAGGTGTAACTCAACCATGTTCGGCTCGACATAGCTAGAACCTAGTTAAATGAAAAGTCATGCTAATTTTACATCATGCTACGCCAGGAAGAAAAGGTTTAAAAATTTATCCAGTTTTCAGACTAAAGGTGGCCACTCGTTTTCGAACAATAAATTCCAGGAGTTTGCAGTTGTATGCCAGAAGACTTCAGATCTTTTTCCAGGAACAATTTCGTTCAACAAAAACAAACAATTCAATGACAGAAAAATAGATAAACGGTTCCTATATCTTGACGACTAAAAAGGTGACCCTACACAAAAAATAGATTCAGAAAAAAAACTTTTCAGGAGTTATACATCTTTATAACTTTACACTTCTTTCCAGAAGTATATTGCATTTCTAGGAGTTGCTAGGAGTAGTGACCACTCTCAGTCCCTGCGAAAAATCCAGATTTTATCTGTTCGCGAAGAACATTCGAAAATGAGTTCAGCAAAAAGCAAATGGATTGACCCTATACGTTATTTAGAAGGGACATATTGGTGTTAAATTTTCCTACACTTGTTCTCTAAATTCTTTTTGAAGAATCCCATCTGAGCTATCACCGCGTCTTGGAAAAGTTAATACATGTAGACTCTCACATAAAAACCTTCCCAAAAAGAAGTTATGTAGATTTGTTGACTGAAAAGCCTGAGGTCATAATTGTCGGCCTGATGCGAAGCGGAGGCCCGACGAACACGTGAAAACAACACGATATGACTTACCGAGCTTGATCCATAAGTTCTTACATTAAACAATTTCACAGGTTTCGAACCCAGATACCTAAAAACAAAATAAATACGGTTTAATGTGAAGCAGATCTGTTATAATTATTTCATATAACTTTAAAAGCGCCATTAAGGCAGGTCGTTGCTAAAAAAACAATGGTTGCCTAACACTATAGAATGAATAAGTTATGAAAAACAAAGCAGATATGCTGGCCCTGATTTAATATCGACCTTTGTTACGTCACGCACATTGGTGTTACCTTCCACGGTCAAATCCTTATAGATAAAAACTTTCCAGACGCGTCATAAAAATTTACGGGAAAAAGAAGTAAAAATGGAAAATCAAAATATTTTTTTTGAAAAATATGGCGCGGCCAGTATGACCAAGGACTAAAAGTCCAAAATACACAAACTAACTCAAGCAATCTGTAGATTGATCTCACTTTTTGGCTTTTTTTCGCATAGAAAATTCCCGGATGCAATTAAACCAAAACAAAATAATAATTAAAAAAATAGGCCAAAGAAAACTATTCAAACCTGATTCGTGTATCAGAAAGATCCCCTGTCACAGTATCCAACACTGTTCGCAGTAAGACACCATTCTTAAACACAAAATACAATATTGTACATTCCACTGTTGAACAAAACTAAAGCAACAAAACCCTCACTTCCAAAATCGAAAGTTAGTTTGGCGATCGATATTTGCAATAGATTTGCGACTTGAGTATACGTCCTTTAAATTTCTAATTGGTAGAAACTGTCGGCCATCGCAGCCTTTATGGAAATAGACCTAGTACGATCTGCATTTTACACTTCCTGCTATGTATTTTGTGGAACAAACACGCATAACACTTACTGATAAGCCAATATTGAGAAAATGGCCGCCCACATTACCAGTTGTTGATTTGTCGCCTGTTTCTGCACCACCCATCTCAATAATGCAAAGTGATTCACCGGCTGCAGGAAGAGCCTGCATACTGAGTGGTTCTAGACAGTCCTGAAATTAGCATAAATAATTCTAAACAGTCCTGAAACTATCGTTAATGGTTCTAGACAGTCCTGAAATTAGCATAAGTAATTTTAAACAGTCTTGAGATTATCGTTAGTGGTTCTAGACAGTACTGAAATTATCGTCAGTGGTTCTAGACAGTCCTGAAATTATCGTCAGTGGTTCTAGACAGTCCTGAAATTAGCATAAGTAATTCTAAACAGTCTTGAGATTATTGTTAGTGGTTCTAGACAGTCCTGAAATTAGCATAAATAATTCTAAACAGTCCTGAAACTATCGTTAATGGTTCTAGACAGTCCTGAAATTAGCATAAGTAATTCTAAACAGTCTTGAGATTATCGTTAGTGGTTCTAGACAGTACTGAAATTATCGTCAGTGGTTCTAGACAGTCCTGAAATTATTGTTAGTGGTTCTAGACAGTCCCGAAATTGGACACTAAAAATATAACATGATAACCCTTATAACATACATTTACCATAGCATAAAGGTGGAATGAGGGACAGGGAATGCCTATATAACTCACAACGAGAACAAAGCAAAAGACCTGTAACTTTGCTAATGGGCTTTTTTAGAAAATACCTTCCTCACGGTACTAATAAAATAGCCGTAATCCGATGAAATGAAGGGAATTAATTGAAAAGCATCTTACATTTGGATCTAATGATATGATTCTGACAGTGTTGTCACTCAATCCAACAGCTAAAAACCTTGATCTTTGTTCACCTGTCGGTACTGGCCCTAACGCCATGCAAACAACATCAGCACTCATCTCTTTTCGCTCAGTGTACTCGTTCAGTTGACCAGACTGATCCAGCTCGAAGTACACAAGCTCGTTTCCAGTCAGCGCAATGACAATTTGTCGCTCGTTTACCGCACTGCGAATGATGCTCTTCTTTCCAGGTGTTTTCCATTCATTCACTCGTTTGTCCGAACGGATATGACGAATTCCGTCAGGATAGATCTGTTAATGTACACAAATGTCAAATTTTATTATCCGTGGAGAAGATACACTTCAGGCTACTGACTAGAGGTTATCAACAGAATGTTGATTTTTCAGGCTATAACAGCCTTAAAAATCAGCATTCTGACAGATTTTAATATAGAAGAAGTGCGGGTATTAGTGACTACTATGAATGCAAGAAATCACATTAAGTTTTAGATTTAAAAGAAAAACAAATCATACACAAAATTCTATCGGCTGTTGTGAAGGATAAAAATTAGGCCAGTAACTGATTTTGTATTTGTCAATGACTTTAAGACGTTTTTTAGTTTTTATCCAGCTTTTATGTATTTTTCTAAATTTCTCTCAGGTTTTTAGTTTTGCATAATGTCCTAATGCCAAAGACAATGTCCAACTATAAAAGGATATTTAAGAGAGAAAAAAAAGATTTAAAATAATATAGATAAAAACATAACAAAATAATAAGCCTCTGAAATAACTTTTCTGAGACACACTACTTTTTGAGAATTACGCCAACCATTTTCTAAAATTTTGAAAAAAGAAATTGCCGACGTGATTATGTTATTTGTCTGTCTGCTTTGTTATCACGTTCGCACCGGCATCAGCAACTGCCATATGCTGATCTGAATTAAAAAGGCTGTAAGAAAAACAATCACTGTGTGGTATGTAAAACAAACTCAGAACAAACAGGATATCTGTGTGGTAAAGATTAAAAAATTCTAAAAAAAAATCTCAGTAAAAACATATAAGTTTACAATGTTAGTTTTATAATGTCCACTTTATTCTTTATGTCCTGCAATTGAAATTGATGTTTTTTTGCACAAACCTTCTGTACTGGACTATTTTTTTACAAAAAACCTCCTGAAAGTTCAACTTTTTTCTAAACTCTGTAAATCCTACCTGAAGTAAAGCATCTTCACCAAGTAATGAACACGAGAGGGTGGGCGTGGTCCCAAGAAAACCACTATCTGTCACCTCTTCGACTGTTTCACCAATACTTAGCACCAACGTAGCATTTACAAAAGACACAACAATATAAGAATCCTGTTCGTCTAGACAGTAAGAAATAATATTAAACTTGATAGCAGGTAATAAAAAATATTTTTCTGTTTTCTTTTTTTATTAATCTAATAAATCCAAAAACATAAGTAGTAAGCAGCATAAAATTTCCCGTTGAAAACAAATTCTGCTCATATAAGTCCAGAAATTTTTTATATGCATGCAATACAGAAAAATAATTAAAAAAAATATTCGTAGACATAATATCATGAAACACCCTAAAAATATTTGTCTTTTGGCCAAAAATTCCTGACATCACACAGACATTCACCCTTGTCACTGTGGGACTCCAGCAATGCAAATTGTTCTAACTGAAGCGACATCTTCCTGGCAAACTTCAACAATATTAAAGCCGGGAAAATGAGTTTTTTGACAGGCTTTGTCTGAAATGAAATTTGGAAGAATTTCAACTTAATACCGCTTTTGCCTCAGAACAATGGTTTGCGATCAAATTGATCTGCCACATAGATTCAAGAATCATGCATCACAGACAATATTCAGATTCGCGCAGTGTTGGTCATCACTGGCATTTTGTTTTGGAAAGCACAGCCAGCAGAGTAGCTACATCTCGTCAAAACAATATATAAAACACTCTCCTCTACAATCTTTATTTTGTGACTT
This sequence comes from Hydractinia echinata, assembly GCA_030067915.1. Taxonomy (NCBI): domain Eukaryota; kingdom Metazoa; phylum Cnidaria; class Hydrozoa; order Anthoathecata; family Hydractiniidae; genus Hydractinia; species Hydractinia echinata. Next base: position 1,166,469 of record JASGCC010000009.1, on the reverse strand, counting down.
TCAAGCAAGAAGGTTTATCTATTCAAGAATCACACTAGTTTTACTTGACAACCACTGAGTATTTTGATTCTTACTCTCTCTTCATAGACACTCACACAAACACAAAAGCTCACCTGTAATATTTTTCTTTACTGTCCATACACTTGTTGGATTTCCAGGTAATTCTGACACTGCCATTTCAGACACCTATCAAGGCGAGGAAACAATATTGATATTTTTTATTTGTTTTTTTTTAAAAAAAAACATTATTTAGAAAACAATTGCAAAGGCTTTTTTTATTTAAATCTGAAATATTTATCGGATATATCAAACCAAAAAATAAACAAACATAATATTGATCAAAACACACCTCCAAACCATGCCTTAAGACACGAAGTGATGACCTTGGACCTCTTCCACAAGCTGCATATAATTGAGGAGTATCTTCGTTAGCTAAATCGGCAACCTGTATGGATGAATAAAAGCATGTGAATGGAAATTCTATAATCAATTGAGTCCATCCATGGCAATGTCTAACCAAAACCAAAATAACTCAAAATTAACGAACCGTTATAAACCAAACTCATTACCTGACAATGCATGATTGGTGCAAGACTTTCCATTTCATCAACCAAAACCAAGTTTTGTAAATCTCTTGCGTGAAAGAAAAATGTCTCACCCTCATCCAATTCGGATGCCATTACCGAAGAAAACTCTGGCTCTTCATCGTCATCACCAAGATGAGTAATCTGATACAAAGCACTGGAATAAAAAGGACACAATGCAAGACACAACATTATAAGTTTTTTGCTTAGGTTTTATTTATGTTAAACACATCCAATTGATTATTCACTTCTTATATTCATTTCCAGGGCACACATTAACTGTAATATTTTAATTTTTTAAGGGTTTCAGCCTGTATATAATAATACACTAACACGGCTGTCTGTATGCTTGCTTGTAATGCACAAAGTTGATATTCTTAGCAAGTGAGACATTATTTTGACATTAAGAAAATAAAAGAACTTTCAAAATCAGGAAGCCATTACAATGCACTCTTAAGTTTAAGGACAAATAACTTGAAAAAGTATTTAATCAACAGACATGATTTCCTGGATTGGCTTCTAAAGATCACCTGGGGCCAAAATTGGTCCAAATCCCCAACGCTGGATCAACCAACAGATTCTGAATATGATTACGCCATTAAAAAACCTTTATATTCTTGTATCATCATAACCATTTGTTAAAAGCAAACAATTTTATTTATTTATTTATTTGACATTCCAAGCTCTGCAGAGTAGATTTTTAGAAGTAGATTTTATAATAAGCCTAGTACTATTCGAATATAGATCAAACTTAACAGAGAATTGTCAATTCTATGCCAGTTGTTACTGCTGATCCCACAATGTGAAATGGTCATGTAAATGTAATCACAAGAATTCTACTTACTGGTTACCAAACTCTGATGCACTGAACAAAAAGCCAGTCTTCAAAACACATAACGCAGAAGAAACCGGAATTGTGTCGAAATATTTAATGCGTATTTCTGTCACCTGGAACAAAGTTAATTAAAATAAATAAAAACAGAATAGAAAAACGATGAAGAAAGAAATAAAGTAAAATGAAGTATGTTTTATTGTTACCATATCTTCGTCCGTCTCTAAAGTAACTTTGAAAATATCGCCTTGCTCGGATTGCACCAAGAAGAAGAACATGGACTAAATAAATGAGAATGCAGTCTTGAAAATAACTTGGAAGTGTAAAAAAGATGAAAACTCTGCAACTAATTGTGCACAGTGATTTTTCTTAAAATACACTTGAGGGTTTGAACTAGCAGATCGAGTATTTGCAAGTCACTTAGATTTTATGTTGCACAACAAATTTACGTATTGATCATAAAAATTTGCAGATCGTAACAACATACAGTGTGATTAAAGCTTTTTAAACAACTTTATACTTGCAGAAGGATATAGTAAGACAAAGCTTTGTAAGGAGTTTAATTTAATAACGAAATATTAAAGCTATACGGGACAGTGTTTTTAACAATTTTATAAGGAAATATGGTGATATTTGTTAGGCTGTGTAAGAAAGTTTTGTTTACAATTTTTATAAAAAATATGATTAGGCCTTGGTAAATTTTTTTAACACTTGTATAAAGACAAATAAGCTGTTATTTTTAAGTCATTTTTCTACTTTAATAATCATTTTTATCTATGCATTTTAATCATCACTTGCATATATGCAAAATTATTGGTGGCTGGTTCTGTGTAACGAAATTACCTGACTAAATAAGATTATTCCTATTAAATGCTAAAAACAGAATGGTAATTAAAAAAACAAAAAGTGTTAAGAATTAATTTTTTTACCTTGGTCTTGTATGTTGCACTACATACAAAAATCATGCTGCGCTCATTGTCATCCAGGTCGTTCTAAAAAAATAAACATTTGCAGCATTATTAATGTACTTTTAGCTGTATTTCGTCTGCTTGTAACATCTCAACATATGTTAAACATGTACAAAAAAATATGGCACCTAAAACATGGGTTTAGTTCAGTGATACACTTGGCATGTAACAACTTGCCTTTCGACTACCCTTTAAAAAATTATTTGAAACTAATAATATTAACTGTTAATAGTTTTCTCCTTTATCGAAGAAATTGTTATATTTACACAATAAAATAATTTTTAACACTAGTTCAAATGAAAATATAAAAGAGAGTTGTAAGGACTGTGAAAAGGTCCACTTCATTAGAGAAGAAAACATAAACATTAACTTGCTCCCTTTTACTCGTTAGTTCTGAAATGGTTGAGGTGGCCTAGGTTTAGAAAATTAGCCCCAGTTTGGTCTCTAGTTACCAGCGCGGTAAAAAATAACTGATGTCACTACCCTGTTTCCAAGTTATTTAGCACTATAATCACTTCACTATTTTAATCAAAAACATTGACGTCAATATGATAAATGGATGTTGTGATATTGCGTCAAAATAACTAACTTGTCGCAATTAAGATATAGTTTCCAACTTATTTTTAAGGCAAGAAAGTGCATGTCATAATTGCCCCATACAAAGAAACACAGTTATTGGTTATGTTTAGATAATTTACAAAAAATAGAAACATAAACAATAATACAAACCAACCTTTCTTCTTGGGATTGGGCATCTTATATCTTGCTGATCACCAAAATTTTTGTAGGTTAGATAATTCTCAGAACAGACTAGGACCCCACTTGGACCATCATTACCACCAGGTACTAAAAATCAATTTGTATTAAACATAGAGACAAATCCAGCTCTTAAGTTATGACAGAAACTTTTTAGCACTTGTAGAGGATAACTTTCCAGCAAAATATATAGTATCACAACACAGTGAAAAATTTTGTAAGCAACTTGAATGTACATTGTAGAAGTTTGTTATGAAAGTATTAAAACAAACTAACATAACATCAAACTGCAAACCAAATACTTAAAATGCATCATATGAACCTTGAATATTATGTCAAATCATTGCATTGCCTTTAATTCCTAATTATAAGCCTAGAAAATTGTGATGGAAAAATTATGTAGTTGTGAACTTTAACCAAGCTAGCATTCACTACAGCAAATATTGATTTGGCATAGATTTAGAGGGTGACAAGAGAAAACAAAGTTTTGTCAGCAAATTTTTAGATGCATAACTAATTTCAGGAGTATTTATTGACAACGGTACAAAATAATTTTTTTGTATGGTTGAATTGCTAGTATACTTTGATATAGTATAATATGGATTTTTTATGTATCTCCTCCACTCAGTTATTTTTTTCCATAGTTTCAGGGTTTGAGAATTGTTTTTTCTGTGTACATATCCGTACACATTTTTTTATTCATTGTCTGTTTGTTGATGGCAACTCACACAAATATTGAACTCCATGCACAATATGTACCAAATGTACAGCAGTAGCATACATTAAATAAGCTATTATGGTGTATGTATTAAATCATTATGTTCATTTTTAGAACAAGACAATGCAAGTTGACATACTCAAAATAATTTTTTTTACATACAAAAGGGTAGAAAATTTGTCTCAAAATCATTTACCTGAAATTAGCAGGTTTGCAAATTCCTCCAAAGGTTCACTATATTTTCTGACAACATGGTTCAACCCAAGATCAAGTTCGTAGAAGGTCAGTGTCTGTTGCGCAGCCTGTGCAGCTTCACCAGTATGGTCTACGTCTGCTTCTTCGTAATCCAACTCTAAGCATGCAAACATGGGGTTTTCGAAGCCAACATCAATACCCACAGTGTGGAAGACAACGTTGTGTGATTTGTGTGCGTCAAGAGGCGAAGAAATAGTCAACCTTGCCTGTGCATCTCGATTCAAAATATAAACAAATTTTTGTTTTTCAACAGCACCTGGAAAAAGAAGCATTAATTGGAATTTTGAAATGACTACATTGAACTTCAGAAAATTTTAAATTGCAGTCCGCAAAGCTTTGAGAATTACTTGTATATATGAAGTGCAATTGTGAATTTTCAATTATTATTATCTTATATCCAAAAACAAGTAAGAACAAATAATGCACACTCATCTTTATCATTATCTTCATTATCAATTTAACGTCCGTTTTCCATGCTAGCATGAAAAAGGCAACATATTGTTTAGTGTTAATACCTATCATGATAGCTCGACCTTTCGGATCAGCAGCCAGGTATTGACCTGGGACAATCCTCCTGCATCCACTTTTTCCAAAGGTTTCTTGATGTACTTTTTCAAAACAATTCTTTGCTGGAAGATATTCCAAGATGACAATTCGTCCAGAATCTGAACCAACTGCAAGGTAATCTAAAAATAACATATCTGAGTTATCATTTTGTTATTCTGTCTGTAAATCCAAATTGTATATGCTAAGAACAAGTTTTTTTAAATCAAACAAGGTGTGGTAGGTAATTAAAAGCGTGCAACTACAAAACATTGACAATGGTATAACAAACCAACTGCTATTGTTTTTATTAACATTTAAACACATAGTCCATACTAATTTTCACACAATAAAGAAAAATGCATTAATATGATTCAATCTCCTAGGCTTGGCTACAGTCAGTTTAAATAGATCAATCTAAACTGACAGTTCTTTATCTATTTACACAGATGAAACACAATTGAAAGTTTTCTGTAGTCCTTGTCAAATCAGGCAGGTTGTTTAACATGGGTAGTTAAGTACAAGGTGCAGCATTTGCAGCCGGTGTGGCTGTCATGTAAAGAGAGAAAAGATATAAAATGGCCCAAGGGGAATTTTGTAAAGATCATTATTTTAATTTATTTAAAGACCATTATCATTAGTTGTATAGTTGTGTTATACTTTACAGAGTCATAATTTAATTACTAATGTCCAGGGAACTGTTTTTCGTTGTGCGTATTAGTGATGCATGTTATATTGTTTATCTGTTAATCGTGTGTAACCATTTTTTGTATATATTTACTGTACTTGTGTTGCAAGTGTTCTGTAACTGTGTGAATTTGTAGGAGAACAGTTTACTACGTTTATATCATCAAATAAATTTTAGACAACTATTATAACTTGAAGTATTCATACATTTAAAAAAAAATCCATGCAGTTACGATATAAAAAAATGAGAAAAACAAACTTTGTTGTAAACAAGATATAAAGATTCTTGCGTTAAACTTAAAGTTCTCGCTAACACATACCTTTCGTTCCTCCTGTCAATCTAAAAGCCATTAGGTCACGTATAACTCCAAATATTTCTGTGGCAAACAGAGGATGAACTTTACCAGTATTTGGATCAGGTCGTAAAAGCTCCAATACCTTTCCTCGAGATACAGCTATTTCCTGAAGTTTAGTGCCAGAAAAGTTGCCATGGACAGCATTGTAAATTGCTGATGACTTCTGCAGTGTGAGTTGGTATAAATGCATTTTTTATTTTTTCTGGAAGAGCAAGATATGAAATTGAATAAAAATTAGCCAGTAAGAACAGACCTTTTTTTATTCCAACAGGTACCATTGACATTGTCGAATCATGTTGTTAGTAGCTAAAGATCATCATGAAGAGAGTATTTTATATTTTACGCTTATACTTGCATTTCTTATTGACTTGTTTTTGTAAGGAGTTACTTTTCTCATAAAGGATCGTCTCCAAGATCGTTTCATTTTTGATACAAATTAAAAAGATTTTCATTGTATGGAAATCGTTTCATTATTTTTTTACATCGTTTCATAATCGTTTCATAATCATACAGTACCGCCTACATGTAACTTTACACAGCCCTTAAAATTAGCGTCGGCATTCGGCACTGCCGACGTAATTGCCGACGTAAAATACAAAGATACCGTAGTTGCGTCTGCAAAAAAAAATGCCGACGCAATTTTGTTGTGAAATTTTTAAATAACAATAATACTCCCACTCCTTGCGACTACAAAATAATTACATTCGATTTTCAGTAAGTTAGGCCATTATCACTAACTAAAATCATTCAGGCTACATAAATACTGTGGTGCCATTCGATTCGTAATAATAGTAATCGAAAAAATTGTATATCGTATTAAAAAGTAGTCCAGAAGTTCTTTCTTCCACATGACACAGCAGGCAATAAGTCAGCCCTGCCCTCGGTTTTGTGAGGAGAGATGTTCTGCGAAGACTCTAACAATTGGGTCTCCTGTAAAGTTTTGCTTCATGTTAAACTGTGCCGGTGACAAGCATTTTTAAAGCATATCACCGGCGACTTCTGCAATATACAACTTAATGATGCCCTAACCTAATGAGTTCATCTCGAAACATAAAAAGCCAGTTGGCAGTGAACTATTAACCTAACGAAGTTCACCATCCGGAAGGTATGTCAATAAGTCTTAGGAGATCAATGCATCGAATTTATGAGAGGTCTGGCCCTAATAAAAGGTGAATGACGAAAGTTATTGCCAGCTGAAAAAGTTTACTACAAAAAAATATTGCTGACGCGAATCAGTTAAAATGTATCTCATGTCGGCAGTTTTATTGCCGACGTAAAAAAATTCTAATTTCATGGGCTGTTTACATGTACGCAAGTTTTACGACCTCATGTAACGATCTCATGTCTACATATAAAGAACGTTCACATATCTTTTGTTTACACATGAACTTAATTGCTTTCTATTGTTATCGTCGTGCGCGAGACATAACAATAAGATTTGATGAATCTTTTTGTTGTCACATGTAACTTGCATGTTATTGTTTAAATGTGTTAAAGATCGCGAAGGCTATTGAAATATATTATTTTAGAAAAAAGAACGAACATAACACTTAATATTTAAAAAAAACTAATGCTTCTACTTTTTAAAACTTTTAGTAATATTTCTTTATCATCGAAGCATATTTTTTAACATGCAAAACTTTTAAAAGTTCTTCTTATAAAAAGCAACGTTTAACAGCGCAAACGGAAAAACCCTACTTTCAGGACTTTTCCCTTCACGATAAGATTTCGAAAAAAAGTTAAATTTCAATACCGAAGAAAGAAAAATCTAAAAATCTAACTTTTGACGTTCTTGTCAGATCTAAACACTCATTGTGAGAACATTTTGTTTTTGCGATGTGATCTAAAAAAGCACTTCTATCGCCGTTCTTTGTTCTTATATTTTAAAAACGCGATCTAAAAAAGCTTTTCTATCGCCGTTCTTTGTTCTTAATTTTTTAAAACGCGATCTAAAAAAGCTTTTCTATTGCTGGTTTTCATTCTTAAACTTTTAAAACGCGATCTAAAAAAGCATTTCTATCGCCGCTTTTAGTTTTTAAACTTTTAAAATGCGATCTAAAAAAGCTTTTCTATCGCTGGTTTTCGTTCTTTAACTTTTAAAACGCAATCTAAAAAAGCTTTTCTATCGCCGCTTTTCGTTCTTAAACTTTTAAAATGCGATCTAAAAAAGCTTTTCTATCGCCGTTCTTCGTTCTTAATTTTTTAAAATGCGATCTAAAAAAGCTTTTCTATCACCGCTTTTCGTTCTTAAGTTTTTAATACGCGATCTAAAAAACATTTCTAACGTCTCTTTTTTTCTTAGGTCGAGCATCTGAACATTAAAACAATGTTTTTATTTTGTTTGTTTCCATTTCCCGGAAGCCAATTGTAATTTTTGTCGAAACGCTAACTTTTATAAGAAAATTTTTTGCGCGATTTTTTAAGAGTTACGTATATTTTATGTGTGAAATATAACATTTAGTTTTGTGTAAAAAGAAATAAAATTGCATGCACGCTTTCGTAAAACATCAGAGAAAACATAACATTTATAAATAAATGGTTTAACATTACTTTTCGTGAGTATAAACAATAGATACTTAAATCTTTGTTAAATTATATTTTCTTTCGTTGATCTCTTGACGAATATAGCAATTAAATACAACAATGATACACACGCAGTTCACATGAGCTAATTAAATTTCGCGAACAAGACATGAACTCTATTGTTTTCAACATGCAAAAATAGCTCGTGTATTTAACGATAGGTTAACAATAACAACGAAAGTTCTGACGCTACCAAAAGCTCATGCGAAGGTGATAACTATTGCGTACATGTAAAGTTACATTCGGGCGGTACTGTATCATGAAACAAATTAAATGTTTCATATTTTTTTCACAAAACGATTTTATAACAGACTAAGAAAAATGAAGCAATTAGAATAGCATTCAACACAAAAGAAAAATTGATCTCCAGAATCGTGTTTAGAGAGAGCGAGGAAATTGTTATTGAGAGAAAAAATTAAACCATCTAAGTGAAGTAAGGTAAGTATTGTTTTTTTTCAATAAACTTTGTTCAGACTAAATTTTAAATGTGTGTTATTTATTTGTTATAAATATATATTGTTAAAGGAATATGGCAATATTTATATATTCTGTTCAGTAGTGTTGTTGTGATTCTATAATTTAAGCTTTAAAAACTTACTAAGATATTTTAAATCTTTTTATAATCGTCTTTTGGAGAAATAAAGTTAAAAATAACAAAAAAATAAGTAAAAAAAATCTTTGATAGTAACGGAATATTATTTTAGTAAGGAACTTCATGATCCATCCTAAGCATTGTAATGTTAAATATCATTATTAGCCACCCTTTAACTTTCCGTAATTTAATTAACATTAAATATTGTTTGTTCCACAAGTATAGTTATAAAGTTTAATTAATGACTTTACTCACAACTATTCGTACAATGGGTTTAAATTTCTGGCCATAAACTTTGATGGAATTTGCTCTTTGTATGTTCCCACACCTAAACAATAGCCCCTGTACGGTGTACGGATACAAAAGGAATTTTGTTCTTTTGCACCACACGCACACTGATGCAAGGAAACAGATATGTATATTTGATATCTTTTAACACAAATTCTTGTATTAAAGGTCATGATCCTATTAATTACTTTAGATATGCAAGCTTTTCGTAAACTAAATTTAGCAAAGTATTCAGATTGCAATAATTAAGTTCCACGTCTCCGAGTTCATGTCAGAATTGAGATTTGTCTAGAAATTTGTCAACACAACTGTACCGCTTTCTAAACTTTAGATAGTCTTTGAGTATATAATTTACCTCATATTTTTCTTTTTTGAAGAAGAATGTTAAGACAATGAATTTTTTTTGAAAATTACATGATTTTTATAAGAACAACTTTATAAGAACATGAGCCTCGGATTTTGCTGAAAAATAAAAACAAAATTAGAACTGCTTTAGGCTCACACTATTGTTGTTTTCATAGCTAAAAACAATCAAAAAAGTCTTGACGTAATTTTTCTCTGCAGGATAAAACACCATTGAAAATTTAGCATAGCGAAAAAAAGTCTCAGACGTAAATTGAGAATCCATAAATTTAGTCTCCACAACAACAACTTTGCAACAAGGGCTATTTGCTTGTCACAAATGATATAAAAGCCGGTCGGCTCCGATTATGTTCGTTCTATAAGTGAGGAATAACGTAAAAGGGTCCCACATAAGCCGGCCTGCCCCGATTATGTTCATTCTATAAGTCTCAAATAATATTAGACTGTCGTCCGTTTTTTAAGGCGAGTGTAAAGGAAAGTGCGCATGATTTTTATAATCCAAATATCATCTATAAGTAACATTTTTATAACCTGATATGTAGATATTTTGGAAGCTCTTATTTTTCTCAATTGAGTGATATTATTTTTTTGGGAAAAATATTAAGGTCGTTTGAGGGTTAGGTGTATACAAAGTTTACCCCAGTCTCTCCAACTGATGTTTCTCTTACAAAACGGCTGAATTTTTTTTCAAAATTTTTTGACCATTCTTCCCAGCTGGGCTGTATCTAAAAAGGGTTTTTACTATTTTGTTCAAAATTTTATAGTTTTTTAACTATTTCATATTCTTCCAAATGCTACTTTTTCAACTTGTTTTCTTTCACATAGACGGCTGTAAAAAAATTTAAACTTGTTTTTACAAAAAAATAAAAAAAACCTTTTTAGATAAATTATTTATTTCAAAACAGCTCTCCTACACAGACGTTATTTAGTTATGTAAGAGAAAGTTCAGATGTAGATACCATTTTATCAAAAAATAAACACTGAGTTTTAAAAGCGTGATATTTTTCTCTTTGAAAGGTGAGAAAAATATCAGCTCTTCAAAATTGTTTTTTGTTTGAAGGAAATATGCGCACGTGAGCACATAAATGAAAAAAGTGGGAGTTGTTGGATGTGGAATTTAAAACTAACATGGGGAAAAGTAGAAAAAATAACCAAAGTCTCGAAAATTCGTTTTTAACTCAAAATCAAGATGATACTAAAGAAAAATTGATTGAAGAGATGGCACAAATCGGGTTTGTGTTAATTTTTACTCTGACAACGTCTTTCCCAGTACTTTTTGTGAAATATTTTTTTCTAAATTATATGCAAAATGACATATTTCTGTAGATACAATGGCTCGCTGTTTGTGAGTGGACTTCAACAGTCGGTTTCTTCACGACAAAAACGTGGAAAAAAGAATAAGCAAATTCGCTATGTGCATTACTGTATATGGGCAAGGTTTTTATATAAAAAAGAGATTGGTCCCGAGCAAGCTTCGTATGGGTATCCAGAGTGTGTTTTGAAATATATACGACTATTAGCGCCTGGCGATATCGTCGGAGAGATTCGTGAAGATGCATACGAGGTAAAGCTAGAAGAATTTTGCGATGCCCTTGATATACCTGAACTTATATAAAACTATGTAGCTAAAAACCTTGTATATAATTATATTATTATCTAAGTTTATGGAATATTACGCCAAAAATAGTTCATTTTTCATTTACGTGAAACCCTTGTGGTTTGTACTGGACGCCTTCATTTCTTTGATCTTGTGATTTTATATTACATCTCTTGCGTAGTCTTCTGTTCATTTTGGCGTTGTCTCTAACTGCATTATCACCATTTTCGACTCTTTCTTTATCCATTTCACACCATTGGTGTAGCGACGATGCAAATGTTTCTATTTCTGCCTTTTCGAACAATGCTTCTAACGTGTATTGCATGCCGTTATTATATATGCACACAGCTAAGCTGAGCGCAAATGACATTTCAAGAGGCGAGTTGTATTGTTCTTTAGGGCAAATACTCCACAAAAGGCTGTTAAACGATTCATTTGAATTTTGGTTTGCGCAATTTTTACATCCCTCTAAAAAGGATTTACCAGCGAGACGTTTAAATATAGGGGTGATAGCGTTTATAATAGCATTTGTAAACGGTGATTTAGTCGGCTTGTATGTGTTCGCTCCTGTCGAAATATCACGTTGGTAACTGCACCAGCTTCGTTCTCCATTTGGACAGTTATCGTGTTGAGGATTATCCAAGGTACTAGAATAATGTTTGATGATAGGCCAGGTTTGTTGAGACATCTTTTCTGGCTTCCCCTTGTTATCGCGTATCGTTCTTCCATAGAAGTTTTGCATCGCATCGATTTTTGCAATTGTTAATTGACCCTTCCCGCTAATCCCTTTTCCGTCTTCCAGTTTCTTTCCTTTCAAATCTTTACATAATTTTCTCAAATTGTTTAACATTCGCTTTGTTACGTGGTTTACGCATTCCATCTTTTCAACGAATACAGCAGCCCCACATGGTCGTTGTTTATTGACAGCTGAGTATGCACTACTATCACCATCTCCAATGAAGGGGTTATAACGGATGTTGCGCGTTTTGATAGAGCGCTCATACATATCTATCACCCCATCGCTTTACATTTTCTAAAATTCAAATGTAGAGAAACATAATATTTACACATGATAGACTTTCTAGTTTATAGCGTCCTTATTTCGAAAGGAATTGTATACCTGAGGACTTGCAAAATGATTCTTCATGCATTTAGGTTCGTGTTCCACAAACAAATCAAGATATTCAATCGATGACACTGTACCATTTCTCTTTTTCTCTTCCATTGCATGGCATTGGTTACATAATCTGCATTTCAATGATACGTCCAGAATGTGAGATGACACTTCAGCAATAGCAGACACGACACCTCTGCTAGCATTCCATCCCCTGCTACTCCATGTCCCATCAAAACTTGTCGGAACATCTACACTTCTGATGACGACGTCCCATACTCCTTTTTTACCAAATCCTTTGCTCTATCAGCTGCCATCTTCATGTTTTCTTCGCGCAATTCAAGCGCTTTTTCTTCCCAAAAGACAGTGTGCTCGTTAAAGGCAGGTCTGGTGATTGGCGAAGATAGACCCAACACACTACAAATTTTCAGCAATCCTCTTCTTCTTTTGCCAGCCATACGACTGGCTAGTACTATTGATGTTGAAATAATTTCCACTCTTCTTGGTATTGAAACAGCTTTCTTCATTTTGACAAGCAAAATTTGAGCATTGTACGGAGAACTTCGTTCCCAGACCTGCTCTATAATTTTTGAGTTCGACTATATTGATATCGCTATGACATTTCTTGCATATACACTAATATTAGTCACACAATTTATCAACGAGTTCATTTCCAAAATCCAACATGCGGGTGATCCATGTTTTGAGTTTTCTTCCTCACTGTCACCGTCGCTTATCAATGAAACATCAGGTATCTTATAATGGCTAGAACATAACGGAACGGAAGATGAATTAGTGGAATTAGTTTTTTGTTCTATGCGTCTCTTTGCTGGTGAATCCATGGCTTTTTTTCTGCGTTTTCTTTTTTTCGAATTCAAATAAGGATTGTGATGACTTTCCATGGTTATAAAGATGTTTTATTGTGACAATTCTCATAGGGAAATAAAATATAGACAAAGATAATTGTTACTTTACTGCGCAATTTTTTTTTTGAAAGTTCTATTCATTTGCGAGATAACACCTCTTCAGTATGATACAGAAAGAGTGTTACAAAGATCATCACAGCGTTATTAGTGGGTTAACATAAACAAACAAAATAAACAGAGATCCAGATGGAATTTATGAAAAAAAAATTCATAATTAAAAAGTTTAATATATTTTGCCCTAATTTCACGAAGAAAAAAAAAATAAAAATAAATTCATTTTTTTCCTTTACACTCGCCTTAAATGGAGCTAAATGAACATTTAGCTCATGTTAATTGTGGTGACTGCAGTAATGTCTCTGTTGCCTCATACTTACTAATGTTCTTAGGATCACATATAAGGGAACTTTACTTGAAACAATATTGGCCAATACAGGATAGGAGACTTGCCTCACCTACCTGCTTTAAGATGCCTCGCTTATTAGGACAGGCCTATAAATACCTGTACATTATCCATTTCAAGTTTGGCTGTGTGGCCTGTTGATTATATCATTACTTGATATTATTACTGTATGCTATTATTAATTTATAATATTATTATTTATATTGAAGAATAGAAGAGAATAATGAGATATGAGGAAGTAATGCCATGGGAGACATTCACAATTGCAGTGCAGCCAAGATGTACATGTCATTGTGAGTGTGTCATACTATTAAAGTGCATTATGATGAAGAGATAATGAGATATGCCGTGGGAGACATTCAAGCTTTTGGTACCATTGAAGTGCATATGATGAAATGCTGTGGGAGACATTCAAGCTTTTCGTATATACCATTGAAACGCATCATGATGAAGTTATGATGAAATGCCGTGGTAGGCATTCAAGCTTGTCGTACCATTGAAGTGCATTATGATGAAATGCCGTGGGAGACACTCACAATGGAGTGCGGCCTAGATATAATGTCATTGTGAGTGTGTCATACCATTGAAGTGCATTATGATTAAGAGAATAACAAGATATGCCGTGGGAGACACTCACAACGGAGTGCAACCAAGATGTACATGTCATTCTGAGTGTCTCATACCATTTAAGTGCATATGCTAGGGTTATTACTGTTTTTGTATCTGCACATGTATCTGTCCTGCCTGTTATTGTTTAATCTTATTGCCTGGCATCCTGATCCATGCCCCAAATATACAATTGCGTTCCAATGCGAAGGATGTTGTATAAATTTATTTCATAATACAATGTTCTCTTCTATCATGATGTGTTATTACTGAGGAACCCGGACAATTAAGTAACAAATGATATTAGACTGTCGTACATAAGCCGGCCTGCCCTGATTATGTTCATTTTATAAGTGCCAAATAATATTTTTTAACTGTCGTACATAGTCGGCTTGTCCTGGTTATGTTGCTGTGATTATTTATTTTCTGCCCTGTTTAATAAACGGGGCAAGCTGCCGTGTACAAGAGGGTTCCCGATAAACCACAAACGCCCGCATATATAAGGGCGAGTTTGGGCGACTTTTCGAATTAAATTGACGGTTGTCTGCCGAAACCGCCAGCACTTTCCCGAACACGCCCGGAACATTCCCGAAATGCAACACCTTGTAACATAAACATGGCGGACGACAGTTGCAAGAATGCGCTTGAAGAGGAAAGGAGTTAATAAAGTTTATATATGAGTTATTTATCAAGTAACCATGATATGAGAATGGTTAGGTGGATGTGTAACGCCAGTCTGAGAGACAGAAAGAGTTCAGATGAGCTAAGAAGCAGGCTAAGTATCCGTAGAATTAAAGATGTTATCCAGATAAGAAGATTGAATTGGCTGGGGCACTTGGAAAGAATGGAGGAGGATAATTGGGTAAGAAAGTGTAGAGACTTGATAGTTCCTGGGGCAAAGCCCAGAGGCAGACCGAGAAAGACTTGGCAGGAGGTTATAAGGACAGACTTGATACAGAGGAAGTTGAGTTTAGATCTAACACAGTCTAGATCAGATTGGAAGAGGGTCATTAATATACCCCGTCCAACCCATGCTAGCATGGAAAACGGACGTTAAGCCGAGAATGATGATGATGAACCATAAAAACAGTTCTTTTAAGAACTTAGCTACCACATAGTTAGTTCATTTCTTCGAGAGTCATTTGTGGTGAATCTTTTTTTTTTCGGGCGGCTTATCGGCACCCTCGTCCTGTGTACACAGGACGAGGGTGCCGATTACAAACGCTGCCCGGCCGGGCAGCGTTTTTAATCCGGGCAGAACAGAAACGGTTAATAAATTCAGAAACAATTTCTGCTTTGAAAAAAAAAAACATAAAATCTGGTTTCTGAATTCTTTTAAAACAGTTTCCATATACAGAAACTGTTTCCAAATCTAACCCTTTCTATTCCTTGGAAATAGCGCTCTAGCTAGCTAATTTCTCAAGCCAGCCGCTATTAAGAAGGAGGACAAACATATTTTGTTTGTAGTTAGTTCCTAAAACTAAAACATCTCGACCCCCCATCTTCCTAATAAAAGTTCCTAATAACAAAAGAGAAAATAACTTGAAATTCGAGAAGAAAACTATCAAAGAGAACATCGGACGCACGTTATTACGCGCGACTTTTCTACCATTTTTCATTACAGCCGATTCACTTACTTTTACGGTAACGAAAAAGTTAGACCTCTCCGACTATTTTTAGTTTATTTGCCATATATCGTATGAAAACACTCTTGTTACACCGTCATCACAAGGTCGGATGCGATGATCATCGATCTATTATCCCCTTTATGTTGTTGCTTATATGAACAGTAGAGAATATGCTATTAACTTAGTAACATTTGGAACATGCGAATGAGGGAGATGAGTACATGCTGTATGTGTCGGCATCATCAGTGAAAAAAACTTTTTTTCGTGGACTTTTTTCGCTCTTTTGATATATCCGGGACGATGCGCAACTTTTTTACTACATATCGAACAATGAACTCGTAAGGCGTTTAAGAATGTTCGCGCTAAGAATGTCTTTTAAAGCTTGGTTTCCGTTATGATGTGTTAACGTGACTTATATTTTTGTTGCATGGGTTAAAATTAAATTAATTAATAGTTTCCACTTTAGATGAAAATCTTCCGAACATCTCCCAGCAGCGCAGACAATAAGTGACAATGTAAGTAAAGATAGTTTAAAGGAATAGTTTGCACTACACTATGAATCACTATGGGTGAAAGTGTGCCTGAAAAAAACTAAACCTATTTACGTGTGTGGGGTTTACAGGCCACCTGGAGGTAGTGATTTGCAGAGTACCGAAAACCTGTGTACTCATTTTAAACAGTGTTTTAATAAACTCCCAAAAGAAAAATAAGTTTTTATCTTGGGAGATTTTAACTGTAACATGCTTTCAAAATATGCTCTTTCCTCCAAAATAAAGGAATTATGCTCCACTCTTTTCCTAAAACAACATATTACGGAGCCAACTCGTGTTACTGAAAATAGTAGCACTCTTATAGACTTGATACTTTCTAACAGTTCTTGTATTTCTAAAACTGGTGTCATGGATTTAGGCATCAGTGATCACAATTTAGTTTATGTGATCAGAAAATTCCAAAGGCCAAAATTTGAACCTAAAACTATCAAGGTTCGTAGCTACAAGAAGTTCAGTGAAGAGGCTTTTCTGAAGGACCTCAGGAATTTAGACTGGTCATATTTTAATAATTATGATGACCTTGATGAAGCATGTGAGAAACTGAATAAAAATGTTAAAACAATGGCTGACAAACATGCCCCTTTCAAAACACATAGATTTTCTGGCCGTGTTGAGGCATGGGTCACTGATGAATTAATAATAGCCATCAAAGAAAGAGACTTCTTAAAACGGAAAGCATCAAAAACAAATTCCATCATAGACTGGGAAGCTTTCAAACAAAAAAGGAACCAGGTAATAGGTCTCAAAAATCGACTCAAAAACGAGTACTATAATGACGTTTTGCAGGACTTTCAAAAACGGCCAAAACAACTTTGGAAAACCCTAAAAAAACTGGTTCCTGATAAGTCAGGTACAGAAACTTCTCACCCAAAAGAAATTTCCAACACATTCAATTCATTTTTTGTCAGTGTTGGTGCCAAACTAGCCTCTAAATTTTCTTCTGACACTACTAATGTTAATCCACCTGTTAGCGGACACGATTTTCGGTGGGCTCGTATTGAGACCAAAAGTGTCGAAAAAATAATTAGTTCACTAAAACTTAATAAAGCTACAGGCTTGGACGGAATTGGTTCACGACTGCTAAAAGCAGGTTCGTCAGTTTTAAGTATTTATTTATCAAGTCTTTTCAACAAATCTTTATTTACTGGTTATGTACCTAAATGTTGGAAGACTAAAAGGGTCTCGCCTATTTTTAAAGTGGCAATAAAACAGATCCTACTAATTATCTCCATTTTGCCAATTCCTATGAAATTTTTTGAAAAGTTAGTGCATGAGCAAATGTCTCATTTTATTTCTGAGCACAACTTTCTGAATGACAGACAGTCCGGATTTCGAAAACTCTTTTCCACAGAAACTGCAGTAGTCGATGTCTCTGATTTTATTCTTACTGAGCTCGACCAACATAACTTTGTTTGTGCTGTGCTCATTGACCTTAAAAAAGCTTTTGACATTGTTGATCATAAAATTTTGTTAAAAAAGCTATGGTGTTTTGGCATCAGAGATGATGCCTTTGACTGGTTCGAGTCCTACTTAACGGGCCGAATGCAGCTGACTCTTGTAAACGACACAGGATCAGATCTGCTTCATGAAGACGCTTTTGGGGTGCCGCAGGGATCTGTGTTGGGACCCCTGCTCTTTCTTTTGTATATTGATGACTTAAAATCTGTCATCAATTCAAACTACCACCATCTATGTGCAGATGATACAATAATTATTTCGTCCCATAAAAACTTGGATACCCTTGTCTCCCAGGTCGAGTTAGAACTTTCGCAAGTCGACCTCTGGCTGAATAATAACAAAATGACTATTAATACGGACAAAACTGAAACAATCTTTTTCGGCAACCACAGCCAGTTAAAAAAAGTTGAGAACAAAACTATCAACTATATGGGTATTCCTTTGAAGAGGAGCGAAAAAGTTAAATATCTTGGGGTAACATTTGATCAAAAAAAGCAATAGGAAGAGCACATTAATGACATAAATAGAAAAATACTAATTAAATATTCTAAAATTAGAACCATTGCATCCTGTTTAACACCTCACACAAAAAACCTTTTAATTAATGCACTTGTCATGCCATATTTCAACTACTGCTCCTCGGCATGGGCTTGTGCCACCCAAGGTAGATTGGGAAAACTAGAAAAACGATTAAAATGTGTCCGTACCTTTCTTGGGAAAGAGAGGGAATATTCAATGAATAATTTACTCATCAAAAACGATGCCATATTAGTTTTCAAAGCCATGAATCACATTGCTCCTGATTGCATGCGCTCAAAATTCCTTTTGACAAAAAACTGTCATAATCATCAAACAAGAGGAGCTTCAAAAAACAGGTTCACACTTCCCTTGGTCAACACGGAATTTGGCAAAAAAACCTTCCCATTTAGAGCTGCAAAAGTGTGGAATAATCTTCCAGACCAAGTGACCTGTGATGGAAGTCTGCTTTCGTTTAAGACTTCCATCTCTAATGTATTTGGCAAATTCTAATGGAGATCACTTTTTAACTTTTTAATTTTTGTTATTTATTCTTTTTCTTTTCAATTTTCACAGATTATAAATGTTACTATGTTTGATTGAGCTGAGGCAGTCTAAGGTTTATCATTTTTTGTTTCTTTTTTGTTCTAGTGGCCCCCAGTGGAAACAATCCACTAACTATAGGTTTTTGTGATTTTCTGGGCTAGCCACTTTAAATATTTATTATTATTATTATTATTATTATTACACTGCTTTTACAGTGCGTAGACGTAGGGTCCTTTCCGTTTTCTTACTGCTTTATCGTTGGGATCGTTGACCTTCATGTTGTGTGGATTCTGCAAGTTTTCCTTCTTCCTTAATTATTATTTACTCAACATTTTCAATTTTTTGTAAGTTATTTATAAACTTTTATTTACTTCTCCTTCTTAATAAAAATATGACTTTATGCAGTCTTGGTCATGAATATTTGCACCCGCGTGCGGTGGTACGTACGCCTACACTAATACAGGCGTTAGCTTATGATTTTGGCGTGCAATTATTACATTCAGGAGAGCGACAGCGCGGAGTTTTTGAAGCATTGTTTTTTACTCTTTATTTGCTTCTCGTTTGTTGACTTATTTATTTCAGCAACAAGATGTTTACAAGCCATGTTCACAACAAGCTGCCATATTGAATGAACCATGTGAAAAGTGTATAACCCACTTTGATCCAGACCCCAAACAACCAAGTAGTAAATGCAGGCTTCTCATTTTGAGGCATGCGATCGCGTTCCTACGCCCTATCGCGTACCTAAATTACGTGAGGTACGGGAAGAACCGCGTACCTCCGTTGACAGATTACTTTTAGATCTGAGAATTATTGAATAATCCTGGTCCTTTTAATCCACGAGCAAGCCTATTCATAGCCAACCTGCCCATCCTAGCTAATTCACCGACTCCTGACTTAGTTAAAAGAACTACGTAGACATAAATCTCTTTTGCCTGGCCCCTTCGTCGTTGGTAACCAGGTCTTACACAAGAAATCCAGCCATGCGGTTCTTAACTAATGCGGAGGTGAACGCCGACGGAGCACGGATAAAGCAAGTCTGCAAAACTGCACTTACAGGCGGAACAGACATTTTATCATGGATTTAATTGTAGATAGTTTCTTCATTTGACAAAACAATTGGAAACCATAGCAGGTCCGAATTTAATGGATTTTTTTCTTAATGCCGCAAGTGTTATTCAAACAATTTTAAAAACGAAACCCACGTCTCTATAAATATACAAAGTTTTGCTATGTATGTATCTATGGATACTTAGAACGTCGTTCGTTCGAAGTAAACATGTTATGCTGCATTTTTCTCACCTGTTTTTTTCACGTCCCACAAAAAGGTTATTTGATCTTTGATCGACGGGTGGTTTATTTCATTCGAAACTGATGGATCAAATTCATAAATTTAACCTTCAACCTCGGTGCCTTTCGATTCGTAATAATGATCGACAAGAATGTATATCGTATTAAAAAGAAGTCCAGAAGTTCTCTCTCCCACACGACACAGCAGGCAATAAGTAAGCCCTGCCCTCGGTTTTGTGAGGAGTGATGATCTACGAAGACTCTCAATTGAGCTTCCTGTACAGTTCTGCTTTGCATTGAACTGTGCCTGTGACAAGCATTTTTGAAGTATGTCACCGGCGATTTCTGCGATATTCAACTTAATGATGCCCTGACCTTCAGTTCGTAAATAGCACGTGTACAACTTACTTCCTAATCAGTTTATCTTAAAACATAGAGAGCTAGTTGGGACAGAACTATTAAGGTGGGTATTTAATAGAAATACATTTTAGAGATACATTTTAACGCGGAAGAACAATTATGTATTGGGTAATAAAGCTTGGGTAGGGGATTACTCTAAAATAGCTCAGTTCTGCTTGGCGTGTGTACGAAGTAGAACAAGGCGTGCGATAAAGAGCACGCCCGAATTTCACATGGCGTGTGCGGAGGCGTGCGCGTGCGATCGCACGCCATTCATGACCAAGACTGTTTATGCGTATTTTTCTTTTCCAATTTCTCTCACTTCACTCACAAACCATACTGTCGGTGCCTTTTGATCTTTTTTTTTAATTATTGGAGTTGTTACACGTGCTGTGTGATCGTGGTGTGATCGATCGAACGAAATTTCAAAAAAAAAACTACTTATCCGGTAGGTGTTAATTCCATTTAACGTTTGTTTAGGACATTAACTCATCAAAAAGATCTCATGAATATCCAGGCTAGTGAGAGTTTTGGGGGGGAGTTCGCAAGACTCCGAGTTAATCCCGCGCAGAATTATCTGGCGACGTTCTACCTGATGGAAATACCAAGCATTTTGGTGATCTCGATGACATGCAGTAAATATTGCAGAACATTCAACATTTCGTTAGACAACCTTACCTTAACTCCAACTAGATAGCTATTACACTATGACGATTGTCGATAAATTATGTGAAATTGTCTTTTCTCGTTGCTATTGACGTATAAAACTGTTCTTTATATTTTAACTTTTGTTAGGGAAGCTATATAGCTAGCTAGCTATATTGTGATGAAAAGCAGGCCACGGATGCAAACCTTCTAAAGTGTATAAATTTCGTAAGATATGTCTTGTAACTACTCTCTTGAATGTGCTACCAACACCATCATGATTGACCCTAGATTGTTGTAATTTGAACTTCTGCACACTTAAACCATTATTTAACAGTTTGTTTTCAAATTGGGAAAATATATTTTTTTCTTTAATAAAATTGTTTTACCCGGGATAGCCTCTTCAGTTCCTATTGGTTCTGTTATTAATGAGAGTCCTGCTAAGGGATTTCGTAATGCGTTTAAAGCTCCCATTTGAGCTATGAAAGTTTTGCAAGTACAGCAATCGCTCTACTCTCTAGACAACCACCTAAGATAATCAATCCTATTCTAATGCTGATTGCTAAGCAGAAAGAAGCATAGATTCAAACTTTTATAGTCTCTGGCATGACTTGGCTGGGGTTTGAACCCAAGACCTCCTGCACTGGAAGCAAACGCTCTACCACAAGGCTACCAGTTCATTGTGTGTGTGTTACCACGAGACCTTTACCTTTGTTGCATACATTATAAAAAATTGAGGCGTTTTCGAGCGAGTTCAGGATAGTGTAGGTGGTTTTGAAGGACAACCGCCAATTTAATTTAAAACGTTGCACGAACTCGCCCTTATATACGCAGGCGTTTTCCCCTCTTTGTGTTATATACAATTGATATGGTTATTGAAACATATATACCAAGGCCACCCTATAAAATACAATCCTGTAGTTGCCAAAAGTGTTGAAATGAATAAAGAATGTAAGATTCATGCTTTTTTTGATTTGTTTGCAAGATATTCAACGTTAAAGTTGCAAAATATTAGCCAGGGAAGAAGCTTCTTCTCAGTCGTTATCTTGTTTCTAAATGTATATAAATAAATTCCTTCGTGGGAGGGCTCCCGTGGGACGTCAACTCCCGGATGATATTTTTTCTGCCCAGGATTTTATATACACAATATAGTTTTATATATACCATGCAGTTGTTTTGTTTTGCTTCTTAATATTTGTAACAGATACTGACCATGAGCTTGTAACAGGTACTGAAGATGAGCAATTGGAATTGTTTTTCTAATTCTCACACGCAAAAGTCTGCAAAAGTGTAGAGAAAATACAGCAATGCCCACATACACAGAGTTTTTGTTGTTTACAATTTGACTCGATAAGCGTTTTTGATTTAAAAAGTCCCTCATCGCTAGATTATCTGCAGAGTTGATCATCATAACCATGTGAGTAAACACAGAAAGGACGGATGCGCATGCTAAGACACCTACTGGTCAAAGTTGTAGCATGGACCAGGTTCTTGGCCTAGCACCTGGTTTAATGCAACTTTGTCCCAGGGGCATGAGGATGAAATGCGTAAGTGACACGAAAAACAAGTATAATAAAACAAAAGGCAGAAGGACAAGTATGCGTTTCATCCTTGATATCATAAAAAACATTGCATGCCCTTCGATCAAGGTTAACATTTGCACAAAACATGCAGAGGTTCAAGCAAGCAGAAAAAAGCACGCAAAGCAAAATAGAACCCCATAAATTCCTGCATCGTACCAATATAATAGAGAAGCTGTATGTTTAACATAAAAGAAGATCACACACTAAAATTTACACAGGACCTATGCTCAAACACATAGACTTGGTAGGCTTAGATTAAAAACTGCCACATGGTTTCTGCCAGCATTGATCAAAACATCTGTTGAGAAGTGTTCATCTTATATTACAACTGGATTCGGAAGAGTATCTACTTCGTTATTAAGTCCGGATACAACCTTGTCTTCAGGGGTTCTTGCCTTTTTGATGATGGTCGTCGCAGCTCATTTCTTGTTTCTTACCTATTGGAAGGCTAAAAAAAGAATGCCTTATTCTACTTCCATTTTTTTTTTGCAAAATACCTATAGCGCAAGTAGACATTTTATAATTACTCACAAAATTAAACTTAGTTCTAATAATTTCCTCTTTTTCTCCAAAGTTTGCGACAACATGTTTAAGTTTTTTTTCATCCAGGAGATGACGTCAAACTGGGTTTAACCAAAACATTACCATAAATGGCATCTTTTTACGAGAAAGCATTTTGTAAACACAAGAAATTATAGCTTTATATTTGCTTATTATTTCCAATTTTACTTAATATATAAATGTTAAATTACTAATTCTTAACGTAGTATAAACAGGATAAGATGAACTTTTTTTAAAGTAGGAGGTAAGCTTTAAAGTCAACATATGAAAACGCAATAGTTTGATATTAAAATTTGAAATTTGAATTATTGAGAACTCCATGTTGTTCTGACGTTCCTTTCTTTCAAGGTCTAATTATTCTCTTTCCAATTTAAATTTTGAGACTGTCTCCATCGTTATAACCAGTAACAGTCACCAAACGTCAGTGTTTCGTTTGGTGAACAGATGTTAATGAAAAGAAATTGATGCTTGTTTTAAAACAAAAAATATCCACAATAATCTTTACACAGTGTGAATATTTTTGTTCAACGTGCATGGATAATGTGAGTATGATAACAGTATTGTATCAGAGTAAGATAATCTGCTTAATTGAGATTTCCTGTGATAAATCTTTAGAATTGAAAAACACACATCCTACAAAAATAATATATACAACAAAACACCATGACTGGAAATTATGTCCAAGAAAACAACATGATTGTGTTTGTTTGGGGCACAGCTACACCTCCATCAGATATGGCAGAAATTGTTGCGTCAATAAAAAAATTAGTTGGAAGTAATGGACAAGTTAAGATTGAAAATGCAACCATGCTTGTAAAATGTTAGTAGAGTATTTATTAAACCAAAGTTTCTGTTTTATTTTCTGCATGTCTAAAGGGTAGTTTACGCTGCGACAATATATTGTACACAATTAATTGTGCACAATAGTATATTCTTGTAAAATATATTGTACAGATGTAACCATTAAAGCTCACAATTTTTTTAAAATTAAATCAGTTTGATTTGAAGAAACTAGTGGCAGGTTCCTATTAAATTAATTTCCAAAGAATTAAGCACCCCTTTTTTAGGTATTACTGAACCAAAAGTGTGAACTATTTATATCCTTCTTTTATATAATTGTACAGGATTGAACACCAGTTACTACATTTAATTGTACAAATATTGCATACAATTTATTATTGCAGTGGAAACTCCCCGTAAAGATGTCTTATTTAAGAATTTTTTGTGCAGGAATCGTTATAGTTGCTGTGAATAATGTTACCAATTATTATTTTTAGTTCCTGATGATATTCTCCTGCTCTTGTTTAACAACCGTATTCAATATATTTGTTTAATGCTCTTGTTTCTTTTAGCGGGACATGACAATTCATCTTTTGATGTTGTGATATCTGGCACTGACCAATCACCCTTCGCACACACAAATGATTTGCTTGCCGAAATGTTGAGAATATTAAAACCAACTGGTCATCTTGCAATCAAAGAATCAAAAGGTTTATTATCTTTGCCATTTGAATTTTGTTTTGAAGAATTTTTTTGAAAATTTGATGTAAGTGCTACTTACGTAACCCTATTTTTAAGACTGAAGTAACACAAAAAAAAGGATATGTTAAGTGTGGACTTGAAAAAGTTTAAAAAAAACGTTTCAAATTAGGGTCTATTAAAGTAACGCCTTGCAAGTAACTTAAATTATTTTTGCTTGTCCTGGACTAATAATGTTGGTATTCTATATTCTTTATTTTGTTATTTTTGCAACTTGATTAGAAAAAAGTCAGAAAAGCTGGGAATTTTAAGCCTTGCTAAAGGGTATAATAAACATCCTGTTTTAAATTGAATATACTTTTTGAATTTATGTCTAGGTGAAAGGTCAGCAGATAAACTTAAGTCAGTGTTAACTTTTGCTGGATTTACAAAAATTATGCAGGTAAGTTAAAGAAAACCATATAACACCTGTTTTGCCTGTATTAAAACTTAATGTACAGTTTACTAACGCTCAGTGGCACTTACTATTACTCTAATCAATTCAGGAAAAGTAAAACTAGCTTGCTGAGCCAGCCAAATTCCTGGTTAACAGTAATTTGCATGCATAATAAATTAGTTTGTGTCTCTTAAAAATAAAAATTAAGTATAAACACAACATTCTTTTAGAAGGAATATTTTATAGTCAACACATTAGCATATTAGTATTTAAGGCGACTCCAATTTAATTAGTTGTTCTACGGGCCCGACTGACCCTAATTTTCACGAAAACAAAAAATAATAATATCAAGCAGAAAAGTTTTGAAGAAAAAAAAGAAAAAAAAAATTTTCTCATCCCATCTCGTGGAAATATAATGAGCATAGAAAATAATCAATGCTGTTATTTTTTGTTGGTTGAATGTCAATCTACAATTATACTAAACAAGGTGAATCAATAACGTTACTTTAGGACCACCATTGGTAAGGCCACTGGAAGTTGATTCTTTGTTCATGGTAATTTGTTGTGATAAAACTAAAATGCGCGATGCGCTAATTTTGTAATCACAAAAATAGTACGTGGTTAAACAGAAGTTTTAATTTATAATAAAAATTAGCTACTTTCGCTAAAATAGTTATAATACAAGTGAAAAACAAGACAGATTATTATCGTAACACCCTCCTTCGTTATGATTAATATAATATGTTTAAAAATTACGCTAGCTAAACTGTAATACAGCAAGACTTTAGTCGATACCATTTAGGAAAATAATTAAAACAAGATGAATACGCTTGTCGTAACACCCTCCTCCGTTATGAATTTTAAAAAAAGGATTTTAACGCTGCGAAAGACTTTAAATATTCTCAACTAAACAACCATAGTCCGAATAAGAATTTGCACTTAAATTTAGATTTTCCTATAAAACTGCGCAAAAAACATTAAAAGAACACTAAAATTGTTTGTTTTATTATTTTAAGTAGGAGAAGAATAACTTGCTGTATAAATTTCGAAACAGCGCAAGTATAACTTGCTGTATAACTTTCAAAACAACACAAGAAAAATTCTGGCTGCGTAACTTTTTTGAGCGTAAGTTTTGAGCATGCAAGTATTTTTATCTTTTCACCTTGAGAACTAGTTACATATTTTTTAGTGAGACAAATTATTATTATTTTTCCTTCACAACTAAAAAATATAAACTGCGTGCATTATGCAAAAATACATAGAAAAACGGTTGTCGTAACACCCTCCTCCGTTGTTATTTTTTATTATTTTTTTGTTGTTCCGACCATACTTTCTTGATAAAATTATTTTTATTTCGCCGACCGACCGACCGTAAGCTACTATCAACTTCGCCCGTAGAACAACTAATTAAATTGGAGTCGCCTAAGAGTAATACGCCCGTTGAAAAATCCACTTAAGCAGAAAAACAATGGAAAAAGTATGGGTTGTTCCTTTTACGAGTTAGATGACGTCAGCAGTGTAAAAAACAAAAAATTATTTCAGGAAATTTTTTTATTCGTTGCCCCTTATGTGTAGATCTTGAAACATTGATGGAGAAAAGTGTATAGGATTATGTACTTTTGACAAATGGTTACAGAGATAATAAGGTTTTAAAGGTTATTTGATGATGTCATCAACCTGTTTGTTCCGAAAGAGGTGGTTAACCTAACTTCAAGAAATTGCTCCCATTTTGGTCCTTGGTGATTTCATAGTTACCCATGCGATAAATGATGTTATTTTCACCAGTTTCCAAGTTATTTGGCCTCAAATCTTAAACTTGACGTCAATCCTGTTTATCAACATTTTGACGTAACATCAAGATGAGCATTTAGTCGGTTAGCAATTAAGATATAGTTGGTTGCTTATTTTTAAGGGGAAAAAGGGAATGTCGCTATTGCCCCGTACAAACAGACAGACTCATTATTATAATAGATTACCGTGTGGACAAATTGGTAAACAGATATTTGAGATAAAATAGACTGATGGAGTTATAAATGATTTATTAACACGTTCTCAGCAAATACTTATTATATTGTATTTTGTCTAATTGGCAAGGCAGAAATGTATTTATATCTAATATTTCTGATTCACTTCTAAAGTACAGTATACTAACTTTTTAGGTCGAAAATAAATCAGACAATGTGATTGAAGTAAGTAGTTTACTGCTCGTCCTTTATGTTTTGTTTATGTTCAATTCAAACATATAGATTTTTAATCTGCACTGTTTTTTTTGCTAGATGACATGCCAGAAACCAAACTTTGAAGTTGGGAAGTCATCAAAATTGCCATTATCGTTCTCTAAAAAAGTAAGTGACTTAAACTATTTTCATTGTTAGGCCTTTGTTTTCATTAAATTTGTACGGATTACAGCTCAGAACTCCTGTATGATATATGATTTAAAGAAAATATTGTAGTAATTGTTGTCGCCTCGTTTTCTTAAATTGCAAATTGGCTAAGAATCATTTCACCAATATTTTGAAATATATATAGGTACAAATCCGGATGTTGTGAAAGTTGGACGTTATCCTTAGATGATATGAATGATGATGATGTGGTACGTATTGTATGTGTCGTTGTAAGCCTTGATTCCTTAGGGTATCCAGACTTATTTGTATTATGCTAATAGACCAAGAAATAGATAAGGAATGACAACTTTAAATTAATTTATTTTGAATGGCATCACTTTAGCCTAAAAATGTGTTGATTGCAAATAAAAAAATAAGCACAAAAAGCATTAATAATTGGGACCCCGTGGTTATGATACGTCACCAGTTTTGTGTTTATTAGAGCAACAAACACAAATGAAATGGGTTTTACTTCCTCATCATCGTTGTCAACACTGACAGGAGTGCCCAAAAGCTACATTAATGCCCTTTGTATGACTGCAGAACACTCAGAAAATGCAACTGGTGTATATAATATTTCCACAAAAGATTACTGCAATTTTACAAGTAATCTTTCTTCATACAAAAAGAACAATATGTTTTGAGAGATTTTCTGCTAATAAATTGTTTAGTTTGAACATTTTTGTTGGTCTGTTTACCTAAAGTCTGGTATTTTTATTTTAAGTTCCCTTTTCTGTTGAAATGCTCAAAAATTCAAATTATTTTTTTTAAAAAAAAGTACTGGTTAATTAATTTTTGTGCAATCTCTTATGGTTAGAAAAAGAGATGTTAACCCAATCTGCATTGACTTTCGGAAGTGATGTTCAAGATTTTGTTTTATCTATTTACACCTTAGCTTTTTGTAGTGTACTGTGTAGTGCACTGTTAATATTGGTTGTTATATTTGATTGTTTTTTTCTTTGTTTGTATAGCAGGATCTAATTGATTTCCGATGCATTACTGGATGCAAATGATTTAAAGCGACCTGATCTGACAGCAATTAAAAGTATGTTTTACACTCTGTGGTAGGGATCGCCTCCAGGATCGTTTAAAAATAATCATTTCAATTTGTATAATATTTTATTTGAACAATCTCTATGTGATTTAAAACAAATTTTTAAAAATAAGTTTACCCAAAAAATATTTGAAATTCGTTTCGATTCGTTTCAAATAGTTTTCAACAATCACTTTATTGATTTCAAATCGTTTGTAATTGATTTCAAATCGTTTCAAAAATTTCAAAATTAATTCATTTCAATACTTTGTTAAATTCATTTCAGTTCAAATTGTTTCCAAATCACTTCTAATGTAACACATGTTTATTACACATCGTTGGTTTAAAGACATTTAATTATCAAATTATGTAAATATCAGCATTCTTCGTCACAAAACTACTAAAAGAGATTGCAGAAAGCTAAGACGTCTTCGTACACCATAAGAACCATCAAAATGGGATCATTAAAAGGGAAAACATCTCTGTAGATCAATTTAAAACCATCAAAACAGGATTACATGAAGCCAAACATTGCCATAGATCTTATAAAAACCATGAAAACAGGATCATAGAAAGGTAGATCGTTTTAAAACCATCACAACCGGATTGTAGAAAGTAAGAAAATTGCTGTAGACTGGTTTAAAACCATCAGAACAGGATCGTAGAAAGCAATAACATTGCTAAAGTTCATTCAAATGGGGTCGTAAAAAACAATAATATTGGCGTAGATCGTTTAAAAATTAACAAAACAGGATTGTAGAAAGTGAAAACATAGCTGTAAGTCGTTTTTAAAACCATCAGAATAGGATTGTAGAGAAGATCACCTTATGTCATTTAAAAACAATCAAAATGGATTGTCGAAGCGATAACATCAACGTAGATCAATTAAAAACCATCAAAACCAGGATCGTAGAATGCGATAACATCACCGTTGTTTATTTTAAAACCATCAAAATGAGATGATCATACAAAGGAAAAAAGTCACAAGTACAAAGTCTCAAACAGTTAGTTTCTAAACTATGCATACGCAATTTTGCTAGTCCATTCAAAGAAGCCTTGCGTAAATTTTAGTTGACATCTGTGAAGTGAAGAAGGAATGTCTAAAAATAGTTTTCCACGTAATAAATTTATCACTTCAGCATTCGTTTCAGACTTTGTCTTAAATTTTGTTTCTAGATTTGTTTTAGAACAGTTTCAAAATTGTTTCCTAGTCACATCTTATTCATTTCCCATTCACTTCCACTTGTATCATTTTTAAGCTTAAAAAATAAATTAAATTTCAATCATTTTCAAATCGCTTCACGTTCGTTTTATGAAACGATCTGTTAACTATTTAAAAAAAATTTAATTCGTATGAAATTTGAAACGGTGGTGGAGACAGTCCTTTACTGACTTTATGTCAAACAAAATAATAAAAGTTACAGTTTAACAAAAACTATTTGAGTTTAAATTGGCAGTGTGGATGCTTTAATATTTTGTAAGTCAAGACTTTGGGTACTATAACGAAACTAAAAATACCAAGCAAGTAAAATATTATCTTTCCAATGCAATTTTTTACAATTGTCTGTTTTCAGAGGAGTGTATTACTCTTTTTATAAATATAACTCTTTGGTGTTCTTTTTCTATAAAATCTTTTATTAATTAAAACTTTTTATATATTTATTGCTTAAAAATTAATTGGCCCATGGAGATATCCACTTGATTTGAAAAGTAAATCATTTTTAGGTGTTGTGCATGGACAAAAAAACAGTATACTAGCCATTAGTCAGTGGAAGAATCCATGGGTCTGCTAGTCTCAGATTTCTGCCCGTCGTATGTATTTCCTCATTGCATGTATAGCAAGCAAAAAGTGGTAATCAGCTACCATTTTGAACAAAAACAAGTTTTATTATAGAGACAAGTCTTTACCCATCGAAAAATCCATGGGGTAGCCATCTTTTATATATTGCATTACGTGTTTTGTAACACAGCGTTTTTCTTGCAGATAGAGACAGACAGAATATAAGGCTATTATTAATATAGAGATAGATATTCATATCTAGGATCATATCTGTCAACATCACCTGTCCGACATTCTGATAATTTTGGCAAATCTTAAAATCTTATTGTCAAATCTTAAAATCTTAATCTAACAATTAGAGTTGAAATTGCTATGTTTGCTATGTAATTTTATCAACCATTTTTAGCCGACTGTGGTACAAGTAAAGGTGGAAAAAGGAAGGCTTGCAAAGGATGGTAATGTCTTGACTTTTAATTCATTTATTTTGGTGGACAATGCTAGATCTAATTGGGAGAAACTAAATTATTTACTTACAATACAATCAACTCTGTTGTTCATTCATGATGTTTTAAACACAAAATAATACAGTCAAACCTGTCTCTATAAGACAGCCAACATTCTACAAAGACCATATTTGATTCGCCATACATTTTTAATACAAATGCTACTGTGTAAGGCCATTGCCTCCTCAACACAGTTAAAGGCTAATTTTTAAATCACAGAATGGCAGCTAATTTTTTAACATAAATGATTGTTGTAAAGGCATTAAAGCACTATATTACTTACAATTTAATATTTGCTAAAGTTGGATTTCCAATGTAGATACACACCTATTATATGGAAAACAGTTGACGCGGTGGCTTTCAGCTAATGTACGAGAATTATTTAGTGTTGTAAAAAAGAAATACACTGCTCAAGATGGGGAATGGTGCAAGATTTGGATTGTGGCTGTTTTACAAAGATTCTTCATCAGATTGCAACTTGCCTTGATAGCCAATTTTTTCTTCTCGCTTGACTGACAGTATTTATTTCACTGTTATCAGAACTCTATATATTTTGCATAGCAGAGTTGAAACTTCGAATGGGATAAGTATAGACTGTTTTGCACATGCTTTTTTAGTACTTGTGGGTTAAAAGAAGAGCTGGAAACTGGTGTGCAAGCTCCGGTACAAGAAAAGTCAGCTTGTGGAAGTGTAAGTAATTAGTTGTTAATGCATGCAAAAATGAGTTATTGGCTTGTTAAGGCTTGTTACAACCAACCTAATAGATTTGAAAATACATTCACATTCAGATTACAACACGGGCACATGCCACAGAATAGACCCATTCAGTGTCAAAATAACTGATATTGGAAAATACGGCACTAGGGAATGGAAAAGTGGATACTAATGCCACAGAATAGACCCATTCAGTGTCAAAATAAGTGATATTGGGAAATGCGGCACTAGGGAATGGAAAAATGGATACTAATGCCACAGAATAGACCCATTCAGTGTCAAAATAAGTGATATTGGAAAATACGGCACTAGGGAATGGAAAAATGGATACTAATGCCACAGAATAGACCCATTCAGTGTCAAAATAAGTGATATTGGAAAATACGGCACTAGGGAATGGAAAAATGGATACTAAACTTAAGGGCTGTTTCACATTAAAGCAACATTTGCAGAAAATTGATGAATATTGCAGAATATTGTCAAGATATATTGATATAGTATGAAAACAAGGTACAATAGATTGATAAGAAATTATAATGTGAATGTCTGCAATATTCTGCAATGTAAAGTTAGTTTTATTTAAAAGGGCTATTAATAAATAAAAAGCACCCATAATAAATTGCCTGCCAAAAGCTTCAATAATTGTGCATGCATAAGTGATCCCAAGATACTGAAAGTACGAAGTACCAATTCCTTTGCCACTATACACAGCACATGGAGTGGTGTTTTTGGCATGGGGAACAAGCGTAGTAGAAGTTCCAAACAAATTATTTTTCTTCAGAAGGCAACCATGCCAGCACTTAAAAAAACCTTTGTCAAACCTGGTGATCATAGGGATCGTTACTTTTAAAAAACCTGGTGATCATACTTGCATAACAAATGTAAAAATCACGCACCGCAGGGTTAATAATCATTTTGGTTTTATTGTGATGGAATTAACTAGCCTATTCAAAGCTAACCTGTACATGCTAGCTAATCCACCAACTCCTGACACAGATAAGAATTTACGGAGACTAAGATATCGTCAACACGGTCCCTTCGTAGTTGATAACCACAGATTACAGCTGATACTTAGCCATGCGATCCTTCACTAGTGTGGAGGTGAACGCTGGTAAAAAATTTCTATTGAATTCGGTTTCAGTGGTTTTATTGAAATCAAAGATGTAATCTGCCAAAACAACAACAAGAATTTTAACAATATTGTGATAAGAATTCAGTAGTATTCCACAATATTATCTCTACTAGTTGATATACTTGTTAAAAAAAATCAACGTAGGCAGAACAACAATGGAAAAAATATCGGTTGTTTTGAAGCTTTGATAAGTTCAGCGGTGGATATACAAAAATGTTTTGTTTACAGTTTCAGTTTGTTTACATTAGCAGATGTTGCCTTAAAAAAGAAAGATAAAATGAAAGGCATGCAATTTAATGCTTGACGTAAGGGCCAAAAAATTACCTCAAAGGTTTATGTTATCAGGGATATTTAGCAAAAGTTGAAAAAACAAAAAGTTTAATTATGTGAAGGTAATCAATGATCCCTTTGAAGACAAACCCTGCAATAACCGATGCTTCTTAAAATTCTTTAATTTTAGATTTGTGTAGAAATTTGCCAGTGTTAAATTTCACAGACATAATTTCTTATCACAACTGATATTTTTCTTATAGTTTTACCTTGTTTTTACTTATTTTTTTCAGTGTAACTTGGGTGATGCATTCAGATGTGCAAGCTGTCCATATCTTGGAATGCCTCCATTTAAGCCGGGTGAACAAGTCACATTGTCGTCTCGCCAGTTAAATCCTGATGTTCAAACATGATTATGATTTGTCATGAAGGTCCTGTTGTATTGTGGGAATGCAGGTTCAGACGTGATGGTTGCGAGTTATTAGAACGGGAAAACTGGCAATTTGGTTGCTAATTATAATGAATATATATATATATTGGATGAAGCTGAATGCTCACACTAGAACATTTTTCCATGAACAAATTAAAGATTGTAGCAACTATGTAAACTTTTGTTGGTGTTGTTCATGTATTGATCACTTTGTAGTTCTTATAATTTTAATTTCGGTATCAATATTGTAATTTATTTGAGTTGTTTTCCTATTGGTGTGATCTGTGTTATTTCCTCTGATCTTGATTATGTTTTGTTGTTGTTAGATCACCCATTTCTTTGAATATAATAAGTTGTTGTGAATAGACTTCTATAAGTAAATTTAAAACAAGCAAAAAACCTTTTTCTAGTAATTATTTTTTGTTACATTGTTTTATTAGCAAAGATTTTTCTGCAAGTACAGTCCTTATTTGTACCTTTCGATTAAATGTCAAAAATAAGAATTTCTGACTGGCTTTTTTTTAATTTAATACCGCAGACATGTGCACTGTAAAGCACTATTTATCTAAATCGCTATAGATATTTTCACTTGCAGATGTGAAAAAGAAAATTCCCAATATTGTGTGTTTTGTTAAATTCAGTAAATAACTTGTTGTTTCATTTCATTAAAGACTTTTAATTCCTTGCATATAATTGACTTACTAGGAATGAATTATAGATTTAAGTTTGCTTTCCACTTTGGTTTGAGTTATTTTAAAGTTTAACAGCTTATACGAGCGTGTTTATGTGTAATTTTAGTAAGAAAAAAAGACACATTTAAGGCAGAAAAACAACTCAAGATTAATTCAAAAAGAAATCTTTCGTGAACTTGTTTGCCAATATTCATTTATCTTTGATAAATCATCAGAGATAAAAATAGAAAAGAAAGTTGAAGCATCACTTAAAACACAGTAAGAATGCTCAAAGTTTTTGATTTAAAAAAAAAACACTTCTTAATCTTTTGTGATGTAAAGAAAGCATAATTAAACCACAGTGGGAACCAAGTTTTATGTGAGATGAGCAGAGACATTATAACATGTATTATAAAAGTTACAGTAGTTACAGTGTAAAATCGTAGATGACAATTGAAATCCTTAACAAAATGATAAATTGTCACATTCGCACATTCACTGAATTTATAAAAATCTACATTTACGTTTGCATTTGCTAGTGTATTGCTAATGTGTGCACAGGGTGGCCAATAATCTGGAAAACAGGGGAAAGTCGAGGAATGTCAAAACTTCTTGGGGGATTTAGTAAGACGGAATTTTGTTGCGTGAAGCTTAGCTATCAATGCTGAGCTGTAATGAGAATGTTGTTTGTGTAAAAAGCAATTTCGCATGAAAAAATAGAATTAAAATTGGCTGATTACGCTGGTGCATATATGTCACACACTATGGTATTATTAAGTCAGTACTGTGCAACAGATACTCTATGAAATTAATCATAATCCATTTTATTCTAGAAAATAAATTTTAATATAAAAACATACTTGAAACTGAAAAATAAAAAAATATGGATGTTGGAGAATTATTGCAATATCAGGTTTGTTGCATTAGTAATTTTATTTATTTTTATGGTATATATGCATGCCCTTGAAACTCTCAAAATTTGCTAAGTTATGATTTCATTCTACTTTTGCCATAACATTCTTTTTCCTACTTGTGATAATGTTTTCATTCTGTTATTTTTTACCGGAACTAGGGAAGGCTATGCTGTGAAACAAAATGTAACCTTTTTTTATATCAGTAAATTATTTTTAACTTTAAAAATATTACAACTTATCTGTTCAGTTATTGTCATTAAATAATTATTTTCATGTCATGAACAAGTGAGTTTATTCTATACAAGTTTTGACAGCTACAGCTGTCACCAACGGCATTGATTGTAATCAATCTCTATTATTATTGTTGCAATTTAACAAGTTACTCTACAAATCTGTTTTATTTGTTCTTTCAGCCCAAAACCGGCTCGAAACGAAGAGTCCCGGAACATTTTGAAAAACGAAAGAAAATGAAGAAAGTAGAAGAAACAGATACGGAACAATATCAGTTCAAAAAGATATTGAAAAGAGGACCAACTGCATCAGAAGTTGAGAAGCCACCTCCTCGAGCAGTTGAACAAAAACAGATGGACATAAAAAAACTTGATCTTAAGGGTCCAATAACTGAGGAAGACAAGGAAAAACTGTTAGCTCTTGTCGAAGATAATGGCGAGGTAGGAAGAGTTATAGTTTGATTTTCTACAGTGTGCTGTAATGTACAATAAGTATAAAACCATACTCAAACAATGTTTTTTGGCAAGTCGGCTCGCTATTTACATTGCGGCTTTTAAGTCCAAAAATCAGGTTTGGTTTTGAATTTTACTTCTTTCATTATAAACAAATTTTCAGCCAAAAAAAGCGTGCCAAAACTTTTGTCTCTTAAATTGCTGTTCCTCCTAAATTGTATTTCTGATGTGTTCTTATTAAAGTTTACTAAAAAAATTCCAACAAAAATGTTTGTGATGAGGCTAAGGATATCGATAGCATCAGCTTGTGAAATATTGGAGAATTTAAAAAATCTAAATTTGAAGTCAAAAACTTCATTTTAAGATTAACCATGATCAAGATAAAAATATATTTTGAGGAAGGACGCGGCTTACGAAATAAAAACAAAATTTATTTACTAACAATTACTTAAGTTTTTCTTATTTTCAGGATGAAATAATTGATGAATCTGCAATTAAGAAGTACATATTGAGTTTTGAGAAAAAAGTTACGAAAAATCAGGAAATGCGAATAAAATTTCCAGACCAACCTCAAAAGTAAGTATGCATGGCTGACCGCAATTTTTACTACTAAGACTGCATATGTAAAGTTGAGGACAGGATTTTAAAATGTTTTCTACATTCAGGAATAAATATTTTTCCTTGTTTGTTCAAAGGTGTTTTCTGTAAGGATCTGTAGAGGTCTGGTTTCTTATTTTCTTTTCTTCATCTTTTAATCATTTTAAATGGTTAAGAATGCCATGAAAAAGATAGGAGGGTGTGCATTACTATATCAATTTTCTGGGTTGATGTACCGTGCAATATTTGCACCAAAAGTTATGTACCTTTGATGCAAATATTTTGACAATATGTATATGTATATATTTTGACAATATGATAGTGCTTTAGGCTCCATAGGGATTTCGTAGCGAGCTTTGCAAATTTTTAATTTATGCCAAAATTAATTTTTGGCATATATACTTTTTTGTACTGTTCATTTTCATAAGTAAAGACAAACAAAAAACATTTATGTTAAAGTCTGCTTCTAGGTTTATGGAATCAGAGTTGGAATTACACGAAGAAATACAAAAACTACATGTTCTGGCAACAGTACCTGAATACTA
This sequence comes from Hydractinia echinata, assembly GCA_030067915.1. Classification (NCBI taxonomy): domain Eukaryota; kingdom Metazoa; phylum Cnidaria; class Hydrozoa; order Anthoathecata; family Hydractiniidae; genus Hydractinia; species Hydractinia echinata. The sequence continues at coordinate 1,129,553 of JASGCC010000009.1, read as the reverse complement.
CGAAATCTTTGTCAAGTTTAATGCTGCAGCAACTTGTTTAGGACTGTTAAACCACGAAAATACAGGTACCATTGAGACTGTTACTTCCTTATGTACAAATTTTGACCTAGAAAAAAATCTGGAAGAATTGAAAATTTTTTGTCTGAAATCGCTGTATTAAAGGGAAATCTTTTTTAATGTGTTTGATTCAACTAATCCACAAAATCACAAAAAATATGACTTATAGTTCCTGAATGTTGTGTTTTCTTCGTAAACCAGCTATTGTTTTGCCTCAAAGAATTGTCTTTTTTTATGGAACACGTACCAATGGTCTGGGACCGAACAACAATAATGATGTAAAAGTGGCTAGGAACAAAAAATCAAGGCTTGAGTATGTGAAAGGCATACTGGAATAAGCTACTGCTGTCATATTCACTATTTCTTAAAAGTATTATACCTAGTTTTAAATGTTATAAAACATACTTACGGTACATATATTTATTCTGAGTAACAGCAGCGACAAGGCTTTGTTATAAAGCCATGCAACCAAACTGAATGATGCTGGAATAATTCAAGGAAAATAATATATTTTCGAAAATGTGTTTTCTTTTATGCACACAAATTGGTTCTTGTCTCTAAGTTTGTTTACTGCTAAATATTTAAAGAAAAAGTTAAACCAAATTATATATATGCCAAAAAATCGTTTTACCCTATCACCAAAATCTGCATCAAAGTTGGAACGAATAACATAAAAAGTATAGCATTTCAAAAAATACGTAAAAAATACCATTTTCATGATGGCCATAAAAAGCCTGTGTCAAATGAATCTTTTTGGAAAGTGGTGGAATACTTTTATAAGAACAGTGACACTAAAACATTCCCATGATGCTGCATTGCATCATGATTTTTAGATACTGCACACATTTGCCAGTAAAAACATGTTAAAAATGACCAGAGAAAATTTACAATTTGGCTCTTAATATAATTAAAACAGTCTGTAAATTCATGAGAGAAATCATAAAAAACGTATTGCTTATCTTGAAGGATGTGCCTCACAATTAGAACTTTGTCCAAATTATGCCTGGTTGTTAAATATGACTATCAATTAAATTTTGCAAACGGTTGTTTAAAATCTTTTCATGTGCTTGAAAAAATCACCACTCTCACATAAAGTTATCAGGGAATATAAATTTAAGACAATGTTTTTATTTATTTATTGCGTGCGACATGTTTTTTGCTGAGGTTTTTGGATATTTTTTTTGCAGATTCAGCCTTAAGCAATTGATTTGCGGAATTTGTTTTTGCGGTTGGGGAAGTTGAAGGATTTGAGTAAATGTTTTGTTCACTTTATTTAATAATTATCATTGCTTATTGCAATTTCCTTGCTAATTATATTCGTGGATGATATTCGTGTAATATTTTACAGAATATACTTTTGTGAATCATAAATAACAATACCATTTTACAGAATTTATTATCGCGTTTTAGGGGAAAATCTGCTAAAAATAAATCAGTAAAAATTAATTCTGCAAAAACTAAAGTATTGATCTCCTATAGGTAATAATTTTTGTTCGATAAAATAAAGATTTACAAAAGTGTGATCCCTACTAAAGCGTTTCACGCACGCAAGAAAATTACATTCTAGAAAACCATGTATTTTATTTTTCTTACTTTTAAATTTGCTTCCTTCCTTTAGATATATCAATCGGCATCGTAGATTTGTTACAAGAGCTTACAGATATGGACACACTTAGCGAAAGTGAAGAAGAAGCAAATGTATTAGTTGATGCGTTGGTGAGTGTGTTTGAAACGGTAACATATTTCAAGACTTGCCAGGACAAGTTAAATTTAATTATATGTTAATGTGTGTATAGTTTAATCAGGTAGTAGAATGACAGGAAGTCTGCCTGCCTGCCTGCCTGTCTGCCTGCCTGCCTGCCTACCTACCTGCCTACCTGCCTCTCCTGTTTGGCTCTCCTGTATGTCTGTCTCTCCTGTATGTGTGTCTGTCTCTCCTGTATGTCTGACTGGAAGGATAACTATGTAGGTTAAATCCTGAAGATTTTCTCAATTTTGTGTGAAAACACTGTGAACTCTCTTCAAAAATTCTCATATTTGACAGTGAGAAGGAGTGGCAACTCTGTATGTACATTCTACACTATGTTGGGATGTATATTATTGTGTGTGGTCTTTATTGATGTTGCTTTTAATTTTAGCTTAATGGTCAGGTTACTAACTTACTGCTGCAAAACTTGCAAAGGTTAGATGAAAGACAAAAAGAAGACGCAAACGCTGTCCATAATACGCTGGGTAAATGAGGCACATACCATTTTTTTACATAATACGCTGGGTAAACGAGGCACATAAATTTTTTACATAAATTTGATCTGTTTAAAAGTACAGTGCATATTTTTTAAATTTATAATTATAAATTTAGATTTACTTTAGAAAGGGTACTGCAAGCTTGATTAGCCGTCCACAACCAATTCTGTTAAGTTCTTGATATTTCAACAAAGCTTTTTACTTCCTCTTTTTAGCGGTAATAGAAAACCTAGCAGAATTTCGTCCAGAAGTATGTGTCACTGCGGGACAACATGGCCTACTAACGTGGCTTCTCAAAAGATTAAAGGTAAGAGGAGAATTGGAGTTCGTGCGTTTCTTGTTACATGAACTCCGCAGTAAAACAGATCAAATTGACTGATTTCATCTTTTAGAGGCGTATGTTCGATAGCAACAAATTATATGCCAGTGAAATCATCGCTATCTTGCTGCAAAATCATGAAGGTATTAAACTATTTTTTGATTACAGTTCTTTGTTTTGGCTATGTATATAAAGGTGTCCGACAACCTAGAAAAAGTTAAATACTCAGGGGTTTACTTTTGCCTTAAAACTTGGGTTATGTTGCTGTCATTGAAGTTTTTTATATGGTGTCATATGACTTTTCTAGTTACTATTCACTCTGTTTTAAAGATTTCTGTTGCAGATGTTTTTAAGAGCTATATTTTGTTGATGAACTAACGAGGCTACATAAAAGAGGTTTTTTGTTGTAAAATTGAAACTGAAGAAGGTATCTATTTCGAATTGTATTTAGTCGATTTTGTTGTTGCAGCTGCCTAACCGTGTTGAAAATTAATTTATATCTTTGCTTCGTCTATTGATGAAGTTTAATACTCATTGGTGAATACTCTGAGATAATCAAGGTGGACTTTGTGAATAATAAAGTTAGGTACTTAAAACCATGTTTGCACCTTCCGGATTGATGATGTTTTAAAAAAACTTTTTTCGAAGCACCATTGTATCCACATTGTGAACTGTACGAACCGGAAAGCGAAAATAAACCTCGCGCAGGTGTTCAAATCGGAATGATTTTATTTCGGAGTGGTTTGCAGAGAGTGCGGACGTATGTATTCGTAGAAACAGTACAAATGGTCGGAAAGCAATACACATACCAAGTGGCAATGTTTTTATTTCATAAAGTGGTCATTCAATGTGACTTTGTTATTTATTTTGTTATTTATTAGTTACCTGTTTGAACCAATTTAATACTCGGAATATATCTATTTCGGAACAAAAACTGATCCAAAAAGTGTGAAACGGTAGCCTTTGTTGTAAGCGTTAATCAAATCAAAAATAGGTTTATATTTCTGATATTTCTACATACTCTAGAAAATCGACAACTTGTTGGTGATTCAAATGGTGTGGACAGTCTGCTGCAAGCTCTTGCTGTAAGTTATGTTTTTCTATCCAATTTGGATGAATCCATCTGTCAACATCGGTCAATAAATTGTGCTATGCGTACAGATTGTTAGGTTGCAACCGCATTCAAGTTTTGTAGAAGACAAATTAAGGCTAAAACTGCATACTCTTTCAAATTTTATATAAAGCTATGCCAGGAAATGCATTTATTGCGGAAAGATTTTGTCAACAATTTATCTCGATATTTTTGCTGCTTTCTGCAGTGTCCTTACAGTCTCACCTTTTTCTGAGAAATATGTCTCATAGTGAAAATAAAGCTTGCTGAAGTGATTGACTATCACGCGTGCAAGCGTGCTCGACATTGCATTTCACTTCAGTAAAATTAAGAACTACAGTGAAATAGTAGGAGCAGTACCAGACTTAGACTCATCGGTCCCAGTGAAGCTTCCTTACGTGTTAACTCTCTGAAAAAGGCGTGGAAAAAGCCTAGCTGATCACAGTTTGCTGTTGCTCACCATCTTCTAATTTCTTTTTAGAGTTACAAAGGACACAACCCGAACAACCAAGAAGAGGTGGAGTACATGGAGAATTTGTTCAATTGTCTTTGCTCGTGTTTGCTGTACGGACCAAATAAGGACTTGTTTTTGAAAGGTGAAGGACTGCAGTTGATGATCCTCATGCTAAGGTTAGTTGCGTGCTTACAGCTCTCGAAATCATGTGTACCTTAAGGGAAGAAATTTTTGTGAAGAGAAGATTTTTGCAGGACTTAGTTTTGCGATTTTGGACCCTATTGGTAAGATTAAATTCCCCCAAATTATTTTTTTTAGCGCAAATCGCACACTTTAGTTGCGCAAAAGTAGGCGAAAGTTAATCATATGAAAAAAGTTCCGCAAAAGTTCCGCAAAATATTTGGAATTCTTGCAGAAGATAAGCAAAACGATGCTGCTTAAATTTAATAGACAGCTTTTAAAAGAGAATAAACTCTGACGCTTTTTTTTAATAACCTTTATCAATATAAAAAAATCGTACAATTTTGTACTCAGAATTTAGTTCTGTGTGTATAATGAACCAAGTTTCATCAATCTCTTCTTCGTAGAGAGAAAAAAATGAGTCGAACAAGTGCGTTGAGGGTATTAGCGTACGCAATGACTGGTCCCGATGGAGGAGATAATTGCAGCAAGTTTGTGGAAATACTTGGCTTGCGGAGTGTGTTTCCTTTATTCATGAAAGTAAGTAAGTAGATTGTTAACTTGAGGTTAAGCTGAAAATTGTTACTAGGAGTTTTCCGCTCTGCAATCGCCGCTTGAATATTAACATATTTTTGACCATCGTGTTGTCATTGTTAGCTTAAATTGACCCAAAAATAAAAAATGTTTTGTCATAATTTGTAACAGTATAGATTAACAGCTGAATAAAGATCGAATTTCAAACAACGCACCTACAAGCAATCATTCACGCTTTTTAATATCAAATACAAATCATTTAAACTTGATTACTACGTTAGATTTAAGACTTCAAACCATGCCAATTTTTGCTGGCGTCAGCAGTATTTCCCCGATTTTTCGGACCTTCGCGGGCCGTCGCGTTGATTGTTTCATAATACAGAAATCGCAGAAACTGCAGCTAGGGCGTGGTTTACCTAGCCTAACCTTGTTGTTTGGCAATTTTGAGAAAATGACCAAAAAACTGTCGTTTTTCCAGAAACTTTTGAGCAGGATTGTAGGCACGATAATTGAGCTAGAAATCAAGAATTAAGTTGTGTAAATCCAATATCGTTGGACCTTTATTATTATTAAGTTTGAAATTATTTACCCAGGATGACCTCTTCAGTTCCTATTGGTACTGCTATCAACGAGGGTCCTGCGAAGGGGGTCCTAGTGCATTTAAAGCTCCCATTTCAGCTGCGAAAGTCGTGCAAGCACAGCAATCGCTCAATTAGACAACCGCGTAAGATATCAATCCTATTCTAATGCTGAGCGCTAAGCAGAAAGGATAGATTCACACTTTTATAGTCTCTGGCATGACTCGGCCGGGGTTTGAACCCAAGACCTCCCGCACTGGAAGCGAACGCTCTACCACAAGGCTACCAGTCGGTAAGGGGAGGGGAGTTGATATCTTACCTTTCCTGAAGACAAAAAAATTTTAGTTGTAAAGGAACATGTTAGGCTAATAAAATTAAAGTTTTATCATGTTGTTGTTGTTTTATAGCCACCAAAAAGAAATAAGAAATCGGGGAACAGCAAAGAAGAATGTGAAGGTAGTTTTCCCGATGATAACTTTGTAGGAAAGCTCTGAATTCGTGAAATGAAAATGGGTTTAGACAAACTATTCATGTCCTGCTATTTGAAAAGTTGATAAACTTTGAATTGAAGTTTTAAATAAATTTATCAAGGGTTTGAAAATATGAAAACAAAGAAATCCTATTCCATTTATGTTTGGGCTGTGTAATAAAAATTAGTCATGGCTGCTGTTGTTGCGTGCGAACGCGTTTCTCTTTCCTTTTCCTTTTTATGTGGTTGTTTGAAACCTCTAAGTCATTGTTTTATTGTACCTATTGCAGTTGAGCCTAAACATGTTTCGCATATTCTCTTCCACGTAGAGCATGCTTGTTCCATCATCTCTTCACTGTTTCGACATTTATCAGGAAATAACAGAACTCGCTTGGTGCAAAAGTTTGTCGAAGATGATCACGTGAAAGTGAGTTCTTTGTCGAGCTAACCCGATAACATAGAACTGCATTGCTCCACTTGCTCAGAAAAATCAAGAGAAAGTTAGGAAATTTGGATAGTTGGCAGAGCCCCTCCTATTTCTTTTAAGTTTTCAGGGAGAAACATGAATTTAGATATATTATTAATAAACAGGATGTAACTTTTAAAAGAAAGAAATAAAACTGACTGCAAACTAACACAATACAAAAAATGAGCAATTACCGTTTCAAGGTTAAATTAAATGATCTGTCTTAATTGAAGTAATTAATCTAAGAAGCAATAATTTACTCCGGAATATAGAGCAACCCCACCCTTTTTATAACAACCCCCTATTTAGCGTAACCCCACACTTTTTAGGGGTATATTTGACCCCCTAATTTTTACAAAATTTCCGGAAAGTCGAACGTTTTTTGATTAACTTTCACCATGCACCCGTAATTCGCTATTTTCGTTACCTATAAAAATTGAGAAAAAAAGAATCGCGCCTTTTCAAATGAAAGCAAAGTTCTTGCGAAAAAATGTGTTTCTTTTCTATAATTTTCTAATTTCGTTTCGATCAAACATTTTAGCAGTATTAAAACCTTTTTCTTTCTTTTCCTGTTAAAATATTGGTTGAAAATATTAAGGTAAATTGGTGTGGAAGGAAAAAATGGCGGGGAATTTTGGATTGGAACTTTTTGGACTAATATACGTTCCACCACGTGTTTTTTTTTTTTCTTTTTCAGGTTGATCGATTAATGGAGTTATACTTCAAGTACCAGCGTCGTGTTCAAGACGCAGATGCTAGAATAGAACGCGAAAGGGATGTAAGTTCTTTTATGTAGTAATCATATGCTTGATAAAGTAGTCAAATCTTAAATGGCTGAAACCTTGATGTAAAAAGTTTTTTAAAAAATTAATTGAGAAAATAATTCGGTCTTTGTCTTTGATAAGTTTGTTTGAATAAGCACCCTCTGTGTCTTTTTGTGTCCAACCCCTCCGTCCCTGTTACGATTTTAATGTTTTACCGACTGGGGAGAGCACTTAGTCATGTACTCATACTTGATTGTACCGCAGGTTTTCAGATGGTGGGTGAGTTGTTTAACGTTTTCCTGACCCCCACCAAACCCCTAATTTCTGAGAAAGTAATTTTTCTTTTGGTAGACTTTATGTTATACTGTAGCTTGTCGATGCTACCATTATGCTTAATTATAATTTGGTTTAAGTCTAATTTGCCCCTATCGCTCTTTTCTCCATGGTTATAAAATACATGTGTGACGTCACGTTTCTATGTGTGTGTAGGATTTGGAAGAACAAGGTGAAGCCATTGATGAAGCGATGGAAGACGAGTTTTATTTGAAACGTCTTGATGCTGGTTTGTTCATACTGCAGCTGCTTGTCTGTACCATGTTAGAAGCTTGTTGTTCAGCTGTTGCCTCGGTACGTTCGCTGTGTATTACGTCATTTGTTGATTTTGTTTACTTGATGAGTTGCTTATTATTGGTATGTCTGGTGAAATCGCTACTTACCGTTCCCCCCGTTACCCGCTCAGGAAAAGAGAAAACTTAGATTTTTGGTAAAGACTGGATTACTTGTTTCTTGTGTCTTCTCTGTATTTTCTCTCTATATAGGTGACTTCCACCTTATACTTATATAGATTCCTATTTACTTAGCACCTCACTGGATGGTCACCCCCATAACTTCCCTTGCGTTGGGTTGTAAGTCAAAACATTTATAAACGATGTCTGTCACGGGACAATTAAAAACCGACCCTTTAATGATGACTGTCAACAATATTATACTTCGATATTTGCTTAAAAATATCTAAATTAACTTTTGTTTTAAAACTTATTTTTCGTTGCAAAAATATTTTAATATTTGAATCAAAATAAATATTTTTACAAGGTGTCCAACCCACAAAAACCTATAGAATCAAAAAAAATCGTAGGGCGTAAGTGGGCGTAACTTTAAGGAAAACAAGGGTGTAAAGTGTTTATTACTATTTAAAAGGTATGAAGGGTAGAAGGTAGAATTGAATGAACAAAAGCATTAATATCAAGAAATTCGAGAAATATGAGATGCATCTTTTGAATATAGGGCATGGCATCACCTATTTGAATTTTTTTCGAAAACGTTATTTAGTTTTTTTATCCCCAAAGAATAAAAAAGCAGTTAGTTTCAGGGTCATTTGGGTTAACCGTTCTAACGTTATTAACAAAGGCTCACCAGGTGGCACCTTCTTGAAATTTTTAAAAATTCTTTATTTAGATTAAACAGCGTTTGCTTACTTTGCTCAGTCAACATGGCGGATCAATGAAACAGATTAAACAAGTAATGAGAGGTATGGATGATTTTTTATGTTTATATATTAATAATACCAATCGTCTGTTTGTTCAATATGGCAGCCGAATTGCTAGGGGGTGGTGATTTCCTTCAAATCGATAGTTGGGGATGGCGTTTATAAATTGGGGTGGGTGGAGTTTCGTTTAGAGGGATGAAATATGGGGTGGCAATAGTTGGGGGGAGGGCGGAGGAGGGTGAATTTTTATAATCAGACAGTGTTAACTCTTGATATGTAACAGATATTTGAAGCATTTTGCGTATATCATATTACAAACTTTGGCTTATGTTGTATGATTTCTTTGTTTTATTTTCATTGTGTACTCTACAGGATTGGATAGCCTTTGTTATTTATATTGTTCTTTACGATGTTTTTGAACACTTTTTATAAAGAATATGCATTTCATTTTATTTGTTTTCCCAAATGTACTTAGGGAGGGTTTTAAAAAAAGGGGTGGGTGGATTTTACGGGTTTTTTTAAAATAGGGGGGGGGGGGTAATAAATTGTTTGGCTCCCTTGTTTTGCCTGTTTTAAGTAACTCTGTAATTCCGTAATTACAAAATCTTCATTGTCAACAGCCGAACAATTGTAAATAAATTGTTAATAAATTGAAATGAGTGGTAAAAAATATCCTAAGGCTGCATATTTCACAGCTGTGGCGCCCTGTTATTGTCCTCATCATTTGGGTCTAAGAACTGTAAAGAAAGTACCGGAATAAACTACAAACTTCTGTATTCTTTTTTCTAAAAGTATCAGATGTCATTTTAAAGTTTGTATATGTTTTAACAATTTTGGCTTGCGCAATTTTTTCTTTCATTACAATTATCGATAAATTCCACAATTTATTTATTTATTTATCATGAATATTTTACACAGGATGTACACTTCAGTAATAAATTACTGCTATTATTGCGTGTCCTGCCTGAGTTATCTTTTTACTTTTCTCATAGAATACGCCGGCCATATTGGTGACTCTTCCACATCAGAGAGCGCGGAAATTGAAAGACGTCGTTTATTGTCACTAGTGGATCGTTTTTAATTGACTTCTATATCCGCAGAAAGAACTTTATTCGAAGAGATTTTTGCTTTTGTAAATACTTTTTCAAAACAACAATAATACAACAACGTTGTGTCTTTTGTTTCTTATTCTTAAGGTCGTTTCACACTACAGCAATAGCCAGCAATATTTTAAAATATATTGTAGAATATATATGTTTATAGAATAATGTTGTATTCTCACTATACCAATATATTTTGTCGATATTCTGCAATATGGTGTAGGTGTAATGTGAAACATACTTTTTAGCTGGTATTTGAAAATATTGCGGAGGAATTTCTTTTGTTTCATGAACAGGTTCCAGTGGTTTTATTGAAATCAAAACAAAAGAACTTAATTAAGCGAAACAACAAAAATCTTGTGAGCACCATTCAGCAATATTCTACAATATATTTCAAAATATTGCTGGTAGTATTTGCTGTAATGTAAAACGGCCTTTACGCAACTGACATCAAATGTGTAAAAGATCAAATCAAAGTTCAAAAGTTTTTTTTTTTAGTTTTGTATTATGTTTCTTGTACACCTGATTTTTTTTTACTCTGGTGTACTGCGTATAATCTTTCCTCCAATCGAGACGAAAAGTTTAGGGTTTCACTTTCGATCTCGCTACAATAACTCAGTGTTTGATATTGCGCACGTTTGTACAGAATGCGAGGAAACATATTTGAACATACAGAAAAACATGTGAATCAGTTTAGTATACCGAAAGTTGTTAAAAGCAGGTGCCGTTTTCAGATTGGTTATGCACACAATTCAAAAAAGATCAAGAAAAAGTTCACCGCAATTTTAAAGAAAACACTCACATTGGAACACCGCAAAACGAGGGGTTATGATTTTTTTGCCGTTTTTACTCTGCATTGTGAAGTTCGGGTTGGCTTCCAATCCTGGAACTCTAAACGCAAATTCCGTACAATATGAATTCTTCACAGCTGCTTCGGATATGGAAATTTTACATAAAGTTGAAAAAAAATTAGGGAAAAGATTTCTCAAGTATGTCAAGGCAGAAGAGAAGAGGTTAAACGAATTGGAGAGGTACATCCGGGAGATCGAGCAGACGCTACCACCTAGAACACTCGTGCCTGGCAAAGAACAATTATGGGTTACAGGCATGTCGAACTCGTATGGCATTTTAAAACGATTTACAAAGTTTTGGAATACTATTTCAAAATATTCCAAAACTAACTCATCGAAGAAATACATGGAAAAAGTCAAATCCGACATTGAAAGGTTACGAAGGGCTTATCCAAGCCAGGACGATCTTAGAGGAGCACTCGCGGCTGTCTTTCGTATACAAGATACGTACGATATTTCACCAGCTATGTTTATCAACGGGTTGGATAAACAATCGCACATCCTTACTATGGAAGAAATATTTGAGATAGGATTTCTATGTGTGGGCGTAGGAGATTATTACCATTCACAAAAGTGGTTCAAAGAAGCTCTGTATAGGTTCCCACCTGAAGTCAATCAAGTTGGATTTCTTGACAGATTGTCACTTATAGGTAAGATATATTTTTATATGAGATTAGATTCTTATATAAGAAATAATAAAAAGAAGAGGGCCATTTCGACTTTTTAACATGTCTAGTTCACAGCTCGGGATACTGACAAACTGCGCGAAAATAAATCCACATTGACGCCCATCCTTTTCCCCAGGGTTCTATGAATTTTTAATATCCTTAAAGAAAGCTAACTAGGCTACCACATTTCTTTCAAAGGCCCTAAGGAACACATGCAAGAATAAAAGCAACCTCTTTCCCAGTACTTTTTTTTGAGGGGCCAAGAGACCCTGGGGACAAGGAAGGAATACAAAAATCCAATAAGCCTCCAGGACCTTTAATAGAGTCCCCCAGAGCTATATGATAAATTTATCTCTAAAAGCATTATTAAAAAATATTTTTTAACCGTATCTTCAGAATGACTTTGTAAATAGAATGTATATACTAAACAAGCAATTTTAAAACGCGGAAAAATATACTTTCCCGCGGTTTGGCTACTGTGCTTATTGCCAAAATGCGTTTTACTGCGCCTGTTTACGATCAACATTCGACAGTTGATCGATGATATGTGATGACAGAAGTAAAGATGCCAAAACGTGGCCTGTCATGTCTACTTAAAGCTTATATCATAGCCTTCCCTATAATAATAGCCATATTCTGTCGGTCTCTGCACAAAAGTGAGACAGACAGAAGACGGGAATAAGCGGTAAATAGCGGAAAATGCGGTATATAAAGGACTTATCCACAGGCCACCTACTAGTATACTTATATTAGTATCGTGTTTCCCCTTTATAATTTCTTTTTCTGCATAGAGTACCTTGCGTGGTCCGAATATCAACTGGGAAACTTGGAAGACGCTCTGAAACACACTCGCAATATTGTAAAGTTAAACCCAGCCCATCCGTCGGCTAAAATTAACTTGGAATTATTTCAGAATGATCTCGACAAAGCCAAATCTGACCCGACGATAAGGAAAAAATTTAAAGTATTTCGCCAACATTGGGAGATTAAATATGCGAAATTGTGTAAGGGTGAAGAAGAAATGGAACAAGATATCAAAGATAAACTGTTTTGCAAATATAGCCAGCACAGACCTCGATTTATTTTAAAACCTTTGAAGATGGAGTTTGCCTATAACGATCCTGAAATTATAATCTACCACGATTTGCTGAGAGATCACGAAATGGAGCACATCAAGAAGAAATCCATTCCTCTCCTAAACCGCGCCACAGTACACCATCCCGAAACTAACCAATTGGTATACGCAGATTACCGCGTTTCGAAAAGTGCTTGGATTGCACCGGAAATGGACGAAGTAGCGGCGAATATTATTAATAAAGTCGGTGACGTTGTAAACTTAAATATGAGATATTCCGAGGAACTTCAAATCTCGAATTATGGTTTGGCCGGGCAGTACGAACCACATTTTGATCATTCAACTTTAAAAAATCCAAAACCCTTCAAAAAATACGGCGGAAATCGAATAGCCACGATGCTTATGTATATGTCCGACGTGCAGTACGGAGGTTGTACAGTGTTTACGAACACCGGTCCTGGTGTTTTGGTAAAACCGGAAAAAGGTTCCGGAGTTTTTTGGTATAACTTGTTACGGAACGGAAAAGGCAATCCGAAAACGCAACATGCGGCTTGTCCTGTAGTACTCGGTCAAAAATGGGTATCAAATCTTTGGATTCACTCTGATGGACAGGAATTCAACAGACCGTGTAGTTTAAACAAAGACGAGTAAAATATTCAGCCAATAAAATTGTTGTTAATTATGAATTAGTCAGTTTGGGCGACTGATAAAGGTGACAAAAAAAAATTCCTTGAAAGCTGAGAGACATAACAATCGAGACATAACAATAATAATCGAGGCATAACAATAACAATTGAGAAGGTGTACATACGTGTCAGTGTATATTTAGAATAAACTTTTTAACTCTATTACAGTGTAGTGCGTGGCAAATAAGTGCAATACTTTACCTCTTGAAATTGTTTTAAATTTCTTAAATCAATGTAAATTGTTTTAAGTTCCCATGTTAAGTCCAGTTGTTATGACTGTACGTACTTGTTTCCATTCTATGAAAGCCGTTTAGCGGAAAGTGGATTGCTTTAAATCAACTGACATATTAATTCAAGGTGAAAGTTCAGACCGCGAACCTAAAACCTTGTGATTATGAATGCAACGTCCCCGCTGTGTCAGTTGAAAAATGTGTTTTCTCTGAAATTATATTGGATAAAAAAAAGAGGATCAAAGGCTATATAGCCAATTGCCCTAGAAGAAATGTGAAGAGCTGCCATTTTTGTCCCCAGAGCTCTTTGAGATAAACTTTTGAGGTTTATCTCAAGGAGCTCTGGGGTCGAGAATAATAATAATAATGTATATTTATAGTGGCAGTGCCCAGAATAATCTTTCAGCTTTTAGACAGCTTTCAGATTTTTTCCACTGGGGGGCGACTGATATATATACATGATTAGCATCTACACACACGAGCAGTAATTTTTTTAAATTTTAATCCTCTATCTACTCTAGATTGGTCAGAATTCACTTCGAATTTTAAGATTGCAGCAAAGGAAAAGTCGAAAAATACCAATCAATAAATTGCATATATAAAACAACCATATTCAGCCTTTTTTTCATGTTTGCGCTATTTTTTGCTTTACCCAAGCTTGTCCCCAGAACTTTTATCGCATTTTTTGATATTGTCCCCGACATATAAAAAAGTGAGAAAATGTTCTGTGGACCAGGCTGCCCCCTCCCTATTGATTACACACCTTGGTTACGATTAGCCTTTTTTCGTCTGTCGTCTTGCATTTACAACCTTGTCCCCAAGGGCTCTTGCTTATTTGAAATTGAAAAGGCGTTTATTCTTACGGGCGGGTTTTTTACGCTGCGACCATGGTGGAAAAAAGTTCTCAAATGCATGTGCCGTTGCGCTTATAAAAACTTCCACCATCTTAACTTTTTTTAAAAAAGTAAGGAACACCATTGGTTGATTCTGTATCATTGTTTGTTCTAATTGGTTGATAATAATTTCTATCGAAATCGCGGCAACTTCGAGTTCAAGCCGGGTGTTCAAAAAAATAGCTTTCGCCATCTACAAAACAAGAACAGAAAAGTTTATAATAAAATACCATCGTCTCACAAATTTATAGCTACATAACATGAACTCCCGAAAAAGTAATAATGCGACAAGGAGAAAGCAAGGATCAGCTGCAATAAAATGTGAACCTGCCACTCGTAAATGTAACAGCTCAGTCACATCAAGGTAAACTTAGCTAAAGAAAACAGATCAGTTTGTTGATCTGGACTTAAACGTAATCATTAAAAACGGTGAGCAATTTCCATCTTTTTTTTAGATTGATGAAAGAACTTTCTGAAATTATGGTGAGAAATGCTTATATATATGTATAGATCTTAGCTATAGCTAAAACAGAGCATATACGACCTACCTGTAAAAAAACATTATATAACGTAGCATTTGCTATGATTGCTAGCAAACTAGCTAGCTACAATTGATTGTTATGATGCTATATACTATTGATATGACTTACTTCGCAACTCAAATCCCCACATATATAAGCCCATTGTCTAGTTGGGCAAACATTTCAGCCTTTGTGGTCCATCCTAGAAACAATTGACAGGTTATATCCCTAAATAATAAAATCCCTAGAAAATACAAATCAATAATCGATCATTCAGCAAAAAAGTTGAAGATTAGTTGTTTATTTAACTTTGTTGTTGTTTTATTTTAAGCTCAGGTTTCATGGGGTGCTTAGCTACCTTGCTAGGAAGGCTTTAATCACGTGATCAAGGGGTTGTTGACAAATGATTTTCGTCTTTTTTACTGGCATGTGGCTAATTGATACTTCACTTACAGTACCTGTTAAGCCAATAAAAGTTGTTTCCGACATTTGCAATAAGTTGTTTTCTACCTATTTGTATGGTAGTCAATCAGTACGTTTGAAACTGGAAACAAGTTTTATGTAATCTATTGGCATATACTGCCCTAATATGGCCACTTTGCTAGAGTTTTTTAAAATAAACCTGCTATCCTGCTGGAAATTCATCAATGGTTGTGGATTCATGAAGTTCTATCTTTCCGTTACTCGAAAACGGATTTTTTGGCTCTTTTGCTGGGTCTCACTATGCATAAGTATTAAATTTACTTCTGTTTTGGGCTGTCCATTTATCACAAGTCGGTCCTTGTATCACCACCCTCAAAAAAAAAGAATTTATGAAAAAACTTCAGAGTAAAAACCTATATACCCTGTGTAAACACACATAACATTCTAATTTAAATGAATTAGAGCTCTCGGTTTGAGTATGTCTTGTTTAAAGCGTCTTCTAAAAGTTAATTGCCTCTTGCGCTCCTACAATTTGACCATACGATTGAATGATATTAATATGTATCTTAAACCACAGGAAAACACAAAAAGGGTCTGCGATTATAGTTTATGAAGTTAGATGTTTTGTTTATCTGTTTATACCAAAACTACAATCAATAGACAAAGCGTTGGCATAGATCACAATTTTTCTTTCTGGTGGCAATAATAAGGGTAGTATACGCTATGAAATATCCAATCCATTGTCTTCGTTTGCTTGTCACAGGCCTCTTAGGATCTGTGAAATACTTTAGACCTGTCACTTCATATTGAAAATAAAAAACCTTGTTATGTATTTAAGTTCTTTGTCGTTCAACTTAAGGTTTTCTAGATACAGATATTTAAGTAGGAAACTTGCCTTTAATGTAACAATAGTATAACCCAACAAAATTATTGACTTTTTAATTTTTCAAAAATCCAGTCAAAGTCTTTTAGTATCTTTCTATTACCCTTTGAAAACTAAACATTAAGTTTTCCTCTTTTTTTCAGCTTTCTACCGACAAGTCTGTCACAGCATTCCCAGATGAAGAAAATACCTTCCAATGGTTAGGAAAGATTAAAGGACCTGTCGATTCGGTGTGTGATTTTATATATATAATATAGATGTTTTCCAACGTAGAGAGCAATATTGAGTGCATATTTTATGAATGGGATACCATGACAAAGTTGCTGGATTCTCGCAAATCCCTTTGCCTAGGCAGCCTAGGGACTTGAACTCAGATTTTTATATTAAATTCACCATGGACTCTTATCCACTGAGCCGCGTCATCAGCAAAAGGATTTGTGAGAATCCAGTTTTCTTCGGTATATCGACCTACAAGGCCTTAATTTTTTTTCAAATTTAAGTTTGAGAGAGAGGAAAGAGGTTATGTAATATTAAAAAGAACAAAGGAGGATGTATTTGTTTCAGTTTGTTTTTGAGTCGTTTTCATTTTTGATTGGTTTTCCCCTCGTTTTAGGTATATGAAGGATTAGCCTATAAAATGAAGTTGGTATTTCCTGAAAATTATCCTTATGATGCACCGACCATAACATTTGTAACACAGTGTTTTCATCCTAATGTTGATACGCATGGAAATATTTGTTTAGATACATTAAAAGTAAGTTCAAAAGATCTGCAGACTTTTTTTTATAAAAACATGTTTATAGGAATATTGGGGTGAAGTTCAGGTTAAAAACAATAGATCTATTGTTCAGAATTTAGGAGCACATCCGGCCCTGTCCGAGGGTGACGCGTGCACTTAAGGGGGATTTTCACGAAGCGAATTGAATGGCGAAACTGCGAAATATCTCTTTGATTTTCATGAGAAACAAAAACATGTGGCGAATTTAAAATGCAGAATGTAAGTACTCTTTTGGATATTAAAAACAAGACAGTTATTTTGAATTTTTTTTCAGGAGTTTTTCTAAGAATAAACATTGAAGATTGTGTTCTGACTGGTTAAAAGTTTACAGCGAAATATTTAAAGTACCTGTTTCTACTTTACGGAGAAGCGAAATTTTTGAAGTAAAATCAAAAACAAAACTCTGCCCATGCTCAGATACATTACGCCAGAGAATTCACTGTCCAATTCGCTTTGTGAAATTCCCCCCTTACTATCACAACAATCACCAAAAAAACACAGTGCACCCTGCACTGAAGTCACGACCATGATCAAAGAAACGTTTTGTTTTTAGCGTGATAATTTTTTTTTTCCTTATAGGAAAGGTGGTCCTCATGTAACAGTGTTTTATCTATATTATTGTCAATACAGAGTCTTCTTCAAGGTTGGTATGGTTTATTAACAGTTGTGATGACAGTCAAATAACAGCAATTATTCAAATGTACAGTTTGTTCTTTTAGATCCTAACGTTGATAGTCCACTAAATGTGCAAGCTGCAAAACTATGGTCTGAACAAGCAGGTGTGTAGCTATCTGTTCTGGTTTCATGAACAAAAATGTTACCGTTCATCTTATATTTTTGTTCTTTATACTTAATTAGTGTTGTTTTGGGTCATTTTTAGTAGACACTCGGGTTGTTTCCAAGAATTTTGCCCAAATTTTTCAACAAAAAAAATGAAAAAAAAAGTTGTTTTTTTAAGTCATCATTTCTCTGGTAAAACCTTCTACAGATATACAGTTTTCAATATTTAAATGACTTCCACCTTGATCTATTCCAGAAATCAATATATTGTTACTCTAGTCCTGCCAGGTGTAGTAATATTTTGTCTGCATGTTGAAGGCTAAATCAAATTAGTTTAATCTTTGAAAAAGTTGAAGAATTGTTAAGGTTCGAATCCTTTGTCAGACAAATAGCATTCTTTAATTGGTTTAGATATAAGCAATTATAACAGTCAGGTTGTCACTATGAAAAGCATGAAAAAGAGCCCACTTTTTGTCTTCTTTTTAAGAAAACGTTACGTATGGGACATTTTGTTACGTATTGGACATCAGTCTTTAGGAAGGGTGACAAAGTACAGGCAAAAGGATTTTTGACAGTAATAGGTTCTAATTGTTTCTTTCTTGATATTGTCAAATTAAATGGCTAATATGGTTTAAAATTCATCTTGTGAAATTTTTTATGGGCATTTTAAGAAACCAAGAAATCTTCCTTAATAACCAATACAACTAGAAACACTAACTTTTCATTTATTCAAAATACCTGAAAAGAAAAAAATAAGAAATGTTTGAATGCGATTCGCAGTGGGACATGTTACGTATGGGACATTTTGGGGTATTTAGCTATAAATATTTCCACCATTAATTGTTGTTTTTTTGTCAAAACTGTGATGGACTCAATAGAACAGACTAGTATCTCAACAAAAACCCACATTTAATGAGAATTAAAGCTGTTTGCTAAAATATAGAGGCACATGGGACACTTTTTTTTTAAATTTGGGCAAAATTCTTGGAAACGACCCACTCGTGGTTATTCGATATTTAACATTCAGTACCGTTTTTGTTTTTGTTGCTACTGGCATCGATGAGCCTCCTGTCAAGGAGTTCTATTCCATTGAAGTTCTTACGTGCTAAATTTTTGCGAGCATTAACTTCTGCGAATCACTGAGAGTTTATAAAGTTTCAAAAATGAAACTTTTTTTATGAGCATATTCAGGCTCGGACAGGACAATTTTTTAAAGAACGCTAAGCATATTGTCTAGTTTAAAAAGGGGCTACAAAACGATTCAATAAGCTCAATTCCCGAAATTTCCAAAGAATGGCGTGTAATAAACGGACCACTCAAAAGGTCAAGGTGCAAGAAATTAATACCTCTAAAAAGAATTTAAAGTCATTGTTGTTAGACTGGCTTTTTGTACAATAAACTTATGTTTCTGTGCAAAATTTTGAAGGATATAGCTAGCTAGTTCAAAAGGTTTGAAGTTAAGTTAAAAGCAAGGTAAATAAATCATGGATATCCAATATAAGTAGGGAACGTTTCTGTCATTTTCAGTTATACTTGAATGCCAAATATAATATTTAAGATGATTTAAGTTGTCGTTTTGTCCTCAGTGATCATAAACGTTTCCAACCCCATGTGCTCGACTTTCGTGTAAGTCACTAAAATCAAAAACCAACGGCTGTTTCGTAGTCCCTTTATAAGGTAAAAAAAGGACCACTTCATTTTATCACACAAGGCAACGTTTAAGTTTTTGATTTGTTTCTACAATAAGCATACTTTAAGCCTGATTTTGAATTTTAACTTCTTAAAAAAAAAAATTGGGACACTAAGTCTCAACTAAACAACCTTGTCTGATTCTTGATCCTTTGATTTCGTCATCTTTTGTCAGTAAATGCGTTCATTATTGTTATTGTTTTTTTTAGAATACAAACAGGTGCTTTGGAGTCATTCCACTGAAGCACAAGAAGTTTTCAAAGAGTAACAGTCCTTTTAACATTTTATCATAGAATAATGCAAACCTATATATCCATAAAGAATATAATTTTAGACGTTAATGTTAGAAATTTTCACGGGAAAATAATCTTGAAAAATTCTTTTTTTTTTACAAACCTCGAAAATAAATTTTTCATCTGATTGTACGAATGAGAAATTCTTACTTCGAAAATATGAAAAAAAGATATTTTTTCTATTTTCGCAAAATTTCAGTTTTTTGTCATCCTCGCGAAATTTCTGGCGATGAAGTATTCAATTACGTTTTGTTTGCTAAAAAATTTTGTCCTTTAACAAAGTTTCACGCCTGTGATCTGAAAAAATAATGGGAACCCTGATAAAATAACTGACCTTTTATAAATATACATAAATATACACCCACTGCGTGTGTCTTAAAATTTGAGTGTTTCAATAACTCCCTAGAATCAGGGCGGTTGTGTGGGCGGTGGTTGCATTAATCATGAAGTGTATGCTTCCGTTGTTGTTTATTTTTTCATTAACAATGCTTTGAGGTGTATCATTATTGCGTGTACAAAATGTATTTTTATAGTTAGCGTAATAAATCTATTTATAAAATGCACGTGTTGTATTTAATTGAGTGGTAACTAAGGTCTATTCTATTAAGCTTGGTTTTCACTCAAACGAAAGGGGCTGGCGCTAAATGGAAAACTTTTTTCGTATATGACATATAATTTCGAAATTATTTTTTTGCTGACCCTAAAAGTGATGACGTCACCTAATTTGGGCCCGCAGGACCAAAAATTTTTGGCACCCATTTTTCATGTGCACCACGAAGGACACAAGCCCTCACTAGAAGAAGATTTGAAAAAACTCGTTCTTTTCTCTTTTTGTAAATGTTCTTTTCTTCTTTTTTGCTATCATCATTCATAATCAAAGCAAAGCTAACTCCTCCTTTTCTGAAGAATCCATTCTAAACTGATAGGTGATTTTAATTACGCCAAGAATGTCTGGAATTAGAGCAAAGTCTGGAAATAGTCTAGATTTAGCTCACTAGTCTAAAAAAAATTTTTAGTTAGGGCCTTAACAATTTATTTTTTAATTTCTTGAATTACTTTTGCATGAATCTATATACTCTATTGTATAGTATATCTGTAGTATTTCTGTTATGTGTTACATATATGTTAAATAATTGGCACTGACTTGAGATTACAAAATTGGAACCTTTTTATAAGGAACATTTGTTTTATATTATTTGATCAGGTTTCAGTCTGGAAAAATACTCTCTTTTTTTGTTAAATGTGTGGAAAATTAATATCGATTTCACTCCAAGAGTCAGGAAAAATAATAGCAAATTTTTATATGTCTGGAAATTTAATTAAGAAAAGTCTGTGGAAACCCTGCGCTGGTTACCGCTATGTGAAAACCAAGCTTTAATATGCTTTAATCACTTTGCATTTTTTAGGGAGTCATACTTTTTAGTATATCTGACCCAAAATATATGAATAAGGGAAATGTCAGGAAATGAAGAGTTGATAGTGATATTAATAAGACTAAGTTCGTAAGTTTGGCACGTCGGATTAAGTCATCTATTCGTTCAGATAATGAAGGAATGACCAGTACTTTTTCGGTAAAAGGGGCTAGGCAACCAGCTAACCAATTAAAATGTTATCTATCTATCAACTGAAGGCTTGATCAAAAATGGGATCACTTATCAAAAAGCGTGAATGTGATTTTGCTATGGGTGCCATCTGCTGTTGGGTAAAATTGAAGATACAACCTTTGAACAAACTTAGCGTGTGAGGAGTTTCGAGCCGTCCCGTCAAAAAATCATTCGTAGAAGAGTCACGGGGACGAGGGAGTATTTGACTATTGTTGAGAAAAAAATGAATAACACTAAACGCTCTTTATTTTGTATCGGAACATAGTTGATAGACTATGATCGGAAGAGGCACGTCGCTTGTTCCTCACAATTTTTACTGGAAATTGATACGTCGCGATATTTTCAAAAATAGGTCTTTCCAGTAATCAACCTCCAAGCTCAGTGCTTGTCTGGTGGTGCGTGTGTGGAACGTGTGAAATGATCTCCCTTTTAATAAATCCCTGGGGACGATGCGGGAAGCAAAATAAACGGTTCCATAACCTAGGAAGCGCACGTATCCTATCCAGTCAGGCTGAAGTTAAAGGTTAAACAAGTAATCATCTAACCTCCATCCAAGGGTACTTTTTGTCTCATTTTTTATACTAAGACGTCGAGACAAAGACAAGCCCTGGGATCAAGGTTGGTAATCTTCAAGTCGGTCTCGTATCTAGACTACTTAAAAAAATGGTAACACATTTTGTCATCAAGCTAGTGTCCAGACCTACGTATTAATGTTATGACGCATAAAAATTATTTTAAATATTTTAATTCGTTATAAATAATATATTTTCGTTTAATCTTAGCGATCGATTTGACACGATAACAATCCGGCCACCTGTGGATTAAAATTTTCACATGTTGTTATCTAAAAACTGAAAAATATAAAACAAAAATAAGGAAGAAGAAAAGGAAATAGATAAAAGGAAGAAGAGTCACGTAAGTTTCATTTCGCATGTTAGATTGCTAGAGTATCAAATATACGTGTCATTTTTTAAAAACAACTTCAGTGAATAGATAGGAGAATAAGAAAGACGGTGATTTTTTACATATCTCCCAAAAATCAGTGGTTCTTTAAAATCGCAATGGTAATTCGCCAGATATTGATGAAAATTGTATAAAAGAACTTTGAGTTGAGAATCAATTTTAAAAAATTCGCAGCAATCAATTTCTAAAAAATGTCAAAAATAATTTCGTATTTTATCCTTTTAGAATACTAATTTATATTCCTTTCTTTTCTTATTTCTACTTCGATAATACACATGTACCGGCTATTTTTTATAAGAATATCCAAATACTAAACCAGGCTAGTTATTATTCTTATTTCTCTCTTGTGTTCTGAACAATAATAGACATTGTTTTTAACCAGAAATCCCAGCTTGATATTCTTATAAATCATATTCTTATAAAAAAATAGCGTGCAGTTATTTCAATTACTGGTGCCATTCCTTCATACTCTGTAAATAACATATTTTACATTATTAGTTAGAAACGGTTAGAAAATGTCACGTGATACTTTTAAACCAATCACAGGTTTTATTATTATCAGAAACAAACCGTTTACGCGATCCAACCTCGTCCAATGGGTCTTGTGGCCCCTGAGCCTTTATTACGGAGTGGACTTTGTCAACAAGGCAAAATGCCCTGGGAACGAGGATGTACGTGGTCAGCTCTTTGTAAATCAGGGTTAAATTTTGCCATAAAATCTGCACGACTGATTCATTTAGCTTTATTACTCTTGTTTCATCAAAGCTTCTTCCGTGACAGTTTCCTCAGCCGAGAGTTATACCACATGACGTTCCAACCAGGGTATAGATTCTTTCAATTGCTAACTTATATGGAAAAAAATTAAACATTAAATTTATAAATCTCTATAATAATAATACCGTATTTCACTGTTTCATAATGGTACCACAGTAGCGATAGCTGTCACGAAATGAGATATATAAAAAAAGAGCGAACCCGTGGATTTATCCACGCGCTACCGACTAATATCTCTGTATTAATAATACCCGTATTTTGTCTGTCTATGCGCAAAATGGTACCACAGTGGCGGGACACAAAAAAAGAGGACAGGCAAACTAGTGGATTTATCCACGAACTACCGACTAGTCTATAATAATAGCCGCGTTGTGTGTGTTTAAAGTGGCTGAGTCCCCCGAAGTCTAATTAATTTGTTTACGGGCAAATCCGTGTATTCTTGCACAGGCTAACGACTAGTCTCTACAATAATAGCCGATTTTATCTGTCTGTCCGCGAGAAAAGTGTCGTGCAACGGGCACACAAAATAGCGTGTATTTAAAGACGGACGACCCAGTGGATTTTTCCACGGGTAACGACTAGTCTACATTATAATGCTTGTCTGTCTGTCTGCCTGTCTGTTTATATGTCTGTCTGTGTGTGCCAAAATGGTAGCTGCGGGTACTTTTCTACAGGCAACAGAGTAGTTGACAGGATAACATTAAAAAGCATTTAAATAAAATGGCATAAAACAGAGGCATCGTTCTCTTAATTTTTAAAAAAAGGTTTCTTATAAAAACACGTATTTAAGATTTCGTGAAATCTTTTTTTATAAGTTCAATGACCATACATGAATAACAATAAGTATTAAAAATTCTACTTCTAGTGAATTTTTTTTTTTTTTATAATGCCACCCGTTTTTCTTGGCTACTTTTAGAATGGGCTAAATTTCTGTTTAACACGATCGACACGATTCGAAAAAACATGATCAAGAAGATTAGAAAATATCAGATTTTCCAATTTTGTTGAATCAAATTGGCAATTAATTTTTATTCGATCAGCTGAGATCAGATCATTCGATCATTATAGGACAAGGGCGAAGAATTATGATTTTGATTTCTGTCAAAGGGAATTTCTCTATTTGTCTACTGGCAAATCAGAATGCTTAAAATTATTTCGCTCAATGTCGCCTTTCGTACAGTTATGTTAACCGCTATTTTGTATGTATATCAAAACTTGTTCAGCTTGTGGCTGTTTCATTTCGGACACAGAAGCTTAGTATAATCAAGCGACTTGCAGAATTACAACCTCGTTCCTTGGGCATTTGTTTTTTGATTAATTTGATAGCGGCCTCTCAGTAATAACGGCTCCGGGGCCAAAAAGCCAAAGGCCCTGGGAACGAGGATTGCAGAATTGGGGTTATTTAGAAGTATAAAATTTGTAGAAGTTTTTGTAAATTTATAAACAACCTCGTCCTTAGTACCTTATTTATTTCCTAAGACAGCAAAAAACGGTCATTCAGACGAGGTTGTTTTAGAGGGTATCTAGTTTTAGGCGGGGCTTTGGATGTTCCGTTCACTTTAAAAGACTTTCAAAAACATTAAAAAACAAGTCATGCTCATAACACCGCACCTATTTTCAAGAACCTCATTCTCTTTACAAGATCCTCTTCTTTGCGTCTTTCAAAGGAGCCAAAAAAAGGCCGATTTTTTAGTTTCAAAGGGGAAACGTATCGAAATTAGTTTCTATGCACGTACAGAATTATAACAAATGAAAAACAAATTTAATCTATTTTTCTTTCTGTTTTCGTGCTACCCTTGATGCAAATAAATATTTAACGAAGCTGTGAAATACAGATATAAACGCTTAATTCTTAAGGTGAAGAATACTTTTAGTTCTACCACAGAAAGACACACATATGTAGTCTGCTGATTCGCGCGCATTTTCTTGTCTCTTTTTAGATGTGTGCTGTCTCGATGTCTTGGTTGCAAGTATTCGTTTCTTGGATATCAGTTACACTGGTATCTAGTAGCGTGTTGGACTTCATTGATGCGCAAATAAAAACAGGAAAATACGATAAACGACTGCGACCGAATAGCGGTGGTAAGACGTTATATATTGTTGCTAAGGCGACGTGTTTTTTGTTACTAAGGCGACGTGTTTCTGTAGTTAAGAAGCGGTTACATGTTATGATTTATTTATTGGTTTATTAATTTCACCCTTATGGACAGGTCCCGCAAATTTGCAGAAAAAATCGGGACAACAAAGGATCTTTAAGAAACTGAAGAAGGGTCTCTTAAGAAAACGGGACGTCTTATAAAAGTTTAATTTTTATGGGAAAGACAGCAAAGTACCACACTCATTTTCCAGGGATTTATGCGTTTGTGATATGCGGAAAGACGGTGAATAATATATTTTTCGCCGTCTTCCCCCATATCAAATTGGGAAAAATATCTGGGACCGAGGGTGAGCAAAATACAAAAAAGCAAACTAAAATTCGGAAAGATATAAAGCGCTTGGACCAAACTAATGAAAATAGATGTAGAGAAAAAATATTATTGAGTGTCCAAGTCAAAGCCCACTATCCAGTAAAAAGGTGGGCTTATCCAGCAGAAAAACGTTGAAGCACTGCAAAGTACAGTTCTCTTGCTCCACTACTCAAATTTCTTACTGACCATGACTGTGAAACGTGAAATGTATATTTTCAGGACCATCTCTCTCTGTGAAGCATCAACTATATATTATATCCTTGGGACCGATTGAAACGACGACTTTTGTAAGTTTCTTTACGTCTTTTTGAACTTTTCTTATATTAACTCTGGTTTATGAGATTTTATTTCTGTCTTGGTGGTTAAGCTTACCACTAAGTTTTAGTATGAAAGTTTATCTAGTAAGAAAAATTCAAGATCATTTAGCGTCACCTATTCGGCGCATAGAACTTGGTGTTGCCAACCTCGAATCCAGGACCCGTACCGTTATTTTTAATAAATAAGGGTGAATATCTCAACCTCGTATCAAAAAAGGTTACGGGTCCAATATCGTTCCCAGGGCATTTTGCCTTGTTGATGAAGTTGAACGTAATAACGGCTCAGGGGTCACAAGACCCTGGGGACGAGGTTGTTACGGGTCCTGACTTCGAGGTTGTAATGTTTTCTCATCATAAAAAAAAGCTTTCGTATTTTGTTAATACCCTAATGATTCGATAAAACGTCCCACCCCCTTTCCCCCTGAAAACAATCCCTAAAAAAATGTGCCTTCGTAAAATAGAAACAGAGTTTCACGCTTTTTGATTGGCTTAGAACTCTTGATAGCGGTCAGAACGGTATTTCTAGTCGTTTACGAGAAACGATAGATTAAGATGTAAACAACGGCAGAAAATAATTTTCAGAAAGCACTGACGTTAACACTGTCTACGAAAAGCGTTAATAAATATATCGACAATATTTCAACGACATTGCAAGCTCGGTCGGTACTTAGAACACGACCGATATCTTGCGGTTCATCAATCTCGATTCCAGGACCTGTAGTGTTTTTTATACGAGGGTAAAACGCGTACGGTATCAGCCCTGGAATCGAGGTTGGCGGTACAGCATGGAATGATCGGTATTTTTAGGCATAAACAGGAAGCGATTTTAAATTTATAAACTGCCATAGTAATTGTTCATAAAACAAAAAGTTGATTTTGAAATAACGCCCTAATAAAGCTCCTTGAATAAACTCTTTCCTGAACTACAATCGTGGACAAAAATATTGAGACTAAGGCAGTTTTTTACTCATTATCCAAATATGGACAAACCAGTCAAACAGTCAATGCTCTGCAGCCGACAGGCTGCAAAGTCGCTACTTTTGCACACAAGTAGGCCAGGCAGAGAGTGTTGAAAAGTTGCTAGTCACATTCTTTAGCACGCCTGTACACCGAAATAATTCACGTCGGGGACCACGAAGGCCCCGAAATTCGTGATTAATGGCCTTGCTGGCGTCAGCAACAATCAGCACATTTAGAGAATTTCGTATTTACCAAATAACCTAAAGTCCTAAGTCCACTCTGAACATTGACATAAGTGAACTTTGACAAGTTCAAGATGTGTGAATCTAATATAGAATGAGCCTACGCAATTACTTGTGGTGGCGAACTTCGAAATTCGTTGTCTTGTCCCAAGATATTGTGACCACGATTGTAGGTATAAAAAAATACGCCCGGGTGTTTAATCGAAGCGATAATTTCTTACTTTGTTCATGACGCCTTTGTTCATTCACCCTTTATACATTCATTCATTCATTCATTCATTTATTCATTACTTTATTCATTCAATTCATTCATTCATTCATTCGTTCAATTCATTCATTCATTCATTCATTCATTCATTTATTATTATGTATTAATTAACACAGCTGTATATTTATATACTTATGTATATTTATTTATTTATTGAGACGTTTGAGACTGAGTTTTATTTGCGTCAATGGTGGACAGATCCAAGGATAGTCTTCAACGCTTCGACGACGCAACTCAACAGTAAAATCCAACCAGAGTCCATCATATGGATACCAGACCTAACAATCATTAATGCGAGAAAAGTGGAATTTTATCATTCAGCAGTGCGTACAGTCTTGAAAGGTGATGGGACTGTGTACATTAATCAAAGGTAATGAATTTCAGGTATTTGCTCTTAAGGGAATCCCAAAAAATCCCAATTTCACGAAAATTAATTTTTGCGAAATTCGCGAGTACCTTATCGGTAAAAAAAAAGTCGGCAAAAAGTGACCAAATTTTGGCTAGGTGACTAAATTTTTTACCGACCAATTTTTTTACCGACATTTTTTTTTGCCGACCGAAAATTTTTACCGACTTTTTTTTTACCGACTAGTAATATTTGCCGATTTTTTGAATTACTTTTTAACCTCCAATTTTTTAGTTTTTTGACTTTCCAAAGTGATTCCAGGGATTCTAATCAAATTTAGACTTTGTCGTTTTATGAAGCCTCATCCGCAATATTATACGGAGTATACACCAAATAGCGGAGCTCCGCTATATTATGTCTTTGTATAACACTAAGTTTGAACCAATTGAACCAATAGCTTTCTCTTAAACCAATGATAAGGCAGAAGGGAGTGTTGAAGAAGAGAAAATGATGAAAATGAAGAAGAAGATAATGCGAAGGAGCCGGGAGTTGTCCCAAAATATTATTGATAAAATCATTAATAAAGATGTTATTGAAATAGATTAGATTGTTGTAAAATCTTTGTTCTCTTTTAATTCAGCGGTGTCAAAAAAGTCGGCAATAAGTGACCAATATTAAAAAAATTAACCGGTAAAAAGTGACTAATTTTTGCTAAGTGACTAACTTTTTTGCCGACTAAATTTTTTGCCGACTTTTTTTTACACCGACTTTTTTTTTACCGATAAGGTAACTTATTTTCACAAAAATAACAAAAACTCACGAAATTTGCGAAAAAATTAATTCCTTTGTGGTAAGTGCAGCTAACTTGCAAATATAAAAGAAAAGAAAAGACCGTTCGCAAAAATAAAGACGCAAATGAATGGCGCCAAATCTCGTCTCCAGGTCCTTTTTGCGACGTGTGAGATAGTAAAGCTAATGTTTTCATTTAGACTAAAAGCAAAGTGCAACTGTTTGATGGATCTTACTTATTACCCGATGGACACTCAGAAATGTCACATGACGTTTGAAAGTTGTAAGTAAACCTTGACAACAAATAAAATCCACAGATATTGTTCAGGTCCATCCCGTTTGAAATGTTTAAATCAATCCTGTATATAGCTAACGCTGGTGTAGAGTTAAAAAGAGTATATATGCGTATCCATAATTTCAGTGTCCTCTATGTACATGATCAACTATGCAATGAACACGCTTGGCAAACGCTATCATCATGGTCAATGCCCACATGCTTCCCTATTTTGCCTGAGGGGGGGGAGGGACCACGAACTGTCTGCGACCCCTTTGGTTGAGGATTACTTTTGTTGGGCATGCGACTAAGTATTGAATTTTCTAACTTTTATTGGGACTTCTGATGAAAAATATTATCTTTGGGAAAATTTTATAATTTGCGGGGGATATTGGATGTGGGATTTTTTTTTTTTTTTTAATTTTGAAAAGTTTTGAAATTATTGGCAGGATTTTGGTATAAGTGACTCTTGATACTTCGAATACCTTACTGACCTTATTCTCTAATTCATTCAACAGTTTTAGATGTCCACAGTCAAACATGTTCCCCTGCCTCCTCCTTCGTCAAACCACCACGTCCTCAGGTCTATTTGCTTCTCAACGATCTGATAGTTGTGATAGTTCTAGCGCCACGGTAAAAGGTGCTGGGGTCGAGCTTGATTTAACTTCGATCGATATTTTTTTCTGAACAAAATAATTTAAATAGTTTCCTTCACTTCATTTGTTGTCTTTTTTTAGTTGCGTATTCAAGAAATGATATGATACTGAGTTGGCACAAAACTCCAGTAATTACCGATCATATTCATACACCCGCTTTTTCTGTCGAATCTGTTGAAGGCACGATTAAGACAATGGAATTTGACATTGGTAGTACGTATAGTAGCGCTGTGTAACTTTAGTCTTTTTGTTTCATAGATCTAAACTATTTATCCGATGGGAAGTTAAAAATGTCGCATTCTACCAATCTGTCTTATGGTTATAAGTGCTTTGTGCACAAAAAATATACGCAACCTCGTTCTTAGTGCTTTATTTGTTCCTTACGCAAAATGCAAATGCGATTTTCCATTAAAGCGAAAATAAACGAAATGTTTCCCCAGTTCTTCAGCATCAGGCAGCGAAAATAATTTCCATTTAGTAGACGGTCAAAAACGTAAACATGAAATTATATTTCTAGTGAAAATGATTTTATCCTTTGCTTAGTGTTTTCAAAAGTCAACCATCTTTGAAACTTACGTTTACGTATATGTTAGGTTAAATTTGATTGGTTAATTTAAAAAAACGACGTCATTTTTCCGTGTTTCGGGAGTGGCGAACTCCGGCAGAATAATAACATTACGCGATAATACGACTGCCCAAGCGTATAAGTCGCTTTTCTCTGAATTTTTTTGCGTTTCGCTTTAATGGAAATTCGCTATAAACGACCTTAAAGCCCTGGGGACGAGGTTGATGTGA
This sequence comes from Hydractinia echinata, assembly GCA_030067915.1. NCBI lineage: Eukaryota > Metazoa > Cnidaria > Hydrozoa > Anthoathecata > Hydractiniidae > Hydractinia > Hydractinia echinata. The sequence goes on along the minus strand of JASGCC010000009.1, from coordinate 1,099,565 downwards.
GCTTGCATTAACTTTTTACATATCTATATATAGATCGCAAGGAAATTTACGACAACTTGGTCGTTACCTTCAAAGTAAAGAGAACGTTTTTGTATTTCGTCTATCGTGTTTACGTTCCCACGATCCTGCTCATGATCTTTAACTTCGGTTCGTACTGGATCCCTGCAACAGCCGTACCAGCGCGAGTGACATTAATTGTAACCACCTTCTTAGCTAGTACTTTCATTCTGCAAAGTGTCAGTGGCGAGACGGTGAAAGTATCTTATACGACACCTTTACAGTTATTTATGTTAGTAAGTGTGGTCCTGATTGTGGTGGCTATTGTTGAGTATATGGTGGTTTTGTTTATCAAGGAACGACATGAGGTAAGAATATTTTTGGGCTGTATTTTGTCGCCCTTTTCTACGCCTTCCCATTCCATAGACATTTATTTTGTAAGCAACGTTGTGATAAAATCCTTACGTCTAACCATACGTGAAGTAACGCCCTTAGCCTAAGCCTCAGTTTTCGAGATAGTAAGCCTATGATTCTTTAAAGGTTTTTACATACAATAAAGTTAATTTTGCGCCGCTGAAAAAGAACGACATATTACCAAATATTTAACTGCGTTCTATTAAACGCCAGCCGAGACACTCTTCCACTATGCTTCTTAGCGCAAACTTTGTCTGAAAAAGTAAAGAGGCATAGCAAGAGGAGAGTTTCCTGGCTATTAAAACGCTTGGGTTTCTTCCTTATTCGGTTCTAGGACAATTCCCCCGGTTCAATAACCAAAGGGGATTTCTAAGGTGGAAATTATCCAGTGGGGATTATCCAGGAGGAAGGATTGTTCTTTTACCCCTTTATTCTATTTTAACAGTTTTTAGCCAAATTCATGTTAACGCGGTCTCGCAGCGATCTTTCAAGTTGTAGAGGAGAGAAAATAAAAATGGTAGCCTTCATTGTAAATAAACTTTCCCGTATAAAAAGAAACTCTCAACCTAGGTAGCTAAAATGAAATGTCGTATTTATTTATTTACTTATGTATATATTTACATATTTATTTTCAAAGCGATACACAATAGGTGACAGGAATATAAAATTAATAGTTCCATCGTAAAAGATTTCTCTCTTTTTTTTCTCCAGAAATTGCGTAAAAAAAGAGAGATTGAAACTAATGCTGGTTATGTGGAACAGAAAAAAAGCAAAACAAACAAACACGTGGTACAAAATGTGAACGCAATTGCCAGTGGATATCCATCTCAACACGCGATGCCCAATGGTTACCCTCGAAAAACCGTGGCTCCAAAAACGCTTCAAGTAATGCCTAAATCAACACTCGCTTTTAAAATTGACATTGTATTTCGAACGATATTACCCTTTTTTTACGTTATATTTTGTTGTTCATATTTCACTTATTATTTAATCGTTGTTTGAACGTTATTACCACCTCGTTCCCAGGACCCTATGGAGTCTTGGATATTCAATTGCACGATCGCATTTTTTGTTATATATTTCTCACTTCACTTCGATTATCCACTTAATTTAAAGGATTAAATTTTCAGCAGTCCAAGTGCACCTGAATTAGAAAGTTTGATAACGAGGCTGATTAAATATTGTACAACATGTATGACGTCGAAGTGGCGCCAAAATGCTCACTCTGGCTGACCATAAAAAGACATCTTGTGTTCAGTCTATTTTCGTCTTCCGAGGGCGTGGCTACTTTAACAGAAGCCCTGGGAACGAGGTTGACGACAAATCTGGGTTCACAAAGCATACTTCTAGTTACAACAAACGAAACTAACATGTAAGAGAACTGCTAGAAAAATCCTTGTCATCTGTGTAATATTATAAATTCGTTATTTGATTTATAATTTTACTGAATTTACAAATGTAATTAGTATAAAATTATAGTATAAATACACTACATGATTAATAATTACATGGATTTTACTCACAAAATATAAAGCTGTCTCTTCTCTGTAGTCAGGACTCAGCCTTTTTTCTTTCAGAACCTTCCGTAACCATGACTGCAAGAACCGTTTCTTTGTCCGAGTTTGTTCTGCTTCCTTCACAGAAAGTCAGATATGATTAATTATATAGTATTACACGAAATAAATTTTGTCGACTTTTTAATACAAATGAACATGTTGTACATTCTTGACCCCGGAACTCTTTGAGATAAACCTCGGAATTTATCTCAAAGAGCTCTGGGGACGAGAATGCATATTGTATATAGTTTATTTAACACTTATTTACACTTTCGACTTTTACTCCTAAATATTATCTTGAATGCTACAAAATTAACTCTTCTCAACCTCGTTCCAAAGGCTCTTTTTCTTTTTTTTGATAATCTCGGACGTCCAAGATAGTCAGAAACAAAAAAGAGCCCTGGGGACGAGGTTGGACTCTTCTTTTAAATCGTTCATAACAATTATTTTTGCTGATTATATGTCAACATTACTTAACTATACTTGCAGTCTCGTCCCCAGGGCTTTTTGTCTCTTATAGGCGCTGTCATTTTTGACAGGTCTGTCGAAAATAGTGATCACCTTGTCGTCAATGTATAATGAGACATCAGGTCCTGGAATCAAGGTTGCTGTATTTCTCTACAATTTTATATTTTCTCCATCCCTTTGTGTTTAAAATAGTAGCCGAAACATAGCATTCAATGGGTCTAACATGGCAACATTTCAACCTTGAAACTGATTATTACTAAAAAAGAATGACCTGATGTAAAGAGAGTTACAATACGCATTAAGTCTCGTTTTACATTTGACTGTATTTCCGCTATAGCTCACGAGTTTTTTAGTATAGTATCTATCAAGTAGAAACGAGTATCGTGGTGAATCGAAGCACATCAACAAATAATGTTTTAAACATTTCGTCTAAACTTATTTTGAATAAACAGCAATGACACACCAAAAGAACACACAGTATATCCTAAGAGAATTAATTGCTATCCTCTTAGGTATCTCTGATAAGTTACATCCTGTGTGCTTCTTTTGTTATTTAAATTACACAGAGGGTTGCGTCTTTTGGTATTACTATGGTTGAGCAAATAGGTTTTTTCTTGAAGCAAGTCATGGCCCATCGTTTATGCAGCTTGAATTTAAATTTTCATCTGACGAAACTTTTGTCAACATAAAATTATTGTCTCACTTTTTTCCCGGTAGTATCCTAGATTGTAATCCTTCAATTTTTGCACTCTCTTTGTTTCTCTCTGATTCAATCCTTGTTTACAACAGTTGGGTGAAGGCTTTATTAGCAAGCAATAAAAACAACGAAAAAGTCACTTCTCTTGAGGAAGCTAATATAGAATATTTTATAAAATATAGAATATTTTAGTCGAGAATAATCATTCGAGGGCAAATTTCACCACAGGGAATAATTCACCGTGGGGAATAATTCCCCAATAGGATTCTGTCCGGGTTCTACCAGCAGTAAGAAAAATATGGGCACTTAACCGCAAATTTTAAAGTCCGATTTACACAATTTGAATTTATCAAAATACACAAGTCCATGTTTATAGCGAACTTCGGACTTATTTGGTTAAACCCGAACTTTTAGGCTGTGCTAATTGTTGCTGACGTCAGCATGATGCTTTTTCCCAATATTTTTCCACGTTGTGGGGACTGACGTGGATTATTTCGTAATTTCGGCATGTTAAAAAGTGAGACTAGCGCATTCTAATCGCTACTTCCCAGGCTGCGGAATGATAGCGAGTTGATGGTTTTTTCCAACTTTTGATTGCTTAAAAAAACTGACGTTGCGCCAAAATTTATTGCCGCTGACTGTAGCTACTTTTATCGAGTTGTAATCGGGGATGTCGCTTAGACATTAAGTATAGGAGTGTTAAAAGGGCATCCACGTCCCCAGGACTTGTTGTCAAATATCAATGCCGCTATGGCTTACTCTAACAACTAACAAGACAACGTTCCTTGATGTCAAATGGGCAGTACACGTTTTATTTTAAAGAAAAATTGAAAAACTCTCTCCATATGCAATTCGTGCATTGCTCTTTCACAGGCTATTAAAAAAGGATTAGGAAAAAGACGAAACAATATTTATTAGTTTAGATATTTCATTTTATTCTTCACTGTTTCCTCTCAGCTAAAAGTTATAACTCCTGCGGGGAGATATTATAGTTATTTTCTAAGAAAGAAAAAATACGTATGGGATTAGAGAAAACACCTTTATAAATCATTGATGGGCTGTGAAAACAAAACGCCAAAGGTAGAGCAGAAGACAGCGTGATTTGCTTTTGCATGCATAGCTGCGACTGGATGATGTAAACAGATCACAAAATCTTTGCTTTGTTCTGTTGCAAACTTCAGAAAAACACATAAAATCTGTATAAGCTATCAGATACCAATAAACTATGATCGCTATATGTTGTGTATTCGTGTTAGTCTTGCATGAAATATCCGCCAAAGATTTTCATTTCATTGACCAGTTGTTGAAGTATGGACGTTACGATAAAAGAGTCCGACCACTAGCAGGGCGTAAGTTATCTATATTATAATACCCGTATACGTCTGTCTGTCTGTCACGCAAAATGGTAATCGCAGTAGCGAGACACACGAAATGCGTAAATGAAGGACGGGCGAACCCGTGGATTTATCTACGGCCACCGACTAGTTTTAATAAATTTTTCTCTCTGTTGTAATACGTGAGTTCTTTCTGTACAATGTGAAGTAAGAAAAACAAAAACCTACCTTTGTAGGTCTACCCTTTAATAACCAGTGCACAACCTCGTTCCTATAACTTTTCGCCGAGCCAGGGGACGAGGTTGCACAGTACGCAAATAGTTTTACAACAACATATTCTAAATTGTCGGAAAAGCCTAAAGTTCACTTATGGTAAGATTTGTAGAATCAAGCCCTCAAGAGTTTCACCTGTCAGCTAATGAAAAAGTCTTAAAAATTAGGAACTAATTCGGCGGAAATAAAATATTAAAATTACTCTGATTTGACTAAATGTTCCACCAATTGAAAATAAAAAAATTAAATGATCGAAGGCTTTTTTGTCCAATCATGTTTCACACACATTTCTTCTGATCAAATACATACAAACATGTTTCACACACATTTCTTCTGATCAAATACATACAAAACATTACCACTATTTATGTACCATAAAAAGTTGTAACCTTGGAGTCTTTTTTTGATGTTCGATTTGCTACAGGAAACTCAGAATCCAAGTCTTGATGCGACGATGACAAAATTGTCTCAAAACATTACTAGTGCTTTTCAACCTCGTCCCCAGGTCTCTTCTACGCGTATGATATTCGTGTAGAAGAGCCTTGGGGACGAGGTTGAGTGCTTTCTTTACTCAGCTATTCACAAAGAGTGAAACATAAATTAGCTGATGTAACAATTGCTGGAGAAGTATTTTTTCATGTTAAACAGAAAACTCGTTTTCATGTCATTTAGCTTTTATGAAGGACGTTTATGATTCTTGGAAAGAGACCTCTTTCTTGGCTTGTTTCTCTTTTTTTTGCGAAAAAACACAAACTAGTTTCTAAGGCATTTTACCTTAGGAGAACATGGCTGTCCTCAGAGATTTTTGCTATTTTGATATGAGAGAATACAGCAAAAATATTGTGTTGGTCTGCTATAAAACACTGAGAACAAGAGTAAACGTTTATAAAAAAAATAATTAAATATATTAATTAATTAAAATTAATTAATTCTTTTCTATTTTATGGCCAACTTGAATTTCTTTCTTTTTTTTAGAACACCCGGTGAATATAACCAATCAAATTACAATCACTTCACTTGCTGCAATTAACGAGCAAACATTTGTAAGTTTGTTTTTTGTTGGTCACCATTTTGTGTAGAACACGCCTGAAGTTTAGACGTTTCTCATTCCAGTATATTTCGAAACATCATATAAAATTCTCTTTGGATTTGTAAAATCTCAACCTCGTTCCCAGAGATTTTTCCGTTTCTGGCAATTCCGGACGGAATTGCCAGAAATTTCTATTCCTTGCGCACCGTTCGAGATTGTCAGAAAGAGAAAAATTCCCTGGTGAAGAGGTTGGTGAAATCTAACTAAGCAAAAAATCGTCAGAAAACAATACAATAGAAAATATACAATCATCGAGCAAAACATCTCGCCGAATCAATCCAAGCTTACATACCAAAATGGCGGAAGAGAATTTACACAAAAGTGAAACCAATGCTCGCTATATACCAGACAGTTTAGCAGATTTGCAGCTCTGCTTTAACATGTAAAATTATCGAGGACTAAAATTGTGCAACTGTACAGTCGACAAAGACAAATCTGTAAAAAAATATATAGAAAATATTTTATTCATAAAATAATCTCTTTAATAATAGCCGTATTCCGTCTGTCTGATTGTGCGCGAGAAAAAGTCGTGTTACGGAAACACGAAATACGATATATAAAGGACGGGAGAACCCGTGGATTTTTCCACGGGCCACCGACTAGTACATTTATATAAGTATATATAAGTATATACAAGTATATATAAGTATATATACGCTTTGACCTTGTATCATATACATATGATACAAGGGCAAAGCGTAGCCTTACAAAGTCCGTAAAAGTAGCGGCTGTTCAATAAATTCGTTTCTTCTTTTTTCAGACGTTTAAAGCGGAGTTCTATTTTCGACACTGGTGGAACGATCCACGTCTTGTTCAGAACGTGACATCAGAACCTCTTACAAGTAATACACCACCTGAAACCTTGCTATGGACTCCTGGGCTATCTCTAGTGAACGCACATGATGTAAAAACGATGGCAAACGCTGTTCGAACTATCATAAGCTCGAACGGAGATATATATTTGAGCAGAAGGTTTGAATATGAAATTTTGACACCGGTTAAACAAGTCTTATAACACAAGTTCAATGATAATCCTATAAGGAAGACAAGACATAGAGGGATGAAGGGATGAAAAAAGATACTACAGTACTCATACTCTATTTCAAATGTCATTAATTCGAACCTCCGCTATTTCGAACAAACTACTTTTCCCCCTCTGCTTTAAGGGGCTACGAAACGAGCTGTTGATTTTTGACTTTAGTGACGTACACGAAAGTCGAGGTTATGGCGGGAGGAAAGCTTAAGAGCAATGAGAGACAAAAACAACATCTTAAATCATCTTGGATATCATAATGCACTCGAAAATGTAACTGAAAATGACAGAAGAGTACCCCACAAATATTTGATATCCATATCTATACAACCACTCACCTTGCTTCTAAATTAGGTTTTTTGGTAAAAAAAAATTTGAACTTTTTTGGCGTGGCTAGATAGCTAGATAGCTACAATCATCATGGACAAAACATAATGAAACAACACCGCTAATTTCAAATTTCGCCGCCACAAGTGATCACATTTGTTGTTTCCATATCTCACATTTTGAACTTGTAAAAATTCACCTGCCAATGCTCACAGCGGACTTAGGTTATTTGGTTAAACCCATGCTCTTGAAGATACCAGTTGATGCTGACGTCAGCATAACCAATCTTCCTGAATTTCACGACCTTTGTGTGTCGCGACATGTTGTGAATCGTACACGCTCTCTACCTGGCCTACTTGTGCGCAAAAATAGCGAAATGGTAGTAACCATTTCACACTTTTGTCCGTGTTTGAAAAACGACTAAAAATCTGCCTTTGTTTTATTAATTTTGTCCACAATTGTAGCTAGCTTGCAATTTTCTTCTGAATTCTGCACGAAAACAGAATATCTCTCAACTCCTTCGTGTTTGAATAGCGGTTTGAACAGCTTTTTTTATCTAACTGTGTATACGCCTTACTTTGATACGCCTTCCCGCATACATTTAGAATTGAAGCTGTTTGTACATGCACAATGAATCTCGAATACTACCCAATGGACACTCAAGTATGTCCTATCAGAATCGAGAGCTGTAAGTACTTCTTGTTTATCTTTATGTTGTTGAACTTTTAGACCACGAGTGGTGTGATAATTACGCCCATTTTTAATGGCGGTAATATTTGCTGCTCTAAATGCCGATTTCCATGAAAGCGTTCCTAGTTAAACGCTAAAGATACTTCATGACTGTTATACTAAAGATGGCAGAGTTCTTTGGCAGCAAAAAGTGACTTTAAAGGTGGACTTCCTTATAGGAATTCCTCAGTCATTAGTGCGTAGTTTTGTAGTTACTATCCTAAGTTTTATTGATGACTTTACTCTGATAAAAGTTGTCACTCCCGTAGGATCTTGCCGACATTTTTTAGAAATTTCTGCTTAAAGTTTGGAGAACAGATTTTTTAGTTATCTCAAAAAGTGGATTGGTCCCAACCAAGTCCCCAGGACTATTTGCTTCTCGACGGCGCTGCGCTTTGTAATAGTTCTTACAAATGTGCTGGGGTCGAGCTTGGATTGGTCCAAAAAGACGATGTTTCATCGTATTCTTATTTCACTGTTCAATGTTCAACTATTTCCCTTCTTTGTCCACTCAGCAGAAATAATCACATGAGAAAACAGTGTCAACAAATTTAATAAATAACAACTACGTGGGGGTAACTTCATTTCGCGGTCGAGTGGAAATCCAGCTTAGGCCTTTTGTCTATAGCGTGTAAAAATGACGTCACACCAGAGATGAAAAGATACAGCTCAAATAATGCTGCATGGAAGCTGATCTGTGTCTTTTTTGTCAAAGTTTTGTCTGCTTCTTCAGTCATACCAACTATTTAGTTTTTAGTTTTCCTTGAAGGTTGCGTGTGATATTCTTAAAAAAAATGTATTTAAACTGTCACCAACTGGGATCTATAGAAATCTTATATATAAGTGAGTACAGAGGCTACTGTGGTTAGTATCTGAACATGCGCGTTGGATCTTTTTAACTGGCTGCGACGCTCGTGCTTTGTCAGCTTTTAAAGTTGTGACGAGTCAACTTCCAAGCGTTTTCAGACGGGAAACTTTTTTAACAATCAGTAAAAACTGAGAAAACGCTACCATCTTTAATGTGATAAAAATAAAAATTTAACCATAATGAAGAGCCGGCATTTAAGCAATTTAGGGCAAAACTGATGACATATTCTAATAAACTAGTCGTCAACCACAGGGTCGCCCGTCCTTTATATATCGCATTTCGTGTTTCCGTAACAGATAGACAAACAGACAGACGACGGCTATTACTATACAGAAAATCTCAGAGGTCCTGCAGCCGTTATAACTATTTTTCTAAAGTGGCGCAGATCTTACTGGATGCGCCTAAACTGGCAATATTTAGGCAGAAAATCTAGTTGCAGATAAAGATGATAAACTAGTGAACAAATGATATTTTTGATGATCCGTTAAAGCGGGCTTAAACTGAGAATTAAAATTAAATAATTTTCTGTGTTTTTTTTCCTAAAAAAATTATAGGGCTTAAATTCCAACTTGCTCCACTTGCACTTCATGCGCGCAAATTGTAAACAACGGAGAACATAATGGCTGCAGAAAACCCGTAATCATCTATATACCCTTTTTTAGATGCTTTTACAAGGAAGGATATGAGATTGTTTTGGCATGCAACCCCTGTTGTGTCTTTATCTCCTATCAAGACATCTGGATATACTGTTGAGAAGATGTACGCCACAAGACAAACCGCAGGACAAATAATAGGAGGTCAGATACTCTTTCAAACCTCGTCCCCAGGGACTTTTACCCTTTTGACATCAAGGCCGCGGCAAAAAAACTTGTTTAGCCATCAAGTAAGCGCCAGAGGCTTTGACATAGGCAACAAACCCTGGGGACGACGATGGACACTCTTTCTCAAAAAATTAAGTTGTAATATAGAATGGTCAGTAGCAATTGAAGCGAAGTCTTTTTTTTTATCAATTTTTTTTCCGACAGTATGCAAGGTTGTCATTGGTACAAGTTTTTACGTTTTTTAATTCTTACAGATTCAGGTATTTATCTAAAATTGTTACTTCGTAGTCAATGGATGATTTTTTTATCAGGCAAGTAACACAAATAGCTCCTTTGTTGTTTGGCACATTCGTCGGAAAATTATTTGTCAGAAAATAAGTTAGTTGGGAAAAATAATTTGGCAAAGAAAATGTCGCGAAATTTTTTGTCAAGAAAAATGTTTTGTTAATCGGAAAAAAATTCATTACCATACCCCGATAATTCTTCTCCATGCGGTATAGAGGAGCCACAAAGTCATACCTTTAAAAAAGTACCACGGAGAATTAGTTTACCAAAGTAATTTTTATATTTTAGATGTCGATGAAGCATACGAGAATTTAATCGTCAACTTCAAAGTGAAGCGAACTTTTTTATATTTTGTCTATCGTATCTACAGTCCAACCATCCTTCTATTGGTTTTCAACCTGGGTTCATATTGGATCCCCGCATCAGCTGTACCAGCACGTGTTACTTTGATTGTCACTACGTTTCTAGCCAGTACGTTTATCCTACAGAGTGTGAGTGAGCAGACAGTGAAGGTACCGTACACAACACCAATGCAGTTGTTTTTATTGGTGAATATAGTGTTTATCGTCTTTGCAATTGTGGAGTACGTGGTAATACTGTATTTTATGATGGAGGAGAAAGTAAGTTCAAGGCTTTAAAATATTACAATGGAGCCTTAGAAAGTTTCGTTAGCAGAAACCTTCACGGGCAGAAACTTTCGCGTTTTTCGCGTTTTTGGTCATTTTCGTAAAAGTTTATACCTTTGGAAATTAAAAAAGCAAAACGCGAACTTTTTTTCACGCAAAGTCATGGATGTCTTTTTAAAACGCGAAAGATTTCACCATAAAAAAATAAAAAAGCCAGGAAATCTCAAAGTTAGTTATCTATTTCTTCTTTAATCATTAACTACAATAACATTTGGCGTTTTCATTCTTCTTTGTTGCTACCCTGTACTTATAATCAATTTCTGTGGTTTTCTTTCCAGCTTGTCTCACATTTGCCTTACTAGCCCAAAACGCAAACAAAAGAAACCATAATGGTCACGGAATCTTTACAGCTATGTATGAATGTTCAGGGCTAGTTTTGTAATAAGTATTATATTGCAACCAAAAGGCCCAAATATAAAGGTCCGTTCGTGTTCATCATATGTATTGTGTTAGTACGTTGATATCCACTCGTACTGATACTTCATTTTTTTAGACGAAGAAGAGAGAAATGAAAGAAAGAAAGGCTCTGTTTACCAAATTAAAACAAATCAAACGAACCATAATGGGTCAAAATAAAGCGGAGAAAACGAATCCTGTTATGGAAGATAAACCAAAAACAAACCTGAAAGACAAAGATGAGGAGGAAACGAAAAAAGATGATGATGTGCAGGAGAAGGAGGAGCATTTCCCTTTCTACAACAAAGTTGATATCGGAGCACGTGTAATTGTGACATTTTTATATGTCGTGTTTTGTTGCACGTATTTTATTTATTATCTATATTTTACAGACCAGTAACCCCGCTTTGATCATATCACGTGTTTTTTTTTTACATTTCCCGTCCTAAATAACTAAATTTACTGTTTCCTTACCTTCACACCATTTATGTTGCAGCTTATCCGCTGCACAACAACATGCTTATCAAACTTGTAGTGTGTAGTAGGCCTTATTTTGTGATATCTAATGTCTGGATGTTTAAGGGAATTTATTTCACGTTTTAATGGAGACCGTTTTCTTTCAGTCACATTCGCATTTCGTAATTTAAAACTATTTTTTCCCGTTTTGACTTTACAAATTGAATGACCGTTTAGAGTATTTCGGTTTACAGAGGGTCTTTTAATTAGAGGAAGCGCTTTCAGGGAACCACTTTATTCGAGCATACAGTGTAAACATCACATCTATTTTATTAAGTCTATTTTGCAGACCCAAATATGTGTAATTTACGAACCTGATTTTTTAGATTATATAGATACTGATCACTATTAAATTTTCCTCACATAAAATAAGTTTTTGTGTTTTTACATCTTTATCAAAGAGGCATGGTCATTAGAGGATAATATTGCCAATGTATGGCTTTAGGGTCTCTACTAGAATTCGCCAAAAATTTTCCCAGATTTTACCGATCAAAATCCATTTTCTTCTAACCATAAGATCCAAAAATATGTCTTTTATTTACTATCCTTATTAATTACACCATTTACAACTCTAAGCAAATAATTGTTACAAAAACAGCACATATTTGAACGCAGATAAGAAAAACGCTAAATTTCACGAAAATAATATCCCATTGTAATAAAATGACGTCAATGATCAGTCACATGACCAAAGTACTAAATTTTCTTAATTTTAATATTTCATATTGGATTGAAGTTTCATTGTACCAAGTTTCATGCGACAAATATTTACGGAGTCTGAGATCTTTAGAAGCGGGGATCATAATGCACTTCCTAGCTACAAGGGTCAAACACCTCTTTTATTTGAGGGAGGTACCTTTTAAAATTTTCAAGTGTTATAAGGGGCGGTTATTTAACAGGCGGCTTTAAATAGAATGGCGGCGGGACGCTTATTTAAGTCGTTACGGTACATCTTTATATAAATGATATTAATACATTTAAAAAGTTAACAGAATGCTTGTGTATTGGTTCAATCTCTTCGAACCGAACCCTATTAAGAATTTGAATTGGGACAACAATCTGGCAGGAAAACTTATAACCTTCGTCAAGAAGAAGTCTGGCATACAAAACACCAAGAATAAAACGGTCGTGTTAAAAGGATTTTCATCGATTTTATTTTTTCTGTGACTGTTTTAGCTGACATGGAATTAACCGAAGAGTCACATTAACCATACACAAAGCAGATCGAACCAATTTCTGAAACATGAGCGCATTTGATTTTAAAGACACCCTTGAAAGTAAAGCGTTAGCAAGCAAACAAGCTAACACAAAAACAAACAAACAAACAAACAAACAACAACGATTAAGTTGTTTACTCAACGAGGAACATCATTATACAGCTGGTTTTAATTGCGCATTTTTCACAAACCGCATTAATGCAGCATGCTAGTTATTTGTCTATCAAAACAAATGCATACCACGCAAACTTATTATCATTTCATGTGATTCCATTTTTTTATCTTTTAAGGGCTGCAACATGAGAAAGAGATTATAAGATAACTAGCCGTTTGCAGATGAAAACTCCACAGATTCGCCCGTCGTATATATTGCGGTTATCAGATTATTGCCCGTATCCCATGAATAGCTATCGTGCATCCTTAGCATATTAAACACACGGAATACAGCTATTATAGGGACTAGCTTGGTGTCACGGCACTGAGCTCTACGTTGAAAGCAGGTGAACCGTTCAATATATATTCAGGTAGCTACAAAAAAACAAAATTTAACCCGCTGTGAAAGTATCACAGGTTTCGCAGAGTGGTTTTGAATTTTGCGCTTAGTACCTGCCATTGTATCAACTTTAGACTTCCACGCAGGTTTACGACACAGTTAGCTAAGGGTGTAGCTACCGTACAACGTTTAACATACAGTAGTCTTAGCTAGCTAACCACCTGAAAATTCTGCTCACCTTTTTATTCACATATAGTTAGCCACATAACCCCAACTTGCACCTTAGTTAAAAACAGTATAACATCACATCTATAATCAATAATGCTCTTACGAATAACGTTCGTCGCAGCTAAAATCTTAAAATAAAATTTTATTTAAGGTTTATACATGGCTAAAAAACGTAAGGGAATGTTTATCTAAGCATGTGAAAACATAAAAAAAAATGTTTCATAAAAACAGAAAAATTGGAAGATAGAGACCTCTAAATCTCAACACGGTAACTTCCAAAATCAAGATAGCCTTCGTCGTCATGGATCTGTTAGTTGTAATGTCTTTTTCGGCATGTCGAAAACGCGTAAAACTTGGATTGATTATTTCTCAAAATCGGCGATTGGTTTACTACACGCGAGCGGTCAAAAAAAAGTCGGTTAAAATATATCGCATTTGTTATCTGTAGCTTGAAGATATCGTGCGGCACGATTCGATTTTCGCCGACAAACAGACATAATACGGGCGTTAGGAACGGCAACTAGACAGGGGGTTTGAGAGCGGCTATTATTATAGCCAATTTATATATTCGCTTTGGAACAAGCTGTGGCACTGTGACAAGAATCTAAAGTACTATGTTTTTTATGTTTTCTAATTCCTTTTTTCTTGCACGTGGTCATGTAAGCAAATCCAAGTCTCTTTGATAAACAAAGATCTGAGTAATTTTTATTTTTAATTTGTTACTTCAAAGGTGTTTTCAATCGACCCATCTATTTTAATTAATAGCATTTTTCTAATACCTCAATAAGAATAAAAAAAAATTTTCTCGCTGTTTTGCGATGTATTTTACATTCTGTGGGATTTAACCATGGCTTCTCCACACATTAAACTCTCAAGAAAAGCTTATGTCTTTCTTTACATCAACGGAAGTTATATTTCCATCGTTTCAAGTTTTTATCTAACATCACTATTGCCTATATAACACAAGGCGGTGATAAAGATTTCAATTATTAAGCTCATAAGAAGTAAAACCCACCTGCTGGGTGGTACGAACCTGCTGGGTGGTACGAACTTGATTTGGAATTATTATTGGACTGCCGAAAACATGCGAGATAAGAAAATACGGAGAAGACCAAGTACTCTCCTGCTTATGGGTTAAAATCTCTTGCGTCGAACGTGTCTTGTTACTACAGTCGGCTCTCTCTAATTCAAACCTCCGTAATTCGATACTTCCTCTAATTCGATTAAATTCAAATTCACCGTCAAATTTCCTTCAGGAACTCTCCTAAATGAACCTCCTTAATTCGATACTCTGTAATTCGATAAACTCTCTAATTGGATCTAGATTTTAGGTCCATACGGAGAATTATCTCTCTAATTCGATTTCTTAAGTGTAAAATGGCCCTAAGCACAGTTTCGAACCATATTTCGAATTTAAAAGATGTAAATAGGGCCGTTGATTTAAATAATATTTATTTATCTTTTCATTGTCAGCCTTTTAAAATTATTTAGAAATTTCAGAAAAAAATACTTCACTAGTAAAAGCCACTATTACCGTATTTACTGGAATAAACCCCTGTTAGATAGAGCGTCCCTCTCGAATGAGTTCTTTCCCTTTTACATAAAAAAATCAAATGAGCGCCCCTATATTCTCAAAATACGCCTCAACGAGGGTGCTCATTCAGATATTGTTCCATGTGGCCAAAATTATGAAACCAATTTTTAGTTTGTAAGACTGTTTTTCGAAAAACGTGACATTTATAAATTCTGACATTTATAAATTCTAAATTCGCGCGAAATTATTAAACGCCTCCTTCGAAAGAGAGTATACTTTAAAAAGGCGCCCTGCTTAAACAAATTCCCTCTCCTTTGACTAAACATCGAGAAATTTGCAAAACTCATGTAAGGATATTACAAATTTTTTATTGTTTGCCTATTTCCCAAATGGTAACATTAAAGCTTTTTCAGTAAATACTAACTCAAAGGGAACGTGAATATTCCAAGTGAAAAAAGTTGTAGAAATGAAAATAAAAAATAAAAATAAAAAATATTCTTTTGTGAATTAAGAACCTAACAACTATACAAATGATTCGATGGATATAAGTTTATGTCTACTCTGCGCGAAAACAACAAGGCCTTCGTACTTGTTTACCAAACTTTTAGGTTGGCTCCTCGAATTGATCCACACTCTCTTCTCCAATTTCCATATCCAAATACCTTCAACGCTTTTATCTGCACTGACACTACATCTTTAAGGGTATTGCATAAGACCTTCGCCATTGTCATTTTCCTTAATTCATTCCTCTGTCTTCTTGTGAATACACCAGCTCTTTCGAAATACAACCGATCTCCATTACGTAATCTCTGGAATTGATTCTTTATGATACACTGAAAGGTCTCCCCCAACATTTTGCCACCCCTGTGTCGTTCAGCAATACCTGCTGCAAATATATCAATATCGTTGGGATGTTTGTAAAGCTTTCTAAAAGCTGTTCGCGCTGAAGAAGGCATCAATCCAATCAGATCAGACCATTTTCTTAATCGCCTTAACTTGCAAACTTTCCGCCATGTTCCGTATGTTCGGATGCCGTTATCGCGTCCTCTTTGGATATTCAAAGCCGGTAAATCAGCATAGCCGCGAGTACCAACAGGAACAAACAATCGTCGAGCTATACCAAATGCGAACTTAGTATCCACCACCTGTGACTGATTCTTCAGCAAGCCATACACTATTGGTTCTATTCCACGACGTCGAAGAGGTCTCGTGTCAAAGAAAGAAGCCTGGAGGGAGATGTCATTAAAGGCTTTGTTGTAGTTCTTATTAAGCAGTGCCCAAGCATTTGGTACAAGACTGTGGCCGAATCTAAACGCAGCTGTGGAGAACACGCTCACAATGCTAGCATCCACACGAGAATTGTAGCGCCTGTAGCGCCCTGCGTTGACCAATGGTGGTAGAAATTCATTGTAAACGATTCTCTGGTAAATACCGATGTTGATCTTTCGAGCTGTTTCAAATAGCCTTCGCTCATTCCAGGATCTATGGCGACGTTTCAGTGCTTTCGCGATAAAGTTGTGGTGTCTTACCCAAATGGTGTGCATGGAGCTTAATGCGATGTTCTCGTCTCCACGACTGTCACCAAGAAGAGAGCAGCCAGCTGGATTCCGGCAGGATTGGGATGATGCAGGGACATCAATAGGAAGTAGATTCTTTCTGGTTACTTTCAACTGTCCACTTCCTAAACAGAGAAGTTCAGAGATTATCTATCTAAAATTTTAAATTTTATGAAATTGTTATTACGCTGTAGTAAATATGTTAAAGGGAAGATCATTCTCCTATATTATAATGCCCGTATACGTCTATCACCCAAAATGGTACCACAAGTGGCGAGACGCACGCAATACGGTATCAAAAAGACGGGCAAACCTGTGGATTTTTTCACGGGACTCCGACTAGTTATGTTCTACTAAACTGTTTGAAATATTGAAGCAGAAGTTACAGATTGATTTTCTGTGTAGTCTGCGTGGAGCAACGTTTTGAAGGGAGAAGGGGGAAAGGTACAGGGGCTTATTTTTTATCAATAAAGAAAGGGAAAGTTAAACCTATGCGAAATACAGTCCAATCTCTATATTAATAATACCCGTATGCTAGTCGTGCTACGAACATACGAAATAGCAAATGCGATATACTTCTATCGACTTTGCTGCGAAAAGCAAATTCTGTGGATTTCTTACACAACTTAACGACTATTTATTTTTTAAATTAAGAATTAAAAACGTATTTATGAAAGAGGAATAAGACATAAAAACCAACAAAGAATTAGGCAAACCTACCGTCCAGTTTTCTCAATTTTCGAAGGATTGTCTTATCGTTGCTGTACACTTGAGAAAGATCAAGATAAGAAGATAACACATTGATCTGTTCTCTTGTTTTTCTCCTTCGACCTTGTTGACAGACAGGAATCGAACGTGCAAAGCTGGTGCATCTACTTCCTTTTGGTGTAAATTTAATGGGAAAGCAGGGATATGCGAATGCACTGTTCGAGCCACACCTGAAACGAGTTACGGATTATATTGCTTGGCATCATTTGGATTGTTTACAATTGATGTTTTCAATTGATTGAGGTGCCCAAGTTTGATAGGCAATGTCCGACATGGACCATGATTATTTTACTGCACCTCTGGTTGTTAAAACTAAAACGTATTCCTAAAGTTTTTTGTGTAATGGAGACCGTTTTAACTGTTTCATTCCGAATGATATATTTATTTGGACATATTTATTTTTTTTATAAAAATTCAATAAGTTACTTCGATTTTCGGCTGTTTTCTATATAACAACATCAACCTCGTCTCTAGGTCTCTTTTTTTGAGTGTTTTAAAAATTAAACAGACTTTGATGGTGAAATTAAAAAAAGTATTATTGAAAGTTACCGGCTTGTAGAATTGCAAATAAATATATATCGGTCTTTTTTAAGGAAACCACATAAAAAACTTTTAGTTCTAAAATTGCGAAAAAGTTAAAAAAAACTAGACTAAAAAAAGGGGTGTATGTAGCTAGCTGTGGTAATTATTTCTAAAAAATGATGAAATTGAATAGAACGCAGAAGAATGAATCAACTTACCCTTTGGAAACGTCACATTTAGGATGAGGTGTCAAGCCTATGTCATGGTCAATAAACTGTCCAAAAGCCATAAATAAAGTTGACAGCCCTCGAGCGCGTTGTTGATTTTTTCTCTGTACTTGAAAGACAGCACGCGAGACTTGATGAGCGGTTGGAACAGCTGGTTTTGTTCCTGGAAACCCACGAGGTGCATCAATTTTTTGTCGATCCACATAATCAGCGGCTAAACAGATAATAGGAGAGTGCTGAATCAAGACTTTGCTCTATGTGCTTTTTGATGGAGGGCGAAAACGATGGATTGCCCAACGCCCACTGTCGATGCGTTTTTTTTTCAAGTAAGCAGTGCTCATTAAAAGTAACAAATAACTTATAGCATTTTTATCACATTTTTCTGTGCACTACTTGTTCAAAATCGTGCAAAAAATACGTCTTTGAAAGACCACAAAGCGACGTCGTTTGCTGACGTCTTCGAGACAGATCGAAGACGTTCTCGTAGGTATCAAAAAGTATCAAAGATGACTCATTTCGTCCCTTTCAAGCGTTATACTGCCATAGCAGACCTTATTCAAATGATTTTAGCCTATACAGTAAGTCAAACGATAAATATACCAGTTTAACCTAGCACCACATTGCTTGCACCAGCTCTGATACAAGCATTTACTGAGAACTAAAAACCTTGATGGAAGTAAACTGACTGTATTTTTAGACATCTTATGTTACTAGTGCGTCCTCTGCATTCAGGTGCTTGGTTGCTATAAGGAACTTATGTATTTTGTTAGTTAACAGGAAAGGAAGCAACACAAGAATGGCAACTAAGTTCATGTTTGTTTGAGGTTAGCTGTAAAACTTGTCGATATGTAACTGATGTTTTAAATAATGTACCCATCTTCAAAATGAATATGGGCTTCTATTTTATGACACTTGCCCATCTTCAAAATACATGCAGTGTCTTTCAAAGAGAGTGCCGATTTTAACGTGCCCATCTTTAAAATGCATATGGGCATCTATTTTATAACAACTGCCCATCTTCAAAATACAAGCGGTATTTTAAAGAAAGTGTTGTTTTTAACGTCCCATCTTCGACACGGTTAAAACTTCTGAAAACACTCACTATATTCCGATAATAATTTAATAACTCTATGTATAAAAATTTAATAACCCCATGTCGCCTTATTGTTAATTCCTTGTTTGATTCAACGTCGAGATCAATTATGTGACGATTTCATTTAATCACAAAAGAATGGCAATAGTTTCTTAATGCCTTGTCTTATATAAGCAGCTAAAATGTTCTTTGTTGTCGTATATAGAAACTAATCACTTAAGATTATACGAAAAGAGGTCGTTAAATTAATTCCTTTTGTATGCGAAAGGTCACTCATTTCCGTGTAAGCACCCATTTTATGTCAAGCGGTTTATACTTCCCTGACGTTATCAGTATTGATAACTGCAGTTTATTTCTAAAGCTAGCCACAACGAGGTGTGTTCACTCGATAACAACGAATTAATCTTATATATTTTGAGCCTTTTCTCACGTAAAAATTTTGCTGTGAAAAATAATAATGAATTTCTTTTGCATTTCCTAGCCAAACATGAATTTTCTATCCAGATCTTATGGCAAAACTTAGAATAACTAATAATTTATTGAAGACGTTTTTGGTCCTTATGCAAATAAAATCAGGATTTCGGAAACTAGTAAATTCAAAACCCACACTAAGATATCATGTTTTGAACGACATCGTAAAAAATCATTGACTTAGTTCATACCAATAAGTTCACAAAACGCTTTAATTATAGAAACGTTCTCCAAACAACCGATCCCTTTTCGAATTCTTTTCCCTTAGCTTTTGATGTTTCATTCGAGTGGAAAGCAACGCACGTTAAATAAAGACTATGCTCCAGCAAGCATAAAAACTATATTTTTGTAGCTATCCTACCTAACTTGATAAATTATAAGAATTATAAGGTAATTAATCTCTTTGAAACGACAGACTGAAATAGTTTGGTTGGAAATTTGCCCACAGAAAGACAAACAAATTAATAAGTAAAGAGAATCTGGCTAGCTGGTAAATTAAAGCAAACCACATTTCCTTCAAGTTGTTTAGAAAGGCGCAATTTCTTTATAAAGAATTTCTATTGTAAAATAATAATACTCAATTAATTCTGTCTGGCCCTTTGATGCAAGTGATATTAAACACTTGATATGAAGAGTAGAAGTTTTTTTTAATTTTAGTCAAATTTTTATTGCCTGTTTGGGCGGAAGCAAGTTGTTGCTGCGAAACTTATCTCTGGATGAGAAGTTTGTAGCGAGCAAAATATTTTTTTTTATAAATCAAATTAAATTAGGCGCATTTAAAAACAGTGCAAACAAACTTACGTTGCAATCTTGCTAGGACGGTCCTGGCTGCTCCTTGTGTCTTCTTTCTCAAGTTGTTGCAAGTTCCATCAATCGTCCGGAATGAATTTTTTCTGTTGAATCCAATACATGAAGTTCTTTTCACCACATTTTGGCAATTACTTAATGTATTCCCAAATGAATACGCTGAAATCAAAATAACAAAATAATAATAAAATTGGAAATGTACGAAAAAAACACAACACCTTACAACAAGACATAAGCGAACCTGCTTAATGTTTAAGATGATGGATCTACAGATGGAGAGCCTTTGTGTAGTTGCCTACATTAAGGACCTCCTTCACAGGACTTATATTAATAACAAAATCAAAAGGAAATGAAAAGGTCATCCTAGCTCGGTGATAGAAATAATAATATGGATTTACGTAGAACTATTCCAGAGTACGTATAGTCTTTTAGAATCCCTATCATGGACTCAAAACACAAATAAACGAACACCTTCACATTTCCTTCTCTAACTGCATGAAAAGGTCACCAATGCAATGAATTTTTACACCTAATTATAGTTAGCTAAATCCTGTTTTTGTGGTTCCTTGACCCCTACGTAGCAGACTCATCTTATATTTGTTACGCCAACTTCCTTATCTCGCTCATGCAGTTATATTCAATCGATCTAGCTACCTGTCACTGATGCTATGCACGTAGCCAGTACAAAACAAGTAACAATCCTCATTTTCTTCTTCTTCCTCTTCTTCCTCTTTTTTGTTTCCTACTATTTCTTCTTCCAAAGAGCAGTATTTCTTAAACCTCCTTCTGCAGTCAATCTCTTAACTGCTCTGTCGATTGGTGCAGTTGTAATGCTCTCAATCAAAACCCCAGTCCTATTTATGGTCTGACACCACCTACGTAAACAACCCACTTCAATATGGCAAAAACAGAAACATTTATATTACCCATTATGTTTATTATCCATTGTTTATATCTAGAAAAGGCAATTAACAGAGAATGCATTGCAATTAATATCTTTTTATATTGGTTTCGTTACGATGTATCTATTCATCGACGTGTCTGCATTTAAGTGTTAATTTCGGGTTGTTAACCTTCAGACTTGACTTTTTAACATATACTTATATTGCATCTGTGTTATACATATTTCTTTCCCTTGTTTTACGTATGGCATTTTATTGCAATATTTATCAATTAACGTAGAAAGAAAGCCGTTTTTATATGCGCCCTTATTACGCCCATTGAACTGGTTTTGAGCTTGAGAGAAAGACGGAAGTCGAATACTGTGATAAAAAGCCACTTGACACTTTCGTGGTGCTGGTTAGTATCAGGAAAAACTCTTTTTTTCCACACTAAAAACATAGTTCTGAGTAGTATTGAGAGCCAAGCAAATTTTGTTTGAGAGATTTAATTAAATAAGCGCCCAAACCACTTTAGGTTCTTATGAAGTGCACTAGCTTAAAGGGGACACTATTTTAGAATAGGTTGTTGTTGTTGAATACAAATTTTGCTTTTTATTTAAATAACTTTAGAAGAAGGAAAGAATCATCCTAAAGACTCATTATCAATATAGAATATATAGAATATTATAAGTATATTATATAAAGGATATAAGTTGTTAATAGATTGCATTGTGACTTATAATTTCATCATTCTCGACTGAGTACCTTCTTTAAGTACCATTTTTTGCGTTTTTGTGGAAAGAAAGAGATTCTCATTGAAGAGAGGGATCAATAAGGAAGTGAGGCGCCTAATTGAAGGAAGCACTCTTTTGAGCTGCAGGGGCGCTAATTCGAGAAAATAGCTACTGTATGCAATAGTAGGGTGAAAAAGGAAATGAAACTATTGTTATTTTGTTCATAGAGTTAAATAGTAAGTAGTACGCTTAAAAGAGGTTACTGCGTCATGCTCTCACATATTCTATGTATGGCGGATATGAGTAAGGCACACAGAAAGCAAAACTGTTTGCTAAGCCATTACCATCACAGATTATTTTGTTAGATATATTTTTTTATAGAACCCTCGATTTCAAATAACCTCGTAGTTCTTTAAAAACCTATGTCGTAATATTCCTTAGAAGTTTCATTATAATTTTGTGTTTGTGTTCAAGGAAGTAATTCTTTAAACAGATTTTTTTCTCATATAATTTCTTTTATTTCAAAACTCATACTTATATTTTTATTTTTTTCTGTTTTAATTTTCCTTTAGGTCTTCCTTATTTAATACAGAACTTTGCTTGCTGATGAAATAGTCTCTTTTGTTTTTCACTAACTTTAAGTTATTCAGTAGGACCACGATATGTATAATCTCGAAAGGAAATGAAAAAAAAGTTATATCGAGGGTTTTGTTTTACGGAAATTGGTAAAAAAAAGCAGATTTTTGCGGAAGTATTAATCGTATTTTGCAAAGTAAGCTATTTAAGGACGCTTTACAACTAGCCATAATGGGAAGTGCTAAAGGGCCTACTGTGTATTTTATCCACGTGAAATCCATTCTGAGTACAAATTTGAGAAATTTTGCAACATTGGCGCAAAAATCGTTAAAGTTGTAAAACTTTTAATGCATGCGAAAAACATCGCCGCTGGTTTTGCAAATGTCAAATATCGCAAGTACTACAGATTAGAAGCACTGAAATTTTTTTAAAAAGTTTTTACATGTGATTTGCATCATTCTTAAAAAAAATAATTAATAGAACAGCTCTTTTACCATCTGACCAAAAAATTGTGGAAAAAACTTTGCGCTGGGACCTTCTTTTAATTTGATTTTCTTTTCTTAAAGTTAATTTTTTTCCTTTTTATACACATTCAACCAAAATTATATAATGACAAGTTTACATAGTGGATTTTCAAATAGAATAGAAAAAAAAACCTTTAAAAACACTGGAAAAGGAGTTGCATGACAAAAAAAACATTCAAATGCAACTAGAGGGAACAAGAAACTGCATCAAGGGGATGCTAAAATTAACTGTTATTTTTAGAGGATATATACGAAACAACCTTGAATACGGTAAATATCACAAAAATAATTATTTAAACCCATTTTCAAATTCTATAATTTGCCGAGAAAAGTAGAGAGTTCGTTGTGTTTTTATTTACTGAATAAATTTCATTGGTCTTTCTCGGCGATAAACAAAATTTTGATTGGTTGTACCGTTGTGACATTTTCAGACGTCAATGGAAAGTCAAAATTGTTAATTAAATGATGAATAAATACTTTTCGAATGTTTCACGTTTTTTAATTTATTATTAGTCGAACTTTATTACATAATTGTATTGATGGAATTTCAATTTAGTAGGATGGTAGATTTTGTGTTTTCCTCTCATAACTACAAACTGCTGATTCAAATTTCGTATCAGCGGTTATTGATATTGATTGTGCTGAAACTGAAACAAAGCTATTTTAACCGTCCCACCTTGCGGGGGTTCAGCCTTTGAGAGTTTCGATGACACAAGAAACAGCAGAATTTTTATGGTTGGCTAAACAGCTAATTTTGGCGGCAAGAGAATTACTTGTTTCTGTTTTTTTTTAAAGCAGATTTCTTACATACAGAAACATACACGAAACGTACCCATTTATGAGGGACCACACCCAATGGGACCATACTCTGACTACAACTAATTACGAGAGACGTAAATAAATCCCTCCTTACGGGATTGGAGCCCCACTTTTCAATAAAAATTTATAAAAAAAATTTGGAAATTTCTTTAATCTTTTACGCTACTAAACTTCTAGTTTTGTTTATGTTCCTTGCTGATCACAATAAAGAGAAATTTGCCTGAAAATATGTTTACTAATAGAAAAATATCTAAAAAGCCTTGGGGATAAAGTTGCTCTCACGTACAGTGGACTCTGGACTCTCTCTATCTCGACACCCCTCTGTCTCAAATATATTTCTATCTCGAACAGGAACGTCGTTCTCTTGGACATTATGTTGCTCTTAACTTATTCTTCTCTGTTTGCCCCGAACTCTCTCTCTTGAATATCTTTCAAACTGGAACAAATATTTTGGTACATGGTCGCTTTTTCTTCCTCTCTTTTCGACCTTTTCTTGGGCCTTTCTACACTACACAATAAAATAATAAAAAAACTTTAGATTGAATTTTTGTACAGTCATACAGCTAAATCATTTAAAATATCATTCAAGGTGTGACACGCTGAAATCCACTCAATAAAAGGACATCAAGAAAGATCAACCTCGACCCCAGAGCTCTTTCTCTCTTTCCAAAAATCTCAGACTTGCACAGATGATTTGTTTTGGAGTTTTAGGAAAATTCGCAAAATTTCCAATCAATCAATCGGATGGTCGATCATGAATTTTTTTGCCCGCAAAATGTTCAAATTAGCCATGTTTCTGTGATTTTCCCCAGAACTTGGAAGATAAAATTAATTCTTTGTAAAACTTCTAATTTCGTAAGACTGTGAAAGTTTTTCCCGCAAAATGCAAAATTTTGCCTTAAAGCTCTCTTCCCTAGTAAAAAAGTAATATTTGTATTTTTCTAACACGCTAATTCGCTAGGCCTTTTCGAAGCCCCAATGTTTGAAAGACAAAAGTTTGATTTTTTGATATTGTCTCTCTATCTTGGATTTTCTCTATTTGGAACAAATTCTTTAGTTCCCTGCATGTTCGATATAAGATGAGTCCACTTGCACTTTATCTTCATGAAATAAAAACGGAACGAAACAAAAAATAATTGGTGTTATATAAGTGGGCAAGGACATCTTAATCGCGGATCTTTTAAACAGGGTATTATCATCAAAGAAAACCCGGCTGGTTGATATCTGATCTTGTCATTGACGTAGTTCAGAATTTAAATTAAAAAGGGATTGGGAAGGAGGAAGATACATGTGAAGCAACTCAGGGTATAATTTTCTTTATGTTTTGCTTTGTAGAATTTTAGGATTTTCTTTTCTTTTTGCGATATTGTCGCACCAACCCTAACATGTAGTGGAAAAGCACAATGGCCTAAAAATGTGAGATAAACCCGAATAATTAAAAAAATATATAGCGCATTGTGGATGATAAACGGAATTGACGAAATTGCGGCTGAGGTTAGCTTCCATCAAGTCTACATTCGGAATAATTAACTTTGAATTTTATAATGGAGAAACAATCACAAGGAAATTAGTTATAGATCGTTAAATAACATTCCATTGCAAAGATGACTCCACGCGTAGTATTTCCTTATTGTTTTTCCTTGATCTAGAACACTTATCCCAGCTCGGTTAGCTAATGTTCTCAATCTCGCTTCCAACCTCTTTGCTTTCCAGGAATGGCGTTTGTATCCGGATATCAGTTGTGTTTGCTTCACCACAATGAGAGAATTAAAAAACAAGGACACAAATCCTGGGGACGAGGTTGTTTAAGATGGCACGAGGTTACATGGTGTTTTTGCAGAGGTGTTATAATAGAAAAAAAAACCTCTACGGTAATTTTGGGACTTAAAAATAGTAGTCTAATCCTAGATCAACCTCGTCCCCAGGACTCTTTTATGTCTATGATATTCTGACGGGAAGGCTCCGTCAGAATATGAATAAAAGCCCCGGGCACGAGGTTGATCCTGGGGGTTTTATTCTACATTTTATCATCTTTTACTAACCACTGACTAAAAATTCAGTTTATTTTAGTCATAAACAATTATCCGCTTTATAGAGATTTTATCAAAAATATAGCTTCACGCAGAATTTTTATTAAAAAATTGTTTCTCAAGCTTTACTTTACGAGCTTTGTCAATGAAGAGAAAATTATTACAACAAAAAAATAGACTATGAAAGATTTAAAAAGTATTCTCTTCGTTTGAAAAATGTTTCGTTGGTGCTGAAAAAGATGTCGAATGGGCAGAAAAAAATATAAACAAAATATTTGATAAAAAGTTGTAAAACATCTGAAATATAAAAATATAAAAATTTTAATGCACACTTTTTGTCGTCATTCTATTTTTAGAATGTCTGCTTCATAGGAAACATTTGTAGTGAGAAATTTTATTTGGCGCGAAAAGATTGTCCGTCTTATGGAGTGTCCGCTTTATAAGGGACATTTTTAAAAGAATTTAGCCTAAAATCTATCCGTTCCAAGTGTCCTTCTTATAGAGCTGTCCGCTTTAGCGGGATTCCCTTGTAGAATGAAAAATTCTGCGATGAGCATGGTACATGCATATGCACTGCCTGACTCTATTTAAATGTCATTTGTTGAATTACGAAAACATACAGCACCATTTGAGGTTTAACAATTCATAAGGATCATCTCTGCTAATGAGCGATAAATTTGATAGATATATTTTATAATAGCTACTTCAACCAACCTCGTCTTCAGGGCCTTTCTCTCTTTCTAACAATCTGGAACAACAAGATTATCAGAAAGAGCCATGGGGAGAAGGTTTACTTTAACCTTCATTGCCCTCCCCAATATAAAGTTTCATACATCACCACATTTGCCAGCGTGGTGGAAAACATATCGTGGGTGTTGGAAAGAAGTATTTTAATGTTGAAAGGCGGATAACTTGTTTTCTTTCAAAATTCGGCACCTGCTTACCCTCAGTACACACGCCTCTTTGTAATACAACAAAGTGGGCGGGCGTGAGCGGTAGTTTGGTGTCATGTACAGAATAAGGACGTGTAATACGCATGCGTTATGTATGCGACGAAAAATGTTCATAGGAAAATGTAGAATCATCGAAATGGATGTAATTGGACATGTGACAGGTGACAAAACAGATTATTGACAATTCACGAATTTTATATGCAAGCGCTTTTTAGAAAGGGAAGCGTCGATAACGAAAGTAGCGATAACATACTTCCCGATGGCCAACCAATCTCCAATTGATGTTTCCGGTATATATCTTGTTGCAAAACGTTTTAAAGACTTCCTTGTCAACATTACCTCGTGTTGACATCAAACGAAACTTCTGCAGTGGAAAAAGTGGGATGTCTTAAACTCACAACAAAAGTAGACTTTTTAATGATGCTAAAAATGTTTTAATATGATTTATTTGCATCACGTATATGTCAGATGTTTAAATTGTGCGGTTTTTTTGTTTTTTTTGCTGAATTAGCCAAAATAGTAGTAGGAAAGATATTACGTGCGGTGAGAAACAAGGAAATGCAACCTAAAATCATTTTTGCAGAAACATTCAATACGCAATATTAAATAATTTATTGATGCATTTATAGGTGATGCATACCTCTTGCTTTCTCCCTATCGATATACAACAAAAACATACAGTAGGGAAAACATGAAAGGTAAAACACAATTCTTCATCTAAGTTAACCTTCACACTCATTCATCAATCCCCGGCCAATCAGTTTATAGCTCAGCCTTGGTCACTGACGTTGGATTGCATCATAAAGCGATTTGGTGACGGAAAGACACTGTTAAATTTTACATTTTTTTTTTTTTACATTTTTTACATTTTACAATTTTTTTGTACAGAAGTATGATTTTTTTTGTAAATCATACAACCCACAGGTCAACTGTGAGAACGATAATTGGTGACGTTACGATAAAAACATCATCAGTAAAATAACATCGTCAATTATTAGAAATACTGTTTTGTCCGTCCTTCATGCAAATTTTAGTTAACTCACTGGACCTACCCCCCTCTCCTCTCCACTCCCCTCCCCCTCCCGTCCCTCCCTTTTTGTCAATATCCTTTTATTAGAATAGAAAACACGCAGTAAGACGCTATATTTTTATGACTTATGGTAGCTTTGGCGTTCCATAATAAAAAATTCCATAATAAAAGAACCGATATATAAAACTAGTCGTCAACCCGTGGAAAAATACACGGGGTCGCCCGTCCTTTATATATCGCATTTCGTGTTTCCTTAACAGGACGCGTCTTTTGCGGAAAGACAGACAGACGACGGCTATTATTAAAGAGACATTTCTGTTTTCTAATGACCAAGCCTCAGCATTAATCTTGGAATATTCTTTTTAAAAATCGAGCCCTAAAGATCCAAAAAGTTACTAGGGTAATACTATACCCGATATTTTAAAAGTATAGGGTTAATTGTTGTTGAACTTGCTGACAACGGTAGAAAATTTCGAACGCTGTTAGTGTTTTGAAAACAAAGAAAAAAGTGTAGAACGGCTAGAAGGGTGTTTTTAAAACTCTATATAATTCAATTTTATTAATAAATATCACAAAATAAAAAAACTCGATAATTTACAAAAATAAATTATATACAATAACAAAAAAAACTTTAAAATTGTCATAATTGTCCAGCATTATGTAAGTCTGCGATAATGATCACGTGAGCAAAGAACAATAGAAGTAACCAGTCAAAAAACTCGGTAATTATTCTGATCGTGGAAAATTCATTGCGACCCAGTGTAATTTTTAACACGCTTAGTCTCTTGGCTAGATCTCTTTTTCTTAAAGACATTAGCTACCATCTTGTTTTCCCAATCACTGCCATTATAGCTTTTTGCTGCCATCCAACTGTCGGCAAAAATCATTTGCTGTGATGAGGCGCCAAAATTACCTTCGATATTTTTTTTGTGGATTGAAAATTGACCTTATTGAAGTAATATAGTTTTTAGAAAATAACAAATGGAGGAAAAAAAAATAATAGGAGAAAATAAAGCTGGGGAAATATTAGTTAATAAAGTACAAAGTGTAATACTTTCTCTTGCACAAATGTTAGTCAGTTCTTCTCTTGTTATTATTCTCAGATAAAGCAATCATATACTAGCTTTTCGTATGGCACCCTAAAACGATAAAAAATTTGAGTCTGATTATTTTTTTAAAAAAAGTTTCAAACTGGTTTTCACTGGTAAATGTCGAACTTTATCTAAAAAATGTCTATGGAGTTGTATGTAATAAGCGAAAATTGTGTTAAGATGCAACAATGCCACTGTCGATTGCAGATTCCATCTCATGATCACTGTTTCTGAACGAATGCACTCGCGTGTGTTTTCTGTTCCATCTACAAAAAAACAACACGAGAAAATTAATAAAACTTAGGTCCATTCACGAATAGAGGTTATGGGTTTAGAAAACAAATCACGTGAAAAAAGCATGCAGACAATTTATTTCATAGTATCTCTGTTACTACTTTTGAAATCCTCGCCCACTATATGAGTTGAAATAAGTTATTCATGTTTAGGCAAGTCCAGTTTTAGGCTTTTGCCTTTTTGGGCTTACAAAAAATATTTCTTGAAATTCTTGTTGAAAACCTAGCTTTAGCTATCTTTTTTTTTTTATAGTAAAGCTCAATTAACATACTTAAAACACGTTTTTTTCAGCAATCCTACCACTTAAGAATCCATCCTTGATAATTTGTACTCCGCGACTAACTGCTACTGAATATAAACTGCTTCAAGAAATTATTTTGTCAGTTAAAACGCATAACGCAAGGATTTAAAACAAAAGTTGATCGTAAAGCCTGCGAGTCGCTGTATCAACAGAATCCAGTCTATGTCTAAAATGACGATTTTTCCTCGGGGAATATCCCCTTCCCAAATTGTTCTAACATCAACTATTATTATCCAATACATTTTTAAAAACGATGTGGTTGGGGCAGAACATTTTAAACATTTTAAAATACACTATACTATAAAAAGACATTCAAAACAAAAACCATCGACAACAATACAAAAGCTGATTCAATAACTTCCACAGCAGCTGTTTTTTGATTGTTTAATATGCTACTATTATTACCCGGGTAAAAGGGCGGCATCAATATTTTCGAAAATCGCGCAATGTGATTGGTTAGAACTTACGTCATAGCGGGCAATATTCCACGGTATTGCCCGCTACCATAGCAACCGTGTTTAAAGTTTAAATATGGTAGCATTAAATGTAAATAAACACGGAGAAAAGTAAGCAAAACGCGAAACAGAAGTGAAACTTACTTTTATCTTTTAAAGAATTCTATGTTGTAGCTACAATCAAAACCTGTAATGTTTACACGATATTCGATTTTAAAAAAATATATTTTTAGTTCGAATGTACGTTCCATATGGGAATAGTTTCTATAAAGACATGGTGCTTATAATGTTATATTTTTTGTCGTAAAATGCAGTACCCGGATAATAAACCATATAATAACTGCTTATTTTGGGCAATACCTTCGAATATTGACCTCTGTCACGTATTGCCCTCACAAGCTCGGGCAATACTTTGACGTCGGTCAATATTCTCCGGTATTGCCCTCATAAACAGTTATTATAGGGTTAAACATACTCCATTCCACAGCAGCTGTTTTTTGATTGTTTAATATGCTACTAAACATACTCCATTCTACAGCAGCTGTTTTTTGATTGTTTAATATGCTACTAAACATACTCCATTCTACAGCAGCTGTTTTTTGATTGTTTAATATGCTACTAAACATACTCCATTCTACAGCAGCGGTTTTTTGATTGTTTAATATGCTACTAAACATACTCCATTCCACAGCAGCTGTTTTTTGATTGTTTAATATGCTACTAAACATACTCCATTCCACAGCAGCTGTTTTTTGATTGTTTAATATGCTACTAAACATACTCCATTCCACAGCAGCTGTTTTTTGATTGTTTAATATGCTACTAAACATACTCCATTCCACAGCAGCGGTTTTTTGATTGTTTAATATGCTACTAAACATACTCCATTCCACAGCAGCGGTTTTTTGATTGTTTAATATGCTACTAAACATACTCCATTCCACAGCAGCGGTTTTTTGATTGTTTAATATGCTACTAAACATACTCCATTCCACAGCAGCGGTTTTTTGGTTGTTTAATATGCTACTAAACATACTCCATTCCACAGCAGCGGTTTTTTGATTGTTTAATATGCTACTAAACATACTCCATTCCACAGCAGCGGTTTTTTGATTGTTTAATATGCTACTAAACATACTCCATTCCACAGCAGCGGTTTTTTGATTGTTTAATATGCTACTAAACATACTCCATTCCACAGCAGCTGTTTTTTGATTGTTTAATATGCTACTAAACATACTCCATTCCACAGCAGCGGTTTTTTGATTGTTTAATATGCTACTAAACATACTCCATTCCACAGCAGCGGTTTTTTTGGTTGTTTAATATGCTACTAAACATACTCCATTCCACAGCAGCGGTTTTTTGATTGTTTAATATGCTACTAAACATACTCCATTCCACAGCAGCGGTTTTTTGATTGTTTAATATGCTACTAAACATACTCCATTCCACAGCAGCGGTTTTTTGATTGTTTAATATGCTACTAAACATACTCCATTCCACAGCAGCGGTTTTTTGATTGTTTAATATGCTACTAAACATACTCCATTCCACTGCAGCGGTTTTTTGATTGTTTAATATGCTACTAAACATACTCCATTCCACAGCAGCGGTTTTTTGATTGTTTAATATGCTACTAAACATACTCCATTCCACTGCAGCGGTTTTTTGATTGTTTAATATGCTACTAAACATACTCCATTCCACAGCAGCGGTTTTTTGATTGTTTAATATGCTACTAAACATACTCCATTCCACAGCAGCGGTTTTTTGATTGTTTAATATGCTACTAAACATACTCCATTCCACTGCAGCGGTTTTTTGATTGTTTAATATGCTACTAAACATACTCCATTCCACTGCAGCGGTTTTTTGATTGTTTAATATGCTACTAAACATACTCCATTCCACAGCAGCGGTTTTTTGATTGTTTAATATGCTACTAAACATACTCCATTCCACTGCAGCGGTTTTTTGATTGTTTAATATGCTACTAAACATACTCCATTCCACAGCAGCGGTTTTTTGATTGTTTAATATGCTACTAAACATACTCCATTCCACAGCAGCGGTTTTTTGATTGTTTAATATGCTACTAAACATACTCCATTCCACAGCAGCGGTTTTTTGATTGTTTTAATATGCTACTAAACATACTCCATTCCACAGCAGCGGTTTTTTGATTGTTTAATATGCTACTAAACATACTCCATTCCACAGCAGCGGTTTTTTGATTGTTTAATATGCTACTAAACATACTCCATTCCACAGCAGCTGTTTTTTGATTGTTTAATATGCTACTAAACATACTCCATTCCACAGCAGCGGTTTTTTGATTGTTTAATATGCTACTAAACATACTCCATTCCACAGCAGCGGTTTTTTGATTGTTTAATATGCTACTAAACATACTCCATTCCACAGCAGCGGTTTTTTGATTGTTTAATATGCTACTAAACATACTCCATTCCACAGCAGCTGTTTTTTGATTGTTTAATATGCTACTAAACATACTCCATTCCACAGCAGCGGTTTTTTGATTGTTTAATATGCTACTAAACATACTCCATTCCACAGCAGCGGTTTTTTGATTGTTTAATATGCTACTAAACATACTCCATTCCACAGCAGCTGTTTTTTGATTGTTTAATATGCTACTAAACATACTCCATTCCACAGCAGCGGTTTTTTGATTGTTTAATATGCTACTAAACATACTCCATTCCACAGCAGCTGTTTTTTGATTGTTTAATATGCTACTAAACATACTCCATTCCACAGCAGCGGTTTTTTGATTGTTTAGTATGCTACTAAACATACTCCATTCCACAGCAGCGGTTTTTTGATTGTTTAATATGCTACTAAACATACTCCATTCCACAGCAGCGGTTTTTTGATTGTTTAATATGCTACTAAACATACTCCATTCCACAGCAGCTGTTTTTTGATTGTTTAATATGCTACTAAACATACTCCATTCCACAGCAGCTGTTTTTTGATTGTTTAATATGCTACTAAACATACTCCATTCCACAGCAGCGGTTTTTTGATTGTTTAGTATGCTACTAAACATACTCCATTCCACAGCAGCGGTTTTTTGATTGTTTAATATGCTACTAAACATACTCCATTCCACAGCAGCGGTTTTTTGATTGTTTAATATGCTACTAAACATACTCCATTCCACAGCAGCGGTTTTTTGATTGTTTAATATGCTACTAAACATACTCCATTCCACAGCAGCGGTTTTTTGATTGTTTAATATGCTACTAAACATACTCCATTCCACAGCAGCGGTTTTTTGATTGTTTAATATGCTACTAAACATACTCCATTCCACAGCAGCGGTTTTTTGATTGTTTAATATGCTACTAAACATACTCCATTCCACAGCAGCGGTTTTTTGATTGTTTAGTATGCTACTAAACATACTCCATTCTACTTTCCATTTAAGTGTTCATGGAACGCCCACACTCAATATGCTCAATATGCGCATTTTTTAGATTTTTCAATATTTACAAATTTCTCTCGGGCAGGTAAGGAGTTGACAAGTACAAAATTGCTCCCGGGCAGGCAAGGGTCGTGAAGTACAATATTGCTCCCGGGGAGGCAAGGAGTTGAGAAGTACAATATTGCTCCTGGGCAGGCAAGGGGTTAAGAAGTATAATATTGCTCCCGGGCAGGCAAGGAGTTGAGAAGTACAATATGGCGGATGCTTAGATAATAAACGCTGTGGGCCTCATAACGATAAAATAAAAAGCTGCCTTAACGGAAGTGAATCTGCATGAACTGACAATAGTCTCTGAAAACGCTAATTAATTTCTTCGACCTTTAATTTACACTAACATGCCCAAATCCAAATATTGTAGCAAAAAACATTCAGCTCTAATTGTAGAAGCAGAATCATGTCAGAACAAATGGAATCTAGCAGAAATGCCTTACCTCATTCGAGCCACCATTGCAAATAACACTGCTATAGCAAATAAAACACCTGCGCAGGAGCTTAATATATATTGTAGCTCTCTCTCATCATTTTCATTTTTATCTGACATTGTTTTTTGTTCCATAGTTGTCGTCGGTGGCGTTGTTATTAAAGTCGGTACCGTTGCCGTTGACATCAGTGACGTTGTAGCTGACGTCGGTACCGTTGCCGTTGACATCAGTGACGTTGTAGCTGACGTCGATGCCGTTGCAAATGACGTCAACGCCGTTATAGCTGACGTCGGTGCTGTTGGTGTCTTTTTACTGCTAACAGCTGTAGAATAACTTAAAAAGCTTGAGGTGATTAGTAAAACTCTCGCCGATCTTGTGGCCATCAAAGATAACTTCAGTGTTACGATGTTACTTGACACTTGTGTTGGATGGATAGAAGATAAACTGATTACAGATGAGGTTTGGTTTGCTATGGAGGTAAGATACTAATAAACTAGAATTTTTAGTAAAATAATTCTATTTCTACAACAGCTGCGCATTGTGTGGCCTGTATAAAATGGTATTATTTTTGTTGATCTTCTTGATCCAACTTCGTCCCCAGGACTCTTTTTCTCTTTTTAACAAATCGCCGTCCGAGATTGCTAGAAAGAGAAAAAGAGCCCTGGGTGATTAGCGCGTGGCATTTATTTATTTATTTATTATTATTCTTCTTCCCGGGTTAAATTTCAATATTAAATTTCATTATTATCGAATTCGTGTACATGATAGTTTAGTAGGCGACGTTTCTGGATAATGGAAGAAGGGCATTAACACAGAAACTGGCTTTTCATAAGAAGATATACGATATTATTGAGTGAAAAAAGCCCTGGGTAAGAAATGGCCTTTTTAAACTTTCCCGCAAAGTCGTAGAAGAAAGCGCTATAATCACTACGTACATTGAAGGCAATTCGATGAAGGATCTTTCCAACCTTGTGAACAGATTTTAGTATTGTTTACACAAGTATAATGTCCACCATTATTGTCACGTGGTACACACTGTTCTATCAAGCAGTCTGGTAGTAAATAGTCTTGATCACATGACGCGCTAAATGAAAATAGATCATATTTGATGCACTGCAATATAAAGTTGTAAGAATTTATAACCCGCGCAAAAATATTGACACCACAGTAATTTTTCGGCCATTTTATAAAGATGGCAAAAAGCATCATGTCGCCAATTGCTACAGATACATTGGTTAGGTTAGCAGTGTTTAAAATTCGCAAGTCGCAAATAAACATCAAAGTTTGATAAAAATGAATGGTGTCTAACTTTAAAAGTTTCCACCTTATCTCGCTGTAGGTGGTTGTACCTTTTCTTACCCCTTTGCTCCATTAATGTATTTCTCTAAGCTGTCAAGCACAGAGAAACCTCCCTCCAAACAAAACGAAATTTTTTGAAGCAAAGTAGTCAAGCGCACCTTTCCTGATTCCCACGAACAGGTAAATTATTCGTCAAAGGACAAGGATGAAAAATAATCAACTAAGCTTTTTGGGCGCAACCTCGTCCCCTGGGGCTTTTGCCTTTTCAACATCGAGGCCGGCGGCGAAAAAAACTTGTTTAGCCGTCAAGTAAGCGCTAGCGCCTTTGACATAGGCAACAAACCCTGGGGACGATGATGTTTTGGGCGGTGTTTTGCAAGATCTATATATTTATTCATAGTTTCTCTTACCCGTGCTTGCATTTTTCTGAAAACTTACCTAAGAGATATTTTTACTATATTCAATGTTTTCGCTTGCAAAAGGTTAGTTCAAATAACAAACGAGTCACCCTTATTCACAGGGATATTGATATGACAGAAAAAATACCATACCAAAAAGGCAACAATCCCTGTGAACGAGGGTGAATTTAAGTGTTACCTGACTTTAATTGTCATGGTTTTCTCATCGCCAAGAATTATTTGTGGAAATGAAAACTGGCTCCATTGTTTGTGTTTGAAAGTTGTGGCGGGAATATTGAAAGTCTTTGTGATGTTTGTGACAAGAAGATTCGTGTCAACGTGCAACAATCCTTGTAAGTGAAATAAATTCTAAAAAGAACAGATTGCTTAAAGTGAGAAACAAAAAATCATATCAAAGTAACACCCCTTCTTAACTAATTTGAGCAGGATATGATAGTATACGACGAAGTTTGCAAGATTGACATATTCATTAGGCTGTTCAGTCACGTGACGATATCTGCGGTCGGAAAAATTTCCGCCATGCTGGAATTCAGAAGCCCGTAAATTTTATTTTAAGTATATGGGCACCTTAACATTTGGTTACTTTTCCTGCACTAATGTCAAGCTGGCCCGTTTATGATGGGTACTGATGCAAAGATACAGAAACTGTAGATGTAAACAAAGCTGAAAATCGCGGTTTGTGTTCAAAGCAGCTGGAAAATCATGTAAATCTAAGTTTTAAATTATAGGAAAGAGTACTAAATTTAACGAATTCTTTGATTTTCACCCAGAATAATACTCTGTCTGCAGTTTCCGCCTAGGGTCGCTTAGACTTTGAGATTTGTTTGTGACGAGGTTGCAAGGTTTTCCTTTCAGCCTGTGCGACTTGTTGATTGACCAAAGGAGTGCGACAACACTTTTTCCACCTGTCAAACACCTAATAGCTGAATACCTTAAGGCTTAAGTCTAATTTAACTGCTGAGTTCACTTCAGAGGCTACACCTTTGAATCACCTATCTCATTCTTTATGAAGGACCTCAATAAGCATTTATATGTGTCATGTATCTCCTCGAGAGGCCCAAAAGTGGCGTCTTGCAATTGCCCATTCTGGTCCTAGGGATTGTTGCCATGTCAAAGCTGCTAGCGCTTCCGGCCTCGATGTCAAAAAGGCAAAAGCCCGTGGGGACGAGGTGGGCAATTGCGACGTCCCAAACATCGTCCAAGAAGCTCAAAGGTTCCTTGAAATGGTAAAACTACGTTTTATGCAGTTAAAGTTGAGTTTAGATGGTACGTCCGATGTGCTACCTTTTTATTTCAAATTGGAACTATATATAATTACCTTCCATTTTATAAAGCGAAATCTTATAACTTTGCTGACGTCATCATCTCGGTACTTATCTCCATCTTGTACGTCAGGCATGGTTTCGTTTCCAATATCGCATGTATGTTTTGTGGTACTTACACAGACATTTAACGCATTTAAGCATTTATAACGACATGTACTTGCACCGCTGTTTACGCAACATGCACCGTCATCGGTGGTGTGTGTTGGGTTGTCATATTTGATCAATTTAATTCCAAGTGTACCCAAGCTGTTTCCAAGCTAAAATTCAAAACATTTATAAAATCATAAATGTTAAACTTTATTATTCTGAAACCTTTGCGGATAGGGTTTAAAGTTTTAACATAAAATTTACATTATGTTCCTACAACCTCCTTGGCTCCTCCGACAGTAAGCGGCTCGTATATCTACAGAAGTAACCTGTCTGCAGCGCCCCATTATACTCCTCCTGTGAGCGCTGGCTATAAACAGGTTTCACTGCACAATATTTACAGCAGTAACCTGTCTGCAGCGCCCCATTGTACTCCTCCTGTGAGCGCTGGCTATAAACAGGTTTCACTGTACAAGATTTACAGAAGTAACCTGTCTACAGCGCCCCATTGTACTCCTCCTGTGAGCGCTGGCTATAAACAGGTTTCACTGCACAATATTTACAGCAGTAACCTGTCTGCAGCGCCCCATTGTACTCCTCCTGTGAGCGCTGGCTATAAACAGGTTTCACTGTACAAGATTTACAGAAGTAACCTGTCTACAGCGCCCCATTATACTCTTTCTCTGAGCGCTCGCTATAAACAGGTTTCACTGTACAAGATTTACAGCAGTAACCTGTCTACAGTGCCCCATTATACTCTTTCTCTGAGCGCTCGCTATAAACAGGTTTCACTGTACAAGATTTACAGAAGTAACCTGTCTACAGCGCCCCATTATACTCTTACTGTGAGCGCTGGCTATAAACAGGTTTCACTGTACAAGATTTACAGAAGTAACCTGTCTACAGCGCCCCATTATACTCTTACTGTGAGCGCTGGCTATAAACAGGTTTCACTGTACAAGATTTACAGAAGTAACCTGTCTACAGCGCCCCATTATACTCCTCCTGTGAGCGCTGGCTATAAACAGGTTTCACTGTACAAGATTGCAGCACTAAAAACACGCCCCTTTTATGTTTGCTTATTCAAGTCTTCTTTGAATTTTATGGATATTGAAAATAGGTACCGTATGATTTCATATTCTAAATCTGCCTTTTGATATTATAGAACAAAAAATATAGTCTAGTCGTTTTAAATATCGCATTTCGTGTACAGTAGCATAGACAGACAGCTATCGCTACTGTGGTACCATTTTGCGCAGACATACAAAATAAATAAATTTGCGTTTATTGCAATTTAAATAAACAGGATGGTTTTCTACCACGGAATATTTTTTAAGCTATATACTTTTTTTACACCTAGGTGCCCAATCGTCGAAGTTAGCGACTACTGCGGTTATATATGTACTAGTTATCGCACAGTGCCGAGAAAAATATCGGCAATATTTTTTGAGTGTTTTTATGTTCTTGTTACATATTTCACGAGCCTTTAGGCGAGTTAAATATACGAGAACATAAAAAACGAAAAAAATATCAGTCGATATTTTTCGAGAGCATGTGCGATAACTTGTTTATCATATACTCGGTCTTATATCATGTTAATTTCACATAGTCGTTTGCACACTGCTTAATTACGTTCACGATATTAACAAGCATTGTTATGGGGGCCAATAAAATCACTGCAAGGTAATTTATTTCATTTATATTTATGAACTTATAAATTATTTGAATTTATGAAGTCACGTGCGATTTAGATCATTGTAACAAATTATGTTCATGTCACGCTTAAAAGAATTTGAATGGAAATAAAAACTATGAATTTTTAAAAGAATAAATTATCATTGTGAAGCCAAATAACACAGAACTCCATCGTCGTGCTATTATATTATTCTTTCGAGTTGACTGATATAATTCAATTGTTTAGCATACCCGTTGGAGAGCGCGTGCTCTATGATTAATGACTATTTAATGACTGTTGAAACAAAAGAAAATTTTCGAATCATAAAATGTATATTTGTGAAAATAAATTCACCGACAAGTTTTCGTTTTTAAGAACATAATAGGCTTTTCCTACGAATTTTCAACCAATCAAGGAAAAAATATAAGCTTTTTGCACGCTAAATCAGCCAATCAAAGGAAAAATATAAGCTTTTTGCACTCTGTATAAGTAAAAATTGCACTCGTTTCTCGGGTGAAAAACAAAATACAGCATATATTTCGTGCAGATTAGCCAATCAAGTTGCGAGAAAAACTCAAAGTATAAAACAAATACATAGCATATATATATTATATATATAGAGTGGCTTTCTGAGCAAAATCTTAAAGTATAAAAATGGTGTGTGTTTAAATGCTTTGACCAGAAGACTGATTAACCAAAAAAGGAGATTAAATAAGTTAACACATTATTCGATCCGAAATGTCTTAATCGATATAAAAACTATAAAGATTTTGTTTAGAATAGCTTCTGAGGTTTCTAATATCTCAAATAACTTCTCTTACCTTAACGCTGGCGAGAATAATCAGAAACAAGAAAATCTGGTGCAATGTTTTCATGTAGTACATGTCTTGCTTCGTGTAGCAGTCGGCTAAAAATCAGAAACAAGAAAATCTGGTGTAATGTTTTCATGCAGTAGATTGTCTTGCTTCGTGTAGCAGTCGACTAAAAGAAAAATATTAAGTTGTTTTCACGAGTTAGTGGTTGGGGAGATGGTGCTTAAAAAACTTCTAAAGGCCAGTGTGTAATTTAAGGACCAGACCGCTGATACAAATTGCCACAAATAAATAAAAACAAAACATAACTGCGGTTTCTTTTTTTAGCAGTGTTTATTTTCGTCCTCGGGTTTGGGTGACGACAAAAAATGAGAAATATAATCCGAAAAACAAATATTTTTGAGAGATTATGAACGATGACAAAATAAAGATACACAGAAAATTAACATAAAAAAGTACAAAGTGAACATAAATTGGAAATAATTCAATCATAAATATATCAATTTGCAAGCCAAAATCTAATCTTCTCCAGAATCCTATTTCGGGCCAAAAAAAATCCAAGCGTCTTGTTTGGGATTTTCAGTGTTTATTAAGAGTACGTTCGTTATTTAAAAAGCCTGGCCAAATTTCAATAACAAATTTAAAATCAATTCAGATTTTCCTTTACCTTTCCAGTTCTTTCCGGTCAATCTTCACGATCCCCCCACGCCACGATCTTTCGCTATTCCTTTTTACCAGATTATACAAATATTTCAGACGTAGTCCTGTTTGAAAAATTGAAATGCCTTTTGTCAAAGTTGACAACTGGAAAAGAAACAAAAAAAAGCATCATCCGATATAAAGTGAATTCACATGATTTTTATAGAATCCCTAACAGTATTTTAATTGTTTTTGAGGACTTTTGTCTGTATACTGAGTGTAAATTCTTGCTGAAAAATGCACAAATTATAGCATTGATACCTTTCAATTTTTCCTTTGTTTTCAAATATTTTAAAACCGCGACTTTAAAAACAAAACAACACCACGTGACAATAACAGTAGAAGACAGTCGCCCACCTCACTTCGTATGTAACCCAGAACGCTTATCCAGCACTAAATCAATCATTATTTACTTTGCGTTTTATTTGTTGATTTAAACAGAAAAAAATTTGAAGTAGGCTCCTTTATTGTCACTGTAGTCGTTGTCATCATTGGTATGACATGTTTACCAAATAATAATACTGATGTAAATCCAGCTACTCTTATTTACTAGTTGCATGAATACTGCGTAATTGTCTACAGACGATATAAGGTGGTCTGTATTTACGTCATACCCGATTGAGAGATTACAATTCGATAGCAAAACAATGTCGCTCAAGATCAGCGGAAAAGACCAATTAAGATCAACTAATACCAAATATAATATTGTCCTGGTAGTATGGGTGAAGTGAAAGGACGTTAGGTTTGGCAAAACAAAAAAAACAGACCGAAGAAGTCCTTCTTAAGGCACATTTAGAGTTCTGACGTAAAGTAATTTAAATTTACTTTTGGAATATTGCGTGACATATCATATCAGTCTAAAAATATTGTTCTAAATTAGTTTAGTTGGGATTGTGAAGAATAGCTTACCTCCTAAATGAACCTTTAAAACAACTGTGTAGACCTTTTGGTACGTTAGTTAATAGGT
This sequence comes from Hydractinia echinata, assembly GCA_030067915.1. Taxonomy (NCBI): domain Eukaryota; kingdom Metazoa; phylum Cnidaria; class Hydrozoa; order Anthoathecata; family Hydractiniidae; genus Hydractinia; species Hydractinia echinata. Next base: position 1,058,252 of record JASGCC010000009.1, on the reverse strand, counting down.
ACTGATAATGTTGTGCAATGATAGTTGGCCGTACTGACTGTCTTGTAAGTGAATTTTTAGTGTAAATTTTTACCTTTATTCTTAAAAAAGGAATCTTCGTACTCATTCTATTTGTTATTGTTCGAAACCTACCAATTGATGCAAACACTGGTACAAAAGCTGTCGAGGTGAAAAATGGTGTAAAATTTTTTAACATGTCGAAATTTTTATGTACAAGAAGATTCTTGCAAAAAGCCCTTTTATTGGTCAAGTGTCTGATAGTGTCTGGCAAAATCACGTTCTAATGGTACTTTGGCCTACTTATCTAGAATTCTCAAGAGCTTTGCTACCAAACATTTGAAACAAGAAAGAAGCATGAAGTTTTCAAACCTACTTTAACAACGTTGCATCGTAAGAAGTTTGAAGATTTGGTCAAAAATCTTGCAAAAATAGTCAATTGTGAAAAACCCCTTCAGTCAAGTAAACTCTGGAAATGGTGTTGGTGAAACGAGCTGACCATACCCTTATGCTGGCTTCACAGAGTTAAAACAAACAGTCATTTTCTATAATTTTTCGTATAAAGCAGATGCAGATCACGATTTAAAATTGGGGAGTACATATGTCTCTTAAATTGCAACAAATATAATTTTACTTTATTGGGTTTTTTTTATTTCTGATACTGAATACAAATGTTGTATTATTGTCTGTGGTCAAACGTGCGGTTCCTTGGAATGTTCAACACACCAACGAACACATAACATTTTGAATAGCTGTTACGTTGGCGACTTGAACATAAGGGATATTTATTTTGTGCTGTGTCATAGCAAATATATTTCTAATTGTTAAGCTTAAATGGTAGCCAAAATGGTAGCAAAAATCTTCGGCTAAATTCACACCTTTTAGGTTTGTAGTGTTTTGAAAAAATTTCTGTTCCGGATCACCATAGTGACCACACTTCACACGGTGCGGTTCGGAAAGCGAAGGAAATCATATCACTACGATGTGGAATGATTTGGCTTAGGAATTGTGAATGTATCAACACGGAGAAAGACTAAAAATGGCGAAAAAGCAATGTACCCTAAACTAGCCATTTCATACTTTGTTATTAGTTAGCTACCAATGTGGACACGCTGATCCAAAATATATCTGTTTGGGAACAAAACCAATTCGAAATGTGTCTAGATAGTCTAGATTATGTCAACATTGTATTCATCATGACACCACGCCTGAAAAGCCGAAAAAAACACAGTGTTACTTTTCGTTTCTTTCGTTTTTCTTCTACATAAAACAACACTTTCTTGTTTACTTAAAATTGCTATCTTCGGCCTTCGACAAGTTCTCCCAAAAGTCTAACCTTTAACGCTGAAAACATTGAAATTTAATATCTGTCCCGACGTTATCACATTCTTCACACTTCGAGTAGTGGGCGTATAATGTTTTCACTGGAACGTGTTCTGACGTTTTAACAAAAAGGAAGTTGACGTAACAATCTGTAACCAGTTACAGGATGGAACCTAACACAGGCGCGTCGTAACCGCATTGAACTTTGCCAAGATAAAAATATAATTTGACCTGATGAGGTCGAAGATGTCAACATCTTGACATGTGAAATGCAACATTCGAGTTGGATTTGAAACTAATATATTAATACTAAAAATAAAACGCGAAAAATGCTTTGCGAAATACTCTGGTTTAGGGTTTTTACGGTGGAAACTTTAGGGAAGTAAGAAACCGACAGCAAGTGACTGAATATTTTACCCAACTTAATTTTTTTGCAAGTACTACTTTCTTCACCAGGATTATTTTCTAACAAATGATATGAGCTTTTGAAACGATATATTGTTAAGAAGAGGTTGAAATCCTTTCAAGTGCGAGAAGAGCAAGATTAACGTTAATGGTGTCTAGTTTTTTGACACGTAAATGTAGTGTCTAGACCAGCGTCACAAAAATATCCTAACCACCTAAGACCTAAGATACTGAAGGTTCTAAGAACAGAATGCGATTAATACTTTTTAGCGCAAACCCTCTGGAATGGATAAAATATTTAGCCTCAAATCCAGAACATGTCTTATTTAGACCATATCTGATTTATTTCAGTCAAGAGAATTGCTTTTAATGGTTTCAGCACTTGTACCTCTTTGCAATTAATATGCTGTCAAACATGGCTTATCAGTGCCCGAAAATGCCTATATTCTAAAGCTCAGGAACTACGATCAAATTATTTTTCGCTCCATTTCATCAAGCCAATCTATAACCATAACTAGCATAATTTTACTGCCTTATACTTTGGAGGAAAGAAAACACATATTTTTTGATTGGCTGTCTCTACTCTCCGGTAGAGGATTCAGAGTATCGTATGTAGAGAAAGGATGTTATGTGGGTAGAGGGATGACTTAAGAAACAAGGGCTTCTTTATGCTCAGGTCTTAAAATCGATCCATGATAGAATCAAAAGCTACCCTACCTACCCGGTCTGTCTTTATTATGAGAATGTTTATCACAAATAGCTTGTACTAGGTTAAAAATTCTAAGATTACATGTCGTAGCGGTAAGTTATTTAATACCAGAAGGGTTTTAATTTCACTGTGCGCTTCAACCTCGCAGTGCCGGTAAAAAAGAGCAAGGCTAACACTATCGCTCATTTAAGATAACCGATAATAACAAAGACAAAATGCAAGAATTTTTTTAAAGTCATTCCTTCCGAAAATGGCAATCAAGAGTTTCTGATTGACGTAAATTTCACGATCAAAGTTTCTAATTAGCGTAAATTGCACGATCAAAGTTTTTTGATTTACGTAAATTTCACGAATAAAGCTTCTGATTAGCGAAAATTTAATGATTAAAATTTCTGATTGGAATAAATTTCACGGTTAAAATTTCTGATTGGAACAAATTTCACGGTTAAAATTTCTGATTGGAATAAATTTCAAGATCAAAGTTCATGATTGGCGAAAATTGATCAAAGTTTTTGATTGGCGTAAATTTCACGATCAAAGCTTCTGGTTGGCGTAACTTATTTAAAATTAATTGACGGGGCTTTGAATTTTGTTGTCTGTTTGACTTTGCGCAAATATTATCACAAGTTAGTACCAATATTCATGAAAAAGCAAAGTGGATATTAATGAAAAAAATGTTTTCGGAGATTTGTTGTTTAAACGCTAGGATTCGAAGCCAATCTGTTATATTTGCGTGCAAAAGATTTTTTTTTTTTGCTGCGACCAAGCATCTTATCGTAGTCTCCTGACTCAGCATTAAATTTAGCCAATCACTGTGATTAGTGCTGTTAATGACAGCACTGATAGCAATTGGTTAAATTGTTGTTTTAGTGTATTTTTGTTTTCTATATTAATTGCTTGTTGCTGAAATTTTGTAAATTTTTCTAATTTCTATATATAGGCTTCTGATTAAAAAAAAATTGCTTTGAAAAATTTTGTATTTTTCTAATTTAGAAAACAGCTTTATTATTATCATTACTATTACTATTATTTACCCAGGATAACCTCTTCAGTTCATAATAGAACTGTTTTCAATGAGGAACCTGCGAATAGGGTGTATTTAAAGCTCCCATTTGAGCTACGGAAGGCGTGCAAGCACAACAGCCGCTCATCTAGACAACCGCCTAAGATATCAATCCTATTCTCATGCTGAACGTTAAGCGGAAAGAATCCATTCACATTTTTATAGTCTCTGGCATGACTCGACCTGGATTTGAACTCAAAACCTTACGAACTGAAGGCGAACGCTCTACCACAAGGCCACCAGTCGGTTTAATTTTAACGTCGAAGTAAAAGTGTTCACGATGTTGTGTCGGTTGTTGTCAACCTCGTCCCCAGGGTCTTGTGGTCCCTGAGCCGTTATTACGGAGTAACTTCATCAATAAGGCAAAATGTCCTGGGTTGGGTTGTTGGGTTGTTGTTTCTTATACGTTTTTGTAATGTTTGTTGATCACAAATGCTTTAATAAATTTTCGGGGTGTAAGGGAAGAGGGCGTTTATTGGAGACGGGCGTTAAATAGAGACTGGGTATTTATTAAAAAACTAAGAAATTCAAATATATATATTTTTCGACATTCCTATATTTTGATCATAAATTCATCGCAAAAAAATTAATCAAGTGGGAAAAACTTCTAATAAACGGCTCTTCTTGACTGAAGAAGGGAGCGTTTATTTAAGATGGGCGTTTATTAGAGACTGGGCGTTGATTAGAGCATTTACGTAGTTACAGTTGTTAATTTTTACCGCCCTGTTTTAATGAAATATTCAATAAAGGTACCAAGTTTATTGTCACGAACATACTAATCTTGGGAGGAACAGTAAAATAAAAAAAGCTTATATTGCGTAATTAAATAATTTTTTCCACGTAAATTCTTACCAGTTCATTGCACAAGTCTGAAGAAACCCAGAACCATAACTTAAGTACATGAGAGAAAGTAAAATATATTAAGAGAACGGGAAAGAGGTTCACCACTGAGACATATCGCCATTTCCGAACCTAATAACCTCATCGAATTTATTTTTTATCAGAACTGAGTTTGTCTCAAGCTACCGCACAATATGACCAAGTCTCACGAATTAACCATAAGTGGTTCAGGTTATATGACCAGCAATCTCTTTTATGTCACACCCTATTCGGTTTTAAGAAGGTTAACCCGCTAACATTTACCTTTTTAATATTTCAGTGTAGAACACTGAAAAATTTTAAACACACTAGGAGTTGCTTCTTTGCTTCTCTTAGCTTTTTTGTATTTTAATTCGTCCAAGGAAGGAACGATCAACGACAAACATAGCCATTAGACCTGGCATTGAAAATATTTTAAGAGCACTTTTAATTCTATAAACAATTAAGATTAGTTCGCCTGTTAACAAAAATTCTTTCACACAAAAGAACATATTGTGTTTAAAGCTTCCATAACAAGACTAACACGATTGTTAGTTCTTTCACAGCAATCTCGACAGTTTCTTTGAGTGTGACACTTTTAGCCTTTAAAACGATCATTTCATAGGGGTTAACCCTAATTGGCCGGGGGAGGATTCCGCTTTCTGCCAGTTTTTTCTTTAATAACTCTATTGTGCTACCCTTTATAGCTATGTTACTTACTGAGTTTTAATATCGATCTATTAGACACCAGGCTGCCAATTTTTAGTTCTCATACCTTTTGGAGCTTTACTTATTACTTTAAATTACTGTTTTGGTAAATTTAATAACTTTCGTTAGGAATTAGAACTTACAACATAACTTCACCTCTCAAGACGAATCATTCTAAAAAATTGTGACACGTGATTACCCGGATTTCCCTTTCTTTTGGATTTTACCCAAAAGGCGGAAAAGTCAGATTTTCGAACACTGTTCCTGTAAGCCGTTACTTACAGGACAGAACTCTCCCTATGAAGATTCTAGTTAGGAAGACAATTAAATGCATGACGCGTCAAAAAATTTGAAGGGCTTTCTGGCTGAGATTCGCTTTAAAAAGCCCATCTCTTTTCAATGTTAGGGAGAATCTAGATTTGCCATTGGCCAGCAGAAGAAGCGTAGCGAAAGTTTTTCATTTGGAGGAGTGACATTGTAAATTTATGGACCTTTTATCGTATTAAGTTAATAAGATGGTTACCATCATGATAATGAGCAGAAATTTTTTAACATTTAGCTCTTTAGATTGGCTAAAATGCACTATAAATTGCATCGACAAAAATGTACCAATTAATCAAGTAACTAGCTTTTGTTCTTCGAAAATCTCAAAATAGCTGTGTTTTGTTTTATTTCGGAGAATCCCCGCAGAAACCGATTTTTACGGACTTTGTTTTGGTTGCGCGCAGTTTAACTTCGGAATCATTGCAGAACCCGAAAAAAGGCTCACGAAGACCATTTTGGTTTGGAAGAGATAGCGTGAGGTTTGGAGGTCTCCTTTTGACTTTTTCCTCCTCTAAATACTTTGTATCTTAGAGGAATATTTATGTTCTGTATATTTTCACATGGTAAGATGAATATATCATCACGTTTCTAGCCATGTTTAAATCTTAAACAAACCAAATTTAAGATTTCGGCTACAAATGTAGATTTCGAGGCAGCGTCATGCTGAGCAGTCAGCAAGCTAGCTATAGGTAGCCTTATTTATTCCTATTCTTTTAAAGTTTTTATTTGGTTTGGTACAAGCGCTTTTTATTTATTTTTATAGTGGGGTTGCTAGCTCTTTAGCTACTTCTGGCTGAAACGTGAAAGTAGTCAGATGCAGTTTGGCTACATCAAAATTCTTATAACCAATAATTCTTATGCTAAATGCAGTTAGGTAGCTACAAATTGCTAAGTGTTGTTTTAGCTGGACGGGGTAACAGCGGGTTGTTCCCTGTGTTTTTATTTAAACCGAAACCGCGATAAAGTTTTTTTGAAAAGGGTATTTCGCCTATACGATGCGCGACATGGTTTCCGTGTACTAAGCGCTCAGCTCGGTGCCACGATTAATTTTTGAATTTTCATGAAAACTTATTCCGCAAAATAAAATAAAAAAGTTGGCTGACTGTTTTTACAGGGTAGCAACGAATTGTAAACTGTGTTTTTATTTCAGCTAAAGTTGCGGGAAAGTTATTTTTTGGAAAATATATTACACCCAAAACACCATAACGTTGTGTGCGCTTCACTCGGTTTACGCCATACATACTGCATACCTGTACTAAAGCACTCCACCTAAATGTGTGGCACACTTTACGGCTCTTATTTAGCGCTACAAAGGGTCACACAGTTACTTATGACTTAACCCAGTGTTTTGACGCAGGTCCGGTTAGTATGTAATAAATATTAACACACTTCAAACCATCAAAAGAGTTCCCACCGAACAAATGATAGAACATATCTCAAAAAGTCATCTCAAAACATCTCAAAATCATAAAAAAACAATAAAAACCCAATTAAAAATCTCTTATAAACTGTTTAAAATTATGAATGGTACTTTCAATACGTGCTTCTTATAAGAGAGTTAAAAGCATTAGCACCTTGGTAGTAGAAAGATTTTCTTGCTACTTCAAGTTAGATTTTTGGAATGTTGTTGTTCCATTATTACGGGCATCGTATTGTTGATTGTAAAATATCTCTTAAACTTTTACTGATGCACATACGTACACATACATCGCATTTTCATTTCTTCTGAATGTGCAAGAATCGTAAAGTTGCCATCAATAATTTTCTGTGCTCGATTCTCCATAAAAATAACCTTTGGGTAGCCAGGAGTAGCGCCAAATGCTGAGAAGGGGTAGTATGCAAGAATTGGTAAAATCATTCATTGATACACCAGAGCTGCTGTTTTTTTGGTTATAAAATTTCTTATTTTTCTCAAGAGATTTACCCTTGATGTCGCTTTCTTCAGAGAACCTTGAACATGTTCCGCCACATTCAGCGTACTGTTCAACATCAAACCTAGATACTTGTAGGCCTTAGTATCGTTACTATCGATTACTTGGTGTTGTATCGTTATTGGATTATCGTCAATTTTTGCCAGTACCTAATATGACCGTTTCCGTTTCCGTTTTAGTTTTTTAGTACTGTTAACAAGTTCATGTGATCTAATTGATTCTGCATGACGTTGATGTTTTTGTAAGAGAAGTAAATAACCGTATTGTCAGTGCTCTTTATCATTTCATAAGTTGTAAGAACATTGACGGAATCGTTGAAATGCAGTAAGCAAAGTAGCTGAACAAGGATTGATCCTTGCGGAACACCACAGTAGATAGAATTTTCTGATGTTAAGATTCCCTCGTGATGTATTTGTCGTTTGCGGGCGAACAAATACATACAAATTAACCGATGATTCCACAGTGTGATAGTTTGATCACATGACTGACGGTTTCAAACGTCTTGCTAAAGTCTACATATATGGCACCTCATAGTTGACCTGTATCCATAGCCTTACTGGTGTGATCAATCCAGTATGCTGTTACGAGCTTGGTTGTTCGTTTTTTCCGAAATCCGAATTGATAACCCTGTATTACTTTTAAGTTTGAGTGTCTTTAGATAGCTTAGTACCTCGTCGCTGTCGCTTTCGAGGAAGCTTTCGGAGTTTGTCTGTATCGCCATGTAAAGTTCGGTAAAAGGATGGCTTTACGCTTGAAGTAACTCGCAATGTTTATAAAATATTTTCAGAAATCTTAAGATATGGTATTTTTTATCACTGACAGGTTTACCGTTAATAATAAACGTGGTTGTTTGATTGGTAGGTAGTTAGCGCAGTCCTGATTTCACTGGATTTACTTTTGGTCAAAAAATTATCTATCTGCACAACATATGACATTTGGTGGATTGAAATTTGTTATAAATACAATAAAATTGCGTCACGTAGATTACCCTACAGTTACAACTCATTAACTGTCGAGATACAACTCATTAACTGTCGAGTTACAACTCATTAACTGTCGAGTTACAAATCATTAACTGTCGAGATATGAGCTATACTGCGTAGGTATTTTATGATACTAACGACAAATACTATGATTCATTTGGAATTGAAGGGAGATCTTTTTGTTTTCTTGTCTGAATAGTCGTAAGCCCGTGCAAAAATTCACCGGCCACTGCAAATTGGATATAAAGATACCGTATTTGACATTTCGTGTGTCTGTTTCACAACTATAAAATAGTGCAGAGCCAGATTCAGATAGACTGACCAACTTTCCATTATGCGTGTTGACCAACCGTCAATGAAATCAACAAAACGTACCAAGATTTTGATTAGGGGAAGAGCTAGCGTTTATTTTGGATGGGGGGGGGGGGTGGTAATTTGTAATTCTGTTGAAATCGTGTTTCAGGAAGTAACAACAACAACAACAATAAAAACAACAACAACAACAACAGCCTTACCAAGGCTGTATTTCTTCTTCGCGCTGTCCCGGATATAAAAAAAACGAGAAAAGCCTTAGGGAGGAGGAAGACCGCAATACAAAAATGAATCATCAAAATTTTGGCAAACGTTCATGCGATACTAGTAACCTGTTGAGTCATGACAAAAAGTAATAAGAAAATCAACACGTGTTAGCTGTTAGACATTTTAAAATAAAAAAACAAAACTATTAGTTAGAATAGCACTTTTTTGAAACAGTGAACTCAATTAAACCTAATCAAAAAAAAAAAGTTTTTACCGATTTGGGTTTGAACTGGTTGGTCATTCTCATTGATGTCGCAAGATGTTAGCCCACAATTCCCTCTTAAATGAAACGTTCTCCAATATAAAAAACACTTTAAAGTACTTCAAAGTCATCTAACGTTACGAAACTTCGATCCTAGGTTTTATTTTTTCGCCCGGACTATATTTCGGTTATCTTGAGCATGTTACGACATCGGTTGCGTTTTTTGTGAAAAATCAAAGTGGTGTTGAAATAAGAAAAAAATCAGATGGATGGTAAGAAACCAAACATTTCTTTATCATTTTCTTCTTCAGCACCTTTGACTTTTTGGGCCATCTTTAACTACAATTTAAAAAACTTTCGCAACAGACGGGAAAATAAAATTGCCTAAATTACAAGTTCAATACAACTTTTATCATGAAAATATTTTGTTTTCGTGATTTACAATTTATACTGGCTTATTTAGTTAAGTGAAGTATTTTTTACCTGGTGTGAGACATCGCCCCAAAAAAGAAGGTCTGAACAATAAAGTTTATCCAATTTAGCTAATAAAAATTTTTTGATTTGAATCATAGAAAAACTTCTTTTCTACAAACATAAACATAGATAATGAACAACAACAAATATGTGATCCTCTTCTGACTGTTTTAGTTAACCTTTTTATAATCAGTGGTACAAATAGAATTGGATGCTATTCTTTGGTCACACTTCCCATCGCATTTAATGTTTTACCTGGAATGGAAATAACAACAACAACAAAACCCACTTCAATGCGTTAAATGTATTTAACTCGCTACTGGCTACAGTTGCCATATGGTTTCCACGGGTGCGTAACTTCCTAGGAGGGGCGTTATGTCAATCATGACTGAAAGAGAAGGAAAGCAGTTTTCGAAACGTGGGTTACTTTTTGTCTGCAAATGTTCTGCTGAGGAAAAGTATCAAATCATCGTCGTTAACCCGCGGGAGAATCCAGTTAGCCCGTCAGCAAATTATTTATGCGGAGGATCCAGTATGTAGCTGCGCGCAGTCATTTTGAAGACTTAGAATACGGCTCAAACTCGTCCCCAGCGCCTTTTGTCTCTTTTTTTTTTCTCAACGGCGAGACGAAAAGAAAAAAAAGAGACAAAAGGCGCTGGGGACGAGTTTGAATACGACTATTATTGTAGAGAAGTTTAAGAAATTGTACAAATGTTTTTCAATTTTAGTCAATAAAGGTAATAGCATTTATTTCAGTGGTAGAAGTATTCGCGGGTAATTTAATTTCGCAAGTCAAAAAGAATCCCATTTTGCGGGTTGAAATTTTCGCGGATGGTTGTTTGCAAAAATATTCGGAGGGAGAGTGAGGCTGGTTTTGTTTTTGTTTTTGCGGCAAAATTAGAAGACCCTACACATGTTATTTTTTAACCTTGTCCAATGTATCACATAAGACATATATTTCAGCCTTCCGATTGATTCGTTTGCCAATTGGCGCGGTTTTGGTAATGCTTGGACGTAAGCAGCCGCAAGACGCTAAAGCAAATAGCTAAATTGCTTGTGCGGCTTTAAAATGAATTTGAAAATATTTCTTTCGAAATTCTTGACTTATGGGTTGATAAAAGTTGTACGGTAGCCCTATTTGATCTGTAAAGCACCCAATACCTTAGACAAGTTTTAAGTCTAATTGGTGACGAGTTTACTTTGAAGGGTACATTATTATTAAACATCAAACAAAAGGCCAGATGGATGTAAAAAGTGCGGGATTGCACCATTTAAGCCGACATTTATCAAAAGCACTACTTATCACCGTATTCACAGGCGAATATGGTGTCTAAAAAAGGTGAAGACAATTCGTTTATTAGTACTGTGCATAATGTTCTATAAAGGTACAATAATTGCATAAAAGAATGGCAAATTACGCTAAATTCAATACTTTGACTTCAAAGATGATTTTTGCACTCACTTGTGAAGAGAGAAACGGCAAAAAAAACAACGAAAACCAACGCATTTAAATGTTGATCACGCGTTCTTTTTATATAACCCACGAAAGGTTTCAAACTGTTTACTCCTTAAACAAACAGTCACACGATTAGATGAAGACGAAGCTAGATCAAAGACACGAAAAATATCAACATTAATGAACGGCCTTATGTTTAGATGTAGTTTTAGATTAAGGAAACAATATTCTTTTTTATAAAAAAAACAAATCACTTCCTGGTTCCTACGGCACTGCCAGGACTTGCTAGGTGCTTTATACAGGTTTGGGTCCAAGTATAAAAGCACCTAACTGGGGATAACGTTAAAAGGTCGTGATCTTGTTCAGAAAGTTTAGGTATTTTTATTTTTTTACATAAAATCGTTGATTTTCGTTTTGAGTAAAAGATTCTGCATGGGGGTATATTGTTCAATTGATATTACAAAAAACACCTTTTTTCTATTTCAAGTTAAGTCTGAAAATGTAGCACTTCCACCCACCCTCCTTTCTTCCCTCCCTTCCACCCTCCCTCCCCCCCCCTCTCCCACCCACCTATCTCTTGCATGTCTTCAACCCCAATACCTGGAACATGTTTCCCTAGGTGCACGTGGTCATGATGAAGAATGACAGCTCTCAAATTCAATTTCTGGTTACCTAGCAATTGCGCTACGGTTTTAAAATGTTTCTTTAGTAAGATATGGTTAGATTTGCAACAGTATATTGGATTTCTTTGTGCTGTTTTCAGTAAACTTTTTTTCCTGCTTGTCAGGAAAAATACCTTGCGATTGAATAGGTTGTAGCCTTCGAAATTGCACAGCCATTTAAATTCTTTTTTTTGTTATGTTCAACCTTAATGAAAATTCCGCATTTGGAAAATATATTTTGCATAGCAGTACCCGTAGCAACCTATTTCACCGGTTTTAAGGTAGACCTCCAACTACTTTCCCTATATCTGTCAATATTGTTTTCATAATCCGAGCAGGGGGGTATGCTTTAGTTATTATGTTGTAATGCCCGAAAAACGAGGCTTAAATTAGCCTTAATTTACAGGTCTTGTGAAGGTCTTTTACATAATTTGCATGAACCTTGCTGTCAGGCTGCTAAAAGATTTGCTATCATTCTTCTTGTTTTAGATTTTAGATTTCAGACCCGTAAAAAGCGCCTCCTCCGGCCCCGTCCCCACTCCATCCTTTAATAATTTTGTAAAATAAAATCTAAAAAGTATGTACCCAATAAGATATAAAGGAATCCCAGTGCAATTTTTCAAAACACTAATTAAATTCGCTGTTGTTCTATCTAAAAAAAAGTGTAAAAAGAGCCCTGGGAATAAGAATATTTCTGAGACACGTATTGTTAGCTAAAATACACGATTATAAATTTTTAAGCCAAGTTCAATGTACATATTGACTGCAAAATTTATTTGTTTTAATAGACACTGTTATCGGTGTATAATGTTCATCGAACGCGTTATAAGTTTTAAGAAAGCATAAACTTATACTATATATAAAAACATGTTGTGGTTACTATATCCTAAAAAATCGTGATTTGAAATACCACAATTTTGTCAACACTATTTGAAGTGACTCTACATACAGAACAACAAATTGTGAGATATTTGATACGCACTTGATTTAACCGAAAATCTTTATGCTTATTGATAACAAAAATGGTCTTATTTTTATCTTATCTGGGGTTTTATTTCTCTCACTGAAAGCTTATGAAAATGAATAAATAACATGTTTAAACTTGTTGAGAATTCTTTGTATATTTTTGGAAAAATAATCTCTTGTCTGAGCAAGTGTTTTTCTGAAAAACATGGAATGATATTTAAAGAAGTAGACGGTGACGGCAATGGGTGGCGATTATGGGTGGCGGTGATGAGTGAGATGTGGTTCTATAGTCTAAAAGACTTTCTGAACTATAAAATACACGTTTTTTCTATAAGAACCTAAGTTATAAGAACGTTGAGGCCGAGATTTCCCGAAAAATTAAGAACATAAGAACACAAGTAAGAAAATTCGAGGCACATACAACGTTATCTAAAATTTAATCTTTCTTATAAAAAAAGGGGTGATTAAATCGCACTTTTATTTTTCATGCACAAAAAATTTTTCTTTTGAAGAGGGCTTTTGAAAAAACCGGATATGACCTCCAGTCGAAAAGTAAGGAGATGTTTTGTTTGAAACGTACAAGTTGAAGCATGATAATTAATATAAAAACAGGCAGACAAACATATAAATAGCCAGAAAATTGCATAAATCAATAAATAAACTAAAAAAATTGATACTCGTCCGAATAAACACAGGTAAAAATATCTGGTGAGAAAATCTAGAATAATTATTCCAGCTCTGTGTAGGTTTATGTATAAACTTGTTTTTATAAATAATATGACACAATAGGCGTGTGTCAGTACACTTTGTTTATAACCGGAATGTGATACACGCTTTTGTGATATTTACATCATTATTTTTTCATTATTTTTAGTCTTTCGTTTTGAATATGTAACATATAAGGTTTACGAAATTCAACAAGAGGAATATGTCTCGATTGATAACTCGGGTTTTGTGTTTTTCATATGTTGTTTTGTTCCTGATTAATGTAAGTATATATCAATTTCGTGTGCGTTTTTCGCGCCTTTTTTTAAAAACGGTATATTTCATAGCAGAACAATGTATAATAACATGTGTTTTTTTCTGTAAGCTTATTCAATTAAAACGTTAGTATTTCCCTTTATCTTTCTCATAGTTCATCAACGCGACAGCAATCTTGAGATTAAATATGTTTCCTACGAAAACCCGTCAAGTAAAACTGCTGACGGCAAGTGTTGTGACGGATTACCACGTTGTCGTAGCAAACTGTACGAATGTGTTCGTAATTTGTTTGAGAGATATAAAAATAAATATGCGGAATCAATGGATTTACATCTAAAGTTTTCGTCGGAGATTATTTGACATTCAAGAATGAGCATGAAACGGGCATTCGAAATCCGCACGCGTTTTTTTTGCTTACAACACCAGTAAGTATAATCTACGTAAATTTTTACACATAATTTAAGATAAGGAACATTACATTGTCCGTAACGTAACAACTCTATTTAGAGCATATGATACGTCTTATACTCTAGTCATGAATTTTGACAGCTACTAAGACGTTGCAAATCTCTTTACTATTCTGTCTGTCTGTTCAAAAATGGGTTACCGATATTCCTGTGATCTGTCCGCAGTTTTTTAGAAACCAGGGGGTTGTTTAATCAAAACCACATTATTGATTAAAAGAAATTTATAAGTTAATTTATTTCTTCAATTAATTTAATCATTTTAATTTATTAAATAATTAAAATAAATAAATTAGGTCATTTAGATCAATTCATTATTATTTTAATACGATATTTTAAATATGAACCCCGTGATCTTAATCGGCGATTCCACTAATTATATTGTTGTGTGCGCTTCACTTGATTTATGATACCTTATCGGTAAAAAAAGGCGGCAAAAAAATTAGTCGGCAAAAATAAAAAGTCGGTAAAAATATTAGTCATTTGGACAAAATTTAGTCACTCTTTGCTCACTAAATTTTTGATTTAGTCACTTTTTGTTGACTAAATTTTTGATTTTAGTCACTAATAAAAAATAATTGCAAAACTGATAAAAATTAGCAACAAGGAAGAAAAAACAGCAAAAAGATGGTCGGAAAAAAATGTCGGTAAAAAAGTTTGGTCAGTAATAAAAAAGTCGGCAAAAATTTTAGTCGGCAAAAAATATTAGTCACTTAGCCAAAATTTAGTCACTTTTGCCGACTTCTTTTACCGATGGGGTATACTACATACCTACACTAGAGCGTTCCACCTTGTTGTGTCACACAGTTTCTTATTTATCGGTCCACCGAGCGTTCACAGTCACTTGTGTCTAACCCGGCGTTTCGACAGCTGGGTCCCTTATCTAGTCTATATTATAATATTCGCATACGTCTGTCTGTTACAAAATTTCTAAATTTCAATCACAGTAATTCCATCTCTACCGATTTGACCTGACCAAGTGTTTATGTATTTATCCTGGTGTCCCATATTAACGGCGAATGACCCGGATATTTTTTTTCTTTAGTTTTATCCAATAACTCTAAAAGTGGGGATCTGAAAACAAAGTTTAGTTCCTCAGATTCAAACAAAATTCAGTGAATTTGGTGAACAATTAAGATGCTATTTGTTGACCAAATCCATTGAATTTAGCTATAAATGTAAACAAATAACATTGCCGGAGAATCGTTAAAACATAGCTAAACATATACTGACTTAAAAATCAAATTACAATAAATTTAATATCTCGAATCACTCCGCCAGCAAAAAATGTTGATAAATTTAAATCCACTGCGTTTTTAATGTAAACATTCATCAGCACATACAATGAGCAACAAGCAAAACGAATTTGTGTGATAGATTTCTCTTCTGAGGAAATAAAATCGTTGGACTTTCTCTGTGTCGTTAAACAGATTTAAGATTTTTTTTAACATTTCTAAGTTCTTTTTAGAAAATAATCAGCTTAAACATATCTGTATACACTAACGCAACCAACAAATTGATTGCAGAGTTTTATAATGAAGTGCAGCTAAACGCATCAGCTAATGATGTTATTAAAAGAGAGCGATTAAACTTTTGGTACACTGGAACTGGAGGAGATAACAAGACATTAGTGGTAAAAGCAAGGTGAAAACTTCTTCTTCTTCTTCTTCTTCTTCTTCTTCTTCTTCTTCTTCTTCTTCTTCTTCTTCTTCTTCTTCTTCTTCTTCTTCTTCTTCTTCTTCTTCTTCTTCTTCTTCTTCTTCTTCTTCTTCTTTTTCAAATTTTCAATTTTTAATAATATTTCTCCAATATTTTCACCTCCATGATTTTAGTTTGAATTGTGGAAAAGGATTCCTTCTTCCAGACTGCATGACCAGATGGTGTACCAAGAAATGACACGCTTGGTCATTACAAATGCGACAATTGGGGAAAGATTTGTTTGCCAGGGTGGAAGGATGTATCAAAGGACCTGCACAATACGTATTCTTCTTTTGTTGATTATTTATTTTTATTTAAATCGCTTTTCTTGATTTACACAGCACACAATCATTTAGTATAACCAAATTGGCAGAATTTAATTTGACGGACAATAAAAAAGAATAATTTGGCGGGAATTTATTTTTAGCTGAGAGCGAAATTAAATAATTTTAATTAGATTATAAGAAAATTATTGATTGTTCTTTTAGCTCTCAAATCGAGCAGTAGCTCATCATACCCAGTATCTAAAGTTTCGCTAATAATATTATCGACAAGTTTATCAAGATTGTTTATGACTTTGACTCATAAACCTCTCACTACAGGTATTTTATTTTATTTACTTAAGCTGTCTGTCTGTCTGTCTGTCTGTCTGTCTGTCTGTCTGTCTGTCTGTCTGTCTGTCTGTCTGTCTGTCTGTCTGTCTGTCTGTCTGTCTGTCTGTCTGTCTGTCTGTCTGTCTGTCTGTCTGTCTGTCTGTCTGTCTGTCTGTCTGTCTGTCTGTCTGTCTGTCTGTCTGTCTGTCTGTCTGTCTGTCTGTCTGTCTGTCTGTCTGTCTGTCTGTCTGTCTGTCTGTCTGTCTGTCTGTCTGTCTGTCTGTCTGTCTGTCTGTCTGTCTGTCTGTCTGTCTGTCTGTCTGTCTGTCTGTCTGTCTGTCTGTCTGTCTGTCTGTCTGTCTGTCTGTCTGTCTGTCTGTCTGTCTGTCTGTCTGTCTGTCTGTCTGTCTGTCTGTCTGTCTGTCTGTCTGTCTGTCTGTCTGTCTGTCTGTCTGTCTGTCTGTCTGTCTGTCTGTCTGTCTGTCTGTCTGTCTGTCTGTCTGTCTGTCTGTCTGTCTGTCTGTCTGTCTGTCTGTCTGTCTGTCTGTCTGTCTGTCTGTCTGTCTGTCTGTCTGTCTGTCTGTCTGTCTGTCTGTCTGTCTGTCTGTCTGTCTGTCTGTCTGTCTGTCTGTCTGTCTGTCTGTCTGTCTGTCTGTCTGTCTGTCTGTCTGTCTGTCTGTCTGTCTGTCTGTCTGTCTGTCTGTCTGTCTGTCTGTCTGTCTGTCTGTCTGTCTGTCTGTCTGTCTGTCTGTCTGTCTGTCTGTCTGTCTGTCTGTCTGTCTGTCTGTCTGTCTGTCTGTCTGTCTGTCTGTCTGTCTGTCTGTCTGTCTGTCTGTCTGTCTGTCTGTCTGTCCATTATTTTTTAGTTGTAGCACCACCTGAAACGCGTTCGTTGTCTTTTTCATCGAGTAAGATACACATTGGATCGCAATATACTACGTGTTATAGTGGGCATGCATCTTCTTCAGCTATTGTCCTTCCGAGTACAGTAACTTTACCAACAGGGCTACCGGTTATAAAAGAAAAGAAAACGTTGATGTGGACAATCGTTGGGATTGTTATTGCGCTGGCCGTCATCATTCTGTTAGTTATAATGATTGGGAAAAATAGGTATTGTGACTATGTCTTATAAGTTGATAGAGCTATCTTGTTTCTCTTCTCTCTGCTTTCACTCTATAAAGTCAACAAATTGAAGTCAAATGCATATAGTTAAGCTCCGTACAAAATCTGCTCTATAGAAAATCTGATTAAATCTGTTGACAGTGCCGTACGTAAGCTTGCTTTTTGACGGATGACGGTATACCTTTACCGATTGATAATAGCGAACTGGTTTAGAAATGACCAACTTTCATTATTTCCCCTGTTCGGTATTCTTTCCTTGCCCACGTGTAAAAAAACACGTGCACAGGTAAGATACTGTAACCATGATCTGATTTCTTTAATCAGCAGAGCTTAGAGTGGAAAAAAAGTGTCAAAAGAATAAAAAAAACACAGCAAACAAAAAAAAATTGAATTAAAAGCATAACTAAACTATTGTTTGTTTCATAATGTTTATTTCGTTCTTTTTTATTATCATTATTTCCCGTCTTCCAAAGAAATAAGCAATGCGATCTGTGACGAAGGGGACAACAAACAAATTGAATTTTTCTTTTCGTAAAGTTTTAGCACAAGCTTCAGGGAATTATTTCGTATATATCAGTTTATTTTGTTTTATCTTTCAAAGGTTTTTATATTTATGGAGTGCTTACTTTTATGTCTAATTAGTTGTATTTTTTCGCGCCAAAGCTTGTTTGTATTTGTTTCGGTTTTGCGCAAGTTCAATTGCAACCAAAAAAGACGTATGCACGGTCAGATTGGATTTCCGCGCTCAGAGGTTCGTTCGTAAAATAAGTGTTGGCGCAAGCTCTCTAATATTTTCTATGGATTGCCGTGACCCTCTCTTATTTTTAACATAAACTAATATTAAACGCCGTAAAAATTAAATTTCTTCCTGTGCTTTGAAAGTATTGTGCTCGTACACGCGACGCTTCACAATATTAGACTAGTTCAGTATTGTATATTTTAGGACCAGAAAACATCGCGTGTTACATCTCACGAATAAAGAGTCAGTTGAAATGCAAAAAGACAAAGATGAGCAAGAAATAGCAGAGAATGTGGTAGAGTCTTTAGAGAAATAAAAAAAAGAAACACTAAATGTAAATATACCTACCGATACAAAATAATCTTTTCATAATATATATTTCTTTCTTTTCACTAAATTTATTTGCATGGTGGGATGAAATTTAGGGGCTTCTTAGGTGATAGAATGGGTAAAGGGGGACGGTAGCAGAAGTTGAAATCTACAAACATTGACAAACTATTTGTGCAAAAGTCCATTTTTGCTACTTCTCGAAATAGCAAAACAGCATGACTTGATCAGTACTAAGCAGCCGGTTCGCTGCAAACGTTAAACTTTGGCAGAAGTGTAAGCCAAGTAAGCAACGCCAAAGGTGCTCTACACTCTCCACAATTTCTGCGATGTGGAAAAAAAAACTCTTAAAAATCCTAATTCCGCTGTGTGCATTGAATAGATAATACATGTTAGTTACATAAAAACGACTTTCTCAATGGCTTGTGGTCACCAACTTCTGCCGCCTTCCTCTGCACTAATTTTTTGTCCGGCGTTGTAAGCTGAAAACATGAACAGACATGTGCGTGGTTCAACTTCGTTCGTTTTGACATCGCTTTAACATATTGTTTGCTTATTTGGCAAATTGACAAAAATAACCCTGCGAAACCTCATCTAGTTCACTAGCTATTTTATACAGTTCAAAATGCAAGCATATTTCAGAACTATAAGAAGAAAGCAGTTAGAATTTAAAATTTGTTATTACCTTTAACGTCTATATCATTTTATTTTTTATTTTTGTACTTTTTCCTGACCTTTTTGGCTTATATTAAAATATAATTAAATATTTATTTTTAGAGCCAGGTTAAATCAGAAATCTCTAATACATATTACACGTATTCTGTTTGTTTGTCGTCGAAAAGAGGGTCGTGCTAACCACGCACGAAATCTTGAAGCTACGAATAACAAATTTACTGTTGTAATCGTTCGCGCGTAGTAAACCAATCACGAGCCTGATTTTTGTGAATAAGCAATAATTAATTTTTTAGAACATGAAATATACATAACATACATAAACAGTCACGTTGGATGTTGCAGTATTGACATTGGGGTCTCTTTTGTTGACCTTTTTTATTTTCGTTTTTTTTCATTTTTAACATGTTAAGGTTAAGTATATAATCACGTTTTCTACCCATTTTATACAAATCTTAAGCACCAAGGTGTTTTGACAACAAATGTACATTATAAAGAGCATCCTTAGCCCGCTAACAGTATTTATGCTGTTCTGTTAGCTAAGGTTTTAATTCAGTTTATAATCAGCTACCTCTTTTTATCTTAAGGCAAATTTATGTTTTTATGTGTTATCATCAACCAGCTGATGTTTTTCATTAGTTATTTTGGATAGCTAAGTAGCTAAAACTAGCCTGGTTGGTTGCAACAAATATTTCCAGGTGGTTAGCTACATTTTTGATATTAAAAATTTGTTTAAAATTGTAAAGGTTATCGCCGGGGTGAAAGCAGACTCTTGCCTGTTTTTTTTTTAAACCGAAGTGGCGAGAAAGTTTTTTTGAAACAGACATTACACCATTATGCACTGCTGTAAGCAAGCACTCCACACTGATTTGTTCCTTAGTTTCCCTGTACTGAATGCTTAACCTGGTATCCCTTAAAAATAATTTTTTCATGAAGTTATCCGTTATAGTTATAGTTTTGCTATGACGGGGTAACAAAACGTTGTGTTTTCATCTCAGCTAATTTCAGGAAAGTTACTTTTCAAAAAATTCATTACTCTCAAAATGCTGTATAGCTATAAACACTCCGCTGGATTTGCGAAGTCCTGTATACCTGTACTAAAGCACTCACATGGATGTGTGTTACGGTTTACATTTTCTTTTTCTTAATCTGTCGTTCAACGCCGAGTCTTCCAGCTGATTTATTTAATAACAGCCGTATTCTGTTTGTTTATAATGGCTGCACGCAGTTTCATTCCGCTTCCCGCCGCAGATTAGATAGTTTTCTGATGTGCGACCCCATGGATTTTTCACGGGTTAACGAAAATGGTTCAAATGGTGGCGTTGCAGCTTATATTTTTTTCATCGTTCCAAAGGGTTATTAAACGGAAAACCGCATTATTTTCGTCTGTCATTTTAAATAGTTACTCTCGTATTATTTGCTGATGCCGTTGATGAGTACAGCAATCAACGTTCTTGTGCATCCAGGTACATTTGTGGTAAGTTCGGATAACATCACAGTAAGTACTGATAACGTAGCGGTACGTTCTAATAATGTAGCGGTACGTTCTAATAACGTAGCGGTACGTTCTAATAACGTAGCGGTACGTTCTAATAACGTAACGGTAAGCTCTGGTAACGTAACGGTAAGTACTGATAACGTAGCGGTAAGTTCGGATAATTTGGCGGTAAGTACTGCTAACATATAACATCCAGTGATGTAGCGGTTAGTTCTGGTGACGTAGCAGTAAGTTCTGATGAAGTAGCGATAAGTTCGGATAACATAGCGGTAAGTTCTGGCAACGTAGCTGTAAGTTCTGGTAACGTAACGGTAAGTACTGATAACGTAGTGGTAAGTTCGGATAACTTGGCGGTAAGTACTGGTAACATATAAGATCCAGTGAAGTAGCGGTTAGTTCTGGCAACGTACAGGTAAGTTCGGATAACGTAGCGGTAAGTTCCGGTAACGTAGCGGTAAGTTCCGGTAACTTAGCGGTAAGTTCCAGTAACAACAGTAAGTACTGATAACGTAGCGGTACGTACTAGTAACGTAACGGTAGGTACTTATAACGTAGCGGGAAGTTCGGATAACTTGGCGGTCCAGTAAAGTAGCGGTTAGTTCAGACAACGTAGCGGAGAAGGTGGGTGTTGTGATATTGTTTATAAAATTATTTGTTTACGTTTAGCGATGTTTCGAGAGGTACTTTCCCTCGTCATCAAGTTGTTTAAAAAAGCGGATAGATCTGTTTATCACGTTAAATAAAATTGAAACACAAATAGATTTATTTGTGGACGCAAATGTAACATCTTAACAATACTGTTCTTTTCATGAATGGTTTTAATCATGGCTGACAAACGCCGTTGTCTCATCTTTTTAACATGGCTGACAACAGCCGTTGCCTCAACTTTTAAATATGGCTGACAAACGCCGTTCTCTCAACTTTTAAATATGGCTAACAAACGCCGTTCTCTCAACTTTTTAACATGGCTAACAAACGCCGTTGCCTCAACTTTTAAATATGGCTGACAAACGCCGTTCTCTCAACTTTTAAATATGTCTGACAAACGCCGTTTTCTCAACTTTTAAATATGGCTGACAACAGCCGTTGCCTCAACTTTTAAATATGGCTAACAAACGCCGTTCTCTCAACTTTTAAATATGGCTGACAAACGCCGTTCTCTCAACTTTTAAATATGGCTAACAAACGCCGTTCTCTCAACTTTTAAATATTGCTGACAAACGCCGTTCTCTCAACTTTTAAATATGGCTGACCAACGTCGTTCTCTCAACTTTTAAATATGGCTGACAAACGCCGTTCTCTCAACTTTTAAAGATGGCTAACAAACGCCGTTGTCTTAACTTTTTAACATGGCTAACAAACGCCGTTGCCTCAACTTTTTAACATGGCTGACAAACGCCGTTGTCTCAACTTTTTAACATGGCTGACAAACGCCGTTGCCTCAACTTTTTAACATGGCTGACAAACGCCGTTGTCTCAACTTTTTAACATGGCTGACAACAGCCGTTGCCTCAGCTTTTAAATATGGCTGACAACAGCCGTTCTCTCAACTTTTAAATATGGCTGACAACAGCCGTTGCCTCAACTTTTAAATATGGCTGACAAACGCCGTTCTCTCAACTTTTAAATATGGCTAACAAACGCCGTTCTCTCAACTTTTAAATATGGCTGACAAACGCCGTTCTCTCAACTTGTAAATATGGCTAACAAACGCCGTTCTCTCAACTTTCAAATATGGCTGACAAACGCCGTTCTCTCAACTTTTAAATGTGGCTAACAAACGCCGTTCTCTCAACTTTTAAATGTGGCTAACAAACGCCGTTCTCTCAACTTTTAAATATGGCTGACAAACGCCGTTCTCTCAACTTTTAAATATGGCTAACAAACGCCGTTCTCTCAACTTTTAAATATGGCTGACAAACGCCGTTCTCTCAACTTTTAAATATGGCTGACAAACGCCGTTCTCTCAACTTTTAAATATGGCTCACAAACGCCGTTCTCTCAACTTTTTAACATGGCTAACAAACGCCGTTGCCTCAACTTTTAAATATGGGTGACAAACGCCCTTTTCTCAACTTTTAAATATGGCTGACAAACGCCGTTCTCTCAACTTTTAAATATGGCTGACAAACGCCGTTCTCTCAACTTTTAAATATGGCTGACAAACGCCGTTGTCTCAACTTTTTAACATGGCTGACAAACGCCGTTGTCTCAATTTTTTAACATGGCTGACATACGCCGTTGTCTCAACTTTTTAACATGGCTGACAAACGCCGTTGTCTCAACTTTTTAACATGGCTGACAAACGCCGTTGCCTCAACTTTTAAATATAGCTGACAACAGCCGTTGCCTCAACTTTTTAATATGGCTGACAAACGCCGTTCTCTCAACTTTTAAATATGGCTAACAAACGCCGTTCTCTCAACTTTTAAATATGGCTAACAAACGCCGTTCTCTCAACTTTTAAATATGGCTGACAAACGCCGTTCTCTCAACTTTTAAATATGGCTAACAAACGCCGTTCTCTCAACTTTTAAATATGGCTGACAAACGCCGTTCTCTCAACTTTTAAATATGGCTGACAAACGCCGTTCTCTCAACTTTTAAATATGGCTAACAAACGCCGTTCTCTCAACTTTTAAATATGGCTAACAAACGCCATTGTCTCAACTTTTTAACATGGCTAACAAACGCCGTTGCCTCAACTTTTAAATATGGCTGACTAACGCCGTTCTCTCAACTTTTAAATATGTCTGACAAACGCCGTTTTCTCAACTTTTAAATATGGCTGACAACAGCCGTTGCCTCAACTTTTAAATATGGCTGACAAACGCCGTTGTGTCAACTTTTTAATATTGCTGACAAACGCCGTTCTCTCAAATTTTAAATATGGCAAACAAACGCCATTGCCTCAACTTTTAAATATGGCTGACAAACGCCGTTATCTCAACTTTTAAATATGGCTAACAAACGCCGTTGTCTCAACTGTTAAATATGGCTAACAAACGCCGTTCTCTCAAATTTTAAATATGGCTGACAAACGCCGTTCTCTCAATTTTTAAATATGGCTAACAAACGCCGTTCTCTCAACTTTTTAAGATGGCTGACAAACGCCGTTGCCTCAACTTTTAAATATAGCTGACAACAGCCGTTGCCTCAACTTTTTAATATGGCTGACAAACGACGTTCTCTCAACTTTTAAATATGGCTAACAAACGCTGTTCTCTCAATTTTTAAATATGGCTAACAAACGCCGTTCTCTCAACTTTTAAATATGGCTGACAAACGCCGTTCTCTCAACTTTTAAATATGGCTAACAAACGCCGTTCTCTCAACTTTTAAATATGGCTGACAAACGCCGTTCTCTCAACTTTTAAATATGGCTAACAAACGCCGTTGTCTCAACTTTTTAACATGGCTAACAAACGCCGTTGCCTCAACTTTTAAATATGGCTGACAAACGCCGCTCTCTCAACTTTTAAATATGTCTGACAAACGCCGTTTTCTCAACTTTTAAATATGGCTGACAACAGCCGTTGCCTCAACTTTTAAATATGGCTGACAGACGCCGTTGTCTCAACTTTTTAATATTGCTGACAAACGCCGTTCTCTCAAATTTTAAATATGGCTAACAAACGCCATTGCCTCAACTTTTAAATATGGCTGACAAACGCCGTTATCTCAACTTTTAAATATGGCTAACAAACGCCGTTGTCTCAACTGTTAAATATGGCTAACAAACGCCGTTCTCTCAAATTTTAAATATGGCTGACAAACGCCGTTCTCTCAATTTTTAAATATGGCTAACAAACGCCGTTCTCTCAACTTTTTAAGATGGCTGACAAACGCCGTTGTCTCAACTTTTTAACATGGCTGACAAACGCCGTTGTCTCAACTTTTAAATATTGCTGACAAACGCCGTTGTCTCGATATTTTAGAGCAGAATTTCTTGCGATGAAATTTGGCCGGGAAAAATTATTGTTGTATAAGCGTTATCGAACAGTGGTAATATCGGTTGAAGTTAAACCAGTGTTCCACACTCCCCGCCCAGAGAATCTAACTTATGTTTATCTAACTCGTAGTCCACAAACTAACTAGTTAAGTCTCTATAATAATAGCCGTTGTTCGTCTGTCTGTTTGTAACGGTGTTAACTACGCACGAAAATGTTAATGCAACAAAAAACAAATGCGATATAATTTTGTCGACTTTGCTGTGACGGGCAAACTCCCGTGGATTTTCTACAGGCTAACGACAGTATGACAGATCCTCTGTATAAGTAAATCTTATAATGATAGCTTTCGAAAAAATTGTTTATACTTCATTTGTCTCTTGGTAGCTCTTACAGAAGAAAAAAACGTTAACCAGAAAAGGGCGATTTATTATTATTAATTAGTATTAAAAGAACTTCGGCATTTAGGGAATTGGTTATAGACCTGTTGATCTGTTTCGCAATGTTGATCTAATTTAATTCTTACTTTACATTGAAAATCCTTCATTCAATATAAAAAAAAATATTTATAATCTTTCTAATTCTCTAATCAACTCAAAAACGAACATAGTGATGTCATAAAGTAAATATATATTCTTCCCACATTCTTCGTTATATTTACCTTTCGAATGGTGTAAATAATATGATTTCGTACAAATAATCATTGTTTTGCTCACATATTTGTCCTCAAACAGCATGCAAAAATTAAAAAAAAGTTAGGTAAAAAAAAAGAACATCATTTGTCAAATTTTCCTTATCTTATCAAGGACTATACGCATGCAATATTTCATCTCCATAACTTATCATTGAGCAACCGCGTTCCCAGGGCATTTTGCTCCGTAATAACGGCTCAGGGGCCACAAGACCCTAGGGACGAGGTTGTTCATTGGGGATATTGCCCTCCCATATTCAACCGGACTTAAAGAGCTCCTAAGAGACCCTGCCTAACAAGAGTTAAATATCTTGTACTTTCTGAAAGAAGGCTATCAAAACAGAGGTCTTTTTAAATGGAAACATTTCTCCGTTTTTTACCATGTGACAAAAATTTTGTTATGAAAATTCACTGGGGTAAGATATGGAGTTTTTAAAGAGAAAAAGCTTTAAGTGATAAAAAGAGTTCTTTCCTGTCTATTAAAAACAAATGCGATCCATGAACCTCGTTTCCAAGTTTTTTTTTATTTTTTTCACTTCGAGACGGAACTCCACGTCATCTACATCTGAACGTGCGGGTTAAAGCGTCACGTTGTAGTAGCTCAACCTTCTCTCCAAATCACCACCATTTGAACACAAAAAGTAAGTGAAAATGTTTTAAATAAACCTCGTCCCCAGGGCTTTGATGTTGGTTCTTTTCTGACACTTTACAGCTCTGTGATTGGTATGTAGTTTGTCGGGTCTCTGTGATGTTCGTATGATTTAGAATCTTGGGCACCCAATGCAGGATTATTTGGTGCAGAGCCATAAAAGTTTTTCATCTCTTTCGCATATTGCTTGACGTTGACGGATGTATACATTTTTGAAATTTCTGCTCGTTTTTGTTGCTTTCTAGAATACAAAACAGCAATGGACGAGCAAGCGAGACGTATTAAACATATACAATACAGCACTTGTCATATACAACATAACTTTATTATAATACCCGTATACGTCTGTCTGTTACGTAAAATGGTACCGCAAGTTGAAAGATGAACGCGATGCGGTATAAAAAGGACGGGCGAACCCGTGAAATTTTCCACGGGCCACCGACTAGTATCAATAACTAGCTGGTGTATTTGCGTGAGATTTTAAATTATGTCTACTTATGTGCATGCTTTTAACCCAACCTCATCCTCAGGGTCTTCAAAAAGGCAAAATTCCCTGGGAACGAGGTTGCATATAACCAGTTTGAAGTAAATCATAAATTTCGGTGCCGTATAAGAATACCTACCTATGACGTCTGCATGTGATGTAAGCCACGGATATAAATAGAATAAAAGCTAACAATAAACCAATAAGAAAATAAATAAACTTTGTTTTTTTTACAGTCGGTGTTTTATCAGTTGTTGTTGTCGTATTGAGAATGAAAGTTTGAACCAAAATGGTGCGTGATGGACTAACATGCGACACTAACGTATTGATGCTCAACCTCGTTTTGGTTACACGAAAGTGAGACATCGGAGTCTTTGTGGTTTTTGATATATGAGTGATGTAGAATGTTGTTCGTTTGAAGTATTTTGTTGTGCTCAATGTAGGCTCTAATAAACTATCAGAAGGCGATGTGTGGATTGAAGCACTAGGTCGAAGTGTGCACTTGGTAAACGAATCTTTCCTTGTCTTGTAATTAGTTGATGTATGTTTTCCTACTTTGTTCGAACTGAAATGACTACTCTGTTCATGTGTTTGCATTTGAGATGTAAGCAACGCAGTGGTTGTGTTAGTGGCGGAAATTGTGGCGGGGGCGTTACTTGTTTGAGAAACAGGTGTTGGTATCCCCTTGCTACTTGTTGCATGATATAAAGTTGTTGGTTTTATGAATAAAGTGTCCCGAGTTTCACTTAACTGTGAAGTGAAGTGCAAAGTTTGGCTATAATACCAAGTTTGGATATTTTTTGTATCCCTTGTAGTATATGCTTTGTACGAATTTGAGTCTGGAAGCGTAAAGGAAGGAGAACTTCGCATGGACTTTAGCGTGTTCAATTTTGCCGTCGGTGAAAAATGCCGTGTGTTTGGAACGCTATGTTGCGTTGTTACACTTACACCCGTGGTTGTGAAGGAGTCTGACAAACTTTTATAATGTGAGGTACTTTTTATATACGAAGTGTGAATGTTTTGTGTAGACAGCTGAATTCTTGAAGAGCTTTTAAAATCATTGGATGAAAATGTCTCTACACATTTTGTGGAGTTACCTAAAGGTAAAGATGGTTAAAATAAGTTCATTATAAAATTATACTAAATATAGTATGAATTGCTTGAAGTTTGTCATTATGAGTCTGTCTTTACTCTGTCGAAACTTTTGCGTAACATAAAACCGTGGTTTCTCATTTGGAAACGATTCGCCATATGGTTCATTTAACTGAAATAGCGACGAAATTTGGTTAATTTTGACCAGAAATATTTCGAACCGGGTGGGTTTTTTATATTTCGTTGGTAAAATAAATTTCACGAATTATATTAGAACTTAATAACAATGGCGCGGTAAAAACGTTTTTATTATGTTTAACACGTCATTTGCGTTTATCTGTAGCAAAAAGCAAAAAGTCCCTGGAAACAAAGGTGCGTTTATTACCCAGTCAGTCTTGTAAATACAGAAAAACTAAAGGTCCGTACAATTTTCTTTCAAAGTTTACTGGTAATCTCAAAAAATACAGGCCAAACATATAGTTCCTTAGGTTTTTTGACCAAACAAGGATAGAAGATTCTCTACTTACATACTGTACAATTTTTGTCGACATTTACCCATCCAGAAAGACATATTTTTCCTTTAATGTCGTCACACGTGTAGTGTCCACCATGATCGTCACGTGGTATACACTGTAGCACACAATCGGGCAGCATGTACCACTTATTGCATGTGGATCTGTGGAAAAAATTATTTATTTTTCTCAGAAGTAAATACTGTGTCACAGAATTCAACATAAAAATACAAGACCTCAAAAAGTTGTATGCTACAGAAATGTGTCCGGTATCGAAATGTGTTCAGTCAAAAGAGATGTTTCATTAAAAGAGTTTACTCGTAATTTGACAGGAGTCTGTGCTAAGTAAGTGTTCGCTATATAGGCCGCTTTGTGCGAGGTAACATTTTGATGTTATGTTCACAGCAATAGACATGCGCACTCATTCATGAAGGTAAAATATAAGCAACAAAAAACATAAGTAATTTTCGCTGAAAATTAGTTTTGTATCGTGAGCTTGCAAAAAATAATTATGAATTTCAATAATAGCCATTTTACCTCATGTGGTCCTGCTTTTTTTTTAATCTGCAAAACGTGTACGCATGTGCAGAGATGCGCAAAGTTTTGTAAAAATTGGCACGTCATCTATAGCATGTTTACTATGCGCTATGGCTGCCTAACGCGTTGGGGAAGTTTTCGTAAGCATGCTGTTTCAGCAGTAAAACAATACTCAACCTCGTTCCCAGGGCGTTTTGCCTTGTTGATGAAGTTGTCCGTAATAACAGCTCAGGGGACACAAAACCCTGGGGACGAGGTTGAACAATACTATAACAGTAGCAGTCATTTACCTTGTTTTAAATCTTAGTGTTTTGGCTTCGTCGAAGTCTCCTACTTTTAAAGTATATTCCTTTGAATAACTGCTTTCGCGAGAAACAACACCAACGTCGATAGCTTGTTCAAACGATACAACAGGAGATATTGTACCTGAATATTGAGCATCCACCAGAACTCTTATTTGGAGATTGTTCTAAAAATAGAAAGCTGGAAATGTGGAAGTAAAAGAGTAAAGATGAGAAAATTGATGAGGATGAGGAGAGCGAGGAGAAGAAGAAAGTGATTGGGAAAAACCGGGACCGACGAATTGGTTTTAAAAGTGGAGCTGCGGTGAATAATTATTTCTGGAACTAACAAAGAAAATTTTTAAATTTAGTACTTTATTATTGGTGAGAATTGTACAAATCCTGAAGTTTCACTGTGTTAGAGGTCGGAGCTCTGTCTTTCTTCCTTCAAGGTTACAGCTATCTAAGCTATCTCTGAGGAAAAAAACGAAAGGTCTATGATCGTCTTCCCGGTCCCCCGGTTTCGGAGGCCCTGATAAATTTATTGACAGCAAACCAAAATAATATGTCATACCAGCCATTTTGTAAAATTAAATTCCACTGGATTTGATACCGAGTCTGAAAGTTGTTTCGAAAATAATATATTATCATTCGCCATAAACTCTGATTTCACATCTCCGCCATAAACACAGGTGGATGGATCATTTTTCTCGAAAACACATATGGTGAAGCGATTGTGGCAGTGATATCTACATGTAGAAGCTTCTGTCGTTCGACAACATACGCCATTCACAGCTTTGTGGTTCCAGTTTACATATTCAATGAGGTTTATTTCCAAAACACCACTACCTTTAACATTCTAAGACAAAAAATTTGAAGTAAATACTATGAACTTAGTTCGTTTAAGTTTTTAGTACGGCAGCAATAAAGTTTTTTCGAATTAAGACGAAACCTCTGTCTCATTATTAAAAAAACCTAAGGAGACATGGGGACAAGTTTGTCTAGACCGAAGCGCCATTGAGAAGCAAATAGGCGTAGGAACGAGGTCGTAAGAAGCCTTTATCCTTGCCGAGAATATTATTATTATTATTATTATTTTGAATATTTATACAGGATATAGCCACTTCGGTGTTGGAAACACTGTTATCAATGTAGGTCCTGTGTTCAGAATGCATACATTAAGTATACACCAGCATTGCCTCCCAATTTTGCTTACATGGCAAGGGTTGGCCCGTAGCTATGGGAAAGGCATTTGCTAAACATGCCCGCGCTGTGGACCGAACCACAGACCTTGTGATTACGAAGCGAACTCCATAACCACAAGGCCATTAAATAACGTTGATTTGTGGCTTGCTTAAATAAATAAAGAATTATCAAACAAGCTTGTCATTCTCATGTTTTAAACGGAACACGCATGTCGCCACTTCTAACAAGAACTTTTTAATAGTACACTGCTAAATACTACTGTCTTACTAATTCTTCGTGGCGAGAAACTGTCACGCAAACAGGGTTCGCTTTTGCAAATTGCCAATTCAGAAATGTACTTACTGTGTAAAACGCAGAAAGGTATATAGCAAGGGAGATATATATCATCGTAAGTCGATTATTCCCTCAATATTATTCGCTCGTGTGTATATCTTGATCCGACATTTTCGCAAATAATATTTTCCATATGGAATATTGGCGAACGTAAAGTTATTTCTATTTTTAATGTTGTCAATATTGAACAGTTTGCTCCCATCAACCTAGTTTTACTTTTCTTTGTTATCTTTTACGAATACCCGAGTACGAGGTTGTTTTGAACGCATCAAAAATGTTTGATTATTTGCTTGCTGAGGTTTTTTCAACAAAAAGAAAAGAATGCAACACAGGCATGTTAATTCAAAACGTATGAACTAACACAAAAACGTTCTCATACATACTTTTTGTTGACGTTTTCGAACTTCAACCACACATTTGACAGAATTGATAAACGTACCACTATTCAAATCATAGACAAATGGGTGTTGTTTTATGCAGAATAATAAAGAAACGCAGTTTGCTAAATAACGCTAATTGACTGAAATTCCTGAGTAAAATGGAACCTATTTAAAAGTCTGTTTGCGTCCTTTGAATACTAATTTTACATCTTACGTCATTAGGGGCATGGTTAGTTAAATTTTTTACCCAGAAGTCAAAGAGTGTACACGAACATATTCGGGGAAGGGGGCGGGGTGGGGGTGGGGGTGGGGGTGTTATCTGTCTCACTGGCGCAGAGCTTACTGATATAGGTAGGTTGTCTTGCAGTCAGAATTACAAAAACTGACAACAGGTCCTGGGATCGTGTTGTGTCGAACCTGTACCGAAGGAAGTTATTTTCTGACATTGTGTTTTCTCTTAGTTCTTTGGTCGTAAAAGGCTAAAATTGATATTGTTTTTCAGACAAGTTATTGCAGAGTAAGATGACGCACATACTACGCAAATGCACTTCAAAGCCATCGATATCTCGACACTAGGATGTCAATAACAGGATCATTAAATAAACGATATGCGATAAAGAGCTTTCTCGCTGATTAAAAAGGAATTGCTTCACCATAACACAACGCGCAACAATGTAGTGTAAAATATTAAACTGCATCGTTTATAACGATAAAAAATATTAAAGATATTAGAATGTACTCACAACTATGTGCCGTTCGAAGAGCAGGAACTAGTCATAGGAAAATGACGTGCTGGACTACTCAACCTCGATCCTAGGACCTGTTGTCTCCTTTTGCATACCGGACAGCGCAGCACCGATGAGAGACAAAAAGCCCTGAGAACGAGGTTGTGAACTATTTAGAGTGTACATCTCAGACCAGACATTCTTGTTTTCAGCAAAAAAGTAAGATTGAACGATTGAAGTGGTTAAAATACGTGCGGCGTGTAAGAATTTTGCCCCAAATATTTCTGTTTACGCAAATTTGGAGGGCGATAGCTTTCGGTTGAGCGCTTGACTTATGTTCATGAGGTCGAGATATCAAGATAAAGGGCCTGTACGAAGGAGAATTAAATTTCCCATCGGGCAGCGCAAGTTTACTAACGTCAAAATGGCGGGTGACCAGAGAAAAGGTTCAAACTTGTAGAAAATGCTGCGGTTGTGTTTATCACTTTAGGGTTAATCGCAGAAGGGATAAAAACATTAAATCACGAGCACACAATTACAAAGAAGTTTTAATATACTTTTCTTCATCTTTTTCTTGTATTTATTCACTTTATACAATTATTAAGAGAAGGTTTATTTTGTTCGGCGTTTTACAAAAACATTCACATATCTAATCCACGTGTATACCACGTGACCAAAGTTAAGTTAGTAATAATTGCTAAAAACAACTTGTGGTAAAAGGTTTTACAATAAAGGATTGTTGTATGTTTTCGACCTCGCTTCACCATCACAGAAAATCAAAATGCAGGAGAAGAGAATTGAATAATTCTATTAAGATCGAGGTAAGCAAGACAATAATTCCATTTTCCGTTTGTGTTTACGTGCCTATTTCTAAAAAATCGTAGCGTGTCTGAGGCTTCGTACAATACACGTTTCAAGCATAACTTCCTTTTTGTTGTGCTTCAGACAAACGGTGTTCACATTGCTTGTGGTGTAGTGTAGTGTAAAGTCTCATTTGTATAAGAAAACATACAATACAGATGAAGCAGATAAAGTGAAATTTTAATAAATAAATAACAGACTACGAAAATAACTTTTTATTCATTTCTGCTCTTTTTCTATATGTATCAGAACAGCTCCCAAGGGAGAGAGCGGTGTTCTCCCATCCCGCAAAAAATTAAAAAAAACAACAACAAAAACACAAAAACAAATTGGTATCTGGCTCCATGGGAGAAATTATAAAACTACACAAAAATTCCTAAACGTACTGGATGAAAGGTTTTTTAAAATCAAAGAGTGAATGATAAA
Source organism: Hydractinia echinata (assembly GCA_030067915.1). NCBI lineage: Eukaryota > Metazoa > Cnidaria > Hydrozoa > Anthoathecata > Hydractiniidae > Hydractinia > Hydractinia echinata. The sequence goes on along the minus strand of JASGCC010000009.1, from coordinate 1,025,391 downwards.
ATTGGTTAGAAGTCAAACGAATAGTTCGATCCACATACTTCAGATATTTCAAAGGAAATCCAGGGAACTCACGGGAAAACTAACATTTGTGTGAACAACAAACAAAAAAGGGACGAACAATTACATCAGTATATACATTCCATAAACTTCTCTCTCTTTCTCTTCAAACAATATCACTGTAACAAAACACTCCACCATGGGTTACAGAATTCTTCACCCGAGGTGTTCACGATGGCTGTCTTGTAATCTGTGCGGGAAAAAAAAAGAACGGTCTCCATTCGAACGTTGTGGTTATGAAGGGTCAGAATATTAAACTGGTTTATCTCCACTATTAAAGGAACACGCCATTCACTTGGCAACGTATTATATTCATGGAATGCACAATTTATATTTTTAGAAAAGCATCCATTGTTTCTGAGAAGACTTTCCCTTGTCACTGACTCCAGTCACACGCACGTCACCAGCCAGTGTAACGTGTGCATGCGAGCGACGTTAGCAAGAGATCGCAGGATGCCGCCGAACATCATCACGTCAGGAGACTATGAATAATTCCGATTTTTTTTTCTATAGGGATGCTCTTTGAGAAAACTAGAGCAGCTCATACTGCCTTAGATGCATCCTTTGTATAATGTCTCGACAGTCATTAAATACACGCCTAATGTTCTCTGTATCAACAGCACACGTAAAATGCGGATAACAATAATGCTTGCCTTCCCCTGTTGCAGTACTTATCCTCTAAAGAAATAAAAAGAAATATTACTAAGTTGCTCAAAGCAAGGTGCACCCTCCTTCAGGGTTGGTACAAATTTATTGTGACTACCAGTTTTTTTTTAAGAACTTCTGTTTGATATTCCAACGAATTTTGGTCTGAAATCACCAGATGAATTTACGCCAATATTTTTTTTCTTTGCCACTGGCAAATTAAATGTGCACGAAATTTAAGTTTTTGTTTTTAATTTGGCAGTGGCAAAATAAAGTAAGTACTGGCGTAAACTTAATTTGGAGATTTCATACAAAAATCGCCAAATTCTACACATTTTCTTCACACCAAAATTTGTACGAGTAAAGTATACAATTTTGTATCATTTGAATGCCCATTATACTATCGATATTTCTCGGGTCTGCCAACACTCTTCTTTTTAGTAAATTAGTAAATTTTCATTGTTTTCGTATAATTTGTGCCTTGCACAAACACATGAAATTTTTTAGAGTGAACCAAGACGAATTAAAAAAATCCTGCAATTCAAAAACCAATCTCTTGGGTAAAAACATACCAAAAATTCGTCCCTAATAAAGTATTTCGCCCTCGTAACCTCTTCTTCTTCTCCTTGTTCTCGTACAGCTACAAAAACAAAAAAATAATAAATTATGTGCTCAGAATATAAAAGGAGAAACATGAGACCCTAAATTTCAGTTACCGATCTAAAAAAAAACTCACAAGAAACACAAGGACATAATAAATACGCTCATACCGTCTTCCGGCGTCCTGTATCTAGCGTACTCAGGAAAATAATCTTCTATTTTTGACTTTTGTGCCAGCACTTTGTCTCGAAGTAAATCTTGTTTGTTTAGAAATAGAATTACAGATATAGTTTTCAGAAACCTAAAAAAGAAAAAATCACAGTTAAAACACAACTATAAGACTAGTTACTAATCAAACAATGCGAGGAAACAATACTCGCCACCAGACCTCACTAGCCTGAGGTATCCTTGGGTAGTGGGAATATACTTAACGTCGGTAATTCTAATCTTAGAAAATATAAGCAACCCCTACAATTCTTTGAGCCTCAATATTTCAGTCGAAATCTGTAATCAAGTGAGCATTAAAAAATAAAGGGAATTCTAATCAACCGAAGGGTGGAAAATTTACAAGCGAACTGGTAGTCAATTATTTTACAAGCGAACCGGTAGTCGAAAATTTACAAGCAAACTGGTAGTCGAAGATATACAAGCGAACCAGTAGTCGAAAAGTTACAAGCGAACCAGTCGACAAAAATTTACAAGGAAAACGTAGTCAAAAATTTGCGAGCAAACCAGTAGTAAAAAATTTGCGAGCAAACCAGTAGTAAAAAATTTACTAGTAAACCGATAGCCAAAAATTTACAAGCGAACCAGTAGTCAAAAATTTACAAGCGAACCTGTAGTTGAAAATTTACAAGTGAACCGGTAGTCAAAAATTTACAAGTAAACCGGTAGTCAAAAATTTGTGAGCAAATCAGTAGTCCAAAATTTACAAGTAAACCGGTAGTCCAAAATTTACAAGTGAACCGGTAGTCAAAAATTTACAAGTGAACCAGTAGTAAAAAATTTACAAGTGAACCGGTAGTCGAAAATTTACAAGTGAACCGGTAGTCGAAAATTTGTGAGCAAATCAGTAGTCCAAAATTTACAAGTAAACCGGTAGTCCAAAATTTACAAGTGAACCGGTAGTCAAAAATTTACAAGTGAACCAGTAGTAAAAAATTTACAAGTGAACCGGTAGTAAAAAAATTGTGAGCAAATCAGTAGTCCAAAATTTACAAGTGAACCAGTAGTCCAAAATTTACAAGTAAACCGGTAGTCGAAAATTTACAAGTGAACCGGTAGTCAAAAATTTACAAGTGAACCAGTAGTAAAAAATTTACAAGTGAACCGGTAGTAAAAAAATTGTGAGCAAATCAGTAGTCCAAAATTTACAAGTGAACCAGTAGTCAAAAATTTACAAGTGAACCGGTAGTCAAAAATTTACAAGTGAACCGGTAGTCAAAAATTTACAAGTGAACCAGTAGTAAAAATTTGTGAGCAAATCAGAAGTCCAAAATTTACAAGCTAACTGGTAGTTGAAAATTTACAAGCGAATCAGTAGTCGAAAATTTACAAGCAAACCGGCGGGAGCTCACTTATCCAGTACATCACAAAGTAATTTTAAACGTGTCACGTGAACTTACCTATTATTCCAGATACCAAGAAATAAATCTAAGCTTTCGCGTAATCTATTTTGACTTTGGTCTTCTCTTAAAACCAAATTATAACTGCTACATGCTACTACAAATATGATTGCAGTTACATCTGGAAATAAAAAAAATAATTCATTGAAAACAAACACTTGATTGGGAAATGTAATCAGTATTGACTGCGTTGCATACATACATAGAAAGAGAGGTCATGAAAGTTTGACTTTTTTTTGCGCACGTTGATGGCTTACCGTTAAAACACTGTATCCACTTCCGCCTTTCATCTCGTTGTCCACCAACATCAAACATACTAAAATGGTAAACACACAATGTCATGGCACATTTCAACAATGACATGTTCTTAAACTTCAAGACGTGATAACATCTTCCTCATGCGATCAAAAAGAAAATCGAAAGGAGATGATTCACAGATGGAGTGCAAATTTTCTTTAGCTGAAATTTTATCCATTACAGATGGAGACATGTCTAAACTAAAATTTAACTTACTGAAAATTAACCCTATCCACTTGAAAGCGCGTTTCTATTATACCTCGTGTTAAGACACGACATCTCAGTAGATCCTAAAACAAAGAAATGTACTCTGAACACTGAAACAACATATATTTCGCAAAACTCAACTCACATGGTTCTGACACGGTGTACATAAGGATATTTTGGGAGGGATATGATTTTACTCCCTTGTTTTATGAAACTCTTCCGTCTACTCTTACTTAATTTGAACATTCATTTAATTGAAGGATTTTTGGTTACTTTTGTGTACTAATTAGCAGATATATATAAAAAAGCAGAGCTTGTAACAATGTACAAATAAAACGTTAGTGCTCTATAAAGAAATATATTTTAATTTTAAATTATAGATAAAACGGGTTTAAGGATTTCCAGAATAAAAAAAAAAATCTTTTTCAGGGTGTAGAAAATTCCAGGTGTTCTTCCATGATAGCTGACCAAGCCGACGATGAAAATACAAAAACAACAACATGAGGAAGAAAAATTTTAGACGTATATTTTTGACAGCTATTCATGCTTTTTCGGTATAATTTTTGCAATAACTAGGTTATTAAGCACACATTTAAGGTATAATCAAAGCAAAAGGCATTAAAATGGTATTGCCAAACCTTGAAATTTCTTTGAAAACAGGCTGTAAACACGAGTGAGAGGATGTATCATAACTGGACAGAAATGGTCTTTTTTTTTTAAAAAAAAAATGATTGATGCTTAAGGTTTTTAAGGACATCTGTTTTATTTTTGCCAGACACATTGACAGCCTCAACTAAAAAAGAACTGAATAATTGACAGTAAATGCTTAGACATAAACAGAAAAGTTGATTCTTTTAACTCACTTGATTTTTCGGACTATAATCTTTTTTCCGCACTTCTGCCGTCCTGTCGAGAAAACTAGAAGGAAGGGAAAGATCAGATTAGATAGCACAAAGTAAAAGTACCTAAAAACAAAAATAATGGTATGTAAAAAATAAAAAAAATATAAGAAATACAACAAAATAAAACAACAACAGCATATTTCAACTTTCAGGTTTAATTTCAAAATCACTAGAATTTTCTAATAGTCAAGTTACTGTTGAGCCTGGTTTCAAATATGTCAAACAACAACACAAATAGCCCACAGAAAACAAAGCAGTATTACTTTGTTATATATGACTAACTAATAGTCAATACGTATACACAATATTAATGTCCAGAACATGAAGTATAATTGTGAAAGTGCGTTGTCTACTAATAAAGATTTAGGCCCTTATTAACCCTTTTAAACTTGACATTTTTACCCTAAGGGAAAACAGTTACAATTTAACAACAAGTTTTTAAAAATAAATAACTCATTAGCTGCTTCTTCGTTTCACTTGAATTTTTTTTTAGTCCATAATAAGGAAAAATCTGTTAATGTCAGCACATAATTAAAAAATGTATAGCTGAAAAATAATAAAGAAATAACAAATTTAATTTTAATGTCAATTCTGTATGCATGCGACGTTAAGCCGAGAATGATGATGATGATGATGCTGGTAACAAATTCTAAAAATTTATCAAAAAATCTACCCTAGGACTGAAGCTTTCTGTTTTTGTCCTAAACAACTACTTAGATCTCTCTCAGTATAAAAATGTCACCAAATCATGGCTAGCTATTGACTGCTTTTTACGATGGCAAGACTCAGTGCATAACTTGAATATATAACTCAGATAAAAAGAAATTCAATTTCATTGAAAATTTAATACATAGCATGTATGGTGTTTTCAGTGACGTTTAGGAATGTAATTTTAAATTTTAGTAGATTCTATTTGTAATATTATACTCAGATGCTGGTTAGAACACACAACATGCCACCCGTTCTACCAAAATGCACAAAAGTTGAGGACCTACAGCGAAATCATAAATGATTTATTTTCGTTTGAAAATATCAAACTTGGGATATCTGCTTTTAAAAGTTAGTTTGGGATAACTCAGAGCATTGTTGTTTCATGCCAGCTGTTAAATTCCAACCGAGAGCTATAAAATCTTTTATGCCAATTATTTTTGGAAAAAACAACTTAACCACAACTTCTTTTAGAAACTACTGAATATTTTTGAAAAATCCCAACATTTCTTTTCTTATAGCAATGTAACTAGTTGAATAACTCATAAAAAAATCCACTCAGGCAGAAGAATGAAGAATATAAAAAAATACACCTTATAATTCCTTGGCAAAAGGAAACTTTTGGATCTTTTGACATTTAGGTACAGGCGACCCCTGGTTACTTTTGTATTTAAGTTTTCCGGACAGAAATCTTTTTTTTGTAGAAGGGCAGTGTCTGAATGCAGGATGCTGTTTTGCATGGAATAATGTATTGGACAATATTGTAAACAATGATCAAATCTTGAATTTAACTTTGTGTTGATAAAAATAACAAATGAAAAAAGTAAAACAGGAAAACGAAAAATATTAGTTTTTTTTAAGAAAAAAAGAAAATGAATTGGAGTCAATAAATAAAAGTTCACAATACATTAAAACCAAAGAACTTATATATGCAGTGAATAAGTAATTGTAAAAAGAAGAAGAAAAAAAAGAAGACAATGAAGAAGAACAAGGGTTTCATTCTAATATAATTTAAAGAAAGCCAAAAATAGAAACTCATTCTGACCAGCTGTGCATATGAAAGAGAAAAACTAAACAAAAGAAAGAAAAAAGATTTAAATATACGAGAAGACAATCAAAAAATAAATAAAGAGAGCTAAAAATAGACATTTTGTTGCTGAATAAAATCACCTGCATACATATAAAGAAAGAAAAATTGGTAGAAAAAACACAAGGTACATAAATATTTGATGCTCTCCCTCCATGGTGATAAAAAACATACAACAGACTGCTTATTCAAAACAGCAGCGAAATAGTGGAAGAAAATTATTTGTCTGATTTGAGAAAAAGAATTGAAAAATGTAAAATCAAAAAGGTCTAGAAATTCAGTGAAAAAAACAACAACCAAAAAATTACTTCACAACATGGCATTCCTCATTAACAAAACTACTTACTATTGTGCACAATCTATAAGTTGGTATTCATTGGAACGTTCAAAACATTCCAGCACACCTTTGTCTTTCCACAGAATTTCGACGTGGTCGTAAAATTCCTAAAAACATTCAAAAAGTGGTATATATGCAGTATACACAAGGTTTGTGCATAGTCATAAAATACCCAAACTAACTCCAAATCTAAGCATTATATAACATAAATAAAAATGAATAAGATATATGTAAAAGCTAAGAAAACTTTCATTTACATGAACAGTTGTTAAAAGCAGTACTCATAGATGAGAAGCAGCACTACAGGGATTATTTCAATTAAAAATTGCTTAGAAAATGTACACAAAGCTTTTAGATATTTCCAGAAAATAAAATACCTGCAGAAAAATTTTTTATAACTAAAACTAGATCTTTGATTGGTTGTTTTGCACCTTGATATTTTATTATATGATATTGGTATTCATAGTTTTTGAGACAGTTATTTTTATAGAGGTTCATGTCTACTGCTAACTGCTTTTCCAATTAAGTCACTATTTAACAACAAATTAATGTTGGGGAAAAAAGGACATGAACTTTATACGCAATTACGATCCTTTTGCCTATCAGAAAATAGTCATTGCAAAAATTGTAAAAAATTTAATAACTCAAAAAATACATTTATTTCTTTAGCTGGCTATTATATTTCATGTACACACATCATGATCATGTCTTAATAACTCATAAGGTCAAAGAACAACACACCAATTTCTGATTTTCTAATTTAAAAAAAATAAAAAATCTTTTGTTTTTCAGTTGTAACAGTATATCTCCAAAATGCCTAAATATGTCATCTTTAAAATTTAGTAAAAAGTTAGAGACAAAAAGAAGATTGATGTACAATGGAACTGAGAATTTATACATTATACAAATTTGTTCTGTTCTTAGCAAAGCATGTCTACATACATGTCTTAAAACCTTTTTTGTTTTGCTTTTTGTTTTTAAACGGAAAGAATATAACAGAGTTTAAAGATCAAGATTTACAAACAAAGCAAAAAAAAAAAGTTCACATGCAACGTTTCCCAGAACAACTTCCTGGTTATTATGAAACACCCTATTTTAAACGTTTGTGGTTTATAACAATTTCATTGGATTAGCTAATTGCAATGCTGAATTTCTTAATTAGGATTGACATAAAATTTTATTTATTGTTATAAAAAAGTTTTATTTAAAGGATTGTTCTATTTATATAAATGATCAAATATAGTTGCTGCATTTTCTACTTGAGAACATCAAAACAAGTTTCAAACATTAAAAAAAGTATGTTTGCTCGTAGATTTGCATGTTATTAGCTTAAACAATAAACTAATTTATCTATAATTTGGTCTAAAAGCCACTCGCCTAATCAATTTTTCAAGAAAATCAAAAGACACTCACTGTTAAAAACTACATTAGACTACAAGACGGAAGATGGAATATCTTTTTAGGATAAACCAGCTTTTTCTAAGATCTAGATTTCTTAGGTATAAATTTTAACATTTATTTATAAATAGCAAGTTTTAACCAACTCTCAAGCTCTTGAAAATCAAACACAGAAAACTCAATCCAGAAAACACACACGCTAGACATTCATTTTTCAATTATATTAATATTTTTAGATGTGTTTAGCATTTGAAATAGTTAAGATTCAGATTTCTTAAATATTAATGTTTAGTATAAGTGATTTCTCCTGAAACATAAGCTGTTAATTCCAAATATTATAGTAGTTACTACATTCCACCTCAAACAAGGTTTCAAAGGGTACAACTCACAACACAAGTGTCTGGGTCAGGCATTTTAAATTAATTCAGTTTTTATTATTATATTATTATTATTATTATTCTAAAGGTGAATTGGAAAAGAATAAGTTTTTAAGACAACAGCATAAAGCTGTACAAGAATTTTACATTTTTGACGTCAGTGATTTTGTAGCTATTTCGCAAAAGAATTATAACAGAAATACAAATTACATTAAATGGAAAGATTTTTCAAACAGGTGACTGCTGTCTTAAAACACAAAAACTGCAATTTCAAGCAAATGTGATTTTTTAAAACTGATTAAATCTTAAAAAAAGTCAAAATAAATTCACATTTTACATGTTCATACCTCTGGATATTCAAATTCTTCTTGTGGTGCATTTTCATGTAGCCAATCGATCCTCCATTGGTTTTCTGGATTTTCAAGTTTACCTGGTGGCACTATTATTTTCATAGCACCGGTGATTGTCTAAAATATAAAAAAAGGGGTTAAGTTTTATGTTCATAATACAAACCTCAATCCAGCGCTTTTAGGTAAAACACTTAATAAAAAACCAAATACATATACTGCCATCCATCTAATTAGCAGCAGCATTTGCTTACTTTAAGTGTCAAGTAATGCATTTACTTAAAAGGAAAAAAGGCACACATTTTTTGAAAAAAAACTAGTTGCTACAGGCCTACCTCTTAAATCCAGCTAAAAATTAAGCAAGTTGCTAAAAACCTTTAGGCCTCACATACATCACCTGAACATTTTCCCTAACTTGGTAGGCTTCCAGAAACAACATATATCAGCATTTAAACAACACTATATTGTTTTGAGTTCATTACTAAGAAACACAATTGACAGGCTCAGGCTAGGGTTTGTGATACTAGTACTGTGTTGGTAAAAAGATAAGGTGCTATGCAACCTGCTAAGCAATTTGGCCTGAACTGAATAATGTATACACATTATAATTGCATAGGGCTGTTAAATTTTCTTCAATTCAATTTCTGTCAACATGTTAACATATTGGGAAAAAAATGCCTATGTGAACTGATTCTGACTATATTCAGACCATTTTACAATTAAAAAAAATAAGCAAAATAAAATAAAACTAAGATGTGATGTATTGCTATGTGTATACATTTAAAATTTAAAAAATCGAACATGACAATTTAGCCTGAGCTTAGATTATGCTAAATCACGCAAACATCTTTGTGCACGTATCACGTATAAATGTTGAAATTAGTGGTACCGAGATCAGTCAATGGGTTTTAACAGGTATAAGTAAGAGTCTTCAAAAATGACCCTTGCGAGAGCTGAATTGTACATGCTAATTAATCTGTGAAAGAAGCCCACAGAAAGTGGCAATAACATGAAAATTCATACATCTTTTCTGCTGATTTACAACAGCTGTAATTTTAAAATTTAGCAGAAAAAAACCACAACAAGTTTACACCTGGCATACAAGTATTTAAGTTAACTTTGCAACTACTTGGGGTTTAAATGTAAATTAAATTAGGGACAGCTAAATACATCGTAATTAAAATTGATTCATTTACAACATGACAAATTTTAAAAACATCACAGCAAAATTTTAAGGTGTTGTCGTGTTCAAATCAACTTCTTTATATGTTTCACATAAAATAGACATAAAAAATAAAACACTTCTGAATTGTTTACCGGCTAGAAAGCGGAATTTTTAAACTTGTGAACCCTAAACATAAGAAACTGCACGAAAATCTCAGTCTATTTTGTGTCTCTTTTTTTTCGCCATGGTAAAAAGGCATGCAACCTCAGAGGCTTACAAGTCCATAAAACAAGCTAGTTTTGCATTGGGGGTAAATCAGGCAAGATTAATTAAACTTTAAGTGCAATTTAAAACTGTGATAAAAAATAAATTTATTCACCGCAGTAGGAATTAAAACATTTTTGGTAAGAAGGATAATTGTTAGTATGCAAATAAAAAAATAAATAATTCTATTGCAATTTAAACTGCTTTATTTTTGACAATAGTGACTGGTCTTTCTAATTCACGTCGTCACTCAGCACTTGTCGACATAAATGCTGGCAAATAATATGCATTTTATGTCAGCAATTTTCTACTGGAGTAAAAGAAATTAATATAAGAAAGGCTGGTGACAGAATAATTACCACACAAAATAATAATGAATGAACTTTGTTTTATTTATTTCACATCAGCATCTTTAGAGTTCATGGACCAATCATAACAATGTGAGTACCAAAGGGTCCTCCCATTAGACTTGTCTGAACTCAGTTTTTTAGACTTGCTTATTCCATAAGTCAAGCTGAAATAAAAATAAAATACATAAGGGGTAAAAAGAGGTGCATGATCAAAGAAGGACTAATTTTTCTGCTTTCTGTTACAGAATGATTATCACCAAGGAAAGTTAAACTGTGCATTACCCTCTTTTAACTTTCTATACATACAATACACAAACTGAGTGAGCCTCAGCTTGCTGAAACATGATCATACCAAGAAAGCACAAACGAAAGTGTACATTACTCATTGTGTTTTTTTATAAAGAAACGTTCATAGCAATCTTGTAATTTCAGTGACTTTCTGAATAAAAGGTTAACATACAGCAAAGAAAATTCTTGATGGGATACAGAATACTTGAGCGAGAACTCCAAAGGAAATAAATTTATTTTGCTGTTTAAAAAGTCTTTAAATTTTCTTAGGCTTGAATAACCCAATAACTGGAGTATTTTATTTCGAAAAAAAAATTATTTTTTGTGAATAATCCAATTTTAATAATTTTCCAGAACTTATATATTCCATCAAATAAGGTCACAAATTATTACCATATATTTTTGTGAGAAGGAAAGAACTGCAAAGACGTCAAAAAATAAAAGAATCAAAATCTTATTACTCAAGTTTAAGGTTTATTAGAATAAATCAATCATTACAAATGCCAAATATAACCTCACTCCGACCATGTATTTCTTTGAATCACTAATTTGTGCTAGAAACCAATGAAATTGAGATGCCTGAAATGTATGTAGGTGAATTTTCCCATGGGTTAATGACTATATTATATATTACATTCATAGTTTAATAGAAGCTTTAGCATAAAAGAAGAGATATGGTGATTTTTTTTACCTTGCTAAGAAAATTAATTATTTTCAAAATCTCATTTTTATAAGAAATGTTTGTGATACCTAATTTTCATTAGTTAGTGTCAAAGTTAGGAAGTTCTAATATCTTAATTTCTACATATCTTGAGAGACAAAGTAGACTGCTGAAGTGTTTATGCCGGGTAAATCAAAAAAAATAAATAAAGTAATCCATATTTCACAAGAATTAATCTTCCAAAATTTTGTGAAGTTTTCCAATAATTTCTGCAAACCCATTTTCACAAAACTGTAAAAAAGTTGCCAAAATTTATTCCTGTGAAAATTAATTCTCTCAAGGTATTTCATTCACTTTCTGAAAATCTGTGCTATACTGCACGGTTATGATACTTACTGAGGTTTTATATTTATTTATCAGACACCACCATGCTAAATTTAAGGTCTAATACCTCTCAGAACCTTAGATATTATCCATTACTTGAAACTACACTTAACTTCCTATGAACTCCTGAAATCTGGAAATTAATTTTTCTTAGGATTATCTTTAGAACCTGAAACTTACAACACAACTTATTTCATAAAGAGGAATCATTCTTTAAGCTTTAGACGCATAAATATTTTGTCGGATTTTACCCGAAAATCAGAAAAAATTGGATTTTCGGGTAATTTTTGGCATAAAGAAAATTTTGTAAAAAACAGAAAATATGTCAAACTTTTATTTGGCTGTCAAAAACTTTAACAAAATGTTAAAATTCGTTCTATAACTAAACTAATTAAATTTAAAGAAGATAGTGATATTTTAGACAAATTTAAAGTTTCCGATGATGTCACACAAAAAGTGCTGACACCAGCAAAAATTTAATATGTTCAAAAAAACCTGGACCACTGGGATTGGTGAGATAATCAAGGTTTGTGACAAATCAGAAGTAAACTAAGCTTGAAATTGTAGTAAAGTCTAAAGCCACATGGAATAAAAGAGGACAAATACTTTTATCTGTTTACAGAATTTCGTGTGACTTGTGACAAAATGTAAATATTTTGTGTCTGTATTGTCTCTGTATAATTTTTAGAAAATTTAAAACAATGCTTCAGTTCTTATATTGTACAAGTAATTATTTGGAAGTTTCTAAAAGCAACACATTTCTGCATAAAACGAAAAGAGAGGTCTTGGTTGAGACAATAGGGAAAAATATATATACGGGAAGAAGAGCTTGATGGAGGTGATTGTAAATAAAACAAATTAAAATTAAAACCTTAGGAAACGAAAGTCGTTGAAATTTAATTTAAGCAAGGAAAACACAATCAAAAAAGTTTATGACAGCTTTAGTCATGTATACATACATTGTACTGGAAAATAATTTTGTCACTCGCGAAATTATTAAAATTTTTTACGCACATTACAATTAAATTCCCCTGAAAACTAACTACATTTTCACAAAGAACTGTATAATAAATTCAAAAGGATTTTTGAAGTACAAATTTATTTTCTTATTTGTACGGAAAGCTAACTATGTCTAATTCAAGTCGGCACTCGGTAATAGCCAATGCAAATGCCTACATGTTAGCAAAGCAAGCAGGAAAATTACGTATCAAGTCAGCAATTGTATTGCTAAAGCGAACAAATTTGAATTAGGAAGGCTGCTATATAAAAGACATCCATGGTAAAACCACAATTGACAGCCCTGTATCATTCTTTAATTAACTTTCTGTCCGCTAGCTAGAGCTAGTTAGCTAGCTAACAATATAAAATATTTTGTATAAAGTAAAAGAAGCCTGATACAAGGACAAATAGACATAAGTTGGAAATATGAGAAAGCAGATATTACACATATGCTGAGTAATGTTTTATTCGTGAGATGACAAAACTGAGTAGACAATTAAAGTCTAAAAATAGAACATATAATTATATGTACACAGAAAGTTTTATAGCTGGCTACTGGGATTTTTCTTTTCACATAACTTTTTACAATACTTTGAAATTTTAAAATATCTATTAAATCTTAAAAGTTTTGTAAAGTCAAGAGCGAAATAATTTTGCCTGAAATCCACAATATATTTTTAGCTAGCTAACATTTACAACTTCACAGCTACCGAATTGCAGTTGCCATGAAAGCGAAAGCATTGTTTTGAATAAAATAACCACGTGACACTGTACCATGTGACCCAAAATCTTAAAAGATTTCATAGGAAAAGAATAATATATCACGTGACAATATTTTGATCCAAAAGTAATAACAAAGCGCATTAAAATGGATTATTCGCTACCGATGTAAACTTACGAGAATTCCTTCTTTAATATTTCTTTTTATATCTTCTATTTTCTCAAGTTTTTCTCTAAATATACAAAACACATTGCGTTTGTACAAGGAGCTTCACTTCCGCAACTTAAACTTTAAATCAAAGTCTCGGAAATATGGACTGCGAATAAAATTCTGTACTTACTGCTCGTTGAATCCATCAACGTGAAGTATTCTCATTTGTTTAACTATAGTACTTTTTCCGCTCTCTCCGGCACCTTAACGAAATAAAACCAAAATACCACTACACTATTCAAACACAAAATTCCACTTTATATATACGAGAACTAATAAGTAACATCTTTAAATTATTACCAAGGAGCAGCAATCTATGTGTGGCTCGGTAAGCAATTTTATCTTGTTTAATATCATTATCAATTTTTTTACTAAGTTTCTTGGCTTCATCGTTGTCACTTTTATCAAAACATCCCATCGCACCTTTTGGGCGATATCGAGGATTTATCCTCGTTCTTAACCAGGAGTTCTACATAAAGTTCTATGATTCTCTTCACTGAAATTGGAAACTTCACATCATAGTTTAGATACTCAGCAACAGCAGCCGGCCGAAAAAAAATGGCTCTCGCGCATGCGCAAGGGTGTGGTGAAGCCGTAACTCGTGTATTTAGCAGAACATGGAATAATATCGAACACGGATTTCTGGCTAAAAATAGTCTGTTCTCATAAAAATTGCATAGCGCAAGAGTAAAACCTCGTTCGATTTTTATTCTTAAGACAATATCCAGAACATGCTGCTACTTTTGCACTAAACTTAGAGCACTATGCTTCGAAAGAACAATAATCATTTTCGTTTTTTCTAATTTTGTGCAGAAAAGAAAAAGTAAGAAAAAAAAATAGCAGCGATTTCAATGAATTGAATGTCAATGAATTTTCCTTTAAATCTACATTATTTTAACATAGGGGGAAAGGAGGAAACATGATTTAACCAATCGTTTAACTAGGTACTAATAAAAAGCAGAAGAATGATTTATATTTAAACAACTCGCATTATGCATATAATTCTTGCAATCACAGTTCTGCAATCATGTCTTATGGTTGCCAGTCTGATTGGGAACAACAAAATAACGTAGCTGCGAGAATACGATAATTCCTCTCCCATTCTGTTTTAATACTTTAGGTTCTCAGTGATTTATCCCCAAACAATACTTCAGACTGAGGTTGCTTGTAATAAATGCACTGCATGTTGGAACACATTACGATTGCACGTTTCCCTTTCATGAACCATATACAGAAAAAATACACAAAAAGAAAACATGTTTTATTAGTATTTGAATTTTGATCTGAAAATCAAATTCAACATTATTTAAAATGTGCGCAATATGTACCTAATTTCATAAATGTACCGTTTTGCTGGTTTCGTTACCACGGTAATAACTTCGCTTGTATCGATACGTGTTTTTTTCTTCATAAACAACCCAAAATTTTACCTGCTCCGTACGTTTTCCCTCTTCCACGAGTCGAATCGTTAGTTACTCGCTGACCATCTGGAGAAGCAAATTTACGTGTTTGCTTGTTGCGTTATGTTCGTCATGCGAAATCAAATCTCACGTATTAGAAACACAACGAAAGTCTTGGCAACCATCCCCTTTTTTTCCTTTTACTTAGCTACCATAGGCTGTTCCTTACCGGCTGCGTCGGTTTTAAAGGTAATGGTCTCTTTCTGCATATAAAATATCGCCTAAATGCATGTAAAGCCCCGTTTTCCAACAGAGGTTTATTAGGACATGTATATTATAACACACGTACATTATACATGTCCCCGAATTTCAGGATTTATCGTCAAGGGTTCTAAATATTTCTATTTTTCAGAAAAACGATGCAAAAAAAAGAAATTGGATACACGAAAGGGTGTCGACTGCTTATTCTAAGTTTCGCCATTTCAGAATGGGCTGATGTAATTCACATGCATGCAGACACCATGCTCTTACAAAATGACCTTCAAACTTAGAATAACGTTACGTGATTTAAACAATCTTGCTATAGAAGGGTGACTCGTGGCAGACGAAGTCGTGGAAATTCTCTTGCAGATATAAAACGGGTTATTCATATCACATCGCACAAAATTCGCGTACTAATTTTCGCGATTTTGCAACGATAACTACACGTTAGCGATAAATTAAAAAAAAGGGAACAAAATGGAAAATCGTACATGGGCTATGGACAATTTGCTTGGATAGGGCATCCATTTTTTTTATTTTATATACATTATTACAAGCAGAAAATAGATTTCTTTAATTTGCGAAAATTAAACATACGAAACATGCCACGTTCATTACTCGCGAAAACTAGTACCCGTAGAAATGTGTATTTTCAAGCAAGCTCTCTGGTTAACTAATATGGATACAATTATGGGCAGTCTTTGGACAGTCTTAAACTTGAATTTGGTAAAAACAAAAATATTTCTAACAGCCTATCAAAATTTGAATCATCATGTCGAATGTTGGGTCACTTAAAACTATTATTATACATATTTCACATGTAAAAATATTGACCTGTTGTTGTCCTGGTCCTAATATTAATTTCCGTTGGACGAAACACACAATGGTAATATATATTAACACACAGGGCTAGTTTGCTGGAAGAAAACACAAACATTCGAGATATCGAAGAAAGATATTCGACTTTTAGGCACACCGGAAAGTTGAGTTACCAGAATAAAACTTTCCAGGGACACAAAAAAAATCAAGATAACGAATTCAGTTCAACTGACTGTCGAGCTATCGAGAGAAGTTCGAGTTAACGCGGGATTGTTTTCAACAGACGGCTCACAAATGAACTTTATTCAAAGCGAAAACTTCATGAATTTTCCTCAATTAAGATTTATCCGCCTGTTTCATTTCGCGTTTGTTAGGAATTTTAATTTGTATTTTCCAGTACATAACACGCCAAAAGTCACAAAACAATTCAAAATTTAAAGAAATCTATTTATTGGCATTTCAACTAATGACTTATCAGCAGTAGCAGCGACTAGTGACAGACACGTTATGCTATATCAAAATTTCCTAGTTCACACACGTACAAAAACTAAATTTCTCTCTTCTTTATCACGTGTAAATAACTTTCTAGCATTGCGAATTTCTCTTTGTGCAAAGTTTCTAAACCAAATGCACACTCGTAACACGAGGTAAGCGGATTAACTTTCAACAAGCGATTTTAAAATAGGAACGGTTTAGGCATGCGCATTAAGCATCTTTTTCTCTGACTTCTTGAGCAACCTCGACGTCATCCTTCTTGGTTCCGTCGACAACCTCGGTACCGGTTTCCTCGGTAATGTTTTCAACTATGCTTGCTTGCTGTTCTGTTGTTTCTTTGATTTCTTCTACAAAGGAAAAAAACAGTCACAGTATAATGCAACTTATTGACAACTTAATTTAGCTGGCAGAAAGACGTGGTTATTTAGCGGGCGGGAATCAACCTCGCGGAGGAGGCGTGTTTTTAGTCACCAGCACCGATTAAACTTCATCAACCTGATCATTTTTTGTCAATTTTTTAACTGGTTTATTAATCGGAAATATGTCAACTAAAAATGTCATCTAAAAATACCCTACTTTTGTATCCTCTTATTTTGGGTGCATCTTGTGTTAAAAAGCGCTAAAAAATGGATAATCAAAAATCGGTAAAAATACTGTCAAGAAAAATTTTGCTCAGTACAAAATATTAGTCACTGAACCAAAAATGAGTCTCTTTTTAACGATTTTGTATACTAAAATTACATTTGACTTGTAACAAAAACGCTAGGAACCTCAGCTCACCTTTTTTCCCTCTAACTTTCTATATATCCGCAATTCTTTTTTGGAGAAAATGACAATTTACAGGTTTGCCATACTATTTGGGGCAACCCTAAAATTGAAGAACTTTACCAAAAAATCACTACGTACCAGTGACTTTCTCCTCCACAGGTGTAGCGACTTTCTCCTCCACAGGTGTAGCGACTTTCTCCTCCACAGGTGCAGTGACTTTCTCCTCCACAGGTGCTGTGACTTTCTCCTCCACAGGTGTTTCGGTAGTAGACGAAGGCGTTTCCTCGGATGTTTTTTCTGCGCCAGCGTCAGCGGCAGTGCCATCAGTTTTTTCCGTTTCATCTTCATAGATTTCATCTTTCACCTCGTACACTTCCTCTGATTCCGATTCTACAATCACACAGGAAAGAAGTTGATCTTTTTATAGTCACTGGGTCGCTTACATAACAACTTAAAACATCCTGTCCACAAAAATAGATGTCGGAGCAAAAACGTCTTCGAAGAGGGTAATCACGTCAACCCTATTCAGATGTCTTGAAACGAGACTAATCCAGAGCACAAACGCGTTTTAACTCTCGCAATTCAAACTTTATGATAGCACATCAGAATTATGCGAAAAATAGACATTACCTTTTTTAGACCTTTTCGCTGAAGAACTACCAGATGTACGTTTGTCGTCATGACGGTGTGCACTCCGACTTTTGCTGCTGTCTTTGCTTCGATCACTTCGATGACGCTTTCTGTCTTCTCGCTCTGTTGTCCTCCCTTCCCTCGCCGGTTCAACTTTTTCGAAGGCAAAAGCCAAATACAAACCAGCCACTTCCCATTCATCAGCTGACAGCGTTCCAACGACAGTGTGCTTACTACCTTTCTTATCGATGTAGTCTTTAGCTGACTTATATTGAGATTCACTGCCACCAGTGAGAGCTTTGTCGGAAGGAGCAGGATATTGCTAAAAATCAATGTGTATATGTTGTCACTACCACAAAAAGTAGATCATACATTTTCCTTGTAACATGGGATAATCGAGAAAAACATAAAAATGCTGTCATCAGCTCTATCAATTAGGAAAAACAGTTTGGCTGACGGAAACATTAATTTCACAGGATAAGTTGACCGAGAAAGGTCGGAAGTCGTCAGTAACATTATAATTTCATTCAACACCCACTCGATTGAACAGAAGTGTCAGCAAACAATTTGCCGCGGTTAGCGATTGCTATTCTACATAACGATTTTCGTTCAGCAATTTCTATTTTACGTAACAGTTTCGTTGTGGACATGCAGAGACGCACGTAACCGATGTCTGAAAAATGATATTCTCTAAAATTAGCGCTCCTGGGTAATCAATGTTACACACAATTTAGCAGATGTATTTTTCTTTTAAAAAACAAACTCTTTATCGAGACAAAGAATCTTAATTCAAGAAAACTGTTAAAATATATTAATAAAATTTTCTAACCTAAATCTAATTCTGAAAGCCACGTTCTATTACCATTTTCCCAAGGACGGCTTACTTAAAGCCTGATCCTAAGTGACGCAAAAACGATGGGTAGTTTTAAAAACACGTGCAAGTTAAAAACTTGACATTTGTGTCGGAAGGTATTGATGGAAATTGATTGACGCGACGGTAACCTGCTCAGTTGTTTTACCTATCGCGAAGTAAGTGAGTGCTATGAAACTTTCACATGAGAAAAGGGTTGCGTCCGTTGGGAATCGATTGCAAAACAGTGAAGTCTGGAAGGGACCGGACCTCTTAATTCTGTTGTTCATAAGGGTTAACAATAAGAAGCAACTTTGGGTCATGTTTATGTAATCCATGGTCCTAGTTTATTCGGCAAAAAACCTATTAAAACGAACAATATCAAGTGGAGATGAAACTACTTCGTACGAATTTTATGTACAAATCAGAAGAAATTTTCAAAACTTCAAAAAAAATTTGTTAAAATATCCATAAAAATATTCGTATTCTTTAGCATTTAAACAGGACTCTGTGCTTACATACCAACAAAAGTGACAACACAGTCACGACAACAATCTTTGTTCTTGTTAAACACGTGACTTCTGTCGCTAATTTGTTTGCGAAAGCTTCTTATATTACGTGTGCTTGACACAAGGTCCAACAGAGAGTCATTAGGCAATAATTGGTGCTTCTTATGTCACAAGTTTTTGCCTCTTATATGCATAAAGGTGCAATATTATGTTTGGAAAAGTGCTACAATCGTTATTCTGAAATATGAAATTAGTATAGCGATCGCGTCTTTAGATTCAGGGTGACCACTCTTAAAAAAGAAGACAACAGCAAAGATATAAAAGAGATTAAATTAGAGATTAAAAGAGATTTTTTTCTCAGGAGATTTTCTTGCAATATGTGAAAATAAAGGATAATTAAACATTTTTTTTTGGAAAAACAAATTGATTTTTGTTGAAATAATATAAAATCTTCTACACTAATTGTACACAAACTGATGACTGGAAGATTGAGAGGATTCAAAGTTGGAAAGGAAATATTATATCACTTTAAAGTCAAGGTGTAATCAATAAATTTGGTGATGAAGAAGAAGAAGAATTTAAGGAAGCAGCTAAATTATATTATACGGGTTCCAGGGAGAAGTGATCACCCTGACATTGAAACAAGACTGTTAGGTAATTGTGTAATACTAAGGGGGAAACAGACAGCAATATACAATATTTCTGAAGACATTATTATTCGCTTTTACCTCCATTGCATTCATCTTGTGTAGTAGTGATGAATATTCTCTTTCGTATTCTTTAAACATTTGATGGAAATTTTTCTTCCACACAAGTTTCATATTATACTTTTCAGCCATTCTAAACAACAAAAATGTTACAAAACTTTATTGGTCATATTTAACAATATCAAACACTCAACTTCAAGATCTGGAAGTAAAATAAAGCACAGTTTCGAGCAAAATGGATCTAAACGGAAACTTTTTGTGCAACATGCCTGTTCAAAATTGGATTTAAGCCATAAAGTCATTGTCGACATTTTTCAGGTGCAAACAGCAACATTTTTTTGCATACACCTGAAAGACGTGGAAGGCTTAACCTTAACTAAATGCTACATTGCAAGCCGGTTCACAAAAATTTGCTATGTTATGATGAACGAGTATTGTAGGACACTTGCCATTGATCCCTTGTTAATAGTTAACTTTATTGCACCAACCATTATAAAAATAGGTGAGATTTCAACTTTTTCACTAAAACGGCTTTTTGATTTGCAAATTGTGAATTGCATGATTTGAACTCTATTTTAGTTACTAATGAAACAAACACATATATGCAAGCAAAGAAATTTCAGTGAATACTTACTTTTCCAAAGCAGGGAAGTAAACTAAAAATTCTGGACAATCGACCACACCTTCTAAGTAAAACATGTATTTAGCTCCAAACAATGGAAACTTCTCTTTATCCTCAGGTTTTATGTTGTATACTGAGTTTCCAAACGAATCAGCTTTGCAGGTTTTAATGTGTTTTCTGCAAAAAAAAGGGAAGGAATTGAGATTAGTGTAAACGAAGTACATACTCCCAACTCAATGTCCAAATCAATTCTCACTCACAAGTTTAGTTGTTTTTTAACCTTGAAGTATCTTTTCTGAAAATATCGAGTCTAATCCTGTCTGAAACCCTAATGAATGTCCATCAGTATATCACTTTGCTCAATGATAGGAATTTTTTTTTCAAAAGCGTTAAATAATTATGTTCAAGAACTTATAAATGTGTATTAGTATGAAGACAATAAGCAGACAAACCATAACAATGTAATAGTACTAATTTGCCAGCCTGGACATTTTGTCTTCATTTCCTATTTGACTTTTTTTTCGACTTTAATTTTTTACAGGTAAAAGATAAGAAAATTCTGGTACTTACACAAGCTTTTGTGCATCAGGTGTTGTACCGATAAAATATCCACCAACACGAAGGTTCTCACACGCGTTCCTAAGCATGATGTCCGCTTGCTGGTAACTCTCAAACGAATAATGAAATGCAAATTGACAACTTGTCAAGTCTAGTTTTATGTCCGGTTTCTTGAACTTTTCTGTTAAAACAACCTAAAGGGAAGTGCTCACATTGTCAGTCAAATTTTATCTTCAGTCTGTCTTGTTTATATAAACAGGTAATTAGTGATCAGGCTATCAGAAAACTGCAAGCATATAATGGTTTCATTCATATGTAATGAAATGAGCCGACCAAACTGAATCAAATCTAGACACCTTTGTGCAATCTTCAGCAAAAGTCTCAATGGTAAACAAAGGATCTCTTGAGTGCCGACTGCGATTCTGATCTTTCTCCAATCTGGCATATCTCTCTTTGCATTGGTCGATTGATATGGCAGCAATATCTACAATATATGTTCACAAAGAAAATTACTTTGAGTTAAATATCAATCTGCGTCATATTATTGGCTAGTGCTTTGTTTCAATGAGAAAGGTTGTAGGTTAAAGCATCAGATTGAAAATAATAACAAAATGTTGTGTCCTATACAGTTGTTAACTTTAACAGTCTTTATTGTAGTAATAATAAAAATTAACTTGCACACGTTGATTACAGAATTGTGAATTTACCAAATTTTTAAATTCGCTAAAAGACCAAAATGATTGTTTTTCGATTACAAGGAGAGTTTTTAACAACTTAGTGTCTTTCTACCCAGGACATTCGATTTTGTCCTACATGATCTAATTGTTGAGTTTTGACGATGTCATCATAAACTGAATGACGTCATCCTATTTTATAAGTCCCAATTGTGGTCTAATGTGCTAACAAACACTTGTGCCAAGTATTGTGACAATACAATGTCTCCTTCGTCCCCTTGTGAAGGGGGTTTTCTTTGTCCCTATTAGAGGGGATGGGGGTCCCCTTCCTTCATAAATCCCAGCTCAATAGGACTTCTATCACAATTACATGAATTCAGCTTCATTAATTATGAATTTACAGGACAAATAGATAGTTTTTATAGAAATTCACTTAAAATACGGAAGTATATTTATAAAGAATTAAGTGCATATACAACACTGAAATTTCTAGCTAAAATGTTTTAAATAACAAAATCTATAAGATAATAACAACATAGGTGGATGTGTAACACCAGTTTAAAAGAAAGAAAGAGTTCAGATGAGTTGAGAAGCAGACTACATATTCGTAGCATTAGAGATGTAATCCAGATAAGAAGATTGTTATTCTTACTAATGTTGGGATATTGGTAAGAATATTGGAGGATAATTGGGTAAAAGACTTAATAGTTCCGGGAAACAAAGCCGAGAGGAAGACTAAGAATAACTTGGCAGAAGGTAATAAAAACAGACTTGATAAAAAGGAATTTAAATTTAAAACTAACACAGTCTAGATCAGATCGGAAGGTCATTAATATACCCTGCCCAACCCATGCTACGTTTGAAAACAGACGTCAATGACCCATCAACATACAGCTCTAAAAATAATCTTAAATGATTTAGGATTAAGCTTGAATAATAAATTGTCTACTTTTTATCTTGCAAACACTAATACAAAAATTTTCAAATACTGATTGGTTTCTAAACAAGTTTAAAAATTACAAAGGACAAAAGATAATAATCAGTTGTGTATTATATTTTTAGCTGACTGTTAAGTGCTTGTCAGAACTGTGGGATGATATAATTCACCATCCAGTAGATTAGTGGGCAACATGAGATGGCAAAATAGGTTAAAGTGAAAGAATGATTCTACCACCTAACTTTCTAAAAGAAGCTTAAAATACTTGCATTTAATTTACAGCTTAAACTGATATTTAAAAAAATGTGGTGAATAAAACCACAAACAACCTGCCATAATCACGTGATCCACTCGTCCTTTTTGCCATTTCAATAGATCACCGCCTTTTCCACAAGCCAAATCAAGTACATTCACATCGTCAGATGTACGTTTTTTCCTAAAACAGACAAATATTTCAATACAGTTAAGAGCTATATTACAGTATTTTTTGCTGATTATGCAATCCCAATACAGTACTGCTTAAAGGTAACTTTACATATATACAAAAATTATCACTTTTATGTGATATTTTGGCTTTTGTTGTTATTGTTCCTACTGTTAATGAGCTAGCCTTGCATGTCAAAATGATAAAAAATTTGCTGTATTTCATTCAATATACCTCCCTATAAAAACTCATTGTATTTTGTTATAAAAAATAAAGCAAAAAAAAAAAACTATTATTTTTAATTGGATAAAAAATATTGAAAGCAGTGTGAGATAAATTTTTTTTCGTAAGCATTTGTTTCATGTGTGGATATCCATTAGTTAGAATATAGCTTTCGTGAATGTTGGCACTTTTAAACAATAGCTTGCATATGTTATGTCAGAACAAAAGGCTTCATCATAATACAATTGTTATGACTTGGGCACCATGATAACAATATGAAGCACTAAGTTTATGTGTAAACAAAAGATGCACATATACTCTTTATACATGCAACAAAAACTCACACACATGTAAATTTATATTCAAGTGGTATTGTAGTTATTTGAGTTGATACCTCTAAAATAAGACTTTAAATGTATTGTTAGCCAATAAAAAAATGTTTTATAGTTTTTAGTATTCCTAAAAGATAGTATTATTTTAAAACTACCATTACACTTCAAAGTTCAAAAGTATTAAATTTTTTTGTTTAAAAGAGGTTTAACGTGTTGACTACGAATGACAAGTATTCTCTTAAAAGTGTCAAATCTCGATGTTGTTACCTTTATACTGGCTAAATTTCATTATCTTATCAAATTGTAGCTAATTTTACTGAAAATTTTCATCTGAAGTTTCTTGATGAAAAATTGTGTTTGTTGCAAGTTATTGTCACTCATGTTCTGGGCTTGACAAATTGCTTACACAGTGATGATCATGCACATGTCGTGCAGGTAAACCTCATTCAGCTTGCACACAAATCCAAGCACCCAATAGAATTTGTTATAGTACCTTGACAAAGGGAAGGGATCAAACCAGCTCTGCATAACATTTTTTTAAATATTTCTTTCCAGCTTGTCAATTGAGGTAGGCTGTATAAAGCCTGTGTAAGAAGTGTTATGTTATACGGTAGTGAAACATGGGCAGTGAAGAAGGAAGATCTTGACAGTTTAGAAAGGAATGATATGAGAATGGTAAGGAGAATGTGTAGCGTCAGTCTGAGCGACAGAAAGAGTTCAGATGAGCTAAGAAGGAATTCTCTGGGGTGTTGCAACATGTAACAAAATATATAAAGGGAGGAGATTGCAAGTAAATAATGTTCAGTGTGTGAAGAAAATTTTTGTTAACAGTCATGTCATTATCATCATCATCATTATTTTCAAATTGTTCTATTGGGTTTTTTTTGGATGAAGATTGTCATAAAATCACACACACAAGCCAATCAGGAAACAAAAATATTATTTGTTTTCTGAAGAAGATCAACTGTTATTAACCCTTCGAAGTGGCATTAAAGACCCACTACAAAGTATTTGTTACCATCATGAGAAGATATATTTAAAGAAATTTCATAAATTTCAGTATAAGCGTTGTGATCAATTTCTAGTGCACAAGACACCATGTAAAGGTTGGGCAATGTTCTTTCTTTTATGAGAATTATCACATCTCTTATAAAGTTCACTTATAAGTAGGTGTTGTATCGTGTATCATAATGTGTTGTATTATGACCTGAATTTAAGCATTTAACCAAAATCCAATGTATATATACCATTTTGTAGCATCATATCCATAAATTAAATTTACAATAATGCCATTCTTTTTGTTAGGATCACTTCGTGAAGTGAAGTTGGAGCTATACAAGCTCGTAAAACAGAGAGGAATTAGAGCGATTCTTGGCAAGAAAGTTTGCTCTAACTGTTTCATAAAACTGAATGTCCCTACTGACCCAATTGATTTGAATGACAGTACTGAATCAGGTGCCATTGATGTGATAGACGAAGATGTAGCAGCTATCGAGAGATTATGTCAAAAGAAGAAGAAAAAGAAAGTTTATATGCATGCCTCGACTTATTATATGTTTCACCAATGAAACTTCATGGCAAACCATGCAGCAGCAGGATAAGTCTTGGCAAACGGAAAATTGACTCTGCAATGGAAGTTATGAAAGATAAAGTTGCAAAAACATTAAACATTACTAAAACTGATCTGGATCCATCCAGTGTTGCACATGAAAATGTAAGTGATGAATTACAACAAAAAGCCATGCAATTTGATCGCATGATGAGATTAATCAAAGAGAAAGTCGCAAATTCTAGTCTGTATCGTGAAAAAATTCAATATCTCACCCTATGCCCAAATGAGTGGTCAATAGAAAAAGCCAGTAGATATTTTAAAGTTTCTCAATACCTGATTCAAAAAGCTAGAGATTTTACCAAAGAATATGGCAGTTTAACATTGGCATCACAAAAAAAAGGAAAATCTCTTCAACCTGATGTGGAAGAAACAATAAGAATTCATTACGAGGAAGATGAGATTTCCAGACTTATGCCTGGTCAAAAGGACTTTGTTAGTATTAGCAGAAATCAACATCGTCAGAAAAGGCTCCTTTTGACAAATCTGAAGGAACTTTATGTCAGTTTTAAATTGAAATACTCATCCATAAAAGTTGGATTTTACAAATAAAGGTGCCCTAACTGTCCAGAAAACACGCAGAGATTTGAAGAAAGACTACATGAATTGTTAGGTATAGTCAATGGACAACAACTGACAGAGCTAATTTAGTCTCTTTCCGAGAAAATGTTTCTGAATATGTTACCCTGATAATTCAGCAACTAGAAAGACTAACATTTCACTCATTCATTTCTAAATGTCAATCGAAGAACCTGAAAGAACTGAAGGAAAGTTTGGAGGAGAAGCATGTTATAATTCTTGGTGATTTTGCAGAGAATTACAGTTTTGTTGTGCAGGATGAAGTGCAAGGTTTCCATTGGAACAACCTGCAATGCACTCTACACCCTGTTGTCGTTTATTTCAAGAAGGGAGATTTTCTGGAATCGATTTCATACTGCATCATTTTAGATGACAATAAACATGATGTTGGTATGGTTTACCAAGTTCAAAAAGAGGTTATAACAGATCTGATGGAGAAACTTGGGCAACTGAGCTTTGCAACATAATTCTCAGATGGTTGCGCAGGCCAATATAAGATTTGCAAAAACCTATATAACATGTGTCACCATAAAGTGGACTTTAATGTAGATGCAAAATGGTTTTTTTTGCTAACAGCCATTGGAAGCAATCATGTGACGGAATTGGAGTGACAATAAAGCGGCTTGTTTCCAAGGCTAGTCTTCAACTGGTGAACAAAAATTCTATCCTTAATCCACATGACATGTTTGAATATTGTGAAAACTACATAAAGGGAATAAAATTCATATTTATTTCAAAAGATGTCCTGGTTCAAACCTGGGAATCGTTGGCAGAAAGATTTACCAAAGCTGTCACCATTCCAGGTACCAGGAGCTATCATGAGTTCATTCCAATCAGCAAAAACATTAGCATGAAATATTGTAGTCAAGATAAAGAAGTTGCAACAACTTTTTCATTTTCAGGTGAAAATCCTAGCATAAGCAATACTGAGTTACTAAAAGTATTAAATCTCTAGATTTTGTTTTGTTATTATGAACAACATTGGTGGATTGGTTTGGTTCTTGAGAAAGATGAAGAACAAGAAGATCTTCATGCATCCACATGGTCCTAGTCCATCATTTGTGTGGCTGTTTACAGAGGATCTTTGTTGGGTACCGTATAATCACATTTTGTGCAAAATTGATAGCCCTATTACCACAACTGGTAGATCAGTGAAACAGACATTGCAGCAATCCAGACGAAAGTTGTACAGTAAACTTTTATTTTGTTTTACATGTGAGGATCTTGATGCTTTTTGTGTTAGTGAAACAAAACCAATATTCAAACAACAGATGCAACAGCACAAAATGGTCATGCACGACACTGATACAGACAAAAATGAGATTGCTGGACTGGGATAATAAAAGACCATAAAAAAATTCCCTCCATAACTTAACAGGATTTTCGAAATGGAATGAAACTTAGCACAATTGTTTGTGACATCATTTTGTCCAAAATTCCATTGTCCAATTACATTAGTTTTAAAAAAAATGCAGGGGTAATTCACCTCGACCTCTCTTGTTCATTAAGCATGATCAAAAATCAACTGGATTAAAGTTAAAGACCTTACAATGGAGGTGAATATACTTCAAACGAATTTGAGGACTACCTGAAGACAGAAGGTATCAAGTATGAAACAACAATACCGGACGCCAGAACAAAATGGTGTGGCAGAAAGAATGAATGGGACATTGGTTGAAACTGTAAGAGCAATGTTGGCTGATTCTGGTTTACAGAAAAGATTTTGGGCTGAAGCATTGTCTACAGCAACTTATCTACCAAATCGAAGTCCTACGAGAGATGTTCAAGGTATGACACCTTACAAAGTATGGACAGGGTGGAAGCCAAACGTAACCAATCTTCGAATATTCGGGTGTAAAGCATATGCACATATTCCTAAAGATGAACAAGGAAAAATGGATTTGAAGACAAGACCATGTATCTTCCTCATGTACAGTGAGACAACCAAAGGGTTTCAGATGTACGACGAAACGAAAAGAAGAGCAGAGCAGAGATGTTGTATTTAACGAAGTAACATTACAAGCTGATACAACCTCGATTCCTAATCCAGAGGAAGTTACTGACGAGATTGTAGTGGATGATAGATATGAGCAGAGTGACGAACCTGACAACACTCAACAAATGGAGCAAGAAAGACCACAGAGAGGAAGAATGCCACCAGATCGTTATGGTGATTGGGTGTACATTGCACATGACAAAAACGCCCCGAATTCAGTAGAAGAAGCATTCGCAAGCAGCAAGAAAGACCAATGGACAACAGCTGTGAAGACAGAAATAGATTCTCTCCACAACAACGATGTATGGGATATCGTGGAATTACCAGAAGGACGCAAAGCCATAGGAAGCAAGTGGGTGTTCAAACGTAAACAAGACGCAGATGGAAACGTAGAGGGACACAGAGCACGGCTGGTGGTTCAAGGATTTACCCAGAAGAGTGGAATTGACTATGACGAGACATTTTGCTCAGTTGAGAGATTTGAATCAATCAGAGCAATAATAGCATTGGTAGCAAACCACAATCTTCCACTTCACCAAGTAGATATAACAACGGCATTCCTGAACGGAGAGTTAAAGGAAGATATATATATGAAGCAACCAAAGGGGTTCGAAATTAAGGGCAAAGAACATATGGTAATCTTCGAGATGTTGGAATCAAGCCTTCTACATTGATGACATAATATTAGCAGGGAAATCAACTGAGAAGATTCGACAGATCATAGACGAAATTGCTGAGAAGTTTGACATTAAAGATATGGGCGAACTACATCATTTTTTGGGAGTTAAAGTCACACAGCTTGCAGACAGTAGGATTTGGATTGGTCAATCAACCTACACAAGAGAGATTTTGAAGAAGTTCAACATGGAGAAATTGAAGCCTGTTGCAACACCCGTCGAGACAGGGATAAAGCTGGTGAAGACAATAGAAGAAGATGAACTGTTTGACCAGGAAACAATCAATCAGCGGTTGGATGTCTCCTATACCTGTCAACAAAAACAAGACCTGATATTGCGTATGCTGTGGGAAATGTTGCAAGATTCACAGCAAAACCATCAACATGGGTTGATGTATGGCAAAGAAAGCTCCCTGACTGGATATCTGATGCAAATTGGGCTGGTTACCTTGATGATCCCAGATCAAAATCAGGATAATATCAAGATATCAGGCCATTTTGTAAGATTTTAGGTAGGCGTACAATGAATCACACGATCTTAAAAAATTAAATTTTCAAGAAGCAAAAGTAAGAACAAAATTCCTTAACCCTTTACACCGCCCAGGGGCTATTGTTTTGGCGTGGGGAACATGCAAAGAGCAAGTTGCAACAAAGTTTAAAGCCAGGAATTTAAATCCATGGTACAAAAAATTGTGAGTAAAGTCATTTATTAAATTTGTAACTACTTGTGGGACAAGCAATATTTAATGTAAATTAAATTACGGAAAGTTGAAGCGTGGCTAATAACGATATTAAACATTTCAACGCTAAGGGTGGATCATGAAATTCCTTACGTCACATCAAAGATTATTTTTTTTACTTATTTTGTTTTGTTATTTTTTAACTTTATTTCTCCGAAAGACGATTATAAATGTATAAAGCTTGAATTATAAAATCACAAAAACGCTACTGACCGAACATGTAAATATTTGCCGTATTCCTTTAACAAATGACACAAATAACACACATTTAAAATTTAATCTGATTTTGAAAGAACCCAATACTTATGACCTTACTTCACTTACGTGCTTTACTTTTTTCTCTCAATAACGATTTCCTCACCCTCTCTAAAACAGGATTTTTTTTTTGGTTGAATGTTATTCTAATCTATTTATATCTTTGCAACCACATTGAGCATATTGAAATGATTTGCCTCTGGTAATAGAGCAGTATGACAGGTATCATCTTTAGGTGTTATTGACATGTATTTCACAAGCTAGTGCCCAGGACTAAATTGATAAATGCTGTTAAAAACAGTGAAAAATGTTATAATTTAGTTTGAATGATATTCATTCTTTCTTTTCTTTTTTATATTCGCTACTTTCAAACAACTTTCAAAAAAAATTAAAAATACAATTAATAGGACACATGAAATTTTGTCCTCCCCATTACTGCCACTCATTTGATTATGCACACTATGATTGGTAAGATGAAAATGGATAATAAAATTATGAAAATATGAGAAAATAATCTTTTGTAGGTCGTTGTTACAGACGATCTGTAATAATTCATTATTTTGTTTCTTTTCATGCCAAGATAACTTTACGTATAAAAGATGTAAAAATAAATTTAGATCAAATTATTATTAATGGCATCTCTTGCTTTCTTGTTATTAATTTAATTGTTATTAATTGCAAGCCTTAACAAATCTGCGCGTGTGTGGGGGCGTACGCGTTTGATCGTACGCCTCTCACGAAATGGTCTGGGATATGTATTCGCAATGAGTGGTGCAGCTATAAGCCGGATGAGTAAGAAGCCGAGCTGCATAGCACTGTCGACAGCAGAAGCAGAGTACATGACATTGTCTGTTGCTGCTCAGGAGTCAATATGGTTAGAACGTCTGCTTGGTGAAATGAAGGAAAAATTAGAAAAGCCGATCGTTGCATTTCAGGACAACCAATCAACTATTTGTATGGCCAAGAATCCAAAGTTTTATGGACGAGCGAAACATATTGACATTAAACATCATTTCATCCATGAGCAAGAGAATGACGAAAGGATTTCATTGGAGTATTGTCCTACCGAGGACATGATTGCAGATATGTTAACAAAAGGACTTGGGCGTGTTCAATTCAGTAAGCTTCGAGTAATGATGGGAATTTATGAACTTCCTGACAGCGAGTGAGGAGAAGTGTTAAATTTAACGCACTCTAGTCAGAACATTCATAAACATTCTGCATCATTCCAGAAAACTGACCTTTGAACTACATATTTGAGTATGATGAGGCATCATATTGAACATAATAATCTAGAACCTTCTTTAGCTATTATTAACCGTAAGTATTTCTAGAGAATACAAAAAAAGCCACTATATATATAATAAAATTTTTGCTGTTAATCATGTTGTCGCGAATGATGGACACTCTTTTTTGTTGGAAAATTTTAAGTTGCGCTCCTAAAAACTGTTTAGGCGGAAAATTTTGGAGGCATTCTATATAAAGTCGTTAAGGCCTGTTCTTAACGAACAAGTTGAATCTAAAAGATTATTACTTTTCCATAACGGCGCGACGTAAAAATATAATTTCTTATTACGACGTTAATGTATTTTTATTTTCTATTCTACTCATCTCATTATTCACAGTCCTTTGAGAGTTTCAGCAATAATGTTATTATATATATAGTGGCTTTATTGTATTAGCAGTATTACTTACCTGACGATGTAAAGTTTTATTTACGAAAAGCTTTGTGTATTTTATTATAAATTTTATATGTTCTTTTACATAATAATCCTGCTATGGCGAAGAAAACAATTTTATTTCTAGAGAGTTCTTTGGAAAACTGTATAAAAACGCATTGTAATATTTAGTTAGTTAGTTGATTTAGTTGCCTGGAAAGACTAAAATAAATTATATTCAACAGAAACTTATCAAAGTATTACCCAAGCTTAAAGTAACAACTTCGTTTAAAAAATTGCTGTCAGCATTTCTTCCAATGACGTCATCTGGTTTGGGCAAATGGGTAAAAATTATCTTGAATTTGTGACTGTAAAATATATTTGTATAATTGCTTGGTATTTAGCCACAGTAATATCAAAGACAAAAGATAATATTGTAGCAATATATACTAGGAACCAACCTAAAGCTTATAAAAACGTGTGAAAGAATTTCACTCAACTCAGAAAAATAGTTTACATACTTTCTAAAAAAGATTTTCCAGAAAATTTAAGCTCAATAAAAGTGTAACTAAAAGCACAAAAAGTTATGGACGAAAGTTGAACAGGGGACCTATAACACAAATACTGGTTAGGGGTTATTTTAAGTACTAGTCAATATCTAGGGTCAAGAGGTACAGTACTTAAAAAGTTATGAAAAGTGAGTTATCCAACTTGGCAAAAAAAATGGTTAAAAAAACTGGCAGGGTGAGTTCAAGGCTTGAAATCTGACCCTATTTTGGGTGAGTCTTTTTAAAACTTGTGTCAATTATGTTACACGAGTGTAATAATATGTGTAAAAATATAATAACAAAGTTTATTGAAAAAAACCAATACTTATTCAGGGCCTTTTAATGAATGGAATGCATATTTAACACAACTGCATACGCAATCACGTACATACCTATAACCTTGCAATTTAATCAATTACGATTCCCACGCTCTTTTCCAAAACAACGTATGATTGGTATTATTTCTAGGTGTTATTGACATGTATTTCACAACCTAGTGTCCAGGACTTAATTATTAATTGCTGTTGAAAATATTGAAAAAGGTTAAAATTAAATTTGGATGATGATATTCTTCCTTTTATCCTTTTTTATCTTCACTACCTTTAAGTATGTGGCCACTCAAAGTATAAAAAAATTTATAAGGTACTACTACTTCCTATTACTGCCACTCGGTTTATTATACACACTGTGATTGCTAAGGTAAAAATGAATTAGAAAATTTTAAAATCATAAGGAAAGAATCGTTGTTACAGATGATCTGTAATAATTATTTTATTTGTATGCTGGAACGAATTATGCTGTGTGTAACGATCATACATAAACACAACAAAACAATTTTGAAACAATCTTGAAACAAATTTAGTTTGTAACAAAACGATATGAAACGAATCAGAAAATAAGGCTGTCCTTAATTAGTTGGTTTGCCGTTTTCTGACTCATAGTTTTGTTGCAGGGTCGGTCAGTTGGCAGATTATTTTTTTTCACCTTTTCGTCACACAAAAAATAAATCATTTTACTACTAGTCTTCACATGACTTTACTGTATTACGCTGAGTCTATTTTTGGTACCTCCAGGACATGCGCATTACAATCGTTACACTTTAGAAATGCTGTTTGTTGTCGTTCTTAGTCCCCGTTGTCAGTTCAATCATTAATTTGACTTCAGGATTTTCTAAACAAGTTGACAACCGGCAAACGAAAATTTTTTAAAGGACGGCCTAATTAAGCGATTTCCAGATGATTTGAAACGATAAAACAAATGTTATATATTTTAAAATCTTTTCAAATTCCTAATGGCAAGTTATATATGTTAATTAAATATGAAACAATTCTTTTAAAGCTTACCTCCCGAGAAAAATTAAGTTGACCTAAATCGATTCATAACGTCTTAAGAAAAAACAATTTAACATTTATTTCGCTACAGTATTCAAGAGACCAGACAATGTTTACCTCATGTTTTAAAAGCTTTCACCTCACTTGTTCGCCATTTTGTAAGTGGGCATTTAACAGTATATTACGTGTCTGACGTCACTAGTTAGAAGCTCACATTCAGACCCCGGGGATGAGAGGTGAAACTTTGCGCATAGGATGTGATTTGTAAAAAAAAAGTTCCACACGTTTGATGAATAAGGACGAATCCTTTTTCTAAATAATAATATGGCTTCTTGCGCAGTACCTGGTTGTCTTAACCACCAAAAGAAACAAGGTGTATCTTTTTTTAACTTTCCCAAAGATCCAAAACAACGAACTATATGGATCAAACTGATCAAGAGAGAGGATACACTTCCAAAGAATTTAAAGATCTGCGAAGCTCATTTCACTTCCGAGTGCTTTGATTTTAGAACTGGGTTTGAAAGAAAAAAACAAAAAGAAGGTTAGAAGATTTTTTCATTTTATCATCATTCATCCAACTCATACTCTATTATCTAATTCGAATACGTTTTTCTACGACAACAGGTAAGAAATTCAGTGCACGCAAGTTAGTACCTGGTTCCCTTCCATCAATTTTTCCAAATAAACCAATCACTGTTGAGCGACCAAATTGAAGCAGATGCGTCACAACTTCTCGGTATTGCAATTGAATGATGATTTCTCAACCGAAGTTAGTGTTTATTTTCAAAGTTTCCTGATATTTTCACAGGGCTAAACATACTTATTACCAATGAATTTCACTAGTAAAGTTTGAGTAAAAAATTCCAATGCAGAAGATGATTTACGATACTAACTGGTGACATCAGAGCACTGAAAGCTGAATAAATTTATGGAACAATATGGCGGATGGATTAACCTTGTGTCGGAGGTGAATTTTTAAATCTTTGAATAGACATTATTAACTTATAAGTGCAAATTAAGGAAAATAAACTTTATATTCGTAAGCCACGTATGAATATAAGCCAATTAAGGTCAACTTGAATTTTCTTGGGAGGTAAGCTTTAAAAATGATCTTGAAGACGATCCCTTAGTGGAGTTGTATATCATGGAGGTCATTGCAAAGAAGCTTTAGTCATGAATACAGGTAAACAGCAGAACCATACAGGAGACTCGAAATTGAGCCCTCAATAGAACCTCTCCTTGCAAAACCATGGGCAGCACTTACTTTTTGCCTGCTGTGTCGCACAAGAGAGAACTTTAAGGAGTATCCTGGACCTCTTTTTCATACTATATAGTGGTAGGGTGTTTGTAGTTTTTTACAATAACCTTAACAATGTTTTTGCATTTGAATGATAATTCATTGTGCAATCATAGAATATAAACAAAACAAAATAGTAGATCTGTACCATGATGTTGCCAACTGGGAAGGACACAAAGAAAAAAGAAATGAGGAAATTCTTGTACAGACATTTTAAAAGGTTTATAATTATGCAGGGCTTTTTTCACAAGTTATTTTTGCCATTGCTGTGTAACTTAATGGTACTTATCACAACATTGCCAAATGATTCCCGATGCTGCAGAATGCAATAACTTTATCATTGTATAGACATCGTAATAACAAATTATACCAAAATGACACTCATTGAACTAATTTTTAGTAACAATCCTATAAATTAGGATAGTAGATTTGCAAAAAAATTTGTGAGTAAACAGAAGGTCCTATACAACCTTTCCAGCAAATTATAAGCAGGCCTCAAAAAATTTTGTGCACGATCAGCATCGGGCACCAATTGTGTACGCGACATCAAAGATGGGGCCCGAAAAGTCGTGCACGTGAAATTTGTAAGAATTTTTAAATTTGTATATCTGACATTTTCACTTACATAGAAAAAAACATAACAAATCGCTTGGTCCTCGAGATGATAATTCACAGAAAAGCAATGCTCTACGGCGATAAAAAAAATGTCTTGTGCATATAATATATAAAAATAGGTCTTCGTGAACAAGTTTACACGTACACGATCATGGCGCCCGATTCCACGTATTTTCTTGTTGGCGTACCCGATTCCGATCGAACGCGATCGTGTACCATTACTTGAATACCAAGTCCGATTTATCGTGTACGACAAAAACAAATCTTTTGAGGCCCGATAAGTATATAAATAAAAATACCAGCCTTGGTACAAGGATACAAAATCAACATGCCAACTTTAATTGGGGAAATACATGACAAACTGTATGTACCTATGTGAGATAGTCATATACTATATATACCTCTTAATTTTTTGCAAAAACTCATTGATCATAACACTTTTAATCCAATTATTAAAGCTTCTTAGATGAAAGATTCGACTGTCTTTTCTAAGTTCTTTTGTACCAGCCGGTATTTCATTGTA
Organism: Hydractinia echinata; assembly: GCA_030067915.1. Lineage (NCBI taxonomy): Eukaryota > Metazoa > Cnidaria > Hydrozoa > Anthoathecata > Hydractiniidae > Hydractinia > Hydractinia echinata. Next base: position 989,727 of record JASGCC010000009.1, on the reverse strand, counting down.
ATGCTTCGCCACAGCAGAACCCAAGCCTTCATCCTAAAAACAATATACAGAACATTATTGTTTAAGGATTGATTTACGGTGTTAACCATCCAGTTTAGTGAAGCAAAAATGTCTCTGTTATTTAAATATGCTATAAACGTATATTTAGCTGAAAATTCATGAGTATGATCAAGGACAATTTTTTTCAGTTTTTCTGTTATGTAAAAAACAGTGGTTCTTGAAAATTCTATCTAATGCCAGACCTATCTTTTGTTATAAGCAGTATATATACTAATCAAGATTTTTCATTTTTTCATTTTTGATAAACTATGCTGGACGAATTTTTCTTCGAAAACCTGCTAGAAGATTAAAACACATCATAAAAGGGGCAGTATGGGAAGCTCTGCAGATAATAGCCTCAGTTCGAGCCTTAACCTTCTTTTGGGCCTCATCTTTGTTCTTTCCATCTGTATTGTCATTTTTCTTTTCTTCTTCACTGATACTTGTATCATTAGCCTGTGGGCCTGCTTCAGTAGAACTAACATTTTCTGCTTTCATGGATTCATCTGGTTGTGCCCTTTCCTCAGAGATACTCTTTTCTTCATTCATGTTATCAGAAGCTTGAACTATAAAATGAGTGTAATATTAACTAGCTAGAGAAAGCCTCCCTGAAACTGAAAAAGTTGAGGTCATATCTTTAATCTATGGTCAAGGCCTTACATAATGGGCGATGTCATTGTTCTCCATAGCCTTTCTCTTAACAATATAATGCGCTTTAGTTATAAAACAAGGACGTTTTTGAGAAACAGAGGAAAAGAAAAAGTGAAAAGTGAAAGTCGAAAAACCATACCTTCTTCTAGGCCGTTTTGATGATTTTCCTCTTTATCATCTTCCTTGTTTTTGTCAAGAACATCTTCTTGCTTCTCTTCAGAATCTACCTTAGTTTTCAAATCCTCCGTTAGGGAAGTGATTGTTTTTTCCTGGATTTGAGCATCCATGTCCTGATCTTCTGTCGCGGCAGCCATCTTTCCTCTTGCAGTGCTTGGCAGAACACACTTCTTCCACAACTTTGTACCCACTCTTCCTAAATTTGAAAATACTATTCCCGTATTCCAAACGATAAGGCAGAGGAAGGGTTATAAAAACAATATGGAGATCACAGACCCAAAAACTTCTTAAATTTATATATGATTTTTAAAGAATAAATTGCGCAAGATTTGGCGAAAATCATAGCCCAAACACAATGAATTATCGACCTTTTACTCAGTCCTCTTCTTTCGCTTTTACCAGGCCTGGCTTTCTGGAGAAACTCGTTCCCAGTGGCCCTAGCTGCTTTTGCATCCGTGCCTCCGCGCGCGGCAAAAACCGTCAAAGTCAAGAGTATAACATGCATAATCGCATAATCAACTGGAAAATTGTTTAATCCAAATATATTTGTCTGTGCCAAAACAGAAGACAATAAAGTAAACATTATTTTTTTCGTATTGCTATGCAGTCCTCTTTCGCAGATTGTATGCTATCTTGATCCCCGTTCAAATTTTGAATACATTGTTTAACCATAGTTGAATTCAGTTAAAAGAAATAGAAAATTCTGGCTAAAAATTGTAACTCGCCCTACATCAAGAAATAGTTGTCTTAGCAAAACGGTGATTAAGAGATTTACAGTGTCGATCTCCTAGAGCGGAGGACTCTCCCAGAGCGAAGGACACATATTTGCAACCAAAAATCCGAGTTAGGGGCAAAGCTTTTGCGACGGATCTTCGAAGGTGTGGGCACGGGTAGTTTTTGGCCCCTACTGCCGCCTCATAGAAAAAAGCCTTTAGGTTCCATTAGAATACTCGGGGCCGAGGGCTGCTTTTATTTTACAGAACAAAACATTTCCTGTTGTGCAGCATGGATGAAGCAAGAAACGAAAGTGGTGGTCTAAACTGAAGTACACGGAAGTACACGTTATATAAACTTTCCGTCAAGTCAAGTTGTTTTATCTACATGTTCCAGCGTACAAGTAGAAAAAGAACCGTTATGCTGTATATTTATCCCTAAAGGAAAGTTCCATTACGGCATAGCTAGCTATAGCTAGCAAACTCAGGAGAAAGCAAGCAAAGGAAAAATGTCTGTCTTAGGTATTCAAATCTTTAGCGTGAATTTTATTTATTACAAACATGTTAACATGTCTAATAGCTAGCCGGCTACTTTGGGTCTAGCAATACACCTTTACGAAAATTCAATTGTACATGCGTTCCAACGTCTCTCCATCGTTTTACAATATCGGAAGAAAGGAGGTAAAAAAAACGTGTTTTTATAAGAGTTTGTTAGAGACAAAAGCGTGTTTTCTCCAGTTTTTTAACTTCCTTCGTATCAATTTCTTTCAAAATTTCAGGAAACGTTAATAATAATAAGATACAACTTGTGTACTTTTCATTAAAAACAAAACACGGCAAGAAAAGTTATCACGAAAGAACGTGTTTTCTCCTTAATTAAGCTGCGATGGAGTAAAGATGTATTTAATTCATAAAATACATGTTTTTGCAGTTTAAGTTGTCTCTCATTTCTTTGAATAAGGAAGTAAACAGAGTGAATTTAATTTAATAAGGCTTTGACCATGGGCATTATGATTATTTCTAATTTTCTGAAGAAATAATTCACTGCATGAAAATTCTGGCTGGTGTATTCCACAGGTGGCAGGTCACAGGTCAAATTTTAAAATGTTTCAAAATTGTGACATTGCAAATAATTTTAGCCATTTCCAGTTTGCGTGATGCAGCGCCATTACAAAATACGCAATACAGAGAATTTTTAACACTCTTAGCAATCTTTAACACTTGTCAGAAGAACCACCACCGCCCCTTTATATATTCTGATTATAATGTATGAATATAAGCTACATGTAAACACCTTACGCTACTTAACCGCCCCAACATCTAAGTCTGTTAACAAACTTAGTCCTTGGGTTCTTTAGAGAATTAATGCGTTTATAGTCCTTTCCGTTATTGTTGACTGATAACATTATAACCGCTGTTTTTTATTTTTTGATAGCGACATCGGAAGAGCGCTGGGGACTCGGGTTTTGATAATTAGGCAAATATCAACATGTTCCCCTTTGCTTTTTTTAATTGACCCGTGGACGCCACATAAACCTTAGTGTTAGATTGAATTTAGAAAACACGTATTCTAAAAAACCTTTATTTAAAGTGAAAAAAAACTTCAAAATATATATATACATGGATAAGAAACAGAAGAGTTAAGAGTTAAGTTTATATCCCATAGAACAAAGCAAATTATTGAGTCAACCTCATGCCCAGTAAAAAGGTATTTGTTCACCAGCGATCAAATGTGAGAATATATCACACACTTGGGGATAAAGTTAAATGGTCAATTCAATCGAAACAAAAGATGCGTAAAACAAAAAATACTATAGACAAAAAATACTAAAGATATATAATACCAATAAAATTTACAACTGAAGTCTGAACTGTGCTTTCAATTTATTTTTGTGAGCGTCACCGAGATTACTTTTCACTTCATTGTCTACAAGTATATTTGAGTGTGGAAATAGGTCCCTCCTTCTATCACAAATTTAAGCTGTAAATAAAAATATTGCATATCAGAATGTTCAACCATGCTGGATTAACAGCCGTTGTTGCTGGTGGACATATATTATCAAACACCGTCAAACAATGGTTTTGCAAGTACCACATAGGTGTGAAAAGTATCTGATAAACTGGCAATTGTTTTTAATTTATTTTCTCATATCATAATGCGCCTGTGGATAATTTCGGATGAAATACTAACCTCGTCCCAGGTTCTTTTTAGTCAAACGTAAGTACAGGTCGAATTTATGTGTTTATGGCGCAGCATCACCGAAAAGGGCTGTTGAATGTTGAAAAATATCGAAAGCAAGTTAAAAAAATGTGGTAAATTTATTTTGACCTGTGACCTGTGGAATACACCAGCCATGAAAATTCACTATGTTATTGTATACTGTTACTGTATACCATTGCATGTTATCTTCAAAATTTGAAAAACATATTTATAAGAAAATGAGGCCAATTGTTTTTGATAAGCTGATTGACAGATAACAATCTGATAAATGTGGATAGAAACCCCAAATAGAGCTGATTAAACTAAAACAAGGGACATTTCCTCCCTATAATTGCCCTTATACTACTATTTTGTTCAATCTTATGTTCAATATTGTATTAGCTTAGAGGCTCGGCTCTACACCAGGACTAGGTAAACTGTATTATTAAAAAATGTATTTGCAACATAAATAAACATAAAAGTAACAACAATAGTCACTTTATTTCACTAAACGCTAAAACCTTTTTCAAGTGTGAATGTTGTAAAATAATACATAAGTTTGTATATAAATAATAAAATTCCATCATCATTAAAACTGCCTCTTTAAACTTGCGTCTCAACACAGACGTGTAACCAGACAAACACAATGGTTTATTCTTGACCACTTTTCTTCTTCTTTCTCGTTTTTTCCTAAACGAAAATTAAAAGACACTTAGCTTCTTTTTATTATTACTTTTTCCCTTTTTTTCTCTCCTCATTGTCTCCACAAACTTTTTATAACTATTTTAATTCTTTGACTTTGCTGTCTATCTTTTTGTGCTTCAATGTTTATGACTTTTTCTGTATTTTTTTAAAATGAACTCAAACGTTCCTTAAGATTTTTTAGCTATGAAAATTATGTCAGAATATTTAAAAGTTTTTTACACGCAGAATGACCAGAAAGCTGTTAAGGGTTGTATTTATTCTCGGTTTTTACATTGTATTTTTTTTTATCTAAACCGACTTGATTGTGTTTGTATTTAGCTAGGAAGTATACCTTCTCTAAGCAAATTGCGATACTTTGTGTAGACAGGTATAACAAGGATGCACTAAATAGTGATGCAAGAAATATAGATAGATGTGTATATTGTACATGGCTAGCTTAACAAATATTGAGGGATATACTGTGTCTATTATTTCCAGGAGGTGCCATGGCTTTAGGTGGGGAGTCCTAGAGTATTTAATGCATTTTGAGTTTTGCAGACCGAATTAGGGTCCTCGCTCTGCCAGACAACTCTCTGTAACATCCAATAGCTCACACAGTATGCCCCATTTCCCTGACATGGCTGGGGTTAACCCGGGCCTATGATAACATTTACTCGCCCATATTGAATCGCCTGCAAGGGAATCGAACCTTGGTCTCCTGCACAAAGTGCAAGAGTTATAATCATTAAGCTACAGCGCTACAAATAGTACCACTGTTGAATTTTCCGTCTTTCTAATTCAAATTTACTTTCTAATTCATTATACTGTTTCGCGTCTGCATTTACCCATCTCAAAAAAATGTCAACATGGATTTTTGTTTTACACTGGTTTCGGTACCAGTGAAGTATAGGGATAAGGGATATAAAATCATAATGTCATAACCACGCAGTTCAGTTGTGCTAAGTGAAGAGAGGAATGACAAAAAAAGTAAACCCATATAATTTAACATTTTCACATTTCACACACTAGGTATAAAACGTGTGCATTAGGCAGCAATTATTTTTAAAAAAATGATGGTTGCCATGCTTTGTTTCATATACACTATTTTGAATAATTGTGATTAAATATTTTTTATAGACTTCATATTTTTAGGAAGAAATATTTACTTGATTGATGTTCTTGTAACATTTCAAAAAGATGAGTTTTAGTACAATAGCAATAATGAGAAATCCATCCTTTCTATTACGATGTTTGAACTTAACAAAACCCAAATGTCCTTGTGGCATTCGTTTTTCTAATTTCAAGCAAATATCAGTACCCAAGCCTTCAACCAGAATACAGACATTATATACATCATGTATTCTTTATGATAATGATTCAAACAAACCGATTGATGTCGCAAAAGAAAATGGAAAGAGCACTGTAAAGCAAGGCAAGTTAAAGCAAACAGGACAGTTAGCAAAGGTTTTTGCTGAATATGGTACAACAGCTGTTGTGTTTCATACCACCATTTCTTTAACGTCTCTTGGTATAAGTTACATGGCAGTAAGCAGGTGAGAAGTTTTATTGGTTCTGTCTTTGCTTCAGGAAACTTTCATCTCAGTATGAAAGGTAATTGCCGAAAATATTATTTAAATCTGTTTTGTAGATTTATAGCAAAATAGGTCATTCTTTATTTTACCTACCAACATTACTCTCTGATGTTAATTTGGTGTAAGGAGTTTTCCAGCAAAACATTTACCACAGAAGATTGATACACTGAAGGAAAGCATAAAAATCTTTTTTTTTTTTTTTTTAATAATACGCTCTGTGTGTGTGATAATTAAAGAGGGGCGTTATTGCTTCTACTACACAACAAATTAACTATTTTTAACATCATGTAATCACATCAATAAATTGGACTGTCATCAGCTTACTGGTTATTACACTTAAGATTTTAAGACCGAATAACTTAGAAGGTGGAAATAAAATGATTTTGAATTCCACATAGGAAACTAGGGACCATAATGGAAGCATCGGCTAATCCTTTTTATTTTTTGTAATTTTTGCTAATGAATTGCCATTAATTAGTATTATTAAGATGTTCTTTTGCCATCAATTGTACATGAATTCATTTTTTTAGAGAAACTTTAAATTTCAGTTATATCGTTGTCTTGCTTCAAATATAGTTTGAATATTGATTTAAAGATAACAAAGTTAATATGTGTTGGGAAGATAACAAAAGACTAAAATTTATATCAATGATTATAAAAAACCTTGACCATGCATGATGTTCGTGTCTTTAAACACTAAGTTTTACAACACAACCAACTTATTAGTACAGAATTTCTTTGTAATTTTGTGTTAACTTCTTATAAAGGAATATGGTGCGCAGTAAAAAAATTTCTTTGTTAGCTTTAGGAATTCATTGATTCTAAAATCAGTTTTCCTTGTTTTCGTTTTAGTGGTATCGACGTTGTTGGACTAATGCAAAAGTTAAATTTGATCACAGAAGCTTCAACACAAGCTACTGTTGCTGGAGGTGCTACGACTTTCGTTATTGCATATGCTTGCCACAAAGTTTTTATGCCACTGCGTATTTTCGCCACAGTCACCTGCACTCCACTGATTGTAAAGAAACTTCGACAAATTGGATTACTGAAGATACCAGCTAAGAAATAACTTGTCTATATCCGGATTTTTTTTATCTATTTTGATAATGTTTACATTTGGCAATCGTGTTGTTTTTCGAGCTCTCTTTGCTTGTATAATAAATCGGGTTTAATTTTTGGCGCAAGAAGAAGACGAGACATTACTATAGGCATGTTTTCATACGCTGTGATTTAAAACGGGTGTTATTTTATTTACGCCTACTCCGTCATATAATGTGAGTTGACAAGTTCCAATGAAAAAACACTTATTTCTGTCATGCTGCAAATTTTAGTTATTTAGGAAGCTTTTTTTGAAACTGCATAAATTTGAAGGGAATCCGAGGTAGTAAAGATGTCAAAAACCTACGTTCTAGAGCCCAGAAAAGTTGTTTAACAGAGCCCAGAAAAGTTGTTTAAATTTTTGAACAAGATTTTCGCATTTAAGAATTTTGACAGTGGTCGATATTTCCCATTTACCTGTAAAAGGATATGAATTCAAGTCCTTTGTTTCTTAGTTTTGCAAAATATTATTAACGTTTTTTTTTTAACTTTCACATCTAAAGTGTCATTTTTTAAGTAATGTGTTTTTAAAAAATGGTAACTGATCAGACCACACATTTACGCAGTGAAGTGATTTATATTTTATGTGGTTAGCCTCGTTAATATCGAGGGATATACCCTGTTTAAAGCTCCCATTTGAGCCATAGAAATCTTTGAATATTCTACCCATCTAGACAGCAGCCTTATGTTGGAATCGAATTCACGACCTTGAGGCTCTTCTACTAAGGAACCGATCCCTGTCGGCCATAATTATTTTTTAGTCCTAATTTTCTCTTTCTAATCAAAATTTCATCACTTAGGGGCGACGAGATAAAAACTTGTAAGGCTTTTTTAGCATTCTTTCTGTAATTAAATCAATATCGAAAATTGGAAAATAGCCAGTGTTTTTGTTGGCACTTACGGCCGAAAAGTGTTCGTAATTGATTATTTTTATAATTCGGTTTTGTTTTGTTTAACTGGTAAAGTTTTACACGTTCATTTTGGTACTTACCATCGCCTTTGATATTTAGATTTTATTTATAAAAGAAGATAGCTAGCTTTTCTATATATTTAATTTTCCCTGTAGTAAAAATCTAGTTGTTCTGCGTAAAGTCATGAGAGATAATGTGTAATTTTTCTTTATCTAAATGACGCTAAATAGTTTTATACAATAAAAACGTCAAATATTTAGGTAAACAAGTTATATTTATATATAGTATTTATTCTTGTAAATCACAGTAATATCTGGCGCGCATTGCGCCATAATTCAGGGGCGTTGTTGCAAAAGACACTGTTTGCGGTTGTTGCACTTTTAAATTGGGCGCTTAATAGGAAATGTTATTTATAGCATGTATACGTACACACTAGATCACAATTTTTTTTAGAGAGTAGCACCCTCTCTCGAAAGTTTCTTAGAGTTTTTTGGGCTTACATAGCGTTGCTTAGCACACGCCCGTCACGCACTAAAACATTCCGCACCCCTGTTTTTAAAAGGCATGGTTCATTTAAAAACTTTGTGCCTAGATAGTTGTAGCTATCCGGAACACTGGATGCTTAGTTCGTAGTTACCCAGCCGTAGCTGAAACAGTTAAGCGAGTTCCAAAAGTTACATGAGTAAAAAAACGTTTAAGCCCAAACTGAAAAGTTGTGGTTTAACTAACTAGCTAGAACATGAAAGTAAAGCCTAACTGAAGGAAACATGAGCAGCGTATGGAGCGCGGTAGCTTCTAACAATCTGAAAGGGCACCATACCGACTCTGAGAGTACTAATGCATCCAATATGTCCACCATATCCTGGTCTTGCCAGCAGTCTTTTTAAATTTCTGTGGAGTGCTTACTTCGACCCCACCTAACCATCTTGTCCACGTTCTAAACTAATTAACTAGATTTTAATTTGAGGTGAAATTGCACTTTATTCGTTTTTAGATGGTACATTTTTATTTCACACTTTGGTCTTAAGCTTAGCTGTTCCAAGCTACTATGCATGTCTCATTCCCAGGCCATCCCGATGTCAGAAATTATATAGCATCTTGTTTTAAAGAGGGGAAGGGGGAGAAAGAATTGTTTAAAAATATACATATATACAAATGCACAAATGCATGTGAAAGCAAGATTTTCTACGGACGAAACAATCATTTTTTGTACAGAACCTCGAATAAAAGTTCTTTGGTAACAAATTGAAAATTTTTTGCGCCTTGATTTTTTTCGCCTAAATCGGAGTTTGGTATTCGCGCAACTTTTTTATTTTCGCGCAAATCGGAGTTTGGTATTCGCGCAACTTTTTTATTTTCGCGCAAATTGGCTTAGGGAAATTTGTTATTTGATAAATTTATGACATCATAGAGTAAGATAAAGAACGTACAGCACGTTTTATTTTTACTTAGTTTACAAAAAAAAACAAATGCAAGCCAATAGCGAAAGCTTACGAGGAGAGACAAATTTCTATTGTTCTTTGACTTTGATCTTCATTAATTTTGCAAGTGTCATTGTATAGCTATTTGGTTTAGTGTTTGTTTGCCACAACCCCGTCCCCGGGGCTGTTTGTCTTTCTTTGTCATAATGGTTATCCCGGTGTAAAAAAGCTAAAAGGAAATCTTTTGGCGGGAAAACAGAACTTCTGGGTAATTGTGAATTTCTCCTTTGCGTTTTTAAAATCTCCGAGGTTCTTACACGTGGGTTTACATTTTTATATCAACAAATGTTCGGTTGTTTATTTATTTATTTATTTTATTCATTTACATAAACAGTAGCATCAATATGTTAAAATTTGTTTACAAAACAACCATTACGTTCTCAAAGCTTTTTGTTTCCATAATGATGAAAGTAGATTACAGCCTCACGCTAAACAAACTTCCAAAGTATTACGGATATTCATACAACTTTCTCTTTCTTAAAATAACACTTTTTATTTAAGCACTTGTAAAATTTGTTTTTAATACTGCTCTGAAATTTCTGTGGTCTCATAGTGTTGTAAGAAAGAAAGACTATGGATATAAATTTAATTCTGGGTTGTTTTGGCTTAATGGTTATATTGTTAAAGGTATGAAAGAATTAAAAGTTTTTAAGACTCTTTTAGTCTAAAATGATAATTACTTTGTATACTGGCTGCGGCCTTATCACTTTGCTACCATTTTGAAATTAAGAAGACATTACACAGAAAAATGTTTTTGTGAGAGGATGACAACTCGAAAAAGGACTGTGACTATTAAAAAACAAAATGTAAGGTTGTAAAATGTCGATTTTTATTTGTGTTGATGTTATGAATGAGACATTCAACACCAGTTACCATCTTTAAACGTCTTTCGCGCCAGAAAGCAATAAAGAAGCCCTGGGGGCGAGATTGCAGCCCTGAAGACAAGATTGCAGCCCTAACTTTCGAAACGCAATCTCAAATATTGTTAAGTTTGCTATAGTTAAACAATGCTCAGGATAAATAGTGCTTTGAATGATTAGAAGGTAAAACTGACTGATTGCGTGACAAATTCTCCTTGTTTATTTACTTTTTTACTATGTTTTTTTTACGATTTTTTTCCAATGAAAAAGAAAGAGGACAACGACGCAATTACTTTATCTTCTCCGATCAATTTTATTCGATCTCTCCAGAACCAATCTTTCTGCACCTGAGGTTTGGAATAAATCGGCCACTAGTGTTGAACACTCTCCATCAATTGTGAGGATATTTGTACCCTATTATACCACAAAAAAGCGCCTGTCAATTAGACTGACTTTTATCATGCTCTGACCAAGCCGTTACAATTATCTGTATTTTCAGGGATTCTCCATACATTTTTAGGCCTCATTTTCACCACATTCGGAAATATGTAAACAAAATTAATTTATAGAACCTGCGCATTATCTATCGAAGCGTTGCAAAGGTGATGGATCATTAATTTAGCTTACTGGGACAAGATTAAAAGATACGGCTTAAAACGCTGTCAGTGGTAATCAAAAAGTGCTCAGGTCAGAGAAAAAAATAACCATAGTTTCGTCAATCTAGCGTTATTCTATCAGGAGATATAAAGGAAGTATAGTCCTCAGCTACGGAGAACCCTTAAAAATCAAATATACACAGTATGCGCGTGCACTGCTATTCAGATCAATCATGAACTATTATTTAATTCAAAAATCTGTTGGACGCACATTTGATAGTTTAAAAGCCTCAAAAAACGAACTACTAACTTCTTAATAAATGTATTGCAACTCCGAAATTATTACCATGGATAAAACACAAAAATATTATGCAATACAATATTTAATTTGTTTCTAAGCTGAAAATAATGATAAGAGCCAATCTGTTGGACGAACACGATAATATTTTGAAAAAGTAAAACGTGATTTCTTTCTCAGATTTTATCGAAATTTAAAGAATACAGGTGGAAATTTGATTAATGAAAGAAAAGGTATCCATCGCATTGGCACATAAATGAAAAATTATCTGTTCTAGCGTGAGAAACAAAAGGGTATCTATATTATAATGCCCGTATACGTCTGTCCGTCTGTCTGTCTGTCTGTCACGCAAAATGGTAGCTTAGCAGCGACGGGCGAACCCGTGGATTTTTCCACGGGCTAACGACTAGTTTAACAAATTGTTCATGTGCGTCCAACAGATAAGTACACTTTGAGGTGGATTAAATGCAAATTTTACTCCTTTTTTTCAAAATTAATGTTTTGGATTTGATTTTCTTTGTTGTACATATGATCAAAGTGTGCTAAAAAGGCAATACAAACTCTTATTTTGCATTTCTAATTTTTTGTCTAGGTGTTGACCAATTAAAAAATAGCCCCTGGAATCCTTTTGATTATAATTTCTAAATAATAGGAAGAACAAGGTACAATAATTTTGTATTCGATGGTTAAATCTGTGTAAATGGGTTAAAAGCCTTTTGTTGGTAGGTGTTTTACTGTTTATCGTTTTTAGGCTTAAAACCTCCTCCTCAGGGCTTTTTTAGCTTTAAAGCTCTGGGGACGAGGTTGAGCTCCGTCGTCCACAAGAAAGGGAAACAAATAACACTTGCCTAGCTGCAACAACAAAATACGCGTTCATGCATAGTTAACTCAAGAGATATAATTAGTGCGACTTAAATTAATTTTAGCACACAGAAAACTCAATTAAAAAACATCGTTAACTTTAAAATTAATTGCTAAGTCAAGAATGCAAAACATTTTTGAGAGGAAACAAAGTTTAGAAGCGCTTTCAAAATGCTAAACATCGCTTTTATGCTGATCTTTTTGTTTAGCTATATACAGGTACGTATGCGCGCGCGTATTTATAACATTATGGTAAACCTCAGCTTTGTCTTTCTTAATAACATTAAAAATACCACTGCTCAGGATGTAAACAACTAACTTTCAACCTAACACACTTTTAATTTCTGGTAGTGAAATGTCGCTATACCTCGAACTTGCAGGGGACTGGAAGTTATTTGTTTAAGATAGAGAAAGCCCGAGATAGATAAACCGTATGAGGGGGAAATCCGGCAAGAAATAAAAATATTATTTGGAGATAGGTAGATTTTTTCATTTTTTATCATGTTTCAACTTCGTCCCCAAAGTTCTTTTTCACTTTTTGATGCTTTAATACAACCTCGTCTCCAAGGCTCTCTTTTCACTTTTTGACATTGGTATCAAAATATCAATGATATCAAAAAGTGAAAAAAGAGCCCTGGGGACGAGGTTAATTTTAATACATAAAAAGCCAAAAGAGAGTCCTGTGAACGAGGTTGATCATATCATATCCCTTTTTAACCTCTATATTATAGTCGACAGAATGCAACAAAAAGATCGACATTTTGTTCGTATCCTATAGCAACCCACACCACACGACAGCCGACAGTAAATGCTGTCAAATTGAAACAAGTGATTGCCGTCATAAATGCGAAAATGAATTTGACGTTTGCATCACGGATCCATCCATCGCTGCAGCGTGTAATTACGCAAAAGTCGAGACAGAAGCCTTTTACTACGATGTTTTTGGATTTCATCTTGGCTTAGAAAATAAACTTCAGAATCCAGTGGAAAAGTTGCTCAATGTTTGGCCGGTACATATATTGGTTATTTTTTATACTGATACCTTTCATTCGTTTGCTTCGATTTTGTTACTTATCTATCTCTCAATATACTATTCCGCAGACGGGTCCGCCCGTCCTTTATCTATTGCATTTCATGTGTCTGTAGCACGGCTATAAAATCGCGCAGAAAAAGAATACAGTTATTACTATAAAAAGCTATCACCCGTCTACCAATGTAAGCAATCATTTTCTTAAACTTATTTCCTTGTTCAGTAGTCTTGTTTCACTAACTCGATTATTCAGTCCATTATCTTAGTCTTAGATACCATAAAACTCTGCCGACACGCCCACTAGCGCCCACTAGCGTATAATCCCTCTGAAAAAAACCTATTTAATATTAGATAATCCCAGGGCTTATCTCTCTCGTTTTACTCTATGTGTTTTCAATTTTTGTCCCAAGAGCTTTCTTGATTTTATCATCGTGACCAGCGACTGGGTTGTGTGAGATATCAGTAGGAGTTTCTTTGAGCTCAGACCTCCAGGTATATCTCAAATAGTCCTGGGAACAAGAATGGTTCGCGATCTTTTGTTTTGCGCAAGAAAATAACAAAGAATCTCTTTAGGCGTTGAGTACTATTTACGTCCTCCGTTCCGACGATGGTTTAAATGGCCAGTATAAAAACTTTCGTTCATGCGTGCCTTTATTCATTCGTTCATTCATTCACCCAATCAATCAATTATTCTCTTAGCTTTGTATTTATTTCCTTCCATGACAAAAATCAATGAAAGAAATTAATCAATAAATTTTATTTTCAGGAAAAATTGGATATTAAGATCGAAGTGTATAACATCGTCAGTAAACGAAGAGATCTAGTGGCACGTTTCAATGCTCAGCTCCACGTTCTGCAAAATATTCAAGCCAAAATCTACCAACAAGAATTCAACATGTCTTCCGGTGACAGTATCGAGGTTAAGAAGCTTGACCTGAAGGTCACGTAAGTTCCAACCTTAACACATAAAATAGTAAAAAAAATTTCTAGGAAGAACTTCCAAATGTCAAATATCGCAGCCACAAGCACTACATTTCTCTACTTACACCATAGCTTGGATGTTCGATGTTTTTGTTGTCCATGCTTACAATGTTTATACTTCGAAGTAGGTCTTAGAATGTCAGGTTATTTCATCAGATCCAAAACGTTAAACAATACTAATTGTTGCCGACCTCAGCACGCTCGATTTTCCGAGAAAACCGCTAACTGTGGCACATATAGTGGGGGGGGGGGGGGGGGCGAGGTATGATCACTCAGCAGAGCTCTTTTGTTATGTAACAGAAAATTTGGGTGTTACGTAATTATTAAATGGCCCCTTACCCAGCGCTGCGTTTATTGACAGCACGGAATAAAATGCTCGTCTCGCTGTCAGATATATAAAATGAGACAACTAGTCCTGGGATCGAGTTTATAGATTGCCGTGACACATTGATTATTTTGTATACTTAAGCTCGGTCCACACTAGGGGCTAAGTCACGTTACTTGTGTTACTTCTAAAGATATAAATTTAATATGTTATAAATTTTTAGTCTAATGTAAACTTTCGCATTAAAATGAAGTGGAATTTACTGACAGAGAATTTTAATTTCTTTACTTGTCAGTTCCGTTTGGCAGTAAATTCTTGAGGTGGTAAACAGCCTTAATCTGGACATTGCAGAAACTGCAACTAGGGCATTTTTAACGGTGTAAACCTGGCCTAAACATCGGTTAAGTTAAAGCTTCATCTACCAGGTATATTCTGTTTAAGCTTTCAAGGCCAAAATCACCCATATTTCGAAATATTAATTGGTCATATGGCTGCAGAAGAAGTAGCTACAACCCCTATTCCGCTATGACAATTCCCCTCTAAACTCTGTAATTACTTACAGACAAATCTGTGAAATATTTCTTTACCATGTTTGCAAGTACACTAAAACACGAATAAAACCTTAATTGCAGAGCCATAGTTCAAAATGGCAGTCTGTAGAATGGTAACTATCTTCCGCGCTTTCTAATCTTAATGATTCTTGACGACGAGAAAACAACAACAATAAGACAAAAATAGCTGCCAATCAGAAGTTTTAGTATCTGGTCATGCGCATTAGAACTTTATTCGGGCCGCACCGTCAGTAGTTTTGGCAGCTTTGAAAGTTAAAAGGAGTAAACACACAAAGCCTTTGCAGCGTTCATCACTTTCGATAACCAATTAAAATTTAGAAAACGCTGCCATGTTTAGTAACAATGAGATTTAGAATATTGAGCGTTAGGAGTTTCGACCAAGAATGATTTAACAGCAGATCATAATAAGAAGGGTTTCTGTAAGAAAATGGCGTTACGGCTATATTGGAATTAAAAAAAACATCATTTATATGACCTGATCTTTGCTATATAGAAAAAGTTGCATTCCAAACTACGTTCTACCCGACTGCTCCAAACTATATTGCGTACCACAAGACAACGCGACGGGACATTACACTTGCGATAAAAAAACTGGAGAAAAAAATTGCCTCGATGGTTGGATGAATGTAACAAGCGATTGTATTGTAGGTAAGTTGGCAAAACGAGAGTTCTGTTCGGTTACTTCATCATCCTAGCTTTATCATAATTTTGACAAATATTGCAGGTTTCAAGCAAAACCCATCCCCAAAGCTCTTTGAGATAAACCTACTTTCGAGGTTTATCTCAAAGAGCTCTTGGAAACGGACCAAAAAATTTTGCCCCGAACGATATCTTAATAAACCATTACAATAAAACCTCTCCAAAGCGGACAGCTTCTCAAAGCGACACCTTTTCCAGGTCCCGCATGACCATTTTCCCAGAATTTACTTCAATGCGAACAAAGAATTTTTTTTACCAGAATATCAGGAATCAATATTTTATGGTTTCTCTTTTTTTCTAAACACCTGTTCACAATAATTTCGTGTTACTACCCAAACTGTCCAAAAACGACTCTGTTAAGCATAATTAATTTCTTCAGGCAAAATTGTCTTTCATAAATGTTTCTTTGCCTAACTGGGGAGGGGTAAAAGGTAATATGGCATGCCTAATGGATTTCCGAATTTGGAGCAGAAATTTTCCCACGTGTCTTGCAAATATTTGCAAAACCTCTCAAGACAACCACGCTACTAAAGCGGACAAAATCTCTGGTCCTGGGTCCTGTAAGTGTCCGCCTTTAGGAGGTTACACTGTACTACAACACACAAGTAAGTTTATTTCAAGTCCTTTTATTTTAGAAAATATAACGACCACTACTGCAAGTCCATCAACAACATCTTCTTCTACAACAACACCCGATATCCCAACTACTCAGATTGTACCAACAAAGGGTATGAACTTTAAAATTGATACCGTAAATACTCCATTAAAGCCCTTCCTTTGAATGAACCCCATTCGAGTTTACTTAAGTTCAATACGGTATTTGTTTCGGAGGGTAAATATTCTATGGTAAGGTTCGCACATTTTTTCGTCAGTAGCAGTTGTATACCAGTCACAACTATTTCGTTAAGTGAGAGAGAATTTCCCTGTTTGAATAATTTGGTTTTCACATTCTTCCTTCTTTGCACGAAACAAACAATTCTGATAAATTATCTTTGGATGGTGACCTCTGAAGTTGCCAATTAGAAATCACACCCCTCCAATAACCCCCTGTTTTCAACATTCAAAATAAACCCAAAGGGGCTTAATGGAATATTTACGGCCATGCTTAGAACTTCAAAAATACGAGGTAACTTAGCAAACTGACTATAAACGTAAATCCTAGATCAGTCATTTTTCTTTTTGTTGCAATGATATGATAGTCAACTATGTCAAATATCCTCAAGCGCCCTACTCCATTTCTTCGCCAGAGGGGCGCTTATCCAAATTTGAAGTAATAAATACAGTTAGCGCAGCGATTATACTTTTATAATAACATCTATTCTTTTTTATTTGGCACAAGGAAACATTTTTAAATCAACTCAAAATATTTCTCTACTTTTACTTCTTCAAAGTTTCACTTTTCAGATTTCAGCAACTCCTCTCTATCATTTATTGTACTTGTGTACCAAAACTAATAATCTAATTAAAACAAGCGCCCAACCCCACCCTCTTCCCATAAGAGCACCCCTTGAATAAGCAGCCTTACTGATAGTCAAAACATTACGTCGATTTCCTAAAACTGTGTCCGTTGTATATATAGCACACTACTGACTAACTTTATTTTCTATTGTGAATCAGAGTCATCAACAAACGACCAAAAAAATGATGTTGTCATTAAAGTCGGCGTTGCTATTGGTTGCATTGCGGCAATCGCCGTTATCATCGTTATTGCAATCGTCATCAGGAGACGGTGTAAGTACATACATATATAGATGTGAAGAAAAACGTTTTCTTATGATACAACCTTGCAACCACTGATGCATTTAAAGAAATGATATTCCAGAATATTAAATTATGTAAACTTTTACAACCCCTTTTCTGCAGTTTTCAGATGATAAGAAGTTAGAAATTATTTTGCCAAAAAAACGTTTTTGCGACGTATTGCGCAAGGAAGTATTTTCACTAAAGGCGCCAGAATATTGAAATTTGAAAAATTATGATTAGTCAAAAAATTTGACACTGGAAATGATTGTTGTCCCATTTTTCCATCAAAAAATTCATACACCTATGTTAAACAAGAAGCGAGAAATTTTTCAGCCCAAATTTTTCGTATTTTGTGCCTACAAAGAATTTTTAATTAGATATTTAGTATATTATCAACAGTTGCGATATGAATTTCAAGTTTTCCAAAATTGCAACAATTGACGAAACGTTTGCTGCATTTTTTCTGGCATTCTACGTATCAATTTATTGTTGATATTTTTCCAATATTTTATTATTTCAGATAAAACAGGGAAATATGAAGCCTTCTGAAGAGAATTGGATGTTTCTAAATGGTTTAAAGGTTGTTCAATGGAGAAAATAAATGACACACCATGTTGGCAGTTATACGATGTAAATATTGTATTGATGTATATAGTATATAGTAGACAGCACATAGATGTATGGAAAATGTCAAAATTTTGTCAGATAAAACTTTGCCGGACAAAAGTGACAAAAAAAATTTCAAGATGCCGAAAATTTCGTACCTGTTTTAAACTTTTTGTATTATATTTGGTAATAAAGCATTTTTTTATTTCTTGTAAGAACTATTTATGTTGCTAAATCTTTTACAAAACCTAAGGTTCCGAATTGTGGTCACGAAAGTCGTCTACTTGTAAAGGAAACTATGAAAATACCATCAACGTAACCAATGGTAATAACGAAGCTTGAAATTAGGCCTTTTATGGCTATTTAAATATGAGGCAAGCCTTGCTGAGATCGAGTAACATTGTTTGGTTTTCAAACACACGTTTTATTTACAGCAGAGCATTGCTCCCTTCGCAAATTTTTACAGAAAAATTACTTAAAAGAAAGGTTTGCGATTTCGCGGCTTTAAAAGCGGAGATATTAAGGCACAACACTTATCAGAAGTTTAACAACACATGTTTTGCTGGACTGAAAAGGATTTGAAAAAATCATATTAGCGATGTGTGCGTTACGTTTATAACGAGTTCGTTCGCAAAGTCAAAATCCCCTTTGTTTTAATGTCATGTTTGTTTACATATTTATCTTCGTGAGTAAACAACGGATGCGGCAAAAATTCGTGATGACGGAAAAAGGATAACTTTCATCATCATGTTGCAAAGTTGTTGCGACAAAAAATAAGATTAAAATAAAGGAGTAAGAAAATAGGTAGCCACTAAACAGAATGGCCTGTGTTTACCTCGTGTCAATGTTTTGAACACTCCTTCGCTGTGAGTTATATTACAAAGTCGAATGCTGATAAAACATGGGATGGAAAATCCACG
This sequence comes from Hydractinia echinata, assembly GCA_030067915.1. Taxonomy (NCBI): domain Eukaryota; kingdom Metazoa; phylum Cnidaria; class Hydrozoa; order Anthoathecata; family Hydractiniidae; genus Hydractinia; species Hydractinia echinata. The sequence continues at coordinate 970,690 of JASGCC010000009.1, read as the reverse complement.
ATGGAGAGCATCAATACAACTTGTGAGTTCGTCAGCACTTTTATAATCATCTTTGAAAAGTTGTAGTATGGAGATGTACAACCCGACCAGTGTTCTTATCTATCTGCTAAGTTACCTTAGGGTAAGTGGTTTAAGTAATTCTTTTTTCAGAAGCCTTTCACCGTAGATGAAAAATGGAGATTCAAATTACCTTTTTTTATTTTACCTCAAGGGACGAAATATTGGCGAAAAAAAAATTTGACTCATTGACAAAAGTCCACCAAATTAAATTCCCGCCAAATTTTTTTATTATTACTCTCGGTCCAATTAAAATTCCTTCGATTTCGTAAAATATACTCTTAACTGAATTTCTTCCCGCCAAAATTTCTTGCGTTAGGTACCCGGTACCCCAGCCAGGACGTGGATTAAATTTGAAAGTAATACATCCTCCCAAAGTCAATGGGTTAGAGTTAGGGTTTGCCAATTATTGCCTTTTTATCGTTTTCTTAACAAACAGCTGAAACTCCCCCGTAAATTGGATATTTGTCTCGTTGATCCTGACACTTTTTCTACGTTTTACGCTAGATATTTTTAGATAACTGGCTCTTATTAAACTTTACCTAGCTCACAAATTGTTCTGGTATTCTGGAGATTGAACTTGTAAAATATGACGGAGATACAGATTTTTTTTCTGATGGTTCTGCAGAATGTAAGGAAACGTCAAGAAAATGTACATATAGTTTCCAGATATGCATTAATAAAGTTGCCAATCTAGCGAAAAAACAATGTATTGGTACGGATAACCTGCGCGGTATTTCAACAACCGTTGTGGAGTTCCATCATGATGTTTTAAACGCTTCCGCATCGATTGAAAATCCATGGAGCATACCGTTTCAACGCGTACTGGTGAGTACCCTTTACATGTAGAGGCGCTTTTTAGGGACTGGGAATGAAGTTGGATAAGTCGTAGTAGATATTTCCTGTTAGTGTAGTGTATCCACCTATGGAATTCCATGATTCACTTTACCACTGAGCTTTATAAATCCGATATTGGAAATATAAATGGAAAATAACTTCAAAGAGTCAACTTTATCCCCAATTTTTTTTCGTATTGTCACGGCGATACGAATATTAGTATTGCCGTCACGATGTGGAAAAAGATACGAGATGCCCCAAGAACGAGGTTGTTCACATAATATCCTACTGTTGAAAAGTTCTTTTCCGCGCCATACTGTTGGTCTACACGCGTAAAGATAAATGAATAGCTGTTTTTACGCAGCTACCAACCTCATCGCCAGGGCTCTTCTATGCCTATGATTTTCTGACAGGAAGGCTCCGTGATATCATTGGTGTAGAAGAGACCTAGGGACAAGGTTGTGCAGCTATAATATATTTCCTGACGTTCTGCGCGACTTTAGTCTGATATCTTCCATACGCAAAACATATGCATTAATATACTCAACCTTATTTTAATATTAGGACGAATTCCAAATGAACTTTATTATATACAACGAAGGGAGATTTTTTGATTTACTACAAGGAAGATTTACCACCACCTACGCAACGAGAGAAAGCACTGGTATATTTATCCCGCGTGAATTAAAAGTAGAAAAGAAAGACGTGAAATGGATGAATGGGAAGCGAAAACTTATATTTCAATATAGGTAAGTTGATTTCAATATGGAAAACGTGATCTTGGTCGTGAAAACAGTAACCGGAGTCCAGCTTAGTTGGGGAAGATTTTAATTAAACTCGACTCTAAAATCAATCATTTTTCCCTGTTTTCTTCCCTTGGTATAAAAGCAACCAGACGTAAGATAACAACTATGTTAAGAAAGCCGGCGTTGCCAAGTTTGCTTATTAAGGACGCTGATTGTTTCCCTTCTGCCTTCATACTTCCTTTTATAAAAACCATACCTCCATGTAAAAACGTATAAGCCGAACATTCTGTCATTTCTATTAAGATTTCTTCGTACGAACTCTTTGCTGGTGGACAATAGCCCCCAGCACTTCCTTTTATTAACGAACTGAAGTCGACAAATCTCATTTCTTTGACCCCAAATACGACCCAATAGGGATCAGGATAGATAAATCAAGACTGAACGACATAGGAAATAAAATCATGTTACTGCTTTTAATTTTAGGGCCAGTTGTTATGGCAACTATCATCTACCAGATTGCTTAACACCAATATGCATTGATCGAGACGACGAGTTTGGGCATTACACCTGTAGTATCCATGGTAAAATGACTTGCTTACACGGATGGAAGGATATTACTTCGAACTGTACAAAATGTAAGTATTCTCTTTTGAACGATATTGTCTACAACAAAGGCTGCTTTTTCATAAAGAAATCATCCAGAAAGAGTTTGGAGTTCATTTCATAAATGCGCTTTATATACTTTATATTCTTTCTTCTGTTTAGTGGGGAACATTTTTAAAATCATCCCTCGCATTTTAAATTCCATAGTTGTGTCAACATAAGTTTATACTAAAGTATAGTTCATACACTGAATAGTTTAAAATCCAACCTATAAATCTTTTCGCAGAGCTGTGTATTTAGACTACCTCCCTTTTCTAGCAAATGTGTCAAGCAGCATTTCCAGCGCACCAATCACAATACGTTCGATAAAAACTTCCATCCAATCATATAAAACATCACAGGTGACCAGCCAATCAAACGTTTTAGAAACAACGTCGATCCAATCAAAAACACTTACATTTAACACTAAGAGGTCGCATCATACACTAACGCCGTCTTACGGAAACTCTGCTAAAACTAACGTCTTCGAAACGATGACAGCTTTTAGTTCGCCGTTGACTTCTACACGTACGTCAATTAGCGAAAAAAAGACTAGAAGTCCCACTCTATCGTGGACTCGCTTTCACTTAAGAACACTTTTAAGTAAGGTCTTAACAATACGATCAACAACTGTCGTACGGTTTTTTCAGACGTCAACATTATCTGAAACACCGTCGACAAGTTGTACGGCAACACCAGCCACGTCACCAATCAAAACAAAACACATGGACACATCAACGCATATAACTTCTTCTAGCAATGTTAAACGAACGAGTAAATGTTCGAAAACCGTTCTGTACGTAACTTCTTCATTACGGACGCCACCTGTTCCTTCCCGAGATGTAACGACAAGTAAAACATCATCTTTAAATACAGCATCATTTCACTTCAAAGGCAGTCGCATAAGTCAACATGTCGCCACATCTGCCTCCACAAAACAAGAGAAATCTTCGTTGATAAAATCAAGATCGAAAAGCCGCTCCGTCATATTAACTTCGTCAGTTTATTCGACATATATTCCACCAGTCGTCCGACAAAGTCGCGACATTAAAATCAACGTCAACTATTTGCTGTTGGTGCTTACTATCGTTGCGATCATGTTGGTTGTTTTGCTAGCCATTTGTTTGACTTGCCAAAGACGTCAGTAAGTAGCCATTATTTGAGTCACTTTATTTAATGAGTTTTGAGTTTTCTCAACAAAGCTTGCCTGAGATAAGATAGGAACCACGTGGTCAAATGATTTAAACCGAACTTTATAAAAGCTTAGTTCGACTACATATTAATGGTAATCTCTACCTTCACTGTTTGACGTAAAAACTTTACAAACTTATAAGTTTAGACTAGACACAATATTTGTAGAAATAGTTGCTTTAAATTGCCTAACAACGTCATATAACCAATGCTTCATCCAGTAAACGACAAATTAGCAAATGCTTAGACCAGGTAAACAAGTTTAAAATGCACTAGCCGCCATTTCTAGAATGGCTGTACTGTACAATCCACGCCACAGTCCGGGGTGGTTTGAACTTGAGAAAACGGGATATGCTTGCATCAGCAAAAATCAGTACCATTTCAGACCGTATTTTTAACAACTTTTCATATACAATTTTCTTATCCTAGAATTCGCAAGCGATTGAAGCAACACGAAGCACAAATAGACGAATTAATTTTACGCAGTTGGTCTTTAACCAACATGCGCAAAGAACGCACTTCAACAGATTTGTCTTTGGATGGGAACGCACAAAATATCCATGACAGAAATCAAGAAATATTAGACACACCAGGAGGAGAGTTTTTTGGCTTTGTTAATCAAATGTTTAAACGAGACACACAAAGCGAGTTAAACGTCGAAAAGACGCAACACGCGTCGAATGATTACAGCAAAAGACCGTCTATCGGTCCAAGCAAATCACCGAGTGGCGTTGAGAAACTGCAAAAACAAAATAAAAATAAAACGAAAAATAAAAGAACTGAGCTTTCTTATAACCAAGCTATCATTGAGAACGCAGTTGCTAGCAGGGACAAGGAAAATACAGTAAACCCCAGAAAACATGAGCCAACTTCTGCTCCACCACCAGCACCGCCCCCACCTCCACCCCTACCGCCCGTATTACCACCCTTATCCAGCGACAATCCGAAACCTAACCGTTCAAGTACTCTCCCAGTAAAACAGCCACCGCTCAAATCACCATTCGATTCAATGTTGGATGAATTTAGAGAGCGAAGCAACTCTCGAAAAGCTACTACACTGAATCGAGAACACGAGAAAAACGAAGAAATCCAACTCAAAGAACGCTCTGTGACGTTAGGAAGAGAGGTGCCTAGAGATAAACTTATCGATGAAATACCGAGAGAGAAATACGCTCAAAATCGTTTATCTCGAGGAAACGGATACATCCCAGAAGAGAAGTACAGTGATAAAAATATAGAAGAGAATGAATTTCTTGGATTTCACAATAAGTTATTCGTTATGCAACCGTAATAGCAGAAGACAGTGGGATAAGTGCAATTTGCATGCACGAGTAGCAAGAAAAACGGCTCAGTGTGTCGTAATTTTGAATTAGTATTCAGAGCTTAAGTTTGCACATACAACTGACGACTTGTAAATTTTCTTATAATTTCAGCAATGAACTAAAAAGCCAAAATCACACATTTCTTGAAAAGAAAAACACCGATCGAAAAAATTTTGTCTGCAAATAAATAGTGCTATTAAGATAGGGTTTAACAAGCCAACGACAGTCTGTAGATGAAGGTTTATCATGACATATCCGTTTTTTTTTATTCTCTATACTATGTAGCCGTTTGTAGTGTAGCGGGTTCGTCTGCGAGCCGCAGATGGAATCACGCAACCTCGACCCCTCGGGCTGTTTGTTCTTTTTTATAACGAGACGACGAGACGAAATCTTTTTCTTTCTTGCCGTCTCGATATCAAGAAGAGAAAAAAAGCCCTGGGATCAACTTCGAGGCAGTGTGTTGGGAATGCCCAAAGTAGTAGCTCTAGTAGTAGTTCAATTTCACAACAACAATTATTCCTTACACGAATTTAAAATTTAAAATTAAAAACATATTCGTTCATACAAAAATAAAGAAAATTATGTTAAAAAACCGTCAGCATGATTGGATTCCATCCAACATAGAACAGAACCACAACTATTAACCGCTCAGGTAATGCGTCCCACCAAATCCCATATAGTAATCGGAATAATCGGATTTACAACCGGAATATTTCATGCATTTCTGTTTTTACCTTATAGGTTACTATGATAACAGCTTTCTTCAACTCTTAAGTTCAGATTCCTTAACAGCCATTATATGATCGATTTCTTGAGCATGCGCGTCTGTAAGTTGTTGAATCTAAAGGAAATCGTTTACAATTCACCATAGCAACTATGTTAATACCAAAACAAAACTATGTATAATACAAAATTGATCTGAATTTTTTTGTTTACTGTTTCAATCAGGTCTTCAAATGTTAGAGGTTCGTTTTTATAGACCTCTCTTAAAGAAGTAAGATAATTAAGAAATTCGAAGCGACGTTTTCCTCCAGAAAAATAAATTATATTAATTAACGTGTTTTCAATAGGACAAACATTCAGAACATTCAGAACATTTTAGGCTTTAACCTGCAGGGGAAAATTAAGTATGCTCAAACGCTTCCTTAAATAAACAAACAAACAAACAAACAAATAAAAGCCAACCTGCTTCTCGATCAATCTCAAGTTATCTTTAGAAACACTATCTTTTGTTTTTCTTAAGTCGGTCATTCCTTGTTGCCGAACTTTACGCAAAGCTACTTTAGACTTCTCCGCTGCAGCCTTAGAAAGTTTTAATAAGTTCTCTTTATACTCTGACGACGCACTAGAGGTTAAAAACGAAGTAGGGTTACGTTACTGTAACGTCTAAAAAACAGTGGTATAAATAACTCTCGATAACTCGAAGTCTCACGGGACCTTAACATAAAGTTTGACCTACATTAATCCCAAAAATTTAGGCGAATATAGTTTCGGCGGAAAACTTCGGCGAAAAAAAATTTCGGTCAAAATTTTATAAACACAAGACAACATAAAAAACAATGAGAAAATACACAAAAAAAACAACAACAAAAATTCAATTAAACTGTGTACCCTAACCAGTTTTCTTATTCAAACAAATTTGATTTGATTACAAACAATGCTTACAGGGATATAGGTATCTTTATGGTTGCACCATCGAGTTTAGGATTGAGATCCAGACCAGTAGCGTGAATCGATGTCATCAATTGTTTTTGCATCTAAACATAACAAGAGAGTCTTTCAAAACATGCTTTTTTGGCTTAAACACTGAAAATAGTATCAAGTGGTCACTGAAATAAGATTCAGAAGAGTGCGTGATACCCAGGTGGGGAAACTTCCTCAAAATGTTTCATTGATCAACATAAACAAGTTGTGTCAATTTTACAGTTATTCGATCAGAATTCATTTTTAATTCCGTTTTGAAGGTATACAGTAGAGGTATATATATAACGGTGGAGTTAAAGGGGAACAGTGGTTTGGAAAAAAAATTAATTAACTTTTCGTTCAGAGACAAAGAACAACATTAGTATCAATATAAAAAAAGAGTTTTCAAAAAATAATGTATATTGAGCAAAAAACAAGCATTTAAAAATTTCCATTTTTGAGTTCACAGTTCATTTTTTGACGTAATAGATGCGTATCGGTAGTGTCGTTTTGCTGTTATGTGTAAATTATAATTTATTATATAAAAATGTACCTCAATACTATAACTATGAGAGGAAAAGTCTAACGCAATTATTTCGTCATAGAGTAAAAAAAGATAATAAAAAACACATTTCTGTTGTCATCTCATCATAATCTTTCATTTCAACCAAAACAACAACAACCAAATTTTGACCTTTGTTCCCCTTTAAGCAATATCCAATAGCTCGTGACGGACTTAACAGAAACTAAATATTCTTCAGAAAAAATTGCCATTACAAATATCAATCAAGCTTCAGTAGCTATAAATCGTACAGCCCAAATGAACAAAAACTTACATTGTTTACACCCTCCATCATGGGTGTTATTGTGAATTGCTTACCATCGGACGTAACTTGAGCAACTTCATATAAGGGAGTGTTTTCTCCGTCAATTTGTACACGTAGATCGTCCAGCAACCCTGTTCAGTAGAAGCAAATAACAACACTACAAAGTAGCAGTTTTCGCGCGCTAATAATATTCGCGAGCTATAATTATTTTCGCGGATTCTCTTATAAAGAGAATACTATAACCGCACCAAAATTTCTGGCATAATTCCTTTCTAATCAGGTATATTTTAACTAAAAATATCTGAGAGCTCAGAATTATTACGCTCGGCCTAGTGAAGTTAATTCCAGATTTGCACCTGCCACAGTACTCTTGCTTCGAAATTCATTTTTGTTCTGTATAGAAATAAAAAAATATCCAACCACTATTTAACTGAGACATATATAAATATTCAATTTGTAATGTCTTTATTAGTAGTACAAATTTTCGTTCTTATTTTTTATCGTCCGAATGTCTGTTTTAGGCGTTTAGTAATACTTTTAGAATTCAACAAGTTTAGGAGAATTTAGTAAACAATCGAAAACGTATAAAAACCATGTCATATTTAAAGGAATTTCGACAAACATCAAATCTTTCCTGAATTGGAAAGAAAAAAAGAGATGTCTTAGGATAAACAATTTTAGGAGTAATCAATATTTTTGGTTCAAATTTTAGTTTGATTACCAATTTTTAAAGGTTATTTAGGATATTTTGGTAGGTGTGGCTACTCTTCATATTGATTTGTGGACAACTACTGATTTCCAGCACCTGTCATTCCGTTCTTAAAAAAAGACACTGACAAACAAACAGACAGACAGGCAGACAAACAGACAGACAGGCAGACAGACAAAAAAACAAACAAAAAACTAACCTGACGTTAGTTTCGCAGCATATTTCTGTTTGAAATCTTTTTGCAGTTTTTCAACACAAGCTTTCATTTCTCGTTTCATTTCATGTAAGTCAATCACACCTTCAGCTAATGAAGTGTCTAATTTCAATGAAGATGAAGATGTCGCTTTTTGTGCCTTCTTGGCTTGAAGAGAAAAACAAGCATGCATCAGTTATTATTTCAGGAAGAAATAAAATGAAGATTTCTAATAGAACCTTTATCCAGCTTTTACCAACTAAAATTGGTTGGCTGGTAAAATTAGGAAACAAAATTTAAAGAGTTTTTGGTCTATTTTATTAAAATCTGTAAGATAATTCTGTGCTTTCCTGAAAGAAATTAGAAGGTATTAGAACCAACTTAACTAGAACTTAACCCGACTGATAGAGGCTGCATCAATTTTTACGGAATTTTAATGAAATCAAGAAATTGGACATTATCTTAAACTTCAAATTTACTAAACGAACTAGAATAAATAAACCTACCAGGACATTCAAAGTTAAAGAGAATATTTTTAGATTTTCTGATAAAAGTTTATCACCTTCTTCCTGGAGAATATCAATTGGCTGAACATTATCAACAATTTCCACAATTTTACAAACCCCTCCTGTTATGTTTTGACCCAATGAACTAATCAAGAGCGAAAAATAAAAAACACACTACAACACTACAACACTACACATTAGCACCAAATAGTTTTCTAGGAAACGAAATATTCTTCTTTTAGTAGCAAAACCCCGCCAGCCTACCTTTCTTGGTTTTCATTCTTTTTAAAAGAATCAAGCACCCGCAACCATTCTGTTGAAACATCACATTACCACGTTTACAAAGCAATCCAACATATTCCATGGAACTAAAATGGCGTGAGTAATCTCTCTGCAATATGTTAGATGATTTGATAACAGTGGAGCCAACGGTTGATGTTCGGTTAATGTGTTTTTGTAAAGTAAGATTTCCAAGTCTGTGGATAAACCGAATGACAGACATGTTTCTACTGAGAAAATTAAAGAAATTATGCGTATACGAAACAGTGCAAAGTAAAGTTCAATACCCGTCACGTGACAAATACAATACCAGTCATGTGACAAATAAATAATTCCAGCATGTCAAATACAAACTTATTTTCATAAAAGAACCTCTCAAAAGGTTTTCTACAAAAATTCAGAGTCTACTAAACGACTAAAATATAAATATTAGAAAAGAAAAAAATTGTATTTGGTGACATTGATTGACATTGACATTGACAGCAGGAATTCATTATGTAACATTTACAAAAAAAAAAAATAGGCTAGCAAAAGGCCATTGAAAATGGCAAAAAAACCCACAAATATGCAATCATCAGATACAAGAATACTAAAACACAACAACAAGTAAAAAATTTGTTTTTTGGTTATTTTTGTTTATTTTGTTTATTTACATGTACGAGATAAAAATAGGACTAAGCATAAGTTGAGGCCAGATAAATAAAAAATTATATTTATAACTAACTTAAGGTTGATAATTTTTTGTTGTGAATTAACTGAGTTTCACAGACTTCTCAAATATGGCAGCAACGTTCACTGAAGAAGGAGATAAAGCGATTTTCAAAATATTGCTATTTCGTGTCATGTTTCCATGACAATTTAAGAATCACGAAAAAGTAGAAAATAACCAAAGAAGTTTTTCCTAAAAAATTTAAAGGTATACACACAATAAGAATTAATACTTAAGATCATCTGGCCACCATTTTGGTTTTTTTACATCAACACGTATTTCATCATGTGCTTGTATATGAAACTCTGTATTATCATTAAGCGCTTCTTTTAGTCTCATTAAACCAATTCCATATTCACCATTATGTCCTATTACTTTCCCTACTCGTTTTTCTTTCTGATTAAGTACGAGACAACCAGGTGTTGCCATGACACTGTTAGTGAGAAATCTCAAAGGCATTATTCGTTTCCGTATAACTCCAGTGTGATGTGCACGAGCAACCAATTCCTGACCAATGTAACAGCCTTTGTTAAAACTTACACCATTTAAAAATGCAATATTATGTTCTAATGGTATGGCATTGTCAACTTCAGCTACACCTTCAGATATTCCAAGTTTATACCTCGTTTCAACATAGTTGTCTATTGGTTCCACATTAACATCTGTATGCGTTTTTAAATTTTTCAATAAGTCATCTGTGTTTGTTCTCGTTAATATCCTGTGTCCAAGATGGGGCAGGCGGGGATCCATGTATAGAATTCCAATGTTGATTTTATTTATGTTTTGATGTTCAGAAAACAAACAATAAGTCTCCACGTCTTGTAACTTTTCAAATTTGACTTTTGATCTGAACTTATACCTCTTTAACAGTTGTGTAATTTTCTCCACAGCTTCTGTGTCACATTCAACTAGGTACTCGTTTTCCTCTCCATTGTATATCAAAACGTCACATTCTACTCGCCCTTGAACGTTTAACACCATAGAATAAATAACGTTGGTTTTAGATAGCAAAGCCATGTCATTCGTCAACAAACCTTGTAACAATTTTAAACTGTCCCTTCCCTGAACTTGAACAACTGACCGGTGTGAAAGCGGCACCAATCTCATACATGTAGATTCTGTAGAGAAAGCATTTGTGTAATTGCTAACATGTACACGTGGTGAGAATAACATACGCCAACTAGGTTTGAAATATTTTACAAATTGTAACATCTTTTTTCTGCTAAAATTGAACAAAAAGCGTGATTTAAATCTATTGCCTGTAGAAATGTTTTGCTGAAGAAAGCAATAACATTCTTCACTGCATTATTTTATTGCTCAAACATTAAAGCCTGAATATGTCATAAAATATATATGACATATTCAATATATATGTATTATATATATAATACTACATGGTATTTATTCTTATAGCATAATGTTAAAAACAGAGTATAAAGAAAACAAGTTAGGTATTATCCATGAATCACCTCAGATAAGAAAAAAAACAAAATATGAGAACAAATATTTAATTGATATGTATTTCAGGCTATCTGCAAGCTTTGAAACAAGAAAGGGATGTCTTTGAATATTTAGAAGACAAAAAAGCAAGTTGTGTGTGATAATAGGTATTAAAATTATTAATATTTTTTTCCTGTTTTCGTATATATTTATTAGAGATTTTTAGGGTCAGGAGATTTTCCTACGGTTGGCCTAGAGATTTTCTTAAGTTTGGTTACAGAAAAAAAATTAGATAAGACTAAGCGGAATAAATATTTTTTAAAAGGAAAGCCAGTGAAACTTATCACACACATATTAGAAACAAACAAGTAATTGACGTAACTTTGAATATCTTTCCAAAAAAATGATTACACATAAACTATCAAGTCTAAAAATTAAGTCAAACAAAAAGAGAATATATAAATATAATAATAAATACTACACCTATATATTTTTTATTAAAATTAGTGCCGAAATGATTGCAAGAAAATTCTTCTGTTATTTTTAATTTCCATTCCTACTAAAACTAAATTCCTACAATTCCTTCCTAAATAAATAGAATGGTTCTGGTGCCTTTTTAGAGATTAAACTTTTATATCCCTGTGAAAAAAAATTTAAGTTGACATTGGCTTTTGTTTCATTTTGCAGGAAATTTAGAATATCATTTTTGATCCAATTGGTGCAAACTATTTCTATAAAGGTTCTTGGATTAGCAGCTTTCGATTTGTATCAAAACCAAACATATTTAAATTCAAGCAAGTATTTGCAGGTTTTCAACCAATCTGTGCATGTGTAATGTGTGGAAGAAAATAAATGAAATTAAAATAAGGAACACTCCTTATCGTAACAAGCACACCCACAACTTGTATTATAAAAGAAACACACAAAAGTTTGTTAAAATGAGTTAAAAAGCTTATCAAAACAAAATAAATGGCTATAATTTTCAGGTAATTTCAGGTAATATCAAGGGTATATCACTGTGACAGTATTAAATCACTCAACAATTTTAGAAACTCATCGACATCGTTAGACCCAACATTCAAAATCAACGAACAATGATGCGAGATCCAATTTCATCTTCACTACTATTAGCCTAAGTCACACAGAATTAATTAATTAATCTAGTTCAATTAATTAATCTGTAGTGTGATCATGGGAGTTTTCAAATAATTAATCTTCATCTGATGAATCCATGTAATGAATCAAAAAGATTCATTACATGAAGTAATTAATCTGAATTTTCTATTGGATTGAATGAAGAAATAGTTTGCTGAAGTCACAAAGTTTAATCATTTTTCAGATTCGTCATTACATGTGTAATAAATTTACCGTAATTACCCAGATTCATCAGATTAATTAATTAATCAGACTTATTAATTAATTCGGCTGTGTGACTTAGGCTATTTACTCTCCTTTACATGCATAAAACATTTGAAATGAATGAAATGCTGAGTGTGAGTTTCGAAAAAAGTGAGCAGCTTGTGGTTTCCTTTGAAATAATATTATTCTGACGAAAAAATTGGTCTACTAAAATGAAACCAGTTTGATTTTATTAGATCAATTTTTGAATAATGATTTGTGTTTTTACGTCATTTTAGTATTATCGTTCTATTACTTTTTATACACAACAATTTTAGATCAATTTTATTTTGAAAATTGATCCGCAAAATTGTTCTGTCTATTCGTCCAATTATATCAAAATTGATTACTGTGACTTTGAGAAACAAATTGATAATCAACAAACTTTCTTTTTTTTACAGGAAATTGTTGTGGAGTGGAACTAGCCTTTAATATTTTGTTCTATTTTAAAAAATGCAAACATTCTTTTAAACTATGTTGGTGTACATTGTAATTATCAGCTGGGTTGGTATGATAACAAAAAAATATCCATACTCTGTCAAAAGATGTTTAAGATCAATTTCAAACAAATTCAAAAATGAATATAGCAGTTCGTTAATTTAGGGAAATTTCCAGCTTATGTACTACAAATCCTTGCAAACTGGACCAGTATACAGTTGTGGATAAAATGCATTTTAAATCAATGTTAAATAAAATGGAAATATCTTGAAAAAACAAATCAAGGTTAATATATAATATATGTATAAGCACATTTTAAACTTTTCCATTTGCCCATTTATTAAATAAAAGAAGCTAAATTCTAATTTTCTTTTTCTTTTGGGCAAATTTCTTCTTGTTAGAAGTAGATTTAAATCCAACTTTAAGTTTTCCTGGTCTAGGACCTGAAAAGACACCATCCTTCAGATCAGCTTGCTTTTGTAATTTCAACTTCTTCGCATTTTCTTTCTGTTCTGCAGTCTCATGTCTCCTTTTCACAGGCATTCTTCCAGACGAAGCAACAAATTTTGTAGGTGCTTCACGCAAGCCGAAACTTTTCGCCACATGTCCCAGGTGAAGAAATTTAACATGGAAAATATCTTTCTGCGTTGTGGGGTAGGTAGTATAACTCTGAATGTACGACTTGTATGCTCGTATTGCTTTTTGGTGCAACTCATCTGTCGTTACAAGATACTCTTCAATGCAATTTTGCAATGATGTAGCAGCCTCCTCTATTTTTAGCTCATTCTTAGAACCCTTTAAAAGCTTTTTTTTATCCATGAGATAACCCAATATGTCAAACAATTTCATTTCCGACAAAACTACGCCAGAGTTCGTAAGCATGGTGACATAATTAATTTCTGAAGGCAAGATAAACAGCAAAGATTTTCCTTTTTCACCAATACGAGCAGTTCGCCCAACTCTGTGCAGATAATCTTCGGTCTGTGTTGGGCAGGAATACTGAAAGATCCAGTCAACACCTTTAATATCCAATCCTCTAGCTGCAACATCTGTAGATAAAAGGACCCCATGTTCCAAAGATTTGAATTTTTCGAAAGCCTTTAAACGATCTGGCTGTGGCATGTCACCATGAAGAATTTGAATTTTTTTAGCAATATCACCTGTGATAATAAAATACTTGGCAAGGCTCATCCTAACTACAGCTAAAAGAAACTTGACAGTCATAATATTTGGCGCAAACACAATCATTTTACTCTTCTGCTTGTTTAAAAACACCTTGTAGGCAATAAAACTCAGTAAAGAGACTAAACGTAACTTCGCTGGAACAGTTACATAATACTGTTGTAAAGAGTTTGGCATCACCAATTCCTGTTTCTTTAATGGATCCTTTTTGCTATGCTTTTTTGAATTTTCTTTTTCGGTATCTATGAAAGCAGCATTTTTTAAACTCACTGATGCAAGGTCCTTTATATCACTGCTTAAAGTTGCAGATAATAAAACGGACTGTCTTGGAACTGAAATTCCATTGTCAAAAATAGTAATGATTTCCCTAATTGTCTTTGCAAAGCCCATATCCAATAATTTATCAGCTTCGTCTAGAACAACAACACAGACTCTCGATATATCTAAACATGCAGTTTCTTTTAAGTGATACGCAAGACGACCAGGCGTTGCTATAATGATATTAACACCCTTCCGTAGCCTGCCTTTTTCAGATTTACACTTCTCACCCCCGATAAGCATTCCAGGGACAATCGATATACAGCTTTTGCATAAATCTTGTATAACGTTGAATGCTTGAAAAGCAAGCTCTCGTGTCGGCACAATAACAACAGCATATGCTCCATCTGACCGACTAACTGCAGGAACAAGCTTACTCAACTTATCAACAATAGGAATAGCATAACACATCGTTTTACCAGAACCTGTTGGAGATTTAATCATCAGGTCCTGCCCTTGCAACAATGTTGGTATGGTTAATTTTTGTACATGGGTCAGGGTTGAAAACTTAAATTGCTCTTTCAGGTTACCCTTCAACCTAGGTCCAATTAACAAATCATCCACGTTATCTGAAGTAAACACAATTTTTTGCAGGTTACTTTTTGCACTTGATTCAGGAAGTGTAGGTATGTCTGGGTTTTTATTGAACAAGGTAGAAATTGGGGTAAAATCTTTTGGATCAATGTACTTCCTTTCTTTTGCTTTCCTACCATCTTTAATCTTTGACTTGCCAGTGGATTCAGGTGCAGATGACCTTTTACCTGGAACTAAATGTTTCTTGTTAATTTCCTCAGCCCTATCTATGCTTGCTTCAATTGATTTTTTCTTGGGTTTTTCCACAAATGGTGTCAAGTTTAACACAATACCATCATCATCTGCCATCACTGTAATATTGCTAAAATACAGAAAAAAGAATATTGAGGAAGGTTAAATTTGCAAAGATAACACTTTGGAATGTGAAATAGTCAAGAATGCAAAGAAAATGAAACCCCAGATAAATATTGTAACGTAACTGTATATATATACTTCTGAATAAAACTGCATGTTTTTTTAATTCTTTACAAAATTTTCCCTATAGTTTTCCCAAATGTTCGTGGTGTTCCAGTGTTCTCAATTCCATTAAATGGCTATTTCCCAATTAGAATTTATCCTAAATTTCTAAATTCCTAATAAAGCTTATTCCTCAAGAATATGGCATTTCTTTAACCCATTTTGTTTTTTTTAATTAATAAAAGAATAATATTTTACTAATACCTTAAGCCACCATTTTAAAGAGTTGCACACTTAAAAGACCAAAAAATCTTCTTAAAGATATAGCAGTAAAACTTATTTCTGCTTTTTCTGAATTAGGAGCATATATACACATGGCGCTACGGTAACGATTTGTTGTTTTTAATTGAGAAGATGAAATCATTATCTTCCCTGAGATACATGGTAAAGGAGGTACCCTATCCAAAATCATTATTGGCTCATGAAATCATAAGATTGCTTTTTCTCAGTTTTGATTCCTTATTGTCTCAGTAAAAAATCTATCATGAGACAAAATTATCAAATTATAATACCTTAAAAATCAATTTTGGCTCCATTTTATTTACAAGTTAATAATAAATCTCATGGCTACATGAACAGCTCTAATTAATTAACAAAATTCCTATGTCACTCAAAACGAAACTCGTGTTTTGAAAGCCAAGATTGCAGACATGTTGGGATAAATTTTTTTTTGCAACTTTAAGGTGACTTATTTGGCAAGGATGTAAATTTAGAGCAAAATAATTTTTCTTATCATTACATTAAAGTGAGTTGATTTAGGGATCTACAATTATGTTTTTAGTCAAAGTGATGTTTAGGACTTTTGGGTTACAAGGTTTGATGTTTTGCTGTTAATAAACACCTATGTCACTATAACAGGCATGTTTAGCCCATACAATTCTTGTTTTGGTTGACAAAGTAATGTTGACACTCTTTGTTTTTCTGACATAGTAAGTTCCCATGGGGTTCTCAGATAAAGCATTGATGCTTTACTACAAACAAAAAGTATCTGTTTTTTAAAAGCTTTTTTGCCGTTTTGGGGTGAGTCAACACCCTCATAAAGAACAAACATTATTTTATCAAGATCCAGAAGCATTTAGGGATAATATATATACAGAATGGAAACGGAACATTGAACCATAACATTTTGCGAATTCAGAACCCAGATTTTATGGTTTTTTTTTCAGTAAAACAGAAATTGTTTCCGACTTTAGAAAATGTTTCTGTGTTTGACTGGGGGTAAATTAGCTTTGAGGCAGAGGTAAATTTAAGAAGAACTTCAGTAGTGACAGAACCCCTGAAATACACCCCGGTTCCATATAATATTTTTAAGTTTATTGGTTGCTAGGGCTTTCTATTGGTCAAAAAATTATAATGCAGAAACACAACGTCTCTTGCAAAAAACAGAAAAACTGAAATTATATAGTTTCTGTATTTGGAAACTATTTCTGATTTTTTCACAAAAAATGTTTTCAAGCATGGAAACTGGTTTCTCAACATGAAAACTGTTTCCGTATCTGTACCCTATCCCAAACTAATAAGGCAGACAGTAAACAACGCTATACCTGACCAATTTAATACTTTTTTCTGAAAGTCTACGTTCAAGTTTAAAGGTTGCCTCCGACCTTATCACAAGTTAATCTTAATCGAAAGAGATCATTAAAACATTACCGAAAAAGTATTATTTAATTAAAAACACGCTTCAAAAACTTGTATAAAACATCATGACGTCACAAGAGCCAAAGGTACACTGCAGTCTTGCAGCATGAAAACTGCGAAGAGAGATTAACTATTTAATTTTTTTGCTATCCTAATTCTAATTAGCTTTAAAAAATATTATATTTTAAATATCGTAAACATGGTTTGGTGTAAAATAGGATGTAAAAATTCACAGAGCAAAAAATCAAAAGTTATATTTCTTTAAATTGCCAAAGGATATAAATAAAGTGGAAAGTTCTGTTGAAAGTCACTGTTTTGATCAGTCGATTGAGATGCCAAATCATCTTATCATATTTTGCAATCACATTCTGAATCGTGCAATATTGATATCGAGGAAAAAGAAATCCATGTCGATTTTGATGTATATGTAAATTGTCGAAACGCAAACGGAACCCTGCTGTTTGCGCAATTATGGAATGCAAGGATTTTTTTATACTCGAAGCGCTTAGTAGCGAAAAAGGTGAAGAAAGAAGAAACGTATTTTTTTGCGTGACATGGTTTACGTGGATAGTCACATGCAGAGACAGAGAGAAGGATTGCCCACCTGGAATAAAACGAGCCTTCGTCACACCGGTCTGAAGACCCTGTGGAGAGCAAATTGTAGAAAACTCAATTAAATTCTCACGAATAACATAACTTTTTATTTATTTATTTATTTTTAATTTGTATGTAGCTATTCATATTACACTGTCTACATAATGGAAAATCAACAAATTTTTTAGCTCCGAATCGTCGATCTTTGATTAACATTTAATCTTCAAAACATATTAAGCAAACTCTATAAACGTTCAGTCAGCGTAAGGCATTCTATGATTCTTTGGTGTCTGTGACATCAATTATTCAGCCATTATGAATTTCAAAGTTCGAGAAGAAGCGTGAGCATGATAAAGTCACATGAAGAGAGGTAGCACAAAATTTAAAAGTTTATTCACAATTATTTGCTGTACTAAACTTTTCTGTAAAATACGAATGTTATTTTCTTAAATATTTATATGAATAGAACTAAATTAGGTAGCATCAATATAACGTCGGAGGCAACCTTTAACAAACTACAGTCTGTTTGTTCAGTTGTTAAACTTGGACCCCTGGGCTTTTTCTCGTATACATGCATGGGCTGGGAAGTCAGGCTTGGAATTTTCTAGGGGCAGGCATATTTTTGTTTACAGTTAAATTCTAAGTGTTCCAGGATATTCTTGGTATTTTCAGAGAGCTATTCACAAGGATATATAGAAATACAACAACACGCAAGAAAAGACAAAAAAAGATAAAACGTCAGTGACAAACATTAAACGCACAGCAACGTCAGGCATCTTGAAGAATGATTTCACATGTGCATAGAACAAACTCTTTACCCGGGATCTTTGCGGTCCTCGGTCTGGTATTCTTTCCTGCACCCCCTTGTTGCGCATATTATACTAGCGTCCCACCGAAGTTGGTCTCTAATATCCATTTAAGAAAAGATTATCATTTACCAGTAAAATCTTCTTCCAGAAGTACAAAATCCTCGAGAATAACACGCTTGCAACATGGTCAAATTTGATAAGCTAGATTTTAGACAACAAAAGCCGCAACAACTTTCAACTCGTCGCATCAGGAGCATGTGGTATATAACGCCGAGCTTCGGAGTTTCGGAATGACGGAACAACAGAATTTATAATAAAGATTCTTTGGAACTTTCACTTCCCTAACTTCCCTAACATTCAATTAACTAAATTGCGTGAGAATGCTGTAGGACATAATACCAAATTCAAATAGTAAAGATTACCGTTAGATTCTAGATTATAATTTAAAAAAAAATTGAATTGGTTATGAAAATATATAATTTTTACCCATTTGACAACATTTTCAGTATTTCTCTTTTATTATTCTTTCTTTCTTTTTTGTTTTGTTTCTGTTATTGCTTTCTGTACCAGTTTTTTTTTTCAAAAATGAAGCAGTTTTAAAATTTCGACCAAAACTACAATCCCCAAATAGAATGAGACAATGGCACTTTTTAGCCATTTTACAAAGTTAGCAAAGATATAAATTCGCCAACTTCGATCCCAGGACCTGTTATCTCTTTTTGCATATCGGACGGCGAGACGAACATCTTTGATTTTCGCAGATTTTTAATTCATGCACTCGTGTCTCGTTTATTCGGAATTTTATTTTCCTAGTCTTTGTTTTTTCGTCAGACCTATCAATAAGCGCAGCGGCGATGAGAGACAAAAAGTCCTGGGAACGAAGTTGATAAACTCGCGAATTCTCCACAGCCTACCAGCGTGCTTCTTTTTCAGATGCTTGGGTTAGATAGGCACCGTTCAAATTGCGCTGGCCGCACTTTTTAGGTCGTCTGCTTTACGGAATAATCCACGTTAGGGACCCACAAAGGATCCTAAATTTGAGAAAGATGTTCATACTAGAGTCAGCAACAATCAACATATTTTGAGAGTTTTGGTCTAACCGAAACCTAAGATCCTAGATCCGCTATAAATATTTGACAAGTAAACTTTGACACGTGTTCGCGCTAGATTTTGTGAAAAACGTAAAAGTAAGTAAGTAAGTAAGTAAGTAAGTGTTATATTTCTCCTATACAACAAGCTTTGTACATCTGTGTCAAAAATACTATGTATACATATTTAAATATTTAACCTCGTCCCCCCAGGGCATCTTGTGTCTCTTCTAACATCGGACGGCGATACGAAGAGACAACCGGCGCTGGGAACGAGGTTGCGTAAAACGGTGTTTAAGTGGCAAAAATCAACATTTTGGAGTCACTATCGATTTTAGGATGCTTTCTTTATTATATCAAATTTTGTCGAAAAGAGAAACACGCTCCACCAGTCAGTAAGCCAGATCTGAGAAACCACCCAGGGCACATGCTACAACAAAAACGACGCTTCGTACGAACGAGAAATTTAATCTTAAATGTCAACCTTGGACGGCGATTTTTATAATGACCCTGAGGCCTGTTTTAAAAAGTCATTCTCTCCTTTGGAGCGTAATTTAGATATTTATGCTGAAATTACACCAAGAATCTATATACCAAATGACATGCAAAGAATGTATTGTATGACACATCATCTTTAGCTCCAAGGGACCATCATAAGCAAAAGCTCCTGGGAACGAAATTGTACGTGTATCATGCAAAAACAAAACAGTCATGTCATCTGTATTATATTACACAGGACACAGTTTTCGTGTTATTATAAGAGATATACATCTTCTATTTTATATACATCTCTAAACAAAAAGAAATGATACATAGAACCTTCCCGCAACAGAACATAGGATGTCAATACAAGATTGTATGAAATCCTGTCATGTCAAAAAGGCGGACTAAGAGTAGTCTAGTGAACTAAACTTATCATTTTTCCCTTTTTGATATTTTTGATGAGAGAAGGCAATAACGAAAGCAGGAAAGAGAGACAGGTATCCTTTCTAGACTAAGAGAGGAAAGACAGCAATTTGGGCATCGTACAAGGTTGCACAAGAAAAGAATTATCGTAACTGCCATGAAGGTAGAAATAAATACCTCCATGGTAATACGGAACAGAAGGTAGCTACTTTCACACAAAATCAAAGAAACCATTCATTCCATAACAGGCACAGTATTCATTTGCCACTTGTGTCTCAACCTCGTCCCCAGGGCTTGTTAGACTTTTCATATTTGGACGGCCTTAAAAAGCCTAACAAGCCCTGGGAACGAGGTCGACTTGTGTCTGAAATAGAACCATTTGTATTTAAATCGGTATTCACCGGCATTCAAACTACTTAACGATGAAGGAAAGGATAAATACATAATATTATTCAGCGTCAGTAACAAAAATGTATTATATTTATATTAAGTGTTTCTTTCTTTAAAAATTCTATTGGAGGTACGCAATATTCTCTTTTTGCATTTCAACTGATTCTTCATACTTGAGATGTAACGTGCGATGTTTGTTGGTCCTATAATATATTTTGAAAAATAAAAATTGGAAGATATAATATTTATAACACGCCACTTTTGTTACATGAAGCCCTGATATGAAGCAGACAAGATATAGGGAAACACATTCCAGATATTTGCTTTGTAATTATCAGACAGTCAGTGAAAATCGAACAAACACTGTTACGCAAAATGGTAACCGCAGTAGCGAGACACACGAAAAGTGGCAAATAAAGGACGACCAGTTCGCCCGTTTAGTATTATATGATATCCTCATATAATACTAAATTAGCACATTATTGTACTTCAAATCACTTATAGTTTTATAACAAAAATCAAGGTAATTCAATGCGAAATTTTTAAGAGGGTAATGGCATGATACTTATTTTTTTTTTTTTATTTTTTTTTTAATGAATACATTTCTGCACATCGACATTACATCGCTATTCGTCAGAAAATTAAAAGTATAAAATATAAAGTATATAAGTTAAAAACAGGTTAAAAATAGAATAATTCAAGCATTAACAAGTAAAAATGATAAGAAGGAACAAAAAAAAGCTGGGAGGATAAAAGCAGGATAAATCTACGACAAACGGGCTAAAGCATGTCCCAATAAATATTCCTTCACTTTAATTACAAACTTATTAAAAATTGCTTCCTCTCGTATATTATTCGGCAGGCTGTTGAATGTCGAAGATGAAACTTGTTTGAACGAATTTTCGCAGACATTCCTTCCAAGATAACTCCATTGTTTATTCTTCTTGATCGAGATGATTTTCGTTCCACATTGAGATAGCTAGGCAGGGATTTATCGTAGATTCCCTTATGCGTAAGTTTCAATAATGATAGCTCGATTCGTTGCTGCACTGGTAGCCAATCCGAGTCTATGACGTCAGCTGTGTTGCACCATTTATTCAAGACGAAAGATGCAGCACAGTTTTGAACTTTTTGAAGCCTCTTTACTTAGTAATTTGATACATTTGTCAACAGAACATTACTTTGCATTACGTTGCAAACGAAAAAGACAAGACATTGCAGTGTATATTGTTCCGTACTTACTTGTAAGGGTACACGTCAAACTAAATGTGGCAGTACAGCAATGCCAATCCATGCAATAAGATTTTACACAGAATTTTGTGCAATTAACATCAATATTTTACTCAAAATTGAAGCTGTGTGAAAAAAACCCTACAAAAATCAACTCATTGAGAATAATGGAAAAATCAAGCCATTAAAGACATAATTCATACCTATTTTTCACAATCATTTTCACTAACAGGATGATGACGGCCAACAACGCAATGGCCATCCCAACTATTATCCACATCAACGATTTTCTTTCCTGTGTAGCAGGTATCCCTGTTGGAAAAGTTACTGTAGTTGGAGAGACAATAGGTGAAGAAGAAGTGTAAACACTATAACTCGATAAAGGAGACAACGAATGATGAGACAAACAGACACAAAGGCGAAACAAATAAAAATACAAACAAACAAACAAAAAGACAGATAGATAGAGGGACAGACAAACTTTCCAAACAAAGTAAAGTAAAATAAATAAACTAGCTGGATTGAGAGGACTGTGTAAAGAACTTTCGCAATCTTTGACAGCTAAAAGAATAATTATGCCAAATTATTTGTCAGTTTTGTCCTGAAGGTTTTGTATTACCGAGGGTTAGACCGTAGGTATCCATAACACATAACATAATGCTGTTGAACAGTATCATAGGAAAACTTGAATATAGTTTACCTTTTGTAAGCACCTGGTATAAACTCCAGGCTAGTTCAAAGGAAGAAACTTTTTGCGATTTGGAAAATGCATCAGTTTATTCCTTCAAAATATGTTAAAGTATTCTTTTCGTGTAAAATTAGTTCTTGCAATTTTACTCTATTATTTCTTTTGTGGGATAAAAAAATTCTTTGTACTACTTTCATCCTTATTGTTATTGTAACTAACTCTTCGGATTATTTGTCGTTGTTAGCATTTTTATCTTTAATTGAGCCTTGTCAAGTCATCGTCTCACCTCCACAAGAAACTTATTCAAAAGAAACGGGATAATTTTTGCAACAGTAAAATTAAGTGAGGACGTCGTAAACGAGCGAAAAAAATCTAAAAACAGTTACAATTTAATTTTAATTCCTGACGAATAATTAATGGTTATTATTGTTTATGGTATTATTGTGTATTTTAAATAATTGTGTATTTTCGTTATTCTCCATATTAATCTCGTCAAAATTATTAAATCTCGCTCTATGCCAAAATAAATCTACGCCAAAATTAACCTTTTTTGTTGTCCGCCAAAATTGAATTCCCCCAATTTGGCCAACTTTCGACCACACTTTCCTCTGCGTCAAAATTCTTTGTCATGGCAATTCTATACTAAATGATTATGCGTTGCGTAAATCAACAAAAGCAATATAAATAAATAAAAAGCAAATATATAATTAACAAAGAAAAATACGTGTTGTACAGTCCTTTGATACATCCTTCCACCCTGGCAAACAAATCTTTCCCCAATTGTCGCATTTGTAATGGCCATACGTATCATTTCTTGGTGCACATCTGGTCATGCAGTCTGGAAGAAGATATCCTTTTCCACAATTCAAACTAAAATCATGGAGGTGAAAATATTGGAGAAATATTATTAAAAATTGAAAATTTGAAGAAGAAGAAGAAGAAGAAGAAGAAGAAGAAGAAGAAGAAGTTTTCACCTTGCTTTTACCACTAATGTCTTGTTATCTCCTCCAGTTCCAGTGTACACAAAGTTTAACCGCTCTCTTTTAATAACATCATTAGCTGATGCGTTTAGCTGAACTTCATTATAAAACTCTGCAATCAATTTGTTAGTTGCGTAATTGTATACAGAAATGTTTATGCTCAACGTTTTCTAAAAAAATTGAATCGTTTTAAAAACAAAAACAATAATTTACGTATAAATATTTAAGGGAAAATTGCCCTCTGCTTCATTGACTAGGCCATAACAATAATTTTTACATTATTTGTACAAACTAAGGCTGGAGTTTTTGCCTAACACCTTCAGAGCAGTTTGTATTTTTTAACCCTGAGCCGGAAACAAAAAATAAGACTGCACACAAACCTAACTTACACGTAATATAGTTTTTAATGTGTTCTTCATTTTAAGCCAAATCTCAGCCTAAATGTTCTTATAAACTAGGTTCTAATAAAAGAAAAGCGTCTAACAGACACAACGACATTAATTCTAATACGACAACACAAAGTCTCCGGACAACATTTCATTCCCCAAATATTTGGAAATCGGTACATTACCCTTTATATTCAGACAATTGTTTTATGGTTCATATATTCATCCATGGCCGAAGGAGGAGGGGGGGAGGAGAGGGTGTTGATTAACATTTGCCAAGAATTAAAATGTTTATAGATGTTGTACAACTCAACTTTGTTCCCAGGCCTATAGAGTTATTAAATAATAAACTTGAACTTGTATCTGTGAACATTGTAGTGAAAAAGGATCCGCGAAATTATATCTGAAATCTGTACAATCCCGGTCAAATCGGGACAGGTGGTATTACTGTTTTTGTAGTTAGGCATAAGTGATCCCTAAAAAAAGGTTTCTTCTCGTAAATAATAATTCTGGGTGTTATATGCAATGATACTTACTGGTGTAGTAAACAAAAAAAACGCGTGAGGATTTCGAATGCCCGTTTTAGCCTCATTGTCAAATGTGAAAGCATCTCCAGCAATCAGTTTAGATTTAACATCATTGATTCCGCATAATTTACTTCTTATATCTCTCAAGCAAATGTCGAGCACATTAATACAGTTGCTACGACAACGTGATAATCCGTCACAACACTTGCCGTCAGCAGTTTTACTTGACGGGTTTTCGTAGGAAACATATGTAATCTCAAAGCTTGCTGTCGCGTTGATGAACTATGAGAAAGATAAAGGGAAATACTGATGTTTTAATTGAATAAGCTTACAAAAAACAACATATGATACTATACATTGTTCTGCTATGGAAAAAAAACATGACACGAAATTGATATATACTTACATTAATCAGGAACAAAACAACATATGAAAAACACAAAACCCGAGTTATCAATCGAGACATTTCCTCTTGCTCTGCGTTTGAAGAACTTCTAAGAATAAGGAAATAGCTAATGATTGAAGATGTGAATATACTGTCACAAAAGCATGTATCAAACTTTATCACATTCCATGAACTGACTCCCCTTATTGTGTATAAAAACTTTAATTTAAACAAAAACTACATAGAGCTAAAATAATTATTCTAGATTTTCTCACCAGAATATTTAGCAACCCCGCCCTCAGGACTTGTTAGACTTTTTATATTTGGTCAGCCGTCCAAATATAAAAAGCCTACAAGGTCTTGGGGATGAGGTTGAATATTTACCTTTATTCGGACGAGTATCAAATTTTTTAGTTTATTTATCGATTTATGCAATTTTCAGACTATTTATATGTTTGCCTGTTTTTTTATATATCACAAATCGTGTTCCAACTTGTACGTTTCAAACAAAACATCTCTTTACCTTGCAAGGTTATACTTGGTTGTTTTCAAAAGCCCTCTTCAAAATAATTTTTTTGTTATGAAACATAGAAGTGCTATTTCATAATAGTGAAAGTCTTTCAGACCTATATCTAACACCAATTATTGCCACTTATTGCCTAAAAAATCAAACTAAATATAGATCTGTTTTCATTCACGTCCCTGTTGAGCTTTCAGAAAACCTCGACAGTACTTTTGAGGTTTATCTCGCCGGTCAAGATAAATAATTTATTTACTGAGTAAGAATAAAATTGAATTTGGTAATTACCTTAATTGCGCAGGATAACTTTCAAACGCTGGAACCGAACATTTTTAGCTTCTGCTGCATGGTATTTTAAGCAAACATAATGGTTGCTTTGCAGATTAAGAATGATTCGCTAAAAAAGTGTTTGAAACACAAAATAATGTTAATTATCATTATTATAGCATGCTTTTTTTTAGCATGCCATATTTTGTCAAAATGGAGAAGTTTAAATATATGGACCAATTTATGGACAATATTTTAGTATCACCATCATGTTCCACATGCTTACAGCAATATTTGCACTATTTACTGTCAACAGTTTAAAAAAAGTAATTTTGTGGGGAGGAACTTTATTAAGAATCCTAATTAGGGAGTTTAAAAATTGGCTGGCGTGGTCACTGCATCTATGAAAATTTGGATATTATCTACTAATGTCTTAAAAAAAGTAATTTTGTGGGGAGGAACTTTATTAAGAATCCTAATTAGGGAGTTTAAAAATTGGCTGGCGTGGTCACTGCATCTATGAAAATTTGGATATTATCTACTAATGTCTAAAAAAAGTAATTTTGTGGGGAGGAACTTTATTAAGAATCCTAATTAGGGAGTTTAAAAATTGGCTGGCGTGGTCACTGCATCTATGAAAATTTGGATATTATCTACTAATGTCTTAAAAAAAGTAATTTTGTGGGGAGGAACTTTATTAAGAATCCTAATTAGGGAGTTTAAAAATTGGCTGGCGTGGTCACTGCATCTATGAAAATTTGGATATTATCTACTAATGTCTTAAAAAAAGTAATTTTGTGGGGAGGAACTTTATTAAGAATCCTAATTAGGGAGTTTAAAAATTGGCTGGCGTGGTCACTGCAACTATGAAAATTTGGATATTATCTACTAATGTCTTAAAAAAAGTAATTTTGTGGGGAGGAACTTTATTAAGAATCCTAATTAGGGAGTTTAAAAATTGGCTGGCGTGGTCACTGCATCTATGAAAATTTGGATATTATCTACTAATGTCTTAAATATGACGAAATTATATAAGACGAGGCGAATCTGACTTGTATTTAAGAAATAAGTCGAATTTAACGTTATACTTCACTTAGGGTGTGATCTAAAGAATCTGAACTTTATATTGAGCCATTTTAACATTTAAACCAACTGAGAATTAAGGTTAAATCTCCTTCCTATAATGATTAGGTAAAACATGACGTTATGTGGACTATCAATTTACATAAGATATAGATATTCACAAATATATTCAAATAAATAATATGATTTTATATACAACATTTACACAGTTCATAAAAACAAACTTAAATGGGAAGTTCGCAAAATACCAGTGTAAACAAGTTTCAGAAAAATCTTCAGAAATACAAAAATTAACAAAAATGTTCATTGTCCTTATCTGGAACCTTGTAGTACGGTTAAGATAATAAGTAAAAATGATTATTTTTTAAAAAAGGGAATCAGATTTGAGTTTCAGGAAACTTTAGCTTTTGATACTCACTTAATTAGGCAAAATAAAATAAATGCTTTGGTTTAAAATTTAATCAACATTGTTTGGTTTGCTATTTGGGAAATATACATTTGATACGGAAAAGGAGCTGGAATTGAGGTTGATATGTACCACGCTACTGCATTGGACCAAAATAACATAAACCATTCTTCTAAAGTATATCAAGTCACTATTTTTTATCGGTGATCAAAATTTCCGTCGAGCTTGTGTGGAAAGAAGTCAATGCATATCCCTGATGCGGTCACTTGTCTTGTATATTTCTTTTAGCTGAGTTTCGCGATTGTTTGAACATCCTAAGACAAAGAATAAGTGGATAAATAAACGACTGACTGACTAAATAAATAAAAAAATGAATGAATAAATAAATAAATAAATAAATAAATACATAGATGAATAAATAAATACATAGATGAATAAATGAACGAATGAACGAATGAACGAATGAACGAATGAACGAATGAATGAATGAATGAATAAATGAATAAATGAATAAATAAATACATAGATGAATAAATAAATACATAGATGAATAAATGAACGAATGAACGAATGAATGAATGAATGAATGAACGAATGAACGAATGAATGAATGAACGAATGAACGAATGAATGAATAAATGAATAAATGAACGAATGAACGAATGAACGAATGAATGAATGAACGAATGAACGAATGAATGAATGAATGAATAAATGAATAAATGAACGAATAAACGAATGAATAAATGACTGTATGAATGAATGAATGAATGAACGAATGAATGAATATATGAGTAAATTAACGAGTAAATCAATAAATTAAGGCTTGAAGAAAATCTCAATGTAATATCATAAACAAGATATTTTTTGACACAGTTGAGCAGCTACTCAATAATTTCTTCATTACCTAAAAATGTATTCGCGGCTGGAGCACAATCACTTGTACACGAATCTTCGTTTGTAACTGGTCCATCATGCCATATTAAGTCGAATCCACCAACACGTTTTTCTTTACTTGATAACCTATGGAAACCAGACCATAAGAGAAATTTGGTTGGTTGAGTTTTCTATCCCTTTTACAAAAGACAGGGTTGTTACTCATATTTTAAACGAAAATTCTAGGTTATTCCAGGCTTTTTTGAAGATAAAACAGCAAATTTACTACTTTTCTACTAAACTCTACTGACCTTTCGTTCCATTTTGCTAAGGTATTTCAAGTTTTCTAGAACAGTTTTTTATTTTTGTGGAGAGGGGAGAGTCTTCAAATATAGATTGAATTTCGCCTATCTTTTTTTCCAGCTGATTTAGTGGCAGCAACAATATCAGTTTGACTCAAATTTTGATTGTTATTACCTTTTTATTCACGTTCTTCAATATGATTGAAATTTTATCTGCTAAAACTTTTGTCTAACAAACCAAATTTTACTGGCACCGAAAGATCTGTATAGAACTCGACACCACACAAATTTAAATGGTTTATTATTTAGTATCCTCTATCCAAGTACTTAACAGATTTCGTCGTGGATGATCCTCCTTCTACTGTCCGTAGTATACACAGCCTAATCTAATACTATGACTTGTCATGTTTTTCAGGTTCTGCTTATTAAGTGGGTCAGGAATGTCAGGTTTTTCAGGCACCCTTTTTTATATTCCAGGCTATTCACGGTTTTACAGGTTTCCAGGCTCAGTGGTAATCGTGATACAGTTTATGCATTATTTCGATATAATTTGCAATGTTCACTAAAAGTCTACCTTTATTTTTAGGTCGTAGTTTTTGAAAAAAATTATTTTAAGGGGCCAGTGCAGCATAGTTTTTATTGGTGCATTTTCATTTTGAAATTATTGGGGATGCTTTTTACGAATCAACAAAACTCGATCGAACAGATTAGATAAGTCCAAATGAACCATAACAGAGTACAAAACTTTACTTCAAATGGAAGAATTTTGTTGTGGTTGTACTTCCTAAGTGACTTTCACTAATGAGAAACGAGTTATTGTGTTTGGTATAATAGTTCCTGCTTCTTTCATCATAGCAGAACGTGTATTAAAAACTTTAAAAATCTCACTACTTATAAATGCCCATAGAAAATAAAAGAAAAAAGAATGTTAAAGAACTACCTTCCTTCCATATCGAGTACATTTAAAACATCAGACAGCATTGCATGTTTTAAGTTGTAGTCGATTTGATTGCTAGCTGTTAAAGATGGAGACGCGTTAATTTCACACAACCAACTAAAAAAGAGATATAGGAAGTTGAAAGAACGATCGAACGAACGAACGAACGAACGAACGATCGAACGATCGAACGATCGAACGATCGGACGATCGGACGATCGGACGATCGAACGATCGGACGGACGGACGAACGAACGAACGAACGAACGAACGAACGAACGAACGAACGAACGAACGAACGAACGAACGAACGAACGAACGAACGAACGAACGAACGAACGAACGAACGAACGAACGAACGAACGAACGAACGAACGAACGAACGAACGAACGAACGAACGAACGAACGAACGAACGAACGAACGAACGAACGAACGAACGAACGAACGAACGAACGAACGAACGAACGAACGAACGAACGAACGAACGAACGAACGAACGAACGAACGAACGAACGAACGAACGAACGAACGAACGAACGAACGAACGAACGAACGAACGAACGAACGAACGAACGAACGAACGAACGAACGAACGAACGAACGAACGAACGAACGAACGAACGAACGAACGAACGAACGAACGAACGAACGAACGAACGAACGAACGAACGAACGAACGAACGAACGAACGAACGAACGAACGAACGAACGAACGAACGAACGAACGAACGAACGAACGAACGAACGAACGAACGAACGAACGAACGAACGAACGAACGAACGAACGAACGAACGAACGAACGAACGAACGAGAGAAACTTACGGTTTAAGATCGGAATCGATTAAAATATCGTAGCCATAACTAATGTAGATAAGTTAAGGCAATACTACTGAACATCATTAGAAAAAATTAAATCTTTGTAACCTTTCAAGTCTCGTTTCTTAAGTAGAATACATGGAAAGTATCAAAAGAAATCCACCCGTGGAACAACTTTTAAATTGATAATCGACGAGTAAACGAAGAGGCCTGGGTCGAGAAAACGCGTCCCATCCTAGTATAATTTTTCGTTATAACAATTATACATTGATAAATTCTGAATGCCTAACAGGTCCAAAATTGCAGATGACAGAAAATGTCAAAATATGACATCATAATTTATGCAGCATAATTAGATTTGATAACCTTTAAATGTGAATATCTTTTAAGACGAAAAGAGTTTTAGAAAAAAATAAAAAATATACTTTTTAAACAACTTATCATTATCTCGAAAATTAAAGAAGGACATTAGAAGGATGCCCCCCAAACCATATTTTTTTTAACTTTCAATACTTTTTAGCAAGGACAAGTGTCCGTTAATTATTATCTAGCTAAAAACATTTTATGTTTTGTGATTAGCTAGAAAGAACCACACGCAGTTAGACTTAAGTTTTACGTAACTACTTCCTTCGCAAAAAACAATTCCGTTTCAAATTTCATTCTTCTTTATATCAATAAACAATTCAAAAAGATATTATTAAAAATAAAAGAAGACAGAAATTAGATGAGCAAAGAAGATATTTGAACGGATACAGTTCAAAGCAGTGTTTATCATTGATTATGACACGTTGTACACTTTGTAAACTTTTTATGAAGATGTCATCCATCAAACGAAATAATTCTTCAACCTAAAAAAAAGTAAGATTAAATCTAAGTGGAGACGGTGCAGTGGTAGCACGTTCGCCTTTTAATCATAAGGTTTCAGGTTCGAGTCTACACTTCGGCGCACTTTAGTTGTAGTGTTGTCAGCCCATTTGGAGCCATCTACTGACCGCTAACCGGCTTGTGTGGTAGGCAAGCAAATTAGAGGAACGCTATACCTATCTCTATAGTTACAATGGAGGGGAGGAAAAACCAGCCGTTAGGATAGAATACTCAAGTGCGTTAATAATTCACGCCGCTGAATAAACTCCTTACTAAACAGCTAATCAGAAGAAACTTAGAAAAGCTTAAGAAGATTAGTATTGGCGGAAATTATTTGAGATTGAAAACACTTAATTTTGCTGATCAATCCAAGAATTTGTGGATGGCAATTAAAATTTAATAATGAAGTTTTGTAATGAGGTTTGGAGATAACTCGAAACACAGTCACAATAGCCCAATCTTTAGTTAGTATAAAGAGCTTGGATCCTTTTTATATCACAACACGGAAAAAATTTTTAAAGAAGAACAAATATCAACTTATCAGGACGAAGACATTTTCTGGATTGATAACATGACAGTTTCGCAAAAAACTTACACTTCTTTTGTAAGAACAAGATTTATAAGAATATAACCAGCCTTTTGATATTCTTATAAAAAAAACATGTAGAGATATAATCGAGCTTCTTCTCCAACTGATCCTCTTAAAAATTATACTGATAAATTATTGCGAAGGAGAGGGTAAATCCCCGAGAGCTATTTAACCAATAAATTTTGGCAGAATTTAGTGGAAAACCTATTTTTTTCCTAATCTTTTACCCTATTCTCCCGCATGTAAGCCCACTCTGTTTAACAGCCCATGGGTTTATACCCGGGTTTAGGCCCACTGGGCCTTTATCCGGGAGGCTTTTTCAATTTAGGAATATATATAAACTTGCAGTTGATGAAAAAAAATAAGTTTTAAAAAATAACAGTAATACTTACAATTTCTACACCGTGTCTCGCTGTAAGATATAAACGTAATTGGTGAATAGACCATTTTGACCCCTGTAAACAAATCATAGGTAAATAAACTAAGGATAGATGGGTAAATAAACCAAGGGGTAGACGGGTAAATAAACCAAGAGGTAGATGGGTAAATAAACCAAGGGGTAGATGGGTAGATAAACCAAGAGGTAGATGGGTAGATGGGTAGATGAACCAAGAGGTAGATGGGTAAATAAACCAAGGGGTAGATGGGTAAATAAACCAAGGGGTAGACGGGTAAATAAACCAAGAGGTAGATGGGTAAATAAACCAAGGGGTAGATGGGTAAATAAACCAAGGGGTAGATGGGTAGATGAACCAAGAGGTAGATGGGTAAATAAACCAAGGGGTAGATGGGTAAATAAACCAAGGGGTAGATGATAGCTTCAGGTAATAAATAAAGGCGGAAGAAAAGAAAAAGAAGAATTAATATTTGCGAATTTGCCTCGTATTAGCAAAATTAAATTTCGTATTTTCTGTATAAAAAAGACCTTATTATCGGCTCCTTTCTCGTTTGGAAATTTTCCTCCATCTTCAGCATAAAATTGACTTTAGTATCAGCAAAAGAATAGCTATTTGAGAATACTGTTTGTAATCTTTAATTCTGCAATTTCAATAAAAATATACACATTGGAAATTTTTATTCCGCATTTTGCACAATTACCGAGGTCAGATTAGCGAAATTAATTTTGCAATTTTTTATTCCGCAAACAAATTGTTCCCTTAAGGTAATAAGACTGCGCTTTAAAACTCATCAGTTGGAGACATGAATTTTAAATAAAATTATTGAACGTTTTTGCTTTTAACATACCAAAAATTTTTCATAAAACTCGTATCGCCAAATTTAAGCGTAAAGGGATGTAATAAGCAAAACATAAAAACACTTCATAGCGAGTCAAAATAAAAAAAAAATAATCGAAAAATCAAGGGAAAAAAATTCGCGAATTTAACCATTTGCGCCAGTTTGTGAATGATCTATTCATTGATGTTTCGGGAGCATTAACTTTCGCGATAAGCATATGTGTTGATTATTATTTCTTTAAGACCGTCTTGAAATAACGTCTGAAGGTACCAGAAAGTGTCAGCAACAACAAAGAAAATAAAAGCATTTTATCTCACAAAATAATTATTTCACTTTTCTTCATGGTCAGAGCCTTCTTAATTCATAACAGTTTACTTTCTTTTTTCAATTCTCAATAAGAACGTTGTAACAAAAGAAAGATTTATTATTGCCAAAAAATAACGCGAAAGTTAATTTCCGTAAATAGCCTATGTTAATAATATTTTGAATAAATAAATTTCGCGATTAAGCCTTTTCAAAGAAGGGAAGTAACTTTGAGCCAAAAATCTTCAAATCGCGAAAGATTCTTCTTTTAAAGAAATCTTGGCTTTGTCTACGCTAAACACAGACGTTAAGTACACAAGAAGAAAAAATCAAATTATCAAATCTGAAAATTACATTCCCCTAAAATCCTTACTTGACCTATTTGCAACGAAACGATACGGTACGATACGATTTAAAACGATACGATACGAAACAAAAAGAAAGTAAAAAAAACCCCAGAGATTACCATACCTCAGGATCATAATCCGGAGCTGTTTTTTGGATGGCTACATTGGTTAGATGAATGTCTAAATAATTCTGTTAAGAAAACACGAAACAACACAAAGTTTGCTCACACAAACATTTATCGAAACCTGCGCAATTATAGTAACAACGCGCCATAAACACATTTTACGCATTTCTTTCAATTTACGGTGCCATGACGTAACGATTAGTATAAATCAATTTCATTCAGCATCAGTAACTGACCGCGTATCAAGTTGTGTAGCACGAGAGCACATTTAAAAAACCTGAACATTGGTACACGGACCTGTTGTAATAAATGATTAGCGTCTAACCACAAGAATAAACTACCACAAACACATGGCACACCTTTGCTCGTTTACCCAGTTATGGCACACCTTTGCTCGTTTACCCAGTTAACACAATGTATTCACGCTGTTTTTCTTCCTCCAACATTTACGTGACGGATATTTACTTGTGTATTTGCCAGACTGGGTAACCTCAGATAGTAGCATAAAAATTGCCATGTTAAAAAACTATCCTTTTACCACTGCAATAATATTTAGCTCGCTTGTTTTAAAATAGTTATGCAGCTCTATTTACGTCACATCTTTACTCAAACCATCTAATTTGCTTATTTGAATGAAATTTGCACAATTTGAAGGATGGTGCTGCCATGAATAACTCTCTTTCCCAGCAAACAACATGGGAAATCAACAAAAATTGTGTCGATTTTAAGACTGGCTTAACGTTCCTAGTTTAAACCCTGTCGTTAAAAGGCTTAACTATGCAGTACAAATAGTCCACTGATGACATGGCTTCACGTAGTAAGGAAAAGATACATTGATCATCAATGGAGTTCAACGAGTACCTGGTGTTAGTAAATCTAGCAAAGCCTTCCCTGTACAACCACGCTTTCAACGGAATATACTATAACGAAAAAGCAGGAAATTAATGCACGGTGAGATTATGGTAACGTGTAAAGCATAAATACACCAGCTTTATTCTCTACAAGCTATTGTTACACTAGTCTATAGCTTAGTTACACCTATTTCAAAGGACGAAGGGCTTGTAAAGCATATTTAACACCATCTCCGAAGAGAGCTGATTGGCATTTAAGAAGATTGAATAATGAACAAGTTTTAGTAGGCTGATTTACAAGAAGAAGATGGCACAAGTTTTTAGTCTGAAGATCTGATCACCAGTGTGAGCGGTGATTGCAGTAAAGGCTTTGACTTTGGGTTGAGTACAAGAAATTGAAGTGTAACCAGCTTAAAGTGTTACGTGAAGAATCCAGAGAGTTACAATGAACTTTTTATAAACAACATTGTATCTATTTTCGTTCAAGCCCAAAATTTCTGACTTTCCTATACTACTTGAGACCTCTATTCTTTTATGCACATGTTATAAAAATTCGCTCGTATGAACATTAGAAAATGCTTGAATAAAAATAACACTTCAAGAGACTTCAATGAATGAAATTTCTATGAGACCTCGCCTGAACTGGTGGACATCTGAGTGTAATTACTCATAATGAAACCATGTTTTTGTTGACATAATAGCCGATATAGAATGTATTTAATGCAAGCATGGAATCAACACAGGAACTTTATACTCACTGAAGTGACCAAGATGTACACGCGGAGATCGAATTTCTTCCCTGAAACAAAAAATAATAACGACTTTGCTACAGGTTTTTGTATTTAAAACAAACTAAGCTGTTTTAAATACTTGCCCTGTTATAATTTTATTCACTCTGACGATGGTATCGTTGAATATCGAAATATTAGTTAAAATCATAATTTCTTGTTGTATTTAATTCTAATCAAGAATTTGACGCAATGAATCTGTTCGGTCTTAGTTTTATTCTTTTCTTTTTAAAATTGTAATATGGACCTCGATTTTCCGTATTGTTGACTATTATCAAGTCTTGAGTACTAGCCCTGATTTTACCATGTATCATACCGAACTGAATTGTAAAGACTTACCTCCTATTAAATATGGATTGTCTAAATATCGTTGTACTATGTATGCTTCAGGTGGCTCTTTATCTTCTTTCTGTGCCAAAGTAAATAAGTTGAGCTCATCAAGCAAGTGGAAATATCAAAGCGCGTAATATTAGTCTAGAAACTTTCATTAGAATATTATCATGACGAAATAGAATAATCCATAAATACATGACTGGTTGGCAAGAAGAAAGCTAGCATAAATAGAGAAAATATTAACTCTGCTTCTTTAAAAGGCAAAATTTTCGGCAGTCAAGATTTGTCAATCACATTCATTTGATATGACAAAATTTTCGGCAGTCAAGATTTGTCAATCACATTCATTTGATATGACAAAATTTTCGGCAGTCAAGATTTGTCAATCACATTCATTTGATATGACAAAATTTTCGGCAGTCAAGATTTGTCAATCACATTCATTTGAAATGACAAAATTTTCGGCAGTCAAGATTTGTCAATCACATTCATTTGATATGACAAAATTTTCGGCAGTCAAGATTTGTCAATCACATTCATTTGATATGACAAAATTTTCGGCAGTCAAGATTTGTCAATCACATTCATTTGATATGGCAAAATTTTCGGCAGTCAAGATTTGTCAATCACATTCATTTGATATGACAAAATTTTCGGCAGTCAAGATTTGTCAATCACATTCATTTGATATGACAAAATTTTCGGCAGTCAAGATTTGTCAATCACATTCATTTGATATGGCAAAATTTTCAGCATAGTTTGTATTAACAAATTGTTTAATCGCGTTTTAAATTTCATTCCAACTACATGATCCTACCTTTTCGTCGATCGATCTGTAATAATCCTCCTGAAAGTAAAAAGCATCAATTGATATTAAAGACATTGCAGCAATTGGAGTTAAAAAATTGCTTGGTGGTATGGAGAACAAACAGGGTAGTGAAGGTACATTACAGGGAAGGTTACCAAACTCCAATTGCTACATTACAAGAGAGAAATGCTGTACGTTGTAGCTAGTTTTCATGTAACATAGATAACCACAGTCTCTTTTGAAAATGCACTAAAGGTAATCGAGAGAGAGTAGGTGTTAAACCTCGTATGAACCTTGCAAAAGGTGTAAACCTTGTAAGCAGAAAATTGTTACATGAAGAGATTAGGAAATATTTGCAGCAGACTTGTTTATATCTGAATTTGCTTGCAGTAAAAAGTTTATATATAAGTCAACACTAAGTTGCCTAAACAATGTCTTAGTATTTCACACTGGGTGTTAAGCTTAGTAAGGTGCTGATACCAATGCGTAACAATTTAAAATTAGAATTAACAGATTTTATTTCTAAGTTGAACATAAGGAAGTTGATGCAACAACATGATTAGGTTTAGTACGGCGCAGTTGCTTAGAAAACGTTTTTGCAAGAGTTAATAAAAACATTACTTTTCTCCAATCAGTTATGTCTTTCAATTTCTTAAACAAAAAGATGCCTTTTCCTTGAGACTTGCCGATCTAAACGAAGATACATACACATGTAGTCAAGTTGCACGGACTAAAAGTATATGAAATCAAATTCTCTATACGCGTGTACATTCATGTGGGCAGAAACAGAAAGACTACATCATGTAAGTGGCTACACCTTTTTACTTAGTTCTTATAAAAAACTTAGTTCTTATAAAAACACGTGTATAGATTTTCAGAAAGCTAAGATCCAAAAGTTATTGGAAAGATTTTTTCTCAACTATGCTTTTCTCTTTTTAAGATAAAGTTTCGTCGTTTTAATCGTAAGTTTTGCTTTCATGAATGGATTTCTTTAATCGCAGTGGTCTGTTGTTTATATTTCATGCCCTGTGTATTATTCTCCACATAATTTCAACACATTAAGTGATACCAAATATGTATAAATAATAAAAAATAGTTTATTAGACCTACTGGTTTCATAATCCATAGCTTTCCAGGATTCTTTTTAAATTCCTCAACAAACATATGGTATTCACTCTAAAACAGCAATGTATATTAACATCATCGTTTTTTATATTCTGGAGACTTTGCCTTCCATTAAAAAAGCAACAGAACTGAGTTCAACTCTAGTGGCAGTTTAAAATATTATTAAGATGCAGAAACTTCCTTTAAATGAAATAGGACAACTGACATGAGATCAAGGCTGGAAATTAAGAAATACGTATAGCTGAGTTGTCAGATACATTATTTAAAACTTAGTTTGTATCTGATGTATGAAGCTTGCAGGGTGACCAATCATTTTGATTTAAAAGGAAAATTTCCCAACTTGCGTATCTCAGTTGCCTATCACGATACCAAATTCTTTAATGCAAATGTTTAATTTACACTCTGATAGTTGACGTCTGATTTTTACACAATAACATTCCCTGACTTTTCTCCGATCTTTGACTTTCCCTCTTACTTTTCCAAGTTTTCCAGAATGTTGGTCCCATGGCTTGTTCAGGTTTAGGATTTTTTGCAGTAAATTTGTGTGGGAAAAGAACCTCTCATTATTAAACAAACAAATAATTCAAATGTTGAATAACTAAAGTTTTCGTTTAAAAGTAGTGGGAAAAAGAAGCACACACACTAAATGGGAAAGCTACAAAAGAAACAAAATTTAAATGGCAAATAACTAAAGAAGATGTGAATATGATAACTTTAGCTCCAGAAATATAGGTAACAAAAGGCTAATCCAATCAAGTCGAATTTGGTATACACTCATACACAGTAAATGAAAATAATTCAGGCAAACATATCAATATTGTCCATAGGCAATTGAACACAACACTAAAACATGTATTCTGGGCGCGCAGCACTGAAAATAGGGCAGTAACATAGTAAAGTTGGAAACTGTGAAAACATCCGAGAACAGGTATTATTACTTACTGGCAACTCAAATGTTGATGGAAAGAAATCAAATCTAAATAAAGAATGCATGTAACATTGCTGTTTTTTATAAGCATACAAAGTTTTTTCATCTCGGCCTTAATACGGTTACCTCCTTGCTTATAGCTAAAATGCTAATAACAGTAGGTTTGTTTTCCTAAAAATTTATGCGTATTAATGCATACTTTTAAAACTTCAATCATTAAGACTGGCATATTGCCAGCATATAATACGCTCAACTTTTTAATCAATTTCAGACTTCAGATGCACATATGTGTTATATGCTTATGTTTGCTATAACTTCTTTAAAACACTTGCTTTAACATAACTAGTCTATTAAAATTTTAATTCACATACTTTGTTGCTTCTAGTTTTCCATGTTCTCTTTCAACTTGTTTCTTTAATCGCTTTAAATTTTTCGCCATCAAATTCTTGCGTGTCAACTAAAAATGTGATCAGTTTGGGCAAATGAAACATACATACTGTTTGTATGGTTTATCAACACATGTGCACAGTGATGTATAAAATACGCAAATTATGTGCGTAAATCTTCCTTTCTAATAGGCGAGTCCATCTGTTTGTTAAAAGTTCCTCTTGTAAAGTTGTGTTGTATGTCTCGATTTGTCTCGATTTGTTTACAGACTGTTCGGTACTTTATTCAAAAATAATCCCGTAGGGAAATAAAAATTTAATTGTATGCCTATATATTATGGTTAACGATCTATTTTTCAACGCATTCGAATTCAACGTTTGACACAAGTGAGAAGCCAGAGTGAGCTCTTAAAAACAACAGCAATTTATTCAACTTTTAAATCAAAAAATCAAGGCGTTGACGTATTTTGTATCAGAAGATTTTGTTCAATTTTCAACTTTCAAGTTTTTTCAATCACACGTTCAAGTTTTATACGCTGTTTATTTTTGCTGTGGCAAGCTGGTATGTTTATATAATTTATACGCTTGAATCTCAATCTATAAATTTCATTCTAAATTGTAAATATTTATTTGTTCAGTTTGAACAACATCATTCGTGTTACAACATCCGCAGCAAATTTGTGTTTAACTTGTGTGTAAGGTCCTAGGTACCCGTGAAACCTAACATTCAAACAGCTCAAAACTACTTGCGTTTGTATTAATTATCCGAAATTTTGTAATGAATGAGGCGAAGTGACCGTTTAAGCGCTAAACCAAAACTCAACTTTAAAACGTTTTCGCAAACTGGTGAGAAAGTGTCAACAAGTATAAATGACTTATCTAAGTTAATGCGTAGCATTAAAATTGACGATATGACTGAGTCTGAAATTTCATTTAAAAAACTATCATTACAACATAATTCATTAGCGTCAGATATAGACGATTTTATTGATGAAAATGCGCTTAACGAATTTATCCTCTGCTAACGACATTGAACGATCTATTGAAAAAATCGATGAATTACGATCAAAATATCGCTTTCAAAATTTAGAATTGAAATCAATCTCTGAGG
Source organism: Hydractinia echinata (assembly GCA_030067915.1). Classification (NCBI taxonomy): domain Eukaryota; kingdom Metazoa; phylum Cnidaria; class Hydrozoa; order Anthoathecata; family Hydractiniidae; genus Hydractinia; species Hydractinia echinata. The sequence continues at coordinate 930,538 of JASGCC010000009.1, read as the reverse complement.
ATTATGATGAAACCTTTGGGAAAGAATTTGAGATGCGTTTGTTAAATATAAAACGATTCAAGCAAGCGGCAAATTTATTAAAATCTAATTTGCGAGTCAGAGAAACAAACAACAAATTGGCTTTTTCTAAATTTAACGAAAGAAAGTTTTCATTCATGTTGACCGATGTTAATAGGATGATTAGTGACGTGTTCCAACAAATTGATGTTGAGCAATGTAGCATATCAGACTCGGAGTTGCTTCAAAGAAAGGATGAACTTCCAGAGATTCGCAAGAGAATAGATAGAATCACAAGCCAGTTTCAAGAATTATTAACGCAGGATGTAGACTTGGAGGAATTAAAAACCACAGAAGCAAGGTATGTGAAAATTCCACATTCTATAAACTTATACACCGACATGTTAAAAAAGGAGCTGGAAGCTCGAGATTTAGAAAAACAGAAACTGTTTAATACAAGTCAACTTAACATTACATTAGCTAAGTTCGGAGGTTATAATTCTGCGATGGATATCTACACTTTTCAAAAAAAATTTGAGAAACTGTATTTATGTGCCATACCTAAAAACTATGTACCTGATTTTCTTAAGAATAATCATCTGGATGAACCAGCTCTTTCATTAGTTAAGGACCTGGAATGTATCGATCAAATATGGCAAAGACTTAAAGCTGCATATGGAAACGCAAAGTCATTATTGGATCGTAAGATTGATGAGGTCACAAATCTTCATGCCCTTTGCAAAGCGAAGGATCCTGAAAAGTTGATTGAAGGTTTAAGTAAGCTAGTGTCTTTAATGAAAGATTTAATCGCTTTAGCCGAAACTCATCACATCGAAAACAAATTATATCATGGAAATGGTATTGAAAAGGTGTACAAACTTTTGGGTAACGAAAGAATGACCCGGTGGATTTCTAAAACATGTGAGGACGATCTGGACGGAGAAGATTGCTGGAAGCAATTGATTATATTTTTGGAAAAGGACATCAAAGTCCAGCAACAAAAACTGATGATTCAAGAAACATGGGATAAGAAAGAAACAAAAGCTGACATACAAAGCAAGAAAGACGCTGAAAGATACAACAAACGTGGAACTCACTACGGTGAGAGAGTCGATCAAAGCAAATGTTTTATTTGTGGTGAGACTGACCATATATCAACAAAAGGACCAAACGGTATGAGATTAATACAGTATTTTTCTTGCAAAAAGTTCGCTGAAATGACCCCATACGAGCGTTTTTCAGAACTAAGGAGAAAGGGATTCTGCATACAGTGTTTATTTCCTGGGGCTTCTCAGTCAGAAGGTAAACATAAGAATGGTGCCTGTCAAATTGACTTTACATGCAAACATATTAACCATCAGAAATACCCTACGAAAAAGCACGTTTTAGTATGTCACGAACATAGGGAAAGTAATGAAAATGAAAATTTACTAATCGAGTATCGAAACAAATGTATTCTTCGTCAGCCTGTTGACCTCCCTGTATATTCAAAAGAAATTAAACTAACATTTCATGCATCTTATAAACCAAATCAATTTTATAAGGTAGATCAAGTTCCAAATGATGTAATTACTGATTCAGCAGTTTACATGCTTCAAACTATCAAAGTTAATGGTGAACGATTTAACCTGTTTTATGATACCGGATGTGGAGATCTAGTTTCAAGATATGATGCGGTTCAAAGGATTGGGAATCGAGCTGTTCAAGAATTCGCTGGTCCCATACAATTAGGAGGTGTTGGAGACGTGAAAACACAATCGAATTACGGTATATATAGTGTAAAAATACCGCTACACAATGGTACTGAAGCGTTAATGTCTGGAGTATGTTTACCAAAAATAACAACAACATTTCCAAAATATCCTCTGCAAGGTAAAGTGGAAGATGATATACGTGCCTGTTATGTGGAAAGTGGTGGTGATGTAAGAAAGCTGCCAAAACTTCCCAAGTTTGTTGGTGGAAACACAGATTTCATGATAGGAGCCAAATACTTAAGGTATCATCCTTTATTAATATTTCAACTCCCATCAGGACTGTCTATATATCGTTCCTTCTTCAGAAATGCAGACAGTGGAAGAGGTGTAATAGGAGGTCCCCATGAAGTGTTTACTAAAATAGAGTCAACGTTTGGCAACTCAAATCAGCTTTGTAAGTTTCTAACTGAACAGTACCAACTTTATAAATCTGGTTACCATGTTACCTTAGATAACAGCCTGCTAGGAAATAAATGCAGTAAAGAATTCTTTAATGATTCAATGCTTGATGTGATAGATAACGAGGATGACAGATATTCGTACAACATGTCAACGGTCAAAAGGTTGAAATTATTCAATACGGTGGAAAGTGCCGGTACCGTGATTACCTACAGGTGCATAGAGTGTCGAAACTGCGAAAACTGCAAAATCCACGACGATATCACACCAATGACCATAAAAGAGGACATCGAGCAAGATGTGATAAATAAGTCTGTTACAGTCGATGTCGTCAACAAAGTCACCTCAGCGTATCTACCCTTACTACACAAGCCAGAAGTTAAACTTGCCCCAAACAAGCATCATGCTCTTCGCGTATATCAACAGCAAATAAAGAATTTGGATAAAAATCCTCAAAGCAAAGCCGACATAATAGAATCGGAGAACAAAATGCAATCGTTGGGATTTATGGAGTATGTGAAAAATCTAACTTATGAGCAGCAAAAGCAGCTGAAAGATAATCCAAATCAAAATTTTATACCTTGGCGTGTAGTATGGAAGCCCAACTCAGTAACAACTCCATGCCGATTAGTATTCGACGCATCACGACCAACCGATACCGGAATTAGTCTGAACGACATACTCGCCAAAGGATCAAACAATATGAATAAGTTGGTCGAAATCGTTATTCGGTGGATGTCACACAAAATTGCATTTCATACTGACATCAGGAAAATGTACAACACAGTGCGTCTCCACGAATCTCATTGGTGTCTTCAACGCTACATCTGGCAACAGGATTTAGACATTACCAAGATACCTGAAGAAAAGATCATCAAAACACTAATCTATGGTGTCAAGTCTAGCGGAAACCAATCGGAGAGAGCTTTACGAGAAACTGCAAAATTATCTGCAGACGAATACCCAGAAGTCAACCAAATTGTGCAAAAGGATATATATGTTGATGACTGCATAACCGGTGCCAAAACTCAGGAATTAGCCTTCAAAAGAGCAGATGAGTTAGAAATCGTTCTAAATCGTGGTGGATTTATATTAAAGGGAGTATCATTTTCCAATAGTAAACCGCCAGAGAATCTTTCAGATGATGGTGACCAAATCAGCGTCGCTGGAATGAAATGGACCCCGAAGGATGACACGATATCTTTAGATATTGGTGAATTAAATTTTTCTAAAAAATCATGTGGGAAAAAGTCATCATCCGAATCAAGCAAAACCATTCCATACCGATTAACAAGACGTCATTGTGTCGCCAAAGTAGCTGAAGTATTCGACCTGACGGGAAAGATCACTCCGATAACATTTGCTATGAAAATCGATCTCCATGAATTAGTTAGAAGAAAGATGAATTGGGATGACGTCATACCAGACGATCTGCGTCACATATGGATCTCTCATTTTGAAATGATGGGAGAAATTAATTCAATCAAATACAAACGAGCAGTGGTACCAGAAGATGCTATCAACTTGAATATATCAACAATTGACACTGGTGACGCAAGTAAGAGTGTAGCGTGCGCAGCGATATATGCTCGATTTAAAAGAAAAGATGGTACCTATTCGTGTCAACTTGTATTCAGCAGATCTAAGCTTGTACCAGAAGAGATGACCTTACCAAGAGCCGAATTACTTGCTGCAACATTAAATGTACATACTGGTGAAGTAGTAAAAAGATCATTCCAACAACTTCATAAAAAACATTACAAATTCACCGATAGTCAAATAACGTTGCATTGGATTCACTCCGATCAAAAGCCTTTGAAGCAGTGGGTGAAAAATAGAGTCATCGAGATCAGGAGATTTACCCAACCACAGGATTGGAAGTTTGTGCAGAGCAAAAATATGATTGCAGACATCGGAACTCGGAAAGGCGCAAAAATAAAAGATGTTGACCAAAATTCAATTTGGATAAATGGATTGGATTGGATGAAATTAGATGAAAGTCAATTTCCGGCTAAATCAGTAGAAGAAGTGAAATTGGACAATAACGAAAAGTCCGATTTACGCAAAGAAATGATTCTATCCTCTGATATAATTCAATTCCCATATTCTGATTTAGATAATGGTGTTGTTGAGAGGAAAACTGAAGTCTTCAATTCAAAGCTGATAGCAAAAAGAAATGTACCAACTGAAGTGCTGGAGAGGTATAAATTCTCTGGTTACCTTTTAGATCCAAACTTTACGAGATTCAATACCGTTATAAGAATTGTTGCTTATGTCATAAGATTCATTCGAAATTTGAAGGAAAAGATGAGAAGTAAGGTAATACAAAATAAATCGATTCTTCTTTCTAATGAAGAAATTGAAGAATCAAAGAATTATTTCTTCAGAAAGGCTACACTTGAAGTAAAAGAGTTCGTAAAGGAATCAAGGTACAGAAAGATAGCAAAGGAAAGAGGAGGTATCTTGTATTATGTCGGTCGAATGCTCCCTTCTGAAAACGTGAATAGTGTTGGAACACTCTCGAATGTCATGAAAGATTTAAGCACTGCTACATTCTGTGTGCCTATCATAGATAAACATTCACCTCTAGCGTATAGTATTGTGAATGAAGTACATTGGTATAGTGACGTTGCGAAACATTCTGGAATTGAAACTGTGTACCGCTATGTTTTAAAATTTAGCTATATTTTAGATGGCAGGGATTTGATAAAATTGTTTCGAAAACAATGTGAGAGATGCCGATTGCTGAATAAGAAATCCATCGACGTTGCCATGGGCCCAATCTCAAACGCAAACATCACAATTGCGCCTGCATTTTATGTTACACAGGTAGATTTAGCAGGACCATTTCCGTCTTACTCAACACATCACAAGAGAAAGACAGTAAAAATTTGGATGGCAGTATTTTGCTGCGCTACAACATAAGCTGTTAAGATCAAGGTAATGGATGACTATAGTGCGGAGAGTTTTATACAAAGCTTCGTAAGGTTTGCATGCGAAGTAGGATACCCGAAATTTCTACTACCGGACGAGGGTAGCCAAATTGTCAGCAGCTGTTCGTTCATGAAACTTAACTTTACGGACATAAAGAATGCGTTGCACTTGAAGATGAATGTTCAATTCAAGACGTGTCCAGTAGGTGGTCATAACTTTCACGGGAAAGTTGAGAGGAAAATCAAAGAAATTAAAGCTTCCATCGAGAAAAATGCTCACAATGAGAGATTATCGATTTTACAGTGGGAAACCTTATCGTCAATCATCTCAAACACGATCAATGATTTACCACTTGCGCTAGGAAATTTCGTTTCCGACTTCGAGCAGATGGATTTAATCACACCAAACCGACTGTTACTAGGCCGAAATAATGACCGCAGTCCGACCGGAGGATTTGACTTGGTATCAAAGCCTAAGAAATTGTTAAGAGAAAATCAAAAGGTGTTCGAAGTATGGTTCGAAGGGTGGTTAATATCACACGTGCCCAAATTAATGCATCAACCAAAGTGGTTCAATAGCGATCATTGTATAAAAGTCGGCGACATAGTGCTATTCCTAAAGCAGGAAAATCCCCTATGTTGCACTTATCAATACGGAATGGTGACGTCAGTTACAGTCGATAAAGATGGAAAGGTCCGTAGATGCGACGTGAAATATCGAAATTTTAGCGAAAATGTAAACCGTACAACACAGAGATCTGTTAGAGACTTAGTATTAATCCATGCTATCGACGAATTAAGCGTAATGGAGGAATTAGCAGAGTTATCCCATACGACCATGTTAAAATCGTTATACGAGAGTTAATTGTATCAACAAATCGAGCAATTCCGTTGGCGGAGTGTAAAGTTGTGTTGTATGTCTCGATTTGTCTCGATTTGTTTACAATTAACTCTCGTATAACGATTTTAACATGGTCGTATGGGATAACTCTGCTAATTCCTCCATTACGCTTAATTCGTCGATAGCATGGATTAATACTAAGTCTCTAACAGATCTCTGTGTTGTACGGTTTACATTTTCGCTAAAATTTCGATATTTCACGTCGCATCTACGGACCTTTCCATCTTTATCGACTGTAACTGACGTCACCATTCCGTATTGATAAGTGCAACATAGGGGATTTTCCTGCTTTAGGAATAGCACTATGTCGCCGACTTTTATACAATGATCGCTATTGAACCACTTTGGTTGATGCATTAATTTGGGCACGTGTGATATTAACCACCCTTCGAACCATACTTCGAACACCTTTTGATTTTCTCTTAACAATTTCTTAGGCTTTGATACCAAGTCAAATCCTCCGGTCGGACTGCGGTCATTATTTCGGCCTAGTAACAGTCGGTTTGGTGTGATTAAATCCATCTGCTCGAAGTCGGAAACGAAATTTCCTAGCGCAAGTGGTAAATCATTGATCGTGTTTGAGATGATTGACGATAAGGTTTCCCACTGTAAAATCGATAATCTCTCATTGTGAGCATTTTTCTCGATGGAAGCTTTAATTTCTTTGATTTTCCTCTCAACTTTCCCGTGAAAGTTATGACCACCTACTGGACACGTCTTGAATTGAACATTCATCTTCAAGTGCAACGCATTCTTTATGTCCGTAAAGTTAAGTTTCATGGACGAACAGCTGCTGACAATTTGGCTACCCTCGTCCGGTAGTAGAAATTTCGGGTATCCTACTTCGCATGCAAACCTTACGAAGCTTTGTATAAAACTCTCCGCACTATAGTCATCCATTACCTTGATCTTAACAGCTGATGTTGTAGCGCAGCAAAATACTGCCATCCAAATTTTTACTGTCTTTCTCTTGTGATGTGTTGAGTAAGACGGAAATGGTCCTGCTAAATCTACCTGTGTAACATAAAATGCAGGCGCAATTGTGATGTTTGCGTTTGAGATTGGGCCCATGGCAACGTCGATGGATTTCTTATTCAGCAATCGGCATCTCTCACATTGTTTTCGAAACAATTTTATCAAATCCCTGCCATCTAAAATATAGCTAAATTTTAAAACATAGCGGTACACAGTTTCAATTCCAGAATGTTTCGCAACGTCACTATACCAATGTACTTCATTCACAATACTATACGCTAGAGGTGAATGTTTATCTATGATAGGCACACAGAATGTAGCAGTGCTTAAATCTTTCATGACATTCGAGAGTGTTCCAACACTATTCACGTTTTCAGAAGGGAGCATTCGACCGACATAATACAAGATACCTCCTCTTTCCTTTGCTATCTTTCTGTACCTTGATTCCTTTACGAACTCTTTTACTTCAAGTGTAGCCTTTCTGAAGAAATAATTCTTTGATTCTTCAATTTCTTCATTAGAAAGAAGAATCGATTTATTTTGTATTACCTTACTTCTCATCTTTTCCTTCAAATTTCGAATGAATCTTATGACATAAGCAACAATTCTTATAACGGTATTGAATCTCGTAAAGTTTGGATCTAAAAGGTAACCAGAGAATTTATACCTTGGTGATTCCGCCCGGATTCATTTGTTTACAGACTGTTCGGTACTTTATTCAAAAATAATCCCGTAGGGAAATAAAAATTTAATTGTATGCCTATATATTATGGTTAACGATCTATTTTTCAACGCATTCGAATTCAACGTTTGACACAAGTGAGAAGCCAGAGTGAGCTCTTAAAAACAACAGCAATTTATTCAACTTTTAAATCAAAAAATCAAGGCGTTGACGTATTTTGTATCAGAAGATTTTGTTCAATTTTCAACTTTCAAGTTTTTTCAATCACACGTTCAAGTTTTATACGCTGTTTATTTTTGCTGTGGCAAGCTGGTATGTTTATATAATTTATACGCTTGAATCTCAATCTATAAATTTCATTCTAAATTGTAAATATTTATTTGTTCAGTTTAAACAACATCATTCGTGTTACAACATCCGCAGCAAATTTGTGTTTAACTTGTGTGTAAGGTCCTAGGTACCCGTGAAACCTAACACCTCTACAGAGCCATTTTTAACAAGAAACAACTTTTTAGCACTGCAAGTAAATTCTGTCATATCTCTAGGAGAAATTAACTTATTACAGGAAATTAATGAGGCGCAAAAAATTAAAAATCATAAAATTAACATAAAGGAAATTAACGCGAATGCCTACAAGAATTTTTTAATACGCGATATAGCTCAACTGACTTACAAAAAGCATTACAATAATGGAAATTGGAAAATATGTTTATCTTTGTTTAGAGAATGGGTTTATTTCTTCTTCAAAATGTTTAAAATATAAGCTGCACTGCAGCCTACCTTGATCGCATTAGGTGAGTGAACTCTATCAGGATGATACTATTTTTTTCATTGTTGATCAAATACGGAGAATGTGTGTCAGCTTTGTATACTGCGATTGCTAGAAAAATATATTTTTTAATTTTAATTACAGTTTTAAATTAACTATATAGGGGAATTTAAATAACTCAGATTTTCAAAATTCGCATTAATTTTGTGCGTCGTTAATTTCCTGGAATAAGGTAAGTCACTTTAGACAATGTGGTGGAGTTCATATGTGATGCACCATTTTATAACATTGAAAAGAGAAAGTAACATATTTTAAGCATTGAGAAGTTCTATTGTGTGTTTTGCAGTGTTGTACCTAAAACTATACGTTTATGCTAGATTTTGCATTGGCCTCCTGTTCTCATTATGAATGTCTTGTTCGCATTATGCATGTTGTTTAGCAATATGACTACCTCATCGAGTGTCTATCATAACACAATGCTTTGAAACATTGTACAATAGCTCACAACACAAAATGCTTTGTACTGGAAAAAGGTGAATCATGATTTTCATGCTGATTTATTTTTTCTTGTGAATTTATTATTTCAGACAATTCTTTTGAAGTAGATATTAAAACACAAAAATTAATGTAATGAGAACACCTAAAAACGACAAAGACAATTTTTTCTTATACTAAAAAATTAACGTAAGAGCTTATCAGGTACAAAAAAAAACTACATTGTTTGCAATGTTTCGGGTGTTCACACACCCATTTTTAAGCAATCAATAATGTAAAATTTTGTCTTATATACAATATATATTTAAGACAAAATTTTACATTATTATTGGTCGCAAACAATGTAGCTATCAATTCACTATTTCGTAATAATGTATAGATAATAAATTTAACAAATTTAAAAAATAAATAAGCGAGAAACTACTTAATCGCTTAATGACAAATCAGTTATTTCGATGTTAGTATGTCACAATGTCCATATTTTGAGATTGACGCTAATACCTCACAGTAAATTGGTGAAGCCATTGCAGTGTGCTTTTATATGTTTGGAGCAGTTAAACCCAAATATCTCTTCAACCATTAAAAGCAAACAAATTTCTACAAAAACGTTTTTTAAGTATATATTGATGGGTCATTGTTGACATCATCAAAATTCAAATGCAGATCTTTTCCATTATTCTTCTGCCTTAGTGGATTTTTCCACTGGCTTCATATAGATTTATCGTATTACTTCTTTCAGGACTTTCAAAAAACACAATATTACTCTTCTTACTGTACAGACATGTAATGCTGCAGAAATTAACAATTACCTCATAATGGTTACGAAAATGATTTAACTTGACATGCTCTTGCAAATATTGGTTGTCATAAATTTCTTGTATTCCACATCTGTCACTCCAAATGAAGTCCCATTCTCCATCTCTAAAAGTCAAAATAAGGTGTATAAATGCTATGAAAAAAAGAATATGCTTCAAGAACAAATAACCAACAATGAAACTTTTGCCCATGTTATAATTCAAGCTCTTTTTTAAAATGATTAAGAGATGATAAACCTGGAAAGTTTTATTAAATCATACAGGTACAACTTAGAGGACTGTGAATACTTTTTCAGATACATCTTTACTTTCTGCAAAATAGATACACTGTTTTATTTGACTTGTCATACTTCACCTTTTGTGCTTTTTTTTTTTTTTTTTTTTTTATTTTCATTAAAAATAAAAAGGTTTAAAGTTTATTTTTGTCACAATGATATTATCTTATATCTGTAGTAAAAAGTTTATTTTCATTGACGCATGATTTGTTTTTCTATTATTATAAATTTTTGACTTGACCACATATCTTTTTGTTAATTTAATCTCAGTGTGCATGGATAATATATATAAATTTTTGAGAATATGTAAGAATCATAAAAAATGCAAGAAATATCTATTTGATTTTTTCCCTTATTTTGTATTACTTTTTTGTCTTTTTTACTCTGATTTAGTCACAAAATATTTTCATTATTTTTGCATTAACATTGTGTTTTTTTATAATCTTTTTTTAATTGTGACTTTAAGACACCTTATTTTAAGAACATATGGTTAAACACCCTTTCCTTCAAATTCTCTACCTTTGAAGAATTATATTCTAATTTTATACATACTTTTTTAAAGTCAAGGTCATCCTCATCAAGTATTAACTTTCTTAACCTATTTTGAAGGGGCGAGTGACTGATGTGAGTGACTTAACTTATAAAACTTTAGGACTTTAGACCTTAGATAAATGCAAAATGTAGTTAAACATGCATTTCTAGACCCTGCACACCTGCTTGAAGTAAACAACAAAAGTCTAATTGAATGTTGATGCACTAATTTAAAATACCAAGAGGGTCCTATAGCATGGGTGTATTTTTCAATTACAACATGGGTACTTCTTATAAGTTTGAGTCCGAATTAAGCCTTTTAAGCTGCCGATTCTTACTGGTTCTAGCAGTGACTTACGCATTAGCTTCGACCCAGCCAGGTCTGGATGTGAGAACATCGTATATGGTGTTTTGCATACCACATCGAAAACGAATAGACCTTCCATCAGCACTATAACAAAACAATTTGATATTAAATCTATATTATAATACCCATGTATGTCTGTCTGTCTGTCATGCAAAATGGTACCTCAAGTAGCGAGACGCACGCAATGCGGAAAATAAAGGACGGGCGAACCCGTTGATTTTTGCACGAACCACTGACAAGTATATTTTTATTGTCACAGACACAAAAATGAACTGTTAAACTGTCGTGCAAAATTTTACAAAATTTTACAAAATTTTAATAAGGACGGGCGAACCAGTGGATTTTTGCACGGGCTACCAACTAGTCATACTAACTGCTACAGTATAGAACAACTGTGTATATAATATAAAAAAATACTCACAATCTGTTGACTCGTTGAGCTGATTTTAGGTATGGGATCTAAAAAAACATCACATCAACATAGATTTTTTTTACAATGCATTCTTATATTTTACATGTCCTGGAATTTTTCCTAGAATACTCAAAGATCCTTTTGTTTCTTTACGCAGATTTCCATTCACCTCAAAAGCTCACATATACTATGGGCTTTTTAAACAAGGAACTATAGCAAGCCCACCATTAATAACAGTACGCTCATATTTAGTTGAACAATCATAATAAAAAATTTAAAAAAAAATTATGTGTGGAAGAAATGTTATTAAAAAAAAATAAAATGATGTTGGTCTTGATGTTGGACTAAAGACCCATTTAAAAGACCCATTTTTTACCCATTTAAAAAAATTTCAGATTTAGTTATGCTGCATAATTGCAATGTGATTTTTTATATAAATTCAAACTTTTTTATTACATAGATAGATATTATAGATGTAAATTGATTATATACCATAAAAGGTCATACCAAGATTACCGTTGTTTCCTCCTCTCAGACCTCTTAAATTTTTGTAGAAAACCTTATAACATAAATTTTATTACAAACCAACATGTAATTTCCCGGTTTTCATTTCTTTTGTATGTATTTTTTGCCACACCTTTCCTGAAGTAAAACTAGTAAAAAACATTTCCCTGGTACAAATATTTACTGCTTATCCTTATAAAATGCCGCCTTTTCATTTCCTAACACTTTCCTTAAAGAAAGATACCAATCAAGCATTAACTAAATCCTTCTCTACTGCTGATGATAAATAAAGGTGCATACAAAAGTGGTTTATTGGATGGAAGCACAACCTTTTAGAGATTAAAATGCGTTTTCTAGAGAGCAAAAATATTTTGCAAGAAAATAAAAACGCATGTATAAATAAATTATATGAGCACATACTCTATTTTCTTTTTTAGCCATATTTAACCAACTTTTTTTGTCAAATTTTTAACCTGAAACAACAAAACAGATATTTCTGCACACAAAATTTCAAGGCATCATAATATCATTTTACCATTTTCCCAAGAATGCACAGTCACCCCTCGCATGCAAAATCATCAATAGCAAATTAGAATTTTTTTGAACAGTTGACCAATGCAACACGCCTGAAAGTCTGAAACACTTGATGTGAGTTTTTTGCCACTCTGTCACAATTTTTCATAGAAACGTTTGAATGAAATAATGCAGCCAGGTATTTTCTTCACACAATCATAAGGCTAAATTGCTGCATTTAATCTATATGTATATTATAAAGTCTCTCTGTGAGCTAAAAATGGTTGCAGTAAGTATAGCACAAATTCACATTAATTTTCCCCCGGGGTAACAACCAGTCCCTATTATGTGTATATTCAAAATGGTTGCATGCAGCCTTATTTCGAAACTCACAGAGTTAAAAGGATCGTTTTGTCAAAAATAGTTTAGAACATGCATAAAAATTGTTTCTCCAAATAAATTGATCACCCACCTTTAAAAACAGTATATAATTATTCTTTTGCTAATATCACCAGCCTGGCAACAGAAAAAAATATCAACTGGACATATATCTTTTTTATGTACATGATATACTGTAAGTGACCAAGTAAGCACCCAGGAAGCATCTTTAATCTTGCAACCTTAGAGACGCTTAATTGGACTTAGTGGTTAATCTAGAATTGCGCACTAATTAAAAATATCTTAAATATTTTTGTCACATGCATGGAGCTAAACACAGTTTATCATCTTTATGCATCTTTGTTTCAATTAACCAAATCAAAGCTATGTGTCATAAGTTGGAGCAACTTTCTTCTTGTTGATATGTTGGCTAAGTACGATCAACAAGGTTTTAGTCCAGTGGTTGAAGCAATTGGCAATCTTACTACAATCGCATCAATGTGTTAACTGTATAACTGGTGGGGATGCTGAGCTTCCCAGGGCAGCCACAAAGTGTAGAGATCTGCGTGTACCCCTGTAAGAGTATGGTAAATACAGTACAGGTGAGGAGATGAACGACAGTGCCCCACGCGAGCATGACAGATGACTGGGGAAATAACATGAGGGGGATGCGGCGCTGACAGTCAGAGGTGGGGCACCAAGAGGTTAATAACAGTGAAATGCAAAATAAGCTAGGGCTCATAAAGAGTAGGTTCTTGTGAGGTATGATAGAGAAAATGGAATCACAGGAGAGGAGCTCCAGATGTGATTGAGAGAATTAGACAGAGAACACTACTAGGAGAAGAGCTCCAGATGTAGTGCAGAAGAGTGAATTTATTGGGAACATTCACGTGAGCTTGAGACAATATCTTCTCTCCAGCCTAGCGTCCTCACCCGATTCCACCAAATTATCCTTAGTTTATTCTTACAAATTAAAATAAATTTTCTACTCCAAGTTTGTGTTTTTATTGGGAACGACAGCAATTAAAGCCTTTCTAATTCGCGTCAGCACATGGCAATTGCCCATGTCTTAAATAAGCAGGGAGGCAAATAACATATCACGTCGGCATCAAATGAGAAATAAAGGTTGCTTTTTAAAATTTGGTGTAGGTTGAAGGCTGGTGGTTATTGTTCATGTGAGGATAGAGTGTATGAGACTTTTATTACATAAGTTCTTAAATATAAAATGATTTTTCTTTAAAAAATACTGAAAATTTTTTAAAGCAGCATGAAGATGGTGACATCCTCACATGGTACTTCTGTTAACTGTTTTCATAAAGTTGAAAGACAAACACACATTTTCTAAGGAAGGTTAGCTAGAGTTTCACATTTCCTCTGTTGTTACCCCTTAAGGAACATGCTGAATAAGATTATTCGAATTCGAATTCTGGCTGATTCAGATTATTGGAATCTATTAACTATGTCTGCCTTAGCTGCCATACGTAACAACCAATGAGTACGCACATGTGTGAGCACAACTCTAAATTTTGTTGCATAAAACTAAGAAAAAATTTAGTGCAGAATTCTCTATTCATTCCGCGGTAAAAGGCACTGGTATATGAATCAATAACTTCAGTACATTAATCTTATCCCATGTTTTGAAGCTTCAAATTATGAATCACATCATATTCTGACGAAGGGGGTCGAATTAAAAGATGCAAAAGCTGGTGTTTTGTGGGGAGAAATTTCTAAGCTTCAGGACCCCTTGGAATATTATTTATGGTAAGTAAGTGGTCGCTCAGTACAAAATCACCATAAAGAAAACATTGTTTTTATACTTATATTTCTAGTAGTACATGCAAACACAAGTCAATAATATCCTGCATCTGGGATTTTTCTTTAGGGCCATATTGTGTGGAAGAAGTGCACAGTGAATTTTTTTGGTCCCTCCGTCGGTGAAAACGTTTATTTTTAATCACAAAAAAGACTAAAAAATGGCCACAAACTCTGCTTTTTTAACCTTTTTTAAAGGTATCCTGGATTCGGGTTTGTCATGGATGCCAGCACTTACCTTTACAAAACGCTACAATATTAGATATATTAAATGATGAACTGTGGATATCTTAGGAGCTGAGAGAAAAAAAAGGATAGATATTTGTTATACCGAAAAGTGTAATAAAGGCCTGCTGTTTTCTTTGAAAATAAAAACTTAGCTAGCTAGCTATAGGTAGCGGCTAGTTAGCTAACACATGTTGCATTGAATTTACAGATTACACCCTAGCTTAGCTAAAAGTACCTAGTTCAGCTTTCGATTCGAAACACCATGTTTGTTGTTGTAGTCTCGATTGCCTGATGTCGTCGGAAAAGTTTTATGAAACGCCCACCTTTAAAGCGCCTTCCTCGCAAGAAACGCCAAGGCGTTTAATAAAAATCGCTATTTGACAACAGAACAGAGGCTGTGATTCTGTACTCACTTTACTATTACCCCCCCCCCCTCTTTTTCCCTTCTTTTATTTCGTTTTTCGACTATTTCTACTACATAATGAAACTAATTTCGCTCTTATCTTGCGGCATCTCTGCTCTTCTGTTTTGTCCATTTTCTTTCATTCCCTCTCCTTTTCTTTTTCTTCCTTCTCTGTCAGTCAGGGAAATCCTCTTAATTAAGCTGTACAGCTTAATTTAGGTGTCAGCTTAATTAGGATGTATGATACAGTCTAATTAGGCGTTTTACAGCTTAGTTAAGATGTACAAAACTTTGATCGTCTAAAACACACATTTAACTGAATTTTAGAATCTAACTAACTGAATAAATCCAATATTTACGTGCATATAAACATCTCCAATACATTAGTTTTTTCGTAGCACCCCGGAGATCCGCTAAATTTGAAGTTTTAAAAATATCCGCTTAAATAGGATGTATCACGTGACGTGACATCCTAACTAGGATGCAGTACAGCTTAAATAGACTATCACAAACAATGAACCATTGTTTATAGTCCATATCTTTTGAACCCGGGGTGCTGGAAATACCGTTCTTCTTTTATAATATAGTGGTCAAACTGACGATGAAAGAGCTGCAGCGGTGATTCTGCTAAAATTTACATTTTTCGAGAAATCGGGGAAACACTTTTTCTACCTCCTAATTTAGATGTATGTCACCTAATTAAGCTGTATGATACAGCTTATTTAGGAGATCTCCAAATTAAGCTATACAGCTTAATTAAGAGGATTTCCCTGACTGTCTGTCAGTCTGTTTATTATTTCTCTCTCTGCTTTTGTTCTTTCCTTTTATTGATTCAGCTAGGGTGGCTTCCCCACATGTTAATCTATTTAGTTATAGCAAGCCAGATGTTTGAATAAGAAATTAATAGCTAGCTAGCTATATGTATGACTTTAGACAAGTTTCAATTCCGTTTGTTTACATTTGATTTCCAGCGGTAAGCTCTCTCAGCTCTGACATCTGCGTGCAGGAAAAAAATGGGTATGCTAGGTAAAGCAAGGTTATTTTTAGTCCATTTCTTCACCTGAAGGCATCAATCTACACTTGATAATAGTAATAATAATAATAATAATAGTAATAATAATAATAATAATAAATATTTAAAGTGGCTAGCCCAGAAAATCACAAAAACCTATAGTTAGTGGATTGTTTCCACTGGGGGCCACTAGAACAAAAAAGAAACAAAAAATGATAAACCTTGACTGCCTCAGCTCAATCAAACATAGTAACGTTTATAATCTGTGAAAATTGAAAAGAAAAAGAATAAAAAACAAAAATTAAAAAGTTAAAAAGTGATCTCCATTAGAATTTGCCAAATACATCAGAGATGGAAGTCTTAAACGAAAACAGACTTCCATCACAGGTCACTTGGTCTGGAAGATTATTCCACACTTTTGCAGCTCTAAATGGGAAGGCTTTTTCGCCAAATTCCGTGTTGACCAAGGGAAGTGTGAACCTGTTTTTTGAAGCTCCTCTTGTTTGATGATTATGACAGTTTTTTGTCAAAAGGAATTTTGAGCGCATGTAATCAGGAGCAATGTGATTCATGGCTTTGAAAACTAATATGGCATCGTTTTTGATGAGTAAATTATTCATTGAATATTCCCTCTCTTTCCCAAGAAAGGTACGGACACATTTAAATCGTTTTTCTAGTTTTCCCAATCTACCTTGGGTGGCACAAGCCCATGCCGAGGAGCAGTAGTTGAAATATGGCATGACAAGTGCATTAATTAAAAGGTTTTTTGTGTGAGGTGCTAAACAGGATGCAATGGTTCTAATTTTAGAATTTTTAATTAGTATTTTTCTATTTATGTCATTAAATGTGCTCTTCCCATTGCATTTTTTGATCAAATGTTACCCCAAGATATTTAACTTTTTCGCTCTTCTTCAAAGGAATACCCATATAGTTGTTAGTTCTGTTCTCAACCTTCTTTAACTGGCTGTGGTTGCCGAAAAAGATTGTTTCAGTTTTGTCCAGATTAATAGTCATTTTGTTATTATTCAGCCAGAGGTCGACTTGCGAAAGTTCTAACTCGACCTGGGAGACAAGGGTATCCAAGTTTTTATGGGACGAAATAATTATTGTATCATCTGCATATAGATGGTGGTAGTTTGAATTGATGACAGATTTTAAGTCATCAATATACAAAAGAAAGAGCAGGGGTCCCAACACGGATCCCTGCGGCACCTTAAAAGCGTCTTCATGAAGCAGATCTGATCATGTGTCGTTTACAAGAGTCAGCTGCATTCGGCCCGTTAAGTAGGACTCGAACCAGTCAAAGGCAGCATCTGTGATAGTTTAAATCTCAAACAGCTGACAGCTAGGATTTTGCAGGGTACCAAAATTAATTTTCGTACTTTTTTTAATTCTTAGATCTGGGTTAACTTCATCAAATTTTGAAAAGGAAAACAAGTAACTTTTGAGGAAAATGAGTGGCATATTTAGATTTATTATAAAGAATTATATTAAGGTAGGAAATTGGGAATACCAATCATTAGAACAGGATTTATATATTGTATAATTTAAAGTTTTCCAATTTTTTAAGAGTTTGACCATAATATTTAACTGCAGGCTAAGTATCCGTAGAATTAAAGATGTTATCCAGATAAGAAGATTGAATTGGCTGGGGCACTTGGAAAGAATGGAGGAGGATAATTGGGTAAGAAAGTGTAGAGACTTGATAGTTCCTGGGGCAAAGCCCAGAGGCAGACCGAGAAAGACTTGGCAGCAGGTTATAAGGACAGACTTGATACAGAGGAAGTTGAGTTTAGATCTAACACAGTCTAGATCAGATTGGAAGAGGGTCATTAATATACCCCGTCCAACCCATGCTAGCATGGAAAACGGACGTTAAGCCGAGAAAAAAAAAAAAAAAAAAAAACACTTTTACCGCAGTTGATTTGTGTGGTCATTTCTTCAAAAAACATAAAAAGTTTGGCTACTAATAGAGGCAGTTGTATAAACTTGGTGCTGAATTCATATGTGAACATTTTAACCCAGATCTGATAATATACTTAACTTAATTCGTAAAACATTACGTCACACGAAAACTTGTGTATATTTACAAAAGTTTACAGATTTTGGTATACCTGCACACACAATCTGGTAGGTAAAAAAGTGGGACCATAATGGCTGTTACTGAAATTCAAAGATTTTTTAGAAACCCAAGGTCCAAAAGGCACAAAAGTATTTTTTTTTATCAGTTTAGTTTGTTGTTATTTTTCATGAAACTCTGTTGGTATGGTCAACAATTTTTTGGCAGGAAAGATTATCTATACTTGCAAAATATGTTATTATTTTCCCCATTTCAATTTCACCCCCCCCACAATTGAATTGAATTCACAATTGAAAAATCCACCCAGGCCCCTTTTTTATGTAGGATTGTGAAATAAAAGAAAATATATATCAGATATATATATTATATATTATTATTTAAAAAAAATTGATTAAAAACGTCATAAGTAATTTAAAGAAGTCAGAATAAATCAAAGGCATTGCGTCCCCTAAATAAGAGTATATATATTTTTTTCTATTTTATGAAAGCAATATAAAATGTAACAAAAACAAAATGGCTGCTAGTAATGCTCCAAAGACTGGACTTTTGATCGACTTTGAAGAAAATGATGATCGGGCAGCATCAGGTATGTCTTTAAAAATATTTTTAATAACTTTTCTGATTTTCTGACCAGAGTAGAAATATTTCTATTATATACATGGTACACTACACTGATTTTTTATACTGACCCTATTGCACCTTTTGGCATCATTGATTCAATTTTTGCAGTCAAAATCTAAAATTACTGCCATAGGTTCTGAAAAAGGGGAATAATAATCAATTGGAAGACACGTTATTTGGTTATAATTCCCTTTTTCAATCATCAAATGGGGTTCGGAATACTCCCATAATAAGGGATCTAGTAACCGTCTGAGATGTCTAAATTATATACATTACATATTTTCTTAAAATAAAATAACATTTTTCTTTAGAAAATTTTCAGGTTATATTGTTTAGTACTTGCCATTTTTATTTTTTTCATTTTTATTGTTCATTTTTACATATATACAGTACTTAGTAAGTTAAGATTGCATCGATATAAAATAACTTTCACTAAACTAAATCTTCATAAGATTTTGAGCTCCAGTTTGAAACCAGGTTGGTTGCCTACATTTTTGTGGTTAAACATTTCCACAAGACCCACAATCCCAATTTTTTTGAGATATATTTTTTTTGAGTGTCGAAAAAAACTGTTGTTATATAATATTTTTTAGATAGCTATAGCTACATTTAGTTAAGCTTTGTATTGTTATAGCTATAATTGAAATATCGTGTGTTATGAAAATTAAAATGAAACGAAATTAAAAGTTTTAGGTTTGTTAAAAACCTTTTGTCATTTTTTGGATAGCTAATTTGCTGAACAATTTGAAATGAGTGACGTCCTCGAATACCTTATTGGTGAAAAATCAGTCGTTAAAAACTTTCGGCACCTAGCAAAAACTATTTATATATTTGAAAAAAATTTTTTTTAATATTATCTTTCATTTTCTTTTCTTCTTATTCATCATCATACAACCCGCGTCTTCATTTATCATATTTCATGTTATTTCGTCATCAACCATCAACCTGTTTTGCAGGGTTTTTTCTTATATATCGTCCACCACTTCGATGTGGATGTCAAAAATTCTTTCTTTCCTTTGGCGTATTTCATGCTAAAACAATTACCTTATAGTCAGAAATTTTCGCGACAACTAATTTTCGCGATTTTCGCGATTTTTGGGCATTTTCGCCAAATTAAAATGCCGCGAAAAAAATTTAATTGACGAAATCGCGAAAATAAAAACCGCGAAATATTTTCTTTTTTTCTTCATTTTTTAGACTCCACAGGGTAGCAGACGTAAAATCTTCCGCAACAAAATAATTCTGGTGATGCCCAGTTTGATAAAACCCGGGAAAATTAAGGAAGAAATGCACTTGTAAACACAATTTTAGAAGGCGGTTTGCCTGTTAACCTAAATGGCATTTTGTGTTATAAATGATCGATCTCCTTTTTTATGAAATTTCCTCTTTTTTTAAACTTTCCTGTCTAACTCTTACACCTATGAAACCTCTTCAGTTTTAATTCTTTTATCCCTAGTGACATCCCTAACCAGATACCAAAGGCCAGAAGAGGTCGGAGGACATGGGTCTAATAGACAGTATGGGATTTCGTTTCGACATTTTACTTAACGTCAATACTATTATTTAGGCAAACGCCGAGGCGAGTTTGAAAGGTTGTACTATCCTCCCTTGATCAAAAATAAAGGTTCTTCCGCTACCTTATTGATTATAACATAGACCTTTTATGAAAAAAAGCTTCCTTTTACAGATGTCATTATTAGAGTAGAAAAACGCACTTAAAAATCATATTTTGTTTTTCCTCCACTCCGTAACTCTATGAAATTCGCGAAAATTAAATGTCGCGAAAAAAATTCAAGGCAACGAATCGCGAAAATAAAAATCGCGAAATTGTCCCAAAATTTTTATCGCGAAATTAAAATGTCGCGAAAATTTCTGACTATAAGGTACAATTTTTGAATTTAACAAAAAACATTTGGGAATAAAATTCGTCAGGTAAAAATATTCATCGGCCAAAAATATTCAAGTGGTGTCATTTTGGTGGGTGAAAAAATTTCGTGGAGAAAAATTTTCGTTACCTGCCAAAAATCCGTCACTTTTACCCGACAGATTTTATCATATGTAGCATTTATTGAAATCCTACCTTAAACGTTTTTAAAAAGTTCGCATGTAATAATTTTGACGCAAGTAAGAATTTTTTTTAAGAAATTTTAAAGAATATTCAAGTTTTTTGCCTGTAAAGTTTTACACATAAAAATATTAGAAATATTAAGTGCGAAATAAATTTAATGTTGTCTTTCTTGGACCCCAAATGTATTAAATAAACGAGAAATTTTGGGAATAAACCCCAAACAGAGCTGCATAAGTATGAAGGTTGTATAAGAAAAAATGTTACTTGAACCATGAGCAGTATGTGAATAAAATTAAATAAAATAAGCACCCTACGCCAAATTATTTTTATTTAAACTCTGTAGCTACCAATGTTTATACATAAAGTGTTGATCAACCATCATTCTTTCTTTAGATACAACCATATCATCACCCAGCGATGTACACGCGATAAGAACAAGAAAGTCTATTCCGGATTTAGAACAAGTCTTTCTGACAGAACTCGAGTATTATCGCAATCACATACCTGTGTATCAACCAGATGATTTCTTTCGGAAACCTGAAAACGAAGGAGAGTCAAATCATATAGAGAAAGACCCCGAGAATATGCTGCTTCCTATTACAAAATCCGCTTCTTTGAATTCAATGGAGGATGCTCCCCCTCTTCCTCCTCGTCCTCCTCGTCCACCGAAACGCACCAAATCAAGCAGTGAATCAGAGTTATTGGAACGTTTAAAAGAAGCTGGTGTGATTATTTCAGAGGTTTTAATCCCGATACAGTCGAATAATCATAGTGCCAGTTCGGATAATATAGATACGCTGTTTCAAGATCAAAAGCCTCTGTCACGCCCAAAGTCATGCGATTCTCGTTTGCAGATTGAATCAGATGATAGGATGACAAATGGCACCGTAATTAAATCGAACACTTTGCCAAGTGGTTTACTGCAATTTGATTCGTTAACAGACAATGCGTCCTTTAGTCACAAACCTGTAAGGGAAAGTTTGTTCACACAAAGTGATCGAAAAATTAAAACGTTATCAGCGCAGGACTTGCTCACCCTTGAAGATGTGGAGAGAGTTAAAAGCCTGTCGTTTATTGAGAGTGGACCGAAACCTCCACCAAGACCGGCGTCGCCGAACATAAACAGATTCTCGTGTCCACCCGGCGTGGGGTCGGAATTAAACCCGCATGTTGACAACACCAAGATATTCTTTGGGAATAGTTTGTTTCAAAAAGCGAAAGAAAGAAACGATGAAGCGATCGCGTTCAGATCTTTAATTGCAGATGTTCGAAAACTTTACCGTTGCACTGATTTAACTACAAACCCGGGGTATATTTCACCAGCGGTTGTTAAAAACAATGCCATTCACGATGACGACGTGAACGTGTGTGTTTATTTCGAAACTCTGGCAGATCCTCGAAGTTTTACGTGCAAGTTGTCATGTACGGCAAATCAAGTGATCGCAAGCTCTATCGCACATTTTCGCGGAGACTGCTCTGAGCTGGATCTTTTATCCGACCAGTATGTGCTTAAAGTAATCGGTTATACGATGTATATGCATGGTGATACAAAATTATGTGATTACGTGCACGTGCAGGAAAGCCTTATACATGGTGCGAACTTAAATTTATCGATCGTGCGTCGAAACCACGTGAATGTGGAGTTGTCACGTGACCAAAAAGACGATGAGGAGGATTGTAGTGGTGTTCATTTTCAGCATTATTTTAACATTCCCGCGTCACTGACAGTGTCAGAGCAAGGTCTGACGGTTTTGTTAGATACTTACAACAAGGAAGTTGCTGAGCTCATCAAAAATGTTGCAAAAACCAATGAGAATAAGTACGTTCCTGACAAACTTATTCAGGTTGTGAAAGCTATATCAAGCGCCCTTGCTAACGTGGAGTTGCTTCAAGTTCAAGACGCAGTCAACATGTTGCTTTCTTTGAAGAAATCTACGGATAAATTCAGAACTATTAGCCATCATCCCAGAGACCAGCATAATTTTAACCAGTATTTGAATCCCATGTACTTTGATCAAGGTCGTTTTCATCTGGCGTTAGAAAAACTGACCGCTGGTGTTTACTCGTTAATCAAATTGTACTGCAAGGCGTTCCAAACACAATTCACGCCCCTCGAATCCGAACAACGCCACGGTGAATTTTCTGACGTTTACGAACGTATCGATCCCCGCTCTCTCACAGACAAATTTATCGTCCGTTTATCGTCCGTGCACCGGCTGCCGTCAGAATGGAAACATAATTACGAACAGTTCGAAGTTTCTGCAGGGTTATATTATGGCGGACATTCACTCTGTCCGGTTAGACGTTCGCAGAAATCGAGAGTGTGCGTAGGCTTTTTCGAGTTGATTAGGTTCGACGAGTTACTCGAATTTGATATCGTTGTTAAAAAGATACCTCGCGAGGCTAAGTTGGGTTATGTCTTGTATGGTTTGAGCCCACCGAAAAAAGGTACAGACGGCAAGACTGTGCTAGCTTGGTTCACATGCAACATGTACAGTTATGAGGGCTTTCTTCAGACAGGGAGCAGATTGTTCGGCTTGCTTAACGATGACGAATTCAACCCAGTGGCGACATGCGCTACGAACAATATCCAAAGAGCCAATACTGTTATCGCAAAAATTGATTTTCAAGTTTACCATACCGAAGTAATATTTCCTGAGCCAGTTTTGTTGTCTGGCAACATAAGTCATGAGAATAAACGTTATAGCGAGCGAGAAATACAGTATATCGCTAGTAAAATGCTACAAAAAGATCTCGGCGCCATAACAAAAGAGGAAAAGCGTGTCATTTGGGATGCCAGGTTTTCTTTGTTACATCTGCCAAATGCGTTGGTTTACGTCCTAGTGTCCGTGCCGAGTTGGGATTCCGAGAATGTAGTTGACGTACACCTAACATTAAGTTGTTGGTGTAGGTTACCACCTGGTGACGCTTTGGAGCTTCTTCAGGCTGATTATCCTGATAAAATTGTTCGGGAAACAGCCGTGCTATGGTTGGCTGACATGCCGGATGACGACTTATGCGAATGTTTGCTTGAAGTAGTACAAGCGTTGAAATACGAAGCTTACCATAATTCCGCACTTGCACAATTTTTAATCAAAAGAGCCTTGGCCAACCCAAGAATTGCACATTATTTGTTTTGGCATTTAAAATACTATACCGGTGACCGGCAATTTTGTCAACGCTTTCAACTTGTCTTAAGTGGATTATTGAGTGTTTGTGGCGTGCGGCTGCGTTCTCAGTTATCCAAACAAGATGCGCTAATTGTTTCACTCTCAACCGTGGCTAGCAAAGTAAAAGACGGCAAGGAGTCGCTACGGACGGTTATTTTGCAGAACGAACTTACCAACTTAAACAGACAGCTCGATTCGACTGTACGATTGCCGCTCGATCCTGCCATCAAGATTTCCTCCGTCATTCCCGAGAATTCGTCGTATTTTTCAAGCAATACTGTTCCGCTGAAGGTCGCCTTTCGAAATGTCGACCCACGAGGTGATGAAATCAACGTCATGTTTAAAATTGGAGATGATTTACGAAAAGATTTAGTCACTCAGTTGATGTTCGGAGTGATGAACAAGTTATGGATAAACGAGGGATTAGATCTCAACATGATGCTTTACAAGGTTTTACCGACAGGACCGCTGACCGGTCTTATCGAAATTGTTCCCAACGCTACAACTTTCCGCGAAATACACGTTCAACATGGCTTAACTGGATCGTTCAAAGACGATTCGTTAGCATTATGGTTGCAAAGATTCAACTCTTCGGAAAAGGAATATCACAAAGCTGTTCAAAACTTTACTGCGTCTGCTGCTGGATATTGCGTTGCGACGTATCTACTTGGCATAGGTGACCGACATAACGACAATATTATGTTGACAAAGAATGGCCATGTGTTTCACATCGACTTTAGTAAGTTTATGGGCGATGTGCAGAAATTTGGCAGCATCAAAAGAGATCGTGTACCGTTTGTTTTGACGCCGGATATGGCTTACGTCATCAATAATGGCGTGACATCTACTCAAAATTTTCAGAAATTTATTGAGTATTGCTGCACAGCATTTAATATAATTCGGCGAAATAGTCACGTGGTGTTGAATTTGTTGGGATTAATGGTGTACTCTGGGATTGCATATCTCTCGCACAAGGAAGATTTATCTTACGTGAGTGAGGCACTGCACTTGCATCTAAACGAGGAAGAAGCAACCATGTACTTCACGAGACTAATCGAGAACAGCTTGTCGTCTCGCTCAACCCAGTTAAATTTTTTCATTCATAACGTCGCCCAGATGAAAAATGTCACGGATACGATTTTAAGAAGCTCTCGTTCCAGTCCCCTGTTCTCGTTTGCTAATAAAGTACACAGTGCAGAAGAAGACGGTATAGTGACATCGGCAAGAGTCGTTGACTTTCAGAAACGATACGTACCCGATAAGCATTATGTATTTGTTATTAACGTAACAAGGGAAAATCTAAAAGGCCCGAAATTTGTGTTTCGGCGTTTCGAAGATTTCCAAGAGCTCCATGCGAAGCTTAGCTATATTTTTAACGTATTTAGCGGCACTGTTTTACCGGATCTGCCTGCGAAAATAATTATCGGGCGAAGTCAAATACGGGAAGTAGCGGTTAAAAGACGAGGGGAGTTGGACCATTATTTAAACGTGCTTGCGAACATTCCAGATGTTTGGGGTTCAGAGATCGTCTGTTCGTTCTTGCACAGTTACATCAAAGACGTCGAAGAAGAAAGAAGGTTTGCAGAATTCGTGACGTTGCTACAAGACGGGCGAAAGTCGCGCATAGGAGGCAAACTCAAATTATCATTGGTTTATAAACATAACTCACTTCGACTACTTATCATGCACGCTAGTAACTTAATACCCAGGCGCCTTCAAGGGTTAGCCAATCCGTACGTAAAGTGTTACTTATTACCAGATCCCTTGAAGCGCTCAAAAACGAAAACGAAAGTTTGTCGGAAGTCGTTGAACCCGACATTTAACGAAACGATAGTCTACGACCAGTCATGGGAAGTTGTGAGGAAGAGAATTTTACAGATTACAGTATGGGATTACGATCATTTAGTGGAGAACGAATTTTTAGGGGGCGTCAATTTTTATTTATCAACTTTCGATTTAAAAGAGAAAAGAACCGATTGGTACACGTTAACTGATGTTGAATTCACTGAATAATTCCGTGCACGTTATCTGATGTCGGGTTTACTGAATTTCAGCTTGCAGCAAAGAAGATATAATTCGGGTTTTGTTTGTGCCTGTTTCTTTCTATGCTTACTTAGAGAGGGCTTGTCTTATGATAAAGTGTCATTCAGTCTCTACCCCCAACAAGTTTTCAACTTTTAAGTATGAATGCTAATTGTTGCTCCACCAAAATAGTTTTTAGCAAAAGTTAGTTTAAATAACCACCTTTCGTGTCTCTGACAGAAAAGTTTTAATGTTGCTTGTGAAAAAAAGCTGCCATGTTGAAAATAAACAAGCTGATTTATACCCTATATTGTTGTTAGAAAAAATTATATTATCGTCAAAGTTTAAGTTTATAAACGCCCTGGGGCACCCTAACCACTGTCCCCTCCCTAGTCAATCCCTCGTCCGCCCTAAATAAAATCAACTTTAAGCGTTTATTTAAGCTTCTATGTTTCCTATTTTAATCTGTATATACTGTTCTATACAATATTTTACTGCATTTATGAAACTGGTCCCTTGGACGTCGAGGCTTTGTTGTGTTTGAGTGTTCTACCTTCATTTCTAAAGGTCGGTTGCCATTACTAGAAAAAGTGTTGAGTAACTGTCGCACAACAGAGACTTATTGTAAACAGATGTTGTAGAACAAAGCGACACAAAAGATGTTGCACAACTAATGTTGTAGAGGTTTTTTTTATCCCTACTACAGTTGTACATCAGTTTTATATTGTAATGGATATCAAGCTTAAGGAATATCTAAACTATTGAGAAAAAAGCACCATTACAAAAGTGGTATTTAGTCGATTTTCTCTTCGTATTTTCGCTTTGTGTAAACACACGTTTGCTGATATTTTGTAACCATCAATTTGTATTTTTAGTGCATTTTTCATGAAGTTGGATAAGAATAAAATTTAAATAATATATTATTTATTATATGAGATAGTTTGTATTTTTTGTTATTATTTTATTTTTTTATATATTATTTTAGTTTCAAATGTTAATAATAATTATCTTTTTTATCCATTGTTTTTAATATTGATGTCAAGGTTTTTTTTGTTTTCAGTAACAGTGGGGTCGAGGTTAAAAAGACCTGACAGAAATCTTCAGAATTAAAAATTTGACAAAAGTCATTTTTTTTACCTGGCACAAGGTTGCAGCTTGGTATGAACAGGGTGTTTACTCTATCAGGAATATAAAAAAAATCAAATATCAGCGATTTCTTGGATACCTGATCAGGGAGATACCATGGATAAGTAATTAATTTCGAGGGTCGGTGGCTAAAGTTTCCCTCGATTAACTGATAATTTTCTCTCACTAATTTTTATCCGACTAAATCTTTCGAGAGCTTTACTTCAGGCCTATGCTTTATTTAAAAGTTCCAATTTTGTTCCTACTAAAGTCAAGTAGCTAACTTTTTCTCCATATTAGCTAATGAACTTTGATGATTACAGGAGGGAAAAAGATAT
This sequence comes from Hydractinia echinata, assembly GCA_030067915.1. Classification (NCBI taxonomy): domain Eukaryota; kingdom Metazoa; phylum Cnidaria; class Hydrozoa; order Anthoathecata; family Hydractiniidae; genus Hydractinia; species Hydractinia echinata. The sequence goes on along the minus strand of JASGCC010000009.1, from coordinate 902,959 downwards.
CAAGAAATAGAATACCCAAATACTTTCTAAATAATTGGATTTATCTTTTTTTTACTTTTACGTAAAACCAAACATTAATCTACTATTCATTTTCCCCATTTTAAGTTTAAAGGGTAAGTCAGAATGAATTTTATTTTTCAAAGTATTGGCAAGGATTAAATTTTAGATCTTTTTTTTGATTCGAATATCTACAATTCATAACAAAAAATTTGCCACAACGGCGATTTTTTGGTAGTTTTCAAAGTTGGCAAACCATAAGCTGGGAAGATTGCAACTATTGTATATACATAGGTTTGCTAAGCAGTGTTTAAAATACGCTAGTCGCACTTTCCAACATGCCGCAATATCACAAAAAAGACTCATGCTGACGTCAGCAATAATTAGCGCGGCAATTAAGATTTAACCAAATAACCTAACATCCTAAGTCCACTGTCAGCATAGTGTGAATCTAATATAGAAATAACTACTTGTGGCGACGGACTTTAAAATTTTCGTGCTAACATTTTTTCTTACTCATTGTAGGGTAATCCAAGGTTCCAATAGGTATGAAATTTCTTCTTAAAAGTAAACGAAATGTCAGGTATTTTAGTCCAAAGGAAGCAACACCAAATTTGGGAAAGTGTGACCATCCATTTCAATTTATTTACTATACTAGGAAAACATTTCGAAAATCCAACCACCACCTCTTATTAGAACCCCTCCATTTATCCAGATCAAGAAGAATTTTCAGTAGAATTGGGAATTGAACGTAAAAGAAAATGTTCATATTTCAATAAAAATCAAGGAATTCATCAACCTCGTCCCCCAGGGTTTTTAGCCTTTTTGATATCGAAAAGGCAAAAGACCCTGGGTGGGAAAACATATAACAAGATATAATTTAAATTTCTCCCAAATAATTCAGAATAAATCAAAGGCATTGTGTTCAAAGGAGGTCTGAAACACAATGTGAATGAAAAAAACCCTGCTGGAACAATGACAGCCGTGAAAACCAGAAAAATGTTTATGTGGAGGACGACGTAAAGCGTTTATTATTCGTTACAATATATATATTGAAGCATCCACCAATTCTTACTTTTTCGTTCATAACTGTTAGCCGAAGTTGTTGTTTTCTTATAAATATAAATGAAGTTGAATAACCATGTTGATACCGGAATGTTATAAATACCAAGTTGTTTCCTGATGAGCAAAAAATAATGGTTTGTTGACATGCAACGTGATGTTTTCCCCATTTTTACTTTAACAAATTTAGTCTCGAATCAACAGTTTGAATTACAATTTTTTTATAAACAATGCGAAATTTAAACAATCGCCCCAAAAATTACAATTGGTAAACAATTTGTTTGGACGAATAAGTGATAAATAATAATATTAATGAAATAAATACTTTGAAAATAAATAATTTGCTTAATAAACTTACCCAGGTAAATAATACCTAAACAATTATTGGGTTCGTTTGAAAAATTAAGCAACTTTAAGACTAAGTGAAAATTTAAGTCGCGCTCGTGAAAAAGTGTGTAAAATAAAACCGTCAAAATTTCGGATTAACTGAATAATAAAAGCAATTTTTTTGTTTACCTGAGTTTCTGCCATTTTATTTTCCCCACTGCTTAAGCAGTATCTTTTTGTTGATTTTGGTTGTGTGTTTACAGAAATAATTCCTTTCATGTTGAGTTCAGTAACAGCGCTGGATGAATCAATGTAATACTGAAATTTTATGAAAAATTCCCTTTTTTTTTACCAGTTTATTTGATTCAGTTTTTAAACGTATTTCTTGCATGTAGCTCTCCCGAACTCTGTTTTCTCTTTTTTTTCTCCTTGGTTCGTCATATTTTACATCTTTAATTTCATCTTTATTTCTTTCATAAAACCTCTCCCACTGTTAAAACATGCGGGGAAATTTTAAAATAGAAACTAAATATAACCACGAGGGCGGAAAAAATCATTACTAAAATTCATTTACGAAAGTGGAAAATATCATTACCAAATATATTTACGAGAGCGGAAAAATCAATATCATATATATTCATGAGGGCGGAAAAATTCATTACCAGAGATTCATTCACGAGGGTGAAAAATCAAAACCAAATATAATCACGAGGGCGGAAAAATTCATTACCAGATTCATTTACAAAGGCGGAAAAATCAATACCAAATATATTCACGAGGGCGGAAAGCACAATACTAACTATATAGTCACGTGGGGTCGGGGGGGGGGGGGGAATCAGTAATATAATAAGGAAAAAAGTTTTACTTGAGGATGAATATAAATTCATACTCATGCTGAATCCTAATTTAGTCCTAATAACTCGCCCCTAAGTCTCTTCTACGCCCATGAGATATCGTGACAGAAAGGACCCGTTGTCTCTTTTTTATATCTGTCGGCGTGTGTCATATTAAGCCCTGGTAATAAGACAGTTGACTAACTGGTCAACTATCTTGTTCTCAAAGTTATCAGTTTAGTTAGCTATCAGAGTTTTTTGTCATCCGGCTGCTTCGAATATCTATATTTTATCCTAGCCTGTTTGACCCTCTTGGATTGTTTCTTTCTAAGAAACATAAAAGATGTTTTACATCCTCTGATAACGTTGCTCCTGCTAATAATAACTTTGTTATCTGTGATGATGCTGAGATATCTATTGTAGTTTTTATTGACCAACTTCGTTCCCTGCTATGTTTCCTTCCTATTTTTATGAATGCGAATATTTAAAAAATATTTTTGGGAAAAGTTGGAATAGCTTTTTGGCGTTTGTTTTCGTATTGAAACGACTAAAATTGATTTTAACATGCCATCTTAAAATAATTGTTATCTCTCACATATGGAGGTTTATTACCTCCTGAACCATTTCAAAACACAAACTTCGATTAATCAGTCAATAACATAAAAAACGAGATGAGCATAGAAAATTTTTATACATGCTAATTTCCAGGTCCTTTTGCTGTAGTGCTCGCCTTATAAAAACGAATCGAGACAAGAGACCTTGTAAATTAGGTTGTTCTAGGAGACTGTTCTTTTTCGCCTACACCTCTTCTCATAAGTTTTCTTTGAGAAAAAGTGCGCACGTGTGGTTAACACATGGGAAAGCGTGGTAATATTATGTTAAACTTCAAAACATATGAAAACAGAAAATCTCCAACAATAGAAAAAAAATCCAGTTTTTAACATATGGTAATAGAAGAGGTTGCCCAAAGGAACAGATGATATCTCTAATAAAATTTGTGAATTATTTATAACTTAAAAATATGTCGGCGTGTTGTTGTGCTGTATATAAACCCTTAAACTTTTTCACTAAATACATTTCTCGATTGGACAGTTTCATGTTAAATTACACGTCTTGTCATACGACGTCGCCTGTGTATAAGCGATGACGACTTGTTGACTAAGAATAATCCGCATTTTGACAGTACATGACGTTTTTATGTTGACGTGGTTTGCGAAAAAAACTTGTTATTTATAAAAACATATATAGTGTTGAATTTTAAAGTTTGGTTGAAAAGATTATGTTGATGATATGTTAAAATGGACAGCTATTTCGTTTATGTAAACAAAACGTGACGATTTTTATAAACAAAGTGTTTAAAAAAGGGAAGAATGGAACCTAACAAAAGAATGACATAAGTTGTCAATTTCAACACGACCTTTCGAATGTAACGTGAGAAGCGTTTTGGTTTTTATAAAGTTTAGAAAATATTATAACAAGTGGTTGCATGTGAAAGAAGTTAACACGAACAAAATTTTTTACGATACTTGAACAAAACGGACAGGAAAATTTTAAGCGTCAAAAAAGAAAATATTTTTAAAAGAGGAAAAGATTGATATTAATTTATAATAAAGTTATTTATATGAGAAAAAACGAAAGAGAAAGAGAAGAGAAAGTATTTAACAAAAAATTACTTTGTTTGAATATAAATAGACATTGGGGAAAAACAAACTTGAAGGTGGAAAAAATAAGTTCCCCTGATAGAAATATAAAAACTCGCAAAAGAGACACAAATTAATAACAAAACTAAATCCAGCATGGAAACATCTTGTAAAGACAAATCGTTTAAAGTTATTGTGTTAGGTGAAGCTGGTGTTGGAAAAAGTTCTTTAATACGACGATACACGCAAGGTTATTTTTCACATCGTACAACAACAACAGTCGGGGTAGATCGTATACCTATCGATATTAATGTTGATAACGAGACTTTAAACTTTCAAGTTTTGGACACAGCAGGTTGTTTTGGATTTCGTGGATTAATTAAAAGTTATATGAACAATGTTGATGCAGTGATTTTTGTTTACGATTTAACAAATAAAGAATCGTTCGCCTGTCTGCCATTATGGAATACCATATTAAAAAGCGCGGGAAAACGCGATATAACGAAGATTTTGGTTGGAAATAAACGCGATTTATGCGAAAAGAGACAAGTGCAATTTAAGAATGCTAAAAACTACGCCGATTTCGAAGGAATGGTTAATATGGAAATTTCCGTGAAAGAAGAGGAAAGCGTAGATCTGGTATTTCAATGTGCTGCAAGAGAACTTCGTCTAAGACGACAAATCAGTGAGACACAACAAAAGAGAGAAAAAGAGCTTAAGAAGTCGTCTATATTCTCGAGAGCTAAATCAGCAGATATTTTCGAGGACGAACGCGATCGAAGCCCAATAGAATTTGTAAGAAAATTGAGTTTAATGGTCATGGGGAAGAAAGGAAAATGCCACGGAAGAAGAGAAACGCCGTCAACTCCAGCTTTAAGAAGAAGATTTGAGCAAACAGGCTTTTCTACGGAAACGTATAGATGGACGTAATCTGTGAAAGAAAAATAACTGTTATTTTTTGTTACTTATAACCGATTTGTAAGAATTTTTGATGTATATATTGCGTGTTCTGTATCTGCAAAATTTATTATATGAAAAAATAAAATATAATGATTCTTTCAAAGAAATGTAAACTTTTACTAGCTGGCAAAAATTATATATATCTTGTAAACGTTTATTGGTAATATCACCAAACCAGTCAACTCACATAATAAAATTTCAAGGTATATCCAGGTTATAAGAACGTCGAGGCTAAAATTAAGAACATAATGAGAACGTGCTTAACGTAAATTCCTTCATAGATGGAGAACAAAATAATGTGAATCTAAAATAACTAAATACGTGTATTTCCGAACCTTTTTTTCCTTATAATTTACTTATTATTACTATTATAATATCTATTTTTGTTTTTGCAATGGGATAACAACCTTCTTCTATTTCTTCCACTTAAACGAAATTCCGAATTTCTGATGCCCTTTCTTACCTCGTTTCCAGTTTTTTTTTTGCCTTTTTGATATGAGGGAAGACGGCGATATCAAGAAGGCAAAAAACCCTGGGGACGAGGGTGGCCTTTTCTTGAACAGTCAGTCTTTTTAACGAAAACTTCTCTTGAGAAAAGCTAAGGTGGCCTGAAAGATTATTCCGTTGAAACCCTGCCTTAAAATTCAACAAAAGTCTGCAGGTTTTTCATGACCAGGATATGTTATAGCCACCGGCATGCAAAACGTGGGTGATTGGTAACTAAGTGTCTATTTCATAAAGATAAAACATATTTAAACCTGAACTTAAAACAATACTTTACGCCCAGCAATTATCGCCAAAAATTTACCGCCCAACGATTACCGCCCAGCAATTAAAATGAATATTTTAGCTACTTTCCAGTAAGTTTGATATTTTCGGAAAAAACTCACGCGATATAAAAAGAATGATAATTAATTATGTATAATAATATATAATAATTAAATTATGCAAATAATATTTCGAAACCAATTTTCTTTAGTGGAACTTCCAAACATTATTTCTTGTGAAAGTGAAAGGGATAAACAAAAGTGTTTTTTCTTACCAATACCTAATTGACGTCACAATTAGGTAATTACGTCATGACTTTAATCTTAAATCCAATACCGCAATGCTCAGAATCTTTTACGATGAATATAGAAACCTAGTTTATAAAAACGTTAAAAGCTATGATTTTGCGAAGAATAAAGAAACTGGCCTGAATTTATAGATTATAAGAACAAGATAATTAAGCCTAGAATTACTAAGAAACAATTATTTTAGGACAGCTATTTCTCACAAATAAGAACATGTTAGACTTGAAAATGTAAAAAAAATAAGCATATCGAGCCTAAGCTAATTTTTTGACGTTCTTGTATAAAGATTTGTTTTTTGTCAGCTGTCGATATGTCATGAAAATGATTTTTTTCGTACCTTAAAACGAAGGTCGTGTCACTATAAGAATTCATCTTAGGCAAGTTAACACAGTTGCTGTAGATACATTCAAGAGAGACAGATCTGGATATTCGATTAAAATTACAATAAAGGAAGCACGCGAATGTCAAATGCACCAAATTTCCACGATCTATTTGAGATGAACCTCACAGGTCAGGGCAGATGAGATCGGGCGGTTAGTTATGGCTCACCCACTATTAGATAAAAACGAGAATACCATTTTCTCCATTCTAACACAACCAAACTTTAGAATTTGAATATCTTTTAGCCAATCTTGCAGTCTTAAATTTAAAAAAATTTCTAGGGCATCCCCAAACCTCGTACCCAGGGCATTTTGCCATTTTGATTAATTTGATAGCGGCGAAAAGGTTGTTGACATTGTTGGGCTAAGAGACCCTTAGGACATCCTCGTCCCCAGGGTTTGTTGCCTATGTTAAAGCCGCTAGCGCTTACTTGAACAGCCCCTGTGGACGAGGTTGCCAGTAGGAACGACTCCGTGGTTAAATTGACCCCTTTACTTAAAACAAGTGCATGGTGCTGAAAGTACAAACGCCGTCCCGTTATAAAAGAGAGACAAAGAGCCCTGGGATTGAGGTTGGTCAAACACACTAACAAGCACTCTTGACCCCAGAGCTCTTTGAGATAAATTTGAGGTTTTATCTCAAAGAGATCTGGAAACGAGAATGACAAAAACCGATTACTGAAATAAATTGATTGTTCTTTTAATTATTCTTTCCTTATTAAATTTTCCTGATCGTTTGAATTTATTTTCTGTTTGACTAAAACAGTCAACCAATCGATCTGAAGCGAAAATCCAGACTGAAACATTGATTACGATATTGCATAGTAACGAGAAAAGCAGTGACGCGGTGACATAGTGACGTGACAATAAGCTTTACACTATCGTAATATACGATAAATATGTATATTCACAAATCAGCTGACACATTGTGAAACTTGATACACTAAAATCTGCGGAGGAGATAAGCGAGTTTTTCGCTCTCCAGTTACATGTTTTTTTTCAGTCTAAACTCCTCTCTTTTCTCAAGTTCATAGATTGAAACCTCAGTATAACGGACCTTCTTGACGTTACCCATTTGTTAAATAAGAATTCCGTTTTAATCATTAACGCTAGATTTCCGAAATTTTAAGAACATTCTGAGAATAATGCTATCATCAGACAACCTCGTCCCCAGGGCTCTTTTTCTCTTTCCGACGATTGTCAGAAAAAATGGTATCTTCAGATAATATTTTTTATTTCATTTTATTTTTTATTTTACAAAATTTGAATAATATGACAGAATGAAAAGATTGTTCGTTTTTTTACAACATTAGTAGTAGGAGGGAGTGATTATAAGCTGGTTTTCGCTCCTTTCACACCTTAACCCCCAAAAACACCGCTTCCACCACCTCCCCCCCTCCCTCCACACCTAGCCCTCCCAAAACCGGTAAACCCGACGGCATCCGAAAAGTAATCCGAAACCAATCCGATTCCGATAATTCCGACGCATGCGCACACGCCATTAGTAATAATGCTGACATCAACAAAATCTAGCGCATGCGCAGTTGAGTAGGGGGAAGTCCCTTACTCAAAACCGACCGCGCTATTTGAAGTTGAAACCGGCCTATAATAAAATAATGAGTTGGTTCATGAAAGCAATCAGTAAAATATATAGCACTGTATCAGCACCAGTAGCAGCAACACGCGACGCTCTCGCCGATCGAGTACGGAGCGTGCGGGATACCGTTGCTTTCTACTATAATAAGGCGAAGGAGCAAATCACAGGAGCGACATCGCTCCACGATGAAGTCCAACGGGTCACCATCGAAGATGAATACCAGGGAATTGCAGACCTCAAACACATGTTCGCCAAGGAATCGAAGCAAGCCACGAACCAGGAGGGGGTCGAGGATATCCAGAGCATATTCGACGAGAACGATACGCACATGTTGGAAGACGGGAACCGTATCAAGACCTGGCAGTTCAACAAGAACCTTAACCAACCTTTGACGGATGCTATCATGCAATAAATCACGCCTCACGTAGACATGCGCGTCAAGGTAGTCTACAGTTTCAGCTGTGATATTTACCGAGGTGGCGGTGATGTGTCTGCCTACCACAAGACCAAGAGCTCACAGTCACTATCAAGCCTGGCGGAAATCGAAGCTTTCATGGAAGAATGCGAGATGAAGCGCTTGGGTCTAGAAGATGCGGAGTTCTGGACCAAAGCCTACCTACCACCCGACAGAACCATCGAGACCCCCGGAGCATACGAAGGCAAGATTGTCTTCAAGCATATGCGGGTCAAGATCCTCTCTACGAGGGAACCCTTACTGGGATGCGGACCTTTGTCAGACTGGCTGAGGGGCAAAAGGTGCATCTACAGCTTTGACAAAGACGATGAAAGAACCGACAGCCTGTGCTTCTGGAGATGCCTCATGGTGCACTATCGGGAAGAGCGAAAGAAGCGTGAAAAGTTTCTAACAAGACCAGCCCTCAAACTAGCACGCGAGTACTACGAGGACCCCAACCTAAAGCGGGAAGAGGTACGTGCTACGAAACTCGTTGACCTTGAAGGGATCGCTAAACGATTCGAGATCAACATCAGAGTCTTTGAACCAAAGAAGAACTCCGACAAGGCACCATGGCGGCTAGTTTACGGGCAGAATCAGTACAAGAAGGGGTTAGGCACGATTAACCTTGGTATGCTGGATGGTCACTGCTTCTACATCAAGAAGCTGGATGTTTTGACTCAGAGCTGGGAATGCGAGGCTTGCGGTCAGATCTTCAACAGAACCGAAAATCTCACGCGACATAAAAAGAACGAGTGCGAAGGCGCCAAAACAACGATCATTTGCAAGGGTAAAAAAGTCCAGCGCATGCCTAGCAAGTCGGAAAAGGTCTTCTACGAGCAATACGCTTCCAGCTATGCGGCATGCCAATGGATTGAGGCATTGTCGGAGGAGGCTGAAATGCACATTCATCACGCACTCTGCGGGCATGGGGGGAGAACGTGTTATACGTGATGGTGAGAAGGAGGTATATAGAGTAGATGGTTATGAGCCCCAGTATTCCCTTACGAGTGGCTGTCGAGCTATGAAAAGCTGAATCATGCCGGCCCCGTCGAACATGAGGCCTTCCATAGCACCCTCAACGCTAAAAACACCCTGTCGCTCGAAGATTACCAGGCGTTCCGAGATGAGTTCTACAAGCGAGGCTGCGTGACAATGATGGACTGGTTGGTTGAGTACAATTTGGCGGACGTAGTACCCTTTGCCGAAGCAGTCAACAAGACTCGCAACACGTACTATGAGGATGAGATTGACATTTTGAAGGATGCCGTGAGTATACTAGGTGTATCGATGCGCTATGTCCTGAACAAGTCCCTGCGCCTGGACCCTGATCTCGAACTATATGCGCCAGGAGAACCTTGCAGGCACAAGTGTGAAGAAGACTGCTTCAAAACCAGATGCAAGGCTTGCATCGAAGTCCAAAAAACCTGCGGCGAGTGCACGAGGAATGAAGCCTATGAGCTTTTGCAGACCGGCATGGTAGGAGGCCCCGCGATCGTCTTTTGCAGGTACCACGAGAGGGATGTGACAGCTATAAGATCTCACATCTACAGCGAACCCCGCGAATGCAAGACCATTTTAGGGTATGACGCCAACATGCTCTACACAAGTACCCTACTGCAGGACTTCCCTTGCGGGAAGGAGAAGCTGATCAAAATCGCCGACCCTGTTGAAGGATTGGAAGCTCTGGAGCAAGGCGTTCTAGACGGCTCACTCTTTGGCTTTGCGCAAGTTGATATTGAAGTCCCCCCAGAGCTGTACGACAAGTTCAGCGAAATGTCCCCGTTGTTTGTGGTGAAGGAGATACCTGATAGCCAAATCCCTCAACACACGCATGAGTACTTGACCAAGACGGGGCGCAAACGTGTTCCAGGTACCAAGAAGCTCTTGGGCTTGATGAAAGCTGAAAAGATTCTGTTGTATACCCCCGTACTAAAGTGGTACCTAGAGCATGGGCTAAAAGTCACCGCTTTTTATCAGTTCCTGAAGTACTCTAGAGGTAAACCATTCGCGTGGTTTCCAGAAGAGATTGCGGATGCGCGACGGCAGGCAGATAAAGACCCCGATAAGCGCATCGCGGGTGATACTGCCAAGTTGAAGGGTAATAGCTTCTATGGAAAGATGATCGAGGACTTGGCAAGGCATGCCAACACTAGCTTCACAAGAAATGAAAAAGAGGTCGATGCGGCAATGAGAAGCCCGTATCTTGAAGACCTTGAAGAGATCGGAGATGCGTACGAATTAAGAAAGGGTAAACAGGGGGTCAGCATCGATCGAGCCTACCAGTGCGGTATTGCCGTCTACCAACTAGCCAAGCTTCGCATGCTGGAGTTTTACTATGATTTCCTGGACAAGTACGTGGATCGTCGAGACTTTGAGTATGTGTATACAGATACCGACAGCGCCTATTTTGCCATCTCTGGTGAAGAATTGAGAGATGTCGTTCGCTTTGAAATGCTTGAGGAGTACGACGCTGATGTTCCAAAATGGCTCATCACTGATAAGCACTCGAGTCGAACGGGAGGGTTGTTCAAGCCTGAATTCATCGGGTCTAGGATGATTGCCTTGACGGCGAAGTGCTACTTTGTCGAGGGGTTAGAATGTACAAAATTCTCGTGCAAAGGCATGTCAAAAAGGCAGAACGAAGTGACGTGGGGTAGGTATATGGGGGTTTTAAAGGGTGAATTAGATACTGCGAAGAATGTAGGCTTCAGGGTGTACAACCAGGGTATGGTGACGTATGAACAAAACAAGCTAGGGCTATCGGCTTTTTATGACAAAAGAGTAGTGCATGAGGATAACGTGCATACATCTCCACTCATGTAAGAATAGTGGGGTTTGTCCGGGTTTTGTGAAGTGGTGCATCATAAAAAGTAACAAAGATGGAGAATGTTAAAAAATGCTCAAACTGTAAGCGAGCCCAACCACTAGACAATTTCAATATCCAAACCAGAGGCCCTGACAAAGGCCAACGAATGAAAATGTGTACCACATGCCGGGACAGTCAGAAGGCCTCGCGGGAACGTAACAGATGCCACCATGAAAAACAACCAAGCCGGTGCAAAGAATGTGATTTCCCTGGTTATCAGTATGAACTTACTAAAAGCAGTATTCACGCTGCTCTAAATCGTGACACAGAGATAGCCTCTCAAAAATATCTAGGGTGCAATATTGTCACCTTCATCAGGCATATCCAGGCCCAATTCAGAGATGGGATGTGTTGGGAAAACAGGGGGCAGTGGCAATTCGATCACAAGGTACCACTTAAGTATCGTGTGAACGGTGAGTACCCCAGCGAAGAAGTGCAACTCGAGAGACTCCACTACACCAACATGCAGCCTATGTGGGTTGCGGATAACCAAACGAAAGGCTGTCGATATATCTCCTCATCAGTATGAAGCGGTAGCAACAAGATTAAACTCATTTGCCTCATCCATTCAAAAATGATAAACACTTTCTGAATAATCAAGAGGTTTTCTATATGATGCGCAAAAGAGCGAACCGGTGATGCGTGAATTTTCACACAGGTAGTACTCAAGGTGATACTGAATAGATATATACGAAGCTCGATATATAGTAAAATTGTGGGAGCAGGCTTAGTTCCTGGCTGAAGGGTAGGGGTGCGCGGGCGAGAGCACGCCCTAGCTGGAAGCGGCCGTCTCGTCCCGGTTTCTCCCACACTGTGCTACGACTGAAAAATTGCGCCAGTCGGGAAAAAAAATTGTGCGTAGTACATGCACGACATTCTGTATAGAGTATAAAGAGCAAGTATGCTGAGTCTAAAGCCTTGAAAAACACCTTGGATATGGGAAACCAAAGGCTCCGTGTGGTATGCTCACAGAATTAAAAACCCTCTGGGTCCAAACAACATCAACAAAAAACAACAAAACACCCAGAGGGTTCCCTTACGAGGGTTTTGCTTTGAAAAAACATGCAATGCGAAATATGCCTATATATCGTAGTACTCCTGCCATACGTCTTGATACTCGCTTTCCTCTATCGCTATCGACGAATAATAAAGAGAATGTCAGATCTCGCTGATATATTTGATGGTCTTGATACTCCAGCGCCAGAGCAACGTGACAAGCGCCAGGCTTTGAAAGATGCTATGCGCAAAGGCAAGGGGCATCTCTTGCCTAAAAAGTGCACAGAGACCTATGTTGACAAGGCCTCACCCGAAGTTCTCGAGAAAATCCACAACGAGTTTCTTCAACATGAACTCCAGGAGAAAGGGGAAAAAACTGCCAAAGCCCTATCATCACAAGCTATCAGCATGTATGTCAAAGTCTTGGGGAGGGTAGTTCAGCTCGATAGTGCAGAGGCTCTTTGCAAAGATATTGAAGAGGATCCTATCATTAAAGACTCCATGGCTGACTTGGGGTTACTAGTATACTCCGCTTTTGGTAAATTCCTATCGCCTCTTCTAGTAGCTGCACACAGTGTAAACCACGGTCAAATACCAATGTCCAAAGTGGGTGAGGGGCAAGAGGTTGAACAACAAGAGAATAATGGGAAACAGTCTATCGAAAATACGAATGAACAATCGTGAACGTTATCAGCGTTTAAAGAGCATGGCACTAGATCTATACAAGTTACCACCCCTGAGTTATTCGGATTGGTGCAGTACATCTGCCGATTTTGGCGTACATGGTACCGTCATCATAACACCTGTGGCGGCTCGTTTCCCGCCTCACGTCTGTGTTTTAGAGACGAGACCTAATAGGAATTCACTGGAGTACGAGGGAAGATATGGTCCGAAGGGGTTTTCTTGACGTGGATGGAAGTGATTTCTTATAACTCTCACGAGTTATAACAAATGAGTGAAGAACCTAACCAAGTTATAACCAAGAAGAACGAGGGACGTGTTGCTGCGGGCAAGAGACTTGTGGAATGGAATCGCAAGGATAAGCTGGAGAAGAAGAAGAACTTGGGCAAAAGTACTTCCCAAGACGATCAGGAATTTACCGCAGGTCCCCCAAGTCCACAGGCACTATATACATCTATGGTGCTGGAGGTGCAGCCATTCTACTCCTTTGCTTGGGAACCGGTCTCTATTTTTTCTTTCAAAAACCTCCTCCGCAGGATGACACGAAGCCCACAGAGATCCCCAGGCCTGATCGTCCAAAGGCCCCGCAGGGGCATCACCCCAACATTAATGATATCGACATTTTTCGTATGCGTTAGGCCTCTAATAAATGAGTTCAAACGTATCACCACAGCAGAAAGAGATTATCGATATGCTCTATGAAACAGTCGTTGACCTCGGCTTCACATTCGCCTATGCGATGGCGGGCAAAAAGTTCCTTGGCATCACGCGCCCCTCCACCAAGATGGACTCGAGCGATGCCCTCAAAATGGTGGCTTATTTTGCAGCAGGTAGAGGTTCAAGAGAAATGGCCGGGGTGGCTTCCTCCATCGATAGTCCCAAACCTAAGTAGGTCTGCAATGTTCGTGTGTGCCTCAGGCATACATGAAGAATAAAATGCTAAACATCGTTAAAGACCCGTGCACTAGTATTTTCACAGGGCCCACCTCATGCGGTAAGACCCAGCTAGTCCTGGATTTGCTCGAGAGCGAATACAAGCACCATTTCAACAACATTATCATTCTATGTCCTACAATACAGTGGAATAGGACCTACCTCGAGAGAGCTTCACTATGGAAGATGACTACGTTTTCCTCGTGGACCCCAAAGGTCAACTCTTCGACTGGATCGAGCAATTATCAAAGCTTCTAGCGGGCGAAGAGAGCTTGTTCATCGTTGATGACATGATCGCTGACGAGAGCCTGGATAAGAAGCGTCAACCTCTATTAGAACTCGCCATCAGCGGTCGGCACAAGAAACACAGTTTGTGGTTGTTAACGCAGAGTTATACAGCCCTGCCAAAGAACCTGCGTCGTCAAAAGAAACAGTTGTTCATGTGGTATCCCCATGAGCGCTCAGACCTGAAGCTGGTGGACGAAGAGACCAACATGATCAACGATTGAGAGACTATCAAAGCTGGGTTGAAAAGATCGAAAACATGCTTGCTTATATGTGAGGCTGGAGCATCCAAGGAGCTGGAGCATTTTGCAGTGATTCTCAACTAAATAAATATGTCTCATTCAGATGTGGTAGTAAAAATCTTATCGAACAGATCAGGGAAATGAAGGATCAAATAAGGTGGGAGGACGAGAAAAATTCATACCTGGAACGCTCCCTGAGGCGAGCTTGGAGGAATTGTACGGCCTGCGAGGGTACGCAAGAAAAGTAACTGCACTTCGCCACCGCGGGGTCCTTCATTCTATTGCGTTTTCAATATATAAGATTTATAGAATATCGCCCCCTCGTTCAGCTCGCACCTCTAAATAAAGTATGACAGAGGATACAATTAAGCAGATTATGGAACGGATTAAGAAATTAGAGGACGATCTAGCCTATGATAACATTTCTAACCCGGAAGGCACCGAAACGGACGAACTACTATCCAGCATACTGGGGGAATTGTACCAAGTGCGTGAATGTGTGAAAAAGGTCGCGACATTAGCCACTGTGGGGTCCCTCATCATGGCAGCACGCGCGATATATAGAGGACTGTGATAGGGTTGGTATTAATGTGAACCTGTGGCTCACATTAACTAAACACAGCACACGCAATTCAAAATTAAGAGCATCGTCCATGCAACATAATCCCCCGGAACCAAAACTGTAAGATAAAATGTCTTGTCTTGCAGAATTACAGAGGAAAATTGAGGAGCAGCGCAAGTTAATCAAAGAAATGAGCATCGACCTCACAATACAGGAGGGTGATCTCGAATCGATGGATAGATGGATAGATACATTTTAGAAAAATCCCGGGAAATTGAGACACTTCGAAAGATGTGCCGCGCGCGGGATCCAAGGCGGGATAATGTTATTATGATTTTTCGTAAGCATACGACACCTGACGCTGATAGGTACCACGATTTCCCGTACTATGAAGCGCGTATTCAAAGACGCGATATCCCTAGGATGAGGAGTTGGTTCAGAGAGAACACGTGCCTTTAACTGATTCATCGAAGAAGGACATGTAGAGCGATACATATGCCACTTCAAGCTTATCGATCTTGGTCGGGATGACTTGTACGACCTGGATTCCTGGTATTAGAGGACTAAGTCACAGTTTTTGTAGCCCCCTCGGGCCATAAAAAAAAAAAACACGCCTGATAGACGCTGCTTGACCACTTCAGATGTACGTTAAAAGGTAGTTAAATATCAAAGAAAAAATGGAAGCCTATGTACGGAGCCTGCAACTTGTAAACTTTTACGATATTCAAATACCCGTGCTGAGATGCTGCATCAAGGCAGGATCTAGCGTTGGCTATTGTTCCACTTGCCTGGAAAATTTTAGATTTAGGAATGGGCCATACTATGAGGGATTTGTATATCCAGATGATGACGAGCTTTTAGAGAGAGTAGCATCGGGTGAAAAGCCGTGGGCAACAATTCCCTGTGAGGAGGAAGATGATGGGCTCGAGTTTGATATTGAAGACCTGGGTCTGCATATCGTCTCGGCTGAAGTGAACAAGTGGGGCATGCTCTGCTACGAGATCATCAAGGATAAGGATCTGAAGCTCTCGGATCTAGCAGACTTGGAGAAAATTGGCGACATACTCAAATTCCCTATAGAGGATAGATACTTGGTCGACATTATCGATCTTGATACCGAGCCCGAGGTCATCAAAGGTATCATCTATGGCTATCCCTTCTATACCATGCCTCCTTTGCTGTATGTCCTAGATCCGAGTAAAGACTTGGATGATGAACCTTTAGATGAACTCGTGAAATTGCTCTTTGCCAAACCTTAAGCGTGCTGACCTGGGACGAGGTAAGTATTAAGGTGAACCACTGGTTCACCTTAACTATCACAAAACAGCACATGTAATTCAAGAGCATCGTCCGTGCAACATAATCCCCGGAACCAAAACTGTAAGATAAAATGTCTAAAGATAATAGTATGGCCGTTATCCAGAAGAACAACGATGATCCCTGGCCCTACCTTGCCATCTGTGGTCAACAGGGATATGTAGCGCAAGAGATTAGGAACAAGCTTGTTGGTTACCCCAAGAGCGAGATTGTGGTACTGGCTGAGACCCCTAATTCCATTGTACATTACAATTGGCTCAGGGAGCGTGGGTGTATTGAGGTAAACCCTGAGCGCGTAAGACATTTTAGGCTAGGCCCTAGATATACGCATGAACGTCTCTTGGAACTCGCGGAATGAAAGACTAAGTCACAGTTTTGTAGCTTGATCGAGCTACAAAAAACAACCCATTTACCACTCTTTTACATTCTCGGGGGGTACTTCAACATCCCCCGGTACTAGCATGAGCTCCTCCGCCACGAAGCTTCGATCAGGCCCACCCGCTAGATAGTATAACAACCTCGACCCTGTCACGATACGGTCCAGTCTATACGTTTTCTTGCTCCACCAAGCGTCGGTCGCGCGCCTTTTACCATCACCATGCTCTTCTCCAGGTTGCAGTAGATACAAGTATAAGCCATCCTCAGGTAGGGGTTTCTCTTCAGGATGCTGCTCACTTTTCGTAAGCGGGACATCTATCAGCTTGATGGCTTTCGAGGGCTTCATGGTACCATCGTTAGGGTTGATGCCCTCCAGAATGAGGTTGTTCTCTCTCTCAAACTTGGGCAGCCAGAGATCTCTGTAGGTAGCGAGCACATTGTAGTCGCTAATGTTCTGCACCTCATTGCCATTCAAAGTGATACGTAGGTCTCGCACCAGGGCCTTGCCAATATTGCTGACGATGGTTCTCTTCGTGTTCGTACCCTCAAGCTCCAGGTTGAAAAGGAGCTTGAGAGAGCCTTGGAAAATGATATCGTCCCGCCCCATGTTTGGTACATCCACGTACAAGTCTTCATTCTGGTTGATGGTGCTGGGGACGTGACTTACTTTAACACGCTGCTTTTTGCCTTTCTTGACTTCTGCATTGGGATCAAGTTTAGTTCCGTACATGTTACTCATGGTTTATTATTAGGGTCTTGCGGGTTGAATAAATGTCGATTAATCCAGATGAAGGAGCTTTTAAAGGTATTCCAGAGGAGGACCTTGACCGCGGAGATGAAGAGAACATTGAGCTCAAGGAGATCAGTACCCCCGCGTTGCTGCTAGGCGATCAACCTGATGACATTCCAGGGTCTGGCACTGAGCCCCAAGCGAGTGGGGTAGAAGCGACTGGGACAGACACCACGCTAAGTCAATCGGAATGGTTGCAGAGGTTGCTGGAGAAAGAAGGAGACGACACCACGCTAAGTCAAAAGGAAAGGCTGAAAAGGTTGAAGGTTGTTAGTTTTTACAACTATCTTATCGGGAATGGGGTGAAGCTAGATCCAGATCTACAAGCGATACCTTACGATGAGTTTGAGGAACAAGGAAACCAGCTTTTTATCGATGGTATAAGACTCACACGGGCCGATAATGGTGAATTTAGAATCATGGGCCCGGCGCTGATGAGGGGGCTACGCCCCAAGAATCGCTTGGGGCGTATGGGGTTCAAGGACTATATTAAACCTATCGCGGCAACGGCCGGGAGGCTCATGAACGGCATAGATCATATCGAGGGGAAGGCGGACACTATCGGTATGGAGCCACTGCTCGGGAACGTGCTCGACGAGACGAAGAGCTTTATTGAAGATACGTTGTTTGGAGGACCCGAGATCTTCACGGATCGCGAGAGAAGGGGACTCGACCAAGGGATTCGAATGATCCAGGGTCAGCTGAGGATGCTGAACAGCAAGATACTCGAGAGAGATAGCCAGATTGACATAGTACAAAAAAAGGTGGAGAGGCTCGAGAGAAAGAAGAAGACGCCTGGAATAACCAAGGAACAGATAAAGATTGAGGACGAGAATATAGCCTTGGCTAGGGAAGAGTTAAAGAAACTGCGGGATGAGAAGAAAGCCATACGAGAGCAACACGGTATAATGTCCTCCGTGATTCAAAGCCAACTGAAGCACATCAAAGATACTCTGATGAAGATCGCTGGGGATGACACATCACTGCTGGAAAAGCTCAAGATCTTGTTCAAGGAACAAGGCTTGACCATAGCGAGCATCGTTTCCGCCGTTGGCTTGCTCGTATCAACCATCGTGCTCGCTGTTACTGGAGGTGGTGGAGGTGCAGGTGCCGCGGGAGGTGCCTCTGGTGGTGGGAAAGGCTTCGTACAAAAGCAGCTGGAAAGACTTGGAAAATTCCTGAAGCATCTAGCAGGGAAAGCAAGTGCAGCTTTGCCCGGGATCATTGGCAGCGTCGTCTCCTTCTTCTTTAGAGTTGCGGCGAGAGTTGTCGAATACGTAGCCAAGCACTTGTACATGGCCATCGCTGCTGTCGTCGCTGTTATTGTCGCGTACGTTGGGAAGGGTAAAAAATAGGTCTAATTTGTTGATCAACACATTAGACTCGAGCTTCGCGGTCTACGATTTTTTAAGCCAGATGTATGCGAGAATCAGTCCTACTCCCGCCGTGATCAGTGTTGCCTTGGTATCCTCGTGCTGTTCGGTGGTATGTATGGGAGGTGTAGCATGCTTGGGAGGTATATGAGATATAGGAGGCATGGTATGCTCGGTATGCATAGGAGGTATATGAGATATAGGTGTTTTGGCAATATACTTGGAGGGTGCGGCTGCCGCATCCTTGACAATAGGTTTGTTATTCACATCAACACGTACCCCCACATCGACATTGGCGGGTGCTATTAATATGTTGTTGCTATACCCCCACAATCTTGCCTATGCGGAGGTTCATGTCTGATGGCAGCATGTAGATACTGGGCGTGACGGCGAAGTTTACAGGCGTTCGGGCATATTGCAAGACCTTCTGGAATTCCGTGATATCATGTCCTACGTTCTCTTGACGCTTTACCATAGCTTCAAATTTTTGCATCAATATTTGCCTTGCTGTGTAGTTATCCGCACCTGAGCCGAGTAAGGATGCCTTTGCCCCTGCCTGTGATCCAAACAACAAGACCACGTAGGCGCGAATACTCTCACTTAGCTTGGTCAGGCCTTCCGATGTCAATCCCTGACTTGCTGGTATGATGAATTTGGTCCAATCACCCTCAACCTGGGGCCACCATCTACCGTTGGTGAGTGACGCCGATACCGACTTGGTCTTGTACAAGCCCTTGGGGTCCGCACCATATTCTCTACATACTTGCGCATATCCAGATGTGGAGTAGGGGTTTGAGTATCGACTAAAACCATCGTTGAAAGACATGGGTACCGTCATCCTTGCTAAGATGCGTCGCATGTGATAGTACACCTAAAATTTGAAGATGGCGTTAACGAGTGGTACGGAGCCTGTTAGGTGCTTGGCCGAGATGCCCAAGGCCGTGCTTGCGCAATGACAGGCGAAGTTCACTTGGATGTTCCAGTAGTCGAGGGCTTGCCCTTTCGTCCAACCCTGTATGACAGGGTCGTTCAAGTACGTACTTGTCACCTTGATGGGGTATTTTGGTGAACTCGGGAATGATACGGGGATATGCGAGTCTGTAGAGACGTACAGGTCTTGATGCTCCAAGTTGGTTATAGCAAGTGGCCATTCACCCCTGTTGGAGTGGTACTCTGCCTTGGGATTATAGCTGTAAATGTTCATCTTTTCTTATTAGAACAAAGATGAGACAACTATACATCACTGATATATATAAACCTACGATATTTGAGGACTACCTGGGGCATGATACAAGGATCGCTCTGAAATCCATCAGTATCAGACCTACGTGGCTAAACATATACGGTAGCGACGAATTCACCATCCGCAAGATGGGGCCCGATCAAAGAGAGACCCGGATCACCATTATGAACGGGTTGTATAAGATCGAAGATTTGGCGGTAATCGTCAACAAACCAGGCGGGGGACAAGATCAAGATCTTTGTGCTGAGGAACGGACTCTGTAGACTACATGTTGATAAAGGTTATACGGTTGTATTTGGAAGACTTTTGCATGAACTCTTGGGTCTAACTTATGATCCAAAAAAAAAGTACTATATGGAGGGTGACTATGACGGTCTATACAAGACCGATGTTTACATTAGACTACGTCTCGTTTGCCCTCAACTGGATGAGGATGACTGTCTGTTGGAAGGTAAAAAATCTAAGATTCTCGCTCTGCTGCCTACTAAGGAGCTAGACGCTTGGGGGGACATGATAACCTGGAGTTTTGACTCTCCGATATACCTTCCTTTGAAGGGGTCCACAGATCGCTTGGAATTCATGTTGACGGACGAGTATCATCATGAAAAGAATGTCTCCTTCGCAGGCTTAACAATGCACTTGCTCATAGAATAAATGACAGAGATTACAAAGCTTTATCCGAGCTTATCACCGAGTGCACCCGATGAGCTTGATGAAAGCCAGGTGTACAGACTGCGCAAAATCGAAGAGATAGAGCAGTACCTACGCAATGAATCAAAAGAGCGGGATAGGCTCGCTAAAAAGTTCAAAATGCATGGTACGTGGGTGAGATTCACTGACCATGGATTATTGGCTATAAGTGTCATCACCTCGGGTATTGGTATTGGTAGTATGTTATCCGGAATTGGTGTACCGCTCGCCGTAGCCATGGGTGGTATCACGATCGCCGTAGGACTAGGGCAAGCAGGTCTGCGGAATGCAGGGAAGAAGCTAGATGTCAAGTCAAAGAAACACGAGAGCATCAGGCTATTGGCAGAGACTAAACTCAACTCTGTTGTCGACCTCATCAGTAAAGCTGTGGAGAATGGGGTGATCAGCGACTATGAGTTCAGCTTGATTATGCAGGAGAAGCAAAAATACAGGCTGCTGAAGGAACAAGTCCGTCAAAGAACGAAACAAGCCGTGAATGCCCTTAATGAGCGGGAGCGACAGCAGCTTGTCGCGAAGGGGTGTGAGGAGGCGAAGGAGGAGCTTATGAAAAAAATTCAATCTGTACAGCATGTAAGCGGTATTTAGATGAGCCACGCGCCTATTCTTAGTCTAATATGTTGGTCAACATACTAGACGAGTACAGTCCCGGTATCTGGATCGACTGTATAGAAGCGCTCGTGCACCACGCGTTTCTTCCTCTCAGCTAGCTCTCGCGCATACTGCTCTAGGTTCTTCTCCCAGGCTATGGTAACGCATGGTTCGCAGTAGGGACCATCAGTTTGTGTCGAAGCGTCCTTATACTTTACCTTTCGGATCGCTTCGATAAGGGCGGCCTTGTTCATGGCTGAAATATTACGGATCCCTAGCGCTTTGGCTTCCTTTTTTAATTCGGTAACGAACATGTTTTTATATGGTTGAAGACCAACTAACACATTTTTGGAGCTATTCCAAATTGTGAGTCACTCTCGTCATCCGAGTCGCAAAGGTAGCGGGTAGCATATAATGTTACGGTTTGATACTTGCACTCATCCAGATAGATTTGCATATAATGGCTCGAGCCTTGTTTGTAGATGTCGGATAGTTTTAGAATGGCTTGGCACTCGCAGGGCTTCCCTAACGGGACTTCTCCAGGGTAGAAGTACGTCTTAACTTTGCCACCCCGTTCCTTCACCTTTGCTGTGATGTAATTGCCTCTTTTCACGGGTGGGGTAGCAAAGGTTGTAATTTCAAAGCTTGCACCGCGGTCATGATACTATTAAACTTCTCCAGCCATTCGGGGTGATTATAGATGTCGAATGACATGGTGAGTACAGATGTCTCGTTATAGCGCGAGGCACCGTTTGAATAGAGCTTCTTGGGTGTTATGATTGTTAAAGGTTAGATCTTGTCACCATTTTTATAACCAAGTACGGTGCGCTCATCTTTGCCTTTGTTGGCCGGAACGGGATCACTTAGCACGATATTATCAGTATTGACATCTTTGATATTTAATGGAGCCGCCGTGGCATGAAAGTCTCGCGTGTTAACATTCTCTGTACCAAATTTAAACATCCCTTTATTTTGTTAATATTGGGGTTCAACTAGAGTTTGACACATGGACAGTAGCCGCCATTGTACGTCATGTATAAGTAATAGCAGGACCAGCACAACATTTTGCCCTGTATGAGGAGCCTCCGTTGGCATTGCAGGCATCGGTCGTACTCATCCAGGGTCACTTCACAATCGTCACATCGTTCCATCATTTATCTTACAACCAAGGGTTGTAAGATAGTCAGTGATCTCATCGATTCATGTACATTTTCAAACGTCGATACATGACAAGGTCAGTAGACCTGACGATATCGAGAAGCTCACATTGCATCATTGACAATCTATATCGCCTTTTGGCACAATATAGGATGCAGGCGGACACGATGTTGTAAATTATTTGCACCACGCAGGATGTAAATCCAAATATCATTGCCAACCAAATGAATACGAAGGAGTATTGGTATAGCACATGAGATGACACCTCGCATACGGCCACAACGAGGTTATTGCTGACAACTCTCCTTGCAGCATGCTTCGAATACAAGGAACACATGCCGAATCGGGGGAAAACATCGTCCGGTACCAGGGGGTACATTGCCGCACCGTGAAGATTCCTCTTTTCATACTCGTCATACGAAAGCCAAGCGTTTCCGTATTTCCAAAAATTTGTCCCCAGGAGATTAGAAAGTACCACCATGATTATAATATCCACAGCCAGATAGAGCACAGGTGGCATCTTATGAAGTACGTACTTGTATCCGGGATATCCATCATGAAAATACTCCTCATGTAGAACCTTGGGGTCCCGGCAGTTGCGAGGTTCTTCTTGAACCTGATCACCCCCGCAGAAGTAAACCTACTTATATAGTATGGGATAGAAATAACAAGCACAAAAGCTATCATGAGGAATGGAGTCCATATGTAGGTCGTGAATCTGCGCTTCCTTAAGTTCTCGCAGGTACTCATAAACATTCTTCGGGTACATGGCCTCCCCTCCATATTAGCGTATACCTTCTTCACACTTAAATCATCAGGAATACCATATATATGCGTAGATAGAGCCACATGCTTCCCACCAAGTAATCTGGATACCTGCGGGAATAGATAAAGCCCACTCATCCAACATACAGATTGTAGGTACCCGGGGTCCACATCCAATCCTTTCGCATCGCAGCTTAGGCTCCCGTTGTACCAGTACAACCCCGATGCGATCGCAGCCAAGCCAAAAATTCTGGAAACAAAAAGCCGGTGGAAACGGGAACAATAATCATCGCTTCTTGTCTTATTGACGTTAACCCTGAATAATTCTGGAATGTCTCTGGTAATCAGGTTCATTTTTTTAACACTTTCAACTTCAACGAGGTGGTCGAGTTTGAATAGGGGGGTTCCCCTACTCAACTGCGCATGCTCTGGTTTTTGTTGATGTCAGCAACATTACTATCGGTGTGTGCGCATGCGTCGGAATTATCGGAATCGGATTGGTTTCGGATTACTTTTCGGATGCCGTCGGGTTTACCGGTTTTGGGAGGGCTAGGTGTGGAGGGAGGGGGGGGAGGTGGTGGAAGCGGTGTTTTTGGGGGTTAAGGTGTGAAAGGAGCGAAAACCAGCTTATAATCACTCCCTCCTACTACTACATTTTTCTTGATATATATTGTTGTGTTACAACAATCTTTTAGAACTAGTCGGTGGCCCGTGGAAAAATCCAGCCCGTCTTTTTTATACCACATTGCGTGCGTCTCGCTACTTGCGGTAACATTTTGCGTAACAGTTAGACGTATACGGGCATTATAATATAGACTAGTCGGTAGCTCGTGGAAAAATCCACGGGGTGACCCGTCCTTTATATATGGCATTTTGTGTTTCCGTAACAGACAGACAAACAGACAGAAGACGGTTATAATTATAGAGATAATTAAGGCTCAAAATATCGATTTTGTAAGAATCACGACTCTTAAACCAGAACGTATCATAAGAAAAAGTTATAGAGCCCACCTCCTCTCTGCAGAGGGTACTTTTCTCAGGAGCGGATGAAATGATTGTAGCGAAGTTTTTATAACGAAAAAATTTCCTACATTACCCCTAGAACTGACTTATATATGAAAGACGTGCACAAAAATATTTCATGTAAAACCATATATTTTACAAGACAATTTTTTTACAATTCTGTATAATTTTCATCGATCTTGTTTTTTAGGCCTTTGAAGGACCTTTAAAGGCTCTAAAATTGGAATTCGATTTACTTTTTGAAATGGGATAGTATATTTACAATAATTTATTTTCAGGCTCCTTCCTCTCCCAAAACCAACCTCTTGACACACTTTCCGATCGATTTCCGCTATGCCTAACACCTCGGAGCAGGTTCTTCAACCCACGTAACCAATTTGGACAAAACCAACCTCGTCACCAGGGCTGTTTGTCTTTAATCAACGCTGTGCTTATTAAAAGGTCTCGCCGTTCAATATGCATAAAGAGAGAACCAGGTCCTGGGACCGAGGTTGGGATAAAACCACTACGTAGCGGTTACCTCAATAGCGGTCACTCTTTTAGGTACCAATAGTCTCCGCTATAGAGAGGTTTCACTATATGTGTTTACATGAGTGCTCTTTTGAAGATAAAGAAATGTCAATTTTCGTTGACCAGTTAAAGGAGACTGTCCGGTACATGTTTATAAAAGTACACGCAAAAGTAGGATAAGAGAATCCAATCCAGGACAACGAAAAGAGATAATTCTCGATCATTGCTTCACATTTTTAATGTTTAATATTCCCGCGTAAATATATTGTAACAAATCTTCAAGACTTCATAAACGCGTTTTTTTTTGTTTCATACACGCGTTTTTTTTGTTTCATAAACGCGTTTTTTTTGTTTCATACACGCGTTTTTTTGTTTCATACACGCGTTTTTTTTTGTTTCATACACGCGTTTTTTTTTGTTTCATAAACGCGTTTTTTTTTCATACACGCGTTTTTTTTTGTTTCATAAACGCGTTTTTTTTTGTTTCATACACGCGTTTTTTTTTGTTTCATAAACGCGTTTTTTTTTGTTTCATAAACGCGTTTTTTTTTGTTTCATAAACGCGTTTTTTTTTTGTTTCATAAACGCGTTTTTTTTTGTTTCATACACGCGTTTTTTTTTGTTTCATAAACGCGTTTTTTTTGTTTCATAAACGCGTTTTTTTTTGTTTCATAAACGCGTTTTTTTTTGTTTCATAAACGCGTTTTTTTTTGTTTCATAAACGCGTTTTTTTTGTTTCATAAACGCGTTTTTTTTTGTTTCATACACGCGTTTTTTTTTGTTTCATACACGCGTTTTTTTTTGTTTCATAAACGCGTTTTTTTTTGTTTCATACACGCGTTTTTTTGTTTTTTCTTTTCTTTATGACTATGAGGTGCTCTATTTTACCAATCTTTATCTATGCTTAAATTTTTCTGATTTCAAATCATGGTGTTACTTGGATGTTTCTTAAATCTATATGACAAGACGAGAACAAGTAGTAAGAGCAGATTTGGACGTTCAGATTTATAATTTTGAGGGAGCTCTTTTGTAGCGACGAAAGAATTGACTCAAAAGTTCTTTTATTTAAACGTATTTTATATATACAGCAAACCTTTTTGAAAAAAACTTTCGGATTTCTCACATCTAAAACTGACCGTTGGCATTTTGAGCAAAGTGTACTAGAAGTTTAAATTTGCCTTCTTTATTTTGAGCTTTGTTTGTTCTTGTTTCAACCTCGTCCTCAGGGCTCTTTTTCTCTTTCTTCTTGTGTTTGTTTGTTTATTTGTCTTTCTTCTGGCTGTTCAAGTTTTCCCCTTTTTCGCCTATTATTTTTTCACAAAACTAACTTTATTTGCGTCTTTGTTTTTATTACTTAAATTTTCATTTTAATTTTGGACGCCAGCCATCTCGAAATGAAAACAATTTCTTGATTTCAAGTCTTCTCAATCCCATTTCTTGAAAATCCTCAAAATCTAGTTGACAAAACAAGTCTCCGTCGATTTGGTTTTCCTCAAACATCTTCACCACATTGTCCGCCATTTTGATATTCTTCAAACCTTCGCATATTTCGAAAACACTCATGCCACTGACTTTCGCTTGCTCCACTTCGCTTGAAGATGACGAATCACTTTTATCTAACTTAGCTTGGGGATTGGGCACTAAGGGTTCAGGACTGGGTTCTACAGGTTGAGGTTTTGATGCTATTGTTTGAAATTCACCAATATGAAATGCCATTTCTGATTGGTCCGCCGAGTTTGAACGATTCGTTCGCGGGATTGGCACATTTAACGTAGTTGCTTCGTCAACAGACTTTGCACGCTGATCATATCTTTGTTTTGGATGAGAGGTCTGGGGAGAGGAAGATTCATTTGTATGCTCAAATTTTTCCCATGCAGAGTAGTTAAATGCAACTTTTGAGATCGGTGGAGGAGAGTATGTAAACCCAGAGATTTCCGATGACGTACTGAATACTTGACTTACGCGCGAATTTTGGACATCGTTTTCGATTGTTTCAAAGTTATGGAACGATGACTTTATATTCTCGTAGTGGGGGTCATCAGTCAACGTACCAACTGCTACTTTAACAGTAACATCAAGATCACGTGGTATCATAAAAACAACTTGAACATTACCAAGTCCACTGGATGCAATAATTAGTTTATCATCATAGGAGGACATGCACTTAAGTACGCCTAACTTTTTGTGAGAGTCGTTTTCGCTGACGAATTCAAATGAAACGGATACGTAGAATTATTCGTCTCGCTTGGGATAACGTCGGTTAATATGTGAGACTTGTTATCAATTAACGGTTTAAAACCGGCTACACAATCGAATGGTATTTTAATTTCTACGCCCTCCATGTTCTTAAATGTCATAAACTTTTTCTTGGATAATCGAGTCAAATTTAAACTAGTACTGTCTGTAATCACTTCTAATTTCTCCCCAGGCTCCACCGAAAGTTCGTAGTTAACATTGCTGTCAACATTGTAGTATCCGCGCGTTACTTCCACGAAATGAGGTATGGGGCGAGCACGTGACAAATCTGCTACACGTTGGTATACGGTATCATAATTTTCTGGTCTTAAAATTACTTTCTGAGGAGTGTGCAGCGGTATGTGAAGCTCTTTGTCGTGGCGATCGTAACACAAAACTTTACGCTCTGTCGTTAAAGTATGGATTTTTAAAACTTGTCCAGCACTGAGCGAGTTATCATCTAAACCTCCATCAAATCCTTCCTCCACTTGAACTATCTGTGGCAAGGGATACCTGGAAACAAATTGAGAGAGCGGTAACGACTCCTGACTCCACTGGATGTTCTTCAAAGTATCAGCGCTCATACTTTCAGAGGAAGCACCAGAAGTTGCCATATTAATATTGTATGCTAAAAGAATAGAAAGAACGTATATATTCACATATTTATTAAAATACAAAAAGGCCTGCGCGTCAGAAAAGTATTTCTTCTGAACTAATAACTTTAAACAACTCTATGCATTGAAGGCGTTTATACAAAAAAATAGTTCAAATTTCACAAAAAAAATAAAAATAAATAGAGAGCAATAAATACTGCGTTCCTCCGTTGATGCTTTAACGCCATACTTGGTGTCGAAAATAAACTTTGATATTTACCGGAATTTGTATATAAAGCCATAAAAGTAATTTTACAAATTCTTTATCGTAGACAAATGTACAATTCAATAATACATATCTACTTATAAAATGGCGCATCAAGCTACGACTGACGACACACAGAAATTTAAGATTCGTTACAACTACTTTTGAAAAGATTTTTTCTGTGTATATATTAGTTAGAAATACTAGTTTAAACTTCGAATATTTGAATAAATAATTTCTGTCATTTCACCGTTAATATTTATGTCTGATTCATGCCTTTTGCTTCAAACTGTAGGAAACAAGATCTCTTCGCCGCTTCACCTTACATCGTATGTTTTCGCATGGTATATTTCTTATCAAAACATTAGGTCTAGATGTCATAATTTTAAACCACATAATTAATATTTAGGAATTCGAAACAACAATATTTGTTAACAACTGATATCCTTAAGAAGGAACTTGTGATTAATTAAGCCAGTAATTAACCATTCCATTATAAAAAAAAGTCATTAAGTCATCTGTACAGAAACAAACTACGGGGGAGTGCTTTAAAGGCTCGTTTCCAGTTGTCTATGCGCGCGAACAAAAAAAACCCGTGAGCTCTTTGCGTTATAGCGGGAATTGCAGTCGAACTGAAACAAGCCTTAAGAATGCTATTAACTTTAAAGTGATACGCGTGTTTGTATATGTATCTGAGTTTTTACATTCTTTGAGCACTGTCTTTACTGAAAGTTGACCAGAAATTTATCTAAAGTTGTCTTGTAAGCTTAGCTATACCGTAATGCTTCGAATAAACGCCCGGGGCGTTTATTAAATTTTTTGACATTTTTTGGGGGGCGTTTAAGGGGGGCGTTTAAAAGAGGGGGGCGTTTATTAATTTTTTTACACTATATTTTTACATTATATAAATCTTCACAACAGAAAATAAAAGATATTCACATGTTTTGAGAATGAACTTCAAAAACGAAAACTAAATTTCCAACTTTAAACCTAAGATTTAGGAAAAAAGTAAGTAAGTATACTTTTAGTAAGTAAGTAAGTATACTTTTACTATCGCCTCGAATAAACACCCCTTATGAGGGAGGGGCGTCTATTCGAGGGGGCGTCTATTCGAGGGGGGGGCGTTTCTTTAAAAAATGACTGAAAAGGAGGGGCGTCTATTCGAGGGGGGCATGTAATAGAAGGGGGGCGTTTATTCGAAGCATTACGGTAGTTGTCAATTGGGTCCTGCTGAAATTTTTATTGTTTCAGGTACGTTTTATAACTTTTTTAACCAATATTTTTTTCAATCCAAATACATTGATTTTTTCATAGATAAAGAAACATTTAAAAAAAATTAAACCAGCAATCTTACAAGACAAAAATAAAACGATATACTAAATAAAAATTTTATGTGACGAATTTAATTCAGCCCAAAGTTTTAATAGATTTTTGCAATCCTTTTAAAAATACATATCAAGGTTATCAAACAATTTTAAAATGTACATAAAGACAATAGCTGACTTACCATGACATGCCATTTTCAAATTTTGTTGTTCAGCTTTTTCGCAAAAAAACACACCGTTGTTTTTTTCTTTTTAAAATCTGTTTTTATGAATTTTTTTTAGAAATATACAACTAATATTGACACGCACGTGGAAATAAGCAGAACAGACAACACCTGCAATGCATGAAGGCATTTATACGAAGCGCCTTTTGTGCACAAAAATACGGTAGCTGTTGCTGTCATTTAACTTTTAATTACATAAAAATTTTCGTTAAAAGATTAAATGCGTTCAAAATAACGTGAAAATATATCAAACGTCGTATATCAAAACGTTACAAAGGTCATGCTAAAAGACAGACGGAACTCGCTCTAAGTGCATTTTGCCTTCGAAGTAGGAACGAAGCTGCAACTTGGACGGACTTTACGGATTAAACGCGTTATCTGTTCTTGTGCATGCTTCACGAACGCGTTTTCTGTTCTCACGCATGCTTCACAAACGCGTTTTCTGTTCTCGCGCATGCTTCACAAACGCGTTATCTGTTCTCACGCATGCTTCACAAACGCGTTTTCTGTTCTCACGAATGCCCCACAAACAACACAGTGGAATCGATTTAAATGCTATGAAAATAAGGTAAGGTATGTTTGAATTTATTAACTCTATGAAAAGCGGAGTAGACGATGTAAAGATTATTCAGTGTTCTGTATTGTGCTTTTTCATATCGCGTAAACTGTAGTCTGCACGATTCGAAAGTGAAAGCAAGGAGACCAAAGGTCACTATAGCATTTGACGACGGAGAAACCTTTTCAAGACACGCATTATGAAATGAGTGGAAATTGTACCAAATTATCGAAGATAAACGTTTATAATTTTATTATCTCTTTCCATTAAAAAAGTGGATTGTGAAGCTAAAACAGCTAGAGTTCGTCCAGAAATTTGTGTTTGAGCTTTGACTTTCCAGACTAGGCACCTAATCGAGGATGGGCACCTAATCAATGGTGGGCACTTAATGGAGGGCGGGAGTTTTGTGTTAGTAGACTTGATGTTTGCATTGTTGTATTCAAAATGTTATCTCACAGACCCAATTACAGATGGTAAACATTAAAGCAGCCATCTTCAGATAGATTAGAAAAAAATTTACTGCGTTAATGTTCTAAAATATTTTTGTAAATTGCAATCTGACTTTATAGTTCGTATTGATTTCGTTCTCTCGCGTGGTTATGGAGTTGTCCTTATCAATTCAAAATAGTCACGAATACTTTTGCAGATGGCAATATTGCTGCATTTTCATTCAAATGGTAGATTTTTCTCACTATCAACGACATGCTTACACTATCAACTCTCTCTTGGTGTTTAAGGAAATAACAAAAACAATTTGAATTCAGTTGCCTCGCTTATTCACACTTTAACCCTATTCGTCAAAGGTTTTTCAAATATAATTTATCAGGAAAAAGAAACTGGGGTTTTAGGTTAGTCTGGGGAAATGAATACTTAAAGAACGTTTTAGTCACCAATCACCAACTTTTTCGATTTTTTCCCGAAAATCTGTTTTTCGGGCAATTTTTGGCCTATTTCATGCGAATTGTGTTAAAACTGGAAAATATGTTAAATAAAGTTTTATTTGGCTATCAGAAACTTTAAACAGAATGTTAAAATTCGTTCCAAAACTCAGTAATTGAATTTTAAGCAGACAAAAAAGTGCTGACATTAGCAAAAATTTATTGCAGCCATTTTATTCCCTTTATTACATACCATAAGTGTATCAAGTTTGATACCATTAGGAAAAGCCTATCAAAAGTCGTGCAGGAACATTTTTTTGGAATTAATTTCCCGACAAGTTCTCGTTTTTCATGAAAACAATAACTTCACTCAACCAAAACTTTTTGCACTGTAGAATTTAAAAATATGTGAAAATTTCACTCGTTTCTCAGTAGAAAATAAAAATATAGCATATATTTCGTGTAGTCAATATGAGCCAATTAAAGTGCGAGAAAAACTTTACCACATGATAATTAATGTATACAATATAAAATACAATATATACATTGGGCGAAATGTACGGAATCATAACTGCAGTGAAATTCAAGTATTTGGTTCTCTTCCGAAATAATTTCGATTTTTTTTGAAGCCAGGCCGGCTAATACATTGAACTAGTTGTACGCCCGGGAATCATTCTCGTCCCCAGAGTTCTTTGAGATTAACCTCTTTCGAGTTTATCTTAAAGAGCTCTGGGGTCGAGAATGCCCGGGAATAAAACATTGGAATTTACTCGTTGCTACTCGCAGCCGGCTCAAAGATAGGCAGCAACGATATAAATATTTCAGAGGTATTTAATTAAGCGTTGACTTAACAAAGAAAAATTAAATTAAAAAAATGAATTGACTTTCATAAATTTCGAGGAATTAAACGGCGATAAGTGCAAAATCCGTCCCCCCTCAATAACTTTTCATAGGCTTGTCAAAATTGAATGAAACTTAGAAAACTTATAGTACGTCACAGAAGGAACAAAATGGCAGCAATAAATTTTTGCTTGCGTCAGCACCTTTTCTGTGACGTCATCAAAAGCTTGAAATTTGTTCAAAATGCCACTATCTGCTTAAAATTCAATTACTTTAGTTCTAGAGCGAATTTTTACATTCTGTTTGAAGTTTCGGAAAGCTAAATAAAAGTTATTTAACATATTTTCCGTTTTTACATAGATCGCATGAAAAATTGCCAAATATTGCCCGAAAATCCGGGTTTTTCCGACTTTTGGGTTAAATCCGAAAAAATCGGGAAATCGGATTAATCACGTGACAAAAACATGGCAAATGATTGTTCTTGATGAAACAAAGTTGCGTTCTAAACATAATCCTAACAAGAGTTTTATATTTTACCCAATTTAGAGGTTTCATAGAGATTTTTAGGGGTAGTTTCGAGTAATAGCCAATATCAAAGCCTCTGACAGGCATGGGCACCTAATGGACAGGCACCTAAAAATTTGGCATGCAGGTGTCTAATAGATAAATATTGAAACTCAGTAAGTATCATAGCCATGCAGCATAGCGTTTAGGAGTTATTAAAAAAAAACCGTCAGTCCGCCCCCCCCCCCCCCCCCCCCCCGGACCGAATAGGGTTAAACATAATTTAACATAATTTGTCATTTATAAGTGCCGGGTAAATAACACATTAAAAATATTAAATTACCATCATCATTACTTTGATATTAACGAAATTCTCTGTTTTATCAGTTTCCTTTTTATCGTTTACTGTTGCATCCAACGATTAGTATCAGTAACAATTGTTCACATTAC
Source organism: Hydractinia echinata (assembly GCA_030067915.1). Lineage (NCBI taxonomy): Eukaryota > Metazoa > Cnidaria > Hydrozoa > Anthoathecata > Hydractiniidae > Hydractinia > Hydractinia echinata. Next base: position 870,342 of record JASGCC010000009.1, on the reverse strand, counting down.
GATATTTTTGGAAGCCAGCCTTCTCTGAAACTAACAATCTTTCTAATTTCAAAACCACTTAATCCGATCTCTTTAAATTCATTTTCTGTAAGCCTGCATAGCAATTGACCATCAATTTGATTTTCTCTAAATGTCCCAACATGCTTTTCTAGTCTTAAATTTTCCAATCCTTCGCATAGCTCCTTAACGCTCATGTCTTCTACTGGTGTCGAATTAGTAGAATCAGTTTTACTACGCTTCGATTTTGTCATCGCAGATGGAGCGGTTTCTTCTTTGGAGCCTTTTACCGGTGTATTGTTGGCATGGTTGCCAGTACCAGGAATTGGTTCAGTCGTCAAAGATTGTGTTCTGCGTGGCGCTCCCACTTTTGGAGTAAATTTTTTATCTTCAGTAGGTTTTTGTGTTTCCGTCACAGGTGAAGCGACTTTCTCTTCCGCCGGTGACAGATATCTTTCCACCTTTACCAATGATTTAATCCAAGTTTGAGAATTTGATTTTTTGTTTGGATGAAGATTAACAACCGCAGCGTATATGTTTTCTGATTTTGGAATTTGTCTCTTTTGCTGCTGCTCCGTCTGTGGCTTACTGAGCGGTACCGACTGTGATTGATGGCGATTTTCTCTTTTATGATCAAAAGAATGTTTCTTAGGGAGGTAACGTTTATTATCAAAATTTTCATAAACACTTTCCTGTTTGTTCGGAGCACTTTTGAGAACTTCGTTGAGGCGAGCTTTTTTCAATTCCTCTTCAATCCCTTTAAAATTTTGATAAAGCGCTCGGACGTCTTCATATTCACTATCATGGTTCTTTGTACCTTCAGCAACTATGACTGCGATTTCAGTCTCCATTGGAATGCTAAAAACGTAATGAGAATTGTCTTGCATGCTTGAAGCGACAGCATATTTACGCGTTTTCACTTCCTTGCATTTCAAGACACCAAGTTGATGATAACAAAACTGAGGATTGACGAACTTGAAGTAAACTGATCGGTTGAAGCTGGTAGCCTGGTTTGGCAAAATTTGATTCAACAGATATGTCTCCTTAAGATAGATTGGTTGAAATCCTGCTTGACATTTAAATGGCAATTCAAACATATCTCCTGCTTCGCTGCGAAAAGTCAAATAATCTTTTGGCTGACTTGTTGCTTGCTCAGTTCGAAACATAACTCTTAGCTTTTCATTTTTTCTGATATGCACACCATTACTTCCATCACCAATTGAGATAAAGAACGTACCCTGGGTTATAACATAGTTTGGAAGGGGACTTAATTTTGCTATATCTGCAATGAACGAGCAGTGCTTTGGATGTTCTCGAATGAAAAATTCCACTGGTTCTTGGCATAGTAACGGCATCTGATAAGGCGTCTTATTCGTGTCGTAACAAAGCGCTGTTAATTCGCTTGTAACGGAATGCAGCTTTAGCTTCTGTCCAGAAAAGAATGTGTCGTTACTGCCGGATCCATAATTTCCATCGTCAACACAGACAATTTGTGGTAACTCATATCTTGAGACAAAATCTTTTAACTTTAAACTTTCTTTGCTCCATTTTATATTTGGCAAACGATCATAAACCATTTTAACATTAGTGAACTCGTGTAATACGCAACCATTGACAGAGTAGCTGCAATTTATTTTGTCATGATCCCTGTCTTTCTTTCAAAAAGGTCAGAAACGTTTTTAGCATAACGTAACTTTCGGATCATGACGCTTTCAGATACTTCTTTTCTAAACATTAATTCGTACCGAAACTTAATTAAAAATCTATTTTTTTCTCTATTTATTAAATTCTAAAATATTATATACACCAGAAAATTATAAACGTATAAAGGTTGGTTTCCATTTGATTGTATTTTTTGCAATGTAAAAAGCTCATGCGTTTTTCTGTTAACGCGTGCGCACTTTGACAAAATCTCTAATTTACTCAAACTGCGTACGCGCTAACAAGGAAACTCGTGAGATTTTTGCCCTATAGCAAAAAATGCAGTCAAATGAACCAACCTTTAGATAAGAAACTATTGTGGAATGTGTAGAATATGTGGAACCTGAAAGTTGCCAATAGCAACGAGAAAATTGTTCTAATCCAAACCATTCGTTTTTCATCAGACCACTTACAATATCCATATTTTGTCCCGATTGTAATGGAATGTTCAGATCAAAGATTATATAAGACAATAAAAAAGCTAAGCAGTAATGAAAAATTTAATACTGACTGACAATGCCGTAAAATTCCTAGGCCTTGTGTTTATAACCGGGGAAGGTCTTTAAGATGGGTCTATATCCGGATGGCTTATATCCGGCTGGGCTTATATCCGGGTGGGCTTTTATCCGGGGTTTTACGGTACTTCTTTTTACTACCTCTGTGCTGTATTGTCAGCCATTTTGTAACTACATCATTGGTTTTCCAGTCGAGAGCATTTTACGTTCAAAATAACATACGAAAGTGTAAATGCATTTGGTATCTAATACCATGCGCCATTAGTGACCAAAATTTATTGACCGTTGGAGGATGCTGTGCTGCAGTTTGTTGAAATAAAGTGATGAAGTACATGAATCAGTGAACTCGTTAGTAAGTAGGTAGATTGAGGCTATTACCATCTGTTAAAACTTTAAGAAAAAAATAAAAATGACTTGACAGTGGTCTTCAAATATTCCCAATTTGTTTTTTAAAATAATGTTTTCGTCTGTTATAAAGTAAGTTTCGCTGTTACCATATTTACAATATCGTTCACAAAATGATTACATCGCAAGATTGTTGCGATATCCTCCTTAAATACATCCTTATCCCTAGGGTATCTTGGTCCCTGAGCCCTTATTACGAAGCGCGGTCGCTATCAAATTAATCAAAAAAAGAAAAACGCCCTGGGAATGAGGTTGTTTTAAATGTCCGTATATACGTAACGTTTTACATCTTTGGACGCCAGCCATTTTCATATTTCACCAGCTTTTTAATTTCGAAATTGTTCAATCCAATGTCTTTGAGTTCTTCATCTTCAAGTGTGCACAACAATTCGCCATCGATTAAATTTTCTTTGAATGTTTCCACGTGTCTTTCCAACCGCAGCTCTTTCAACACGCCACACAGTTCTCTTATGCTCATACGTTTGATTTCACATACTTCTTCGCTTATCTCTTTCTCACACGACCTAATCTCAGCAGACGTACCGGAATCTAATACAACAGGGTTTAGAACGTCTCGATTTACTGTAACGTTTGTATTGATTTGAGCATCTGATTTAATCGAGTCAAGTGTAATTGACTGGTCTATACGAGAATAATAATTTTCCCCTTGATTGTGAGATAATTGAACTGCTTTTTCTCCCACATTTAAAGGAACCGTGTCTTTCTGTCCTTTAGCAGTCGTAGGACGTTTTTTAGAATGACTTGGTTTCCGTTTGAGTTTTCTATGCAGCAACCCATGCACTTCGAGTGAGGAACGGAAAATGTGAGAACTTCGTGAGATTTTCACTTCGTCTTCGATTCCTACAAAATTATGATAATTGATCCGAATATTCTCGTAATCGTTATCGAATCTATTTGCGCCTTCTGCAACGGTAACAGTAATTTCGATCTCAAGTGGAATACTGAAAACATTTGATGAGCTGTCCTGTTCACTTGAAGCAATAACAAAATTAATGTTACAAACCTCGCTACATTTCAAGATACCAAGCTTGTAATGGGAACATTGGGGATTGGTGAATTTGAAATGTACTGGCTGCTCTAGAGTTATGGCTTGGTTGGAAAGAATTTGATTTAAGTGATAGGTTTGTCCAGAATACACTGGCTTAAAACCCGCTTCGCAGTTAAACGGTAAATTGATTATTTCGCCATTGTTACTGCGACATGTTAAGAACTTCCCATTGTTGTCTTTTAAGGTGGTGGGTTTTTCACATAACACTTCCAATTTCTCCTTGCTTTCAATGTAAACGCCTTTTTCGTCGACACCCACTAAAGCGAAGTATCCACTTTGGACTTCAAAAAACTTTGGCAATGGTGTTAATTTTGCCACATCTGCAACTGTTTTACAATAACTTGATTTGATATCATTTAATTCGACAATTTCTTGAGTTTTTATCGGTATTTGATAACATATTTCGTTCCCCTTGTAGCACACAGCTCTCAATTCACTTGCTACGGAGTGCAACTTTAATTTTTCTCCACTGCTGAAAGTGTCGTATTTGCTTGAACCATAATATCCATCTTTGACACAAACAATTTGTGGTAATTTGTATTTCATAATAAACTCTTTTAGCTTCAAACTTTCTCTGCTCCATTTGATGCGTTGTAAGTTATCATAAGACATCATATATGTTGTTCTGCAAGTTTTAAAAACATTTGCAAAAATATCTTAGCGAAAAATATCCTAATAATAAATATGAACCACAGAAAGTTAAAAACTGGAAGTATTTAGGGAAATTATCGATTGTGAAAGTTTTTAAACTTTATGACTTTTATTTTTGTTTGTCAAAATTTAATTATTTAATCGTGTAGATTACATCGCGTCTCGCACAAAATTAATAATTTTCGCGAATGTCGTAAATTAGAATAAAAGTCGTAAATTATCGACATTTCTCGACTTTTTCGCATGCATTAATTTTCGCGAATGACGTAAATTAGATTAAAAATTCGTAAATTATCGACATTTTTTACTTTTTCGCATGCATTAATTTTCGCGAATGACGTAAATTAGATTAAAAATTCGTAAATTATCGACATTTTTTACTTTTTTGCATGCATTAATTTTCGCGAATGACGTAAATTAGATTAAAAATTCGTATAAATTATCGACATTTTTTGACTTTTTCGCATGCATAAATTTTCGAATGAAGGAATATTTGCGGGTACAAGATTTTCGCTAACTTAACTAAAATACGCGAAAAGCGTGAAATTTAATAGTCGCGAAAATTAGTGCGATTTGCTACATGCTACAGTGCAATTTTTTTGTTTGCCTAGGACTAACGGACAGATTTCATTGCGTCGACCGAATTCTGGTCAGAATCTCATGAAAAGGTTTTCAGAAAGCGGACAAGGAATTAGAGGACACTCCAATTAGCGGACACATTTATACACGACATGGATATTTTTGAACTTTTTTCTTTCTAATTAGTGGACAGCTCTTTAAATTGTTTTTTGTAGAAAAATAATTGTTTTTTTAGGATTTTTATTGCCGTTGTTATTTTAAACTTTTAGAATTAATACAACTAGGCTACTTTTCTAGCTTTTTTACCAACCACTTTATGCCTTTTGTTGGGCAATAGAAACGATTTCAAGTCCATGTTCTCCACGATTCACCCTTTTGCCGACAACTTTAGTTTCCATCAAAGTTACAAGGAAAATAAGGAACATCGACGAAGCTTTTTGAAGGCATCTAACAATTTGCTTCTTTTCTCAAAGGTTTTGTACGTCTGATTATAACAACGTATTTGTCTTCTCTATTTGTTGTCTCTTTCTCTTTTATAAAATTTTCTCTGATTACGAAAGTTCAGATATTTATATATATATATGGTAGTCTATGGCGTAATGGTGTTTTACCAAATATTTGGCAATGATAATATCTTTATCGTACATCTCTTCTGTGATCGTTTTTGTTAATTTCTATTTCTTTTTGTCTGGAACAATCCCACAACCCCACAACAACAAAAGAAAAAATATACATGATTTATCGAAAATTTGCCTGGAAATCTCAACTTTTCGAATGGCACCTCTAATTAGCGGACGTTTTTCACCAATGGTGTCCGCTTATTAGAGAGACTACCTACCGTACTTAGATGTGTAACATCGTTCATATGTTGTAAGTTTTCGTATTCAAATTCTGTTTCAAAGATTGTATGGGGATCCGGCTGTGCCGTGCCGGCCCACTTGTGAGTGATATGAAATTCACCCAGTTTTTATATGGATTTTTTAACACACGTTAAAACAAAAGAATAATTGAGAATAGTTATCATTTAGACCAATCATTGAAACTAAAATAATAATACGTTACGTTAAGGTATGTTGTATCTTTAAGTAAAAAATCCGGCTTTAATATTCGGAGGTTTACGGGTATGTTAATTCGCTATTGTGTTTGGCTCAGAAGTAATTGTGTTGACAAATTAGAAACCAATCCCATTCAAATATTTTTGACAGAGCGCAACTTGTCCTAATTAAAGTCAAGCAGGGTGTAACGAAAGAATTACTATATTTTTTAATAATTTTAGTTCTCACAATAAACTTCTGAAAACTACAATATCATTAATTAAAACTTCATAAATATTAGATAGTGGACTATTCTCGCTCCTGCCAAAACGTGCGTGAGTTAGTACGTACCTTATGATGAATGTTTCTCAATGCAGTCATTTTATTTATTTATTTATTTATTTATTTATTTAATTATTTATTTATTTATTTATTTATTTATTTATTTATTTATTTATTTATTTATTTATTTATTTATTTATTTATTTATTTATTTATTTATTTATTTATTTATTTATTTATTTATTTATTTATTTATTTATTTATTTATTTATTTATTTATTTATTTATTTATTTATTTATTTATTTATTTATTTATTTATTTATTTATTTATTTATTTATTTATTTATTTATTTATTTATTTATTTATTTATTTATTTATTTATTTATTTATTTATTTATTTATTTATTTATTTATTTATTTATTTATTTATTTATTTATTTATTTATTTATTTATTTATTTATTTATTTATTTATTTATTTATTTATTTATTTATTTATTTATTTATTTATTTATTTATTTATTTATTTATTTATTTATTTATTTATTTATTTATTTATTTATTTATTTATTTATTTATTTATTTATTTATTTATTTATTTATATTATTAATCTGTCGTTTGGTCGACAAAATTTTAACAAATATATACCATTAAGTCGACAGCCGTTTTAGGTCGACAATTTCATGTCGACTCAACGTTTTTTTAATTTTCGTCAAAAAAAATTTCGAGCACGTGAGCTTTAAGCACTATGATAATTTTTTTTTAAAGACTCTTTTTAACGGTCTTGCCTGCCAAACTAGTATTTTTATAAAATTATCATGGTAAGTATCGCTTACGAGCCTGTCGACTTAAGGTACCAAATTAATAGCCAAAATAAAAAACGTGTATTAAGTCGACTGCTTTATAAATCAATTTTTTTCGTGCGTGATTTGTTTTTTTGCTTTTAAAGTCTCTTAAACATGGAACTAGGTATAGTTTTATCTCCTGCAAATGTTAGTAAAGCCAAAGTATTGTCGGTTTTCAATATAATTTTTGGGGTTTATTTATTCCATAGCTTTAACCTACAGATCAATATTCAGGGTGAAATATCCCCTTGTATGATATCCATTTAAAGGGAAACATTTTCCCTCGAAAATTTGAGGGTCCAAAATGTTAATGCGACAAAACCTTCGTTATAGGGCATATTTTATAACCTTAAGTCGACTATAAAAATAATAACTTTGAAAGCACGAATAAAGTCTGTGTTTCGTAAAATTTTGACAAGGGCATGCCTATATTCAGAAAATATCAGCAAATTCTTCTAAAATTGTTCCGCGAGCTGCCCAAATTCTTATAGAACATATTTTTCAGCCTAAGTCGATTATCAAAAGAATAATTTTAAAAGCATGGATAAAGTCTGTGTTTCGTAAAAGTTTGACATGGGCATGCCTATATTCAGAAAATATCAGCAAATGCTTCTAAAATTGTTCCGCGAGCTGCCCAAATTCTTATAGAACATATTTTTTAACCTTAAGTCGATTATCAAAAAAATAATTTTAAAAGCATGGATAAAGTCTGTGTTTCGTAAAAGTTTGACATGGGCATGCCTATATTCAGAAAATATCAGCAAATTCTTTTAAAATTGTTCCGCTAGCTGCCCAAATTTTTATAGAATATATTTTTCAACCTTAAGTCGATTATCAAAAGCCGAGTTTTGAAAGCACGAATAAAGTATGTATTTCGTAAAAGTTTGACACGGGCATGTCTATACGAGAAAATATCAGCAAATTCTTCTAAAATTGTTCCGCGAGCTGCCCAAATTCTTACAGAACATATTTTTTAACCTTAAGTCGATTATCAAAAAAATAATTTTTAAAAGACGAATAAAGTCTGTAATTCGTAAAATTTTGACATGGGCATGTCTATACGAGAAAATATCAGCAAATGCTTCTAAAATTGTTCCGCGAGCTGCCCAAATTCTTGAAGAACATATCTTTCAACCTTAAGTCGATTATCAAAAGAATAATTTTGAAAGCATGGATAAAGTCTGTTTCGTAAGGGTTAGTGTTAGGGTTAGGGTTAGGGTAAAATTTGACATGGGCATGCCTATATGAGAAAATTACAGCATATGCTTCTAAAATTGTTCCGCGAGCTGCCCAAATTCTTATAGAACATATATTTTAACCTTAAGTCGATTATCAAAAGAGCAATTTTGAAAGCATGGATAAAGTCTGTGTTTCGTAAAAGTTTGACATGGGCATGTCTATACGAGAAAATATCAGCAAATTCTTCAAAAATTGTTCCGCGAGCTGCCCAAATTCTTATAGAACATATATTTTAACCCTAAGTCGATTATCAAAAGAATAATTTTGAAAGCATGGATAAAGTCTGTATTTCGTAAAATTTTGACATGGGCATGCCTATATTCAGAAAATATCAGCAAATGCTTCTAAAATTGTTCCGCTAGCTGCCCAAATGTTTCAATCCTATGTATCTAGCTATATCGCTTGTATTTTGAATTTATTATAGACATTACTGATATTATGTCGACTTAATGATGTATTTTCCTTATGACTGAAAATATGTCGACCTTATATAATATTGTTAACATCTCTCAAATTATGTCCACTTAATGATGTTATTGTCCCTATGACTGAAAATATGTCGACCTTATATAATATTGTTAACATCTCTCAAATTATGTCGACTTAATGATGTATTGTCCCTATGACTGAAAATATGTCGACCTTATATAATATTGTTAACATCTCTCAAATTATGTCGACTTAATGATGTATCCCTATGACTGAAAATATGTCGACCTTATATAATATTGTTAACATCTCTCAAATTATGTCGACTTTACACACATTGTCAACAACATTAAAATGGGCTTAATCGGACTGGACGTTTAATTGAGTACTGGGCGCTTATTTAAATTATCTTGAAATGTATTTTCACACGTATTATGTTTTTATTTTGTTGTTTTTTCCTAATTATAATGCTGTATATTACGAGCACCACGTCGTAACGTCAAACTGCTTATAGTGCTGAGGCATCTCTTGTTACCTAAAAATGTATTAAAATCTCAGATTTTAGCTTAGAAAAGTGTTAAAACCTACCTATTAACATATTGAATTTTCTTACAGATTATTCTGACTAATAATAGGCGCCCAGTCCGACACAATGGACGCTTAATCCGATTGGGCGGTTATACAGGCACTGGGCGCTTAATGGAATTATTAAGCTTTAGGCTTAGAGTTTATTTGGACTGGGCGGTTAATCAGTCATTTACGGTTAAAGATAATGGAGAGAATTCTAGAGAAAAAAGTTTGAGGAAAAAAGCTAAATAATTTCTCTTCCAGAATGGAACACGTACATTATATGGATGAGCATTGGTTGAATGTCTAATTGACGAGCAAATACCCTGTTAAAAGGCACTAATGATTTCAGCTGTAGTTGAGCAGTTAACATAAAAGGTTTGTACAACAATGCTAAGGATACGATGCTGCATCGATGGATGAAGACTGGAAATACATTAAATATTTGGAGAAAAATAGATTTAAAATACGCATATCAATGCGTATTTTAAATCCTGCCAAGAGAGGAAAGAACATGTGAAGAAGATGTGATAGCAGAAAAACGCACTGAATTGAAAGAAAGTGACGTGGACGAAAGAGATCCAACTTTCATAGTGTCCATTTTGATATGTCGGAGGAGAAAGGAACAGACCAGTAGGACGGATATGCGGAAAAGATAGAACCAGATAACGAAATAGGAGCATATATATAATCAAACCTTAAGGATCTCTGGACATCACAGAATATGCCGAAGATTGTTAGCCATCCAAGAAGACCTAGATTTTGGTACCAGCCAGTAGAAAATTATCTAATGCCTTGCTTTGATGAAATGAGGATATGGTCCATTTTTCAAGTGAAAGTAAGAAAAAAGTTGTAGTTTAACATGCCAGCTTCGTGAAATATAGGTAAGCATTCACAACAAGTTTACAATTGCATAATATTTTCAATATTTATGAAGCAAATCCAAAAACAATTTTGAATTGAAATTTCGATCCTAATTAAAGAGAAAGAAAACGAAACGGCTAACGGAGTGTGTATTCAAGATTTTCAAACAAAACAAGCAACAATATCGTAGATTATTACAAATTTCTTCTAGTAATAGATTTAACAAGGATGAATAAAAGTGTTCACAAGTACAAAATGATTTAGGGAAATGGGTAGTAAAACTTTATTATTTTATGCAAGTTTTGCTTTCATCTTAAAATAGATTTACACTAAGAAGTAGAAAAAGGAAACCTTCCAATAGCCTGTTTTCTTTGTCAAACTAAAAGAAACCCGATCCTATCGATTGTGGCATATTGCAGGTCTAAACCAACACGCTTTAATTCGAACAGGTAATTTTGTACCTGTTTAAAGGAAAATGTTCTGTAAAGGAAAAATTGTAACAGTGACTTAGAATCTTAAGTTATTTAGTCATATTTAAAATCTTAAACATAATTATTTTTGCTGACGTCAGCACACCCCAATATCTCGATTTTTCGCTACCTTGCAGCTCGTGTTGCTGGTTGTACCGTAATACGGACACTGTAGATAGTGCATCTAGATAACGCCTTTTCGACGTTGTTTACTATGCCCTCCCACCTTCCAAAGTAGAATCCTTGCAGCCTATCGATTTCATCGTCTAGTGAAACTAAAATTTAATCATCCAATTTAAATTAAAAAGAACTCTACTTACCCTTTGTTCTATACGTTACCCTATGTTTTTGAGCCTTGTAAATCTCTAATAAGGTAAAATTATGCTGTGCCGCTTCTTCTTACGAGACTACTGCATGAGCATGAGATCTGCTGACACAGTAGGCTGCGAGTCTGAATGTATTATCTATAGTGTAAATACGTAAACCGTAAAAAAGCATTAAAACCAATTAATCAGTACTGTGATATTATTTCTAGAGGAAGATCAACAGGTAAAGACTTCTCGCTACCCATGAGGAAAGACTGACTCCACCGGGTGTCAACCAAATACTTAAACTTCCCAAGGTCTGTCTACAATTACCTCATTACCATATCATCACACTCCGTATAGTTATTCAAATGAGGATGTAAACCTGTAAGTTTTATTTTTGATGCGGATGCCTAATAATCAAAAGTAGCACATTTAGTTTTAATCCCTAATGCGTTGTCGATTCTTCGTTTTAAGCCATATTCTTCCAGGTTCTCGTCTGCTTGCAAAACTGCGATTTTGCAGAAAAATTACTAAAGTATTTTGCCATCACAGTCACCTGAAGCAAATTTTCACCATCAAGTGAAATCCATGTAGGAATAAACTCCATGATGCTTAAGAAACTTTGGAATGTGATGACTAGTTTCATGTGAATTTTAAAGATACGTACATTACTCTATTTCTTTTAGCTCACCTGTGCTATTTTTCACATTATTTTCATCTCGCAACTTATTAAATAGATAGTCTGTCTCTAAATCACGTCTTTCTTTTTTGCCTTAAAATTTTATGCTTTACGTCCAAACGTGCTTACAAAAGTTGAATAACTTTAAATACGTACTTTTTGTAATTGCACCATGTAACCGTTGTTTCTCGTAGTGATACTGTGACTTGTGAATTGGAAATACCCCGTGTAATTTGAACAACAATTCTTAAGTAAAACATTTTTGACGCTCTCACATGCATGCTTACGTATTACGTTTTTGGTACTGATTGACCCATAACGATGTTTAAAACCCTTGATTCAAGGTAAAACATAATAAGACAATCCACGAATACGTAAGGTTTTGGGGGAATCATTGTCTGGTATATTCTATTAGTAAAATGAGGACCAGCGTAACTTCTTAGTTTCTCGAGGATAATTCCCAGATACTTATACTTTGCGGTTTGGTGAAATTGCTGGTTACGGTATGTTGTGTTTAGTTTAAAATTTGTACATTTTCTATTTGTTCCAAACAACATCATTTCTGTCTTTACTTTGCTAAAAAAAACCCTAAAAATTGACTTACAGCTGTTCCTGGCGTGAGGGATATGATGTGTGGCTATGATATTTACTGACCTTCTCTATAATAATAGCCGTCGTCTGTCTGTTCGTGCGTCTGTTTGTCTGTCTGTTACGGAAACACGAAGTGCGATATATAAAGGACGGGCTACCCCGTGGACTTTTCCACGGGTTAACGACTAGTTTATATTTATTTGGTAGACACCTGCATGTGAAATATTTAGGTCCCATACCTCTTAGAGCCTTTGGTCATTTCTCCACACTACCGCTTAAAAATTCTTATGAAATCCTTATAATGGTGAAATACATTAGGATTATTCTTAGAATTTGAAACTCCCAACACAACTTTATTTCGTTGAGAAAAATCATTTTGCAAAAAAAATTCTAAAAAACTTTTGTATTTCATACAATAAATCATTTTGCGTTAATTCGCAGCCGTTGGTTTTACAAAAAAATTACGTAAAAAAAGCTCGTTGATGACGTAGAAATCACCCAATTCGGACGTAGTTAGTTAGTTAGATAGTTAGTTAGTTAGGAGTTGGAAAGCAATACTATCCTCGCAAGCGAGATAGTAACAATGTCTTAAAAAAATAAGGAGCAGCAAAGGTCTTAGAATGGACCCTTGTGGGACATCGCAATAAACTTAGTTGTTCAGTTTCTTTTGAATTTCCTACTTCAACGTCTTGCGACCTTCGAAAAAAATAGTTTGTGAACCATATGATTTTAGTTTTACTAGCAATTAACTGTGACTTCCGGTGTCAAAAACCTTACTTAAGTCAATAAAGCATGAACTAACTAAATTACTGGTATCGCCATTATTTTTGATGTCATCGATCAGTAAAGTGGTTGCGTAAGAAGTCGACCTGTTTCGTCGATAGCTAAACTGATATTCTGTGCGAAGATGGTTTTCTTCTAGATGGTGAAGTAGTTATGTGTGAATTGCTCGTTCTGACCGGCAGTATTGATATCGCCCTATTAATTTGATAGATCATGCTATCACTTGATTTGTACAATAGTATAATTTTGGTTTTCTTCCAGACCCGTGGTACCTTTCCAGATGTAATCGATAGGTTTAATATGTGACTTAATGGCTTAGATATATGTTCCCGGCAGTCTTTAACTAAACATACTTGCCGCGACATTAGATTTGTCATTGTTGATGGGCTTTGATTTGTAAGGAAATATTTTCATGGTTTTATCTTTTTAGGGTCGCTTGAATTTTCTCTAATAAGTTTCTTATGGAAGTTTGCTTCAGTAGCTTTAATCATATTGTTGCACGCATTTCTTGTGTTTTTATACGATGGTCAATCGGAATCACGTCTCGAGTTTTTAGCTTTCGTATAAAGTCTGCCAGCAATTCAATCACTGCCTTTTCCTTAATGATTGGAGCATGTTTATTAAATATCGTTTCGATCACTTTGTTACAGTATTGGAGTGTCAGTTATCTGCGTCAGTTTCATTATATACACAGGGCCAGTCGACTGCCGTGAAATCTTAGTTCATTTTTCAGGATCGTAGTTTTTTAATCCCTAACAGTTTTTACGCAAAGAGTAAATTTTTCACGGTTCTTTTGGCGGATACATGACAACATCTGATGATCACTAATGGGGGTTTCATTTACATCACACGCAGTAATCGTCAATGGTGTGTTTGTGAAAATAAGATCCATTAACGAGGTTGATTGATTATTTACTCTTGTATCGCTTTTAACAATTTTCTCATTAAAGTTTTTTGACAAGTATTTTGATTCGTCCGATGGCCGATATACGGATGATATAAAAAAGCTTTTGGTTTTTTAAGAAAAATTTCAATCCAAATATTTTCGATCGCATGGCTTCCAAATTCAACTGATCATTTATAAACATACAAACCGAGCCACTTTGGCCAAACGATCTATCTCTTTTTAAAAAAATATAGCCAGAAATTTGATATATTTCATCAATATTATAAAACTTAGTTAATAATATGCGTTTTTGAAATAGTCATAATATCAATGTTTGTGTTTCCGTGAAAAAAAGGTTTCTAGTTTCGCAAAATTTTGCAGTAATCCACGAACGTCTGGTGATAAATCCTTATACCTCGATATCTCCACAGGACAACAACAGAAGTAATAACAAAGATTTTCTCTGCGTACTATAAAAGCGATTTCTAAGTTGTGTTTTGTTTTTTCAACAAAGCCACTACGACACGTTTTCTATAGATCAAACCGAGCATTCGTTCATATGTTTTCTCAGTCAAAGAAGCAGAAATAAAATTACTTCTCTCACTGGAGTCAATGCTACGAAGAAAAACAGACATGACTGCACTGCACACCGCCATCTTGCGCAATCTTAAATAACACATGAGTTAATTAGTGTCTCAACAACCTTACTTTTGATTAAGAGACGTCTATTAGGACAATAACTGCCAGATCGCTCACCAAAATATTTAAATACAGGAACGACAGATGTCAGCATCCTGACACTTCCTAAACAGACTTTAGAGAATATGCTAGCGTGCATTTCTGTGGTTCGTTTAGAAGTGGAGTAATTCTTTCTTGTTTGAAAAAATCCTATCTAAACACCAGAAATCATGTGACCCGAAAGTTTTTGTGGGCATGTCCATTCTTTTTTATGGCTCATTTATGTCACTGTCGGGTCTTCGGGTCTAGTAAAAGACGCCTGTTGCCAACAGTAATACTTCGCCGTTAAAGATGGAGATATTATTAACAAAGGTCAATTGCAGGAAAATTACAGAAATGTATTAGGAGAACACAAAGGACTGCTTTCGAGAGGGAATATAAGCATAAATATTTAGAAGAAACAATAAATTTCGTATTGATTGAAGATATAGTCGATCGGGATATCGATAATCAAATCCTAAAATCTGTCCTAGACTCCAGTAAATATTTTAAAATGGTAAATCAGTTCGGCGAATTCTAATACTAGTTAGACACACTAAAGAAATATATTTGTAAAATTATCCCAATATTCTAAAACAGATGACTTTGCCTCTTTAATAACGACGTAAAAACAAAAACAATTATTAGATAGTGATCAATAGCTATATACAACCTTTACAGGCTAATGATAAATCGTTATTCAGGTCTGTAAATTACACATATTCTGGTCTTGGAAATAGACTTAATAAAATGGCAATCTATTATTACAGAACGATAAAGCGTATTTGAGTTTAAAATATAAATATAAAAATTTCATTATGTTTCAGATAATACCCAACCCTGTCAGGTGAATGAATTACGAGCTGGCCTGGCTGACCGGACTAGCGATCACGTGAGGCGAAATGGCCCGGTTATGAGAGCTGAAAAAAAGGTCACCAAGTTTTGGTAATATTTTGCAAAGGGACCTAAATTGAATTTAAATTACATTAATCTTAAAAAATATATTTCATCCACCTACAAATAATTAATGCTTATTTTGTTGAAAAATGAACTGAAATTAACACTGTAAAATTTAAGATTTTCTTAATTCAATTAGTTATTAAGTTTCTAACTAAAACTAAAACTAAAAACTTAATAACATAAAAAAAATTTCGTATAAGTTGTTTTTTCTTATTCCTGAGTAAAATATACTTGGTGAAATGCAAAATATTATTGAAGTAAAATTATCTTACTATTGCATTACAATAACTTTTACTTACAATCTGATTCATGTAAAAGTGTAAGAAGAATTTACTGAATAGAAGCCATAATTCTTCACAACTTATAACAATTTTTCACCAGTGAATTTACAGAAAATAAATAGAAATATGTGATAAATGAAACTGCTTATCGTTACAAGTTTTAGTAACATATGCACAAACGAGCGGACTCGGTATTAAAAAAACTAAAAAACTTGGCGACGGATTTGTCGTCCACGGACTACGATGGATACTTTTGTGGCTAAATTAATTTTAAGCGCGTATTGGAACATAAAATTTTAGCCTCTCGGCAATAACGGTAAGCGCGCTTTAAAAAATATCGTTTGACCAGAGGGAGAATAATGAACTTAAAATTAGTTCATCGTAATTCACATTTACTGGACAATCCCTTAACCCTATTCAGACCGGCCTGTTTGAGGCCACTTAAAACCAACAGTGTGCACATAGAGCGCAGGGTCGGCACCGGCTAAATAGATTTGTTCCGTAAAAGCTGAGATTTTTGTGCAATACATTGATGTGTTCATGAAGCTTCTTTTTTTATATATTGCCTGTAAGGAGTGCATGAAAATTAAATGGGCGCTAAATCTAGGTGCACGAAAAAAAATGCGCGAAGTTTGTAATTAAGGTATAGACACAGAATATTCTCTTGCGAAAAATAAGCACTTATGTTTCACCTCTCATCTATTTTGTACATGGAACGGAACGAGAGATACAGTAATAACAGTAGTTACACATTACTATTATCATTTATAAATATAAAAAATACACAAAACGTCAACAAAAAACTTATGCAACGGATTTTTAACAGCCACATGTTCTTCGATTATGTCACTGAGGTCATACTTTAGAGGAATGATTGATTCACCGGCAAACGTAATTACACGCTAATAAATATTGTAATCAAGTAGTTTCTCAATCTTTCAGTTTCAATACCCCATAAATTGTTCTTCAAATCTTTCAGTTTCGAAAGTATTAACCAAATGAACACATTCACCAGACAAAAAAAGCTTGGTTAACAATCCGAATATTGGAAGCATTGTTTGCTCGTCCACATCGACAGCTACAACACATTTATTTACAATATATTTTGTTTCATAAGGAATAATTCACGAATGTGGTGAAAGATATTTATCATTACATAACTCACAGTCTGTATTCATTCTTCTCATTGTCAGGCAGAAACTTTCCTTTGTTTTCCTGTATCTCCAACTCATAGGTATCATTTATTGCCGAATCAAGTTCCGTAGCAGTACTGCTTACTGTGACAGTGACAAACACAATGTTTTAAACCAGCACAAATGATTTAAAAATTTTATGAAGAGCTTCAAAGCGCATACAGGAATAACGTACTGGTGGACCAAATTGATAAATCGTTTCCGATATCTCCAATAAATACTGATAGCTTAGGTATCAAATGTGATTCTGGGAAGAGCAGCTGAAATTATCATAATGTTGCCTTGTCAAATCTTCTAAATAACCCACAGTACCAACGCTGATGACTGGAGAAAACAATATCTGTGTCAGTTTACATAGTTCCAACAAAAACCTATAATATCCATCATCTTTATCAACAAATCTTTATAGAGATTTTAGAGTTTTCTGCACTAACTTTCAGCTGCCTCTCTCCTGCTATGAAAACGCTTTGTTTCAATGGCTCTGGTTTACTTTTTCCATTTGCATATGAAAACTGAAATCGTTTTAGCTGATAATTGAATTCCTCCAAGATAAACAGATGACGTTCCATAAGAGCACTTAATGACAATTGACACTCATAGGGCAAAATCCCCTCAAGAAAAACATGCATGATGTCATGGGGCAGTTGTTTAGTTATTTCAAAATCCTGTAGGCTTAATAGAGCAGATCGATACAAAATACCATATGTTGTTTGAAGTTCACTCTTTAAATAAACGAACATCCTCAAATTTGCCAAAAAATAAACGTTATCATATTTGGTGAGGGGTCGTTTGTTACTAAAATACTGTGTGAATTTTGTGATCACTTAAGGTTGGTTTCCATTAACATAAAAAGTGTTGAGCAACTGTTTCACAACAGTCGTACAACAGTTGCGACTTTATTGGAAATTCTGCAGATTAGAGGGAATTTGTCTGTGATGATTTTTCACGTTTTTTTATAAGAAACATACTTTTTCTGAAAAGTTATAGAGTCTGGCCCCTGCTTTATGCCTTTAAAATGCTTTTAAGCAAGAGCCCTGTATCAATCCAAGTTTTAATTTTCTCAATATCTTACGAGACAGCAGAAAGACGTAATCAGAATTATATACTTCGCGCGGGTAGAATGATTTGTATATTTTGTTAGTACTTTAACTTCTCTCTTTTCAATATTTCAATATTTTCTCACTATACCAAACCCTTTACTAGTAAAACCAAATGGTTATAAGTAATACTTACTTGTAATCTCTAACTGTTACAAGTAACAATTACTTTCCGTAAGTAAAACATTGAACAAAAATTTTTAAAATGAACCTTAAGTCGACATATAAATTTGAAGAAATGGAAAACGAATAACAGATTGTATTTCCATGGTTTTAAGTTGATCCTTAAGTCGACAGATAAATTTGAAGAAATGGAAAACGAATAACGGATCGTATTTCCATGGTTTTAAAATGATCCTTAAGTCGACATATAAATTTGAAGAAATGGAAAACGAATAACGGATCGTATTTCCATAGTTTTAAGTTGATCCTTAAGTCGACAGATAAATTTGAAGAAATGGAAAACGAATAACGGATCGTATTTCCATGGTTTTAAAATGATCCTTAAGTCGACATATAAATTTGAAGAAATGGAAAACGAATAACGGATCGTATTTCCATAGTTTTAAATTAATCCTTAAGTCGACAGATAAATTTGAAGAAATGGAAAACGAATAACAGATTGTATTTCCATGGTTTTAAGTTGATCCTTAAGTCGACAGATAAATTTGAAGAAATGGAAAACGAATAACGGATCGTATTTCCATGGTTTTAAAATGATCCTTAAGTCGACATATAAATTTGAAGAAATGGAAAACGAATAACGGATCGTATTTCCATAGTTTTAAGTTGATCCTTAAGTCGACAGATAAATTTGAAGAAATGGAAAACGAATAACGGATCGTATTTCCATGGTTTTAAAATGAACCTTAAGTCGACAGATAAATTTGAAGAAATGGAAAACGAATAACAGATCGTTTTCCATGGTTTTAAGTTGATCCTTAAGTCGACAGATAAATTTGAAGAAATGGAAAACGAATAACGGATTGTATTTCCATGGTTTTAAAACGATCCTTAAGTCGACAGAGAAATTTGAAGAAATATAAAACGAAAAACGGATCCTATTTTCATGGTTTTAAATAGATCCTTATGTCGACAGATAAATTTGAAGAAATAGAAAACGAATAACGAATCGTATTTCGATGGTTATAAATTAATCCTTAAGTCGACAGATAAATTTGAAGAAATGGAAAACGAATAACAGATCGTATTTTCATGGTTTTAAATTGAACCTTAAGTCGACAGACAAATTTGAAGAAATAGAAAACGAATAACGGATCGTATTTTCATGGTCATCGACAATACATTTATCCCAGCATTGACAGCGGGACATAAATGTACTGAAAACGAGAGAATATTACTGAGTTTACGAATTCGCTATGGTTGTATGGAAATTATGATATTAGTCGAATCATCAAGAGAGAACATGAAAATTCTGTTGAAATGACAAAACAACTAGCAGAAAGATTTAAACTACAGCAAACGTCCTATAAATTTGACAAACAGTTACACAATGATATCAAAAACAAAATCCTTAAACAGAAACTAATGTTGCATAACGAAAAACTGAAAGAAGATCGCCAATACATGACGAATGAGCAACTATGAGCAAATGATTTGGCGACAATGAAAGGTGCTTCAAGTTGGTTATCAGCACCTCCATTAAAATCCGAGAATTATGCACTCAACAAAAGAGAGATTTATGATGCCATACGAATGAGATATCTGTGGTATTTGAAGTTCCTACCAACAATTTGTGCATGTGGAAAACGTTTCACGATCGACCGTGCTATGTCATGTGTCAAAGGTAGCTATATTCATCAACGTCAGGACGAATTAAGAGATACTTTGGCAAAAATATCTGAAGAGATTTCCAATGATGTAGAAACAGAACCACATTTACAATCGCTGACTGGAGAAAAATTAAGCAATTCTGCAAACTCCACAGATGAAGCTAGACTCGACATTAGCGTTAGAGGATTCTGGCAACGAGGTCAACGAGCATTTTTTGACGTAAGGGTATTTAACCCATTCGCTTTGACACGCCTCAATCACACATTGCCTAATGCATTCAAATCGAATGAAAACATCAAGAAACGTGCATATGGCCAAAGAGTGCTAGAAGTAGAACACGGAACATTCACACCGCTGATATTCACACCATATGGAGGATCCAGTCGAGAGACAGACCATTTTATCTCCACTCTGTCACACAAAGTAGCGGAAAAGAGAAACCTCGTACAAAGTATCGTTACAAACTGGCTTCGGACGAAATTATCATTTTGTTTACTGCGTTCAGCAACACTCTGTGTTCGAGGATCAAGAAATACAAAACGAAGGTTAATAAAAGTAGATGTTGATTTGTCTCGAGATATCAAATGAAATGAGCCGACTTGTCAACTGACAGATTTTCTATGTTCTTTATGGTTCAATATAATAGACACCATTTTTCGGTTATTCCGAATAAGTATTAAACCACTAAGATGGATTGTGTAAGTCTTATTGATTTTAATATATTATTGTTTATTTATATATAAAAAAAAAATTTAAATTGATCCTTAAGTCGACAGATAAATTTGAAGAAATAGAAAACGAAAAACGGATCGTATTTTCATGGTTTTAAATTGTTTCCTAAGTCGACAGATAAATTTGAAGAAATGGAAAACCAATAACGGATCGTATTTCGATGGTTATAAATTGATCCTTAAGTCGACAGACAAATTTGAAGAAATGGAAAACGAATAACAGATCGTATTTCCATGGTTTTAAAATGATCCTTAAGTCGACAGATGAATTTGAAGAAAAAGAAAACGAATAACGAATCGTTTTGACTTGATGTCGACAAAGAACACAAGGAGAGAAGTGGATAAATTGCTCCTTAAGTCGACAAATAAATTTAAAGAAAATGAAAATCAAGTAAGATACGCGCTTATAAGAATTCCGAGGCTGAAAATGGGTGAGAAATTAAAAACATCCCAGGAATATGCGTGACTTTGTGCTCTAGATATGAAATTTTGTATGATTTCCAAAAATTTGACCAGAGGTTCAATTCTTGTTGCGTATCAAGTAAACTGAACTTCTTTGTCATTTGTTTCCTTACTTCCATTGATGTGTGAGAGTACAGTAGACTCCCGGTTATTCGAACCTGCACTTATTCGAATAATTCGGTTATTCGAAGTGAGATGGCGTTCCCCTTGGATCTGCTTACCCAACTCAGGCAAAAACACTCTCGGTTATTCGAACTTCAGTTATTCGAATAATTCGGTTATTCGAAGTGATTTTTATTCCCCTTGGGGCCAATTATAGGCTAAGTCACCCTCAGTTATTCGAATTTTTCTTATTGGGAGATCGTCGAGTGAGAACATTGATTTTCTACGATTAAAACACTTTTTTTCTTCAAAAAATCAGGTTTCAATATTCATGGCTATTTACACTCTTCAAGCAATTTCTTCAAAAGTTCAATATTCTCCTTCGGTGATGTTCTACCAGATGCTTCCAACAAATACCTATCATGCCAAAGGTGAAAGATGTGCTGGTGGAAAGTGCAGCAAAGTTCGTTTAACAGGACTTGCAGCAGGAAATGCCCTAGGTGAAAAGTCCATCCCATTAAGGTTAAGTTGAAAATCTGGCGGGAAAACGAATTTTTCAGTTATTCGAACTCCCGGTTATTCGAAGTAAATTCTTATCCCCCTTGAGGCTTCGAATAACCGGGAGTCTACTGTAGTTCGTTTCTGAATTATCAAATTGCCTTCAAAGATTATCATTGGGAATATTAGGGCTCGTTATATGTATATTTTCAGACTGTAAGCTAAGAATCCTTAGCTTAGCTATAGCTTGCGTACAAAAGTAGAAAACAATTCGAATTTCGAACGACGGGAATTTCTGCTATCTAATCATAATTTTCAAAATCATTTCCCTTGGAATATTATTACGCCTAGTCATAGACCTCCATCCTAGTGGAGATGAGCCTAAAGTTGGCAGACAAAATTAAAAACGACCGGAAATTGAATATCAGATAAATTGTATTTCTCTGGGGTTTTTTAGTATAAGGACCGATGTCCACTTTAAATTAATTTTCTGAAGTAAACCTGCTTCCGAAGGATCCTCCACGTCGTTGAAAATCCTTTTTTTTCTTCGAATGTTTCCTTAACATCAAATGACTAACAGATGTCTACCTAAAAGTAATGTTTGACAAAACTGCGTAGCGCGTAATATTTGGCGCGGGAAAAAAAATTGACGAAAAATAAACCCATTGCTTCATAAATGCATTGTGTATATTGGCGGGAAAACATTTTAGGGGGGAATCATGAAAAGGAACAATTACCCAATTATATTAAAAATGCTAACTTTTTCTGGCTACTTGACATAAGCGCGACCATTTAAAATTTATTTATAAAGTATTCAAGAACAAGGTTCCTTGGGTGAAAAATATTTATTTTTTGAAGCTTTTCAAACTCTGCATGCCACCCTGAGGAACAAGATGAAACCATGCGAGAGAAGGCATCCACAATGCCTTGCCTCGCAAAACTGGCTGGAACCAAAACTCAACTTCAAATTTTTCGAGGTTGTCGACCTAGAGCGTAGACCTCTCGCGATGTCGACCCAGCGTAGGGGAATTATGAAAAAACGAAGAAAACGAAAATCGCCATTAGATCATGCCGTCGATTGGTGTCTAGCTGGCAAGGACCCAGAACATGTGGAAGTAAAGTTTGTTGAAAGTCCACCAATAGGTTAGTAGATTTTATTCTTGCGTAAATTTTAAATTTTAGTAAATTTAATTCTTATATTCACAGCAAAGCATGGCAGACGCCTTGCTGTGAATATAAATCTAAGGCTCAGTCATGCATACCAGCTTATTATACAAGGTAGGAAATCCACTGCTAATCAAACACGTAATTGACACACTTCCCCTGTATATTTATTCCTCTGATTCTTTTCTAGAGGTTTAGCGTATACCGTCCTAATTACGTGATTATCTAAGCAAACAGCTCTGGCGACGATCTGGCAACTCCTGCCACACAACTTTATGGTTTTGACTATTAAGCCCTAAAACGTGATGTGTTTTTTCACTGTGATATACTAGAATTATTTCTGAAGTCTATTTTATGATTAAAATGGTTGCAATACTTGGTGATTTGTCTCAGATGCATCTAGTATAGCCGCTTCAAACGTTGTCATGCACCTTTTTCTGTTACTCAAAAAACAGATGCTGTGAAAATGGAAGAATCTGTCTGGAAATGATGCTTTAGCTATCTAGATTTTGCTAACAAAAATTATCTTTGTTTAAACTTCCGAACATTGTTCTTAAAACTTCAAAATTTGTCTAGCTCTGCACTCTCTTCACCTAAAATACGGACACGGTTATGACATCAAACCGAGTCGCCGAATAGATTAAGATTATGGATGTCATACCTCCACTGCGCAAACATTTGCTCATCCGTGATCTACCCCAGGGATGTTTAGGCTGTCTGTTCTGTAAAGTGCCCAAGTTTAGTACTAATAAAAATGGCAATATGGTACATAAATGATAAATATGGTACATAAACATAAACATAAATGTCATAGCCATCCAGTGTTGCCAATGAATTTTCACTGGAAACACTGGATGGCTATGACATTGAAGTTATATCAGTTATATTAAAAGAGAAAGTTTCCAAAAAAGTGAAATCACAGAGTTAAGACGTTCATGTAATATGGACGGTATACGCTAGAATACTATTTTTGTATTGTTTTGATTAACAAATTTATTACTTAAATGTCTGTCCTTTGAGTCCTCTCAGATGACAGTAGTTTTTTAATACTAAAAGTACAAAAAGGTTGATGCTTTTTCAAGCATTTACAGTATATTTGGCACTTTTGAGAGTGGGCACTTATCGAGCATTTACAGTTCTGACCAATCATGTTTTCATCTTTTTATTCAAAATGCAGTGGTGTTTTAAGCCTTTTAAATTCCTATGTATATATTTGATAATTTTGTAACACAGTGCAGCCATTGTTTAAAGTTTCATAGAAATGTGGTTTTCTCATTTTCAAACGAAACACAGATTTTTTCTTTTTAAGAACGAAGTACAGCACCTTTAAATCTTGTGTTATACAGCAAGAATTATTCTTGTGCTGAGTTATACAGAGTATACTTGTTGTTTTGAAAGTTATACAGCAAGTTTTCTGCTCTCACTTGAAATAATAAGGAAACCTGTTTCTTTGTGCAGCCTTATAAAAAAAAATCTAAGTACATACATAATTTTTACATACTATATTTTAGCTGACAATATCTAAAGTTTTCACAACATTAAAATTATATTAAATATCAAAACGGAGGCCGGTGTTACAACAAGCGTATTCTACCTCTTTTTATTATTTTTTCTAAATGGTATCGACTTGTAAAAACGATGTCTAAATTTTTTCCCTTGCAAACCTTTATTTCTTTGAGTTATACAAAAACTAGAAATACTACTACTGTAAGGTAAATGAAAATTTTTCTAAAATAATGAATAATAAGCGCATCGCACATTTTAGTTTTCTCACAACAAATTATCATGAACAAAAATCAACTGGCTTAATGACATTCGAGCACTGTATTTTTATTTTCTGTCAAATCTTTTGTGGCAAAAACTGATCTAGTTATTTGTCTGAAATGTCAATTTCCAAGTGTCTGGAAACACTAAAATGCAAAAATCATTGTGTGCTCTACGCAAAAAATCAAGAGGCAATCACTTTCAGTTTCAACTATATACATTGTTTAAAACAGTTTATCGCCACCTGTTAAATAAATCATCAGGGAAAACACTAAAATGCTGTTCTTATGTGTTTAATTTATTTTAACTAATGTTTTTTATGATATCATATCAGGACAAGAAACCAGGTTACATTTGCAATTGGAATTCCGCTATTTGCTTTTAGGTAATGCAGTTTTTGCTAAGGAAGACTTGGACAAAGGTGACTTCATATTGGAATATGCAGGCGAGTTGATTAGTTTAAATGAAGCAGAATGCAGAGAGAAGCAGTACATGGGAAGCAAAAGTGGCAATTTTTTATATTTTTTTGGTAGACAGTGGTAAGAAACATTCTTTTACAAACAATTTTATTATAAGACGACTTCAATTTATTAGTTGTTCTACGGGTGTATTCGATAGTAACTTACGGTCGGTCGCTCGGCGAAATAAAAATAATTTTATCGAGAATGTTGTTCTGTTCCGACCATACATGGTCGGAACAACAACAACAAAAATTAATAAAAAATAACAACCAAGGAGGGTGTTACGTCAACCATTTTTTTCTATGTATTTTTGCATAACGCACACAGTTTATATTTTTTAGTTGGGAAGGAAAAATAAAATAGTTCTCAAGTTGAAAAGATAAAAATACTTGCATGCTCAAAAAGTTCTTTTAAAAAGTTATGCAGCCAGAATTTTTCTTGTGTTGTTTTGAAAGTTATACAGCGAGAATTATTCTTGTACTATTTTAAAAGTTGTACAGAATATATATATATACTTGTATTGTTTTGAAAGTTATACAGCAATTTATACTTGCGCTGTTTCAAAACTTTTACAGAAAGTTATTCTTATCCTACTTAAAATAATAAAACAAACAATTTTAATGTTCTTTTAAATTTTTTTTGCGCAATTTTATAGGAAAATCTGAGTTTAAGTGCAAATTCTTTTTACGGACTATGGTTTAGTTGACAATATTTAAAGTCTTTCGCAGCGTTAAAATCGTTTATTTAAAATTCATTACGGAGGAGGAGGGTGTTACGACAAGAGTGTTCTACCTTGTTTTTATTATTTTTCCTCAATGGTATCAATTAAAAGTCTTGCTGTATTACAGTTTAGCTAGCGTAATTTTAAAAATATATATTAAAATATATATTAAATATATATATAACATAACAAAGGAGGGTGTTAAGACAATAATCTGTCTTGTTTTTCACTTGTATTATAACTATTTTAGCGAAAGTAGCTAAATTTTTGTTATAAATTTAAACTTCTGTTTAACCACGTAACTATTTTTGCGATTACAAAATTAGCGCATCACACATTTTAGTTTATTTGCAACAAATGAACAAAGAATCAACTTCCAATTGGTCCTAAAAGTAACGTTAATGATTCACCTTGTTTAGTATATAATTTTAGATGGACATTCCAGCAACAAAAAATAACATCATTGATTATCTTCTGTGCTCATTATATGTTCACGAGATGGAGGAGAAAATGTTTGGGTTTTTTCTTTTCTTTTTCTTTAAAACCTTTTTGCTTGATATTATTATTTTCCCGTAGAACAACTAATTAAAGGAGAACTCAACCCAAAGTTGCTATTAGCTTGATAAAAATGTAAAAAAAACTTTATAAAAATTTCCTTTGTTTATATCACAACAGATTGATATTGCTACATACACATCATTTAACCTGGCCTGGCTGAAATCTGGAAAATTAAATAACAGATTCAAATGTGGGTAATCTAACAAGCAACCTGCAAAACAGTTATTACAAAAAATCTGTTGAAAAAGTACTTTGCAATAATAGCATTAATGCTTAAAGATAATAATAATAATAACAAATATTCAGAATAATAATAATAATTATTAGGCAGTCCTTAAATATTTTTTCGTTTGCCGTTTTCCAACCGACCTTTGCAATTTCTCGCCGACCACAAAAAGTTTGGGTTGGAATTTTTCAACATTCTTTTATTTTCCCACTATTTCGCCGATTTCCGACCCCAAAACAGTTAAACTACCGCCTCAAATTATTTTTCCATAAAGTATAAGTGTAGAAAACAAATCGCTAAGCAAATGAATAATCAAAACAACAGGTTATGCCGCAATAGCGCACTTCAAGCGGCTAACATATCTGTTTATATGTATCGGTACCGTATGTATTTACGCCAACGTGTTTTAAGTTAGTAAATACATTAGCCAAAAACATATTAGTAAGGATAACTAAATATATAAAGCTCTAGCTTACCCGTCGCCCCAGTTTACTGTGATCTCGTTGGTCCATAAACATATTAGTCATCTTTTTTGACGTACAAACCGTGCTGGATACACGGGGATTAAGAACGACAACAAACAGCAGTTCTGAAGTGTAGTGATTCTAATGTGCATGTCCTTGAGGTACAAAAAATAGACCCAGCATAATACAGTAAAGCGAGGCTCTCGAGAAGACCAGAGTAGACAGTAAAATCATATTTTTTTTGTCTTACGAAAATGTAAAAAAAATAGTCTGCTGACCGACCGACCCTGCAACAAAATACGACAAACCAACAATTAATTAAGAACGGCCTTATTACTATTAATAATAGTAATAAGGCCGTTCTTAATTAATTGTTTAAATCTGAATATTTGTTATTATCCAATATGGGTTCTTTGTGAATGTATTCATTAGGTATACGCCAGTATATCCTACCAAATTCTCTTGCATGACATTGGTTGACTGATAGCTGTGGTAAGGGCACTTGCTAACCATGCACATGCTGTGGACTGAACCATGGGCCTCGTGATTGCGAAGCAAACTCCATAAGCACTAGGTCATGCACATGTAAGCTGAAATATGAATATTAAGATCAGCAACTTCTTGGCAACTTTGTGGCTGAAATGCAAATAATTTTGTGCTAAACAACTGAGGCTAAAATGTTAGATAGAGTTGCTTATTAAAAACACATTCTTTATGTGGCAGTAATGGTTTTTTGTGGTTTGATAAATTCAGGAGATTTGCCCTTTTCCATATATATTTTCCATAATCACATTTTCAACTTGCTATTCTCATCAAGAAAGAGGTAAAAAACCAGGTTGATTAACAATGTTATTAACTTTTGTTTGGATTTACCTTCACAGACGATGGATATTTCATATTTCACATTGACTTGATTTCATGAAAGGCCCTTTTTTCCAATATTCTACATGGACTTAATATCGCAAAAAATTTAAAACCTAGAAATTTAATCCCACTAAACATAATAGTTTCAAAACCTCTTTTTCATATGTTGTATTTTTCTTCTTTTCTTAGTGTTGATGCCACTCTAAATGGTAGAATTGGAAGATATGTCAATGACTCACCTTATCCGAATTCAAAAATTGTCCCAATTACTGTCAAGAATCAAAAGAGATTATGTCTGTTTGCACTAAATGACATAAAAGCTGGCACAGAAATCCGTTATGACTATGGTGATGTTGAAAATTTATGGTGGAGAGATCAGGCAAGACAGTTTTTAGTATAAGGAATTTGCTGTTCTGAGAAAAATGTCCACTCTATGCTATACAAGAACATAGGTGGTACTTAACTTTAAGTTTTTGAATTTTAAGTTTTTTGGCAAAAACTGAAATCCAAGTTACTTCCTGCACCTTATGTAAACTATGAGAGTATAAGAAAGTATTTTGTTCAAATAACTGTTGTGGGCATTTCTTTTTACTTTACCATTATGAATAGATATTTTGACTTTGATAATGTACATTATGAAAAGTAAATACAAGGTTCCCGCGCCTCCTAAAAATCCTAAAAAATTCTAAAAAAATAAAATCCTCCTAAATAATCCTAAAATATCCTTCTTTTTTTGCAAATATGCTCCTAAAAATCTCCTAATTTTTTTAGAGAACAACTATTTATGAAACTTTATTTGTATACTGGATTTTTTTGTGGAATATAAGTCAGAAATATTTATATTCTGCATCAGTTATCTTACAGTACTGTGAAAAGGTTTGTTAACACCGTGTTCGTGTAACGAGCGTGGTGCACACGAACCACGATAAAATCGTGGTCTTTATGTATAACAAACATTCAAACGTTCTATCGTGGCCACCACGCTAATATTATTATCTCCACGAAGGATCGTGTGTCCCACGATTATTTTCGCGAGCTCCACGATTTTTATAGCCAGTATAATTTAATTTTTTTTCTTTTCAAAAAAGTCTTTCATTAAAGTTAATTTGTTTGTTTCAGGTTTTATCAAGTTAAAAAAGCATATTCGTAGTTTCTGCTCGGTGTATATTTTTTCGTCACGGACGCGATTGTATTTTTACGAAATAGAAATGCTTTTTTAGATTGCATTTTAAAAGTTTAAAAACGAAAAGCGGCAATAGAAATGTTTTTTTACATCGCATTTTGATTCACGAACAATTAAAATCTATTATATATAGCTAGCTTTATGACAACGAATTAAAACAACAAGTGTTACTTTATTTTTTTGCCGTCGGTTTTTGATTTAATCTTATATAATAATATGGAGTGTTTGTGACGGTCATAGTGGATGTGTTCATTTTCTTTTGAAGTCGCCGAAATTTTCTTTTAAAGTTGCCAAAAAAAGTATGTCTCAAATGTTAAATTTTATGACGTTACGGCGCAACGTCAATAACACTACTTCAACGTCAATATCCTATATTAAATTAATGAAGCCATTACAGTGCACTTAAAACTTTGAGGCCAAATAACTTGGAAACGAGGTGGTGACGTCAATGATTTTTCACCGCGTGGGTAACTAGGGACCAATTTGGGTAATTTTCCCAAACCTGGGTCACCGAATCCGTTTCGGAATGGACGGGTTGATGACGTCATCAAAAAACCTTCACACCCTAATATCTCTGCAACCGTTTATCAAAAGTACTTGATCCTATACATTTTCTTGATCAGCGTTTCAAAATCTATACGATGAAGGCAACAGTATACAAATTTTGACGGGTCATTGCTGACGTCAGTAAAATTTTTAATCCCTGATATCTCCGTAGGCGTTCGTCAAGAACATATGATCCTGTACATTATTTTGACTAGCGTTTCCACCTCTACACATTACAGACAAAGAATAAACAAATTTCGCGAATTTTTTATATCTGCACTGCACTGCTGACGTCAGCAAAACATCTAAAACAACTTTTTTTTATTGACCCTTTGCCTAAGTGGATTTCTCCATGGGCCTTATCGACTAGTTGATAAACTAATAAGGTCTTTGTTGTTTTACAATAGAAGTTATCTATCGTGGACGCTATGGTGTAATGTTTAATTTTTGTTTGTGTAGTCGACGAAACATGATCGTGAGGTCCACGATTGTTAAAAAAATACACATTGTGGGCTATCGTGGTTCGTGCGTAACATGAAATGAACACGAACCACGATGTTAACAAACCTTTTCACAGTACTGTATATCAAATTCTTCTAAAATCTCCTAAATTTTTGTATGTGTTTTCCCTGCTTATTGAAAAACAGCTAAAATCCTTATAAATTCTCCTAATTGTTCTAAAACAGTTACTTGCAAAATGAGTGGGAACCCTAAAATTATGAAACCGGTGAGATAAATTATTAAGACTGAATAAAGAATTCCTAAATTATCATAACATTTTTGGTACAGGTATTACAAGCCAAAAACTAAAATTATGCATTATTAAGATTCAGGTAAATGTATATGCAATTATAAATTATTGCCACCCTATTTCAAGGGCTTTTCGTTTCTTTTTTGATAACATTTCCACAAAATAATGTTTATATATCTAGAATGATTGTATCTATCCATTGTCTTGGCATGATTGCATCAAACCGGATAAAATAAACAGAAAAGGTGTAAGTCCCAGTGTTTTGAGTAATAAAAATGGCGACATTAGTGATGTTCAAGTGCAAAATAATCAAGAAAATTTAAATGCATTCAGCAGGCTACAAACTGAATCTGAACATGTACATTTAAATGCACCAAAGTCTATCATGACGAATGTTGAGATCCAAAATATGTCCAAATACAGAAGTAAATATGCCACACAGATATATGAAGTAAAGACAGCTGTGGGTGGTGACTTGAGTGTTAAGGACTTATGTGAAAAATTGCAAGATGATATCAATGATGAAGTCATGCATGAGTTGAAGGCCAGTTGTGAGGATGTTGGTGATCATAATCTTGGAGAAGAAAAGATTAATCAAGTGAAGACAGCTGTGGATGGTGACTCCAGTGATAAGGACACATGTGAAAAATTGCAAGATGATATCAATGATGAAGTCATGCATGGGTTAAAAGCCAGTTGTGAGAATGTCGGGGATCGTAATCTTGGAGAAGAAAAGATTAATCAAGTGAAGACAGCTGTGGATGGTGACTCCAGTGATAAGGACACATGCGAAAAATTGCAAAATGTTATCAATGATGAAGTCATGCATGAGTTGAAGGCCAGTTGTGAGAATGCTGGTGATCATAATCTTGGAGAAGAAAAGATTAATCAAGTGAAGACAGCTGTGGATGGTAACTCCAGTGATAAGGACACATGCAAAAAATTGCAAGATGATATCAATGATAAAGACATGCATGAGTTGAAGGCCAGCTGTGAGAATGTCGGTGATCATAATCTTGGAGAAGAAAAGATTATTCAAGTAAAGACAGCTGTGGATGGTGAATTTGGTGATAAGGACACATGCGAAAAATTGCAAAATGTTATCAAAGATGAAGTCATGCATGAGTTGAAGGCCAGTTGTGAGGATGTCTTTGATCATAATCTTGGAGAAGAAACAATTAACCAAGTGAAGACAGCTGTGGATGGTGACTCCAGTGATAAGGACACATGTGAAAAATTGCAAGATGATATCAATGATGAAGTCATGCATGGGTTAAAAGCCAGTTGTGAGAATGCTGGTGATCATCATCTTGGAGAAGAAAAGATTAATCAAGTGAAGACAGCTGTGGATGGTGACTCCGGTGATAAGGACACATGTGGAAAATTGCAAGATGATATCAATGATAAAGACATGAATGAGTTGAAGGACAGCTGTGAGAATGTCGGTGATCATAATCTTGGAGAAGAAAAGATTAATCAAGTGAAGACAGCTGTGGATGGTGAATTTGGTGATAAGGACACATGCGAAAAATTGCAAGGTGATATCAATGATGAAGTCATGCATGAGGTGAAGGCCAGTTGTGAGGATGTTGGTGATCATAATCTTGGAGAAGAAAAGATTAATCAAGTGAAGACAGCTGTGGATGGTGTTGATTTTACTCTCCATACAAGTGAAAAACTTGAGGTACTTTTTTGTCCTGTTTATTACACATTATCACTATTATTTCATAAGCAAAAAATGACTCCTGTTCTTTACCAACATTTGTTGTTAGTTATTCTGGCCACGGTGCTTAATTTACCCCGAATTTACCTAAAGATTATATTGAATGATTTTTTGTTGTCCCCATGTCATCGTTAGTATAAAAATAGGGTAAATTGTACTTAAAATACTAATAACAAAAAAGAAAAACTTGTTTTATTCTTTAAGCTTGGTTTGTCAGTTTGTGGGTTAAATTTTTGAGTTTAATTTTTCTTTTCTAGATTAAAATTAGTATACGTTAGTTTCTATTTAAGAAGAAAATAAACTCATGTTTTGCACTTTGTTTCTTGAAACATCGCTTGCACACAATATGTGTAATGGTATTTCAGAAGGAGCATTTGCACTTATGCTGTTTTACTGGACTATATTTCTCTTTCCTAAAAATGTGATTGTTTTGCATTGTTTGACTCGTGCACAGCAAATTGGGGGTAGGACCTTTTTTAACTCATGGGTTAATTTTGTTCTTAGAATCAAAACTATAGCTTAATGTTAGTTAATTTTCTCTACACGTTTCCACTTACGTTAGTGTAGGTTAAAAAATATACTCATCAAAATTCTCGCATTATGGAAACCAAGCTTCATGAGTGGAAATACCCTGACTTCTATTGATGCAAATGTTGCATCGCTGCCTTGCCACTGATTTTCTTTTGGCTTTCTGTCCTATTACTAATATAAGCCATTATGGACAATTGTGCTTTTTTCGTCTCTATCGTATGCTTTTTTCTATTGATAGAAGGCTTGGGACGAGTTTAAACAAAGTTTAAAAATAATTATTTCTGTTGTTTGAGCCTGATAATGCGATCTAGGATGAGGTTGGCATGTCCCATTTTACAATGTTGACGTCAGCGATGTAAAATTGTTTCGTTTGCTATTGATAACAAACATGGTATCATTGACTTGGCATAGAACAAATTTTCTATTCTTTCTGTAAAAATTAAATGTTGCAAGGAAATCCAAGAAATATATATATATATGAAATGTTAATTCTCTTGGATAACAGAAAAGTGTCATACTATTGAAGAGTTAAAGAATGTCTGTTCATAGGACATTCGTTAAAAACTTTTTTTCTTAGAGAGCAATTCGAATAATCCACAAGTCACAAAAGTCTATCTTGCAAAAACGTTTTAATTTTTGAATTTGAAAAAGTAAAAAAAAATCACGAGTTGTTGTACTTGTGAAAGTTTCTCCAATTAAAGTAGGTAAAATCTTAAATGGCTTAAATGGCAAAACAATAATGTGTAGTTGAAAATAAAAAAATGCGTCATTGCTTTTGTTGTTGTTTGTTTGTGTTTATGAAATACTGAGGAAATGTGATTTCTTGTTACTCAACATCTTTAGATTGATTTTTCAAGTTCAAGTGAAAGTTCAAATGAAAGTGATTCTAATGCTGTGAGTACCTCAGACTTTTGTCTAGAAACGGTATTATTAAGATTACAGAAGAAAATAATCTCATTGCGTGAAAAAAAGAACTTTCCAACTTAAGTTCATCTCTGAACCATATATGCTTTAACCCTATTTTTACCTGATTAACTATGAAAAAAAAGTGTGTTTGCTTTTATGTTCTAAAACCTCTCAATTTTTCATTTGTGCCTATTTTACATGTTTAGGAATTATTTTTTTCTAAAAATTTTAGAAATTTTTGTATAAACTTGGGAATATATATTTAAACTGGGAGAGCTTGTAACTTTAAAGCTACTATTTTATTTATTTTTTATTAAAAGTCGTAATACAACAAGTTCTTGAGGATTCTTTACTTTCCACTGTAATACTTACAGAGCCTTAAAACGCCCAAATGGAACTATTATAAGGTTAACTATTTCAAATCACTACTTATTCGTTACTAATTACATTCTGTCAAGTGTTAAATTTGCCTTACAACTAATATTATCTATCTGTGTCATCTTAATGTACTAATTCCAATTTGACAGTAGTATTTATGTTGTTAGACATGAAAAAAGGTTGAGCAGGATAGTTACATAATTTACGCAAGGAAAAATATATTTAAGGTGTAGTCCAACAAACAATGAGAATCAAAACAGAAATAAAAATATTAATTATTTCATAACATTTTTCAGTCAACCGTTATTGGCTTCAGTCCTGTCCAGAAGAAAAGAAGGTGTGTATATATTTAAATCCATTTTCTTATTTAGGTCAGTAAAAAGCATACGTTCATCATTCAAGTCTGGATGTTTAGCTTTTTAAGGAAGGCTTTTTAAGATAAAAATGTGTAAAATATATAAAGTGTATCATGAGGTAGTCTGTTTTGCAAATACTGATGTGTTCTCCTTTTTGTGTAAAATGGGATTATGTAAAGTCTTATTTTAGTGGAAGAGCTTATTTTTATTTTTTTAGACAATCAGAATGGAAATGGACACCTTATAGAGATCCTGTTCAAGTATGTTGATTGTAATTTCATAGTGAACTTTTCGACATGCTTTTGTCGCACAAAATTACTCCTGGAAAAAGGTCAGAAAACTCATGGGATACCCTGCTTTCAGTTATTTTTGTAACATAGTCAAACCCACTCTCTTGTGGTAATTTTTGTAACATGTGAATGACCACTATTTGGGTCTGAAAATGAAAATTTCAATTATCAAAGATGTTGCTTAGATTTTCTTTGACCTAAATGGTTGAATCTTTCATTTTCATGTCAAGAAAGTAATGATCAGGTCTGTTCCCAGAAAATTCTCATCAAAAATCCAGTTAAAAATTTTTACTTATGTCACAGAAGGCTCATTTGCCATTGCATTTCAATTGTTTGTGATGGTACCTGGGATATGTAACACGACAATTTACATCAGGGGAATTTGGACAAGGGATGACTGGTTCTTTAGATTTACCTTTTTTTTTTCCAACCTAGGATACAACAGATAGACAACTAAGCAACCTAGGAATCAGTCAGCTCAAAAGTTGTTGTGGTTGCTCAATTTCATTTAACTAATTTTCATATAAAAAGGGAAAATAAGAAAAAGGCATTTGGTATAGAAAATTCTTGAAAGTAAACTGAAGTACATAGAATGTACATGAGAAATCTCTTTATATGTTGTGACAAATAAAAATTTTATCAAATGCCAAAGCTATTTACATATAAACATGATTGTGTACTAAGAAGTTGAATCCAATAAATCTCATTTTTTTATTGTCTCATTATTTTAGGCATCTGATTCAGAATACACAGTTATACTGAAAGATCCTTTGGTAATCTTTTTATACCGAATACCCTTGTTTTTCATACTAAATGTACTACGCTTTGTATGTTATCCTTAAGGCTGGTTTTCACTTATCTGGACCTAACTAGGATTAAATCGGATTTTGATCCGCTCATGCACAACGGAGATGATTTGCAATCCAAAACTGATCCAAAAAAGGTTAAAAAATTTGCAACTGTTTTTCTGATCACAGGTGGATTGTTTTCTAAACCAATGAATGTTGAAGTTTTTAACACATGGTATGGGTGTGAATTCAAAATGAGACAGTTTTTGTCAATTTCATAAATACAGGATGACATTTTTTTAAAGAATTTGATTTTAGAATAGTCTCAGAAATTAATGGAAACAGTGATTTTTTTGGGAACGTAGGAAAAAGAGGTCAATGAATGCTTATCTCTTATTATAATACCCTGTGTCTGTCTGGAACGCTCAACAAAAATTTCTACCATTAAGGTAGTTAAAGTATATGTTAAACCCTTTTTACTCATGCTGAGAATAATGTGTATATTTCCTAAATTTGAAATTTAAATTGAATAAAAGTATATATATTTCGAAAGCTTAATTTCCTATCTAGCCATACTATTTTTATTTGTCAAAAAAGGTGTAAAAGATTATCAAACAGATTTTCAGAGCCTGTGAGACTGGAGGATAGAAGGTACAAGCATTTTACTTTTAAATTGTTAAAGTTACATCCTTGAAATCAACTCTCCATGGGCATAAAAATAGTGCCTGCGTTTTTTTCCTAAAAACATGTTTATCTTAATCATAATTTTTATTTAAAAGTACACCATTGAAGAGCTGAATAATTTTATACTGAAGTTCCTGCACCTTTCTCAGCCTTTTGATGGAAAGAAAATTTAACAAAAATGTTTATTAATTGATATTAATTTCTTCGTTTTTGCGTTAAAAGTTTTTTTTTTTATTTCAAATGAATTACTATAAACCTGTTAACCCACGATACACCTTTTTGGATTACATCAGCTGCATGAAAATGAGGCACTTCTTGGTAAACTTGTAAATATTAAAAATGCAGCTGGTCAGTGACCTGTTTTTGTGTTATGAATGATCTTATTGTTCATTTTTCTAAAGAGTTGCAGGTTTTTCGTAATGAAACTTTATCTTCTATAGTTATAAACATTTGTTTTGTAAAAGAAAAAATACGTATTTTTTAAAATGAATGAATGAATGGCAAGTAGCAGTCAGGAAAGTTAGCAAGAAACTGAAAGCAAGAAACTTGGAGAAAATTGCAGCCTGTATTTTTAACTCCTCAACTTGCAAGGGCTAAAATAAAAGAAGGCTAAACTATTGCTTCTGTAAAAGGGATTTTCACAAAGCGAATTGTAAATGTTAAATTTGGTGGCAAATAGCTGCTTCTGATTTGTTAAAATTTAACAGCAAATTATTTTATCGCTGAAAAGTAGAAACTGTGTCTACTTTACAGTGAAGCAAATTTTTTCGAAATTGAGTAAAATGTATGTTCTATAAAAGTTATTTGTCTAATTATTGTTCCTGAAAATAAGGCCCATTGAGTTGTCACTTTAAGAAATAATAGTCCATTTTATCTGGTGTTGCTTGTGCATGAGTTCTGTTAAAATTTTGTTTAAATTTATTTAGGGAGTTTGAGAGCTCAAGTAATAGTGCCATTTATGTGATTACAATATGAACCTTGCCCAGCAGAGCAAGTATGCATAAGTTTACAATTCACTTTACCAAGACATACTTTAATGTCTCGAAGTTCCTTCTTCATGCTTGCTTTATATTTTGAAAACTTCATTTGTCAAATTGATTAATATTACTGTTTATGTCTGTTTTCATGAGGCGAGTAAATTGCAGTAACTTTTTTTCTAACCTTTTAACATTGTCTTCCTCCATGTGTATAATAAACGCAAATATGTTTACCAAGATGTGCCTCATTTTCACACACACAACATTATACAGAATATAAATTTAGGAAAGGTTAATGGTAACAAAAAATTAAAAAAGGTTTTTAAATATCCTCAAAGAATAAAAGCTTTTTTCCTTTGAATTATCACAAAAAGATAGGAAATTATTTTTGTGGGTAAGCAATTGTTTACATTTAAAAAAAAAATTGGTACTCTTTGAATGAGTCAAACTTGTTTGTGATTTCTGATTAGTTTTGATTTAATTATGGTCCAATCCAGGTAAGTGAAAGCTCAGCCTTATAGTTCAAAGTTAAGTGTTAACAAAGCTTAAAATAGAATATTACTAAAACATTGCATGTCTTGAAAAATGGTTCTTTGAATGACTATCTTGTGAAATTAAAAGTAAGAAGAGTTAAAGTATGAAATGAATTTTGTGCCTAAAAACAAGTTCATGTTTATAATGTAATCCATTGTTTATGTTACACTAACTACCATTGCACAACATTTAGGGTATTTTTGGAATGATTAAAGATCTTCCAACCAAGGTAAAAATAATATCTTTGTGCCTGTGAAACTACTTAAACATCTTTTCATCAGAGATTGTATGCAATTTTTTGTGTATTTGATTAGTCGATAAGGTCCATGGACAATTCCACTTAGGCAAAAGGACAATAAAAAATAGGCAATGTGTAGAGTTTGAAACGCTGATCATGTATGGGATCATACGTTTTCGACGAACGCCTAAGGAGATATAAGGGTTTAAAAATTTTGCTGACGTCAGAAAAGACCCGCCAAAGCATTAAATTATTTTTTTTCAGATTTCTATACCGGTTGCCTTCATCGTATAGATTTTAAAAGGCTGATCAAGAAAATGTATAGGATAATGTATCTTTGACAAACGCGTTGCGCCGTAACATCAGAAAATTTAAAATTTCAAAGTTTTTCGGATGCATCAAAGGAAAATGAACTTTTCCACTTTGCCTGTTACAGACAGACACACACACTCTGTATTATCATAGAGATATGTGAGGTTATATTCCAAAATCTGAGTGGTATGACAAATAATAATAATAATAATTTAGATTTCATCTCCAGAAAGTATAATATCGAATCAATCTCCAGATCAGGTACGTTTTTGGACACTTAATGCAATTTTTAACTTACATTTTGCCATTGGTCTTTTATACAAGTGCCTTTTGTATGTAGCAAAGTGGAGAAATAAAAGCATGGGTGGTGCTAGGTGGTGCATAAGTTTTCATGAACTATTTCTGCATTAGCTATGGCCTTCTCAAAGTCCCAATTATATAATTATTTGCCTCTCAACAGGCTTCTCATTTTAGAAATTAGTATGCACCTGATGAATTACGTACTTCAGTTAATGATGGTACGTGATGGAGTAGCGTAGCGAACTTCACGAGGATTCATTTTGGACTACAATTATTTATGTATTGTTCAGCAATCTATCTTTCATCTTTTCATGATAGATACAAGTGGGGGACGTTTAAGCTTGTGAACCCCAAACACAAGGATGGAGCATCTGAAGTAGCAACTCTCTCACTCTTAACTTCCTTGTCCTCGATAGCCGAAATAATGTTCAATTTCAAATAGTCAATTTGAAAATAATCAAAATGGAATCGTATATGGCCAAAAAGTTGCTGTAGTTCACGTGGAAATGATTTTGTTTGCTTTTGTCAATGCTTATTCTGAGGGCAATTACGCAGATCATCAGTGAAAAAGTAATTTTTCCAGCTAAAAATGCGTTTATGCACACACTTTTTTAAATTATACTGCATATAATACAAAAACAACAAACAAGGTGATTTAAAAGCAATTAAATTTTATTCATACTTCAGGGGATTTTATTTAAAATAAGTTGTACAATGGAACTTGAACTATGAGAAAATAATTACTGTATTGTTTTACTGCGAAGCTCAACCCCAGGTACCCTGTTTATCATGCAGCTTGGTGATTTACGTATGTGATAGGGCAAAGGAATGTAATTTCCTACCTCAAAATAGAAACCTGAAGTCCATAGCCATGACACCCTGTAAGCGCCGCAGTTAAGTGGCCAGGTAACCAAGCAGAAAGGGGCTACTAACTCCTGATCATCCAAGAACAGCTACACTATCTAGCAATTTTTTGTTTAAAAATATGGTTTTTAAGCGATTACAATGATGCAAGTAAACCTTAAAATGTTTGCCCATTGATTTTTTTAATCATGCATTTTGGGAACTCTTACTATACAAATAAAAACAATGCTAGCCAGCACTTTTAGGTTATGTCCACTGTCCAGCTGTGTCAAACTGCACAATATAGAAAGTATGTTTTCTCAACTGTACCCTTAGTGTGATGTCAGTGATGATTCCGCCTTACAAGTGGATGATGATGTTGAAATAATCAATACTGATGATTGCTCTACCCCTGAGGTAATCTTACTTACTTAATTTTAAAGCTGTTTAGTTCAGGAAAATGTTAATAGCATCATACATGGGTACAATGTGTTGGATCTAAATAATGTAAGCATGAACAACTATTATATTTAAACCAACAAGTAAAAATACAAAGTGGAAAATGCAAACTCTAGATACAGCGTATCTAGAGTTTGCATTTTCCACTTTGTCTTTAATCATAAATATACTATTTTTTTATTGTATCCTAAGAATATTTTTATTAATGAAACATGATTCCAAATTGAAATAGATATGGTGTTATAGTATTTTTCTAGAATAGTTTGTAGATCATTTTAGCTCTGGTCACTAGAGAAACAATATTCTGTTAACAATTCTTACTAAAATCTGATTAAAGAGATATTTTTCTTAAAAATCTAATGTGGAGGTAGCACAATTAATACTTTGTGAAATCAGTAATATTTCCTAAAATTAAAAATTGAATTATTTATGTTTTTAGAGAGGAACAAAAGTGACAAGAAATAAAATTAAGCAAAAAAGAGTATGTGGAAAGAAATCAAAACCTCAGGTTTGTAATTTAAGAAATTATGAAGAAATTATGACTACTTTAAGTGAGGAAAGTGTTTGTAGAAGAAACCTTTGCATTTTTTAAAAAACTTCATTCTACAAAACTAGAAAAGAAAAATATTTGTTCATTGCAGACATGGTTATCTATGAATTTTGTCTTATGCAGCGATACCATTTCTAATTGGTGAATTATTGCAGAAATAAACTTTTGCGGTTCTGCGAAAACAGAACGCATTTTCAGAATAGACTTTTGCGCATTTTTCAGAAACCTTCCCTTAAAGTATAATGAATTGAGTAATTACAAGTAATGCAGGAAACACTGACAAAATCATTTGTAGGTTTAACAAAAGTAATATTATAGTCTCATCACTGTACATACTTAGTTTTCGAATGTTGATTTAAATAAATGCCCAGGTAGTATTGTTAGGCTTTTTAATAGATGATCAAGTCGAAGTCCAGGAAGAAGAAACCGCACCGACCATGTATATTCTGTGGGAAACTGGATTCCGC
This sequence comes from Hydractinia echinata, assembly GCA_030067915.1. NCBI lineage: Eukaryota > Metazoa > Cnidaria > Hydrozoa > Anthoathecata > Hydractiniidae > Hydractinia > Hydractinia echinata. The sequence continues at coordinate 829,573 of JASGCC010000009.1, read as the reverse complement.
CATTTCTAGACACCTGCAAACTGTACATAAAGATCATCCACAGATGAAAACAATACTTCTAAAACCCAGAAAAGAACGATTAGCCTTGCTTGATGGCCTAAAAAAACAAGGAATAAAAGTATACAATCAGAAACAATTGAAAGAAATCAAACCGGAATTGTTGAGGGAACGAATTACCAAGTCCAGCACAGATGATATGGTAATGTGTTCAAAATGTTCTGGGTTTTATGCAACACATTACTTCACTCGGCACAGAAAGGGCTGCACTGGGGAGGCTTGCCCTCCTGATGCTATATCTGTATCTCTTATCAGTGATATGTCTGACTTAAACGAAGAATTTGTGTCTAAAGTTTTGTCAAAACTAAGAGATGACAATATTGGAAACTGCATTAGGAATGACAAGACTCTATTGATATTTGGTTCTCATGCATACGAGAAAGTCAAAAGAAAGACTGGTAAAAAAACTGAAGTTAGGCGCTCAGTCAGGGCAGACATGAGAAAAATAGCAAATTTGTATATGCAATTTAAAGAAGAGAGAGTTCAAGAAATATACAAAGATGTTAGAGATATGCTAAGAAGAGAAAATTTTATGGCTCTCAAAAGAGCTATTGAAATTTATACAACAAAAGAAGATGATAGTTTAAAGGCCAGCTTAAAATCCGCTATGTATTACCTATTGAAGCAATTGGCAAAACATACAAAGGCAAAACATTTGATTGCCAATCAGGATTCAGAGGCTGAATCAATCAGTAATTTTCTATGTATTTTCGAAATGTCGAAAGAGATGATTTTCGGGGATGCGTCCCATCATACACACCAACAAAGACAAGTGAAATTACGGCGACCTGCGGCAATGCCACTGGAAGATGATTTGATGAAGCTGCGTGAATATATTCTGAAGAGAGTTTCAGAAATCACTGCCTATCCAGAATTGCCACTGGATTCGTCTATCTACGTTGAACTTAGGAATTGTCTCATTGCTAGGTTGACTCTGTTTAATGCTAGACGTGGTGGTGAACCAGCTCGGTTATTACTCACTGAGTGGGATGATGCTGTTAAGGAAGCCTGGATTGATCATAAAATATGTGAAAAAATTAAAGATCCCTTGGATTTGAAGCTATTGAATGATCTTAAAATAACATATCAAATGGGTAAGGGTAATTACAAACTGGTGCCTGTTTTAATGCCAAAAGATACAATTGTTGGGTTGCACATGCTGGCAGACTGTGAAAAAAGAAAACTTGCAAGAGTGGCTGAAAACAATCAATACTTGTTTGCTGCTACTCAGCAATCTGAGAATCATGCCTCAGGTTGGCATGCAATTGATTATTTGTGTGCGAAGACAAACCTGCAGTCAAAGGAACTAATTACTGCTACAAAACAACGCCATCGTGTTTCTACTATATTTGCTTCACTTGATTTGCCAAAGAGAGAAAGAGAAGCATTTTTTGAGCACATGGGCCATAGTGGAGACATCAACACCAATATATACCAAGCCCCACCAGCAATTAGGGAGGTTGTTGTGGTTGGTCGGCACTTAACAGACATTGACAAAAGTAGGTACAAATTATTTGTACATAGGATACACTTAACCAAATTACATTGTTAATGATAACTGAATCTATATTTTATCGGCCCCATAATTTTTGCACCTGGTGTATTCTAACCATGTATATATTCGATTTTTTGTGTTATGTTTTGTTTCTTTCTTTTGTAATCATGCTCAAGTTTATATAGCAGATCTCCCTTACAATAATTTCATTTATCGTGCGGGAAGATATTTTAGTTTTTAGATACTTTAGTTTTTATGAATGTATTTAGATGATAATGAAAATCCAGTTGCCCACAATGATAGCTATAGTAATGGTTGCGATGGTGAGGATTATCCTTGTGGTCAAAGTTCAAATGAAACTACCTTAGAAGGTAACTATGTTTTCTCCAGTTGAAGATTTCGATAATATTAGTGATTTAGAAGCACCAGCAACATTATCACCAAATTATTTTCCTGTAATTGTTCTGACGCTCTAATGCTGAAATATTTTGCACAATGCCCAAGGTCAGAAAAATATGAAGGGAAGGATAGTATAGACTTTTTAGCCGTTACCTGTATTGTGTAGGGCTTCAAACGCGATTAAAATAATTAGGATCATGCGTTTTTTATCGGTGGTTAAGGAAATTTAAAAATTTGGTTGACATCAGTAAAGTTTTTCAGAAATGTGTTTTCCGTCCTATCTGTTGTGTACAGCTTCAAATGGTGATCAAGAAAATGTATAAGATAATGTGGTTTTGCGGAATATTTGAAGAAATGTACGGGGATTTGAAGGTTTTTTGATTCATTAACCTGCCTATTCCGAAACGGGTGGGTTGACCCAGCTTTAGGAAATAGATCTTAATTTGTTCCTAGGTTGTCCCTAATCACCCACGCAGGAGACAACGTCAGTTATATCCACCCGTTTCCAAGTTATTTAGCCTTAAACTTACAAGTACAATGCAATAGCTTCAAAAACGATATTTCAGTTATTGGCGTCAAATTAATGTATTAACGGCAACAAATAGATAACTCGGTAAAGAAATCAGAGATAAAACATTGTCTTGTAAAATTCAGACATCAGACACATCATATAGATTTATGATTCTAGATTATGGTGAATCTAGAAAGGGCGAGAAAAATCCATCAGCATTAAAGAACGTTCACAAAAAAAGGTTGGATAGTGATAAACAATATCAAAATGGTTGCAACTCTAAAATTGGTAAAGTATCTCATTTTAATACCAAGAGACAAAAATTTTGCGGTAATTTTGATTTAATGTTACAATTAGGGTCATATTGGCACGCCATTGTTTGTTCATTTTCTGTTCAGAATGAACAAACGTTCAAATAAACAATTGTTTCACCCCGATCAGACCTCCGATCAACACAGGAATATATATTCATTGTATTTTATATTGAAGAAAACCTACTTTGCGCATCACTAACATAATACCTGGCATTGAGCAGGATTCGGTCCGTGGTCCCCAGAATAAACAAACGGATTTATACATACGCACCATCCAAATAAACTATCTGCGTGCATCACTAACATATTGCCACACATATTACCGGCTCCCAGTTCTGGGGACCACAGATCGAATCCCGGTCAATGCCTGGCAGTATTTAGTGATGGAAAAAGTAGTTCTTCTTCAATATGATACATTTGTTGTTGTTTATATTCATTTTAGAAAGAAAATACTCTTTAAGAAGAAAAGACAGCCCAGATTTGACAAAAGGTAAAAATTGTTCGTGCTCATTACAAATTTCAATTCCTACCTGTAAATGTTGAATTAGTAGTGTCTATATACTTTATGCGAACTTTGAGACTATATCATTATTGTAGTGGCACAACATGCCTTATCAGAAGATGAAATAACAACTGATGATGATTATAACATCTCAGAGAACCCAACTGATTCTGCTGACAGTGAAAAAGGTGATGGCATTTCACGTTTTTGTTTAAGATTTTTAAAATTTAATGTATTGTACAGTTTTTCGAGTACTATCATTTTTTTTTAGATATTCCTATATTGCCTCAGAAAAGAGAGAAAAGAGGGCGGGGAAGACCTCGCAAATCTTCCATCAAAGGTAATATAAAATTAATAAAGAAAATATTTTTTTTATGTTATTGCTATTTCTTGTGGACTAGAAGAGGTGGGTTAACTTTCCGAAATGTTGTAAAAATAGGAGTGTTGTAAAACGGGTGGGGTTGGTCTGTATTCCGGAGTGAATTATTGCTTCTTATATTACCTACTTCAAATAACACAGATTTAATTTAGCTTTAAAACAGAAATTTTTCACTATGAAAGGCAGACAAAGTAGACAAATGGAATCAGTAAGAGCCCAATTTATTTACTAGAACGTTTTCTCGCTATCAATTTGTTGTAACTATTTAACATTGTTTTTTGGTAGGTTCCATTATTCTTTTAACAACAACAACAAAAGTGCTTTCTCTTGTCTTTGAATACGAGTTCAAATAAATAGGGTTTTTGCGTTACATGGCCGTTACAGGATGAAGATAATAGTTTGACCTCAAAATAATAGGGGGTTACTCTTAAAATAAGAAGAGTGGAGTTCTAAAAAATAGTTGTTTTAAAATGGGGGATTCTGACCCCTCTTCCAACTATGGTTAGGAACCTTACCGCATGTTGTAAACATTCTTTCTACTTTTGTATTATAAGTGTTAGTGAAGGTGCTTTTACCGTATCTTAACATCCTTTTTAAATTGTCAATCAGTTATTAAATGTGTGCCTTGAAAAAAAAGTAGGGTGAAAAAGTAATAAATATTCTGGTGGATTTTGAAACATTGCTGTATTTATTCTTTTCAGGACCTCCACCGAAGCCAGTTAATTTAAGTGGTATGTGCCATGTCAACCTTCCCTTTGTTTTTCTTAGACAACTTCATTTATCCGTTCAAGAAACCAGTCTATAAGAAACCTTATAGACTGGTTATATAGACCTCAAATTCTTCAACATTAAGAAACTGATACATTAACAAAAATGCATACACAAACCAACCTCTTCCCAGGACTCTTCTACGCCTATGATATTTCTGACAGGACTGCTAGGCTGTTAAAAATCGCCTTTTATTTTGGTGGAATTTTCAATCTTGAAGTCGCGAGTGAAAAGTAAAAGTTTGTGACGAGTAAAGGGTGTTTGGAGAAGTTTTGTATTGTTGTTTTTTTAGCATTTTTTACACTAATTGCTTTAAACTATTATAAAAATATTTTAAGAAGTTAAGCTTGTGTCATAACAAGTTTGTGTAAAGTTTTTATGCTTGAATTTATGTCTACTAATTGGTGTTGTTTGACCTGTTAGACTTCCGAGCAAGAATTTTAGTATATATATAGCATGCTAGAAGAAGCCAGTTTATTTAGTAGAATGAATGATCGTTCTTAAAAGTTTTGCAAGACAAACTTTTTCGAAAAAGGCGAGGTTAAAAATTTTTAACGGAGGACGATATGCAATACCGAAAGAACTGATTATAGTGGAATTAGCTTTAAATAAACCTTATAAGTTGTTATTTATGCAAACCTCTAAGGGTAGAAATGTATGTGATATACCAAAATTATTGATTTTGTTGATTTAGAATTGGTTAGATGATTAGAGAGAACCCTAGAAAAAACAGTTTCCATCCAAAAAAACTTTGTTTCAATGGTCGTAAAATGTAGTTTGCGTCAACGTACCAATTTTACATCATTTTAACATTATAACCTGGCTGGCTGGTTTATCTCACTCATCACAAAGTTAGCAAACTTTGTGATGAGTTACGTCCATTCATTATTACAGCTAATATTTTTTGATAAAATCTTTCTTCCAGAATTTCTTTTGTGTATAATATTTTTCAATCTGTAATCCCCATCACCTTGGTATAAAATCAAACACACTCTGTCCAACTCGCCGTTTTTATTCAAAACGCACATTCCGGTCATAATATCATATTCATAAAAGAGCCTTGGGGACGAGGTTGTACAAACAGCAAACGTTCATACATATACAAACTACTAGTAGTTAGCCCGTGGAAAAATCCACGGGTTCGTCCGTCCTTTTATACCGCATTGCGTGCGTCTTGCTACTTGCGCAGCTAAGCTACCATTTTGCGTGACAGACAGACGTATACGGGTATTATAATTATAATCTATATTATAATGCCCGTGTCTGTCTGTCTGTCACGCAAAATGGTAGCTTAGCTGCGACGGGCGAACCCGTGGATTTTTCCACGGGCTAACGACTAGTATAGATAGATAGTTTATAGTTTATAAACTAAAAACAGTTATAAATATTTTGCAGGGTCAAATAGGAAAATTTAAGAAACATTCGAGGCTTGAATTATCAATTTTAAGAAACTCCAGACTTAATCAAATGCTTACTTTAGAGCCTTAGAACTATGTCGAAATTTCTCTATAAAATTCAAAACTGCAGTTTTATTTAGAATAAAATTGGTCACTTAACAAAAATGATTTTTTCTCATTCAATTTTTTGATGACAGCAGCATTTTTGGAGTATTGTGGTGTATTGAATAAATTGCGCGACATTTCGAAAATGAAAGTGCTGACATAAACAGAAAATGCTAAAAAAAATGCTTTTGGCCACTTTGTAGTTATGGTGTTTAATATGTTTCTCCCCCAAGATCTAGGACAGGAGCCGCAAAAAGCCCAGGCCTAATGGGAATAATTACTAAATTTCATTTCATTAATTTTGTGACTGCTTTCATTTCAGCTGGGAAAAACGTTATTTGGCACACAGATGACACACAGGCATTGTTGTCCCAATTCAAACCGTTTATATTTCGAACATCTGAAAAATCATTGCCTGGTAAATAAACTTTCAACTATTTTTTTAGTAAAATCAGTTATTATCTCAGGGAACCATTGGACTTACATGTTTTTTTATAAGCAACTCCGTTTTTCATTTTAGCCTCAGTTGCTAAGGGTAAAATGAGGTTGCAGTGTAATATCCAAATTTTAAAAGATTCGGCTTTAATTTTCAGCCTGGTCAGTTGCTTAAGTTTTGACCCGAATGCAGCCTCAGTCCATAACAACTCGTTGCTTATAAAAAAATGTGTATCATCTCCAATTTATTTACTTGCTAGTCTGTCGCATTTTAACATTCTCTATTCCACCTAAAGTTATATATTTCTCACAATTGAGGAGAATTGGAGATAGTCAAAATATTAAAACAACTTTGAAGTTTGTGTTTTTGTTTGTGGTTCTTCATCGTTTCGCGATTTTTGTCAAATTTAACTGCCCTCACAAAGTTTTCTTTATTTTCTTCTCTTTAGCTAAATCGGCTATTCTGAACTTCATTCAAGAAAGGAAACTTCCGTTACCTTTCGACAAAGTTAGAACGAAAATTATCAATGAGAGAACGAAAGTTGATAATATGCAAAGCCGAAGACTTGAAATGCTTCAAATTAAATAATTCTTTGTTTTTTTAGTAGGATATTTTTTCTGTTTTTCGCACATTTTTGAGTGATATCACTTGTTTTACATCTTTTGGCTAGATACAACCATTTCAATATAAAATTTGGATTTTATTTCGTTTTGTTTTGCAGTTCATTCGTGACATAGCGCCCTTTTCACCAGTTGAGCAGAGAGATGACGGATTCCATTTTAAAAAAATGTATATGGTTATTTTTATGTTAGAAGATATTTTCTGTTAGTACATTCGTGACATAGCGCTCTTTTCACTAGTTGAGCAAAGAGATAATGGATTCCATTTTAAAAAAAAATGTATACGGTTACTTTTATGTTAGAAGATATTTCTGTTACTGCTTTTTCGCTGTTATGATTTCCTGACGGTCTTCGCAAGAGTATATCTGTAAGAATATTAGCCTCGAAATAGCAATTTAGACAAAAAAAAAGAAGAGCCTGCGTTAGTTTCTTATCAAACGCATGTGTGCACTTTTTTACGCTAAAATGATGATGTTCGTACTTTTAAGACAGCTGGCCTCGGACCGTTGATGTTAAAGATACTTCGCTATACGCTGTCAGTCGTTAAGTCGTGCAACATAGCTCCCAGGACTGGATGCCGGCTATAAAGGGAGGTGTTAAAAAATTGTCGGCATTAAAACGACCTATAATAACGATTTATAAATATTGTCATTATGTCGACAAGCAACTGTCGACCTTCAGTCGAAAGTGGTTGAAAAAACGTTGGGTCGACATATTATGCATAAAGTTGGATAATTTCTTCTCTCTTATGAGAAAAAAATTACAGCATTCGCAGGATGATTTAGAAGGCATTTGCAGCTGTTTACATGCAGATACGGCCAAAATAAGTTTGTCGACTTTATATACTTTTTTTCTATATGTCGACCTATGATACATATTAGTGTATTATTTATTTATTTATTTATTTATTTATTTATTTATTTATTTATTTATTTATTTATTTATTTATTTATTTATTTATTTATTTATTTATTTATTTATTTATTTATTTATTTATTTATTTATTTATTTATTTATTTATTTATTTATTTATTAAATCTTTTTGTGATGTGTGATATGATTGTCAATTTGTAAACCGTGGTCGTATTAATTTTGTTGTCTGTAAATTGTGATTTGCTAGCATGCATTTACAGTAAAATCCTGATATTACGATACACTCATATTGCTATTGTACAAAAATTATCTTATTCATACTAATTTTAGGCGTACTAATTTTCGCGCATTCACGCAAAAGAGTTCGTTATTTTGCAAAATTTAGTAAAGAAATTACGCGCAAAACGTTTTGTACGAAAAATAATACACGCAAAAATATACTTTTTTTTAAGAAACAAAACTAATTGTGAAAATCCGTTTTAAACATATTTTGATTAAAATCCTGAATTTTACTAATTTGTTATTTGTAGAGGGGGGGGGGGGGGGGGATTTGAACTTGTGCGCAATTAATACGCGCAAAAAATTACTACGAATAAGGTAATATGTGCTAAATATTTTTTTTCATTGTCCAAAAGTTAGTACGAATAAGGTAAATGCCAAAATTGATTCTAAAAACTGATGAATTTTCGCTTCTTAAAAATGACCACTAACTTGTACGAGTTGCTACTTTTTCTTTTGTTTCAAGAAAAAGACATGTTCTTTGTTTATCATAAGCTGACCTAGATTGCCTGGCTCCATATAGTGTTTCTACGTCGCGTTTTTCTTTTCAATATGTTTTTTAAAGTTTCAATGAATTTTTCTCAAGTTTTTTCGTTTTTCTACTTTTGATCGTCTTGGAGTGAGATTTATGTCAGGAAATTTTCGTATAGCATCTTTGAATTTAATTGCAGGATATTTTTTATTTCATTTTTTGTCAACATTTCCCCATAACTGACCAGCAACAGTTTTCATAGTTGGAGTGACAGGTTGTTTTTTCGTATTTGAATGGCTGGAACAAGTCGGTGTTGGGGGTCCATGTCATTTTCTCGTTTTTATCTGATTTTGAAATTAACTCAGATGATGATTGAATAGTCAACATGCTGTTAAATTTATTTTTTCTTGTGTTACAGACTTTAAGGGATTTATGGTTACATTTACGATTGGAGTTGTGCAAAACTGCAAAACTGTTGCTGGATTGTTCTATAGCTTAATTCAGAGAAAACTCTTAAAATTTTTGTCCATGTGTCTTCCCATATGTCAGTTTTTTTTAGTGTTTTTTCTGCCGATGTCAATTTTGTGTATATTTTGGGTTTTTTAGGTCGGTTTAAAACGGCTATTTGATTTTCAATGTTTAAAGAAAATATTTTGCTGCACTCAAAATTTCAGACTGTGTTTTGCCTGTTCTTCTGTACCCAAAGATAACCATTTTTCAGGTTAAAAATTGTCCATATAATATTTTTTTGTATAACCTTGCCATCTAATCAGGTCTTTTAAGATAAATATATTGCTCAAATTTGCAAACCGTGTCTGGAATTCCTGAAAATTTAGGTGTTGCTTAACCCTATTCTGTCCGGGGGGGGGGATCCGCCCCTCCCCCCCCTGATGGGTTTTTTATTATAACTCTTTAATGCTATGGTTGCATGGCTACAATACTTACTGAGTTTCAATATTAATCTATTAGACACATGCATGCACAAATTTTAGGTCCCATACCTTTCAGAGGCTTTGATATTCGCTATATTACTCAAAACTACCCCTAAAAATCTCTATGAAACCCTTATAATAGGGAAAATATAGTAACTCTTGTTAAGATTATGTTTAGAACTTGAAACTTACAACACAACTTTGGTTCATCAAGAAGAATCATTTTGCATGTTTTGGTCGCGTGATTAATCCGATTTCCCGATTTTCTCGGATTTTAACCGAAAATCGGAAAAAACCGGATTTTCGGGCAATATTTGGCAATTTTTCATACAATCTATGTAAAAACCAGAAAAGATGTTAAATAACTTTTATTTAGCTTACAGAAATTTAAACAGAATGTAAAAATTCGATCTAGAACTAAAGTAATCGAATTTTAAGCAGATAGTGGCATTTTGAACAAATTTCAAGCTTTTGATGACGTCACAAAAAATGTGCTGACACATTTTGTTCCTTTTGTGACGTACTATAAGTGTGCCAAGTTTGATTCAATTTGGAGAAGAAAAGTTATTGAGGGGTGAAGGGGGGTGGATTCCGCCCCCGGTCATAATATGTTCGAAAAACGGACCGAATAGGGTTAAAGTGCTGTTTCTTAAGTCAAATCAGTATACAAGTTCTTATAAACCCACATTGAAATAGTGTAGACATATCCGAAAGTTTCTACGAACCAGAAAATATATTTTTTTGATTTCCGCCAGCGAAGGCGGAATCTTTAAAATCGCCTGAGGAGATAGAGAGATAGAGAGATAGAGAGATAGATAGAGACAGCGCAGCTAGGCTGGACGCCCGAAACTTATCCAGGCTAAAGATTTTTTTCTGAGAACGAGGCTAAAATGAGTTTTAAGCCAATAAGAATCCTAACAGTGCAACAGATTGTTTTATTATCCAATGAACAATACTTTATTAAAGTTTATATGCTATCGAAAGTTAAAGCTCGTGCAGTGTAGCATAATGAAGATCGTCTTATAATGCGCCATCTTTGATGTTACGTTATTTCTTTCTGTACAATTTTTCAAGCACGTAGACTAAAGCTATATTCAGCAGAACTAATTAATTATTCATGAATTTTATTTTTTATTTATTGAGTCGTATTTTAACATTGCAGGTTAGTTAAGGCCAGGATACACTTGTATAATATCATTAAATATATTCTATAATACAGTTATAATTTTTCTACAATATACTTATAATTTGGTTAAAATATCGTTATAATTTCATTTAATTTCATAACATCGTTGCCACAACAACGCTAGCAGATAATAGATCTATTGTCACACAAACAAAAGGCATTCGAAACCAGATCACCAACAATATTATTAAAATCAAACTCGTTTGATTTTATTCAAATATTATAGCCATGCAGCAAATTATGAGGTTATGACGCACATGTCAGGTGTTGAAATTATACATATTATAGCTATATTATAGGAAATTATAAGAAATTATAACTCTATTTTAAACATATTTTAAGAAATTATATTGATATTATAAGTGATATTTCAGTGATATTGTATTACCCCATAATTCTCCGTTTTCGAGATCAACTTCAAATTTTAAAATCTTTTAGGCTAATGGCGGAAATCTTCAAGCCCCTGGGCTTCTTGTTTTAAATTGAAACCAGGATAACAACCAAATCGCTTTTTGTTTATACGTACCCGTACTGCGCCATTGAAGTTTACCGGCACCGATAATTTTTTCTACGAACTCGTCCCGACGGAAAAGTGTGATTGGTACTTCATTTGCTAAAATTCTAAAGGTTTTTACGCTTCGAATAAGCCGTTCCACTAGTATTCCTAATTTCGCAATATCGCTGTTTTTATTTACTTAGGAAGAAGTCATTTGTGATGTCCCACGTTTTCCAGGTGGTACAGTAAAATATATACTACATTAAATCCTTTGTCGGCCATAACACGAGAGTAGGCTGGCACAATGTCTAAAAATTCACTGTCTAGCGTAAGAGCTTTGTTAGAAATTCGTCCAGTATAAGGCTCGGATACGAAATTTATAAATGAACTTGGAGTAACCGAAACGAGAAACTTCATCGTATTATGATGTTTATAATCAGACCATGTAGCACTTTGTAGCTCCAGATCCTTTGGAGTCTCTATAAAAACCTCAGAGATCAATAATTGCAACAAGATCATTCAATTTTTTGAAACGTTTGGGCATATTTTCTCGCATTTTTTCTTGGTCTGGCATATAAACCAAACAGCTAGAAAATTCAGACATAGCTCTAATCCAACAGGCAAATATTTTAGAAGTTGTTGCCACTGAAATTTTAACTCGACCTGCTAAGTCTTCAAACAATAATTCTAGCCTCAACTTCATCAAAACCAACAGAAACTCATCCTTGGAACATAATTTACGCGTTCGACCAAATTTCTTCAGCTGATTTTTTTCACATTTTGTATGATGAAATCTATGACATACATGAGGCTTTATTGCATCTTGAAAATATTCAAATGATTCTCGGTTGTTTATGTTTGTATAAAAGTTACATTTTTTATCGGATGTTATTATTTCTTTATAAATGGATACACTTTTACGAACAAAGATATGCTTATGGTATTTTTCAGTTCTTTTTTGTAACTTTGTTTGGTTAAGCAAATGTGATAATTTTGCAGATTTAGTCTTTAGCTTTATGTTGTTATTTTTAAGTTCTCTGTTTTCCTTCTCTACCTTTGAACACCTTTTAAAAACATCATAATGAGAGCTATAAACTCACTATTATCAATGTTACGTGAACAAAGGTGCTAATGCTGTTATCCACATTATTTTTATTATCAAGGTTTGTAACATTCACATCTTCAGTTATTTGTAGGCACTTCAGTATCACCATGTATTTTTGTATTTTTTCGTGGCTTTCTCTGTAAAGGGGATTTAAATAAAAGTGAGTTTTTTTTTCGAGAATCATAACCCATATTTTCAGTAGGATGGGGATTGCACTCAGTGGACTTTCCATCAAGGAAGTGTTCACTACAAACTCTTGCATCTTTACTGGGCTCAAACAACTTATCTTTTGAACCAGGGGCAAGTCGGTTAAGTAGCTGTATTCACATTTTTCTCTTTTCAGGATTCTTTTTTGTTGTGGGAAATGGATAAAGTGTAAATGGTGATTCACAGGAACATTCATTTTTTTTTACATTGTGATCCTCAAAAACAGGTTCCTTCCATTTCTTTAATTTATAAGCGCCATTTGCTCAGTTAAATACAGCACAATGATAAGCCATAAGTATTTTAAAGACAATTATAGAACGAAAATTGAAAGCGTCTGGCACTGAAAAACTTAAGACTTCCTTTGCAAAACTTTTCGTACAAACTGTTTTACTCGAAATTTTCGTGCGCATGGTAGCACCGATTCAACCCGCTTAAAACCCGGACTTTTGAAAAAGGTGTATTGTTTTGCTATATCCCAGCCGGCACAAGACGTCTTTAAGACGTCTTAAGATGTCTTTTTTAAATCTTCTGTTAGAAAACGCTATTAAGATGTCTTTAATGCATCTTCTTAAGAACGTCTTTTGAAAGTAAATAAATTCGAATCTTGTAGTATACGCATTTTAGATGTCTTTTAGAAGATCTTTAAAAGACGTCTTTTAAAAGACATCTAAAAGTTATCTAAAATATATCTTTTAAAAGACGTCTTTCTCTTCTTGCTATAATGCATCTAAAACGCGTCTTTTAAAAGACGTCTTCTCCTATTTCTAAAAGTGGTCTAAAATGCGTCTTTCAAAAGACGTTCGTTTTTTATATTAAAAATTCGATTTAAAAAGACGGGGGTGTTCGCAAACTTAGTTAGCATGTTTATTTTTTTCGGAAATCAATTTTTCACGAAATTGAAAGTGGTAACCGTCACTTTTAATTATTTTTAAATACTAATGTATTTTGGCGAGCCTTCATAATACGTTTTCATTTCAATACGTCGTAAATTTTTTTTCCTGTACCCCCTGGCGGATATTCTTTGACAATTGATCATCGGAACATTCAATAAAAATTGGCGGTATTTTAATGAAAGCATCTGCGGGATACTGGTTGTTTAAAAAGTAAGTACTTTTTGTTTGTGATTCTCGGCAAATTAATTTATAAAATTGTTGGTAAGTGTATTAGCTGATGTATTACGTTGTTACCCTTCTATGTATGGTGTGTTTTCTGACTATGTTTCTATGAAAATTTATCTGGAAATAAGCTATTGTTTTCTCTCTAGAATCTGTCAACGAGCGCTTCAAAGATGCGAATGAGCAAGAAATGCGACACATAATTGGGACCAAGCTGCCAAACGCTCCCAGTTAGAGGATCAGAGACATAAGGGGTACATTAAATGTATAAACAAAGGAAAAGCCCTTTCGACTTTACACATTTATGAATGGCATTTATACATTTAATATTTTTCTTTTTGTGTCTTCTGAACTGACTTCTTTATTATTTCAAATATTTATTTTGTTTATTTTGGCCTTGCAAGCGTTACGACGAATTTCAACTACTAGCAATTTTCACAGAATTTTTAAGGTGATTCTTTCCTATGGCCTAAGCTTAATATGCTTAAGATTTTTTCGATTAGAGTTCCAATTTATGCTATACATAGCATGCTTTATTTAAAAACTGACGTAGAAATTAGTGTACATCTCTACGCATGGATAAGTTCATAAGTAGAATTCGTAATACAGAATATTTTAATAATTAGAATTTGTAAATATGAATATGAATGATTTAATTGTATAGTGTTTATTATAAATAATATTTTATTTATTTATTTCCGGTTATATTTGCTTACTGTAATTGTAAAATATATTTATTTTTTAAAGTGTCAATACGTATTTTAAAGTTCAAAATATTTTAATCGCAAAATATTTGTCGTCTTTGGTATCGTTATTTCTGCAATTTATTAAAAATGTACGTTTCAACGTTAACGTACAAAAACGTCTTAAATTTATTTTATAAAATGCCTATTTTTTCTAAAAAGTTAAATAAAAAAACAATAAAACCAAGGAAGACGTCTTATAGATAGATAAAAGATGTCTTTCTAAAGATGCATTTAAAAGTTGCATTAAAGATGCATTTTAGTCGCTTCTACATCTGTAAAAGGTCTAAAAGACGTCTTTAAAAAGACGCGTCGTAAAAAAATTTCTTAAAAACGTCTAAAAGACGTCTTTGGAAAGACGTCTTTTAAAAGATGTCTAAAAGAGATCTTTTGAAATGCATCTTTAAAAAGACCTCTTTTAGACGCTTAAAAAGATGCATTATAGACGGACAAATCAGCGCTAAAAAAGACGTCTTTTAGAATTGCGAAAGATGTCTAAAAGACGTCTTTTAGAGCTCTTTGTGCCGGCTGGGATGTCACAGTGAATGCCATTTGAGAATCAATTAACAGTCATGGTTTTCAGGAAATATACTCTTAGTATTTCCTAATAGCCCAGCTGTGTATTTTGTATAATAAATATTCCTAGTAATTAAAGCCGCTTTTACATGATCAAATTTTATTTGACACGTGATATATGGATGTATTTTCGTATCATGAATATATATAAACTATATATATTTTTTTGCAGGTAAGATTTATCCGATATATATATTTTCTAATGTATGTTCTAATTCTTAAATTCAAACAAGAATAACTTTTACACATCTCTTTTAAAAAGTCTGTCTAGAAGTTTCATGTACAAAAGAACTCAATATGTATTGCTAATTTTTTATGAACTGGAAATAAACTGGAGTATGCATGATTACTTCGTGCTAACATTGTGTACCCATTTATAACTTGTGTTAAAATTTACGAAAGTATTGTGAAAACTAAAATACTGGTTGTACTATCAATAATGTAATGTAGTTATATAGTCAGAGAAAATAAGGAGCCAGGCGTTGGGGTAGATTAAACCCAATGACTTTAAACGTTCGGTTACTTTACTTTACTTGCTTTAAGCCACGGGGACACGAGACAATATTTCCAGGCGATAGTAACATATTTATGTTAATTACTATCGCCTAAAAATGTTAACTTGTGTCGCCAGAGAAGCTTTTTGGATTTTGTATCTTGTTACTGGCACCAAAAAAATGTTGCATGTAACAAAAAAACATTACCAGCAACAAAAAAGGGTACTCGTATGAATATTCTCCGTCTCGCCACTTTATGCAACAATTCTGATGCAACACTTTTATGCGCGACCAATCAAAATGCAGCAATTTTGCTGAATGTTTTTTGCTGAATGATCAATGTTGCACAGATGTGGCGACACAATAAATTTTTCGGGCGATAGTAACAAAATTAAATTTGTTACCATCGCCTGAAAAAATGTCCCGTGTCCCCGTGGCTTTAGTCAGCTACAGTAATTTTAAAGCCCGACCTCGTCTATGGTGGCCGAGCGTTATCACGATAAATTTTACAGAAAAATAATTTACTTTTCATACTTATTTCATTCAAATCGATTCTACTTAATTTGAAATGAAATGAAATGAGATAAAACATGCAGATATAAAATTAAAATAAAAACAACAAAATGTAATTGAAATCAATTTTTCTTCACTATTGTCAATTACCGAAGACAACGCTAAAATTTGAAATTCTATTGTATTTTTTCCCGCTGGTGAGAAAAAGTTGTTGTTTCAATATATGGATAATTGTAAAATGTTGTTTTGATGTATTACCTTTTCCGTCCCGCATGTTACAAATAATAATGGCCGATAGAACACAAGAATAGCTTTGGGGTAGCCTTGCTAAAAGCATGAAGAATAAAAGAGTTCACGGCAAAGGTACGGCAAAAAAATCATCTGGACTTGGAGAGAATATTTTGTCTGAGAAGGAAATGATTGTACAACGGTTGGCAAGCGAGGCTTCTGGTAAAGCGATGAAATATGAGCGTATTGGGCCTCAAGAATTTGTGACGTACCCCTTTGATGAAATAACGCTCGATAACATTAAAACTGCATGCTATCATCATTTCAAAGATCGTCTGACACACTCAGATATGGTGTGTGATGTACTTGCTTCACAAAATGGCCCGTCTTGTAACAAGCTTAGCCATTTATCAAACTTCAAAAAAATTCATGTTCGTTTCGTGAAAGTTAAAGAGGATGACATACCATATTCTGCAAAACGACCAAGAATATCAGACAGAATGTCATTCTCTGTATACGATAAAATCAGACAGAGTAAAAAAAGTATGTCGTACACTGCAAGAAGATACACTGCTGATATAGGTAGCAGTAGTAGCGGTGCCAGTGGTAGAACACCACATTCATCAATATTGCCATCAATCGGTAGACAAGCTCCAAAAAGTCTGTCTGTTTCTTCAATGCTTAATCTTGGGAAAGTTATCAGCAAAACAATAAATACAACAGAATCTTTCCAGGTGTATGAATTTTGCATTGACTCACTGGCCTGGAAGTCAGTGAAAGTTGAAAAGTTTTATGTTGAAAAAGAGTCATTCGCACGTAGTGGGTTTCGAGAAGTTTTTAAGGCTAAAAATGATAGTAATAGGCAATATGTTATTAAAAGATTTTTACCTGAGTCAATTCAAATGATGGAGCAAATAAACACTGTGGTCGAGAAAAAGGAAACTGTAGAAATAAACCCTAAATGGCAGATAGTTTTGTGAACTTTGACATATCTCCTTGGTAAAAATTTCCCAGTCTTCCAAAATTCTTCCATTTTAGTGTCAACCTATTTGTTTTGTTTTATTGACTAGGGTAGGCTTGCTTCACCTGAACTGAATATTTTAATGTTAAATAAGATTTAACATAGTCTTTTGCAGGAATTTCGTCTGGATTTTTGATAACTGATTTGAAAATAGTTCGAAATTCTTCTGAAAGATAATCGTTTCCTATCGGCGCCTATCCAAAGTTGGTAAACTCCAATTCTAATAATGGTAATCTCGTTTTACATAGTCTAGTATTTCTTTTCGTTGCAATCCTTGAAGGACATAACGACAAAGATCTGTTTTCAATGTACTGTCGCTCTTCCAATCAGTACTACAAGCGGCCGCCATCTTGAACAAAAACGCATGGTTATATTTAATTTTCCCGCGCGATGAATAACGTGGTTTAGAATTACGACTACTAGTCAGAGATAACGGTATTTGACGACTGAAAATAAATTTCACCGATAAGTGAAACAAATTTATATCATTTCATTTTGAATTGATTTGACTTTATTGAATCGATTTCTTTTTAGTTGAGTTTTCACTTCAATATTTGTTAATTTTCTCATGATAACGCTCGGCCACCATACTCGTCCCCAGGACATCTTGTATTTTTCTGACATCCAGGAAGGCGATACGGGGCAGGCCTTTTGGTTTTGTACTGTATTTGAACGGAGTGACGTCACTAATTTATGCGTTAACGCGGCAAGTTAGATTAAATTACTCTCCTTCGCTGGGGTTAAAATAACAAAGGATTGTTCATTGGATAATAAAACAATTTGTTGCACTGTAAGTCTGATTTACACGGAAAATTTTAATTTTTAATTTGAAAATATATTGCGTACTAAAATTATACATTTTGATGATATACTTTTTTACATTGAAGAGCTAGATAAAATGTTTATCTTTATCAATTATCGGATTCATTTATCCTCTTTGCTTTCAGACGTCGCAAGGAATTTCCGAACTGCGGTGTAAATCAGCCTTTGTTGCGCTAGTCTGGATACGCCATTGATCAGCGCATCCAGGCTTCGGATGGTTATCTCTGACTCTCTGACTCATCAGGCCATTTTAAAGATTCTGCCCTGACCGGCGGAAATGAAAAACAAAACATGGTGGTTATGGTCGTGAGTTTAGAACTTTGGAATTTAATGTTGGAATTTGTTGTTATCTCTAAAGAATAAGAAAATATGATGGCAGTACAATTCTAGTGTTGGATATTTTGTAAAGCTACTTGCTGTAAATTTAAAAATGACAGTTAAGAATTTTATATAACTTCCAATTCTTTTTAAGAAAATAATGTAGATCAAAAACACATCTCATATAGGGATAAGTAGGTGAATCCTTTTCCGTTAACGCTACTTCATTCCAGGATTTTTTGGAGCACCTACGTGGAAGGCAAAACCAGCCTGTTCTTAATGCTTTGGCTAGCACAATGGGGAAATAGCCTTATTAATGTTGCTTTGTGTTTTTAGCAAATTGAGAATGTTCATACCGGTAAACAAAGGATTCAATGTGTCGCAAAAGAGTTAAAATTGGGACCAAAAATTGGTTCAAAATATGTTTTCTCTTGTTAAAAATCAATTAAAAAAGTGAGTAAGAATTTTAAGTCAACAAAATATTAGTCACTAGAAAGCACATGATTCTATACATTATTTTGATCAGCGTTTCAGGTTCTACTCATTAGAGGCAACAGGTAAACTAATTTCTAATTTTTTAACGTCATCAAAACACGATTCTCTTTCATTTTTCTACTGCCTAAATGTATTTTTCCACTGGCTTTTTGACCAATATAATATTATCATACGACGATTCAGTGTGTTTGTGAAGGGCAATGGTAACATGCACTTTTTTCCTTATCAATAAGTGAGAAACTACATCCTAATTGGTGCACGATAAATTACTTTTTTTGACGTGGCTTTACAACGTTAATAAATTAGATTGGCGTCAGTGTTTTTAATTAAGTTAGTAAAGCCATTGCATTGCATTGTACTTTTTTTTTTTTTTTGCAATGACTTCCATTATTTATATTTTTATCGGATGCATGATATCTTAATTAAATATTATGGCATTTGTAAATACATGTAAAAATGTTTAAATTTAAACTTTCGCTTGAAATTGTTTATTTGGAAAGAGGTTGAATCGAAGATTCAATTTTAATGTCATTTGAAACGCTCTTCACGATTGATCTAGATCCTCTCAAGCACATCGACAAACTGCGTATTAAAGCGAAATTATTTTTTTTCGAATCCAACTCGTTACGACAGATTGCTGTAAATTACGTTTACGAGATATCATCTGCGCCAATCAGGAAAAATATACCTTGCATTCATGTCCCATCCCACCAGTAACTGTGAATACCAAAGGCGTAAAACTTCCTTGATCTACTTGCATTATGCGTTCATTGTATTGACGTTTTTTCTCTCTCTCGTTGTTGGCATAACATTGCTTAAGACTTTGGTTAGAGTACCTCTTGGCGCTTGGGTTAAACACCCTTACATCGAAAAATGCCATTTGGCCCCTTATCCAAAATCCTCTCGCAGAGACGTCTAAACGAACTTCGTTATTACATTCAGCTGATTTAGCTGATAACGATTCCCCACTCATTTCCAGTAGTGTTGGTTCCACTCCTACATCATTACAAACTTCTTTTAATAACTGTGCGGTGATATCCCGTACTTCATTGTGGCGTAAGCTGACAAAACCACCCTTTTTACAAGACATTGAATGTTGAATTGTAAAATTGCAACCACACGCACACATTGCAGGCAAACCAGGAATTGCCCCACCATACCTTAAACGAATGTTGTCCCAAAATTGTTCTTTATTCAAGACATAATTTGACTCGCTAACTGGAATGACAGTTAGCCAAGCATAACTACCAGATTCACAAGCTAACTCGTTGGATCTAAGTTGAGCCTCACAATTTTGTGAAACATTTCCTTGCGCAATCGAATTGCTGATTTTATTTTCCGTACATTGTCCTTGTTGGTTACAAAATTGCTGCACTGGTTGATGACATTTTCAGTGAGTTTAGCAGTAACTTCTCTGGAGTCATTATACACCGCTGTGGAGATTTCAGTTAAAATGTTTATTCCCAATCCTCCGAATCTTAAGGGTAGGGACAAAAGCTTGCGTTCAGAAGCCGAACAAACATGTCCACCAGTGATTGCTGGAATAAACTCTGTGCTCAACACCTCTTCGATTGGTTCAAGATAGTTTTCTACGTTCTCTATCGTCTGCAGCGTGTAGTTAAATTTGTGCTGGAAGCCATTGATATAAGCAGAATATGCTGCTTGTGGGTGAATTTCTGCAACTTTTGATAGTAGTTTTAGTTGAGCTATCCAAGAAGATACAATCACTTTAACATATTTTTCCTTGTAACCTACATCTCCTAAAGCAGCCCCAAGATGTCTTGCTCCAACTGTTGTAATCTCAATTTCACTTCCTTCAAATATATTCTTGGCTTCATCCAAAACCGATTCTTTAACAATCAGATAAGACTTGATTGGTTTAGGGTAGTACCCATATTTTGGACTATTTAGATTAAGTTTGTCCCACCAAAACTTTAATGATATCAGCTCTCCTGCACCTGTTAAATCATCTGCAAACGCTACAGATTTTACATTTCCATGAAACTCAAGCAATTCATTAATCAATGGTGTCAAGCCTATTGCATATGTCCCCATAGCAGTCGGATCACCTTGTGTCGTTCCTTCTTGAGATTTTAATTCTCTTCCACCAATAACAAACAATCTTGCAGGAACAACATAACAATTATAAACAAACGTGGAGATTGATGGACATAAATATTCAATGTTATGAAGTAAAGCTTCCCTGTTGATCGAGTTGAAGGCGTTATCAGCATCAACCAATAACACAGCTTCTGTTTCAGAATTCTTGAAGATGTCGTGCATTGCATGTATTGTCGCTTCACAGCCGGCATCTTGTCCTCCGCACAACTGAAGGGAGCCTACAGAGATCATTACGTCTTCTTTAACCACTTCCATCACCACCTTTCCAGCTATTCTTCGTAATACCTCGCCTACACCAATAGGTCTCAACCCCGGATTTTTATCGAGGGGTATTAGTCTGCTGGTAATTAAAGCATTGTGCTTTTACGTTTCAGATTAAATAATTTAAAAACCGGTGGAAATAACTGACGTCATCTTCTGCGTGGGTAACTATGGAGCACCTGGGACGAAAATGGGACCTGTTTTAAAAAGCTGTGTCAACCCACCTTTTTCGGAACAGAAGGTATGATGACGTCATCAGAAAGATTTAAACAGCAATTGGTCGTCTAAGCATATGATCCTATACATTTTCTTGATCAACGTTTTAAGTTTATCACGATGGAGGCAATGAGTAAAAAAATTTGTAAAAACAATTACGCACATTGGCGAGTGAAATTGTAAACCCTTATCACCTGAACCGTTCTTTGAAGCACATGATCCCATTGCTACATTATTTTAAGACAACGGTTATACAAATTTCTGAAATAAAATGTTTGTGTATGGATGGATTTTCCTGCCTGCCTGCGAGTTTTTCCACGGGTTTATCGACTAGTTTTCTAATAATAAAATTTATGATAGATTTGGAATAAGAAATTAAATACTGTCAAATGTCTTCAAAGATATATCCCGTGCAAGCAAGCATATATAAAAAAGCCATCTATCGTCACCAGGTCTGTTAGATGCAAACCTATAATGGCCACCAACTCTTCAAAGTAGTTTCAGTAATAAAAAGCAGGTTAAACAGCTTCGTGTTTTTGTAGTAAAATGTGACTAAGCGAAACTAATCGTTGCTTATTACGGTAGCAGCAAAGCGGATAACGTATTCGTTTTGCCGTGGTACGACGACGACTCCTCTGAGAGATCGACAATTTTGTCATAGTTAGCCAAACTTTAAGGAGATATATTCAAATTAGGGAGAAACGTGTGTACGCATAACACAAGAGATAATAACGCGTGTTTTTATTTACGAAATTAAAAACTGACTTTACAACATTGCGTTTTATGGTAGTAAGTGCGACCAATATTGTATTTCGATATGCAAGAAATCGTGGTGGCGAACGAGGCAGCTCTCTTGTGTTTTCAAGATTGAAGTGTTTTTTTATTCAGTGAGTATCTTCTGACTGGCAATTAAATACTATTATTGTATTTAAAACTCAAGAAGAGATAAATTATGGAGCGAATTGAAACCAAGAAGAAGAGTTTGTTTGCTAAATGGGTTGATACAGATGCTGATGAGATCTGGGTATTTCTTACAACACTTTTATTATGCTAATGGGAATCAAGCGCAAACCAGAGATTGATATGTATTGGAGTAATTATTTATTAGTATTTCAAACCCCAATTTATCAGTCGGAACAGATTTCATTTGCTCCAGATTATGATTCATTTTTCTGACATAAACAACTAAGGCAGACCACTTAACATACATAAGCTTAGGTTTCTCATCATAGATAAACTTGGTAAAAACTATGAAGCAAATTATACGCCGGAAAAAAATGTTGCCATTGACGAATATCTTTCCCTGTTGAAAGGCCGGTTACCTTTTCCAAAAGAGAACGTTATGGTGTCAAACTGTTCATGCTGTGTGAGAGCATCAGTAGTGGGTATTTGTCTCGCTTTATTATTTATGCAGGTGCAGACACTAAGTACGAAGATTGTTCTGATATCACGTTCCTGCAAGATAAAGGACGTAACTTACCGGCAACCTTTGACACATTGAAGTCCCCATCAAAGGTGGTTTTATCTTTGAGGAAACAGATGAAGTTTTTCATTTGACCCTGGATAATTATTACACCTCACCAGAGTTAGCATTGGTTTTAGATCATCATAAGACTCCTTGCTATTGGACTTTGAGGCGCAAAGAAGGCGTACCGAAAAACGTCTGGTCTTGGAAACCTGCGAAAGGGGGTGTCAAAATCAGAATGCATGACAATCTTATGTTAATGAGATTACTAAGACAAAACTACAAAATTGTTAGTATGCTGTCTGCAATACATACTGGATAATTCGCTAATAGTGGCAAAAAGAATCGAATAACTGGTGATCCTGTTATGAAGCGAGACGTTATCAACGAATATAACAAAACCATGAGCGGTGTGTTTTGAAGCTTATTATACATTAAAAGATTATAGTTGTGTGAACAAAGACCAAAATTGAAAATAAAACTAAGATGTTATGACTTGTTTTTGTGAGATTTACACTTAGTGCAAAAGTAAACTGCGCAAAAAGTTTTTATCAAAATTTTCTATGATTATTCGATATTTTCAAATTTCAGTTGTGCTTCTTCAAATTGTCAAAGATTGTTCTGATTTTTTGCACTATCTTTAAAAATATGTTAGAGAATGTGAAAATATAAAATTTTTGCAGAAACTTTGAAATTTTCTCATTTTACATAGATCCAAATCAAAAATTGCAAAAAAAGCGACAAAGTGTTTTTCGCAGATTTTTTTCATGGATTTCCAGTTCTCATATTTCTTGTAGAGTTTATGCTATGTACTTAAAATTTTCATTTTTAGATACCTAAACTTATAGGCTTTTCAAAATGTATTTGTTTTTTTTCTGAATACAAGCGTTTCAAAAGCTATGACCGGTCAAGTAAACCGTTAATTTTAGTTAAAAATGGAGCGCGCTGGTGGGGTGAAACCTGAAAATGGAGCGCGTGCTAAAGGTTAAACTAGCTGATCTTCTTGAAACCGATCTAAAGGATGTTGAAGAAATGCAAATTAAGTTGCTGACATCTGAAAGTGTTGAACTCGTATACTCCACTAAAAACTTTTTTGTCACTGATGTTGTGAAACAGTGATTAAGTTATAAGTTTTTTCATTTCATTATTTTGTATTTTGTTATGTGGCTGGTCCACATCAGTTTTGTTATATAAAGATTAACTAAAAACCATCTCTAAATTGATGTTTCTTAATTTTTGTATCCTCTGCACCAGCCTGCGTATACCATTTTCGCTGCACTCGTGAACCTGAAAATATGATCTCGTCGAAAAAAATCCTGCAGTTTTGTCTCGCTTAACTTAAGAATAATTTGTACGTCACTACGCTATTGTTATCTTTTGCATGGTTCTTAATAATTACCATGACGTCACTGAAATCGATTGTCTTTCCTAATAATTATGCGGTTCTCACGATTTCATTCTCGATTCTAAAACACAATATAGAGCCCTGCGTTGGAGATCCTTTGTAATTAACCACTCCCCATCGTAGTTTATCATGATACGGAAAAGCCGGCATGTGGTGGGACCAGGACCCCGGACGCAAAGGTGGAACCAAGAATTCAATTTTTAATAAATATTTTACGGACCGGATTATTATATACAGAAGTGTTGAAACGCAGATGATATTAGTGTTTTTGACAATGTTTCGCGCGGCGTAAATGTAACAAAGAAGCATGTATAATAAGCAAAAAACACCTTGCAGAAAGGAACAAGACCGAAACTACCCCAAAATGTTTGGAACCACTGTCGCGTTTAAGCTTTTCAAATTATTTTAGCGGAATAACTATCCCAACGTACTGGTACTTTGCGGGGTCCGAACGCATGGTGCTCTGTACGTTCGCTCTCAATCTCCATTCTAATACAATTATTTACAATCGTTTACTAAAATAAATTTGAAGACGCATAGTCATAAAGTTATTTATGAACTATTGTACATAATTTATTAATCTTGCTTACCAAATAAATTGATTATTAATAATTGATTGAATAAACTGATAGGTTACATTGCGTTCAAACACTGCTACCGTTTGTTGCCGTCAGGCTTTCATTCTATTTAGAAGTAAAAGAATATGCAGACGAAAAGTGGACACGTATTCATCAAGTCATTTGTTTTATTCATCGCTTTCTTTTTTGTTTTGGAGTTTATTATAGGAAGACTAAATCTCCTGGAAGCAAATATCGGTCTCTCACACTCTCTGAGATCTTGGATAAAAACATACATAAAAAGGATTGCTTGACTGTTGAAGAAATTTTTGATGGGAAGTGGGTTCCAAATACTAAAATAGGATCTGTACACAAGCATTACATTACAAGGGTAAGCAAAGAAGTGTACCGTCACTTAAATCACTCAGATTTAATTCGAAAAGATGGCAGATGTGGAACAAGATATCCTGTTTGTAAACAAAGGTAAAACATTTGTGATGAGTCTGTTGATCTTATTGCAATAATCATAAACAATCGGACGTTCACAGACATTTTCTCGTAAAAACGTTGTAAATATAAATTTTGAAACTGAAATCCTTTTTTTACCGAGATAGAACTGGTAAAAAAACTGAAAGGTAAATTCAATCTACTCACGTTTTTGAGTTATCGAAATTTAAATTATGGAAATTATAATTGTTGGAAGTTAAATATCATATTAGTTATCTCAAGAATATTTTAAGATAGTTGTAAATTACTGAGAATTTTAAAAATTTTGAATTTTGGGCATAAATCATAGAAATAAAGTATGGAAAATCTACTGTACTATGATTATTTTCTTTTACTGTCTACCTATGTTTTTACTTCATAGATTTCAAGGTCAATGTAACGCAACATCGTCAACGCCTTGCTGCAACAAACTAAAAGGAGAATGTGGCAATGGAGAGGAGTACTGCAATTGTCCATACGATTGTATCAATTACAACAACATTGTACAAGCTGACGTTATGGAATGGAAAGATACCTATTGCCCTCTAGAAGAATTTAATGCTCTTTCGAGTTGCGAGTTTCTACAGTCCAGATTTTCATCTGTGAAATTTATTGGAGACTCTCTAGTGCGTTATATGTTTCAAGCGTTACTGATACACCTCACTGATGATCACGCATACGGTGCATTGCGTCATAATCTGAATGCTACGGAGTTATCTCAATGTATGCATGAAATGCAATTCTCAGAATAAATTATGTAGGGAACAATTAGCACTGAATTGGAAAGATATTCAAGGCAATCCAAGATATTGCGCTTACATGGACAAAAAAATTAAAGTGAGTTATTATGATGCTCGATTTACAGGCCATGCAACAGAGGCTTTATATGAAATAATTCAATCTACAAAGATGGCAAGACCTTTGATTGTTGTTGAAGTTGGTATTTATAATCATTTCAAGGCGGAAAATGTTTGGAAGGGTTAATTAAAACCACTACTAGACTTGCTTGAGAAGAGAAAAGCCAAAAAACCTGACTTTATCTGGCTAGGTGGAAGCGCTTGTGGTCCGCTGAAACCTTTGATATTTTACAAAAAACAGTCGAAAAAGTTTTCGCTAGAACATGATCTGTTAATCGAATGAATGCTCCAAAATGGTTATTGCACGATATTTTTTGCGAAGGTTGGCTGAATAATGGCCAAGTTGTTTACCAACAATCGGCCCCGTCAAGCTCTCGTTTATGTGTTTTGATTTTTTAACAATAATAAATAATATAGAATAATGATATAGCCATTGGCAATGTAGGCAAGCCAGAGTTTGAAACATAGAAACTCCTGAAATGTGAGGTGGACCATGAAAACCAAATAAAGTGCAGGAAAATCATAAAAATTTTCTGAAATTGTAAAGTTTTAATCTCAAACATTATGATAGGAAACATCCACGGGGTCGACCGTCCTTAAATTTCATACTATTTCGTGTGTCCGTAAACTGTACTACACATCCAGGTTGAACGCTTTAGTACAGGTATGCAGATTGTCGTAAATCCAGTGAAGTGCTGTTAGTTAGTACAGATAAACAATGTCGCACATCCACATAGGTGTCATACCCTTCTCCAGAAAAAAAACTTTATCGCAACTTCGAATAAACTCTGGACTGAGCGTTTAGTACAGGTGAACCGTGACACACATGCGCGTGGGCGTAATAACCTTTTCCAAAAATATTATCGCTAATTCGGTTCATATAAAAACATAGGACATAGCCTGTCTTTACCTCGTGAAGCTAAAAAATCACTCCATAATTTTTATTTGTAGAATAAGTTTTCATGACAGTAATTAAAGATGTCGCTACCTAACAGCATTTAGCATAACAAATATTAAGAATTTTTTTGTAGCCAAACTGAATTTGGCTATTTTCACTTTTGACCAAGAGGTAGCTAACAAACCCAACATAATATTAGTGTTGGCTAGCATAATAAGCTGTTGTACCAACAGAATAACAACAACTAAGGCTAGCTGGCTGGTTTTAGAATGCTCCCTCGAAATCTTCGTTTGTTGCCCAAATCCTAAAATTGGTGTTTTAAGATTTGTAGACGGCTAGGAAACGTGACAATGAATTTATCATGCATGTGAAAAGATAAAAAAAAACACTACAAAATTATAAAAGTTTTAGAAGAGACAAAAATCAAACAGACATACAAAACTAACACTGACCACGACCACCTCAAAATCAAATGTTCTTAAACTATGTAACTTTGATTTGAAACGGCGATTGAGATCATGGGGTTCATATTAAAAATGGCATATTAAAATAAATAATGTATTTATTTTAGATGCTTAATTTATTTATTTTGACCAAGGTTTTAAATTAAAATAATTAAAGTTAATTGAAAAATAAATTAATTTATTAATTTCTTCCGACCAATAATGATGTGTTTCCGATTGATTCCCTTGGTTCCTAACATATTGCGGAATGTTCACAGGAATATCAGTAAACCTTTTAAACATACATACAGACGAGACTAGTCAGTGGGTTTTTCCGTCTTTTATATATCGTATTTCGTGTGTCTCGTAACTTTCGTGTGTCTCGATACGGTTATTATTATAAAGCTTTTTGCGAAGAAATGAATAAATAAGAAGGAAGAAAGGTATTACCATATCCATAATCCGAAAAATAGGTCAAGTCAAAACGGAACTGACAATCTTGTACTTCCTGATGATTGTTTGAAGGTGGATATCAATTGAATCCAAATGTTAAGCTGGACAGTAGAGTACAATGCAGAGATAAAAAGAATAGGTTAAAACTGCAATAAAATACATGCTAGTTTTGGATCCTTGAATTCAACAATAAAAGAAGGCGAAAACTCTACGTTTAGGAAACTTATAACTTGCAACATTGAGCAATGATAAGGATGGCGGGATATCGAGATCGAAACCACAATTGACAACTCTATTTCTATCTGATTAACACACACACTCCGCACTTTGTAAAGGGGTGTATTTATCCGTATTTACCGCTTAGCTGATATCCCGTTTTTCTTTCTCTTCTGCTTGGTCAAAAACTAAAAAAGAAACTATAGTCCAGAGATATCTTGCCAATTAAGTTGAATCATGCACTTTAAAAGTTTTAAACACGTCATAATGTTATTGGTTCCATATTTCGATGTTTAGAAAGAACACAGGCTAGAGAATCACAAAGCTTGTGGTGAAGCAGAGTGATATTGTCCGTTGTTTACCGTTTAACATCATTCTATTCGAGGGTAATTAAGTTTTAATAATATGCTTGAGTATTTTAATCACATGAAATTGTACTTGAAAGCGGAATTGTACTTGGAAGCGGAATTCTGGTTAGCTTTTCGTCCATGTTTTTGCAATGTTATACAATTTTTTAATCTTAGAATTTAAGGTTAATATGAAAGGAAAATTTTCCGGTTTCGTATAGTTGCTATAAAAATAGTAGATGAAATAAAAGAAATTTCATCCTCTTAAGTTGAAGTTGGAAAAGGAACTTAAAGGAACCACAGGTAAATTCTAAAAATCACGTGCATGTATACATCTTTATTTCAGTCATTACCTGACTCTTCTTTCTTCCTTCTCAGTTTTAAGGAGTCTAAGAAGATAATTGCAATATTGAAACACATTTAGATCTAATTTCTTTTAGGATGGCGACTTTGATCTGCTTGATCACTATATTCGTTATATTTCAAGTGACATCGTGTAAGTCTGCTTCCATTTCGTCAGGAAAATACTCTAGTTGTTGCTCATCTAATTTTTACAGTTGCAATTTTGATTATATAGTACATATGTTTCTTTTTAAAAATATTTTTACTTTTGACACTTTCGTCATTGCCCAATTATGGATTACAGGTACGAAACCTTCCCACCCTCCACTCTCTCCCGTCACTCTTTTGACTTGAATTTGAGTGGCATGCCTTGGAAAATTGTACAACAAGAATATTCAAAAAACATTACATTATAATGCTTTCAATTACAGGTTGTGATGAAAAGATTAAAAGGGGTACTGTTTGTGAACACAGAACTTTGAGTCTCAATTGTCCCTTGGAAACTGTAATTGAAGTTTCCTCAGCAAACTACGGGCGTCTTTCAAAACATATCTGTCATTCTGCAACATCGCATCGTACAACCACGTGCAGAGCATCCTCCTCGTTAAACAAAGTTAAAACAAGCTGCAATGGAAAACGATCTTGCAAAATCTCAGCATCAAATAGAGTATTCGGTGACCCCTGCGTTGGTATATTTAAGTATTTGGAAGTCAATTTCATATGCAGGTAAGTAGCAGTGACATAAATTTATATTCTGTGGTGTTTTGGTGTCAAATTTCTTGTAACAAACATTTGAGAACATTTTTATCTTAGAAGTTATTTACCTATTTTAGAAGAATACGCCCGCAAGATATTGCATGTGAACACAAAACATTCAACGCTCAATGTCCACGTGGCACTATGATCCGAATAACTTACGCTAACTATGGCCGCCTTTCCAAAAATATCTGTCCTGGAGGAAACTCACACCGTACAATAACATGCAGGGCATCTTCATCTTTGGCTAAAGTTAGTGCTGCTTGTAATGGTAAGAGGTCATGCAGCATTGCCGCATCTAACAGAGTGTTCGGTGATCCTTGTCATGGTGTTTACAAATATTTATCTGTACACCATTCCTGTTTGTAAGTACTTAATTTTCTCCTGCCAATATTTCTTAGGTAAATAACACAACTATTATTTATGGTATAAAGTTTTTTATTCACATAATTTGTTTTTCAGGAAAATACATCAAGGAGAAGCTTGTGAACACAAACGTGTATCTTTAAGATGCCCTGCAGGCTTGAAGATTAAAGTTACATATGCAATGTACGGGCGTCTTTCAAAATTTAAATGTCCTAGTTCAACTTCACACCGTACTACCACATGCAGAGCCTCTTCTTCTCTTCGTAAAGTAGCACACGCATGTAATGGAAAGCGTTCGTGCTCTGTTGCTGCTTCTAATGGAATCTTTGGTGATCCCTGCTGGGGAATATTCAAATATTTAATCGTTCGACACATATGTGTCTAAGCTTGCACTGTTTCCATTTTCGTCCTCATCGGGATCTGGCACATTTTTAAATAAAACGTTACAAAACTTATATCATGTAGTGATAAAGGCAATTTTTGGTGACACACTTATTTTTATAATTATTAAAGCACCCAAATTAATGAATAAATGCATGTGTTTTGATTTTATTCTCCTCTTTTGGGCACGCTCATAACTCAGCAATCTTATCTTATATACTATAATTAATTTTCTAATTATTTTGATCTTCAAACTAAAAATGTTAGTAGAGTAGGCGGCTCCCAAGGTATATCATTCCCGAATTAATTACAATACACCTTTCCCGAGACCATGAGTCATACTTTTTGTAAACTCGTAAAATATGAATACAATATTTGAATTCAGTATAGTTTGTTTAGTTTATGTGTAAAAGTTTAACTTGGTACGCCAACCAGAAGTGCTATGTTGAGGAGATATATATCACAGTTAAAGTCTTCTTAATGCTCAAGTTACCATGTCCCGCCTCGTTTTCAAAAAGAGGTTGGACATGCCGCAAATCTTTAAATTAGAATAGCAGGTTGTTTACTTGCTGCATTGTTTCGCAATTTTCTTTGCTTATCACATTTTTGACAAGGAATTCAAATCTGTTGTCCGTTTTTCATAAAACTCAACATAAAAAGTTGCGGCACATCAAAGGAATAAGTCTCGGGAAAGGTGTATTTTAAGAGGGAGCCCATAGGGCTTTAAAAATTTCTGCAGCGCAGGTAAAATAATGCATCAAACGAGGAACATTACACTAAATTACTTAAAAAAGGCGAATAAAAAACTATTTGATAGCATGCATAAAGTAAATTTTAATCGAAGGAGAAAAAAAAGTTTTAACCTCCATACCTTTTAAAAATAGCTGTTATAAAAACAAATAAATAACTATGATTCATAACTATTCTTAGCTATTTTTCTTCTCACACCTATTCGGTGCGGGAAGACCCCTCCACCCTGACACAACTTCGTTCCATCAAGTAAAAATCCTTTTCTATGTTGTGGACACGTGAATAATCAGATTTCCCGATTTTTTCGGATATTACCCGAAAATCAGGAAAAATCGGATTTTCGGGCAATTTTTTGCAAACTTTTAATACAAACTATGTAAAAACCGGAAATATGTTAAATAACTTTTATTTAGCTTTCAGAAACTTTAAACAGAATGTGAAGATTAGCCCCAGTAATTAAATTTTAAGGATTTTTAGGCACTTCAGGGCATTTTTGTTGAGTCTCAAATTAAGCATAAAAGCAAATTAAGATTGTTCTACAGACAAGACAAATCCAACGTGTGGTCAATGACCCCTGTACGCGTTAAGTAGAACTAAAGTTATTTTTTGAACAATCGCATTGCAATTTTCTGCAGGAAAAGCGGAAACAAAATGGCACAAAAATCAGGGTATAAAAAAGTCCGTTTTACACGGCTGTTTCAGGGCGGAAAGTAAGACCACGCATGCGCTGGTTGCTTGAGCACGTTGCGGGCGCAAAATGGCGGCCGAGAATAAAAACAGTTTCGATAAATAAGTAGACACACTTTCCATATCGTTTTTGCACACATTAAATCAATTTCAGCGGATTTGCTTTAGTTTTTCAAAATTATTGAAACCGTTGGCTGGCGATGGTGTGCATCACAACATAGACGAGCTAGAAGAAGCTGGGGCAAATTTGGTCTAATTTAGCCATACATTTTTTATCGAAATTGGGAAAATGAAAGTTACACTAAATCATTTTGAATTTGTGGGCAGTGTGAAGTTATGTAGCTAGTGCGGCATACCTTTTTAGAAAGCTAAAAGAACAATCTAACAGGTAAAGAAAAAATTAAGTTTGTATCAGTACTTCTGAAAAATTACTGTTTTGACAAACTTTTGGTAAAAAATGTGCTGAAAGTGTAAAAAATTGCTTTCTTTTTTGGCATGTAATGGACTTAATTCCTAATTAGGGTCAAATATGCTGGGTTTTTAAACCTAAAGGCACCATAATGATATAATTTTACTTTTAATGTAAAAAAATTGCTCGTTTTTAGCCTAAATTTTTCTGCAAAATATTTGTTTGTAATACCGTACGCAATGCCTCTTTTAGATAATCATGTGTGTAGCTGCTGGGCTGAATGGGTAATATATACAAAAGTGCAAAAATGGACAAACATGGATGGAATAGATAGCTATATACCTTAATACCTAGTAAGTAGGACAACCTATTGCTCCAACATTCACAAGCTAGGTAGTATTCATACGCAGAGTTCAAACAATTTTTCAGCCACAATTTATTATAGGTTCTTTTTATTCTTTTTGTGATTTTGTTCAAACCTTTAGCTAGCTCTACATGGCTTGCTAGCTGGATGCTGCAATTGGGACCACCATGTCTGGCTAAAGAAAGTTCCTAGACTAAATTTTAAATGTTGTATAACTAGATGTAAAAGTCAAGGAGTTTGCTTGTGATATTTTTTTGAGAAAAAATATATATATATACAATTGATATTGTTTATATTAAAATATTTAAAAAGTAATCAATTCTAGCCTTTTTGTCTTATTGTGTGTTCCATTACATTATTAAATTTGTTTGGGTGTTTTTGTTAGTTTTTTATCCTTTTATTTCACTTGCTTTTTCAATAGGTTAGAACATTCGCATACGAGATGGAACAACCTGTTGCCGTGGAATTTTGATAATTCTAGTGAAAATATGTATATATATATATAAATTATCTTTTATTACATAATACTCACATGTTTAACAAATAGCAGTATTCTTTTGTTTTTCAGTTCCCATAAATGCATTAATAAAGTATAGTATATATACGTGTGTTTGCAAAGCGGATTAGATATATTTCAAAATATATATATATATATATACATGGATAAAATATTCACAAAACTTCAAGTTTCATGCTATGCTATCATCAGTTGTGAATATTTATAAGTATTATATGTATTTTTCGTGTAAGAAAGTTGTTTCCTGGGTACTCATTAATGTCAGAAATTCTTACAAGCTGGCATCTCGTTTACAAAACTATTTTTTGCCTGGCAATTATATTCTTGCGAAAAAGTTTTATTTGTTGATTTAAAATTTTAGTGCCCAAAAAAATTATGTGTGAGGTGGTCTGGCGCTGCAAAAAAGCAGCCATTTTAGTAAAAAATGCAATAAATGCCTCTCATTAGTTTGATTTTATAGCCATAAATGTTGCAGACAAAAATGATTGCTGCAATATAAATTTTTGTTAATAAAAGGATGCTTTTGAGACAAATTAAGACTTAACAACATACATTTGCCACACATTATTCCAGTTTGAGGCTGTTATGTAATGTATTATGTGATGTAAACTATTTTGATTGCTCTCAGATTTCACAGGTTTAAACTTTTAGAAGTTCTCATTCTCCAAATGTTTTGTAAAATATTTTACATTCAAAATTCCGCTAAGACAATATGTCAACAACATGCAGGTTTTTTTCTATGTAAAAAGGTAACTAAGTCTAGGGGTCATTTCAGTTTCTTGACAAATGTTAAAAAATATAACGTACTATAAATGTGTGGGGCGTTAATTCAATTTTCAGAATTTCTAGGCAGCGTTTACTGGAGACAGGCGTTACATTAATACAAATATTCCTCTTTAACACAAACCTTTATTTTTATCATAAATTCACATAAAATGAATTTAACCTTTTTGAATAAAGAAATGGTCTGTTTATTAGAGCCTCAACGTTGGGGGAGTGGGTGTTTATTGAAGACAGGCATAAAAATAGATTGGTTGTTTACCGGCAGGCATTTACCGTTTTTTATCTTTTCTAACCCATAAGTTTGTGCCCGAAAGTTTTTTTATATTTCTTTATTCGCAACAGTTTATGGCTCACAATGCGTTTTTTCTTTAGCAAAAGTAAAACCACAAAACTTGGTCCTTTTCGGCTTCCTGAAAGTTTGCTTTAATAGTAATAAAAATGCCCCCTAAAATAAAATGTCTAAAAAACCGCCCGTTTTACTAAAGCACTGTGAGTACAGAATGCTGTTTTATTTCCTGTATACTAGCCTGAAATAAAGGGAATAAAATTTGTTGTTACAATAGGATTAAAATGCCTAAGCTTAGTATATTTGGAAGAATTTTCTTGGTTTGCCGGAAAATGTTAAAACATATATTTACTTCGGCTGAGCATTCTTTTTAAAAAAGTTAATTTCAAATCGACATTACCCTGCTAGCGACAAAATCACTTACATGTTGGCCAAGGTTAAAACATTCTCACTTAGGATTTTGTACAATTGATAATTTTTACTTATATATAAATAAAATTTGGTTTAAAAACTTTCCTTGTACACAAGAGGTACATATCAGTAGCTAACAACCCAGTTTGTCTCGGGTATTGTGAAGGTCGGTCTCAACATACTAAAAACAGGTATCCAAGAAATAGCTAGGTGTGGGACAAAATTTTGTTCCCCAACTTCTTTTATGCAAAAAAAAACTAATTTTCTGAAGTTCTTTGAACATGTAGAACGTTTTTGCTATCAAGGCTAGGTGAAATTCTATAGTGGCCATGTTGAATTTAACAAAAAAAACTAAAAAAAAAACGTGTTTTGTCACAGACCATAATTTTTTCTAAAGTACTGATACACTTCAAATTAATGTCTTATAGGTTTCACTTAAGCCTCAACTACCTGTTTTAACCAAATTTATTGCCAGGATAACTTCGTGTTTACAAAAATTTAACAGGATTGAGAGGGTATCTGTTTTCATTAAAAAAAAGACATAAAATCTAAGCTTGTTGTGGTAGCTGATAAACAAATGAAACTTAATAATTTTTTCAAAATTTTATTGATAAATGAATAAATTTTTATTATCAAATCTCAGTTTTAAGTTTTCAGTGTGTTTAATGGGTATAAAGCTGTATCTAAATAAAGGTTAGCTAGCCTAAAATATGTTTACATTTTAACGGATCTCGCCCCAGTCCTAATTCAAAAAAATGTTTAGACATGCGCAGTCTGAGTTTCCGAAATATTGCCCGCTGAAACAGCCGTGTTTAACGACAAAATCGCCTGAACTGAAATTCTCATATCCTTTGTTCTAGAATTGGGGATAACTTTAAATATTTAGAGGATATTAATAAACACTTATATTTTTTATTATTATTTTTATTTATTTATTTATTTATTTTTATGACGTCACCACTTTGCCATTATGGAAATGACCAAATATGGTTAAAACTAATAAAAATACCAATAAAACATTACTTAAAGTGTTTTCATAAATGTTACTGCTTAGAAAACCCATACATAAGTAATGGATGTGTCCAAAATTACACTGAAATATTATCACGTGATAAAAGCGTGTAATTTACATTCCAGATTTGTGAAAACATAATGACCAAATGTGGTTAAAACTAATAAAAATACAAATAAAACATTACTTGAAGTGTTTTATAGAATTTACTGCTTGGAAAACCAAAGTAATGAATGTGTCCAAAATTTTCCTGAAAAATTATCACGTGATAAGAGCGTGTATTTACATACCAGATTTGTGAAAACATAATGACCAAATGTGGTTAAAACTAATAAAAATACCAATAAAACATTACTCGAAGTGTTTTATAAAAGTTACTGATTAGAAAACCAATATATAAGTAATGGATGTGTCCAAAATTTTCCTGAAAGGTTATTACGTGAAACGAGCGTATATTTTGCGGGCCAGATTTGCGAAAACATACGTTATTTCAATACCATAAAAAATTCATATCTTTTGGTCTTAATCTTTAAAAAACTTCAAATTTTCAGTGAACATGGGTTCAAATTTACATATCTTTTGAACCCAATTAAAGTATGACGTCACAACTCTGCCACTATGGAAATGACCAAATATAGTAAAAAGTACTAAAAATACTGATTTAAAAATTGTCACTCTAAGAATGCTGCCAAAACATGCATTATTTCAAAAAAAATACAAAACTACCACAAAAACAAAAAAAAGTTTATAATTAAGCATTAATTAAAAAAAAAAATATTATCTGGGTATTTTGCAGAACAGACTTTCAAATAAGTTGTAAATCTTAATTTTTATGTAAAAGTATAAAAAACGTACAACATTATTTGCACAAATACGGTCATTGCGTTAAACATGTGAGGGTAAAATAATGCAGATACCTTTTAAGTTAGCAGTGGAAAAGTTATCGTGCTATTATACAACAGAGTTTCTGTAAACAGTATATACACAAATAGTAAAAATTATAAATCACTTAATGATGAAGGATCCAAGAACCACTTTTACATCTAATACATACAATCAGTCAGTTTGTTGTATAAGGAACGATGTATCAACATGAAATATCAGACAGAAACATCAGAGGGGTGAACTTTTTTTAATAACCTTTTATGTGTTCATAGTTACACCTAAAAATATTGTTGAGTAAAATTCTGAAAAAATTTTTTTTTAAAAAAATGTTTTTACATGTTTTTAAAAGCTTTATGTGACTTCTTAGTTTATATTGTTATATTATTTTGTGTTTCTATTATTATTGTTACTAAATTCATCGCAATTATACAATCGTTAACAAAATTCAAAGTTAGTGCCTTTTTTTTCTATATATCATCAAATTTGATGACGTTATTACCAAAAATGCTGACGTCATCAAATTTCTTTTTTACCAAATTGTTTATTAATATCTGGACAACACTTGTGGTAAGTTTCAAGTCCAACGGACAACAATTGGAGAAATTACACGGGGTATTGAGGAGCCCCTAAAAAGCCCGGGAGAAATAGGGTTAAACCACTCAATTACATCTCTGTTTGTCAAACTCATGATTTGTTATATTCTGTGTATAAAAAAAGTTATTCATAAAACTTTCTAAATACTTTATAAGCTAAAATTTGTAAAATTAGCTAGTGCTTGGGGAGAGCATTACTTAGCTAAGCTAGTTATAGCTACATATAAAACAGCTTCACCAAATAAGATTAATATAACTAGCTAGCTAAAGTAACATACGTCCTAAAGTAAAGCAACAAACCTAAAATGGCGGTTGGTCTTTACTAAATATGCGTTTTAGGAGAAAGTAAATACATAGTTTTTATAAACACGAAACTGCTGCACTAAGAAATGTCTAGAGCAAACAAAATACGAATACGTGGTAAATAGATAGTTAAGAATACATTTGAAAGGTGAGCCAACTCCCTAAATGTTGTTTTACCTACGAATATCAGCTTTTTTTTCTCTTCTCTTCTGCCCAACAACAATCTATCTGTTTCTCCAATATTGGCTCAGGTCATTTTATAAACTCGTGTATGTCTAGTTTAAATATCTGGCCAAGTTTATACTTCTAGATGCACAGAAGGATGTTTATGTAAAAATATGGCACCAAAAATAAATCACAAAAATTTCCCGTCAGAACTTCTCGTGAAATTGCGCAATTTTTGATCAACGGGAATTACCTAATTTGACCATGATTTTACTGAGTGAAATATGAAAATTAGTAATAGTGGTTTTAAGCAAAAATTTATTGCTGGTATTTTGTTCCTACTGTGACGTAGTATAAGCTTGATTCAATTACCGGATTTCACACAGCGCAGTCTGGGCACCAGTAAAGCGCTTGTAGGGACAAACTTTTCTTAAGGTAGCGCAACAAGAAGAAAACAACAACATTAGCAGAATATTTAACTTGCGACTTTGCCATTATAACACTAAATTCAAAAAAGGGTAGTCTTTAATGGTTTATGGACTGTATTCTATCCAAAAGACACAAAATTAAATGTTATTAATGACTAAAAACTGTTGCTATCCGTCATATGGTTACCTAAAAGTCAAGTGTCCAACGTGTCAAACAAGAAAGAAATGTTATTGTTGGCACCATATTGCTAGTTTTTATTGTTATCTTAAAAAGGTGTTGTGCCCAATAGTTACTACGACTATATTCTAAAAAAGAAAGCAAGTGTAGCTAGCTAGCTAATTAGCTAACTAGCTAACTAGCTGACAAGCCAGTTACCTGTAGTTAGCCTGGCCAGTGCAGGAACAGGGAAAAAACAATGGTGCACTGTAAATACTTTTGTTGTATTATTATTATTACAAGTTTTTTCGGTGTTGAAAGTTTTCTTAAATAAGACAAATTGTCATAAACAAAAACATTTTAGTCAGAACATCTAGAACAACAAAAATCACTACACATAAGGTACCAGAATTAATACATTTTAAATAAAAATAGTTTCGTCATATTGCATGTAACCGATGTATATATATATAAGTTTAGTTACACAAAATGTGAAAAATACATTATTTGCATACACAAAATGTGAAAAATACATTATTTGCTTAAAAACAGTCCTTAAACTATTCTTAAATATTATGTAATACTTTTTTAAAAGTTGTTGTGGCTTGTTAATTTAAGCTTAAAATGTCAAGTGAAATAAGTTACAGCCACATTCTTAGCAAAGACCACTAGTTGTGATAGTTTGTTAATACTTCCTTGTATTTATTCAGTTTAATTTTTGTAAACTTTCATTCCCAGAAAAGATTATCTGTATCTGTATCTGTATCTAAGATAACTACGGTAGCTCTTACATGTAAAAAGCAACATAAAACTCACAAGTTAGCTAGGTACTTGGAATGTTAAGTTTGAAGCTAACATAAGCTAGGTACAGCAGCTAATAGCTGGTCAGTTGAATATAAACTGGAGACTTAGGTAGGTATAAAGAA
Organism: Hydractinia echinata; assembly: GCA_030067915.1. Lineage (NCBI taxonomy): Eukaryota > Metazoa > Cnidaria > Hydrozoa > Anthoathecata > Hydractiniidae > Hydractinia > Hydractinia echinata. The sequence goes on along the minus strand of JASGCC010000009.1, from coordinate 790,469 downwards.
CATGGTTACATATTTATAAATTCCTAGCTAGCTAGCTAGTTGTTGTTGGTGTGGTTGGCTTTATGATGCTAGCTAACAAACATGTCTCGCATCAATAATATCATCAAACCTAAAAAAAAAATAAACAAACCTTTGAAACCTTGCTATACTTCATTTACATACCATGCCCTTTTTCAAATGTTTTTGTAGATTTATTTTGAAGGCAAGAGGAGACAAATGCTTAAAAAGGACAACCATCTTTTTTGCAAACACAATTTCCGTTACTTTGTGCTAGAACTTCATTTAACAAACCACACAAAACTCGCAGCTTTTCACGACAAAGAAGACATATATTTTACGGCAACATCAAAGTTTATTTTCGGCAACATCAAAGGCAAATGAAGAGATCCACTTTGCCTGTCACAGAGAGACAGACACACTTAGCGTATTATTATAGAGATGTTAGCTGTTAGTTACATTTACTTTAATCCACAAAAACTTCTACCACAAAGTTTTTCACTTTTTGTCTACAATAACGTTTTTGTTATTTGAAAATACTGATTTTTCTTTCACTAAAATTACTAAATCTTCACCATCAGCAAAAATAATTGATGCAAACATTTTCTACAACATTTGACATATATTTTAGTTTATGATGTATAAAAAATCCAAGAAGTAATTATTGTAAAACATACACAAGTCCGGCAAATGAAAAAAACATACAAGACTCTAAACTTTAAACTTGCCAGATTAGCCAAAATTTAATATTTTCCTTATAAATTGGTTAAGAATTGAGTATTAAAATGGGGATGGTAGGTCAAACTTTTCTGACAGAGATGGGATAAGGCTGGGAAGAAATCATAGCAAAATCACATGAATGTAAGAAAATGTTCTCTTTATACTTATTCACAAGAATTTATTTCAGCGAATAATTTGTAAACACATGACTGACTCTCAAGAATTTGTTGTGAACTTGCAAACTAAAGAAAAAAATCATGAAATTTCTTCCTGTAAACCTGAAATCACTTCTCTCAAAGTGGGAGGGAAAAGGTTACCTCTTAGCTCAAAAAACATTTCCTCGTAAACAAGAAGGAAGTTTGCCAGAAAAAGTCCACGAAAAAGTCAGATTAAAGTTAAATTTAAAAATTTGAAACACTTTTGAAATTCAATTTTCAAACCCAACGAGATTGACAGTGAATCTGTTAGACAAGTTTAGCGTTAGCATTTCTCAATATATACCAATATGTAGATCGGTCCATTATACATTATCTGACATGTCTTTTATTACTCGTCGTCAAAATTATATCAGCTATATGGCTGTGTGAATGTTATGGCCAATTCGCTTTTCACCCAATGACTTCCCATTCACTCACAATTTTTTAAAGTTATTTCAAGGGATGCTTAACCATAAAGTTATGTAATCGGCGGAGTTAAATATTTGCTGTTGTGGGATTTTTAATGCTCTTTCATCCTAATTTGACAATGGTCTTTGATATTGATTATCCATATGTTGACTCTTTCAGCTTGTATGATTATCCATTTTTCTCTACTTTCGCTTTAATTAGCTAGCTAGCTATAATTCTTGTTTGGTTGTCCTTGTAGGTAGCCATAGCCAACCATACATTATATACATTGTACATGATGGTTGATCTTGAGGAAAAGATGTGCACTAATATCTACCAGTGTGTCATCTATATTTTCAAGTACTTCATTCCATGCTCTCTGCCTCTGCACTCACATAGCTAAATAGCTATTTACTATCATCCAACTTTAAACTTTGTAAAAGTTAATAACTGTAAGTTGTTTTACTTGAAGCGTTTTAATAAAGTTATTATACCATAGAGAGGACTAGCAGCACCATTTTATCACGTTATTTAGAAGTTAAACGTTAGTATAAAAAGCAAATAATTGGGAAAGAAACAACAGAAGCCGTTTTTCGTATGACACAAACAATTCTTTGTGAAAAAGTGACCAAGAAACTGGACTGGGGTATCGAGTCAAACAAAAACAGGCTAAAATTTTTCGCTACAAGCGCTTTACTCGTGCCCAGACTACGCTGTATGAAAGTCGGCAGCCGTCCCTATCCCTGTTTGGTCCGCCTTTAACGGATCCTCCACACACTGTTGCAGTCAGCTGGTTGTAACAAAGAAACTTTCTAGTCTTTGCGTAGAACTTGTTGCATGGTGGTACGTTTGCTAGTATGAAACTCAATAAAAAGATTTTCATGTTGTTTATAACAAGCGAACATTGTTGAACATTGTGGTTGCATATACTGAAGGGAAAATGTTGTGAAGTATCACGTGAAGTTAGATACGAAAAAGGCTTTGAAAAAATATATTTCAGCTAAAGTTTTGTAGAGAAAAAGACGTATGGGGTTGCAAAATCTTTGTTATTCTGTCTGCTTTTTTTCTACGGGTCATATATCCTAAACTACTTTAAAATTAGGAGTTCAAATTGTTGGTATCATAAGTAATTCATAATCGAAATTTTGACAGAAATTCATTTGAGCCTGTATTTATTATAGGAGTTTGATGGATTGTTTTTTTTAAAAACAATGTTGTAATTCAAAGTCACCATTAGACACTTCGTAAAATATATAAACAAACTTTTATTATTAGACTGTTCAACCGAACCAGGTCGCCTAACCAACCAACCTAGTCAAAAAGGCCAACTGCCCGGAATAAAGCCAGGTCCTTTTTTAATTATGATCATTTTGCATGCTTCGCTTGGATGGAGTTCTGTACTTTTACTCTAACGCTTCTTGTTTCTTTATTTAAGATATGGCAGATATGGAAAAACATTTTTCACCATTTTATAAAGGATTTTAATGAAAAGATCAGATAACTCTAAAGCGTCAAAAAAGGTCACTTACTTAAGATTAAAAATGCATAAATGACCAAGCCTTGCATGCAAGATATTCCTGAAATGTGAATTTCAACAGTAACAAAACACATTGTACTCACTCCTTTTTTTAATCTACAAAACGCAGGTTTGGCACAAATCAGGTATTGCATACAGGCCGGACAGGAGGTTATTTTTCGATATTGAAAAAAAACGAGGTTTTATTTTCAACAAAGTCTTAGAAATAGGAAGCATAAAATGCATTAAAACAAAAATAATTTTACTGCAAATCTCTTCCAGGCTATTAACGACTCATGTTTTAAAACTATAAACTGAATAATTAATATTTATTCATTCGAAATTGTTGTAAGAGCCAAATCAATGCTTTACGGTGGAAATAGTGGAAAATGTACGCACGGAACAAACTTTTAGAAATATACAGAAATCCTGCATTTTGAACAATTGGAGAGGAAGGAATATTTTGTTTTAAAGTGGCAAAAAAGGCGGGAGAAGGAGCAAGAACAGAGAGGCAGGATAATAGAGTAAATGTAGCTACACAAGTTTTTAAAGGAACCAAACTTTTCTGAAAACCTTTAGGCTTATATATCTTTAGTTCTTCCACTATCCAAAGTTTAGAGCAGCCTTTGTCTGCCATAATAAGAAGTTGCTTAGAGTTGCCCCGCCGCCAAGATTAACCGTAACCGATCGTGCAAATAAATTTGTCCTCTAAATCCTCGAACTTGACGAGAGAAAACTTCGCAGGAGACTATGAATATTTCCATTGAAATAAATAAATATAATGAAGCATTCCTATTAGGTGCCAAGAAGATGAAAGTCAAGATTTCTATTCGTTGAATTTCTAAAACTCAGGAATAATACTTTGTCTTCTTAACTAAATTAGCTTTTCTAATACGCCATATTTCTAATACGACAAATTCCTCTGTTTACACTAACTGCAAATACCCCAGCAGTCCGGAAATGCATTGCGAAACTGGTAAATTAAAAATAGCGTCGCTGTTAATAAAAAGGTCTACTTAATCCTCTTTTACATGAGCATATATTTCTATCTTTTAATTATGAGTGATTACGAGTTATCTATGGTAGATGGTATTATGGCCGTGCTGTCTTGCGGACTCTTGTTGAAGAGTTGTGACTGGATGAAACGGTGAAAATGGGATTTAAATATGTTATTTAATTAAAAAGATGAGTAATCACTTCCTTATAAAAAGGCCTTTATTCACAATGAGAAGTAATTATAAATCATTCCATACATTGTCGACCTAGGCACATTATTATATGCTACTTAAGTTGTTATGGCTTTCTTTAATCCTTCTAGAAAATAAAAGAAAACGGGTATACAATTATGACGTATGCAATAATTTACTTTATGACTGAAACAAAACATAAGTGTGATGATGACGAAAAGGACTATTTGATTTATTATTGTTAATGCAAAAACATATACAGCTTTTGTCCCTTTCAATACTTCCCGAGCAAAGATTATCCGTATAAAAAAACAGTTGAGGAAATACATTTTTATAGCAATCTGATTAAACATATTAAGAGAAAAAAAACTCTTTATATGGTTTAAGAAAATTGGTATGAAAAGGTGTTATCTATTTTACTAAAAAGTACTGTCGTACAAAAAGATTGGTGAAACGTTTTAAATAAAAACAAATTATTTAAACTAGATATATAGTAGTAGTATTTACAAATATAAATAAAAAAAATCAATGTTATGTTTAAGCAACTTCTGTTCTTGTCAACACTTTCAAAGTCTGGTAAAAAATATTCACGATTTTTTATTAATGCAACGTTTCTTTTCCAATCTCAACAGGATAACTTTACTACCGTTTTCACCTCTAGTATGGGCATAGTCAGGCATTCGTTGACTTGTTAAAACCAACTCACTATCGCATTCCTGTACTTCTTGATGTATCTCTGCTTTTCGTTTACGACAGAGTATTGTTCTGATAAAACAGGAATAGTTAAAAACACATTCCATTTTTCTTTTTGTTCTTTACTCTTTTGACACGACACACTGATTCGTTACTCACGTTTTTTAATGGTGCGCCTATAATGAATATAATTCATAATATGAATCACTACATTTGAACACGCAGTAATTTAATCAGATTTCTAAGCGGGTGTAAATTACTTTAATTAGTCTTCTTATATTTCTTAGAATTGTATTGTAATGATAACAATGTCTAGTGAATATTGTTATCTTGACTAGACCCAATTGTTTACGAAGATATCCGTCATTTATTATTATAAGAGAGATTTTAAGTCTATATAGTCAAATGTATGACGATATGTGTTGATTAATATGTGTCCAAACCGATACTACATTGTCCACATGTTGCTTTCGTCAATTTTAAACCAAGAACTTAGCAAAATCAACAAAGAAACATACATATTCTACAGATAATACTCTCCCCCCCCCCCCCCCCCCATCATGTTTGAACAGAGTTTGGTAAGATCACATGTAAATAACACCAGTCAGCTGCAAAGGCCACTTTTTAAAATTGAATGATGGAGGGGAATTTCTCTCGACATTTTTAGAGGTTTCAGTTGTTAGAAAACGTAAAATTAACAGACAAAAGATAAAAACTAGTAGTATCATCAGGACATATAATTCTAAATAATTTTAAATATAATGGATTATATATAGACTATAACTCCATATAATCTATATATAGATTATATATAGTTTGATTAAACACACCCAATTTTTCAATTATGACGTAAGTTTTGAATTATATAAAACAAACTATGAACAACATGTTTGATACCATAGTAACTCTTACATACCATTTAATCATAAGTAAATGAATTTAATGAATTTAATTAATTAAAAGCACTATATCCCACGCTAAGGATAATAAAAGGTATTAAAACTTGGCAGAACCTTAAATACAAACTCTGTTTAGATTAAAAAATACGTCACGTATATCAAAATAAATCATTTTACCTATTTTTTGATATGCTTAAATTTCTCACATGTTACTAATGCGATGGCCTTCTAAACAGGCTTGTCAATGAAATATGAAAAAACGAAAACGAACCTGTCTTTCCAGAAATATTATTTCTCATGCCATTAAACCTTGTGCACCTGTATAATTCGACATTTTAGAATGATCCAGGTAAAGAAACCTATATTGTGACGTCAGTAGGACCAGAAATAACGCAGATAGATTGCATTTCCCCTTAATCCTGGTAAGTGTTTTATTCGTACGTCCTTTCCAATCTCTTTGATACTCCCTTTTCAACCACCTGGTAACTTACATCTCTTATATTAATACGAAGTTTCCATGTGTCTGTCTGTGACTTTTACTAAGTCGGTTACATTTTTGTTGTAATTTTCTCTCACAAAATCAATAAAACATCAACTATAAAAATGTTTTGTAAATTTTATTTACCAAACTTTGGCATTACATCAAAATTGAGTAAAGATTAGTGAACCCATTTCATTGTACTTTTAAGTTTAGGCTAAATAACTTGGAAACGGGTGAAAATAATTGATGTCAGCTCCCGCGTTGGTAACTAGGGACCACCTGATACAAAAATGAAGATAATTTGCCAAAGGTGGGTCGACCCACCCGTTTCGGAACAGATGGGTTGATGACGACATCAAAGAACCATTAAATCCCAATATCTCTGGTAACCGTTTGACAAAAACACATGATCCTCTACATTTTCTTGATCACCAGTTTCAAGCTCTACACGATAGAAGCAACGGGTTATTGAATTTCTAAAAATGTTTTTGTATATTTGTAGGTTTTTGATGACGTCAGCAAAAGTTTTTATACTCTTATATTCCTTAACGGCATATCAAAACTGAGAGATCCTACACATTAAAAATTCTTTGTGCATCGAAGGGTCAATGCTAATGTCATTAAAATTTAAATGACAGATCTTTGTTATCTTTTATCCCTATCAACTAGTACATTTAAATAAACCTGTTTATTACGAATACAGTATCATACAACACTTTTATAACTTAGAATAGAAATTGTTTGAGAAAAAAATCAGAAGTTAATACTGTATTATAACACTGTAATGTATATGCATGGAATACCATATATACGCAGACATCTGTTCTTACTATATGCTATTTAAAAGCTGATGTTTTTTGAAAAAATCTAGCTAATTAAGAAGCTTAGGAATTCCATGTCTATTACACAATTTGGAAATTTTTTTTGTCAACAATAAGTTTTTACGTAAAAAAAAAGAAGACTGGGAGTATCGAGGCAGGTATTACGTCGTTATATTAATGACATCTTATCTTGCCCAATTAACAACTTTGTTGTTGAAAAGATGCAGTTTGTCTTGATGCATACAAGTTTATCACCTTTTCCTGTTATTATTAGAAGTTTTTAATACACCCCAGATTTGCACCGTGTTTGTTACGATGCAAGAAGATATAATAGATAGAAATCTTTTACTACACATAAAATGTTATAATTCACAAACAGGAGATACATTAATCCATAAAAATCTACATGAAGAATACTACGAAGTTACTTAGGATTATAATGGCAGTGTACATCAACAGGATATTCAACCAGCATAGTGACACCAATGTCTGCTATACTATAAACGTTTATTTCAAAATAAAACAAGATCTCTCATCCGATTTTAAGATAACATAAGTTCCATTTTCGCCTATAATTTGCACATAATTTGATAAAAGTTTTTTACTTAGAACCAACTCACTGCAGCATAATTCTGTTTCCTGTTGCATCTGAGCTAAAGATAATTCTGTTTTGATGAAATCAAGAAAAGGTCCTAGCACGACTGCCAGGCAAGAAAATAAATTCTTTTTTTCTCTTTTTCTTTGAAGTATCCAGATTAAAACAGTGACATTCCGCTGATAAGTCGCATCCTTCAGAGCTTGACATGTCCTGTTGATAAAGCAACTTAATCTATTTGTCTTTCGTTAGTATTTCGTTAATAATGCACTTTTTTGAAAATCATATGCAATTAATTTAAAATTGTTAGATATGTTCTAGAATTTTTTTTTTATATTAGGATGCACAGAGTTCGCAGAATTCGAAAAAATCAATGACCGTTCTTTTTTTTTTGTCAGAATATGAAATATAGCAGTTAAGGCAAAAAACCATCGCATGACTTCACGGAAATTTGTCTTTGGAAACATAGGGGAAAAATCTCATGCATCATTAGATTCTCGTCGCAACTTTTTCGTCAAATGCCAGGACATGCTTTAGAGAAATTTTCTGTAATCGCCTATAAGCAGTTATAATGTTGTTTGTATGTTGTAGTGCTATTTGAGTCTTTTTTGAAGTTGTTCGTCATGTTTTGTTTTAATTAAAAATTGTTCGGCTTTTATTTATGCTATACGGAGGTGCCTTTGTAGAGTAAGGTCCCGTCAACATCTAGGTATTTCACGAACAGTTTAACTCGACGTTTCAACGCTGGGTCCTCCGGCTAGTTATAATAATTATTTCAAGTTGTCATTTAGACTGGCTTTTTCAGTTCGTTAGTGTTTAAACCATCGTTTTAGCTGTGCAAACTGCACTAAAACGTGATAACTAGACAACTGTTTAAATAGCAAACTAATATATCAATCCTATCCAATGAAAGCATTTATTAACTTTATATGATGTCCACCATGATTTGCGTGGAAGTGAAACACATGTCATTGCGCATTTGCTTCACTGCAATACTTTGTTACCAATCGAATGCGGAAAAATCTGAGAATTAAAATAAATATGGCTGTGTAAACATAATCAAAAAGTTTTATATAAAAAAAGTTTTATAAAAAATTATAAAAAGGATTATAATTAGAAGTAATTACGCATAATTTCATGTCCAGACCACAGATATTACGCCAGGTTAATTACGTTGCTGTGCTTTTAGAAGGAAAGCTGCATAAATATGACGTAATTTTCATTCTGACTAATATCCAGGACGTAATGATGAATAAAACCAATGGAATTTATTATTATTATTATTATTTTAAAACAGGAAAGTTTTTTTTCCTTATTCGTACTTCCACATCAAAATTAGCTGTGATGGCACATGCATTGGCATCAGGACCAGACTTGAATAAAAATAAAAAGAATTTTACATTTCTATTTTTTCTGGAAAACTTTATACGAGTAAAGCGTCCTATAATATATGACAAACAATAAAAGAAGATAATAACGTTTGTGTATTAGTACGCCTTAGCGATACCTTTTTCGTACGTCAGTGTGAAAGTTATTATGTCAAACTAAAAGCTTATAAATAAAAATATAGTATCAAAAACAATACATAAAACACAATACATTTTATAAATACAGAGTCTATGTCAGGATGGGCCAATCTACTACCATTAGTCGGGAATAGTAAGACATACAGTGTCAACAATTTGTAATTGAGAAACAGTTCGAGGCTTCCTTTCGATGTTAGCAGGATAACTTTACTACCGTTTTCCTCTCTTTCAACCACATAAGTAGGCATGTATTTCGCTGTTAGAACCAATTCACTTTCACATTCCTGTATTTCTTGATATATCTCCACTTTTCGTTCTCCACAAAATTTTCTTCTTATGAAACAGGACAAGGTTAAGATACATTCCATGTTTGTCTTATTCCTGCCCTTCCTTATTCAACAACTATATGAACACACTGCCCTTTGGTCGCATTTCCGATCTCTATATAATGCATAAAATGCTTATCTTGCATCATGTTTTTGTTGTGATACCATGGTACGTCAAACATAACACAGAATAACTAATATAATTAGTCATCATTATTATTAATGTTTACATTAACTTTTAGATTGTCATCACCACGTATTTAAAATTGTTGTAAAACGCACCCTAGTTAATTAAAAACCTGATGACATGACGCCCTAAAATAGGGATTTGCTTTTTTTTAAATATATGAGCAAATATAGGTAAAAATATAGGCATATTTCTGATTCATTGTATAGAAAAACGCACTGCAAAAGACACTATTGCGCACATTGAATAGGGAAAGAAAGCTAGTGGAAATACATTCCCGGATAATCTAAGCATGATACGAAAAGTACAATAAGATTTTTATAATAAACAATCGTTGAACGTTTATATCCGTTGATTGGTCGTTTCCTCTGTGTCCACAAAATAGATTAGCTCAAAATACCAAAACCTTTTGTAAAAAACACATTTGATCTAGATTCCGTGATTGATAGATATTTTAACAAAAGTCAAATATGGAAGTAAATATGCGATCTTATTACCTGACTGATATAAAAAATCAGTTAGTATAAAAAAAATCAAGTGCTTTGATTGGTTTACGGTTTAGTTCAACAGGGCTTTGTATGGAGCCATACTACCCGGTTGGAACGCCAATATTAAAATGGTAACATGAAAACGTAAAATAAAAAAGAACAACAACAAAAACAACACATATTTCAATAGCAAATAAAAAAGTAACTCACTCAGAATCATCTTTTACTTTCAATTCATACATAAACAATTATTCCAAATTAAAACGTTCACATCAAACATGTGGGTTTTTATTCTTTGGTGAGTTTGGAAAAGCAACTGAAATAATAGCTTCCATTTTTTTGAGATGCATTCAGGTAATAAAACAAAGACTGTCATGTATTGATGTTGTACTGTAAATATAAGATATAAGTATATCCTCGGTCGGTAAATTTAACCTCCGACTTTGTTTTCACAGTACAACATCAAACCCAACCACTAACCGTTTAATGTAAGAGCAAAGTTAGCAAACTTAGAAATAAAGCTTAGAAGTCTCAAAATGCTATGCTGCACGTGTTATGAAGTTTAGCTTAAATTTAAGTAATTAACGTAATGCCTGCAAGAAAATAGTTGAGTTTGGAATGAACCGCGTTAAAAAAAACATTGAGGGTCAAAATGCCTTTTTAAAAAGACGAGAAGTATATATATTGTATATATTTCCAACATTTGTTTACAGAAAAATCCAGGCCTTGATTACCATTTAAAACATTATTGGAATACAATTTTACTGATTTTTAGGAAGGTGTCTTGCAACTTCTTGAAATCTTTGGCCTTATAAAATCAATATACTACCGAAAAATGTGAAAATTAGTCACGTAAGTGTCACTTGCTTGACATCTAGCAACATCTTAAGTGTCTGTCAATACAATACACTCGACCTAAATAGGAACATTTATTAGGCTGCTACCAATGAGATAAAATTTAATACAAATGTAGTATGCTTGACGTCATCAACAATTGAAATATCTGGTAAAAACATAACCTATCTAAATCGTATAGGTGATGTTTTTCGAATAAAACGGATTAAAATCGTAAAAGTCGGGAGTAAACGTGTCTAAGTTAAAAACATAGCTAAAACCTTGTATTATTATACATACAGTCGACGCTCGTTATCTCGAACTCCCAAGGGACCGAAAGAAAAGTTCGAGATAGCGAAAGTTCGAGATAACGAGCGTATTTCATGAAAAGTTCGAACTCAAGGGACCGAAGAAAAAGTTCGAGATAGAGAAAGTTCGAGATAACGGAGGTTCGAGATAATGAGCGTCGACTGTACATTATTGGAATTATTGCATTTTCCATTATATAGTGGTTTTAAGCAATGTCTATAACTCATAATGTAGCCAATATGGTGGGTCAAAATTAAGGAAAAAATGCTAATTTGAAAAATAGTAATAGTCAAAAAATTTAAAACTTATTAATGTAATATTTCTATATTAAAATCCATATGTGGGTGGTGGAACTTTATGCATCCCTCTGCACCAAATAGGATTATACGGCTGTTACGTTAGCGACTAAGAAGCAGAGGGTTACATCCGAAATCTTATTAAAACTGACGGCCTTCTCTTTATCATCTCCTTCTTCTTATTCTTCGACTGTTGTAACGTCGCGAATTTATCAGTCAGTCAGGCCACAACCATGGAAATAATATATTGAGAAAAATGGCGAAATTTCAAAGATAATATTGTTCCACAATGTGAACATTGTGCAACTAGCGCATTTTCGACTTTGATTACTCGGTCTTCAACAAAGTAGAACTTCACCTCGGCCTTCGCTAAAGAAGAACTTTTGTAGCATACCGGCAAGCAGCAGAGATCCATGAAAATGTAATTAGATATCGAAAAAATGTTGTCACGAACCGTAATAGTCAAATCTTTGCCTTGGTCAGGCCCAGAGTACAAAACTTAGGGACATTGTTTCGACAAATTGGCATATCATATTGACGATACACAATGAGAAAATTAGAAGCTGTGTTTTCTGTGATAAAGTGTTGAATAATCTCTTACATTGTTTCATTGAATATACAGCTAGCTAACTCTCTAATGTTTTCTTAACATTTGCTTAACGTGGTCACCTGGCTAATATAATAGGAAAAAGCAGTCACTGTGGGCAACGAGGCTACATATATGAGAGGAATGTAGCAAGTTGTAGCTTTAGCCAGAATATATTCGTTATGATTTTAGTATGACGGGATATAATGACAGGTTGCAACATGTGTTTTTATTTCCGCCAAAGTTGCCATAATGTTTATTTTGTGAATAATACATTACACCAAAAATGTTGTATCGCTTTGAGCGTTTCACTGGATGTGTGGCATGGTTTACCTGCATTAAGTGCTCAATTTGGTGTTCAACGCTGGGTGATTTCTACCTCGGGTGTCACGGCTATCGATATATATCTTTCGTCTTTCGGGTCGTGCTTACCACGCACGATATGTTCAAGGTGCAAAAAACAAGTGCGATATATTTTTATCAACTGTCTGCTCAAAATGGCTACACCGCAGCTCTACTTAAAGCCTCAGTCTGAGCAATTTCAATACTTCATGTTAACAGGCGGACAAATTGACGAAAATACTGATGCAAGAAAGATGTACGACATTCGAAAATCTGAGGATCGCGAACCCGACTTTTCCCGCGGGCTAATGACTAGTCTATTTAATGCTCACCGTATTCTGTCTGTTTGTTTAAAATAGATGCAGACAGCTTTAACTCCTTGATCTTTGTAATATACATTTTTAAATTTCATATTTATTTTAAGGTTTCTATTCTAAGCTTTTTTATGCAGATATTATTTCTTTTCTCTCACACGAAAACTTAAGGTAGGTTTCCATACGACTGCATTTTCCGCTCGAGCGGAAAAAGCTCAAGAGCTTTTCCCACACGCATGCGCAATGAAGTAGAATGACCGCTGATTCTGTAAAAAGATGCTCCCGAGCTTCTCTCAAAAAGTTGAACTCATTCAACTTTTTCAGCGCGTATTTTTTCTCTCGAGCTTGTTTAACCAATGAAAGTTCCAAGAAAATGTAAACAATTGCGCAATCCATTTTATTCAAGAAAAATATTAGAAAAACACAATTTCTTTATTCACAAAATAACAACACCTTTCAGAAAAGTGTTTGGTGTTAAGTACAAGCAGAGAGACCTGTTAGCAATTGAATTTGTGAAAAAAGTTATGGATTTATAAATTCTTTTCAAATCTTTCCTAACAACCACAAAATCAACTGCTTGTTGGGGGGGGCATTGGAAAGTTAAATTCATAAACTAACAATAAATAATAACTTTCCCCTTATTTTCATGAAGAAGTTTTCTCATCTTTCTTAGTTGGTTGGTTTCCTGTTACGTTCTTCTTTGTAATTCGCTGCCATAAGAACAGATGTTGTTGTTTTTTTTAAATTTCGTAGCCAAAGGATTTTTCTGTTTACGGCAGCCATTTTAATTCTGAACATCTTTTCTCTCAAGCGGGAAATTGATTTCCATTAAGTTCAAACTCAAGAGAAAAATGCTGCCCGAGCTTCCTACGCTCGAGCGGAAAATGCAGTCGTATGGAAACCTACCTTTAGACGAAAAGAATGTGTCAGAGCAAATCACGAATTCGAATCGAACAATAAATATAAACTAATTTCTAGAGAAACCCGACCTTAAAATCAACCAAAGAGCATAAAGTCAGCGTGGGCCACATCTTACCCTGCTGGCACAAGTAATGGAAGTTATTATTATTATAATTTTAAAACAGGACAGTTTTTTTCCTTATTCGTACTTCCACATCAAATTAGCTATGGTGGCACATGCATTGGCATCAAGACCAGACTTGAATAAAAATAAGAAGAATTTTACATTTCTATTTTTTCTGGACAAACAATAAAAGAAGATAATAACATTTGTGTATTAGTACGCCTTAGCGATACCTTTTTTCGTACGTCAGTGTGAAAGTTATTATGTCAAACTAAAAGCTAATAAATAAAAATATAGTATCAAAAACAATACATAAAACATAATACATTTTATAAATACAGAGTCTATGTCAGGATGGGCCAATCTACTATCATTCGTCGGGAATAGTAAGACATAGTGTCAACAATTTGTAACAGTTCGAGGCTTCCTGTTCGATGTTAGCAGGATAACTTTATTACCGTTTTCCTCTCTTTCAACCACATAAGTAAGCATGTATTTCGCTGTTAGAACCAATTCACTTTCACATTCCTGTACTTCTTGATATATCTCCACTTTTCGTTCTCGACAAAGTTTTCTTCTTATGAAACAGGACAAGATTAAGATACATTCCATGTTTGTCTTATTCCTGCCCTTCCTTTTTCAACAACTATATGAACACACTGCCCTCTGGTCGCATTTCCGATCTCTATATAATGCATAAAATGCTTATCTTGCGATCATGTTTCTGTTTTGATACCACGGTAACTAATAAATAGGAGTAAATTAATTTAGTTTAATTAAAATAAATAAGCACAACGAACTTCGTTAGGCCGCACCCGTCTTCTGAAGAAAGACATCTGTCATTTACTAGTTTTGTTAAGCGTAGCACAAACTGAAGAGAAGATGTAAAAGTCTTGTACTAAGCATTGTACTGACTCAAATAGTTTATAACGTCACGCGTGCAAAACATGCGCTTACGTTGATTTTTTAGAATGGCATAACCACCATTTTAAATTGTTTTAAATTACACCCTAATTAAATAAAACAAATTAATCATAAATTATTTTCTTTGTTTCGAGCATGTTCTGGAAATTATTTTATTAGTAATAGCATAATACAACATCGTTAAACGTTTATTAGCCTATAAAATCTCTGCACTAACGAAAAATATAAAAGTTAGTGACGTAATAAAAGTGTCACTTGCTTGACATCTAGCAACATCTTATGTGTCTGTCAATACAATAGACTCGACCTAAATAGGAACATTTATTAGGGTGCTACCAATGAGATAAATTTTAATACAAATGTAGTAATGCTTGACGTCATCAACAATTAAAGGAGAGGCGAACTGCGCACGGCACGGCTGCGGAATAAAAGTTCATGATGACTGTATTGATTTTAAAGACCAGACCGACTGACATAGTCAGCTCCATAATAAATCAATTTACATGTTCCAACCATTATAACAAAAAACGTCTTAAAAAAGACTAAGAATGTTTTACATTAAAAATATTCGTAGAGTTATAAAAATTTGATGTTTTTCACATTAAAATGGTAAATTTCCACGTAAAACCTTACAGAACGACATCACACTAGACCCAAAATATAAAACAGTCTGTTAAAAAATCAGTTTTGTTTATATTTTTGTGAGTGCTAAATTTTTTTATAATTCAGTATTTTTACACATTTGCCAAACGGGTGACTAAATTAAAAAAACAGTTGAATGTATTTCTCCTTATTGTGATAGTCACGGGTCAATACGCACAAAATAATGAATCAAAAAGATCAAAAATAGCAAAAAAATGTTAAACAACATGCAAAGAACATTTTTATTATTTTATACTACTGAACGTACTGAACAAACTGTTATTTTAGTTTGTGAGTACAGATAAAGAAAGTAAAGATTCGTGAAAAAAATATGAAGCCACGAAATTGAGCGTTCGATTTGTTGTTAAATGTTTCCGGTCTGTATATTTGTTCAAATTTGGCACCATCTATCATAACAAACTTCATCGTTCCAAGCTCGTAGTATTTTGTGGAAAAACAGGAAAAAAACATGAAAAAAATATTGTTGTTGGTCATGATAGATATATCTTAAGTTCAGAGAAGTTTAAACGAAGGTTAAACGTTGTTATTATTATAGTACTTGTTATTCTTGGTTATCTTAGAGTGAATTTAGATCATCAAAAATGTTTACTGGTTACATCAAAAACCTACTTATTTTACACGTCTTAAAAAAGACTAAGAATGTTTTACATTAAAAATATTCGTAGGGTTATAAAAATTTGATGTTTTTCACATTAAAATGGTAAATTTCCACGTAAAACCTTACAGAACGACATCACACTAGACCCAAAATATAAAACAGTCTGTTAAAAAATCAGTTTTGTTTATATTTTTGTGGGTGCTAAATTTTTTTATAATTCAGTACTTTACACATTTGCAAACGGGTGGCTAAATTAAAAAAACATTGAATGTATTTCTCCTTATTGTGATAGTCACGGGTCAATACGCACAAAATAATGAATCAAAAAGATCAAAATAGCAAAAAATGTTAAACAACATGCAAAGAACATTTTTATTATTTTATACTACTGAACGTACTGAACAAACTGTTATTTTAGTTTGTGAGTACAGATAAAGAAAGTAAAGATTCGTGAAAAAAATATGAAGCCACGAAATTGAGCGTTCGATTTGTTGTTAAATGTTTCCGGTCTGTATATTTGTTCAAATTTGGCACCATCTATCATAACAAACTTCATCGTTCCAAGCTCGTAGTATTTTGTGGAAAAACAGGAAAAAAACATGAAAAAAATATTGTTGTTGGTCATGATAGATATATCTTAAGTTCAGAGAAGTTTAAACGAAGGTTAAACGTTGTTATTATTATAGTACGTAAAATATTCTTGGTTATCTTAAGTGAAAGATCTTATTTTTTGATGTTTACTGGTAAGTACATCAAAAACCTACTTATTTTCATCCTGTACAGCCATGAAGATTTTGTAAAAATGTTAAAAGGAAGATATACAGATACTTAGTTATGAAATATTAGTTTTTTATTTATTATCATAGTAGCTAGTTACCTTAGTAAGTTTTAGGATTTAGAAATCTATAATATTTTTTCTCTCGCCTAAAATTTATTTTCTGGCTGCCACAAAATAGTTTTATGTTCGTCTCTCCTTTAAAATTTCAGGTCAAAACATCACTTATCTAAATCGGATAGGTGATGTTTTTCGGATAAAACGGTTTAAAATCGTAAAAATCGGAGTAAACGTGTCTAAGTTAAAAACATAAAACCTTGTATTATTATACATACATTATTGGAATTATTGCATTTTTATTATAGTGAGTTTACAATAGTGGTTTTAAGCAATGTCTAAGTGTGAGTCAAAATTAAGGAGAAAAATAATAATTTTAAAAATAGTAATAGTCAAAAAATTTGACACTAATTAATTTAATATTTCTATATTAAAATCCATATGTGGGTGGTGGAACTTTATGCATCCCTCTGCACCAAATAGGATTATACGGCTGTTACGTTAGCGACTAAGAACCAGAGGGTTACATCCGAAATCTTATTAAAACTGACGGCTTTCTCTTTATACATCTCCTTCTTCTTCTTCTTCGACTGTCGTAACGTCGCGAATTTATCAGTCAGTCAGGTCACAACCATGGAAATAATATATTGAGAAAAAGGGCGAAATTTCAAAGATCATATTTCGGACCTTTCCGAGTGGTGGAGTGGATTGTCCCACAATACAAACATTGTGCAACTCGCGCATTTTCGACTTTAATTACTCGGCCTTCGCCAAAGTAGAACTTTACCTCGGCCTTCGCTAAAGTAGAACTTTACCTCCGCCTTCGCTAAAGTAGAACTTTTGTAGCCTACCAACAAGCAGCAGAGATCCATGAAAATGTAAATAAAATGGAAGAAATGCTGTCACGAACCGCAATAGTCAAATCTTTGCCTCGGTCAGCCCAAAGTCCGAAACTTAGGTACAAGGTTCCAACACATTGGATTTGGTTTGGCATACCATATTGACGATACACAATGAGAAAATTAGAAGCTGTGTTATCTGTGATAAAGTGTTGAATAATCTCTTACATTGTTTCATTGAATATACAGCTAGCTAACTCTCTAATGTTTTCTTAACATTTGCTTAACGTGGTCACCTTTACTCTTAATTACTCCAGGTTTATCGTTCGTTTTCCCTATTGATAAGGCTAGAACGTCGATCATGTCTACGGCCAGGTTGTATTGCATTTCTCCAGGCCAGACGGTTTTGGGCAACATCATCAGTGAGGTTTTTGGATTTCATATCGCGTTGAACGTTTTCAAGCCATCGTTTACGGGGTCGTCCTTTCGGGAATTTTCCAGGAACATCAAATTCCAAAATTTTCTTTGGCCAACAATCATTGTCACACCTCAAAACATGGCCGTACCATCGGAGTCGGCGGGTCTGCACAACCTCCCCAATTGACTTCAAACCAAGGCGACTGTGTAGCTCCACTGTGGGAACTCTGTCAGAGAGCTTAACAGATGCGATCCACCTCAACATAGGATTTTCATTTCTTGTAATCCTAACATCCTTAACATTGACCGGCCAGGTCTCACTTCCATATAACAATACACTTCTAATGCAAGCATTATACATGTGCCCACGCACCTTATATTTATTTTAAGGTTTCTATTCTAAGCTTTTATGCAGATATTATTTCTTTTCTCTCACACGAAAACTTAGACGCAAAAGAATGTGTAGGAGCAAATCACGAATTCGAATAGAACAATAAATATAAACTAATTTCTAAGAGAAACCCCGACTTAAAACCAACCAAAGAGCATAAAGTCAGCGTGGCCACACCTTACCCTCTTAAATAGTAGCGGATTTATTTATGTTTGTTCAGGTGCTCAGCTGGCACACGTTATATAGTGGCTACGACGCGACATCGCAAGACGTCGTCTCGACGTGGCTAAATGGTCGCTTATTCCGACGTCGCATTTCGACCATAAACCGACGTCAGTCAGACGTCGCAATTTCTGACGACGGATTCCGGTCTTTAACAGACGTCAATCAGACGTCGCAATTTCCGACATCAGATTTATACTGCCGCACGATGTTGCGTCGACGTCGCTGCGACGCAGATTTAATAACCACGAAAATGGACTTAGCAATTTAATCCACAGTTGGTGTGATTTCCAGTAGTGTAAATTATATGAACATAATATATTTTTAATGAAACATATCTATTCTGTGTTGTCAAATGTTATCCCTGTAACACAAGTTGAAAAGATTACTTAGATAATAAAATATATGCAGTCAAAAAATTCTCCTTTGTAGCACGTCACAGTTACCGTTCAAACAATGTCATAAAAAATGGTAAGCAAGTTATATTTTAAGCACTTTTTTGATCACCTAAGGTGGAGAGCGGTATTTTTTTCGTATACCGGTTGAATTTTATTGGCGGGAATTTAAAATGTACGGTAGCCCACAAGTGCCACAGCAAATTAAAATAACTCCCCGGCAAAAAATAGAAACCCACGACCAGTTAAAAAACTCGCGGCAGATACTAATGAAACTCACGGCAAAACTAAAATTAACGAAATTTGAGCGCACGACTTTCAGCCACAGGATCTTTCTACTGCAGCCAGCAATGGCTCCATGTATTGGGAACTCAAATGGCTTCAATTTATCGTAGCCATCTATATGCCACGCATAATCTGGCCTAGGATTGATGTATTCTCTTCTGCGAAGCTGGTGTCTTCGACGAGCCTCTACACCATTCGGGTCAACTTCTCTTGAAGCAGTCTACACTGATAAGCGTGGTACTTGAATTCCATGTGCTTTTAGTAGATGCCAAACTGCTCTGTATCCAATTGCAGGGTCTGTTAACAATCGTTCTAACTTGCTCTTGTAATATTTGTTTATCCTGGTCGATAAAATCTTCGCTTCTTCTACGTCTTAGGACATAAGAACTCAATCATCGTAACAGTGCTTTTTTACTATTCTTTATGTTGTGGTAATCATCAAGAAAATGAAAGATGCATGGTTAAACCCGCATTCAAAATAATGTTTAAATAGATCCCTCATCGATCCATCTTGTACATGTTTCATTGCTATGGATCATGCAAATAATAAATACGTGGAACTAAATATACTATTGTGTACTTAACAATTTATTTTGAAGCAAACTTTACCAGTTCTTACAAGTCGGAGGAGTAAGGAGTCTATTCCTACCTTTACCATTACAGAAACACGATAACTGCTACAAATAGGATAGGTGAGGTAAAACGTTATAAGAAGGTTATCAGTACAATTCAAATAATATAAGAAAGTTACCTACACAAAGCTGGAAAAGATGCGCGTGAATAGGCTGTATAAGGTTAAATAAGAACTACCTTCTCTGTACGAAATGTGTTCCAAATCCTTCTATACTTTCTTTTTTATATTTCTTTTGCCGCGAGTTTACTTTTTTTCCGCTCAAGGTATTTTAATTTGCCGTGAGTTACTTTAATTTGCCGTGAGTTACTTTAATTTGCCGTGAGAAACTTTAATTTGCCCGTGAGTACCTTTAATTGGCCGTGAGTACCTTTAACTTGCCGTGAGTACCTTTAATTTGCCGTGAGTACTTTAATTTGCCGTGAGTACCTTTAATTTGCCGTGAGTACCTTTAATTTGCCGTGAGTACCTTTAATTTGCCGTGAGTTTCTTTAATTTGCCGTGAGTTTCTTTAATTTGCCGTGAGTACCTTTAATTTGCTGTGGCACTTGTGGGCTACCGTAAAAATGTTTAAGTTTGAACAAGCTAGATTTGAAAATTTGCTTCTCGCTTGGCGGTATTGTTGGGGATCACCTGTCAGGTGGCTTTTTTTTTTTGTCTAATATTTTTTTCCATGTTTTTATTATAGCTTTAAGTGATAGCATATTTTTTAAGGCGGGAGTAGTTTTTTAGATTTATATATGATTCAGATGTTTTTTTCACAAGAAACACATTTACTTTTAACTTCTAAGTATTTTGGAATTTTAAAACGTAAGTTGATAAATTGACAGGGAACTTGCTGAAATAATATAAAAAAGGGGCAATGCTGTATAAGTTTTCCTAAAATGTCCATAAAACTTAAGAAATTTCCAGGCTGAATCTTATAAAAAAATTATATACATTAACTTTATTACGAACGGGAGTGATTTCTAAAGTATTTAGCTACTTTTTGAATTTCTAGGGTCTTAGTACAACACAACAGACCAAAGCGACGGCAGCAGACATCGGCGAAACGGTAGTAAAGCATACTCTCGAACAGTGGCAGAGGAGGTGGTGAAAAAAAGAAGAATTGCCCCGAGTTGCTAGTTGATTACTTGACTTTTCGCGACTTTTCATTCTGACGTTTAACAGACGTCGCGCGGACGTAAAAACCGACGTCGCTACGACGTCTTTTCGACGTTGGTGTGCCGGCTGGGTGAGTGAGAAAATTCGCCGCCTAGAAAATTAGAAAGGATTTCCCAACAATGATCACGCGAGCAAAGAACAATAGAAGTAACCAAGTGAAAAGGGCGGTCAGTATTCTTATCGCAGAAAATTCGTTTGCAACCAAATGTAATTTTTCCCACCTTGACTATTCCGACTTTCTAGTGGTAAGAAAAATAAATGGCTAGTCTTTGCGTGATTTTACACAAGCGTTTGTTTAATTTTTTAAAAAAAAGATCTTATGCAAAGGTCATGCTACTTAAGGGGGATTTTCACGAAAGCGAATTGAACGGCGAATTCGACGGCGAATTGTATCTGAACATGCGCAGTTTTGTGGCAAAATCAAAAACAAACAAAACTGCGCATGCTCAGATACAATTCGCCGTCGAATTCGCCGTTCAATTCGCTTCGTGAAAATCCCCCTTTAGTTAGCTTTTATTGTTCTAATTTCATTGCTATAAATACGTTAAGGGGTAAATTTACAGACCGTTAACATTGCGTATTGTCTATTTCAGTAAACAAGTTTTAATTATTCGCGCCTTTTTATAGAATTAACAAGAACAAATTTCATGATAAAAAGATCAATAAATTTTAAGAAGATGTCGTAAGTGGAATTTTTTTATTTCTTGACTACTTATTTCCTGCCTTTATAAAATAAAGAAAATTGTTTTTATGTTTACTAAATATAAATTCGGAATTTGATGTATTCTCTTCTGCGAAGCTGGTGTCTTCGACGAGCCTCTACACCATTCGGGTCAACTTCTCTTGAAGCAGTCTACACTGATAAGCGTGGTACTTGAATTCCATGTGCTTTTAGTAGATGCCAAACTGCTCTGTATCCAATTGCAGGGTCTGTTAACAATCGTTCTAACTTGCTCTTGTAATATTTGTTTATCCTCGTCGATAAAATCTTCGCTTCTTCTACGTCTTAGGACATAAGAACTCAATCATCGTAACAGTGCTTTTTTTACTATTCTTTATGGTTGTGGTAATCATCAAGAAAATGAAAGATGCATGGTTAAACCCGCATTCAAAATAATGTTTAAATAGATCCCTCATCGATCCATCTTGTACATGTTTCATTGCTATGGATCATGCAAATAATAAATACGTGGAACTAAATATACTATTGTGTACTTAACAATTTATTTTGAAGCAAACTTTACCAGTTCTTACAAGTCGGAGGAGTAAGGAGTCTATTCCTACCTTTACCATTACAGAAACACGAATAACTGCTACAAATAGGATAGGTGAGGTAAAACGTTATAAGAAGGTTATCAGTACAATTCAAATAATATAAGAAAGTTACCTACACAAAGCTGGAAAAGATGCGCGTGAATAGGCTGTATAAGGTTAAATAAGAACTACCTTCTCTGTACGAAATGTGTTCCAAATCCTTCTATACTTCTTTTTTATATTTCTTTTGCCGCGAGTTTACTTTTTTTCCGCTCAAGGTATTTTAATTTGCCGTGAGTTACTTTAATTTGCCGTGAGTTACTTTAATTTGCCGTGAGAAACTTTAATTTGCCGTGAGTACCTTTAATTGGCCGTGAGTACCTTTAACTTGCCGTGAGTACCTTTAATTTGCCGTGAGTACTTTAATTTGCCGTGAGTACCTTTAATTTGCCGTGAGTACCTTTAATTTGCCGTGAGTACCTTTAATTTGCCGTGAGTTTCTTTAATTTGCCGTGAGTTTCTTTAATTTGCCGTGAGTACCTTTAATTTGCTGTGGCACTTGTGGGCTACCGTAAAAATGTTTAAGTTTGAACAAGCTAGATTTGAAAATTTGCTTCTCGCTTGGCGGTATTGTTGGGGATCACCTGTCAGGTGGCTTTTTTTTTTTTGTCTAATATTTTTTTCCATGTTTTTATTATAGCTTTAAGTGATAGCATATTTTTTAAGGCGGGAGTAGTTTTTTAGATTTATATATGATTCAGATGTTTTTTTCACAAGAAACACATTTTACTTTTAACTTCTAAGTATTTTGGAATTTTAAAACGTAAGTTGATAAATTGACAGGGAACTTGCTGAAATAATATAAAAAAGGGGCAATGCTGTATAAGTTTTCCTAAAATGTCCATAAAACTTAAGAAATTTCCAGGCTGAATCTTATAAAAAAATTATATACATTAACTTTATTACGAACGGGAGTGATTTCTAAAGTATTTAGCTACTTTTTGAATTTCTAGGGTCTTAGTACAACACAACAGACCAAAGCGACGGCAGCAGACATCGGCGAAACGGTAGTAAAGCATACTCTCGAACAGTGCAGAGGAGGTGGTGAAAAAAAGAAGAATTGCCCGAGTTGCTAGTTGATTACTTGACTTTTCGCGACTTTTCATTCTGACGTTTAACAGACGTCGCGCGGACGTAAAAACCGACGTCGCTACGACGTCTTTTCGACGTTGGTGTGCCGGCTGGGTGAGTGAGAAAATTCGCGCCTAGAAAATTAGAAAGGATTTCCCAACAATGATCACGCGAGCAAAGAACAATAGAAGTAACCAAGTGAAAAGGGCGGTCAGTATTCTTATCGCAGAAAATTCGTTTGCAACCAAATGTAATTTTTCCCACCTTGACTATTCCGACTTTCTAGTGGTAAGAAAATAATGGCTAGTCTTTGCGTGATTTTACACAAGCGTTTGTTTAATTTTTTTAAAAAAAAGATCTTATGCAAAGGTCATGCCTACTTAAGGGGGATTTTCACGAAGCGAATTGAACGGCGAATTCGACGGCGAATTGTATCTGAACATGCGCAGTTTTGTGCAAAATCAAACAAACAAAACTGCGCATGCTCAGATACAATTCGCCGTCGAATTCGCCGTTCAATTCGCTTCGTGAAAATCCCCCTTTAGTTAGCTTTTATTGTTCTAATTTCATTGCTATAAATACGTTAAGGGGTAAATTTACAGACCGTTAACATTGCGTATTGTCTATTTCAGTAAACAAGTTTTAATTATTCGCGCCTTTTTATAGAAATTAACAAGAACAAATTTCATGATAAAAAGATCAATAAATTTTAAGAAGATGTCGTAAGTGGAATTTTTTATTTCTTGACTACTTATTTCCTGCCTTTATAAAATAAAGAAAATTGTTTTTATGTTTACTAAATATAAATTCGGAATTTGATGTATTCTCTTCTGCGAAGCTGGTGTCTTCGACGAGCCTCTACACCATTCGGGTCAACTTCTCTTGAAGCAGTCTACACTGATAAGCGTGGTACTTGAATTCCATGTGCTTTTAGTAGATGCCAAACTGCTCTGTATCCAATTGCAGGGTCTGTTAACAATCGTTCTAACTTGCTCTTGTAATATTTGTTTATCCTGGTCGATAAAATCTTCGCTTCTTCTACGTCTTAGGACATAAGAACTCAATCATCGTAACAGTGCTTTTTTTACTATTCTTTATGTTGTGGTAATCATCAAGAAAATGAAAGATGCATGGTTAAACCCGCATTCAAAATAATGTTTAAATAGATCCCTCATCGATCCATCTTGTACATGTTTCATTGCTATGGATCATGCAAATAATAAATACGTGGAACTAAATATACTATTGTGTACTTAACAATTTATTTTGAAGCAAACTTTACCAGTTCTTACAAGTCGGAGGAGTAAGGAGTCTATTCCTACCTTTACCATTACAGAAACACGATAACTGCTACAAATAGGATAGGTGAGGTAAAACGTTATAAGAAGGTTATCAGTACAATTCAAATAATATAAGAAAGTTACCTACACAAAGCTGGAAAAGATGCGCGTGAATAGGCTGTATAAGGTTAAATAAGAACTACCTTCTCTGTACGAAATGTGTTCCAAATCCTTCTATACTTTCTTTTTTATATTTCTTTTGCCGCGAGTTTACTTTTTTTTCCGCTCAAGGTATTTTAATTTGCCGTGAGTTACTTTAATTTGCCGTGAGTTACTTTAATTTGCCGTGAGAAACTTTAATTTGCCGTGAGTACCTTTAATTGGCCGTGAGTACCTTTAACTTGCCGTGAGTACCTTTAATTTGCCGTGAGTACTTTAATTTGCCGTGAGTACCTTTAATTTGCCGTGAGTACCTTTAATTTGCCGTGAGTACCTTTAATTTGCCGTGAGTTTCTTTAATTTGCCGTGAGTTTCTTTAATTTGCCGTGAGTACCTTTAATTTGCTGTGGCACTTGTGGGCTACCGTAAAAATGTTTAAGTTTGAACAAGCTAGATTTGAAAATTTGCTTCTCGCTTGGCGGTATTGTTGGGGATCACCTGTCAGGTGGCTTTTTTTTTTGTCTAATATTTTTTTCCATGTTTTTATTATAGCTTTAAGTGATAGCATATTTTTTAAGGCGGGAGTAGTTTTTTAGATTTATATATGATTCAGATGTTTTTTTCACAAGAAACACATTTTACTTTTAACTTCTAAGTATTTTGGAATTTTAAAACGTAAGTTGATAAATTGACAGGGAACTTGCTGAAATAATATAAAAAAGGGGCAATGCTGTATAAGTTTTCCTAAAATGTCCATAAAACTTAAGAAATTTCCAGGCTGAATCTTATAAAAAAATTATATACATTAACTTTATTACGAACGGGAGTGATTTCTAAAGTATTTAGCTACTTTTTGAATTTCTAGGGTCTTAGTACAACACAACAGACCAAAGCGACGGCAGCAGACATCGGCGAAACGGTAGTAAAGCATACTCTCGAACAGTGCAGAGGAGGTGGTGAAAAAAAGAAGAATTGCCCGAGTTGCTAGTTGATTACTTGACTTTTCGCGACTTTTCATTCTGACGTTTAACAGACGTCGCGCGGACGTAAAAACCGACGTCGCTACGACGTCTTTTCGACGTTGGTGTGCCGGCTGGGTGAGTGAGAAAATTCGCGCCTAGAAAATTAGAAAGGATTTCCCAACAATGATCACGCGAGCAAAGAACAATAGAAGTAACCAAGTGAAAAGGGCGGTCAGTATTCTTATCGCAGAAAATTCGTTTGCAACCAAATGTAATTTTTCCCACCTTGACTATTCCGACTTTCTAGTGGTAAGAAAAATAATGGCTAGTCTTTGCGTGATTTTACACAAGCGTTTGTTTAATTTTTTTAAAAAAAGATCTTATGCAAAGGTCATGCCTACTTAAGGGGGATTTTCACGAAGCGAATTGAACGGCGAATTCGACGGCGAATTGTATCTGAACATGCGCAGTTTTGTGCAAAATCAAAACAAACAAAACTGCGCATGCTCAGATACAATTCGCCGTCGAATTCGCCGTTCAATTCGCTTCGTGAAAATCCCCCTTTAGTTAGCTTTTATTGTTCTAATTTCATTGCTATAAATACGTTAAGGGGTAAATTTACAGACCGTTAACATTGCGTATTGTCTATTTCAGTAAACAAGTTTTAATTATTCGCGCCTTTTTATAGAAATTAACAAGAACAAATTTCATGATAAAAAGATCAATAAATTTTAAGAAGATGTCGTAAGTGGAATTTTTTATTTCTTGACTACTTATTTCCTGCCTTTATAAAATAAAGAAAATTGTTTTTATGTTTACTAAATATAAATTCGGAATTTGATGTATTCTCTTCTGCGAAGCTGGTGTCTTCGACGAGCCTCTACACCATTCGGGTCAACTTCTCTTGAAGCAGTCTACACTGATAAGCGTGGTACTTGAATTCCATGTGCTTTTAGTAGATGCCAAACTGCTCTGTATCCAATTGCAGGGTCTGTTAACAATCGTTCTAACTTGCTCTTGTAATATTTGTTTATCCTCGTCGATAAAATCTTCGCTTCTTCTACGTCTTAGGACATAAGAACTCAATCATCGTAACAGTGCTTTTTTTACTATTCTTTATGTTGTGGTAATCATCAAGAAAATGAAAGATGCATGGTTAAACCCGCATTCAAAATAATGTTTAAATAGATCCCTCATCGATCCATCTTGTACATGTTTCATTGCTATGGATCATGCAAATAATAAATACGTGGAACTAAATATACTATTGTGTACTTAACAATTTATTTTGAAGCAAACTTTACCAGTTCTTACAAGTCGGAGGAGTAAGGAGTCTATTCCTACCTTTACCATTACAGAAACACGATAACTGCTACAAATAGGATAGGTGAGGTAAAACGTTATAAGAAGGTTATCAGTACAATTCAAATAATATAAGAAAGTTACCTACACAAAGCTGGAAAGATGCGCGTGAATAGGCTGTATAAGGTTAAATAAGAACTACCTTCTCTGTACGAAATGTGTTCCAAATCCTTCTATACTTTCTTTTTTATATTTCTTTTGCCGCGAGTTTACTTTTTTTCCGCTCAAGGTATTTTAATTTGCCGTGAGTTACTTTAATTTGCCGTGAGTTACTTTAATTTGCCGTGAGAAACTTTAATTTGCCGTGAGTACCTTTAATTGGCCGTGAGTACCTTTAACTTGCCGTGAGTACCTTTAATTTGCCGTGAGTACTTTAATTTGCCGTGAGTACCTTTAATTTGCCGTGAGTACCTTTAATTTGCCGTGAGTACCTTTAATTTGCCGTGAGTTTCTTTAATTTGCCGTGAGTTTCTTTAATTTGCCGTGAGTACCTTTAATTTGCTGTGGCACTTGTGGGCTACCGTAAAAATGTTTAAGTTTGAACAAGCTAGATTTGAAAATTTGCTTCTCGCTTGGCGGTATTGTTGGGGATCACCTGTCAGGTGGCTTTTTTTTTTTGTCTAATATTTTTTTCCATGTTTTTATTATAGCTTTAAGTGATAGCATATTTTTTAAGGCGGGAGTAGTTTTTTAGATTTATATATGATTCAGATGTTTTTTTCACAAGAAACACATTTTACTTTTAACTTCTAAGTATTTTGGAATTTTAAAACGTAAGTTGATAAATTGACAGGGAACTTGCTGAAATAATATAAAAAAGGGGCAATGCTGTATAAGTTTTCCTAAAATGTCCATAAAACTTAAGAAATTTCCAGGCTGAATCTTATAAAAAAATTATATACATTAACTTTATTACGAACGGGAGTGATTTCTAAAGTATTTAGCTACTTTTTGAATTTCTAGGGTCTTAGTACAACACAACAGACCAAAGCGACGGCAGCAGACATCGGCGAAACGGTAGTAAAGCATACTCTCGAACAGTGCAGAGGAGGTGGTGAAAAAAAGAAGAATTGCCCGAGTTGCTAGTTGATTACTTGACTTTTCGCGACTTTTCATTCTGACGTTTAACAGACGTCGCGCGGACGTAAAAACCGACGTCGCTACGACGTCTTTTCGACGTTGGTGTGCCGGCTGGGTGAGTGAGAAAATTCGCGCCTAGAAAATTAGAAAGGATTTCCCAACAATGATCACGCGAGCAAAGAACAATAGAAGTAACCAAGTGAAAAGGGCGGTCAGTATTCTTATCGCAGAAAATTCGTTTGCAACCAAATGTAATTTTTCCCACCTTGACTATTCCGACTTTCTAGTGGTAAGAAAAATAATGGCTAGTCTTTGCGTGATTTTACACAAGCGTTTGTTTAATTTTTTTAAAAAAAAGATCTTATGCAAAGGTCATGCCTACTTAAGGGGGATTTTCACGAAGCGAATTGAACGGCGAATTCGACGGCGAATTGTATCTGAACATGCGCAGTTTTGTGCAAAATCAAAACAAACAAAACTGCGCATGCTCAGATACAATTCGCCGTCGAATTCGCCGTTCAATTCGCTTCGTGAAAATCCCCCTTTAGTTAGCTTTTATTGTTCTAATTTCATTGCTATAAATACGTTAAGGGGTAAATTTACAGACCGTTAACATTGCGTATTGTCTATTTCAGTAAACAAGTTTTAATTATTCGCGCCTTTTTATAGAAATTAACAAGAACAAATTTCATGATAAAAAGATCAATAAATTTTAAGAAGATGTCGTAAGTGGAATTTTTTATTTCTTGACTACTTATTTCCTGCCTTTATAAAATAAAGAAAATTGTTTTTATGTTTACTAAATATAAATTCGGAATTTGATGTATTCTCTTCTGCGAAGCTGGTGTCTTCGACGAGCCTCTACACCATTCGGGTCAACTTCTCTTGAAGCAGTCTACACTGATAAGCGTGGTACTTGAATTCCATGTGCTTTTAGTAGATGCCAAACTGCTCTGTATCCAATTGCAGGGTCTGTTAACAATCGTTCTAACTTGCTCTTGTAATATTTGTTTATCCTGGTCGATAAAATCTTCGCTTCTTCTACGTCTTAGGACATAAGAACTCAATCATCGTAACAGTGCTTTTTTTACTATTCTTTATGTTGTGGTAATCATCAAGAAAATGAAAGATGCATGGTTAAACCCGCATTCAAAATAATGTTTAAATAGATCCCTCATCGATCCATCTTGTACATGTTTCATTGCTATGGATCATGCAAATAATAAATACGTGGAACTAAATATACTATTGTGTACTTAACAATTTATTTTGAAGCAAACTTTACCAGTTCTTACAAGTCGGAGGAGTAAGGAGTCTATTCCTACCTTTACCATTACAGAAACACGATAACTGCTACAAATAGGATAGGTGAGGTAAAACGTTATAAGAAGGTTATCAGTACAATTCAAATAATATAAGAAAGTTACCTACACAAAGCTGGAAAAGATGCGCGTGAATAGGCTGTATAAGGTTAAATAAGAACTACCTTCTCTGTACGAAATGTGTTCCAAATCCTTCTATACTTTCTTTTTTATATTTCTTTTGCCGCGAGTTTACTTTTTTTCCGCTCAAGGTATTTTAATTTGCCGTGAGTTACTTTAATTTGCCGTGAGTTACTTTAATTTGCCGTGAGAAACTTTAATTTGCCGTGAGTACCTTTAATTGGCCGTGAGTACCTTTAACTTGCCGTGAGTACCTTTAATTTGCCGTGAGTACTTTAATTTGCCGTGAGTACCTTTAATTTGCCGTGAGTACCTTTAATTTGCCGTGAGTACCTTTAATTTGCCGTGAGTTTCTTTAATTTGCCGTGAGTTTCTTTAATTTGCCGTGAGTACCTTTAATTTGCTGTGGCACTTGTGGGCTACCGTAAAAATGTTTAAGTTTGAACAAGCTAGATTTGAAAATTTGCTTCTCGCTTGGCGGTATTGTTGGGGATCACCTGTCAGGTGGCTTTTTTTTTTTTGTCTAATATTTTTTTCCATGTTTTTATTATAGCTTTAAGTGATAGCATATTTTTTAAGGCGGGAGTAGTTTTTTAGATTTATATATGATTCAGATGTTTTTTTCACAAGAAACACATTTTACTTTTAACTTCTAAGTATTTTGGAATTTTAAAACGTAAGTTGATAAATTGACAGGGAACTTGCTGAAATAATATAAAAAAGGGGCAATGCTGTATAAGTTTTCCTAAAATGTCCATAAAACTTAAGAAATTTCCAGGCTGAATCTTATAAAAAAATTATATACATTAACTTTATTACGAACGGGAGTGATTTCTAAAGTATTTAGCTACTTTTTGAATTTCTAGGGTCTTAGTACAACACAACAGACCAAAGCGACGGCAGCAGACATCGGCGAAACGGTAGTAAAGCATACTCTCGAACAGTGCAGAGGAGGTGGTGAAAAAAAGAAGAATTGCCCGAGTTGCTAGTTGATTACTTGACTTTTCGCGACTTTTCATTCTGACGTTTAACAGACGTCGCGCGGACGTAAAAACCGACGTCGCTACGACGTCTTTTCGACGTTGGTGTGCCGGCTGGGTGAGTGAGAAAATTCGCGCCTAGAAAATTAGAAAGGATTTCCCAACAATGATCACGCGAGCAAAGAACAATAGAAGTAACCAAGTGAAAAGGGCGGTCAGTATTCTTATCGCAGAAAATTCGTTTGCAACCAAATGTAATTTTTCCCACCTTGACTATTCCGACTTTCTAGTGGTAAGAAAAATAATGGCTAGTCTTTGCGTGATTTTACACAAGCGTTTGTTTAATCTTTTTAAAAAAAAGATCTTATGCAAAGGTCATGCCTACTTAAGGGGGATTTTCACGAAGCGAATTGAACGGCGAATTCGACGGCGAATTGTATCTGAACATGCGCAGTTTTGTGCAAAATCAAAACAAACAAAACTGCGCATGCTCAGATACAATTCGCCGTCGAATTCGCCGTTCAATTCGCTTCGTGAAAATCCCCCTTTAGTTAGCTTTTATTGTTCTAATTTCATTGCTATAAATACGTTAAGGGGTAAATTTACAGACCGTTAACATTGCGTATTGTCAATTTCAGTAAACAAGTTTTAATTATTCGCGCCTTTTTATAGAAATTAACAAGAACAAATTTCATGATAAAAAGATCAATAAATTTTAAGAAGATGTCGTAAGTGGAATTTTTTATTTCTTGACTACTTATTTCCTGCCTTTATAAAATAAAGAAAATTGTTTTTATGTTTACTAAATATAAATTCGGAATTTTATTCATTTTGTTCCTTTTTTATATTAGAACGTCTAGGCGAAAGCTGGATGTACTTATTTTTTATTGAAATTGCTCTTTTTATGTTCTTATCTCAATAATCTTCAGGGCTACAAGAGGAGCGTCTTCTGAACTCAAGTGGAGCGGTAAAAATGCGTTTTATTATTATTGCGTTGACTAGTCGATAAACCCTTGAAAGATCTACTTAGGCAGAAGAACACTGGGGAAAATATACGATGTTTCAGATGATTTAGATGATTTCAGTGCACATACAAAAAAAAATGTTTAACTCTAACGCGTGGAGCTTAAAAACGCTGTTTAAGAAAAACTATAGAATTGTATACCTATACAGATATTGGGGTTTAAAGGTATTTTAATGATATCATTAACACGTCCGTTTAAAAGGGATGGGTTGACTCATCCTTGGCCTAATTTTGGTCTTAAGTAGTCCCAAATTACCCGCGCAGGAGATGATGTCAGTTACTAGTTATCGGCAACCCAGGTTTCGGCAACTCACCCAATTTGGTCCTAGGTTGTCACTACTTATCCGAAGGAAAAAACCGCTCCCACAAGAATATTTAAAGCTTTACACATTTCGCACAGCTTTTGTAGCTCATATAGGGGCTTTAAATCCGCAAGTACTCCCTCATAAAGACAGTACTAATAGGAATCAAAGAGACTTTTCTGGACAAATAATCAAAACAAAAAAACTTCTCCATTTTAAGTACGATCAGAATTACATTAGAAGCAAATGTAGGATCTTCTAAGACAAGTAACAAAAATCTAACAATAGACAACCTATTTTACCAATCAAAGTTGATCCAAGCGCTTTAAGAGTGGTTCGAAACAAGAAAGCGCTGGCACAATGTACTACATGTCATTCTTATAAGGACGGCTTAATATTAGGTAAGGTTCGATGCACTTGCTTTTTTACGAAGTTCTTTTTAAACTGTTGGGAAATAATCGTTTCTTAGTAGCTAATTCTACACTCTCATTTTTTCTGTTGGCCAAAAAAATAAATGCTTGGTTCCCGTTACATGGTTAAGAAAAAGATGGTCAATCAGTCGGTGTTTTTTTTTCGAGTAAGTTAGTTGGTCTCAACAACTCAATAACTGAATAATACGATGTCGCACAACGATGCGACTCGAGTAAATAACACCATTAGGCTTAACGAGTGAAAACATGTTTATCAAAACTGAACTATTTCTTTGCGATAGGCCTTGCGACGTATGGATTCTTTCCATTTTCTTACACTGATCACATAGGTAATACTGTCTTGTGTTGTTTTTTTAGTTCTGGCACAACTTCTACGTTAATTGCTCAGCAAAGTGAGCAAAAATCCTTTCTGCGCTGGATCACCACTACAATACGGGACTTCTATTGCTTCCCATATGTAATATTGGGGTCGCATAATCATTGCATTTGCGAGCTTTCTCTTCTCTGTCGGAGGAAATAAATCGCTCCCACAAAAATAGTGAAAGATTCGTACATTTTGCGCTAGAATCATCTTATGACGAAACGTCAACATCGTCGCACAAAACACTATTCTAGGCTTTCGAAATATTACACAAATCACAACAGATAGAGCTGTTTGTGCTGACATCAAGCTACTCTCAATCCTATTCTGCTGCTTCTGCTCTGCAAAGGAAGATGGTGACGCCACGCTTCATTACAGAATTTGATTATCGGGTATCGTTCTTTGCTTTTTCACACAAAGAAGGGCGACCTTCATCTGTAGTGACCCCATTTTCTTTGAAGTCATCGTATGACTTGTAATGGAGTTGGTCATCTTTCAAAACTGGTGGTGGCAGCAATTTTAGCTCGTTCACAAAACAACTTTGCCTGGAGCAGCAGTTCATATCGTTGTCAGATGCAAAATAATTACATAAAAATGTACCTACTAAATAAAACTAATAAAAGATAAACAAAATAAATATTGTTTCATATAAACATGCAATACCACAACAAGTGAATTCAGCTACTACATGTTTCTCAGAATATAGAGAGTAATTCACAAACCTCTTGGTGTATAAATTTTTCAAAACTACATCAATTCTGCATGAAAGTTCAAAAATCTGTTTATTGCGGAGAGAAGCGGAGCCCATTTCCTCATTAAATAAGCCAAATATAAAAGAAAAAGGAAGTACGGTGGAGAGTATATAGGATTTCTATACGATTTCCGCGCCTCGTCCCCCTATACATCAAAAATATCCAAAATTCGGCCGTTTTTGAGTCAGCTTCCCAGCGATTTAATATGGTCATTCTTAATTACATTTTTTAGTAAGCGAGACAATATGTTTTTAGCACGGCGATGGAGTTTTTGTTGTTTTTTAACCAAGCGTAAATAGTGCTGTTTCCAGTTGAGATTAAGTTTGCCTACAATTTTTAGCCACGTGATACACATATTAATTTCACTAATATCACATGACTTTTTTCTCGGACACATAGCGCCTCAAACTCAAACTTTCGTTAATCTAAGCTATATCGCAACTGACGGAAGGGCTTGTTCAAGAAAACGAAGAAAGGGTATGTTTTTAGCTAGCTAGTATATCACTATTCCT
This sequence comes from Hydractinia echinata, assembly GCA_030067915.1. Lineage (NCBI taxonomy): Eukaryota > Metazoa > Cnidaria > Hydrozoa > Anthoathecata > Hydractiniidae > Hydractinia > Hydractinia echinata. Next base: position 756,330 of record JASGCC010000009.1, on the reverse strand, counting down.
TTACATGTAATGAACTCTTTCTTATTCTCACTCACACTTAAGGCTAGCTAGCATAAAACTACTGACTGAGCTGGCTGGCATAAAATAGAGCAATAGAACAAACATATAACATATACAGCTAGCATAAAACTGGCTACAGAGCTAGCATAAATTTAACTACTTAGCTGGCATAAAATTAGCTAATTAGGCTAGCATAAAATTATCTACATAGCTAGCATAGAAAAATTCTTTTGGACAGATTTTCAATGAGATAGGCCACCTAGCTTATACTTATGACACAGTATATATATAAGTGATATAATTCTACTCTGATTAGGAATGTCCCATTACATAGCTTGTTCTAGCGACAATCCACAATCGTCCAATTTTAGACCAAAGTTCAAGGGCGAAAAATGTTTAGCGAAATCAGCAAAAGTACATACCTATATATTCTACAGATACTTCCCTTCCCACTTACGATCAATGTTTTATAGAGGTCAAGTTGGGAACTTTATAACATTGAATGTTATAGAGGGGGTGAGAGCCATATTTTTGTGAATGATTGTAGCTATAATGTAGGAACATCACAAAAGAAGCGGTGTAGTAGACATTGCCGCGTTATAGATCAGGAAATTAACTTTTTTAACCCTGCAGGTGAGCATACACCAGTGTGGATTAAGTGACAAATGGAAATTATTTCTATTATTTTTATTGTAGCGCAATAGACAAATACTTAAGTGATAAGCGGAGAGAAACTGAGCCAGAAATATCATTATGGAACTGGAGCAAAATTTAGATTTTTTTCTTTATTGAGGAATGATTTCAGTATTTTTTTTCTTCTGATTTACCTAGAACTACATAATAGTACCCGCCTACTATGCCCTTGCCTGTGCCTCCCATGCCTTGCCTCCCATGCCTTGCCTACCCCTGCCTTCCTGATTCCTTTTCCTGTTTCCTTGCCTGCCTTTGCCCTTTCCTTTCCTTGCCGTGCTTAATGCCTTTGCCTTGGCAACCTCTCCGCAACACTTTCTATACTGGTTTTATGTGCTTTGCAATATTAATATACAAGTTTTAGGCTGAAGAGAAAGACGAGTACGTTAGAAAAGGTTCGAGTTGTAGACATTGTTGTAGACATCATATATGATGCTTTTCTGATGTCCTTCATTGGTTTCTTCAGTTTTAGGACTTTTTCAAAATCATCTGATCCATGTTCACGTTCAGTTGCACAGTTTTGAATTCCAATGTTGAGAATTGACATAATGCGTTCCGCCGGGTTTGTATAGCTATGTCTTGGAGTGCAACAACCCGCAATTACCATGTCAACATTCAGTTCTTTATAGGGATTTGTAGGGGTACTTTATAGAGATTCGCAATTTTGACCGATCTTAGTGTGTTTTGTTGATCGGCTCCACCATCTGTGAATTTCGATATCATGGATGGCTTTCTTGATAGTTCTTGATACGCTTTCATCAACGTCACTCCTTGTCGAAATAGGCGGCATGACGACTGAAATACTGAATCAATGACAGTAAAATGTACCATTCCACAAACAAATGAGTCGAAATTCTCTGGGACTTCACACTGAAGTACAACTTTAGGAGTTAATAAGAACTTCTACAAGTCATGTTTGAGCGCTTCTCGGGTATTATCAATGGTGGTGATTGATGTTTAACCTCTAACCCCTGTTAAAACAGGGTCATCAGGCGCACCAACATGGGTTTCTTACTTGTCGCCGCAACAATAAAAACTGCGTTGCCTCCTTCTTCCGCAGCAAGATGCCTAAAATATTTATATTGCGCAGCACTCAAATGGTCATTAAGATGCTTTGCCCTCAACTGACGTCTTTGAAATTAACGCTGTAGCTGAAATTGGCAAACCTTAATGTAGTTTCAATTATGGGTGTTACTTGGTGTGAATTGAAGACGAGTGAGTGATTTGAATAGTATTGAGGTATTCGATAGGCATCTTGCCGTGCCTTGTTGAATCAAATGATCTAGTGATAACCATTGTGACATATGTGCCAACGTACCATGCCATTTATCTTCTGGGGCCACGTTTTTTTCCAATACCTTCCCCATCTCCTTAAGGAAAACTTTGAATGCTTTACCGAGATAACCGGGATTGAGTAATCGTAGATTGGCGTATAACACTGTAAATTCTATCAAATGAAACAATGAAAGGACAGGAAATTTGTTATTTGCCTTTGTGGGAGATACTGGTTATTCGTTAACAATCTAAGCTACATTAAAATGCACAAACCTTCTTCTTCAAGAAATATTGCACGAATCTTTGCGGCGGTATCAGGATGATAAGCAACTGATGTATCCAAGTTCTTTATAAATTACGTGAAGAAGCGTCTGTCGAACACAAGCTACATAGCCATTCTCTTTTTAAATCGTTTCTTTTGTGCTCTCGTATGATACCCTCGCATAAAAAGTTTGATTTTAGCTGACATCCATGCAAATATTTTGTCCTAAAAACGTTTTTCTTGTACTTTTACAATATATGTAATTGTGTTATAAGATCAGCCGGCACAAAAACGACACAAATCGACAGAAACGGAAAGATTTATTCGTCCAAGTGTTCTTATTGAAACGTTCTCTCAAATGAATCGAACGGCTCGTCAAAGGAAACTGGCTCAGGAAGTCCACTTTTTTGGCTGCATCATCGATTAACTCATACAAAGCATCCATGCATTGTGTAGCTTCTACATAACGCACAGTCATATCTTCACTTACGGTTCTAGCCGGTGTCAATTGTCACCTTTGTTGTGCCGCCTCCTCAGCTTCTACGTGCTGGTATTCTTTATATGTTTGTACATTATCAGCAAGATGTTTAACCTCAACAGCCAGGACTTCCGGCTTTTTTTTCTTTTCTTTTTGCACAGGACCGCAGAAGTTTTCGGCATATCTTGCAAATCTTTTCGTTGTAATGGTTCGGTCTTTTGTTTCTTTCTATTGATGTTGTTGTATCCCTATAAATCCTCAAAAACCGCTGGAATCTGCACGACCTTGCAAGATGAATGTTTGTTCGCGTCATTGATAGTAAAGCGGTCGTTGCGCGATCGAACGGATAGTAAGTGACCAAATGGAAAACATCTATACATCTAGAAGGACCATTTTAATTAATATTTTGGTTTTGACTCAATTTAAACAAATATACAGTAGACTCCCGGTAACTCGAACACCGGTTAACTTGAACTTTTATTAGCTCGAACTGTTTTCTACATTTCTTAATAGTTCCTTATAAAAACTACTCGTTAACTCGAACCCCGGATAACTCGAACATTCGTTTTCTCGAACCATTTTTTGGTCCCCCTTAAGTTAATTTCTTCGGATAACTCGAACTTTTTAGTGTCTAAGTAGAAAATAAATGTTCGAAAAATGAATACTAGAAGCTGAAGGTCCCTATAAAGATCTCCAAGAAGAGTTGGATAAGCTTGCCGTCCACGCCCCCGACTTCTTCCCAGAAGGAACCACTGCGAATGATATCGTCTCGGCTGATGATTCTGTTATCAACACCGAGCCAGTAATGACTGCTCTCGAGATCTTATCACACGTCTTTGATGAAGAACATCCTGCAGAAAAAGACACAGATGATGATGCTTCAAATGAGCCAATTCGCCCGTAATCTAATGATGTCCGTCAAGCTCTGGAGTTACTCCGGGAGTATATGTTGTTTAGTGAAAACGGAGCCTGTCTTCAAATACATCAACCTAATAAGTCGAGTTGTTGAACAAGAACTATTAAGTCAAACCAACATACGAAATTTCTTTCAGTGAGTCTGAAGAAAAAATCGCCTTAACTAGAAGAAATATCCCATTTTTGTCTAAGTTCGAATTAAAACGGGAGCTTCGCTTAAGTCGAACTGTTTTCTCTGGTAACGTGGAGGTTAGAGTTACCGGGAGTTAACTGTATGGGCAAAAAAGGTTTTGGGTCGACAGTTTTGAGAAAAATGTCGATGGGTCGGTCGGTAACCGGATAGTTAGATAAATGTGCATATTTTACATGGCTAGGCTCACAAATATGAAGGGATACAGTGTCTATTATTCCTAGGAGGGGCCATGAGTTAGACGGGGAATCCTAGAGTATTTCATGTTAAAGGAGAGGCGAACAAAAAACTATTTTGTGGCAGCCAGAAAATAAATTTTAAGCGACAGAAAAATATTTATTGATTTCTAAATCCTAAAATCTACTAAGATAGCTACTATAATAACAAATAAATAACTATATTTCACAACTAAGTATCCATATATCTTCCTGGCAACGTTTTTACAGAATTTTCATGGCTGGATGGGATGAAAATATGTAGGTTTTGGATGTACTTACCAGTAAAAATCAAAAATAAGATCTTTGACTTGAGATAACCAAGAATATTTTACGTACTATAGTACTAACAGCATTTTATAACCTTCGTTTAAACTTCCTTGAGCTAAAGAAATATCTGTCATGACCAACAACAACATTTTTTTCATGTTTTGAGTCCCTTTTCTACACCATACTATCAACTTCGAACGATAAAGTTTGTTATGATGAGATGGCGCCAAATTTGAATAAATATACAGACCGGAAACAGTTCAGTAGTATAAAATAATAAAATTAACTTGTTCAACATTTTGTTATTTTGATCTTCAACTTCTTCTAATCACTTTGTGTACATCATAGTCTAGTTTTTCACAATAAAGAGAAATATATCTCATTGTTTTCTAATTTAGCCACCCGTTTGGCAAATGTGTAAAAATACTCAATTATAAATAATTCAGCACTCTCACAAAGACGTAAACAAATTTGATTTATAGTGGAACTTTTTTAATGGAGCAGGCGACCAAGCCAGTCAGTCTGGTCTTTAAAATCAACACTTATCATTAACTTTTATTCAGCAGCCGTTCCGCAGCGCAGTTCGCCTCTCCTTTAAGCTACGCAGATCTAATTCCCTGCAACATCTAATGGCCTACACAGTGTGTCATCTTCCCAATTTCCCTCACATGACTGAGGTTAACCCAAAGCTATGGCAGCATTCACTCGTCCATATTAAATCGCCGCTAAGGGGAACCACGCGTATATTTTTTTGGTCTTAATCTGTGAAATGAATTATATTGATTCCATCATTGTTAATAAATTTTTATTTTTTCTTAAGTTCACTAAACTTAGTTCTGTTATACAAAAATAATTAATTAAAAAACGTGTTGTTGTCTTCAAACTTACACGTTGTCATAGACTAATTTGTTTTTCATTCTTTGCTTGACGTCTTAAAATTAAAGCTTATAAGTAGAGGATATTTATATAACAGACAAAAGAAGTCTGTTTTGTTTTTACTCGTAAAACTGAGTGGAAAGTACTTATATAACAGGAGAACGATGTTTTTTTTTTCTTGTTCATAAAATGTTACGTTTCAACTTAGCGGGGCAGTGTGCCAATAACATTTTTCAACTTAATTTATACATATTTTTTTGGATCATTCTTGAACTTTCGTTTTCAAGGGTTATACTTGTCACAATATCGTACAAGGAACTTTTAATCTCAGTTACCTACTTTCGTAATCATGCTTAAACGTTATATCTGTGATATTAAGGTAAACTAACGTCGAGCGATTGTGTGTCGATTTCTGCAATCTTCCACAAATTTAAATTCGTGTGGTGGGTACGTGTTAAATTTATCTAGCTTGCTTGCGCCTCTTCGTATACGTGTGAATTCACAACATCAAGTATATTGTCTTATAATCTTTAATATATTTCTTTATCCTTGCTTCGTAATTCATAAGCATATCTAAAACTATTTGTTTAAAACATTTATTCTGCGAAGAAAAAGTTAGCTCCTAAATAAAAATATGGGCCATCGAGGCAATCCTATTATCACTGTTGTTGCTACATTTGCAGCGAAGATCATTTATCTATGTCTATATAATGTTTATTTTTATGCCACCAAAGCTTTTTGTGGTCAAATTTGTTGTCAGACACAATCTGAAAAGTTAACTAGTATAGAAAGTGTTGCGGAGTGTGGGACTGAGTCCCCTAGGTTCGCAAGCGAAAAATTTTAGATGCCCCTCTCAATTGAATCGTATAATGAATCGTATAAAAAACAAAGTTCCCACGTGCTTCATGGTAATCGATCAAACGGTTTCATCTTCGATTTGATGAAACATTTCCTAGACGTGCGTACAATTATATATATAACTACAATCATCCACAAAAATATGGCTCTCCATTCCCCCTCATGTTTAACACTGACCTTTGTGGCTCAGCAAGGTAAACGATTACACGTGACATACCTTTATGAACGTACTATCTGCAAAATATCTAGCTAGCTAGCTATGTTCTTTTTTTGCTGACTTTCTAAACTTTTTAGTTCTTGGTTTTTGGAATAAAATTGCCAGCAGAGACAAGAAATTTTGTGGATGATTGTAGCTAGAACAAGCTATGTGATGGGACATTCCTACAGAGTAGAATTATCTCACTCACTGTGTAGTATATGTATAGTTAGAAAATCTGTCCAAAAGAATTTTTCTATGCTGCTATTATGTAGCTGATTTTATGCAACAAAAATAGCTAATTTTATGTTAGCTACATTGGTAGTTTTATCCCAGTTAAGTAGTTAATTCTATGCTAGCTTTGTAGCTAGTGTATTATGGTAGCTATATGGCACTGTTTGGTCTTTTTTATGCTAGCTAGTTAGCATAAAAATGAGCAAACAAGAAGTAGCTAGGTAGCTTTCACGGCTGTTTCGCTACGGTCAAACCGCGGACAAAATTAAAATGGCTTCCACAATTTTTTTTGAAATTTTGTATTTTTATCATTTTTTAAGTTATTGAAACTTTTTTTGTATTGTTTTAATTTTACTGAAATAAAAAGTATTAAAACGATCTACTTTTCTCCTTTTTAAATATATAAATATGTTATACATGTGTGTTATGGATTTCTAGTTATTTCGTCGAACAAAACACACAAAATTAAAAAAAACATTATTTTTGGCGAAAGTATACCATCTTTCCAACCTCGTGGCAACGCCGCGCTACTAGCTACGGACTTGACAATTGGTATGGGGGGCCTGGAAACAAGGTTCTATCGGCCAGTACCGTGCACCGTCCGTCTCACAAACTATAAACTACTTAAATTTTAAGTTAAAGTCTTCTTCAGGCGCTAAAAAAGAGGAGAAAAAGTTTCCAAAGTGGTGCTCGGGAATTTGATTAGTGTGATCCCTTTTCTGTCTAATTAAATAAGTATCTAAACTTCTAAGAGAGTCATAGCGATGCCATTTAATGTTTTGCTAGGTATGGTTTTTCCCAAAAAAATTACGGCGGCGTGGTGTTTACCTTGGACTTGATTGCTCGACCCGGGAATCCTAGTTCGAAACCGGAATTTTTCGAAAATGTTGGAATAAGCGAGACAACGGTGTCTTAGTAATTTTTTAGCTAGCTAAAGGTTGGCAGAGCACGAGGTAAGGGACAAAACAGTAAACTACTTTATTTTGCAGGGATTTTATTATTATTTTTGTGCTATTAGAGCACCCTTAAGTTTAAGAAATTGTTTTACAGCTTGTAAAACTTTAAGCGTGGCTAATTGTTATCTTTTTTAATCTTGCTTCTGTTTTATATTTTTCTGTAAAGAGTAGCTATTTTTTGGTCCTACAGTTTTGCATTTTGCATCGTGTTCTGTAGCTAAGTCACTTAATACTTCTTTTTTATATTTAGTTAAGACTTTGGTGGGCTTTCTCAAGATGAAATTGTTGAATTCAAAGATGTTTCTAGCTAGCTAGCTCGCTAATCTTGCTTTATTATCACAAGATTGGGTGCTATTTTATACAATTTATAAAGAAACACAAAATGATTGCTTTGTATATATATAATAAATAAAATATTTATGCACAACTTGAGGTATTTTTTTCTAGCATGATAAACTAAAATGTTGAAACCGTCGACTCTGAATGACGTTTTATTTAATATATAGATGTCACATATTTGGCCCGAAACACCTTAGGACCAAAAGTGACCCTTTGGACAATTTCGGACAGTTAAATATTTCATCTACATCATCTTTAATTACCTCAGAATCCAAAGTAATGTTTTTTATTCAGTTAATAAACAAATTTTAAGCATACATTTAGGCTCTATAGGCCGTTTTTCCCCTTTTTTTCACATTTGGCCCAAAAATAACCCTTTGGACAATTTCGGACAGACTAATATTTCATCTACATCATCTTTAATGGTCTTAGAATCCAAAGTAATGTTTTTTATTCAGTTAATAAACGAACTTTAAGCATACATTAAGGCTCTTAAGGCCGTTTTTCACATAGTTCTCACATTTGGCCCAAAAATAACCCTTTGGACAATTTCGGACAGTAATAAAATTAAGTAATTTTCATTCCAGATATTTAACCTAACCTGTGGACCATAAAAAACATGTTTTCTTAACTTTATTCCAGAGATATTGTGGAAGACATTCATCTAAATGATAATTTTTAAGTCATTTTTAGACATTTTGGCCTAAATTTACCAATTTCGGACAGGTGTCCAAAATCTTTTTTCTTTTAATATTATGGAAAATTTATCTAAGATTATTATTCTTTTTACAGAATATAAAAATCTTATTTTGTTCTTGAGATATCCTGTTTTAACTGAGAGGGTAAATCGAATTATTTTTTCGTAGCATTTTTGTCCGCTACGAAACAGCCGTGCTTTAGCTATATGCTATCTAAGTTCTATTATTATTCCAGCTAAGTCGGCAGTTTTATACTAGCTAGCTTTAGGTGTGAGAAAGGCGAAGAAGGGGATCATTACATGTAAAAAAATAGTGATATATTAGCTAGCTAAACATACCCTTTCTTCGGTTCTTGAAAATGCCCTTCCGTCCATTACGACCAACAAGCCAATATGGCCATATCAACGCAATTTTCATTTCAAGCGCTATGTATCTGGAGAAATGTCACGTGATATTAGTAAGAGTGACCGTGGCTAAAGCTCTGTGCCGACCTGATCTCAACTGAAAACGGCGTGTCTCGATCAACCAGATTTTCACGGAAGAAATGACCTTAAAAAAAAGTTGGATAAGTGGGGCAAAAATGGGTCCAAAAACGCCGACGTTTTGAAATTTTGATGTATTGGGAGAAAATCACGGAAATACGTCACGCTCTAATATATTTATGGGAACGAGGAAAATAGCTCCGCTGCGCTCCGTGCGCTAGCGCGCACTCCGCTTTGCTCCGCAAAAATTTCATATTTTCATATTTTGTCTTAAGAGAATTAACCAATGATGTTTGCTTCATTAAATATTATTGATTCGAAAACTCGTATGATTTCGAAAGCACGAGAGGAAAGAAACATCTTTCAAGAAATCAAAATGTCAAAAACGGAAATTTTTTTTGAATTTTTTAAAAAGGAAAGAAGTTCTATAGAATGTAAATAGTCCTCTGTACAAAGACAGGGATTAGAAAGCAAAGGCTAATTCATTCCGCTAATTCAAAATCTTTTTTTTGGTGTTTTCCTTTTCAGTAAAACAGCTATTAGCGGCAGCAGCACGCCTTCTTGCGTATAGAACCATATGATACAAATGTAAACGCAAGAATCTGATATGAATAATTAATCATAAAACTCTTCAGACAAAATCTGATAATGTAAACGCTGTTTTATTTATGACTGCAGGCCATAGCACACTTAAATAGTCTACAAAACAGCTATTGGTTTTTGACTTGCACGAAAGCCGGGTAATGGCGGTGCAGTGGCTTATGTGCACTGAGAAATGCCGGTGTATACTTAATGTACACATTCTGAACACAGGACCCACATTGATAGCAGTGTTTCCAACACTAAAGTAGCTCTATTTCGACTTTGCTTCCTTTCAACAACAGTTCTACTTCATAGTCGCTCATTTTGCAGATCTTTAGTAATTGTACCGCCAAACAGTCGAAATGATTTTGTTTTAAAACACGTCAGTTTAAAAATGAAAAATTCATCATAGAAAAGTAATTGGTTAGAAACAGATTGTCTAAACGTCTATGTGCTTATATAGTTCTTGATTTTTTGGACGTAGTTCTTTAGGTTGCGAGCTTACTTGAACCTTTTCGTAACCTTATTAAGCTCGTCAATAAACAGAACGAAGGCAACAAAATTTGTTATTTGTTCCACAATGACGCGGTTTCTCTATTTTAGGTGAGGGAGGGGGAATCCTTGGTCTTGCTTTTAGTTTACCACTAATTTAGGAAAGGACAAACGCTATGAACATGATACTTGGCACAGTAACTAACCATAATCGAAGAAGTGATTTTACATCAGAAAATCAATGCTGACGTGATTATTTCTTGCTGACGTCATCTTTTATATCAATACGTCAAATACAAGTATGATTAGATCAGAAGGGTTGATTCTTTCTAAAAAATCTATGTGAGAAGTGTTAACGAAAAAAAATTGAACATCTTTAGCAAAAAGTAAATACATCCCACTTTTATTTTTTTAATGACAATAAGACTTTCCCACATTCTCTCGTATTAGGTAATACCATTTCTATCCTATAACTCATCTGATACAAAAGATAGCAAAATAAACTGATGAGTGTGGGAAAATTAGAATATAAAGTTTTCGCCAATTATCAATTTAACAACAATTTAAGTACATTAAAAATTAACTGAAACTAATTAAGGCGTGGGACTAGTCCAGGTGTGCTTGTTGAGTTTCTGTTTTGGTTTAATCTGGCGATTTATTGTTCTTGGTTTCTTCGGATGTTCTGTGATGAATATCAATTTTTTTTTATTTGAATGATTACGGAAATTGTTAGTAGTTTCTGTGTATATATTAAGAAAAATAATATCATTTTCCATTGTCGACGTAATTTAATACTTTAAAATACAAATTAAAAATTAATTAATATGTCTCAAATTTCCAGGAAATCTTTTGTTCATATCAATAAAAAAATTGTTTTCATTAGTTTGCACTTTTAGTTGTGGTCACTACCAGTTTTAAATCCTTACCAGGTTTTATCCTATTATGAGGTTTTATCCTTTATTTATCAGCACAGCGTATTGCTGTGCTGATGTTTTTATCTACTTAGCTAATTTATTTATTTCGGATACAACCTTCTTCGACATGTTAGTCGTGTGTCGTATAGGCATTGTTGTTAGAAATTAATGTTATCTAAAAAGATAAAACACTCCATCTGCTCGTAAAGAGATTAATTACACCTTTAAATCTCGAAGGTTGGTTTGTCTAGAAAAAATCAGCCATGTTGCATTAAATTTGTCCGGTTAGGACCCCATTTGAGCAGGAGCGACTGCATCCACGTGCCCTTCTAAGACTTTGATGATACTTTTTGGATTAAATGCCTGGTGGAATAACCTTTTGAGATTAAATAGAGTTAAGAAATAAATATTAGTGACATGTCAAAAGCATCACAACAATACAACGAGATTTGATAAGAGGTTATTTCGTGGTACTCATTCGTCATCGCTAAGTACATATCTGCACAAATCTCACAAAATGCTGCGTTGTACCCAGTCCTCCCAACGAAGGCAAGTTGGCAAGGTTTTTTAAGCAGTTTTCGTTAACTGATATTGAAAAACATCGTTATTCAGTGTACCTGAACTGTTAACCTTGTGCAAAAAATCCACTGTCATTTCATAAGTTTAATCCAGGAAGCATTTCACAGGTGTTTCAGGGTGCTATTTTACAAAAATTTGCCCCTGGGACCCAACCATTGTGGACCCCCCGGAATGTATAACTCTAGGATTGGACAGTGTGACATATCGCTCTATTGAGAGAAAAAAATTAAAAGTATATTAACGACAGAACAGAATTTCATTATCAAGGTCTTACAATATTACTACCAGCTCTATGTACAATATTTCTGTAGGTATATACATTCCCAAATTAATTTTAAAAATAGATACAACTAAGCATTGTTAAAGAAAGACGGAGACAGCGTATATACTGACTAAAACGCCAGAAATAATGAGATATTGCTTATAAAACACATTCAATTAGAGAAGTCTGTTTTCTAGAGCTGTCGTTTATTTTCAACTTAAATTCGCAAAAACACCTAAGGAGCGATTTAAATTTCTTTTTTTTTGTATTGAGATCATCTTGTTAGACTTAAGTCAACCCCTACGTTTCCATACCTTGCCTCACTCTTAAACAAATAAAGGTCAGAGTATAATAAAAATGCTGCTAGCAAAATCAATATGTTTTTAACAAGGTTGTCAGTAGTAAGTGATTCTCAGTCTAGCAAAAGTGCTAGTCATGAAATTTGGGTACATAGTTTTCTTCCACAATTTTTCTCAGCTTTATCAAATGAAATTTATGCAGCAAAAGATCATGATCGTTTTTCATATAAAGCAACACGTCATCCTTGACTAGCTCCTTTAATAATTTACCATCGACATTCTCCTGGAAGAAAAACAGACCAATTTCCTTCATCTTTGTGCCAATTAAGAACACAGACAGGTCTTTTACCGACATATCTAAAGCATTTTTATTTTGTCTTGATAGATCCAAACTAGCTTCTGAGAAGCATATCTCGTTTAAACAATCTTCATAATCCTCATCACTTCTTTTCGTCGGTCTCCAACCATTGATGTAACTGTAAAGTTTTCTTGCCTCAAAGCACGTGAGATCTAGTTCTTGTAAGTTACTTTCATCTAACTCAACAAGTAGGCCGCCATCAATGCCATTTTCCTCAAACTTTTCCTTTCGATGGGACAGTTTGTTGAGGTCTAACATACTCAACACTTTTTCAACGGAAAACCTTCGAATTACCGAACGACTGGTCTCTTTTTTCAGATCTACGTTAGGTTTGGTCTTTACCTGCTTCAAAATCTCTGGTACGAAAGGGTAACTGTATTCAAAAACTGATTCATCATCATTAGAGTTAAATGAATCAAAGGAGTCATAGGAATCATCAGAATCACTTCGTCCAGCAACGTTTGGTCGTTCCATATTTTCATACTCGGTTGTTGTCAAGCACTGTCCCATTTCAAGTCTGGTATCCACGCTTTCATATTCTTTTTCATCCGCAGTAACATTGACATCAACGGTGGCAAGCATGGACGAATCTGTTCCGCTACTACTGTCTCTTTGTCTCTTTGGTTCTTGCAATATTGTGGCATCTATTTGATGGACTGCGGTATTAGCCTGATATTCGTGCATTAATTGCCTTCTTGAAGAGTTATTCCATTCACACGTTTTCCTATTAACGTCTATTCTTACGGTATTGACATACTCAACATTTGTAAGAAAAAGGTTGTCGCCGTAAATGCTATTTTTCTTTGTTAAACTTGTCAAGTTTTTACGTTTGGTGCTTCTGTGTATTTCCCGGAAGAGCGTGTCACATTCTTCATCAGTGTCCACACCATCATCTCTATTGTAAATAGTATCTTGACCGACAGGCCTGCGCATGGATTCTGTAGACAACGGTGAAGTTGATAATAGTGGATCAATTGGATTGGAGTTTTCATCAGATCGGGCAGTTGCTATAGCTTGACTTGTACGACGTACGGGCGACACTTCTGTTCTTTCACTCCGATTTCTTCGAAAATTTTCCATTCTTTCATACTCGCAGGTGATTTGAAAGCTTTCTCCTGTGTGCACAAAATTATCCAAATGCTTTCCTTTGATACATTGCAACTCTGTGTCGTTCAACACGTCAATAAATGGCTCATCGCGTAAAATCTCAATATTGACAGCTTTTTTGGCAGGAAAAATGAAAATTTCGTACTTTCCTATGGCATTTTGTTTGCAGGATATCACTGTTTCAAATTCTGTTTTATCAAAAGCAAACATAAGCTGGCTGGGCGCATGCGTTTCACGGCTGTTCAATTTGATTAAAAATGGGTATTCTTCTGCATCAAGTATGTCTTGCAATGATCGCTTGACGGTAAGATGGGGAGAGCCGCATTTCATGAAATTTCCTTCTAAACAAAATGGAAGGCAATAGCGTTCTTGACAGTAGAAACAAGTCACAGCCAACTTCTCGTTCTTTCGAAACGAATTTCTGAAATTACGATCAGCCAGCTGCATGATTTGACCCACTTGAAAAGCATTTGTTTTGTAAGTAAACCTTTTTGTTACAACTATCCATTTCAAATCAAATCTTTTCCTTCCCAGCACCACATCTCCTACCGTCCGAAAAACGTTTCTTTCGTACACTGGAGCATAGGAAACCTGATTCTGGTACTCTAGAGGTACATAGACGCCTTCACCGTCATGTGTCGCGCAGGTCAACTTTTCGGTTTTAAAACAATTCTGCAGAGTTAATTTATATTTCCGTAGTCTAGGTACGTCGTTCGGAATGAGAGCATCTTTGAAGATCGATGTTTTTATAGTGATTGGGTATCGATATTCGCTTATACGTTGCGGAATAACATCGTTTGGTAACGCATATTCTTCTCTAGCTTCTGCCATTTTATAAAATCTTTTTTATAAAGTGTTATAGTAAAGGCTGTTTTGGTAACTCTTAGCTAGTACTTTCTCTTTCTTGGAATAACAAACTGAAAGTTGAGGTCAGAATGTTACGTTTCAAGCTTGTGACAACTTGCTAATTCATTGTTGATGTCTTTCATCAAATAAGCATCATATGAAACCATTAAAGCGGAAAAAAATAGACAAGAAGCTGCTATGGTTACGTTAAGGAGATGCAAAGCACATGATTAAAGAACTTGCGCCAGGACAGACGAATGAACAGATTATAATTAGTCGCACTTTTAATAGAAACTATTACTCAAATTACTGCTCTATTATAAACAATCTATATTGACATTATCGTATCATCGTATCAACATTCCTTCTTTAGTGTTGTTGTTTTTTTGTAAAACGAAAGAAGGACAAGGAATAATAATAAATTCTGGATTGTAAATAATATTGTTTCACAACTCCCAAACATTTCGGGGGAATACCCATCAAAGTGAACTGCTACTACAGAATTTTTTTCACCGGTAAGTGCTTGATATATTTTGTAAAAACTGTTCATTGAAATTTTTCTATTTTACGTTACCCTTTAATAAATGCGCACTGTTCGACCCTGATGGGCTAAGTTCTGAAAACCTAAATTTAAGTTTCCACCATTGTTGGGACAAAAGGGACACTTTAAATATCTGGCTAATTGGGACGCTCTGAAATGACAAATGCATAAGCATCAGGGCACTGAATCATACTGTTTGTTTCAATAATACCACGAGCCAAACGATACAGAGAAAACGAAACTTAATACCTTTTGTTCGCTTGTATGCTTGGGTAGGAACCAGTTCTATGACATTATTGGCATTACTCATGATTTATGAGTACCTTTGTTCTCATTTTCTGTCTGTTCCTCCTTTCTTCCTTTCTTTAAACCAAGCTTTATAACCAAATGCACGTCAAAACCAAAATATAACCTCATCAATTTCTCATCCTTCGCAAGAAAAGGCACAATAAATAAAGAAAACGTGATGAATATGGTGGTGACAATAATTTTTTTTATATTCTTGCTACCTTTTATCACTTCAAACCAAAACTTGTCTTAAAAAAATAAAAACTTTGTTTTTCATAGAAGTTGACAGAAAAGAACAGGAAAGTCGTGTTGGAATCAATACAATTTTGGTTTTTGTTCTAAATACTGTTTGTGGCTAATATTGATCCAAAACTTAAAACAACTAAGTTTTCGACAAAATTTGAAAAAGTAGCTAAATACTGAAAAATGTTATACTGTCTTTTATCGTTAATTGGTCCGAAAACGAAAATAGCTCCGTTTTAATAAAGAAAACACCAACAATGAGGCAAAAATTAACATTGCAACAGTTTTCATGTACTTGGCACCAAATTTAGCAGAATTAAAAGTTCATTGTTTCTGTTTACTCTATCAAAGAAATTGTTAAGCCTGCATCCCTTTTTTTTAACAAGAAGCCGCTCGGCATTCAAACTGGAAGATATCGGCTATTACATAAATTTTTTTTTTTTAAATGCAAGAAGAAACGGTTTTTTCAGAAACAATTTTTTTTTCACAGAGAGAAACCTAATCCTTCAAAGGTTTGTGCTTGCTTCTAAATTTTATTTACCATGTGCAGCTCTCCGAAAGGGTCTTTTTTCGAAACTGCCACGTGATTGTTAAATAATAATAAGAAACCCACAAGCTGATAGCATAATACGTGCTTCGAAATTATACGTAGTAGCTATTACGACCTTTAAAAGGTCGTGATCACACCTGCTGAACTAAAAAAATATAGCTAATACATAAAACACTTTTATGCCATATTCATCATATTTGTCTAAAAGCACCCCATAACAACTTTCAAGTCAAAAATCTTTTTTGTAATCAAACTATTCCATTTTTGGTTTTCACGAAATAGGGGACCTAGGGGACACTTTTTCTGTCTTTTATATAATATGCTAATCGCTTGACTAACGTTTAAGAAGAGATGTGTCGTAGAAAAGGCAATGACCAACTGTTATGTTGTATGTTTAGTAATGTGGTTCGCGAGTCTGTGTTTTGTTCTGTGTCACGTGTTAGTATATAAAGCTGTATCTTTGTATCTTTGTATTTAGAATTAGTTTATGTTGGGCATATATACGAAAGACATAATTTAGTATTCTTTGTGTGAAGCTCCATAATACCAACCATAAGGGTGCAAATACAGTTATCAGCTATATCTAGCGTACGACGCCGGATCCCAGCTAGTGGTAATTCTGTGCTGTTTATATGTGACATTTCTTTATTAAGCGATCACATTGGTGTGAGACAATCAATAGGACAATCAACAGGAACCTCAACTATGATACTTTGAGAGGGTAGCAGATACTATCCCCTGCCAAAGTCAACTTTGTATATACAAAGTTAACTTTGTATATGTAAGGCTAACTTTGTATATATAAGGTTAACTTTATCTTATGTAAAATAAAATAAAAACTACACAAGTTTCTCAAAACTTAAAGTTTCATGCCTTTTGCAATCATCAGTTGAGTTCTTAACCGTTAAAAATTACAATGCAATAATCCTAAAAAAGAAACTACAATGACTTCGTTCACGTCATCAATCTTGTGTGTCGTGTCGTAAGAGTATGTATTTGTTTACGTGTCTACATTTAGAAATTAACTCGTTCTTTTTGTTTAAAATATTATCGTCCTTATAAATAGCTATTTCCAGTTTCTCTGACAAACACAAATTACACTTCATCAATGCGCGGTTGTAGGGTGCACATTTCTTTATCACATTCCATTTCAGTTGTGGCGTATAATTGCTACGTTTTATCCTCCAAACTTCTTTTGACAATTCAGTGTCGTTTTCATATTTTTCATGCCTAATTGATTTTATGTGGTTAGCATAACGTTTCTTAAATGTAGACTCGGAAATACCGATATAAACTTTGTCACAATAAACCGGATCGTCACATGATACCGTGGCTTTATAAATAATGTTTTCCTGTACACATTTTCCGTACAACGGACAGCTTTCTTTTCTTATACAGTTGCAAGTTCTCTCTTTATCCTTACGCTTCTCAGTATTTAAAATCTTATGATTATGGCCGTTGATGACAGATTTCATATTTTTTGTACAACTGTAACTCATTTTAACCGTATTTTTATTGAAGAGTTTGTGATATTTGTGAATCACGGGAAAGTGCTTACTAATTAATTTTAGAAAGTAACTGCCAATATTTGTTTCTACATTCTTGCTAAACGGCGGGTTAAACCATATAATCTTTCTCTTTCGATTTTTTCTTCCCTTATTATCATCATTTGAGTTCTTATTTTTGTACTTTAGTTTCACAGTATAACCCGATTTTTTCAACGCCTCCTCGTATACCGGTGCCACCTCATTAAATATTTCTTCATTGCTGGAATGATCTGATGGACGTTTTTCGATAGTTTGGGGGATATCGTTGATGACACTTGGTGGGTGGTTTGATTCAATGTTTATGTATTGTATTACACTTTCTGGTTTGTGGTAAGGCTTATACTTGCCGTCGTTTAAATTTAGAGTAACATCAAGGTAATTAACGATTTTTTGGTTGCATTCAATTACAATATCCAAGTCCTGTTCTTGAAGTATTGACTTAAACTTCTTTTTTATTCTTTCTGCCTCTGGACCACTAATGTTTTTAAAAACGGCTAATCCATCATCCCGGTATAGACCAATATCGGATTTCTTGAAATGCTCGCCTAGTTTGTTAAGGATAAATGTCCCTACCAACTCAGGTTAACTTTATATAAAGGCTAACTTTGTATATGTAAGGTTAACTTTGTATATGTAAGGCTAACTTTGTATATA
This sequence comes from Hydractinia echinata, assembly GCA_030067915.1. Lineage (NCBI taxonomy): Eukaryota > Metazoa > Cnidaria > Hydrozoa > Anthoathecata > Hydractiniidae > Hydractinia > Hydractinia echinata. The sequence goes on along the minus strand of JASGCC010000009.1, from coordinate 738,134 downwards.
TAAGGTTAACTTTTTATATGTAAGGCTAACATTGTATATGTAAGGTTAAATTTCTTATAAATATAAGGTCAACTTTTTTTATATATATATATAGCTATAAGGTAACTGCGCAAGGTAACTGCGCGTGACCGGAAGTAAATAAAAACAACGTGTGATGTTAACATACTTGCGGAGCACAGCGGTGGAGAGTGAATAATGGAGCGAGATAAGTAAAATGGCGAACTTGAACGAAGATCAGCAGCGTGCCATTGCACCTTTGGTGCAGGAAATTCTCAGTCATCCATCGTTTACAGAATCCTTTTTCCACAATGAACGTCCAGAACCATCAGTCGAAAGTACTGCAGCTCGTTTCTCCTCACCTAATGAGGAGTTCAGTGCAATTTATAACAGGAGAAGGGGAAGAGGAAGAGGTGGTGCAAAGTGTGTTGTTGATGCTCAACCAAAAAGACCAATTTTGCAGAGGGGGAAATTTTACCGAAAGACCAAGAGCGATAGTAAAATGGCGCCAAAGAAAGCAAGGTATTCTACTTTTCGTACCAATGTTGTTCTGCTGCTTTCGAAAAGCGAAGAGAGTGTAGTGAGACACCATAGGGAGGCGTTACTGATGCAAAATGGATTTGTTCGTAGTGATGTGGAGATCAACAAATCTTGGAGTGAGCGGGAGGTCATGGAGCACTTCCAAGATATATTCAAGGACAAAATGCAGCACTGTCTTCCGTTATTATGAAAGTTGGGAAAAGTTTCTCAACTGTATAAACACTAATCAGATATATTGTGTTTGATATTTTGTTTCATTGAAACCTTTTACTTTCATTTGACACTGATTGGATGGAAATTTATCTTAAGAGTAATATTTTGTTCTGCATACCACGGACTCTTAAAGTCACGAGAAGTATATATACGACGATTTGTTTGTTTTTATGCTCAGTCGAATTCCTTCTAAATACAGCCCTCTAGCGATCTAAGTAAATTCTAAGTAACTTCAGAATCAAAAACGAGTATTTATTCCAAATTTATATGTATAATTTATAATTTTGTTCTACATATTACAATTACAACAAGCGACTTCTTGATATTGTCTTATTAAGTTTATGCTGTTAGTGTAAACATGTATCCCCTCGTTCATATCATCTAAAAGTTGAACTACTGTGTTTCGGAATACATTGGAATCAACCTCGTCCCCAGGGCCTAACAGGCCCTGGGGACGAGGTTGCACTGGAATGATTTTCGCATAGTAAGACCTTGTACATGGAATTTGTACATCGTTGTCAGAATCAACGTTCGGCAATGGAGCGTCATTGTCAATACCATAATTATTCCATGTCTGACTGTGACACATTCAGCCTTGGTCGTCTCCAACAACTCTCCATGTACTCACTGGGGCAAACTCAGTAGAGTTTTCTTCCAATATCCTGTCAAATTCTTGTTTTAAACGTACAATTTCTTGAATTATAATGTTAATTGGGCTGACAATTCCCACAGAATTGGGAGTTTCTACATCCACAACTCTCCAACAAAATACAGTTAAAAAGTTTAAGAAATCTTCCAATCGTCTGCACCAATATTCACAAACATTTATGTTGGTAGTAAACAGATGCCTCTTGCATGAGAGACCAGAGAAGGTAAATCTCTGAAAATTTTTTCAATGTTTACATTTACATCCGCCATTATTAAAGTGCCAAATTCTATTTTCCCGCTCTTTTTAATCACGGCGAGTCACGCGCAGTTACCTTGCGCAGTTACCTTGCGCAGTTACCTTATATATATAAAAAGTTGACCTTATATTTTTAAAAGATTGACCTTATATAAAAAGTTTGACCCTATGTATAAAAGTTTGACCTTATATAAAAAGGTTAACCTTATTTACAAGAAAGTTAACCTTAGATATACAAAGTTTACCTTATATATAAAAATGTTTACCTTATATATACAAATTTAACCTTATATATAAAAATGTTTACCTTATATATAAAAATGTTTACCTTATATATACAAAGTTAACCTTATATATACAAAGTTAACCTTATATATACAAAATTAACCTTATATATACAAAGTCAACCTTATATATACAAAGTTAACCTTATATATACAAAGTTAACCTTATATATAAAAATGTTTACCTTATATATACAAATTTAACCTTATATATAAAAATGTTTACCTTATATATACAAAGTTAACCTTATATATACAAAGTTAACCTTATATATACAAAGTTAACCTTATATATACAAAGTTAACCTTATATATACAAAGTTAACCTTATATATACAAAGTTAACCTTATATATACAAAGTCAACCTTATATATACAAAGTTAACCTTATATATACAAAGTTGACTTTTGTCCACTTTAGCAGGGCATAAGATGCTAACCTCCGCGAACATCCTTGGTAGAGGGTAGCAGTATTGGAGAATTTGTTTTCCGGCCAGCACTAATTAGTAATAACTAAAAAATATATTTTTTTAGTGGCGCATGCACCTTGCAGTAGTGTTTTGAAATTCAGTTGTTTAAAGGAGGCAGATATAGCTTTAAATAAGGTTAAGTATGCATGGTCCTGCATGGCTGGTGTAACGACAGTGTTTTCGTATGCATGCGCATGGAAAAATCGAAAAAAATCCTGGAACTATTTCTGTTGTTGTGATATTACTACTGAAACTCAAATATGAGTTGGTCAGTTTGATTTGAAAGAACTAGTAGCAAGTCCCTGTTGAATCAATTTCAAAGAAACTGAATACCTCTTTTGTTTTCTGCGCATTTAAGCATTATTGAAACAAATGTGTAAACTATTTATATCATTTCTGTATATTGTACGGAATTATATACCAGGTATTTTACAACAGTATGCACAATATTTTGTAGCTTGGAAACGAAACTAACCTTTGCAAAACATTAAAAATTAAATGTGTATAGCTTTTTTTTTTTACTAAACGAACAGGTGAAAGACGAAGTTTCTTCAAGTTGTGGTGGGTAAATTTTTTTTTATAGTTTTACATTAAACTTCGCTTTATATGTTTGCTTAACTTTTATTTTCATTTTATAAGGAAAGTGATGTTAGAGGGAAAGTGATTTTAAAAGAAGAGATGTTTATGAAAAATCTGTTTTAAAAAAGTTAAAAAAAGAAACTAAAGAGAAATTGGTAAAGAAATTGTCCCAAAGTAGTAAAATATTGTCAGCCCTTTTTAGGACTTCTTTTTTAACAAGCGAGAATGAAATTGTTCTTAATAAATGGGTTTTTAATTGTTAAAAAAATGCGAGACATAGTTAAATAAATGATAGGAAGGGGAATACTGAAATCCAATGTGTTTTTTCAAATTTCAGGAATTGGGATATAATAAGTGTTTGTTTATTCCAAACTTTCTCGGAATAAAAGTTTATCAATTTCTTATAAAAACAACAAAATATTTTTTTAGTCTCAATTAACCAAACTCTTAGGATTTTTTAACACTTCGTGTTTATTTTGTTGTAACTACATACGCATGTTTTCGTTTGCTTCGCCATATTGTGTATTAAACTCTTGAACCATGAGCCATTGCGGTAAATGTGGATTCATGAAGTAAGTAGTTATAATGATTGAGGTTGTAAATTAATCATAAGTTTCTCTGTAAATCATTGAGTCGAAAGTCATGAGTACTGAATATGATTATATAAATAATTTATTCAACCACGATGTTGATTTCGTTTTGTCTTTCAACAAAAATATCTTTGCTTGATTAACTACCAGGACTTTTTGTCCCTGATAGAACCGGGAAGGTGCTTAAAGGGCACCCCCCTTGTAATTTCTTCTTAAGAAAAGCTACAATACTAAAACTTTGTCAATTGTAAGTCCTACTTATGTTCTGTCAAATTCAAGAATAAAATGTTAAAAATCCATAATGGCGGCCATTGCTGCAGCCCTCATATATGCATAGTCAGAAAGAGACTTTAATTTGACACAAAAACGAGAGTACTTAAAATGAGCAAAATTGTCAAATTAAAACCGTTTTTCGCCTATTATATGTTGTGTTTCAAAGTATTAACATAATAAATAGGTACATGTGATGATAACACGAAGAAAGGAAAATATTGGCCATTCAGTTTTTTTATGTCACATGACCATTCATGACGAAATGATGACAGTGACCAATAAGTCAATATTTTTTTATTTTTTTTTATTTCAAAAGTTGAGAGACAAAAAGATATTAAAAGTCAAATAATTTCAGTACACAAGAGAAAAGACTTAAAAAATGGCAGATGATAATGTACAGGGGTGTGCCGAATGAGCACCTTCCCGGTAGGAATAGGGTTAACTCCGCTTTCTCTACTAAAAAAGCTTAGACGTAAACGACTGTTTCAAAAGCAAACTCTGGATACAAATCAACTAATAAGCACAAATTAATTTTTGAAGGCAGACCTTGAACTCAGTTCGACCAACAAACAAAGACCAGCGCGGCCATATATTACTCAGAAATAAATTATATTTGTCCAGGGATACGTTAAGGATAAGGTTTCCCGATAGTGACCATGTGGTCGAAAAACAATAAAATCGTCCACCTTATTCTTCCGACTTCCTGGTGTTTACTCAGAGTCTTTAATTTAACAAAATTGTTTATCCTTCAACGAAACAGCATGACGTCAAGGGAAAATACCTTGCTTAATTTAGATTTGTTCCATTTCTTGGAAGATAGAATGACGACACTTGAACTAAACGTAATTTGTATATTTTTATACGCTAAAATAATTCACATACTTCGTGATATTGGCGAGTCGGCAATTTTTAATCCATTTCTTCTCGCAAAACCAATCTCTTACCCAGGGCTCTTTCTACGCCTAAATGCGTGTGTAGGTAAAGCAAATTAATTTACGCCAAAACCTTCGTTTTTAGTTATTCCTATTAATGCTGGGCTTTTTGAATCACCAAATGTAATAGGGTAGTCTCCTTTGAAATTTGGAATAGACATGAGACCCATCATCAATAAATCGGAATAATTAAGATGGGAAAAATTACGCTGGGTCTAAAACGATTTTTCTGCAGTCGGAATAATGACCGCACATTTTGATTGGTTAATTTCTATTGTTCTTTGCTCACGTGGTCAATATCAGGAAATCCTTTGTTTTAAGCGCGTATGGCCTCAATCTCCAAAACAAATGTAATAAATTCTTGTATTATTTAAGAGGATAAGATGTGACTTCGTCGACCTTGTTCTAATTGGTTGATTGTAATTCGGGGTTTACTATGAGGTGGATTTCAATTTTAGGGATTTGCTCTGACATTTGTTTGCGTCTAAAAGTTTTTGTTTGACAGAAGCTGAATTTGATATCCTTAAAGAAATTTTAATTTTTTTTCGGATTACTTTTCGATAGACATACAGCACCGTTGTTGCCATTTCAACTTCCAAAATGGGATTTCGAAAACCTTATATTGAAAATTTGCCAAATCTAAAAGTGTTAAAAGTATTAAAACATGTTTGGGAGATAAAAAAAATTTCGAATTACATTCGTTAAACGTTTTACTTTTGTTGATCCTTTTAAATGACCACACTTGCTCAATAAATATAATAAAGTTATTGGTTTAGTTTGTCTGTGTGTGACAAACCATGTCTTTTGAAATAAATAAAAGTATCGACCAATCAGAGTGAGTTAGTTAAAGTACAAGGGTTTACCCTACGCTCTAAATTATATAATTTTATTTTTTATAAGAAACTACAATAGAGACAGACCCCCTGTTGTTATAACCTCTTGGTAAAACAATAATAAGTTTCGTAATCTTGTGATTCTATATAAACTTAAAGCTGAATTTACACGAGGCGTAAAAGTTTGGGAATTTAAACAAAACAAGAATCTAATTTAATCGAAAAAAGTCTTGTTGTTTATCACAAAGAAATAACACCTTAACAACTAGAGTTGTAAAATTAAGCTAACCAATCAAAACTTGCTGCGTGATCGAAAACTTTAAAATAATTAAAAACGTTTATTGGTGGTAAACAAGGCTCTGTACTTTCTTCTAACTTTACTTTTATTTTATTTCCACACCCACTGAGCACCCTTATTTTAGTTGAGTTTACCAATATAGTACAGTTAATTCCCGGTACCCTCAGCGGGAGGGGTCAAAAAATTGGTCGAGTTAGTAACAAATGTTCGAGTTATCCGAGGCTGGAGTAACGGGAGTGTTTTTTTATAACAAAGTATTACCGAATGATCAGGAGACCAAAGAAAATGGTTCGAGATAATACAAGTTCAAGTTATCCAGTGTTCAAGTTACCGGGAGCTAACTGTATTAGCATCGGAAAAAGGTCGTCGGAAAAAAATCACCAGCATTTACATTTTCGTCTTGTGAAGATCCGGCTTTACGATGGTTTTTCCCAGAAGTGTTTTCATCTAGCTACTAGGAATAAAACAAAAAATTTTTAAACTTATGATTTTATTTACACAGCGTTGATAAGTGGAATATATAGGGGGAAAAACTTGCAAACCGTTCTCGTGACAATGTACAATAACTATCCGTTGTTTTGTTGTAACGTGCTTATTGCTAGACAGAGAGTGATTAAAAACCACAAAGTAGTTTTATTTTCATATTGTGATTCCCTTTATGATCTCGTAAAAGTTGTTTAATTTCTTGAACGTCTTATCTTCGTATAAATTGTTCGTATTTTTTTAAAAAAAAGGCCAGCTTGTTTAAAAAACATTTACTTAAACAGATGTTGTTTAGATAAATAAAAAAAAATAAAAAAACCGACGAAGAAGGGTCGAAAGATTCATCAAATGAATGAGCAACAGTATAAAGGTATGAATAAATAATGTCAGTATTTTTCTACACGTTCGTGATATAAATGCTATGATAACTTGTATTGTATGTTTTCTTAAATGGGTTCTCTCAAGCATTGTTCTGTGGGGTTAAAAATATTAAATATTAATATTACATAGGCTAATGCGCATGCGTGAAAATAAATATATAAATTATATCTTACATAAAAGAACATGATTCACCCTTTATTTTATTAAAGATAATATGTAAGGTGGAAGTTCTCATCGTGCTGATGTCAGCAGTATGGATTTCTCGCTAAACAATGGTTATACTCTTGTGAACTGATAGCAAAAGTTAGAAATTAAAAAATGGCGGCATCAGTTTAACAAAACATGCCAAGGCAGTGAAAACAAATGGCGATGCATGAACGTACTCTGTTTGTGAAAAATATTCATGGTAAATAAAGTTTTTGTAAATAAAAGTTAGTAGCTATATGCACAGGGTACACATCATGTCTCTAGTTACTTTATGAAGTTACGCTATAACAGGGCGCCAAAATGTAGATATTTCTATTTTAAAGTTAAGACGATGTCTTTTAAAATATTGAATGCTTATTCACTGTCTAACATGGAAGTAGGCACCTCTCGTGTCTACAATTTTAAAAGGGGATCCTTGTGGTTTTGTTGTTGTGGGTAACGTGCATTGTGTGGTAAAGAATGCTTTGAACATTTCCCGGAAAAATAGCAACTGACTCATTTTATCATTATACTTTTTATGTGATCTGTATCACAAATATAACAAACTCATTTAGTTTATTTCTTGCCAATCTAATTGGAGTGAAATAGACCCAACCATGATGGGTCTATTTCACTCAAATACGGCCCTTTATTTTTGCTACAGTGTTGACGCCGTGAGAAAAATTACAAACACTAAGGCCAAAATATTTTTTTGGTTCCTCTAAATTTACGTGTGCATATCTGAAATATTGGTACACACTTAGGAAAACTAGCCGGTATATTTTTTGGAGATGTTTTTTATGCTCTCTAAAACGTAGCTAGTACCAGATTGTTAAAACTTTGAACAAAACAATGAACGGTGGCATAAGCTGACATTTTAATAGTGTAGACTTACCACTGTGTATAAAAGTGTTCTTGTTTAAAGAAATTGTTTACTTCGAAAATTAGTTAAAAGACACGGTATTCTCATTTAATTGCTTTAAATTAATCGCCCCACTTACTAGCTTTATAACTTCGTAGATACTAAAAGAAGGAACCAGCAGTAACCAGCAGTATTTCGAGGTAACCACCAGAAAACCACCAGTATTATGAAGTAACCACTAGCTGTATTTTAAGTTACTATCAGAGAACCAGCAGTTGTTATTAATTTACACCAGATAAGGTAGCAACGGCGGCCCAGGTGTTGTGATTTTTATACACAACACTTCATGACCTTAAAACTACCTAATATGATAAATAAAAGGGCACCTAGTTTCCAGGGCCTTTTTCTGATACTTTATGCTCTTGCTAACTAGCTACTTGTAAGTTGTTTTCACAAGGTCCAATAAAATGCATTCCGCGAAGATTAATTTTCGCGAATATGAATAAAATTCGCGGAATTCGCGATAGTTAATCAACTTACCTTTTTTATTTATTTTGCCTAAAGACAATAATGGAAACAAAAAATTAAATAAAACGAAAATAGTGTTTTCAGGATTAAAGTTCTTTCTTTGAAATAAAATGTAACACGTTTTAAGAAAAAAATGTTGACTTAAACAAAAATAAAATATGTTTTGAGTATCATAAAGTAACGAAATTAGAACTATTTGCACACACTACATGTTTCAAAATAAGTAGATTTGTCGTAAATTGCAGATGACAATTGCAGGCTCAAGGCGCATAAGAAACTTTCACTACTAAAATCATGAAATAATTAAGAAACCTACACTGTTCGGCCTTTTGCTTGATTTTTTATAAAAAACGTGTGGACAAAACAAATAGAAATTTGCACACCAAGTGAGTAACACAACCCTTACCCCATGTATTAATTTATTCAATTCATTCGAACTTTACTGTGTCTACAAGAAGAAAGAAATGTCTCCTTTTGGACTCTCCTACGTATAGCGTTTTTCATTATATTTAGTTAACAATACACAAGTTGCAAAATGAAAATCCTTCGGTCAAATACATAATCTGATTAAGCGGAATAATGTTTTAGGAAGCGTTGAAGGAAGTGTGTAATCGCTGCGAAAAATAAACTAAAATTTGATACGGATTCCTGAACAGTGGATACAATGGCAGTAGAAGCATCTCTCACGCTCGATGACTTCAAACTGTTACAGTTTATTGTTTCTTAATTTATTCAATTCATTCGAACTTTAACTTTGTCTACCAGAAGAAAAAAATGTCTCGTTTCGGACTCGTATACCGTTTTTCATTATGTTTGGTTTACAATTCAGATATTAGTTCGTTATTTGGAATATTAATTTTGTTTTTGGTAATTCTCGCCTGTGGTTTTAAAATAGAGAGCTTAAGCACGGACGACGGCGATTGAAACTACGGCGTCTGAAAATTTCAGAAGTCTAGTACGATGTAGTCCCCTCATTTAAAAAACTGTAAAGGGATCCTAACATGCCACAACAATATTTCTTAAAACTTTTAAAAATATTATAACATAAAATAAAATCCGCATCTTGTTGTCAAAACATACTCACAACACCATAAAAACAGTTTGTAACCTTTCGCCATGAGACTCTCGTTTAGCAATGGCCGCTTGCATGTTTATGTCTAGGTACAGCTCTTTTTCGCATGTTACGTAATGTGATGTCCTCTCCAACTTTGCCGATAATACAAAAATATATTTGAAAAAAACCCACGATAAAACATTTTTCTGTATAGTCATAATTACTTCATATATGTATTATCGTGATGGCAGCTGGAATAAAACCTTACCAATTTGAACCAAAAAGAACAGACGAAGACGATGATTCAAATGAATCGTATTCGGATAATTATAATATAGAAAATGGAAACGAATCGGTGGAAGAAGAAGAAATGAGGGGAAGGTTGGCGAGATTAAGTCGAGCGGAACGGGAGGACGAAACGTCGTGGTGCAAATGCAACAAATGCAAAAAAAATGGTTGTCAATAAGGAGTGTTTGTGTTGTCAAGAGATCGATAAAATAAAACCGCTTCTAAACTCTGGTTGGGTTATTATCTCGTTCTTTTTTTCGTTAATACTACCCTTTTATATATGAATAGTTGAGTATAGGTTAAATGAGCATGATGCAGCTACCTTATGCTTTAAAAGTCTATTTTAGACGTGCAATGCATAACGGATCTTGAGGATTTTCCACTGGTATATCTACAAAAAGCATGTTGTGGGCAGCACTCGTTAGCCTTAACGATCGAGAAGGTGCCCATATTCCCAGGTTAATAGATATTGGCCCCGAATATGTAAGTTGTGCATACTAGATTTGGTGCCATGTATGCCAATGTTAATATCTATGTATCCATGTACTTATTATTCTGGTTTAGAACTTTCAGATATGCCGCCTATAGGCAGTTCACTTGGTTTTTATATGCAAAACTTGGTAGAGGTGTCAGACGAGTTATCCCATCATGCGTGGTTACAGCTGTTAGACAAAAGTTTCCTGAGTCTGATGGCAGTTATAGTATCTTCAAAGGGGCAGATAATGAAGCCGATGTTATAACTTCAGAAATTGATGAAGCGTGGCAGTGGAACTATTATTCCTAATATTCGTACTAATTTTCGCGCAGCAACAAAAAAAAACTATTTTGAGGGTAATAATACGAAGAAGGTATTTTTTAAATAGCATAAGAACAATAATGAACTATGTATTATAACAAAAAAAGGGAAATAAAAAATATCCATGATTCTACAATTTTTTTATCCGGCCCTTAAAGGAAACTTGAAACTTTAAGGGCACAGTGTTGTTAAAAGGTCTGTAGCTACTTTTCTCTTCTTTCTAACAATTCAGTTTTAGTTGCCCGAGATGCTTGTTGAAGAGACATGAATGCGCGTTTTGTGGAAAAATATATTTCTTTCCCGACATGGCTCGCCCAACGGATTCATGGATCATCCTTTTTTAAAAAGAATACTCTTTTTCTCCAAATTCTTTCTGGCAACATCTTTTTGTGTTGCCTTGCGAAAAGCAACCTTATTTCTTAAAATATCGTCAGCCGTTGTTGCTTGAGATCGATCAGCGTTATAATTACACATCCTGATTCCGGTTGAGATGTCCATTTAAATCGACAACAACAATTTTTAGCACATACAAGTTGAATTCGAAATTGACTACTCTGGTTCTCAAAAGTACAGGTTTCATCAGGTAAAACATCGGAACCACAACGAGGGCAATGTTGTGACAACTTTCTTAACTGTTTCTCGCATACAGCAATACTCTATCCTCCTGATCCATATCGTGAGATTCATCTTCTGTATCCTCATCATCACTACGTCTACCCATTCCACTGGATCAAAAGAAGGATCGTTTACCTCATCGTCGACGAACGTTTCAGTACTCATGTTCAAAAATGAATGATCCGAACCACAGTTAAAGTTATCCACCTTACTTTTCACCATTATACCATCACTAACAGTGTCAGTACTTGCAACGTCATTATTTACACTATTATTTTCAATTTCACTATTTACAATTCGATTATTTACATGGTTGCTATTTACATCATCAACTAATTCCAAACAACTTATACCACTACTATTTCCACTCACCAAGATCGGTTTTAGAGGAGAGGTATCGCCAATTATTTTCGCCCTGAATGTCTTCAAGTTTTGCGAAGTTCTGACTTTTGACTTGGTTAAAATTTCCGAATTTAAAGACTTCCGAGACAGAGTAGAGTTTAAAATCGGAGCAGCAATCGATCTAATCGGTGACAACAAATCTATTTGATTGACGGATTGACAGCCTGCACATTTTGTTGTACGTTTCCGAATGCTGCGTTGCAGAGTCAATGTGCTTGTTTTAGTATAGGGTCTCCAACAATTATTGGTTTTAGTTGAAACATCTATCATTGTGGGAACAACATTTACGCCTTTGTCGACATCTGTACAATCGCTAATTTCCGTTAACTGATATTCTAATTGGTCATCCGGAATGATCATACGATTCAGTTCCCTGAGTAGCTAAACAAGAAATATTGAGAGTAGCTATTCGCCAACGCTAATTATCAATTTGCTAAACCTGTGCCTGTTCACGCCGTGCTTCCCTTTCAATGGATGTTTGCGCTGTTTTGATGGCTCACGGTGACTAAACACAGTGGGTATAGCGTCTTGTTTAAGACGTTTTTTAACTTTCTTCTTGTCAAATTCGTGTCCACAATACTGCAATTTAAGTGAAAGTGAAGCTTCAAAACAGTTTTCTCCAAAGTGATTAGAGCAGAGGAACATTTGGTGTTCTTTCGGTAAATCAGTGCGTCCAATCGCATGCACCCATTTCTTCTTCAAGTCTAGGTTTTTCGGAAGGCGATGATACGAGACGCAGTAATTGTTCCTACGCTGATAATGACAATTAACAGCTGCACAATGAACCATGATGTGTACAAGTTTTGAAAGATTCTTAACTGCAATGAAGATATTTAAAAACAAACTTTTTTAAGAGTATAGGTAATCTTCGAGTCGGTGAGTTAGTGAGTTCGCGAGTCGCGAGTCGCGAGTTGGTGAGTTGGTGAGTTCAAAAAAAGTACGTCTGCCGTTTTTCATGTGGTTATTTTTCCGGAAAAAATATGTTAGCACGTTAAGACGTTTTAGCAAAATGTTACAACCAAGCTGATCTTCGGAAGATTCGGCATCAAACAACTTTTTGAGGTGCGATAATTTCGAATGGGATGATCTGCATAATTTAGGGAGAAAAAAACATCAAAATCTTAGAATTGCTAAAATTCATGGGACTGGAATATTTTTAGTATTTATTAGTTGCGAAGATTTTTTGCTCAAATATATGCTACAAAGTTTAAAAGAAAAAACATTAAAGAAAAAAAAAAGCTTCCTCTTCTTCATGTAGTTTGATCCTTTTTTTCTCTGAACAGGTGGATTTTTTTCTGAACTAATAACAACAACGTCCTCCTCGCTATCTGAGAGATAGAAGTACCTAAAATTGTTGTATAATGATTTAATTTGATGCTTGTTTAAGAAACTACGGAATTGTAGGAGGCGATTTTTCTAAACCGAAAGATACTTCGTATGATTCATTTTATTGAAACGCGAAAAATAGGAAATATGTTTGGTGTATCAGTTAAGGATACGTCAAACCCTTTTTACCCATGTTGAGAATAATGCGTATATTTCCTAAACTATAAAATTTAACTTTATAAAAGTATATATATTCTGAAAGCCTATTAAATTTCCTATCTAGCCATGCTATTCTTATTATTCGTCGAAAAAATGGAAAGGCGTAAAAAATTATCGAACACGTTTTCAAAGTCTCTGATACTTGAGGGTAGAAGGTACAAGCATTTTACTTTTATATTGTAAAAGTTATATCATTAAACTCAGCTCCCCATGGGCATGAAAAAGGTGCCTGCGTTTTTTTTCTAAAAACATATTTTTAGTTGGCATATGAGAAAAGTGAGACCCGATACCCTATGTGATACCCGATACCCGATACCCAAGACCCAATACCCTGATACCGATACCCGAGACCCGATACCCTGATATTTTTTTATTATTATTATTATTATTTTTTTAATATGAACGATGATAAAAACACATTTTGATATGTATATTTCTTCGTTATATGGAAATATTTGTTGCACGTAATATGCGAATATGTTGCAACAATGTTTTTATATCGCCAGAAACTACAATGAAACTAGCATAAAAAAAATTATTTTGTCTGCTCAAACATGAATGATTGAAGTGATAGTAGACTTTTTAAATTCATTAGAGTATGTTTGTTTTTTCGTTGTAGAGTCGACATAACCACGATTAAATTTTGTATATTGTCCAAAATTTTCTCCACAACCATAGCAAGTTGATACACTCTTGTGGGCGTAGTTGGGAAGGAACAAGACATAATCATTATCTGTTGGCACAGGTGGTGCTGGTTTATTAACTGTTGTTTAAGGTGGAATAGGTTGCGTTGATGGTAGTATTGAAGATGCTTGTATGCAGATAATATATTGGTTGCGTTGAATATGAAGTATGTGTCTGTGAAGTCGTTGAAACAATAGTAGGCTGCGATAACGGTAGTGTAGATAGTTTTTGATATTAGGTCTCTTTTTTTCACATTGCTTCAAAAAAAGTTCGACCATTCAACTTTGCATGCAATGCAGACAGTATGCGCACATATTTCGAAACTTTTAAACCGAAAGCAAATTTCACAACAAGTTAAAATGTTTTTTTTTTGTTCATTCCAACACTGTGAATGGTTGTTTTTTGTTTTTATCATTTTTCACATAATATGTATCGCCAAATACTTTGATGAACGTACGTCTTGCTTCAAATAAACCAACATATCATCTCTGATATGTTAGGTTGAAAAAACAATAAAATAATGAGAAAAAATTAGAATTTTTATTAAAATAAAACATCGCCGAAAAAAATTAATAAATAAAAAAAATCAGGGTATCGGGTCTCGGGTATCGGTATCAGGGTATTGGGTCTCGGGTATCGGGTCTCGGGTATCACATAGGGTATCGGGTCTCACTTTTCTCATATGCCTTTTTAGTTTTATTACGAAAAATTGATTTTGGTACTCCTTCGTTCATAAAAATAAACTTTATCACATGGTAACCTCTGAATGGTACATTTTTTTCAAAAACACAAACACCTTTGGAGAGCTGAATATCTTGATAATAATTATGTGCTAATTTTGTCTCGATATATTGAAGTCCCTGTACCTTCTACCCTAAAATGTAGAGCAACATCGAGAAAAATATGTTTACGAGATAAACAACCTTGAACATCCTCACGCTTCAGTAATTCGAAACAAAGAAAATAATTTCTTCGGGTTTGTATGATACAGAATTATGCTGATGCGTCATGATTCTAGAGCATGTGACTATTTTTTTTAATAAATTATTTATATATTGAAAGAGAAATAACGTAAACTCACTTGCTAAGCATAACAAAAAATAGAGTACACAAGCAACCTCGTTCCCAGCGCCTTTTGTTTGGGAAAGGAATAAATTGATAGGAAAGACTGTATTCCAGGAAAATAAAGTATAAAATAATGTGGAAAAATAGTTTTTCTTGCAGCTAATTATTGTAAAATTTTGCAGATCCATACTGCACTCCTTCTATGTGTCTAAAACTGTCAGCCAGTCTATTCTTTGCATTTCTGCGTTTTTTCCTTTTTTCTTTTGTTGTTTGTAATGTTTTGTAGTCAGAACCTGCTATACGTGCATCGTCAATTTTTCGGAAATTATTTTTACAACTCGCTCAGATCTAACCCAACAATATCGAATATATTAGAAAAAGTCCAGTCCTACACTAGGACTTAGAGTATCAAATTGTTCTTACTGCCATTGTTGTTCCTGGTTATAATACGAACCGAGGTCGCTGGTAGCGAGGATTTTTTTCCGTTGAATTGAAAAACGTTCTGCCTTTTTTTGCAACCTTTTCAATTTTCTTTTTTTGAACGAAGATCCACCCGCACTAGCATTATGATAAATGTAAATATAAATAAAGAAAATAATAACCAAAAAATATTTTTTAATTGTTTCAACTTGTGTTCTCAATGATATGTAGTTCGTAGGTTTTTATTCATATCTACCTCAATTAATGAGCATATAATCATTTTGATGTGTTCAAATGATCAACTTAAAAAAATACCGTCATATCTTCAGCATATTAGAAAAAAACATGCTCATGTGTGCAAGATTTAAATTCTTTTCAATTTTTAAACAAAGAAGGTTTGAAAAAAAATGTTTGTTAATTTATCCTTTCCTAATTTCCTCGTTTTTGCATTATAAATTTATACATTTTTTTTCAAATAAATATTCTATGAACCATTTGCTTCCCGAAGGCATAAAAATATTTTTTTTGAGAAAAAATCAAAAAAAGGGTTTGACTTATCCTTTTAAATCAATGATATCCATTACGATTGTGAACAAATAGTAAAAAAGTGTTTCGAAATGAAAGAATTCGCGTGTCTTCTTTTAAGGCTGCAGAAGTAAAGGACAAATTTGCGCAGTGCTTCAGATATCGTGCTTGTATGATAATTTCGTCTTTAGTTTCTTCTTCCCAAAGGAAAGCGCACTGACTGAAAAAGGACCTGAGCCAAAGTTGGTAATTATTATATTAGATCCAGTCTTCTCATAATAATAGAAGTCTATTAGTCCCCCCACCCTTGAAAATTGTCCATATTGAAGAAAATCCTCACTATGTTTAAATTCAAGGGGTAAAAGATGATCCCTGATACGTTTCTTCTTATTCGAAACCATGAAGAGGAAGAGAAGAGATAAAAGAACGCCGTATTCGATTGAAGAAAACACAGTATTAATAATTAATTTTTAATGAGAGGAAAAAAAAAACAGAAGAATTTATATATTTTTTAAGGGGGATTTTCACGAAGCGAATTGAACGGCGAATTCGACGGCGAATTCGATGGCGAATTCGCTTTTTAATTTTCACGACAAAATAAATTAGGCGCCAAATTCATTGTTTACGTTAGTTAACCGCGTTCTGATTGGTCAAAAACTAGCAGCGAAACCTTTAGCCGCGAAAAAGTAGGAACTGTTTCTACTTTTCAGTGAAGAGAATATTTCGATGCAAAATCAAAACAAACAAAACTGCGCATGCTCAGATACAATTCGCCGTCGAATTCGCCGTTCAATTCGCTTCGTGAAAATCCCCTTTTACAACTCTTCGCGAATTTTTCACAACATTTCTGAACTCGTCGCTTTGACATAATTGTCACTGAACACCTTTCGCTGATCACGTCTGAAAATATAATGTGATGATGATATAATTACCTCTTAAAAATTAAAACTCTACTGTGGAGAGCGACAAGGAGATCATATGCATATTTTTCCGGATGTCGGCATTCGGAAAATTTTGCAACTCACTAACTCACCGACTCACGCCTCGCCAACTCACCAACTTACGACTAGAACATTTACCAAACTCCTTTTTTAATTAACACGTGCCTTCTCCAGACATTTGATAGACAAAGGCCAAGATATAGTTTTTTTGTGTGCGCATGTGTTACTGGTACAATATTGCTATCGAATGTGAGGAAGACGCAAAGTTCAATTTTTATTATAATTTTCTCGTCTGATGCGCTCACAATATTTTTCTCTGTAAAAGTGCGCGACACCACCTTACGTCACAGCATTTGTCGAAGCAAAGTAATCTGGCACCGAGAATATAACGCGGTCGAGTTTATTCTGCAAATGGTGACTGTGAGTGCAGCATGTTTTGAAGAATAACAAACACATCCGTAAACTACATATAGTAAGAGCATGTTTTTTGAAAGTTTCTCATTCTTTCTTATTGCTTTAGATTTATTTATATTTTTATGTTAGGATCCCTTTAACCCTATTTGGTATGGGCTTTTTTGACCCTTGTAAGTATGGGGGGGGGCATAAAGTGCCCGCGGGCTGTAACTTTTGTTCAGTTTGGTTTTAAGTGACAAAACTTGGCACAAAGAAGCATCAATATGTTGTGACTTATTTAGTGACAAAATATTTAGGTTGACATGTCATCACAGGAAGTGATGACGTCATAATGAGACAATGGTTGAAGAAAATATGTCTTTCTTGGAAAATCTCGTTTTTTTATCTTTTTTAAAACTATTTACAGTACTAGTCATTAAAAAAGTAATATAAGAATGTAAGATATTATAAGGAACATTAACAGGTGGTATAAAGACAAAGGATTTCTCTTAGGAGAAAATGGAAATCGATCAGAATTCATATCTTCAAGAATTTTTTTTGAAAAATCTATATTTGAGAACCTTAGTGTTAGTAGCTGTCATGGAATAAAACTTGGTATATCTATTAGCACTTACGTCAGTAGCTACTCAATAAAGACAATTTGGATTGACATGGGACAAAATGACCTATGACGTTATCATATGACTAGAAATAGAGAAATAGGAAATTACAAACATTCTGGTCTGTAAATTACCAATATTCCGGTCTGCAAATTACACAGTATGCATGTCAATATTGTATGATGACTTTTTGTCACTATCACATACATAATCCCATATTCATACAACTGGATAGTTTAGAAAGCATTTATTTTTAGCACTACAATAAAAAAGTTGATATGACCACCTGTCAAAAGGTCAAAGTGACATTGACAGGACAATTTTTGGAAATATTTTTTTTAATTTTCCGTAAGTCCAATAAAAGTTAGGAAAAGTCACAAAATTTCAGGTAAATTCATCCAGTATTTAAAAAGTTATTAGACTTTGAAAATGCCGCGGGCACTTTATGCCCCCCCCCCATACCAAATAGGGTTAAGCAAAAAAATTTGAGACCGCCAAAATTTAATGTAAACAAACGCGATGCCGTATTTCGGGGAAGTCAGAGAAGGGCTTCTTTTAGCAAATTCAACAGGAGTCATAGATGACGAAGAATTTTTGTTGTTATATGACATGAACAGGTCAACTAATCCCGATTTTCTTTATTGGAATTACGATGATTTTGATTTAGATCTTTTATCCGACGATGAATGTAGAGCCAATTTTTGATTTTTGAAAAACGATGTGTACTGTTTAGCTGAAGCTTTGCATATACCTGAAGAAATTGTATGTTGTAACAGAACTATACTGAGTGGAATAGAATCACTGTGTATCTTCTTTAAGCGTTTTGCTTATCCTTGCCGGTACGGAGACATGATTTGAATATTTGGACGATCTGTACCAGTGGTGGACACATGCTGGGGTTTTATTGACGGTACTGTGCGCCCAATTTGCAGGCCTCAAGAGCACCAACGAATCTTGTATAATGGACATAAAAAGATACATAGTATAAAATTCCAATCTGTTGTTATACCAAACGGTGATTGCAAACTTATGGGGTCCTATGGAAGGAAGAAGACACGATTGTGCTCTGCTAGCAGCTTCTAGTTTACTTAATGAACTAAGCTTACATTCTGTCAGTAGAAATCGCTCACCTCTCTGCATATATACATGATTGTTATCTTTTATAGTATAGTTTTTTATGACGAAGGCTTTAAATTATTAGTTCATTTCCTGTAGTATTTTGCTAGAACCAAAAATACAGAAAATATTTCAAACGTTTTGTGGCGTTTTTTCCTAAATTATACACCTCAGCATATTTTCCACACTTGCTTCTGGTAACTAGGTCAAAATTAATTAAAGTTAGTCCCAGTTAATTGTTTTTCCAATATTGCATGTATATGTGGTACAGAAAAACAACAACAAATGTTTTGCAGAACCTTGACAAAAAGCAGTGTTGAGACGAAACCCGTTTTATACCGGCATAACCCGTTTTATCCCGTTTTTTCTCTCGAGTTGTCGTTTTTTCTCACGTGTTGTTGGGCGTTGCGCCTGCTGTTGCCTTCAATAACAATATAAATTATTTACTTTAATTATTCAGGAGTATAAT
The DNA here is from genome assembly GCA_030067915.1 of Hydractinia echinata. Classification (NCBI taxonomy): domain Eukaryota; kingdom Metazoa; phylum Cnidaria; class Hydrozoa; order Anthoathecata; family Hydractiniidae; genus Hydractinia; species Hydractinia echinata. Next base: position 718,848 of record JASGCC010000009.1, on the reverse strand, counting down.
CATTGTCGACGCCCCATGTCGACTATATTTCAACGTGAATTTTACGTACAAACTTATTTTCTTCAAGTTAAAAATTTAACATTAATCCACGTTAACCCATAGTGTGAACCAAGCTTTGCTCGAAATAATCTATTTCATATAGTTAACAAAAGGCCTCTTCCCAACTTCCAAGAATAGTGTGCACCTGTCTATATTTGTCTGGTCGTTTTCTTTGTTATAATAAGTTTTTACGGCTGAATAATTTTGTACTGAAGAAGATTGTACAACAAAAACGTTAGTGTGAATTCGTCTTACAGAAAATAGTAGGAATCAAGAAGTGTTAATAAACTTTTCTGTACATGAATGGTTAAAAAATGGGTGTGGTTTTTTATATTCAGTGTTATGTTTTGCAACGAATGACAGACAGATATCGTTGGTAAAATATCTTTTTTAGAGAAACGATGTATATACATAAATCTCTTCTTTCGCTACAACTATGATGGGGAAAACTGGAAGAAAACTGTCATGAATTGAAACGGCTTGGAAATACACCTAACTTGCTTTTCGGTTTCAAGCATTCGTGCTGTTTGTGAGATTGAGGCTTTTGTAATAGCTATGGGCTTCTCTTGTGTAACAAAAGTGTACAGCGAATCAAAACACAATATCACAACTCACAATCAAATCTCTAGTTTCCAACGAAAAAAATATTAAATGAAAAAAGCTACGTATGTTTAAGCCCCAAAAATTGAACGAAACTTTTTTTAGTGAGTTTATTTTAAAAAGAAAAAAATTCAGGAAGAAAATGTGTTTGCTGTATTTAGAAATGAATGAAATCTTTTCCTATCTTGAAACAATGCATGAACGTTTACAAAGGAGTTTTTTCACCTGTTGCATATTTTGGAAGATACAAACAATTGAATAGTTTTAAAAACATTAATAAAAATAAAATTAGATTTCTACCATGTTCGAAATTGTTTTTATTCTGTTCTTATATTTTCAGCATTATTTAATTTATTTACTTTATATACTTGTCCTTGACCTTTTGTTTTGCTTAAGTCTGAAATGTTCACATGTTTTCTGTATAAAAGAGATTAAATCAACAAGTTTATTTTAAGCATATTGTTGTTCTTATTTTTTTAGCCATTTGAAGCCTTTGTTTTCTATAAAATTATTAATATATGAAATGATATAGTACTATATATAGTTTCCCTCTTTGTTTCTTGTTTTCTTGTGCCAGCTTAAAAAATATTATAATTTTTTTTTATTTTGGTAAAATATGATGCCTTTGTTATGTTTACTTTGTCTCTTTTGCTATTAACTTTTAAACTATATATTAAATGTATTATTACAATTTAAAGGATTAGTTACCAAACCATGGCAATATATTAACTGTCTGTTTATGTACCCGTTGCCATGCGTCCTGCGACTTAATATAATAGGAGTACTTTTTTCACATGAACAAGGCACGGCTGGTATGTATACCATCGTGCGTAGTTCTTTAGATTAATTCTTATAAATTTAAACCTTTGGAATTAATCAAATTGCCATTTTTCGATGCTAATTAGATTGAATTAGATTAACAACATGTCAACTGTTAAAGTGAATTTGACTATATGAATTCTTATAAATTTTGACCATAGTGAAGCCTAAGGGGATGGTAATTTTGAGCCTTGTCACTAATTGATTGTGCTATAAAAATTTAGAAAATGAATTTTAAGAAATCACAGCACTCTTATATCAGTGAGTTTAAAGTTATCCTTTAGTTTCGGTAATGAGGCATAATTTCTGTTTTGGTGCAGCAAGCTTTGTTATATCGTTGAGTCAAAATACTTAGATATGATCAGGGGAATGTGATCACTGGCTTGACCAGGGCCGTCAATTGCCAAGTAAAAAAGAGGCGACTGAGTGGTGCAGGAAACTATGGATCTTGGGAGGGGGGGAGGGGGGATTTGGGATTTGTCTAGGACGCAAATCAGTTTATTGGGATGAGGTTTTGCATGGGGTATATAGTATGGTATAGGGAACTGTGACTATTGTCTCTTTTTTTCTAGATTGATGTAGCTACACATGGCTGTGTTTAAACGAAGGTAATAATAATGATAATAATAATAAGTCGAACTTTTTTTCTCTCCTCTTAAAGTATTTTCTCTCTTTATTTCGAAAACTGCGTCATGTGTAAGGGGTGTTGAGAGAATCGAATATCATTCCAGTAGAACGTGGGTAATCTAAAAAAATAGAGAATCGGACGTTACATTTTACTCGTTCAAATGCCCATCATTGTAGCCATCACTATTGTTGAATTTAGATTATCCCATTTCCTGTTGACCATAAATCTTAATAGACCTATTTCCATATCCATTTGGTTCCGCGAAATATGCATACTCGTGATAATATATGGGATGATAGCATGTATAATTGGGCCGTTCTAATGCTTTTTTTATTATTCTTGGTGTTAAATGAGCTAGCTTTGAATATGATATAAGTAGCTATAGCTAGCTAGATGGCTGGTTGATTTGTTCTAAACAAACGTGAAATTTCAAGCTGTTTACCAAAATTGGTGATGTTGCTGGTATATATCCTGTGTCTCCAGTTATTGAGTGTACCTTATTTTTTAAACAACATCTGTGAAAATAACATTAGCCAGGCTTACTGACTGTGGTTTTAAAATAGTAGTTGAGTTGACCTTGCCTTAAATTGTTAAATTTTTTTTAAGTGAGGGTAGTTTTGGAAGTATTTATAACTCACATTTTACACATTTGTGATTTTAGAGTTAGGATACTAATTTGACTTGGTGGGAAAAGTTGGACTCTAAACCTTTCTTGGAATGTTCTTGCTTATTTGTGTTAAATTTTAAGCCTCTATCATAGATAGAATTTGGCTAAAAAAATTATCTAAAATTTCAAACTATAAGGTTGACTAAAAGGATGATATCCTAGTTCTCAAATTTTGTATTCAGAGAGTTGCCATCTCAGTATTTTTTCAGGCAAATGAAATTGTCCAGTGATCTGTCAGAAACAAATATTTCCTTGAGAGGATCACTTCACAAAATAATTAAAAAATTGTTGCTTAAAAAAACACAAAACATTTACTGACATACTGTCTAGAATTAAAGAAATTTCTTTAAAATTTTGTCCACAAAATGCTTGTCATGTCGAACTTTAATAAGTGAAAACAATTAACTTTAATAAGTGAAAACAATGTGAAATTTTTTTGTGACGTCAAAAACAAAATATTTGGTTATGTATTTTCACTTTGGAAATATTTCATTGAGATTATTTTCTGTAAATAAACAATTGGAATAATTCTGCAAGATTAATTTTCAAGATTTCAAAAAAGCAAGAAAACAAAATACATAAGGACCTGGTTTTTAAGAACATAGACTGAGATTTTGATAAATATTAAGCACGTTTACAGCTGAAATCCAGAAATTCTTATATATTATTTTATTTTCATTTTTTTTCCCTAAAAACCTAAAAAAATGAGGTGCCATTTTTATCAATTCATATTACTTACAAACTGTAAGTATTAAGGTTAACTATCACAATGCTTGATACAAATGTACGATTATTGACAGTCAGTAAGAGAGGGAGTAGTGACAGAGGAAGTGCGACAATTACATGATCACAACAGCCAGTACCGAAAATATTAATTTTAAATATCAGTTTACGCAACAACTGTTGAAAAATGATTCGTTGGTAACTCATGCAGCTAAGCTATAGCTACAACCCTGGAAAAATAATTGTGAAAATGCTATAAGAAAATCCAGTCTTTGAAATCTCTTTACTGTGCCATCCCCTTTCTCCTGAAGTCAATGTTATTTTTCTTTAGGTTTCTGGAATACTTCTGTTAGCATCAGTCAAGCATATTCAATATTGATTTTTGGGAAATGGGGAGCTCAAAATGATATTTACAATACGTTTTTCCAGGGTTTTAGCTTAGCTGCTGGCTAGTTTTTGGCTTAGCTATACTATACAAGCTAATTTTAATTTTTCTAACTGATCAGAATATGAAGTGCCACTGAGCGTTAGTAAACTGTATATCGAGTTTTAGTTCTAAATTTACTTGGAAACAGTAAATAAAAATGTATTCACATCATTCTAAAAACGGGGCTAGGCTTAACGTGGCTCTAGGAGGTTTAAGAGGTTTAGCTAGCTAGCTAGCTACCTAACATATACCAAAAGATACACCCTTAAAATCTGCAATATTTTAATTTTTTTTTGTCACACTACCACTACCAAAACCCTCTTTATAACTGTGTTAACTATGATTATGTGAAACTGCCAGTTAAAAGCTGTAAAACTCAACATTTTGTTGATACATTCTTCAAACTTGCATGTAAACAACCAGCATCCCCAAATTTGCTCATAACAAATCTCGTTTTCATGTTATTCTGCATTTTGAGTATGTATATTTCGCGGAACCAAATGGATATGGAAATAGGTCTATTGAGTGCATAAATAGTAATCGGAAACGATAAACATAATCAAAAAATTTGCAAAAGGTAATACTCTGTATAATTCGAACAAATTTGTTTGTCACGCCGACATTCGAATTCGCGCGGGTGTACTTATTTGCGATTTAAGCCATTTATTACAAAACTTACGAAAAGAAGTACATGTAAAATTATTTTGATTAAATACTCGCTCCTTTTAGCAAATGAAACTGCCCAAAATGTTTTTAAAGTAAGATAATTGAGAAAATGAATACCCTCACAAAACGTTAAAGATTTTCCATCGCGAATTTGATTACCATGAAAGTTGTAGAAATTAAACAAATTTAAATCACACACAACTTACAAAACACAGATCTTTACTAACAAACTTGTTTACTGTATCTTTAGATGTCTCTTTTATCTGGTCGAGGTGACGTACAGTAAATCATTTGTTATATTACTGCTCGTCTCAATTACGATTGGTAAGTTGTAAAATACTGTTATATACTTGATATGTTCTGCAATTTCACAATAAAGCATACAAAGAACTTATTCTTAGCTATTGTATAATGCCGTCAGAATTACCAGAGATAATGGGCAAGTAATTTATAACGAAAAATACTCTTTAAGCTACGTGGTCCTTTGATTATTCGCGTACATGTCGATTATTTTTTTCCAATGTTTATTTTATTTATTCTTTAATATCGTATATATTTCAGTTGATGGACTCATTGAAATAAATGCAGCTAACAATAAAAAGGAAGCTATGAAAGGAGAAAATTATGCTGTTCATTGGAATGTCAGCAATTCAAAAGCAATTTATCATTTGGAATTATACAACAAGAAAACAATTATTAGGTCAGATGCTTATAGTAACTGGCTTACTACTAAATTTTTCACCGTCAACAAAACCTCTGTTTTTATAAAAGTGGAGGGTGATAAAATGTGCTGCATGATGACGATATACAATGTTTCGTATACTGATGCAAGTGACTATGTTATGAAAGTGACATATGTAACTCTCGAACCATTTGAGAAATTCGAAGAAAACGCTACGTTCCGCCTTAATGTTACAGGTATGATGTATTTCGATCATTTCTCCCTATCAATTTCTTTAAGTGGGAAAGATCACACAAATTTTCATTGAGTATGGGTAACGAGTTATAATGAGGCTGTGTTAACACATCAAAAAGACAGCATGAAAATTTAGCGTTCTTAGAAAAATATCAGAAAAAATTGTAAATGCAAGTTGGCGGCTACGAGGTATTTACAATACAGAGTTACGACTCCACTATTTTATAATGTCATCAAAAAAGTAATATGATCTTATCTTCATGTAACTAATGTAGGAGAAAAATAATGTGTAACTTCCAAAGCAGTAAAATAAGTAACTGAAACAAGATTTACCTCAATAACTTTTCATAGGGTTGTTCAAATTGAATCAAACTTGGCACACTTATAGTACGTCATAAAAGGAACAAAATGGCAGCAATAAATTTTTGCTTGCATCAGCACATTTTCTGTGACGTCATCAGAAGCTTGAAATTTGTTAAAAATGACACTATCTGCTTAAAATTTAATTACTTTTGTTCCAGATCAAATTTTTGCATTCTGTTTGAAGTTTCTGGAAGCTAAATAAAAGTTATTTAACATATTTTCCGTTTTTTACGTGGATCGCATGAAAAATTGCCAAAAATTGCCCGAAAATCCAGTTTTTTTCGATTTTCGGGTAAAATCCGACAAAATCGGGAAATCGGAATAATCACGTGTCCAAATTATGCAAAATGATTCTTCGTAATAAAACAAAGTTGTGTTGCAAGTTTCAAGTTCTTAGGATAATCCTAACAGGAGTTATTAAATTTTACCCATTATAAGGATTTCATAGAGATTTTTAGGGGTAGTTTCGAGTAATGGCCAATATCTAAGCCTCTGAAGGGTATGGGACCTAAAAATTTGGCATGCAAGTGTCTAATAGATAAATATTGAAAGTCAATCAGTTTCATAGCCATATAACATAGCAATAAGGAGTTATTTATAAAAAACCGTCAGGGGGGGGCGGAATCCGCCCCCCCCGGACCGAATAGGGTTAAATTGCGCCGAGAGGAGGTTGTCGACTACGCGCTTGTTTTAACAGAAGGGAATGGGAAAATATAAATTTGTCTTTTTCTGGACTATAATGTATAAATTCTTGTCGTATCTATAATTTCGGATTGATCTACAAGTTTGCAGTAGCTGGGTTTTTATTAACCTTTTCAGTAAAAAGTCGAGACATGGTAATTAATTTTTTTGGTGGGGGAGCTAATATTCTTTACCCGATATTTTTCACTGACCAACTATTTTAACTATTTTTAAGTTATTTCTTTCTCACCAATTTTTAATATAAGAGGAGGCCAAGGTTGGATATTTTCAGCCTACATTTTTAGTTGACATTTTCACATTTTTCGCCCCTATCGTGCGCGCCCAACTTTTGACTGGATCGCATACACTCTCACCTGTATGGACTTAAATGTCAGTGAAGAGCAATCCTGACCAATAAAAAAATCAAATAATTTGATGATTTTTTAGGAGGTCCTGAATTCTGCGGAACGAAACTACCAAACGAAATTAATGTAAAAAATGAAAAAGCTGAAGTTGAGATATGTGGCCATCCAAAACCCAAAGTAGATTTTTATACACACGAAGATAAAATACTTCCTGGTGCGTGTGAATTAACGGAAGAAAGACTTAAGAAGTACAAATGCAAAGTAAACTTTACAGATTTGAAATGTGGAGAAATGCTGTATATAAAAAGTCAAGGCTATCAAAATACGACATTGAATTCGTCATCGACATTAATTGCAAACTGTATGTGCCTTTATGACTAAATTTGTTGTTGTAGTTACACTTTTAAGTTCAAACACCACAACCTTTTCGGTGGTAGCTCTTTCTACTCCTTATTTATTTCCTCTTCTTGACCTTGAACATTTTCCATAATAAAGTTAAAGTCTCAAAGTTTTAGAGTTTTTTTGCGATAAAATTGATTTAATGTTTCCAAACTCTTTCCCATATGCTTTGAGAAAAACTAAAAAGCAAGAAATCCGATCTTTCCATGCTAAACTTTCATTGATCATTTGAACATTTAGAGAATTAGAGAAAGCGAATCTCAATTGTATTTTACAAGAAATATTTTTAGATACACCAATCGATTTAGAATTTAAAAAAAGAAGTATCGACTGCTACAATCTTTCATGGTCTGTTCACCTTCTTGCAAAACCTTGCGTCAAAGAATATCAGTTGGTAGTAAACCAAATCGATAAAGCCCCGTTAAACACCACAACGAAAACATCGAATTACGTTATTTGCAGCAAATCAATACAATCATGCAAAGTAAGAACATTGTGTAAATCAAACCAAGAAAGTGATTGGGTAACAGCAGAAATACCTGTTGATACACCCCAGTCAAAAGGTAATACATTGTTTCTCCGATTTTTCTGCCAGTTTCGTTGTATACAAGGAAGAAACTGCACAATAGAAATTGATATTTTACTATTTTTATGTTTAGATAACGCTTCATCCAGTACGGTTTTCATTTCTGTCACAATAATGGGAATCCCTGTAATCATTGCGATTATTATTTTCCTTGTATTGAAAAAGAAATTATGCAAGAGAAGTAAGTGATTGTGAACTTTTATTTTTTTCCTTGCAGTGAAAACAATACAAATGTCACCAATGTATTTTTGCAAGCTCTATAATGTAAATTTTTTTTTAAATGTTTTTCAAATGTGTGTAAATTCTGGCAAATTCTGTTATAATTTGTTTAATGTTTACCTAAATTTTGTGCAGTAGCACCTTCGCTATTATAAAAACGTTATTATAAAAAATATCGTTTAACCTGGAAGTGTGTAATTTGTATAAACTGATGCTACTAATTATATAATTTTGATTTTCTAGATTCCAAGAAACCTTCATCACTCGAGTATGTAGTTATAATTCGTTTTGCACTGTTTCCAAATCGTTTTAAGGTGTTTCCATCTACAATATAATAACATTCTCAGGCCCTGTATATATAAAGGAAACGGTGGGTGGGGGCGTAACGAGCATCCTCCCTCGCTGAAAATCTTATTCACTAAGTGAACCAATAATATAGTAATGAAGGACCGTCTTGAAAATCGTAAAACATCACAGTAACAGTAGGGCAGAGTACTGTGAGAAAAATTAAACAATAACGGAAACATAAGTTAGATTGAGAGATAAATAGCCGACACTTAGACGAAACAAAATGATTAAAAAGAGTAACCAAACCATGGAATTTACCCCTTGTAGAAGAATGTAAAGTCCCCAAAGGTCCTTGCCATCAACTTCCCAAGAATCCCACGAAATTATGCTCCTAACAGTAGCGATATGATTAAATAATTTCGTCATTTCCTTGATGTGTTTTTACTAGTTTTTCCAATCCCTTTAGGTACTTTAGATATTTTAGACTTAATTTGACGCGGGTTATTGCTTCCATTGCGTGCCATTGAGGATTGTGATAAGATTTTCATCCGAGATCAAACCATCTATGGTTACACTTTTTATATCGTTGTTTTTCACTTAACTTTTTCTAGTGTTAATTTTTGTGTTACTGGTTCTCTTTAGACGTTTGACAAGGCGGCATGAGGAAGAGGGTCCAAAAGCATACCCGGTAAATATGTGGCTCGTTTTCATGTTGTATGTTCCGCAATTAGCTGTAAATATAACAAACTCGTTTTCTTTGGAAAAACTGTAATATTGTGGACAAATAAAAACAAAATAACCTCAATAATCTCGACCAATCTCGATCTCAGTCAATCTCAATTTTGGTTAAACTTAATCTGTTTCAGTCAATCTAAATAAACCTCAATATTAATATTAATCAAAATTTTAAACTTTCTTGAAAAATGCTATTTATTTTAATATTGTTTGTAACTTTCTGTATAATTGCCACCGATTAGCCGTGTTTCTGACGTAATTTGCATAGAATTGCGATAAAGAATATTTCTATTCTTCCTATAACAAAACGGTGGCACATGACACAAAACGGTTGTGTAAATTTAAATGTATTCTCTTTTTACTTTTAGAATCACTACGAAGAGACAATGTTTTTTGCAAAACATCCGCAGCCAGTTTAACACCTTCAATATATATTTTGATGTAATTTTCTTATGTATAAATAAAGCAAACTTGGCAGATCAAAATTTGCGCACGCAGAGAAACGTTACAAACGTCAGAATAACTCACCAAATTTTAATTAACAGATCTCTATAATAAGACCTGTATTTTGTTTCAAATTGATTTATTGTGTTAGAAATGCTTGAAATAGAGATGCCAGGAATATGTAAATATAGTAAGATACAAGTTAGATTAAACAGTTCCTGATGTGATTACTGAAGCCATATTGCCAAAAAACAACACAAAAAGGCACGGTAAGTTTCCGTAACATGGTGGATCTTGAAAACTTGCTGGTGCCGGTTAGACCAGCCATGATCAATCCGGTAGTGATGAAAAAGGCACCTGAAGACTCGAATTACAATTTGATCTCAGCTGTCATAGCAACGGGACACTAACCTGCTATGTCCAACTTTTCATTATTTTACCTGTCAGAATAACTTACCTAATGTATATATTATTTATACACGCTTTTTTTTAATAAGAATAACTCCTATAAGAATATCAGGGTGAAAATTTCCTAAATTGTAAGAATATCTTAGAATCTTTCCAGGGCGAGTTTGCTTAGAATAAAATTGTTAGTTAACCAAAAAAATAGGGAAATCAAAATGAGACAAATCTTTAACAAAATCCATATTTCGGCTAATTATGTACAGTAATATAATAACAACTCTTAAACTAGCAAATGGAGAATATCAAAGATTCCTTCTCTCGAGTCATTCACTTCTTCGTGCTGTTCGACGACTGACTCCTGTTCCAAATGGACAAATAATTCGACGTCCTCGTCCTCTGTGATATCCTTCGCAGCATCTTCATCTTGAACTTTAAACTTATAAACGAGGTGGCGGTTTCTGGATCAATTGTCACTGGATTGAGCAATGTTGGTTCGATAATGGATGGTGGAGGTACATGATATTCCTCAAGACCTTCTGACAAGATTTTACTATCATCAGAACCATCAACAGTCATTAAACATCCAGTTTTCTGCCAAAGGTTCTCTCGAAATTTGTCATACTTCTCATTAGAAAGCTTGTCCCATGCTTTCCCTGCCCACTGTGAAATAAGAATTCTTCTTTCTTTTGCGGAAAATGATTGCTCGTTACCGAACCAGCGATCCGAGTTCTCTTCAACATCCAGCCAATCTTGTTGTTCTTTAGCGATGAGGCTTCTCAGTACTTGAGCGTAGCCAGCATCCACGGGTTGCCACAGGTCTGTTGCATCTGGAAGACCAAACCATACCAGCCCATTTAAATCACAGACTTTTTGAAACTTTCGTCTGTGTGAGTTGTTAAATTATCAAGAAGGAGAAAAAAACGGTCAAGCTTTCCGCTTGTGATGAAGTCTTTCAATGTCTTGTCAACCCAATTTTCACAAACTTTAATGTCCATCCATGTGTTTGGCTAGAAAAAGACGTGAGTGCTTGGATGCCAGGCTTCATCCTTACTGATTCGAATACCTTGCCCTCCAAAGATAATTCCAAGTGGTGGCTGCTTTCCTTTGGGGCGGAACATTACTTGCAAAGTGCATTGTCGTTTCTCAAGTCCACTTCCGGAAAGACAGAAAGATAAAATGATTTTCATTGTCTTTGTACAAAAGCATGACACAGAAATAACTCGAGAGTGCAGTACAGTAATGTACTTGAAGCTGACGTTTTTAATCGTGTTTTAGTACATTGGTCGTAAGAATGTAATACTAAATACAAATACAAAAATTATCATAGTACCTGGCTGACTTATCCAGGTGTTATGTTGGTGTCCTTTGCCAGGTTCAACAAATTCGTAGGTCTTCTTTGCATCCATGACAAACGGCGTTAAATCTTTCGGATGGTGAAAATCGGCCCCACTTTAGATGATATCTGTCGTTTGGTTGTGCATGTAGACATCTTTCTCGATATGTAGCGTGCCATAATTTGCTTCTTTGTTTGCTTCTTTGCTTAGCCCTCATTTTGATATTCCGACGGCGCACAAATGCAACGATTACGTGTTTTCCAATGACGGCATCCTTATTGTTGGTCAGTTGTCTTTGGAGGGTAGTTGCTTTGGTCATCAGCCACTGGAAGTTGATGCGGTGCCCCTTTGACCTTGCGCTGGTGAACTTTTCCTATAAACGATGATAGAGAGCTTTGTACTTTGTAGATTGACGGCGCTTTTTAAACAATTTTCGATGGGAAGCAGCTGCCTCTTTGTAGTGTTCTAATACCTAGCTGACTAAGATGAACCTAGATTAGTCTGACCGATCAACTATGTGACACACACGAATTCTTATATCAAAATATACCGCCATATTTATATTTCGTCTCCACGTTCTATCCCTACAATTCTCACGGTCGCCGATTATATACAAATACTACACTCTTGAAATATCTTGTCCTTATCCTTGACCCATTTTGATAACAAGGATTGCGAAATGTATTTTTCTGCGCTCTCCACTTGTGATGATTTTGTATGTTGAATTTCCGTAATAATGTCTGCCTTTTGAGATAATGAATATGATCTTCTGGTTCCTTTTCCTTTACCTTTCTGATTGAGTTTTTTTTCAACTTGAGTCACCATACCATCCACAACATCCTTAACAACATCATTGAGAAATTCTTCTGTCAAATCCAGTGAACGTTTCTTTGGAAGCAGCGACTGAGATTTTCTCTTTCCGTGTGTTAACAAATGAGTACTAAGTCCTTGTTGATTGCGAAGCTTTTTTCCACAGTAATCGCACACTAACTTTGATATGGCTTCCGTGGGATCGTCAGGAACATCAATTTTGTCAATTTCCCTCTGTGTTTGATTGTCTTTGTAATACCAAAATATCCAAGAGTCTTTTATTTCTTGGGTGGAGAAGCCATCACACTGATCTGCACTGCACTTTTGCTACACAACAAGTCAGCAAAATAACACACTTTTAACAACTTGTTGAGACAGCCCACATTTTTTACTCAAAAGAAGTTATAAAAAAACCACCTGTTGTATTTGGTTTGATTAATATCTCTGGGGAGGAAAACATAAACACGCTGTAAATGCGTAACAGTGTACTAAAAAATATGTGTGAACATCTCATTCAAAAGAAACATATTCAGCTGTCGCGAAATAGTTGTTCTTGTGCATACATGTGACAGAAACTTTACTCTGAAAAATAAGAATACATTAAGAATACTTCACCCTCATATTTTGCCAAATCATAAGAATACTTCACCCTCAACGAAAAAACACTATTCTTATATAAAAAAAGCGTGTATGTTAATGATGATTAAGTTTATTATTATATTTTTAAAGAAGTCATCAGGACATCAACCGTAACGCTTTCTACATCATGTACATAAAAATAACTTAAAGATTTTAAGTTTGCAGAATATTTTCCTGATGTCCTGAACCGCACACTTTGTTCCAACCGCACTAAGTTTTATCTCTGTTTTTTCGTGCGGCGCAATAACCCTTTTTTAAATATATTTGTTTGTTAAAATTGTTTTTTTTATATATGTCCGGTGTTTACGATTCATTTAGACATAATTTCGTGTAAATATAAATTATATAAATTCGCTTTTGTCGAATCGAAGTTTGTTTAGATTACTATTACACGATTTGTTAATCTGTGCTAACCCAATTCGGTCCGGGGTAATTTAAACCTAATTTGAAGCTATTTCTCCGATTAGAAGGATTTAATAGAAATTTAAGGGTACTTTCTAAGGCTGAGAGGTATAAACCTAAGAATTAGGCATGCATGTTACCCCGTCCAGCTAAAAAAAATCACTCAACAATTTTATTCTGTGGATAAAGTTGTCATGACAGTAATAAAAGATGTAGCTACCTAACTGCATTTAGCATAAGAATTATTAAGACTTGTAGCCAAACTGCATTTGGCTACTTTTACATTTTAGCCAGAGGTAGTTGAGGAGATGGCGAGCTAGATAGCTACAACGCCAACATAAAAATAAATAATGTTGGCTAGGATAAAAAGCTCTTATACCAAACTGAATAGTAAAAATTAAGGCTAGCTAGCTGGCCAGCTGGATTTAGAATGCTCCCTGAGAATCTCCGTTGTAGCCAAAATCTTAATATTGGTGCGTTTAAGATTTGCACAAGGCTAAAATACGTGACAAAATATATTTGTCTTCAAATTTCGAAACATTCAGAATACAAATACTACAAAAATAAAAAGCTTTCAGAAGACAAAAAGGTCAAACAGACCTACACACCAAAACCAGGAGGAGCGTCCAGGATGCGAAATCTTGGATTGTTGTTTTAAAAAAACCGGGCATTGTGATTAATTTACTACGCGCAAGCGTTCAAAACAAAGTCGGTACAACTATGTCGCATTTGTTTTTCGTGGCTTGTGAGCGGAATCGGCGATTAAGATGACAGGCTTCATATTCAAAATGGCGTATTAAAATAATAATGCATTTATCTGAATCACTTAATTTATTTATTTTAATTTATGTAAATCAATAAAGGTAATTAAATTAATTAAATAACATAATTAATTAATTTATTAATTTATTTTAATGAATAATGAGATTTTTTTGATTAAACAACTCTCTGGTCTTTAACTATTCACGGAAAGATCAAAGGAATATCATTACAGAGATCTGCGAAAATAAATTCCCGCGAAATATGCGAAATCGATCGATTTGCGAAAATAACCTCTTGTGCATTCCATAAAATGTCGCCAATGGTGTGATTTGCGAAATTTCTGCTAGGGAAAATTTCTGACATAAGACAGAATATCCCGCTAAAAAATGCTTAACCCAGATGTAAACCCAACATTTTGAGCACCAGTTTTTTTGCACTAATTGGTTTGATCCACCACTGCATTTTTTACTTGCTTGTATTGTGGAATGTAGTATGCGTACTACCAAGCTTCGTTTCGATTGTTCAGGGACACTGTACGAGTGTCATCCATTTGGTGCCTTAGGTAATAAAGGAAAGTGAAGTTTCAAATTGTAAGATATGCTGCCGCGTTTTTTAGAAAATGCAAATAAACAAAAGAGATTGTAACTGGATAATTACAACGGTTGAATACGGCAATTTTATCTTCCTTCTTAAGATTTTTAGAAGCAAAACAATTTCGTCATTGTACATGTAACTTGATACCTTCCACTTACTTTAAACCAAGCTTAAACTTAACAAACACATAAAGAAAAACAGAGCATTTTGCGTAACATGACGCTTTCTAAAAATGTTGACTAACAATTTATGAGAAAATAGTTAGGTAAAAATATGTCCATGAAACCAACTTAGAATACATTCACCATGGCATTTCAACGACTAGCTCAGGATAACTTAACACTCAAAAGATTAATAGAATAGGATTACACTTCCTAGTCTAGTATGTATCAATACATTTGTAGTTTCCCTCATTACTTATTTTCACTATCCTTCCCCACTACCAGGTGTAGATTGTTTTATGCTCCTAACGGCAGCAAGTTGTAGGATTTTTACAAGATACAAAATTTTATACCGGACAACATAATGCTCAATTGCAATTAGAAAGAGACCAAAGAAATATTTTTCAATAAAAATGTTGCCATACAAGAGATTAAAAAAAGATTACAAAAAAAAAAGATTAGTACGATTCCGTCCTTTCAGTCACTATCTTTTTTCGAATTGTCACAAAAGATAAAAGATCCTCTTTTCATATATATGTTGTGGGAGATATGATCAATTAGAGATTATTCCTATTTCTCGGGTATTATGTATAAGGGTTAGGGCTAATGTTATGCATAATAACCGGTTAATATGCATAACTCTTGAATTTATTACAATCGCAGTAACGCATATATGCTGTTATCCACCCTTTCCTATAGAAAATTACAGTCTAAATTTTCCTCACTTCGACAATTCAGGTTTTTTCTAGTGGATACACAACGCAACTGCGGCCGCCGTTTTTAAACAGAATGCGCATGCTCGAAATAATATTAAAACATTAACATTAACATTAATAATATTAAAGTGTAAACATTTAGTAGGCCTTATCTAAACAAACGAAATCTTTCAAGAAACGTTTGAAATATCATTTTACACACGAACGAAGAGACGGACAAGTTCAAAAATAAAATAAAAATGTTTGAAAGTAAGTTAGTTTTTATTGTCGTAATTTATTTATAGTATTGTCATAGATAACATTTACTTCTTTATTTCTCTTAGTATTTGTCAAAATTGCTCGAGCGGCTAAAGGTATTACAAATCTGGTGGGAAGGTTTATTATAAAAGTGTCCTGGTGCACTCCAGCTGATCACAATGACTATGATTTTGAGGCGAATGTTTAGTAAAGTGGAATAAAATTTAATTATTTATATTATATTGAACAGACTATGGCTTAGAAGAATGCTGCAGCAGCATCGCTTATAGTTTGTCTGCATTACTCCAGATGGCAAATTAACTGGAACTATTATTGAAAACATATGTAAGATAATCGAGAAAAATTTATTACCAAAATTAATACGGCGAAACCTCTCTAATGCGGATACCTTCAAGACGAGCAATTTGATTTGTTCCAATCAAATTCTTAAACAAACCCTTGCAACGTAATCTCTTCGAAGAGAACACCTTTGTAAAACGGACACTCCAACCATGCAGCGAACAAAACTTTGTTCCAGTCTAGCGTTAACATTTTAACTAGAATATTTATTAAGATTAGCTAGTAGTTATTTTTATTGTTAAACCGTCAAGCATACTTTTTGTTAAAAAACGAGAAAAATTGTGTCGATCCTGCGAATCGAAAAATAGATCGATAATAAACTCTGGAAAAAAATAGATCAAACCTCTCCAAAGTTTGTTGCGTAATTTCCACTTTAGGGAGGTTACAATGTATTGTCCAGTCTATTCAGAGAAAAAAATATTGTGAGTTTTAACAACTGATATAATAACTCTTTCCAGTATTTTAACTTCGTGTAAAAATTGTTGAAAATTAAAATTTGTTTTAATGGTCAGTACATACACTTTCAGGACATACCTCATCACAAAAATTAAAGTAGGTCATAATTTTCTTCGTCACCTAGAAAAATCCCATCGTTTTTTGTGTATTTTTGAAAAATCCTTGTTTCCATTTTTCAGTCACTAGTTTATGTAGAAGTAAAAAAAAGACCCAAAAGAAATATAGACTACAGTTCTTAAGTGAGTATTCTAATATATACTTTGTAAGAGTAAAATTTCGTCAAACGTAATTTTTGTATTCTCGAAAAATATAGTTAACTTTGTGTCACATGTCCTTGCCTGGTGGAAGGTAGTTTTTAGAAAATAGTAAACAACTTAGCATTAAAATTTGAAAATAGACTTCTTAAAGCACCTTTTAAAATAGTTGTTTTTCCCGTTCGTTTGTGATTTCTTTTGTGTATTAAGTATTTTTCTTAGAAAAGCTTTGCAATTGGAAAAACAATATGTAGACTTTTTGTCATCAATTCTACATCACGAGTGTTTATTTAAAAGCTCAGGAACTTGTTGATAAAGTGGAAGAGAGAGAGAATTTATTTAATTAACCTCGGTGCACAGCAGTGTGATTAGTTGTTCTGTGAAAGAATACCTGTAGTATTTTTCTCACGGGTCTTAATTTAATTTTCACGCTGAGAAAGAGTTACCTATTAGTAAGCTTAAGATAAAGATATAAAAGTTTTTTATTATTAAAGATTTTTATCTCAAAGGAATCTAAGAATGAATGCTCACATGATCTACGTGGACATAAAAGGCTTTTTTAACGGAGATTAAATATTTAGTAGGGAGGGGGGAGGAATCCCTACCCGGCATACTTTTGTTAATAAACTCAGAACCAAAAATGAAATGATGCTGAAACTCCTGCTGGTAGTTTTTATCGTTTTGGATCCGGAATATGAAGAAACATAACTCAAAAATTTCGCAGCAGATGGTGCGCCACGCCCCTTTTTTGTATTTCAACAATTTCATATATGAATTATAGCATGCACTGAAATTGTTACCTTTTATATTTATATACCTAAAAAACTTCACAGAGCTTGAGTACTTCGTCTTCCCACACCTTTACGCCCGTGGGCATTGTTTTATATTTGAGACACGCCTTTTTGCGCCCTTTTTTTCTTTACACTGAAACCCCGATTTTTTTCTTCTTGACATTTTGGCACCTCATATTTTTATTGTTTGAAATCTAAACCTTCAATATTTATCTTACTAAGAGCTATTGATATGCAAAGGCGAACAAAAAACTATTATAAAATAAATAAAAATAAGCAGAAAATTTAATGGTAATATAATTTCAAATAATAATGTTTTTGTTACTTTGGCGCCTCCAAAAGTTTTAAATTAGGCAAAAACAGCTGAAATGCTATTTTGAATAGTGAAAAATTTTTTTTTTGTGAATAATTATTAAAACAGAAGGAAAAGTCTTTTTGGAAGCAAAAGAAGCCGAAAATTCAAAAAAATACCCACCTTAGCAAAAGATACCGGCATTCATCATTTCAAGTATGATTTTTAATTGTCACGTGACAGACATCATTTGTACCAAGTTCTTTGACTTAAAACAAGGAATGTTTTCGGGGAAGTACATTGTAACAATCATTAAAATAAATAAAAATGCTCTGAATATAGTTAGAACAATTTCAAGCTCAGCGTGCAAAATAACGATCATTATCCTGAAGAGAAATTCTCTGCTTCTTAAACCACGAGTGTGATCCATTATTAAAATATCCTTTTGGTAATCCCTATTCATAAAAACAATTTTTATTCAAATTACTCCTTTTCGTCCATTTTACTAATTTATATATTGAATCTTTCGAGAGCATCTCCACGCAAAGGCTAGATAAAACGCCCTCTAGCTCCCACGCTGTTTCTATGCTTTGTATATTGAACAATCCCTGTTACATTGTAACCGTAGTCAAAGTGTCTGGCAGAATAACGATAAGATTGTTTTCTTTTCTAATCTGCTGTGTAAAAGCCTCCCAAGCTTTATATAAACATTTAATAAATGTAAGTGTAAACATACCTATGTGTCTGATCTACCTTATTATAAGGACGTCTTTCGAAATATATTAATTTCTCGATGAAATTAACACTGTAAAACAAAATGTTACAGCAATGAAATTAACACGGTTTTTTAACTTTGGTAGCTTACACCAGTAAAACTAAAGTGATGGCGGTTAGTAACGAAAATTATAACACAGAACAAAAACAACAACTTTCAGCTACTTTATTCTGTGAATTTGTCAACGACGTAAGATTGAGAAGGTCACTTGTCGAAAAAGTCCAGGAAACGAAAGAGAAATTAAAAACAAAACTCTTTCGAAGCAAGAATTGTAGATTTAATTACCGTTTAAAGCATAGTCGTCATAAAGAGTGGGTCTGGGTACCGCCGTGATTGAGCTCCGCTCCGGTATCTGACTCGCGTTCAGAAATTTCCTAATGCCCAGTCTACTTTTAGGGGGACCAAAAAATCAAAAACAGGCGGGAAGCTTTGTATGCTAGGTACTTTGCTGAAGTTTTCCTGGATTTTTTGGTATTATTAACTATGGTTGGAGCTAATTGTTCAGTCTTTGGTTGCTCTAGCTCCCGTAGAACAAGTGGAATTTCTATTTTCAAAATTACTCAAGCATATGACGAGTATGCAACGCATCATGGAGGGACAAGCTAGTGGCTGTGATAATCAAAGATATTTTATTAGGTACCTAGCTAGCTACAACATACACATATACTATGACACAGTAAGTGAGATAATTCTACTCTGATTAGGAATGTCCCATTAGATAGCTTGTTCTAGCCACATTTGTCCAATTTTGACCAAAAACCAAGGACCAAAATGTTTAGCGAAATCAGCAAAAGTACCTAGCATACAAAGCTTCCCTATATACCTAGCTAGCTATATATTCTACAGATAGTACTTCCCTTCCTACTTACGTTCAATGTTTTATAGAGGTTGAGTTGGTCATGTGTTATCGTTTGCACTGCCTGCTCGGACCCCATGGGCACTTTTTAACATTGAATGTCATAGAGGGGGTGAAAGCTATATTTTTGTGGACGATTGTAGCTATATATAATGTGGGAACATCACAAAAGAAGCGGTGTAGTAGACATTGCCACGTTGTAGTTAAGGAAATCAACTTTTTTAACCCTGCTGGTGAGCATACACCAGTGTGGATTAAGTGACAAATGGAAATTATTTCTATATTGACATCTATATTTTTTATCTAAGCGTTTTAAATTCTGACGAGCAGTTCTTGTGCAATCGTCAACACGTATATACTGAAAATCTTATATATTATATATTTATCGCATTAACTTTTTGGGTTCAATCAGAACAACTTTCAGAAAAGCAAAAAATATTCCTGATCAGGTAATGTCATAAGTTCTGCATCAGAAAATCATTTCCCGATATATATAATATATATAGCAATTTCCTGATGAAGAACTGATTTCCCTTTCCCTTACTTGACCTAATGCCAGATACCATTCTTGCCTCTTCTTTTGTTTAACGTTTTCTAATAAATGCATCAGGTTCTAAAAAAAATATGTCACTGGTCCATGGAATATTGCTACACCTTTTATTACTGTCATGAAAACTTATTCTATAAAATAAAATTGCTGAGTGATTGTTTTAGCTGGACAGTGTAACAACGGGCTCTTTCTGGTATTTTTATTTAAACCAAAGTTAGGATAGTTTTTTAAAAAAGGGCATTATGACTAAGGCTATTAAACCTATATGGTTGTACGCCATTGTTTATCTGTACTAAGCGCTCACCCTGGATTAAAATTCATTTTTGAAGTTTCACCAGGAAAATTTTGTGAAAAATAAAAAAGGTTTTCCGACTGTTTTCTATGACAGAAGCAGAACATCTAAAAAACTGCATTTTTATTTTAGCTAAAGTTGCAGGAAAGTTATTTTTTGAAAAATATATTCACCCGAAACACGTTAATGTTGCTACCTTCGATTTACGACATACTGCATACCTGTACTTAAGCGCTCCACCTGAATTTGTGGACAGTTTACAGATCTTATTAATCATTTCACTAGACGTTTAACCCCAGATAACACAGTCACTTGTAGCTTAACCAAGTGTTTCCTAAAAAAAGGTTTATTTCACCTGTAAAGTTTTGTATATACATTCAAGCCCTGTTGGTCTAATGGTTATGACACTTATGCAAATGAGAGATTCAGGTTCAAGTCCTGGACAGGGCATGAAAAACATATATAATTATCTTGCACCCACAACAACCACTTTCATTTACATATCACAAAAATGCCATGGTTAGGAAAGGCAGTTATACTTGTTTGTCTTGCCATGTTTCAAGACACATTTCAAAATAAGGCCCACTAAAAGATTTTCACTTGCGAGCCTGGGGGACTCTGTCCCACGCTCCACCAGCCTTTCTATATTGCTAGCTATATACATTTAAAAAAATTGTGAAAACATCAGAAATCAAGATAGGAAACTACAGCTAGCTCACTAGCTATGCCAGCATCATAATGATTTTTTATAAATGTGTAGCTATAAAAATAGCTGTCAAGTGACACAAAACCAGATTTACTAATTAAAATTCCAACAGTACGCTACAGTTGGGACTCAAGCTTGAACCAAAAGAATGCTCTATATCCAAAATATTCTTATAAATCCACGGATAAAACTTTTCAGCATCCCCATTGAACGATTTTATAAGGTCTTTCACAAGAGCATAAAACGGTATAACATTGTCAAGGCCACCAACTTTGAACATTGGTGGTGATTTCTGATGGGTAACATTCATCACCAGCTAATTTTAAAACAGCTTGGTCCATATATTTTTTAAAATACAGTAGATGCAACATCTGTTCAGCTTCCTTGACATCTCTATCACCTGATCCTGCAGAATCACCTTTGTTGTGGTCACTATGTTTCGCGTTAGTGTGGCGTGTTAATCCTCTTCAAGAAACAAACTTTAGGACACAAACTACAGCAAAGGTGACTTTTGTGTCCTCCTCGGGTATTTCCTTCACAACTGTGGTTAGTTCCACGTCAAAGTCTGAATTACTTTGTAGAATATCTTCATCTATAGCCTCCAATATAGCATCAAGTACTTCGCCATAAAGGAAATCTTCCTTTGCCGCAGCCATTTTACAAAATTCAGTCCCCTTACTTTCGGACCACCCGCTCTAGGTCAGGTCCTTTTGCCGTATCGGCCCGAAATGGCCGATTACCCAGACTATCTCTCTCTTGTGACTATGTTTAAAGTGACCGTGTAGTAAAAATTAACACCAGTAAGAAATTAAAGTCGACTTAATTAACAGGATGACTCAAAAACGCGCTATAAGTTATCTTCTATAGCAAGGTATGGTATTTAAACTCGCTTATTCAACATCCAACCGCATGCTAATAAACTCCTTGGAACAGCTAAATAGATGAATATAACCAGGCGAAATTTCATACTGAGTTTTTTAAATTAAAGTCTAACAAAGAACATAAACGTGTTGTTATGCCGATAACTCGGAGTCAACATGTATATATTGAGGAGATGAAATATACATTAACAGAATGTCAATCATCATTGGTAACGATAAGAAGTAAGAGTGGTGAGGTGCGTGTTTTTTAGTTTGACTTTTTGCTTTGTTTGCGTGTATTTCTTGCAATGGTTTTCTTTTCTTAAGCAATTTACAAATATAAATATTTCAACCGAATCAACGCTTTTATCACCGGCGTATTCTTGCTTTTTCGAGCTTTTTTCAGCTTTGTAAACTTTAAAGTGGAAATAAAGGAGAAAGTTTTTTTCATAAAAGTAAAAGTACATGCTGTGCCTAAAACGTTTGAGAGAATGTCGTAAAAGTTTACTTTCCTATCCCTTTTTAAAATTTGTTATGGAACACGACGTATTTGCAATCCAAGTGTACCTAAACATTTTGACTGACAAGACGTACGAGTTTTAAATCAACTAAAAAATCGTTCTTATAAGCAAAGTTTTATTTTTGGCCAATCTGATTTAGTATTTCACTTTGGCTACAGCATAAATAAAAAATGTGAAAACAATAGTTTTGTAGATTAAACAAAAATGGCGACGAATAATGTATTATGCATGAATTGTGGTATTAAAGAAGGGAGAAAACGATGTTCGAGATGTAAGAAAGCTTTCTATTGCAGTCAAGAATGTCAAGCAAAACACTGGAAAGAAGAACATAAGAAATCATGCGCTCAAATTGAGATTGGAACAAAGAGTAAGGAGCAAGAAGAGAGGGATATTGAAATTTTAAAGTAAGAAGCTGTATTTATAGCGGTAATGATTCTCTTACTCAAACTATCTTTCTGCCGTCTTCATAACAATTACAATAAAGCTTGTTTTGACTGTGAAATAGCGTTTAAGTTCTGTCTGTCTGCCTTTATCAAATTATGTCAAATTTGGCACACTTGTAGTACAATGAAAATGGCAGCAAAAAAATTCTGCTCATGTCAGAATATTTTCTGTGACGTCATTACAGTATAGAAATGTGTCTAAAATACCACTTTGTGCTTAGAATTCAATTACTTTAGTTCTGGAACGAATTGGAACTTTCTGTTTAAAGTTTCTTACAGTCAAATTTCACATAAAACGCATAAAAAGCACCATAAAATCCGATAAAATTTTCTTGATTTCCTGATGAAATCAAAAAAATCGATAAATCGGATTATTCTGTGTGCATACCCTAGAAAATGGTTCTCCTTGATAAAATTAAATTGTGTTGTGAGTTTCAAGATCTAAGGATAATGCGAAAATTATTATATTTTTAACACTGAAATTTAAGGAATAGTTTCGAGTAATGGCCAATAGCTAAGGCTCTGAATGGTATGGGACCTAAGGATTTGCCATGTGAGTGTGTCTATTCCCC
Organism: Hydractinia echinata; assembly: GCA_030067915.1. Taxonomy (NCBI): domain Eukaryota; kingdom Metazoa; phylum Cnidaria; class Hydrozoa; order Anthoathecata; family Hydractiniidae; genus Hydractinia; species Hydractinia echinata. Next base: position 695,495 of record JASGCC010000009.1, on the reverse strand, counting down.
TCCGGACAGAGTGGGGTTAGCCAATTTTGTTAAAAGAAACTAAGTATTAAAGAGTCATTGCTAAGGTCATTAAAATTGTCACGAAATATTTTTTTCATTGTTTTTTAAATGGAAATTTTCACAAACTTATCGACTCGTCTATTATAATAATAAACTGGTTTCACGTGTCTGTGCGATTATGGCTTTTGCTTCCTTTTGCGTCCGACAATTATCCAGACATAAAAAAAACGGATCGAAATCTCCCGCCCCCAGATTCGAACATCGTTGTTTACATCAAAGTCCGCAAGCACTTTTACATTTCCTGAAATTCGGTTAAAGAATTAGGATCGAAAATTCCCGCCTTTTTTATGCTTCCTTTTGCGTCCGACAATTATCCACTGACAACAACAAAAACATTACAGGAATTCCGGGTTAGGTATTTCCGCTTCTCAAGTTGTCAACGACATAGTTTTACTCACGAAATTATTTACGTCCTAAATTTTAGGTGAGTATTTAAATATTCGCACATAAGCAACTCGCGAGCGCTCATTGTCACTTTCGTTCTATTACACACTTCATATTTTCTAAGGAAAACGAGAGGGGTCTTTTGTAATTGCAAGGAGTTTGATCGGACACTTCCCTGTCGGGCAGGTGAAACATGTTTCACAGAAACAGGGAAGAAACGGTACCTGCTCCTGATGACGGCCGTTTTGGCAAGCCGATCATTCTCGTTGTTTTGGCAGTCTACACCTATCGTTTTTCTTCCGTTCTGTTTCATTTCATTTTGAGTTAAAATACTTTTACTTTAATTGCGTAACGTTAAGGCCCGCTAATTTTTACAATTTCCAAACGTTGATAATTTGTTTTTTTGAACAAACGGGTTGCTGGACGAAAAGAAACGCAATAACTCGTTTACCTACAGGCACTATTTCCGCAACTTTATACTATAAATATGATATTACATGAGCGGAGGCCACCCTCCTTGAATACACACACACTACCTGTTCACCACGCTTTTTCTTCCAGCAACACGCTATCTAAAACCTCCAGACGAAAATCCCAGACCTACAAATAACCCGAGCCATTGCACACATAAACAAAATAACCTGATGCACCATGATAAATGCATATACATTTCCAAATAACTCCCGCCATGTTTTTAGAAATTAAAAGCTTATCTTTACCAATTCCTATTTTATCCTGGAGAAACGACTAAACCCTTAAAAAAATATTTTTCACCACCCCAGTCCATGGTATACATCGCTATAGGTGTATTACTCAAAACCCAGCATCCCCAGACCAATGGAAACCTACAACGAGTCGAGAAATAGGTCGAAATATATCATGCATTTCACTTAACCCAAAGCCTATTCCATCGAAAAAAACAAAACGGATCGAAATTTCACGCTCCCTGATTCGAACACCCTTGTTTACATCAAATTCAGCAAGCACTTTTACATACTCTGGAACTTAAATAAAGATTTAGGATCGAAAATTCCCGCTTTACGCTTCCTTTTGCGTCCGACAATTATCCAGACATAAAAAAAACGGATCGAAATCTCCCGCCCCCAGATTCGAACATCGTTGTTTACATCAAAGTCCGCAAGCACTTTTACATTTCCTGAAATTCGGTTAAAGAATTAGGATCGAAAATTCCCGCCTTTTTTATGCTTCCTTTTGCGTCCGACAATTATCCACTGACAACAACAAAAACATTACAGGAATTCCGGGTTAGGTATTTCCGCTTCTCAAGTTGTCAACGACATAGTTTTACTCACGAAATTATTTACGTCCTAAATTTTAGGTGAGTATTTAAATATTCGCACATAAGCAACTCGCGAGCGCTCATTGTCACTTTCGTTCTATTACACACTTCATATTTTCTAAGGAAAACGAGAGGGGTCTTTTGTAATTGCAAGGAGTTTGATCGGACACTTCCCTGTCGGGCAGGTGAAACATGTTTCACAGAAACAGGGAAGAAACGGTACCTGCTCCTGATGACGGCCGTTTTGGCAAGCCGATCATTCTCGTTGTTTTGGCAGTCTACACCTATCGTTTTTCTTCCGTTCTGTTTCATTTCATTTTGAGTTAAAATACTTTTACTTTAATTGCGTAACGTTAAGGCCCGCTAATTTTTACAATTTCCAAACGTTGATAATTTGTTTTTTTGAACAAACGGGTTGCTGGACGAAAAGAAACGCAATAACTCGTTTACCTACAGGCACTATTTCCGCAACTTTATACTATAAATATGATATTACATGAGCGGAGGCCACCCTCCTTGAATACACACACACTACCTGTTCACCACGCTTTTTCTTCCAGCAACACGCTATCTAAAACCTCCAGACGAAAATCCCAGACCTACAAATAACCCGAGCCATTGCACACATAAACAAAATAACCTGATGCACCATGATAAATGCATATACATTTCCAAATAACTCCCGCCATGTTTTTAGAAATTAAAAGCTTATCTTTACCAATTCCTATTTTATCCTGGAGAAACGACTAAACCCTTAAAAAAATATTTTTCACCACCCCAGTCCATGGTATACACCGCTATAGGTGTATTACTCAAAACCCAGCATCCCCAGACCAATGGAAACCTACAACGAGTCGAGAAATAGGTCGAAATATATCATGCATTTCACTTAACCCAAAGCCTATTCCATCGAAAAAAACAAAACGGATCGAAATTTCACGCTCCCTGATTCGAACACCCTTGTTTACATCAAATTCCGCAAGCACTTTTACATACTCTGGAACTTAAATAAAGATTTAGGATCGAAAATTCCCGCTTTACGCCTCCTTTTGCGTCCGACAATTATCCAGACATAAAAAAAACGGATCGAAATCTCCCGCCCCCAGATTCGAACATCGTTGTTTACATCAAAGTCCGCAAGCACTTTTACATTTCCTGAAATTCGGTTAAAGAATTAGGATCGAAAATTCCCGCCTTTTTTATGCTTCCTTTTGCGTCCGACAATTATCCACTGACAACAACAAAAACATTACAGGAATTCCGGGTTAGGTATTTCCGCTTCTCAAGTTGTCAACGACATAGTTTTACTCACGAAATTACTTACGTCCTAAATTTTAGGTGAGTATTTAAATATTCGCACATAAGCAACTCGCGAGCGCTCATTGTCACTTTCGTTCTATTACACACTTCATATTTTCTAAGGAAAACGAGAGGGGTCTTTTGTAATTGCAAGGAGTTTGATCGGACACTTCCCTGTCGGGCAGGTGAAACATGTTTCACAGAAACAGGGAAGAAACGGTACCTGCTCCTGATGACGGCCGTTTTGGCAAGCCGATCATTCTCGTTGTTTTGGCAGTCTACACCTATCGTTTTTCTTCCGTTCTGTTTCATTTCATTTTGAGTTAAAATACTTTTACTTTAATTGCGTAACGTTAAGGCCCGCTAATTTTTACAATTTCCAAACGTTGATAATTTGTTTTTTTGAACAAACGGGTTGCTGGACGAAAAGAAACGCAATAACTCGTTTACCTACAGGCACTATTTCCGCAACTTTATACTATAAATATGATATTACATGAGCGGAGGCCACCCTCCTTGAATACACACACACTACCTGTTCACCACGCTTTTTCTTCCAGCAACACGCTATCTAAAACCTCCAGACGAAAATCCCAGACCTACAAATAACCCGAGCCATTGCACACATAAACAAAATAACCTGATGCACCATGATAAATGCATATACATTTCCAAATAACTCCCGCCATGTTTTTAGAAATTAAAAGCTTATCTTTACCAATTCCTATTTTATCCTGGAGAAACGACTAAACCCTTAAAAAAATATTTTTCACCACCCCAGTCCATGGTATACACCGCTATAGGTGTATTACTCAAAACCCAGCATCCCCAGACCAATGGAAACCTACAACGAGTCGAGAAATAGGTCGAAATATATCATGCATTTCACTTAACCCAAAGCCTATTCCATCGAAAAAAACAAAACGGATCGAAATTTCACGCTCCCTGATTCGAACACCCTTGTTTACATCAAATTCCGCAAGCACTTTTACATACTCTGGAACTTAAATAAAGATTTAGGATCGAAAATTCCCGCTTTACGCTTCCTTTTGCGTCCGACAATTATCCAGACATAAAAAAAACGGATCGAAATCTCCCGCCCCCAGATTCGAACATCGTTGTTTACATCAAAGTCCGCAAGCACTTTTACATTTCCTGAAATTCGGTTAAAGAATTAGGATCGAAAATTCCCGCCTTTTTTATGCTTCCTTTTGCGTCCGACAATTATCCACTGACAACAACAAAAACATTACAGGAATTCCGGGTTAGGTATTTCCGCTTCTCAAGTTGTCAACGACATAGTTTTACTCACGAAATTATTTACGTCCTAAATTTTAGGTGAGTATTTAAATATTCGCACATAAGCAACTCGCGAGCGCTCATTGTCACTTTCGTTCTATTACACACTTCATATTTTCTAAGGAAAACGAGAGGGGTCTTTTGTAATTGCAAGGAGTTTGATCGGACACTTCCCTGTCGGGCAGGTGAAACATGTTTCACAGAAACAGGGAAGAAACGGTACCTGCTCCTGATGACGGCCGTTTTGGCAAGCCGATCATTCTCGTTGTTTTGGCAGTCTACACCTATCGTTTTTCTTCCGTTCTGTTTCATTTCATTTTGAGTTAAAATACTTTTACTTTAATTGCGTAACGTTAAGGCCCGCTAATTTTTACAATTTCCAAACGTTGATAATTTGTTTTTTTGAACAAACGGGTTGCTGGACGAAAAGAAACGCAATAACTCGTTTACCTACAGGCACTATTTCCGCAACTTTATACTATAAATATGATATTACATGAGCGGAGGCCACCCTCCTTGAATACACACACACTACCTGTTCACCACGCTTTTTCTTCCAGCAACACGCTATCTAAAACCTCCAGACGAAAATCCCAGACCTACAAATAACCCGAGCCATTGCACACATAAACAAAATAACCTGATGCACCATGATAAATGCATATACATTTCCAAATAACTCCCGCCATGTTTTTAGAAATTAAAAGCTTATCTTTACCAATTCCTATTTTATCCTGGAGAAACGACTAAACCCTTAAAAAAATATTTTTCACCACCCCAGTCCATGGTATACACCGCTATAGGTATATTACTCAAAACCCAGCATCCCCAGACCAATGGAAACCTACAACGAGTCGAGAAATAGGTCGAAATATATCATGCATTTCACTTAACCCAAAGCCTATTCCATCGAAAAAAACAAAACGGATCGAAATTTCACGCTCCCTGATTCGAACACCCTTGTTTACATCAAATTCCGCAAGCACTTTTACATACTCTGGAACTTAAATAAAGATTTAGGATCGAAAATTCCCGCTTTACGCTTCCTTTTGCGTCCGACAATTATCCAGACATAAAAAAAACGGATCGAAATCTCCCGCCCCCAGATTCGAACATCGTTGTTTACATCAAAGTCCGCAAGCACTTTTACATTTCCTGAAATTCGGTTAAAGAATTAGGATCGAAAATTCCCGCCTTTTTTATGCTTCCTTTTGCGTCCGACAATTATCCACTGACAACAACAAAAACATTACAGGAATTCCGGGTTAGGTATTTCCGCTTCTCAAGTTGTCAACGACATAGTTTTACTCACGAAATTATTTACGTCCTAAATTTTAGGTGAGTATTTAAATATTCGCACATAAGCAACTCGCGAGCGCTCATTGTCACTTTCGTTCTATTACACACTTCATATTTTCTAAGGAAAACGAGAGGGGTCTTTTGTAATTGCAAAGAGTTTGATCGGACACTTCCCTGTCGGGCAGGTGAAACATGTTTCACAGAAACAGGGAAGAAACGGTACCTGCTCCTGATGACGGCCGTTTTGGCAAGCCGATCATTCTCGTTGTTTTGGCAGTCTACACCTATCGTTTTTCTTCCGTTCTGTTTCATTTCATTTTGAGTTAAAATACTTTTACTTTAATTGCGTAACGTTAAGGCCCGCTAATTTTTACAATTTCCAAACGTTGATAATTTGTTTTTTTGAACAAACGGGTTGCTGGACGAAAAGAAACGCAATAACTCGTTTACCTACAGGCACTATTTCCGCAACTTTATACTATAAATATGATATTACATGAGCGGAGGCCACCCTCCTTGAATACACACACACTACCTGTTCACCACGCTTTTTCTTCCAGCAACACGCTATCTAAAACCTCCAGACGAAAATCCCAGACCTACAAATAACCCGAGCCATTGCACACATAAACAAAATAACCTGATGCACCATGATAAATGCATATACATTTCCAAATAACTCCCGCCATGTTTTTAGAAATTAAAAGCTTATCTTTACCAATTCCTATTTTATCCTGGAGAAACGACTAAACCCTTAAAAAAATATTTTTCAACACCCCAGTCCATGGTATACACCGCTATAGGTGTATTACTCAAAACCCAGCATCCCCAGACCAATGGAAACCTACAACGAGTCGAGAAATAGGTCGAAATATATCATGCATTTCACTTAACCCAAAGCCTATTCCATCGAAAAAAACAAAACGGATCGAAATTTCACGCTCCCTGATTCGAACACCCTTGTTTACATCAAATTCCGCAAGCACTTTTACATACTCTGGAACTTAAATAAAGATTTAGGATCGAAAATTCCCGCTTTACGCTTCCTTTTGCGTCCGACAATTATCCAGACATAAAAAAAACGGATCGAAATCTCCCGCCCCCAGATTCGAACATCGTTGTTTACATCAAAGTCCGCAAGCACTTTTACATTTCCTGAAATTCGGTTAAAGAATTAGGATCGAAAATTCCCGCCTTTTTTATGCTTCCTTTTGCGTCCGACAATTATCCACTGACAACAACAAAAACATTACAGGAATTCCGGGTTAGGTATTTCCGCTTCTCAAGTTGTCAACGACATAGTTTTACTCACGAAATTATTTACGTCCTAAATTTTAGGTGAGTATTTAAATATTCGCACATAAGCAACTCGCGAGCGCTCATTGTCACTTTCGTTCTATTACACACTTCATATTTTCTAAGGAAAACGAGAGGGGTCTTTTGTAATTGCAAGGAGTTTGATCGGACACTTCCCTGTCGGGCAGGTGAAACATGTTTCACAGAAACAGGGAAGAAACGGTACCTGCTCCTGATGACGGCCGTTTTGGCAAGCCGATCATTCTCGTTGTTTTGGCAGTCTACACCTATCGTTTTTCTTCCGTTCTGTTTCATTTCATTTTGAGTTAAAATACTTTTACTTTAATTGCGTAACGTTAAGGCCCGCTAATTTTTACAATTTCCAAACGTTGATAATTTGTTTTTTTGAACAAACGGGTTGCTGGACGAAAAGAAACGCAATAACTCGTTTACCTACAGGCACTATTTCCGCAACTTTATACTATAATTACCTATTAGTAAGTTTAAGATAAAGATATAAAAGTTATTTATTATTAAAGATTTTTATCTCAAAGGAATCTAAGAATGAATGCTCACATGATCTACGTGGACATAAAAGGCTTTTTTAACGGAGATTAAATATTTAGTAGGGAGGGGGGAGGAATCCATACCCGGCATACTTTTGTTAATAAACTCAGAACCAAAAATGAAATGATGCTGAAACTCCTGCTGGTAGTTTTTATCGTTTTGGATCCGGAATATGAAGAAACATAACTCAAAAATTTCGCAGCAGATGGTGCGCCACGCCCCTTTTTTGTATTTCAACAATTTCATATATGAATTATAGCATGCACTGAAATTGTTACCTTTTATATTTATATACCTAAAAAACTTCACAGAGCTTGAGTACTTCGTCTTCCCACACCTTTACGCCCGTGGGCATTGTTTTATATTTGAGACACGCCTTTTTGCGCCCTTTTTTTCTTTACACTGAAACCCCGATTTTTTTCTTCTTGACATTTTGGCACCTCATATTTTTATTGTTTGAAATCTAAACCTTCAATATTTATCTTACTAAGAGCTATTGATATGCAAAGGCGAACAAAAAACTATTATAAAATAAATAAAAATAAGCAGAAAATTTAATGGTAATATAATTTCAAATAATAATGTTTTTGTTACTTTGGCGCCTCCAAAAGTTTTAAATTAGGCAAAAACAGCTGAAATGCTATTTTGAATAGTGAAAAATTTTTTTTTTGTGAATAATTATTAAAACAGAAGGAAAAATCTTTTTGGAAGCAAAAGAAGCCGAAAATTCAAAAAAATACCCACCTTAGCAAAAGATACCGGCATTCATCATTTCAAGTATGATTTTTAATTGTCACGTGACAGACATCATTTGTACCAAGTTCTTTGACTTAAAACAAGGAAAGTTTTCGGGGAAGTACATTGTAACAATCATTAAAATAAATAAAAATGCTCTGAATATAGTTAGAACAATTTCAAGCTCAGCGTGCAAAATAACGATCATTATCCTGAAGAGAAATTCTCTGCTTCTTAAACCACGAGTGTGATCCATTATTAAAATATCCTTTTGGTAATCCCTATTCATAAAAACAATTTTTATTCAAATTACTCCTTTTCGTCCATTTTACTAATTTATATATTGAATCTTTCGAGAGCATCTCCACGCAAAGGCTAGATAAAACGCCCTCTAGCTCCCACGCTGTTTCTATGCTTTGTATATTGAACAATCCCTGTTACATTGTAACCGTAGTCAAAGTGTCTGGCAGAATAACGATAAGATTGTTTTCTTTTCTAATCTGCTGTGTAAAAGCCTCCCAAGCTTTATATAAACATTTAATAAATGTAAGTGTAAACATACCTATGTGTCTGATCTACCTTATTATAAGGACGTCTTTCGAAATATATTAATTTCTCGATGAAATTAACACTGTAAAACAAAATGTTACAGCAATGAAATTAACACGGTTTTTTAACTTTGGTAGCTTACACCAGTAAAACTAAAGTGATGGCGGTTAGTAACGAAAATTATAACACAGAACAAAAACAACAACTTTCAGCTACTTTATTCTGTGAATTTGTCAACGACGTAAGATTGAGAAGGTCACTTGTCGAAAAAGTCCAGGAAACGAAAGAGAAATTAAAAACAAAACTCTTTCGAAGCAAGAATTGTAGATTTAATTACCGTTTAAAGCATAGTCGTCATAAAGAGTGGGTCTGGGTACCGCCGTGATTGAGCTCCGCTCCGGTATCTGACTCGCGTTCAGAAATTTCCTAATGCCCAGTCTACTTTTAGGGGGACCAAAAAATCAAAAACAGGCGGGAAGCTTTGTATGCTAGGTACTTTGCTGAAGTTTTCCTGGATTTTTTGGTATTATTAACTATGGTTGGAGCTAATTGTTCAGTCTTTGGTTGCTCTAGCTCCCGTAGAACAAGTGGAATTTCTATTTTCAAAATTACTCAAGCATATGACGAGTATGCAACGCATCATGGAGGGACAAACTAGTGGCTGTGATAATCAAAGATATTTTATTAGGTACCTAGCTAGCTACAACATACACATATACTATGACACAGTAAGTGAGATAATTCTACTCTGATTAGGAATGTCCCATTAGATAGCTTGTTCTAGCCACATTTGTCCAATTTTGACCAAAAACCAAGGACCAAAATGTTTAGCGAAATCAGCAAAAGTACCTAGCATACAAAGTTTCCCTATATACCTAGCTAGCTATATATTCTACAGATAGTACTTCCCTTCCTACTTACGTTCAATGTTTTATAGAGGTTGAGTTGGTCATGTGTTATCGTTTGCACTGCCTGCTCGGACCCCATGGGCACTTTTTAACATTGAATGTCATAGAGGGGGTGAAAGCTATATTTTTGTGGACGATTGTAGCTATATATAATGTGGGAACATCACAAAAGAAGCGGTGTAGTAGACATTGCCACGTTGTAGTTAAGGAAATCAACTTTTTTAACCCTGCTGGTGAGCATACACCAGTGTGGATTAAGTGACAAATGGAAATTATTTCTATATTGACATCTATATTTTTTATCTAAGCGTTTTAAATTCTGACGAGCAGTTCTTGTGCAATCGTCAACACGTATATACTGAAAATCTTATATATTATATATTTATCGCATTAACTTTTTGGGTTCAATCAGAACAACTTTCAGAAAAGCAAAAAATATTCCTGATCAGGTAATGTCATAAGTTCTGCATCAGAAAATCATTTCCCGATATATATAATATATATAGCAATTTCCTGATGAAGAACTGATTTCCCTTTCCCTTACTTGACCTAATGCCAGATACCATTCTTGCCTCTTCTTTTGTTTAACGTTTTCTAATAAATGCATCAGGTTCTAAAAAAAATATGTCACTGGTCCATGGAATATTGCTACACCTTTTATTACTGTCATGAAAACTTATTCTATAAAATAAAATTGCTGAGTGATTGTTTTAGCTGGACAGTGTAACAACGGGCTCTTTCTGGTATTTTTATTTAAACCAAAGTTAGGATAGTTTTTTAAAAAAGGGCATTATGACTAAGGCTATTAAACCTATATGGTTGTACGCCATTGTTTATCTGTACTAAGCGCTCACCCTGGATTAAAATTCATTTTTGAAGTTTCACCAGGAAAATTTTGTGAAAAATAAAAAAGGTTTTCCGACTGTTTTCTATGACAGAAGCAGAACATCTAAAAAACTGCATTTTTATTTTAGCTAAAGTTGCAGGAAAGTTATTTTTTGAAAAATATATTCACCCGAAACACGTTAATGTTGCTACCTTCGATTTACGACATACTGCATACCTGTACTTAAGCGCTCCACCTGAATTTGTGGACAGTTTACAGATCTTATAAATCATTTCACTAGACGTTTAACCCCAGATAACACAGTCACTTGTAGCTTAACCAAGTGTTTCCTAAAAAAAGGTTTATTTCACCTGTAAAGTTTTGTATATACATTCAAGCCCTGTTGGTCTAATGGTTATGACACTTATGCAAATGAGAGATTCAGGTTCAAGTCCTGGACAGGGCATGAAAAACATATATAATTATCTTGCACCCACAACAACCACTTTCATTTACATATCACAAAAATGCCATGGTTAGGAAAGGCAGTTATACTTGTTTGTCTTGCCATGTTTCAAGACACATTTCAAAATAAGGCCCACTAAAAGATTTTCACTTGCGAGCCTGGGGGACTCTGTCCCACGCTCCACCAGCCTTTCTATATTGCTAGCTATATACATTTAAAAAAATTGTGAAAACATCAGAAATCAAGATAGGAAACTACAGCTAGCTCACTAGCTATGCCAGCATCATAATGATTTTTTATAAATGTGTAGCTATAAAAATAGCTGTCAAGTGACACAAAACCAGATTTACTAATTAAAATTCCAACAGTACGCTACAGTTGGGACTCAAGCTTGAACCAAAAGAATGCTCTATATCCAAAATATTCTTATAAATCCACGGATAAAACTTTTCAGCATCCCCATTGAACGATTTTATAAGGTCTTTCACAAGAGCATAAAACGGTATAACATTGTCAAGGCCACCAACTTTGAACATTGGTGGTGATTTCTGATGGGTAACATTCATCACCAGCTAATTTTAAAACAGCTTGGTCCATATATTTTTTAAAATACAGTAGATGCAACATCTGTTCAGCTTCCTTGACATCTCTATCACCTGATCCTGCAGAATCACCTTTGTTGTGGTCACTATGTTTCGCGTTAGTGTGGCGTGTTAATCCTCTTCAAGAAACAAACTTTAGGACACAAACTACAGCAAAGGTGACTTTTGTGTCCTCCTCGGGTATTTCCTTCACAACTGTGGTTAGTTCCACGTCAAAGTCTGAATTACTTTGTAGAATATCTTCATCTATAGCCTCCAATATAGCATCAAGTACTTCGCCATAAAGGAAATCTTCCTTTGCCGCAGCCATTTTACAAAATTCAGTCCCCTTACTTTCGGACCACCCGCTCTAGGTCAGGTCCTTTTGCCGTATCGGCCCGAAATGGCCGATTACCCAGACTATCTCTCTCTTGTGACTATGTTTAAAGTGACCGTGTAGTAAAAATTAACACCAGTAAGAAATTAAAGTCGACTTAATTAACAGGATGACTCAAAAACGCGCTATAAGTTATCTTCTATAGCAAGGTATGGTATTTAAACTCGCTTATTCAACATCCAACCGCATGCTAATAAACTCCTTGGAACAGCTAAATAGATGAATATAACCAGGCGAAATTTCATACTGAGTTTTTAAATTAAAGTCTAACAAAGAACATAAACGTGTTGTTATGCCGATAACTCGGAGTCAACATGTATATATTGAGGAGATGAAATATACATTAACAGAATGTCAATCATCATTGGTAACGATAAGAAGTAAGAGTGGTGAGGTGCGTGTTTTTTAGTTTGACTTTTTGCTTTGTTTGCGTGTATTTCTTGCAATGGTTTTCTTTTCTTAAGCAATTTACAAATATAAATATTTCAACCGAATCAACGCTTTTATCACCGGCGTATTCTTGCTTTTTCGAGCTTTTTTCAGCTTTGTAAACTTTAAAGTGGAAATAAAGGAGAAAGTTTTTTTCATAAAAGTAAAAGTACATGCTGTGCCTAAAACGTTTGAGAGAATGTCGTAAAAGTTTACTTTCCTATCCCTTTTTAAAATTTGTTATGGAACACGACGTATTTGCAATCCAAGTGTACCTAAACATTTTGACTGACAAGACGTACGAGTTTTAAATCAACTAAAAAATCGTTCTTATAAGCAAAGTTTTATTTTTGGCCAATCTGATTTAGTATTTCACTTTGGCTACAGCATAAATAAAAAATGTGAAAACAATAGTTTTGTAGATTAAACAAAAATGGCGACGAATAATGTATTATGCATGAATTGTGGTATTAAAGAAGGGAGAAAACGATGTTCGAGATGTAAGAAAGCTTTCTATTGCAGTCAAGAATGTCAAGCAAAACACTGGAAAGAAGAACATAAGAAATCATGCGCTCAAATTGAGATTGGAACAAAGAGTAAGGAGCAAGAAGAGAGGGATATTGAAATTTTAAAGTAAGAAGCTGTATTTATAGCGGTAATGATTCTCTTACTCAAACTATCTTTCTGCCGTCTTCATAACAATTACAATAAAGCTTGTTTTGACTGTGAAGTAACGTTTAAGTTCTGTCTGTCTGCCTTTATCAAATTATGTCAAATTTGGCACACTTGTAGTACAATGAAAATGGCAGCAAAAAAATTCTGCTCATGTCAGAATATTTTCTGTGACGTCATTACAGTATAGAAATGTGTCTAAAATACCACTTTGTGCTTAGAATTCAATTACTTTAGTTCTGGAACGAATTGGAACTTTCTGTTTAAAGTTTCTTACAGTCAAATTTCACATAAAACGCATAAAAAGCACCATAAAATCCGATAAAATTTTCTTGATTTCCTGATGAAATCAAAAAAATCGATAAATCGGATTATTCTGTGTGCATACCCTAGAAAATGGTTCTCCTTGATAAAATTAAATTGTGTTGTGAGTTTCAAGATCTAAGGATAATGCGAAAATTATTATATTTTTAACACTGAAATTTAAGGAATAGTTTCGAGTAATGGCCAATAGCTAAGGCTCTGAATGGTATGGGACCTAAGGATTTGCCATGTGAGTGTGTCTATTCCCCTCCGGACAGAGTGGGGTTAGCCAATTTTGTTAAAAGAAACTAAGTATTAAAGAGTCATTGCTAAGGTCATTAAAATTGTCACGAAATATTTTTTTCATTGTTTTTTTCCCTAAATGGAAATTTTCACAAACTTATCGACTCGTCTATTATAATAATAAACTGGTTTCACGTGTCTGTGCGATTATGGCTTTTGCAAAGAGTATTTCTTTTAGTTGACGTTGAGCGCCAATTACACGCCCCTTTTGTTCAGAAAATTTCGAACAGAAAGAATCCTCAGCATGTGCATTAAGTATTTTTAATTTTTTATCCCGACATATTTTCGTCCTCTTCGAGAGTGAGTAGAAAGATTTTAACACATATTTAAAATCGCGAAAAGAAAATATTTTTGTCCAATCAGAAGACGTATAATTTACTGATAAAGTAACATTGTGAAAATAAAAAAGAAAAAATTGCGACATGCCTACTGTTGAAACTTTAAAAAATAAAATAATATGAAAATTGCAACAAAAATAAACAAAATAAGGCACAAAAATTTACTGCTCTAAGTTTATTATTTATTTTATCCATGTGTGAAGAAAGGATATCAGTTGTCATGTACTGAATTTTTTTTTTTTTGGTTTATACTTGTCAATAAAAGAGCGCTTTTATTTGTAGAATTTATTTTTCGAGTTTTTTGTTAGAAGAATTTTTTTGCTCGAAATGTTTTTAAGATTACGACAAATTTTAGGCTGAATAACTTGGAGAAGATTTGAAATAACTGAAGTCATCTTTTGTGTTTTGCAAAACTGAGTCACCCAATTCATTTCAGATTGGGCGGGTTTATTAGGTCATGCAGAACTTAACAAAGTAATAACTGGCAGAAAATGATCAATGTTTTTGTTATAAATTTGTTGAAAATGCAACAATGACCAACGACAAAATGTTTTGGGAACAATTCGATCGATACTTGAGATATTCCAAGATATTCAGAAATGATATGTCAAAAAAAGGGGGGCGTATGCATCGAAATTATTCGTAAATATAAATAATACACACTTTACTGTGACATGGTACATTAACCAAGTTAAATGTACTTTTTAATTGTTCCAAAAACAGGAGGTTCTATATTTTTATTTTTTAAAAAGTTTTAGAACTGTAGCAACAGCGGTCGAAGAGACATAATAAAATGTTGGGCTCATAAATTATCACACACACCTTCGCCTGTAGACAGATTTAATTCCCTCTCGCTTCTCTTTGAGAAAGGGAATAGAAATTTAGAGTCATTTGTAGACATAATGTATATTACGGGACAGTTACCCACATGGGAAACTTTAGCAAACATGTTGTTTATTGGCAAAGCTGCAGTGTACTACAGTTTAAAAGATTTTGATATCTCATCATTCTTATTTACTAAAATATAATTTCAATTTAGGTTTGTGTCAAAAGACTTCATTACATGTCTTTCATGCTCTGCAATAGAAGCAAGATTCCGTTGTAGTCGTTGTAAACGTCGATTATACTGTGGTAAAAAATGCCAAGCGAACCACTGGAATCAACATAAAAAGGTCTGCAGCGGTAAAGCCCAAAACAGTTTTAAACATCGAAACACTGAAGAAGGAGAAGATCTCAGCTTGGAAAAGCGTTTAAAAGGGGTTTCAGTTAGTGGAAAAAGCAATGTAGGACGATTTCAATGGTCTGTGATAGAAGAATCAATTCCTTTATTATCGAATCAAATGAAAAAGATAATTGATATTCACGTCCCTATTTTTCATTGTGAATATCAAGAAGTTTTTCCACTAGAGAAAGAACATTTTGATTTTCTGGATGATTGTTTTAATGAGCAAAAGTCATGGGGCTTTGATGAGATAGGAATGCATGAAAAGATATGGGATATAGAAATGTACCTGGAGAAATATTTTGAGTTCTCGCCATGTTTATTAGAAATGTTGGCAAGTAATCCCCAAATTGGTGATGTTCTGAAAAACCTTAGTTTTGGCACATACCCCAAGGAGCGTTATCAGATATGGCGGAATTCTCCGATAGTGGAAAACAGTTTTAATTTTGGCAAAAAGTATGTTTATATCGGGTTTGTTGATCTTCTTGAGCTTATGATGGGCAATTTCAGTGGAGACGGTGATAAGGTAAGATTTGTTGGAATTGAACAATCCGAAATATGTGTGGCACGTTCTTTGATTATCTATGAAATGATAAAAATGAAAGCAAGCTACGATGCAATTTTAGAAGTTTGGTTTTCCACTGGTTGGAGTGATAAAACCCTGGAGTTGTTTAAAGCTGCATGCTGCAGTTTACTTCCTACAGTTCAAAATAAAGAAGTAAAAGAGTTGATTCAGTATTGGATGATGACTGAAATATCACTAGTTAAGGCAAAGGAATTGTGGAGAGCAGGATATGTTTCATATTACAAAATGACTCCCGCTGGCGTTTTGGTGAAAAAGGAGGATCGCATTGCTTTCTGTCGGTATAGGCTAACAGGTCAAATATTTGGCCAAGTTAAATCGCAAACTCATGGTAATGTAACAGCTTTTTGTAGAACAGAAAAGTTCAAACATTACGAACTATCCGCCGAGTCATTCTTGGCGTCTTTTAAAATCAGCAAGTCGTTTTTCTACAATGGAAATTTTTTTGAGAGTCTTATGAATTTTTACAGATTGAAACTTGATGCTTTGGTCAAATTAGTAGCAGAAGGAAAGGTCGAATGTACGTTTCATGTTAACTCAGTTTCATTGGACAACAAGAAAGTCGTCGAAGAAATCTGCTTATTAAAACCGCATCGTATTGACTGGAGTAATCTTGCTGATTACATGAATAAAGAAACGTTCTTCCGATTAGCGGAGGCATGTGGGGCTGAAAGAACAATCCATTCAATGCATTTTATGAATTGGAGAAGATTTATTTATGGGACAGATATCCATGAGTATAAAAATCCATTCAAAGTTTATACTGAACAAAGGAAAATATTTCTTAGTATATTGAAAGATAATCACAAGGATGGTCTGGTCCCCTTTCTCAGAAAGCGTGTCTCTTTTCCTGCCCCAAAATATTTGAGTAACGGAGTGCTTTCGTTGAAATATCGTGAAAACTTTTTAAAGTTTTATTTCGATGTGGAAGACCACAAAATCGATATTTTGGAAGTGATCGGAACAAACCTGTGCAACTGTTTCAGTCAAAATTATCCTACTTTTAATTTGAGCTTTCAAATCGAAAAGCAACACTAAAAACAATCTGTGTCATAAAAAGGCAGAATCCAATGGTCAAAAGAGGAAAAAACATTTACAGAACTTATTTTCGCAATTTTGGATTTCGTTCTTCCGCAAAGATGGCTTTTTGGAATACATAGAAAAAGTAGAAGAAAGCTGATAAATAGCAAAGGTACATTTTAATAAAAACTGCAAATTGCAAGAACAGTTGGATCCTTTGAAGACGATGATTTAGACAATGTTTATTTGTTAGCATTTGTAAAATTTTAATTTAAAATTGTTCCGTAAAATAGTTCTAACGTCGTTAACTGCACCTTACAATTTCAAGTTTTTTTATTTAAAATTTATAAAAATAAATCGTAATCAGTTCCCCAGTCAGTTATTCTTACCTATAATCACCCAATGCCAGTTTTACCACAAAGCCATGGGGGATAGAAGGTTCCCTGTGGGAACCACGTAGTTCTTATCCTAGCAGAGATTAGCAGCTAATATGGCGTTGCGAAAGAGAATGTTATTTTTTTTCAGCATCTGCATAACCATATTGGTAATATTTTTATTGGAAATATTATTTAAAAGATTTTGCCATCTTTCATACACTATTCTAGTCATGCTGACACTAGATAATTAAGCTGTGTTGTTCGGATAGTTATTGCTTAGTTGGAACAAATGTGTGGGTTTAAAGTGCTACACGTTAGGGTTGTTAGTAGCAAAATATAGTTCCTTCTCGAATTTAAACTTTCGGGGGACCAGCAGAGATCAATTTCTAAGAATTGGGCGACGATTTTATACTTTCTAAAGATAGTCCGTTAACAATCGCTATTTCATCCTTTCAGCACTCTTTTTTAATAAGCTCTCAATTTTTAAAGTGACAGGTCGGATATCATTACCGTATGCTATAAATACGTAAAGAGTGTGGAACTTTCCAAGAGCCTCCTCGACTTTCTTATTCGATGAACATGTTGGTATCTCTCACTCGCATCTTTACATTTTTTTGAAAATTATAGAGAATCTCCTTTCGCGGCCTGGTCCTGACGAAGGAACGTGATAACGAAGGCCATTTTGATTTTGAAAATGGTAGTGTAGTCATTATCTGGTTTTCAGGCCAGTATGACCTTTTTGTTAACTGAAAGCTTTACATTTCTGCAATATTTGTTTTCTGTTTGTTTTCCATGTTAAGATGAATAATATTGTTACGTTTTTTAGCCATATACAGATCTTAAACGCGCTAATTTTAGGGTTTTTGGCTAGGAACGAAAATTTTGAGGGACCATTCTAAAACCAGCTAACTACCTAGCCTTAGTTTTACTATTTTGTTTAATATAAGAGCTTTTTACCCTTCCCAACATAATTCGTTTTCATGTTGGGGCTGTGGCTATCAAGCTAGCTCCTTAACTATTTCTCTGGCTGAAAAGTACAACAAAATTCTTAATACTTCTTAATACATGCCTAATAAAGTTAGGTAGCTAGCGACACCTTTTTATTACTGACATAAAAGTTATTCTGCAGAATAAAATGACTGAGTGATTATTTAGCTGGACGGAGTATCGACAGGCTGTTTCCGGTGTTTTTATTTAAACACATTTATACTAAAGTTAGTTATGGTCTAAAAGATTTTTAATAAATGGATCGAGGTTTTTATTTTTAGATTTTACAGAAACTTTTCAACAATTAAAATTATTGAGTGATTGTTTTATCAACAGGCTGTTTTCTGTGTTTTTATTTAAACCGAAGTTAGAATATAGTTTTTGGGGTATTACGGCTATACAGATGTGTAACACAGTATACCTGTACTAAGCGTTTAGCCCAGTGCTAACAACGGGATAATTCCTGTGTTTTTATTAGCCAAAGTTGCGATAAAGTTTTTTTGGAAAAGGGTATTATGACTATGAGGATGTGCAACACAGTTTACCTGTACTAAGCGCTTACCCTGGTGTCGCCATTAAATCACTGATTGTGTTCGTTTTGACAGGGTATGTGCGCTTCACTCGATTAACGACATACTACATATCTGTACTTAAATAAAAAAAAATTTATACTAAATGCAATTAAGTAGTTAGCTACCCCTTCACTGTAAATCAACTTTAGCAAAAGTCAAAAGGTTATTAATGAGACACGGAGTACCCCTGCTATGCGCTCATCTTGTTGTTAACGATGGACTGTTTCCTGCGTTTTTATTTAAACTGAAGTGACGATAAAGTTTTTTTGAAAAGGCTATTATGCGCATGTGCCACACGGTTTACATATACTAAGCGCTAAGCCCAGTGTTAATAACGGACTGTTTTCTGTGTTTTTTTTAAACCAAGTTTTTTTTGAAAAGGGTATTACTCCTATACGGATGTGCGACATGGTGTTATATAACTTGTGTACAAGCGCTTAGCCCGGTATCATAATTTTTAAGCTTTCACGGAACTTCCGCAAAATTAAATAACATTGACAGATTGTTTTCGCTATGACGGGGCAGCATCGGGCTGTAAACTGTTTGTTTTTTGCCAAAGTTATAGGAAACTAATTTTTTGTATATTCCCCTGCAACAACCTAAATGTTGTGTGCGCTGCACTCAATGTACAACACACTGTATACCTGTATTAAAGCGCTTCATCAGAATGTGTGGCACAGTTTACGGTACTTATCAAGATCGACTCCAGCACCTTTAACCGGTAGAACTATCAGAAAGCGCAGTGCCGTTGAGAAACGAATAGTCCTGGGAACGAGGTTGAGTTCTTTTTAATCGTTCTACCGTACGTCAGGTAGCACTGTTTTTCTTCCATCCATATCGGAATGGACCATTTATTTGTTGGTTTGTTGCCATATCACAGAAAATATTTTATTTGACACAAGCAGAGAAAATGGTTATTGCTAGAGCATTCCTAGTAAAGAATATGTACTGTAAAGCCAGGTGTGGATAGGGAGCATACAAGTGTTATGTCGTTACCTTCCCTTTCATTGTTTAGACAATTGCAACTAGGTTTAGAAACCTTGGACAAATAAGAAATTATAAGTAGAGCTATTTTGTGAAATCCGAACATACTGCCTCACAATGAGCAGTATTCGATTCACGGTCCCCAGAACTGGGAGCTGCAGACAAATCCACTACACTACGTGCTGATATATGTTAACAACACATGTGGTAGCTTATCCAGATGACATGTATATGTGATATATACATACACGTTCATTCTCTACTGAGAACTGATACGTTGGATCTTGACTTTGATGATTCTGTTGCTGACAGTGCTCAGAAACGGTTGGATCGACAGTTCGCTGCCCAGACATTGAGAGCATTGCTGTCAAAACTTCAGTACAGAGTGTGCAAAAACAAAGTAGATATTTAACAGGACTAGCAACTTATACTAATGCTCATTTTGGTCCTGATTACAATGTCAACCAACTAAATTCCAGCTTCTTGCCAAATCTGCGTTATTGTAGATATCAGGAACCAGTATTTTTTTTTAGTGCAGAAATTTCCGACGGGGTGAAAATGCATTCTAACGGGCTTAATATTCAGCAGGTGGTTTTTTTATTACCGAAGGGAAAAGAAAGTACTAAAAATCGTTCGACGTGAAAAAAAACCTCATTGACTCACAGACAGAAGGAACTCCATTTTTTTTAATATTTTGTTACAAGAGATAAAAAGTCTCCCATTGTTTTATAACTTTGTTAGAGAATTCCATTTTTTAATACTTTGTAAAAGAAGTGAAATTCTGGTGATAAGAATAAGCTCTTCCAGTTCTAGTTATTTTGTTAAAGCTCTTCATTTTTCACCAACATTTGGTAAATTTTTGTCTTAGAACAATATTAATTGATGCCAAAATAATTACATATTCTTTAAAAATTCTACATATTGCTTGAATCCTGAATTGTTAGCTATGAGCCGTTATGCGTTAAAAGCTGTAGGTCCGGCTGTAGTTCCACCCACCAAAAAACATCATGCATCTCGAAGAAACGATTTTTAAACATGACGTAACAATGCATTCTAATTACAATCTTTTGTGGGACAGCGACTGAGTGCATAGAGAAACACTGATTTAAAAGCTTAGAAAGATCCTGTTTTACAGAGAAAGACCAAACAAAGACCTTTTCTTTTTCTTTTTGATTCTTGCTGCGGCGATATATATAAAAAAACACAAAGAGCCGAGGTTCAAGGTTAAGGAAGACCCTCACTGCCAGTCATTTTTATTTTGTGTTTTGGATTAAGTTAATGTGATGCCGCTGTCAACATTTAATTGTTCCGCCGCGCCCCTGAAGTTAGTCGATTCGTTTCCTTTCTACATATCAATTTTATTCACATAGCGGTCGCATCAGTGCTAACGCTGCCCTAGTACTGATATATCTCACATGTATAATATGATGGCTAATTGATTCTGAAATAATCTTCATTCGAAACGACTTGTTTCATATATTCAAGCTATATAGACCACGCACGGTGTTTCAATCCCTTGCAATTTTGAACAACCCCTTGTTGCATCTTGTAATCGTTTTTAAAACGCCAGACAGAACAAAAATGTCAACCATTTTGTAATTTTTAAACATAGAAGAAATTTATACAGTTCGTTTAGTACGTATTAATATCTTCTTTTTTGTTCAGATTTTATATAGTGTAAACAGACCTATGCTATTTAAACTCGCTTATTCAACATTAATTGTTAAATCACATGCTGATGTAATTCTTAGAATAGATGAATAGATGAATAGAACTTAAACATTAAATATTTATGTTTCCTACTGCATCTTTACGCTGAAAGGTTATTAAAGAAATTTG
The DNA here is from genome assembly GCA_030067915.1 of Hydractinia echinata. NCBI lineage: Eukaryota > Metazoa > Cnidaria > Hydrozoa > Anthoathecata > Hydractiniidae > Hydractinia > Hydractinia echinata. Next base: position 673,900 of record JASGCC010000009.1, on the reverse strand, counting down.
TACGTTAAAGGTAATATAGATTTATAAAGCTAATGGAAATATGATTCGGCTGGGTTTTTTTCGGAAAATGTTTATATCATAATTTACTGGACTATCAAGGTCAAGGCTTTTTAGGCACTTATAAGTAAGGTTTCTTTAATAGAGCATGACTTCTATGTCAACAGAAAACTTTTTAAAGCAACACGCAAAACATGCGTACAGCTGAGTGCAAGAAAAGACTACGAAACATTACAAGATGGCTGTACCTTTTCTACAGTTCGTTCTTTATAGATATACTTATATTTTTGTTGGATTGCTGTTTAGATAAACTATGCTTGATTTTATCATTACTGTTCTGTCTTGTTTTATACACAATATCGCTACTGTCTACCTTATAGTCAGAAATTTTCGCGACAACTAATTTTCGCGATTTTCGCGATTTTTGGGCATTTTCGCGAATTTAAAATGCCGCGAAAAAATTTAATTGACGAAATCGCGAAAATAAAAACCGCGAAATATTTTCTTTTTTTCTTCATTTTTTAGACTCCACAGGGTGGCAGACGTAAAATTTTTGCAACAAAATAATTCTGGTGATACCCAGTTTGATAAAACCCGGGAAAATTAAGGAAGAAATGCACTTTTAAACACAATTTTAGAAGGCGGTTTGCCTTTTAACCTAAATGGCATTTTGTGTTATAAATCATTGATCTCCTTTTTTATGAAATTTCCTCTTTTTTTAAACTTTCCTGTCTAACTCTTACACCTATGAAACCTCTTCAGTTTTAATTCTTTTATCCCTAGTGACATTCCTAACCAGATACCAAAGGCCAGAAGAGGTCGGAGGACATGGGTCTAAAAGACAGTATGGGATTTCGTTTCAACATTTTCCTTAACGTCAATACCATTATTTAGGCAAACGCCGAGGCGAGTTTGAAAGGTTGTACTATCCTCGCTTGATCAAAAATAAAGGTTCTTCCGCTACCTTATTGATTATAACATTGACGCCTTTTATGAAAAAAGCTTCCTTTTACAGATGTCATTATTAGAGTAGAAAAACGTACTTAAAAATCATATTTTGTTTTTCCTCCACTCCGTAACTCTATGAAATTCGCGAAAATTAAATGTCGCGAAAAAAATTCAAGGCAACGAATCGCGAAAATAAAAATCGCGAAATTGTCCCAAAATTTTTATCGCGAAATTAAAACGTCGCGAAAATTTCTGACTATAAGGTATAACTTTAGCTATCACTTTACCTGACTAAGCACGATGGGTATTTGAGGAATCTCAGATGCTGACATCAGCACGCTGAGTCCTTGATCGTTATCGTCAGTTCGTGGTTATGGTGATAAATGCTATAAGCGTAAAGAAAATATTTTATATGTATTCAGGGAATTAAATGTTTATTAAAATTAGTTGCTATGACCGACAAGAAAACATTTATTTATTCCTGAAGTGATATAATTTTTGTTCTTGGTTTATTTATTTTCTTTCGATGTTTTTGCCTCGTTGTTTTGATTTTCACAAGTAATAACTTTCACCTTTTGTAGATTATAACAAAGATGGCGACGAATTATGTGGTATGCATAAACTGTGGTATCAGAGAAGGGACAAAACGATGCATGAAATGTCAACAAGCTTTCTATTGCAGTCGAGATTGTCAAGTAAAACACTGGAAAGAAGAACATAAGAAATCGTGCACTCAAATTGAGACTGGAACAAAGAGGGAAGATACAGAAGTGAAAGAGAAACAATTTAAAGCTTCGAAGTAAGATATGGTTGATATATTTCCTTTTTTACTTATTCATAAAAAGGGGATGGGGGGATCTCGGTTTTTCTTTAGTAACACTTAAGAACGGTTAAAGAAATTGTCCTTGTTTAGTTTTTACGAATTTGGCGCCCTGTGACATCACTGTTAAACAAGATGGGTACCAGCAGTAGAACGTTGTAGTAAAATTATTTTTCGGCCCACTAATCTGGTGGATTAGTTTAAACAGACAGAATATCTTCCAGATATCTAAAACACCATCACAGTGAAACGGTTGCCAAACGAATGGACTTGAAAATTAAATAAAAATGTTGAGCACAGGACACAGGTTCTTTATAGTTTCATCTGTCCATGCTGGTGATGAATTTCTTTCTGACATTTCCACTAGTCGCAAAGGAACAACAAAAGGTGTCAACGATCGAAAATATAACGAATGTATTAGACATAGATATAAAATCTGTATCGGCCAAACATCGGAATATGTCGGACTACAACTTTTTCTGTGTTAACCCTATTCGGTCAGGGGGTGCTGGTTTCTGTTTTAATAACTTATTTTTGTTGGTTTGCTGAATAATGATACTTACTGAGTTCCCATATCTTATTTATTAACCACTAGAATGTCAATTTTTTAGAGTCCACACCCCTCAAATCCTTAGATATTGGCTATTACTGGAGACTACCCCTAAAAATCTGAATGAAATCCTTTATAATCGGGAAAATATAATAACTTTCGACAGGATTATTCTTACAACTTGAAAGTTACAACACGACTTAATTTCATCAAAAATCATTCTGATAATTTTTATCACGTGATCATTCCTATTTCTCGATTTCTTCTGATTTTACACAAAAATCGGATTTTTGGGCAATTTTTGAAGTTTTGACGGAAAATATGTTAAATAACTTTTTAAGTTTGAAGCGCCAGCATGATGATAAACGTAGAAATTATAAAGTCCGGTTTAAAAATCATTAAGATTCTTAAAAAGTATTTTGTTTATTTTTTTCAGGCCGGAAGAAATAATATCGTTTTGTTAATTTCATTTAAGGATCGGGAAAAAATTAGGCAACAGCAGACAATGCATATATAGTAGATCTGATTTCTCGTTGTTTTAGTCGACGATAGATTTAAAGAAAAAAAGTTCTCGTCTACTGAAATTTATCTGGTCTGTTTTGGTGTTTACTTGTGAATAAAAAAATATCTCGTGTTTTATAGAATTTACTATTCGCATTATCTTCTCGTAGCTGAATTATTTTTTAGTAGAAGTATTTCGACTGAATTTTTTTTTGTGGAATTAGCGCTTTATGCTTCCATTATATTAAAATCTTATCAAATTTCTCTTTAGATTTCCATCAACGGAATTTGTTGTTTGTCTTTCATGTTCGGAAAGAGAAGCAAAATTTTATTGTAGTCGTTGTAAACATCAATTATACTGCGGTAGAGAATGCCAAGTCGAACATTGGAGACAACATAAAAAGGTTTGTCAGAGTAAAGAAAAACAAGCTAAAAGCAAAGAAAACAAAAATGAGAAAACAGCCAATGTCAGTGCTGAAAAAATTAGACAGGACCTCTTGAATAGCGGTAGTGCTAGTGAAGCACAAGTTAGCCAGTTATTAACTAACTTGAAAAGTTTTTATCCTCGTTTTCCGCCGCACCTTAGAAAAGTGTTAGATCTCGACATTCCTTGTTTTCATCAGGAATATAAAGAAGCTTATCCGTACGACAAGGAAGGTTTTGGCCTGTTAGAAAATTGCTTTAATCAACAAAAGTTATGGGGTTTTCAGGAAGTTGGATTAGATGAAGTTTCTTGGGATAAATACATGTATGTAAAAAGATATGGTGAACATTCACGGGCTTTATTACACATGTTAGCGAAGGGTCCTCGCCCTGGCGATGTCCTCAACTCTTTAAGTTTTCAGAGTTATCCGGAACAACGTTACCAAATTTTGCGAAATTCAGCTGTAGGGGAAACTTGCTTCGAGTTTGGCAAAAAGTATGTTTATATCGGGTTTGTTGATCTTTTTGAGCTTTTGATGGGCAATTTCAGTGGGGACGGTGATAAGGTAAGATTTGTTGGAATTGAACAATCCGAAATATGTGTGGCACGTTCTTTGATTATCTATGAAATGATAAAAATGAAAGCAAGCTACGATGCAATTTTAGAAGTTTGGTTTTCCACTGGTTGGAGTGATAAAACCCTGGAGTTGTTTAAAGCTGCATGCTGCAATATAATTCCAACCGTTCAAAATAGGGAGGTAAGAGCATTGATTGAATACTGGATGACGGTGAAGTTGCAACTCGGTGAAGCCAGAACAATGTGGAGAGAAGGGTACGTCTCACAGAATTCGTTTATGCCTGTTGGTAATTTGTTAAGAAAAGAAGATCGCATTGCCTTCTGTTGGTATCAGTTCACAGGACAAATATTTGGTCAAGTAAATATGCAAAACCATGGTAACGTAACTATGTTCTGCAGAACAGCTCCATTTGAAGAATACCAACTGTCTGCAGATACATTGTTTGCTTCTTTTAGCCTTAACAAATTCTTTCCATATAACGGAAACATTTTTGAGAGCATTACGAAGTATTACAAGTACAAACTTGATACTTTTATCGGATTAGTAGCTGAAAGGAAAGTCGAATGCACGTTTTATGTCAAAACGGTTTTATTTAACAATAAGGAAGCCATGAAAGAAATCAAGTCATTTAAAGCTGATCATGTAGACTGGAATAATCTTGCTGATTACATGAGTAAAGAAACGTTCTTTCGATTAGCTGATGGCTGTGGGAGTAAAGAAACGATCCATTCGTTGCATTTCATGAATTGGACCAGATTTATATATGGATCATTTATTCTTGATTACAAAAACAGAACAGAAGTTCACATTGCACAAAAGAAAAAGTTCATGGAAATTCTGATTGCTAAACATCATAACGGAATAATTCCTTTTTTCAGGACGGATATCCACCTTAATCACCCGTACAATATCAGCTCGAGTGTCCTTGCCTTACGTTATCAAAATAAATTTTTGGACTTCTATTTTGACGTAGATGGTTTTAAAGTCGACATAACACAATTTAATGAGCCAGATATATGCAACTGCTTCCTTCGAAATAATCATACATTTGACTTGTCCTTTCAAATCGAAAAGAAGCAGTAGAAACTTAAATTTTATTGCAGTTATACTGTTTTAAATATTGCTACAACACTGATATCTGTCTATTAGAAGGTATTGATTTACAAAAACATTAATTGAACATATCGTCTAGATTTTTAGTCCCTTTGTATATATTTAAATTTAGTATAAGTTTAGTTTGTTTATGTTTGGATATAGCTGCAATAGGAAACATACAGGTGTGGCATAGTTCGAAGTATTTGGAGTTAATAAGAAAAGTATCAATCTTTGTACAGACAATGTTTAATTGCTTTCTAAACAGACTTTCTACACAATCCCGTTTTAATTTAATTTTAATTTAACTTTTTTTCGGGTTCCACAATTACAACGTTTCTTCTCCCTAAACTTAAAACGTTAAAAATATTAAAAAGTATATACATACATATCTTCGAAAACATAGCTTCAAATGTTGAAATATCTTGGAGAAAGCCGACTATATATAATAACGAATAAGCACAGGCGCTCGAAAATAACAGATTTATCGCAACCACATTGAGAAGCTTTTGCATGTCAACGTTTTTGCATTTATTAGTGATTTTTAATCTGTCCTCCTTTTCTTAAATGACTAGCCTTAAATTAACTTTAATTTTATACAATACGTTTTATGACCGAGTGTTTTGTAGTTGTCTATATGATCTAAATCTTCAGTATGTAAAGCTAGGTTAGATATATGTTAGGTGTTATAAGCTACTTTTGTAAAAAACAACCTGACCTTGAATAATATAGGAAACAAGGTGTTCAGCATGGATATTTCTGAACTTCTTAATTTAAGGAATCAGACCCATGTTTTATATCCCTGATAGCACAGCATCCCTGTCTGTATGTCTATTTACTTTTTCAATTTTCTTAATATTTTGCAAGTTTGTAGTTAAAAAGACCTATAACCACAGTCTCAAGTTAAGAAAAATTGTGTATCTTACAAAAAAGACGGTCAACTTAACAAGAAAGTTTTCTTTAACTCAAATGTGTTTGTTAAAGATTTTTTTTTTTTACAATTTTGATTTTACCCAAAGTCGCAACGTTTTGTTACGAATGATTTTAATTGTTTTAAACTTATTATTTTCGTAGAAATCAAAGTCTAATTTAATTTAACAAAGTAAAAATAGCAATACCATTTATTCTATCTGCGCGAAGCGAAGATGGTTGGAAATCCCCTTGGTTTGGTTATGACTTCAATTAGCATTTTTTTGCCCGCTTAGATTCGCTGTGAGGGGCAAGGTCGGTTTGGACATTCCACGGCTGGAATCTCTATGCCTTTGAAATGTTTAAAGTAGGCTCAAAGTGTGATATAAGCAATATGCTAAGTTTATCAGCACCTGTTATCATTTGAAGCTTTGTCTAACCGTTTAGCTAGCTAGGGTATGTACCCAGCTGGAATAATCTTATTATTTGTTTAGAATAATACACCTCAGTTTGGTGATAACTATCTAGCTACATAGCTAGCTATAGCTGCCTAAGTATTGTAGTTAGTGATAAGTAGCTAGCTAGATGGATATCTATCTTTCAATCAATCAATATTTCCAGAAAACATAATACTTATATGGTTTCTCTGTTTTCCTAGCTAGGGAAGGTTTTAACTATCTAGCTGTTGGCTACAGCAGTTGTAGTAGGAAGTAGTGGCATTACTTTTTTTAGCTTCAACGATAAGCGGACATTGCAAACTTTCTCTGTTTGGTTCTCCGTGACCAACACTGTGTCAATAAATTTGAATAACTAGCCGAGGACCCGGCGTCGCACGCCGGGGTAAGCCACAAGTAAATGTGTTACCCAGCATTTATAAATTCTGTGGCGCAATTAATAAGAACCGTAAACTGTGCGACACATTCAGGTGGAGCACTCTAGTACAGGTATACATACGTCGGTCAAAGTTCAAAAGTGAATGTTACTCCAGGCAGCGCGCTTAGTACAGGTAAACAATGTCGCGCATTCATGTAGGTACAATACCTTTTTCCAAAAAAAACTTTATCACAACTTTGGTCTAACATAAACACAGAAAACAGACTGTCGTTAACACTGGACTAAGCGCTTAGTTGCACGTGTTTATGCTTAATACCATTTTAGCACAGTTTATAACCCGTAGTTACCCCATCATAGCAAAAAAAAATAGTCAATATTATTTTATTTTGCAGAATAAGTTGCAGTAAACGTTAGCAAATTAATCATGACACAGGATACACTCTGTTGAAACGCCGGGTTAAGCCACAAGTAACTGTGTTACCCCACGTTGAAAACCAGAATGAGTGATTAATAAGAACCGTCAACTGTGCCACACATTCAGGTAAAGCGCTTTAGTGCAGGTATATAGTATGTAGTAAATTGAGTAAAGTGCACACAATTCATGGTGTTTCTGGATGGTGTAATAATTTTTTCAAACATTCCACATTTTAAGCTGAAATAAAAACACAGATTGCAATTCGTTGTCACCCCGTCATAGCATAAACAGCTGGCCAACCTTTTTTATTTTTCGGAGAATGTTCCCGGTGAAAGTTCAAAAGAAATGTTACTCCCAGCTGAGTGCTTAGTACAGGTAAACAATGTGACACATCCATATAGCTAGGTGTGTAATAGCCTTTTCCAAAAAAACGTTATTGCAACTTCGGTTAAACAGAAAAACAGGAAACAGCTCGTTGCTAACACTGGACTGAGCGGTTAGTACAGGTAAACAGTGTCGCAGAGATGAGTATAGGCATAACACAACTTTTAAATATCTTTATTATTGCGACTTCGGTTAAAAAAAAATCCAGGAAACCGCCTGTCGTTATCCGGTTTAGTTAAAATAGTGAGCAATTTTATTTTGCAGCATAAGTTTTCATAACAGTAATAAAAGTGGTGGCTGCCTAACTGCATTTATTTAGCATAAGAATTAAGAATTGTGTTGCAGTCAAACACAGTGCATTTGGCTACTTTCACTTTTTATCCAGAGGTACCTAAGGAGCTAGCTAGGAGGTAGCTAAAGGAGCTAACTTGAACATAAAAATATTGGCTAGGATAAAAAGCTATTATACCAAACTGAATAGTAATAACTAAGGGTAGCTAGCTAGCTGGCTCTGTAGAATGATCCTTAAAAATCTTCGTTCCTAGCCAAAAATCCTAAAAATGGTGCGTTTAAGACTTGTACATGGCTAAAAAACGTGACAATATATTTATCTTAACATGTAAAAACATATAGAAAACAAATAATACAAAATATAAAGGTTTTAGAAGAAAAAAAAGGTCAAGCAGACCTAGAACCTTCACTGACCACGACAACATTCAAAACCAAAATGGCCTTCGTCATCATGTTCCTTCGTTGGCATCGCTCGCGAAAATCTTGGATTGGTTTTTCAAAGAATCAGGCGTTTTGATTGGTATACTACGTGCAAGCGGTCAAAACAAAGTAATAAAACTGTCAGTAAAAGTGTCCTATTTGTTTTCTGTGGCTCCCGAGGGAAATTAGCGATTGAGATCACGGGGGTAATTATTATTAAAAATGGCGTATTTAAATAATGCATTCATTTTAATCACTTAATTGATTTTTCTAATTAAGGTTAGTAAATTAAAATAATTAAATTATTTCAGGAAATAAATTATTTTCTTGATTATATTTTAATCAATAAAAAGATTTTCGATTAAACAACCCCCTGGTTAAAGGATATCGGCAGCCATTTTGCGTGACAGACGGACAGACGTATACGGGTATTATAATATAGGTATGATTCAACAGATGGTAAACTTTTTTGGTTGATGTGTGTTAGGAGCGATGAAAACTAATTTTCGTGTTCTTTTAGGCGGACGTCACAAATATTTGGTGTTTCCCAAGTCCATTACCAACTATTGTTGTTTAAATTGCCAGTTGTGTTAACATCGGTGCTTAATATGGCACATGCACGCATTGATGACTGAATAGTTGGACACAACGTTTTTGGAATTTTTAAGTATATATTTATTTGCTGACAGACTGACCTTATTTTTAGGGCTCAAATGACTCTAAGGTCAGATATATGTGACATTCGCCTTAAGGTGGTACTGCACTATTAATTTATGTAGATATCGATCGTTTTTCAATTTCGGATTGTAGAAGTTTCTAACACAAAATTTCCCTCTTTTCTCCAGAATTCAAGCTCGCGGGAGGTGGCAATTTCTGCAGCCTGTTTCCCAAATATCTCATTAGCTTTTCCCTTTTTCAAGTGAGCTATTTTCCGTGTTTTGAAGTGTATTGGTTGTTTTCAAAAGTGTATAGGCCTTTTTGAATGTTTACCAGGGTGGGGGCGATGTGTCTGATTACCACAAAACTAAGAGCTTCGGGTGGCTGTCAAGTATGGCGGAAATCGAAGCTTTCGTGGAAGAATGCGAAATGAAGCGTCTCGATCTGGAGGATCACGAGTTCTGGATCAGGGCTTATTTACCACCCACTAGAACCACCGAGACCCCGGGAGCATATGAGGGAAAAATTGTCTTTGATCACGTACAGATCAAGGTGATAAGTACGCGTGAACCTCTTTTGGGATGCGGCCCTCTCCCGGGTTGGTTGCGAAACAAAAGGTGCATCTATGCCATGGATGGTGAGGATGCCAGAACGGACAATCTATGCTTTTGGAGATGCCTAGCTGTAAGGGATAGGGTTAACGTAAAGCGAGGAACAGAGTTTCTAACAAGGCCAGCCCTCACCTTAGCCCGAGAGTACTATGGGGACCCTAAGCTAAAACGTAAGGACATCAGGCCTACGAGGCTGGTGGATCTGGAGGGCGTTGCCAAGCAATTCAAGGTCAACATCAGAGTATTTAATCCCAAGGCAAACTCCGAGAAAGCACCATGGCGACTCGTCTATGGTCAAAAGCAGTACAAGGGTTTTGACACTATCAATCTTGGTATGCTGGACGGGCACTGTTTCTATATCAAGGATTTGGATGTGTTGGCTCAACAGAAATGGGAATGTGAGGTATGCAAACAACTGTTTACCAAAAGCAACCACCTATCACGGCATAAAAGGAACGAATGCGAGGGTGTCAAGACGACGATCATTTGCAAAGGGGGGAAGGTTAAACGTATGCCGGGCAGGGCCAAGAAGGTCTTTTACGATGAGGGGTATAGTTATGATGCCTCGAAATGGCTAGAATACATATCAAAGCAAAACGGAAGACATATTCATCATGCCCTATGCGGTCATGGCGGTGAACGTGTTATCCGTGAGGGCAAAAAAGAATGGAAGGTAGATGGGTATGAACCTATCACAAAAACTGTTTACGAGTACAACGGCTGTAGATGGCACGGATGTCCCTGCCTGTCCGAGAGAACCAAAGCAGACAAGGCCCATTACGCTGCAACCCAGTCTAAGGAAAGGATGATAGAGGAACAGGGGTACAACCTCGTCACGGCCTGGGAATGTGAGAAACCGCCCAAAATCAAGAGGTACTTCCAGAAGGAGTGCAGGCCATATCCCCACTACCTGGTATTTGACTTTGAGGCCCTCCTATCACCCTTAAATTACCAGCAAACATCCGATCTAACATACCTTTCGAGACCGAGACATGTTCCGATAAGTGTTGGTATTGCTGATAGCTTGAATAACCACCCGACGTTCATTGAGCACGAGAATCCCAAGGTCTTGGTTAAACAGTTTGTGGAGGAGCTGGAAAAGAGGCATGCCCTGATTGTGAAAGAGGTCGTGAGAATGTACCCGAAGCCCGATGACTTTGACATGCTCTCCAAAAAGAACCAGGAGTTGTGGAACGAATAGGTAAATCAAGTAGCTGTAATATGGTTTAATTCAGGCAAGTACGACATCAACCTGATCAAGCAGTATTTTGTCGAAGAGATCGCGCAAGGCGATAAGATCAGGGTAGCGAAGAAAGACAACGACTACATGTTCCTCACCACCTCAAGGTTTAAATTTCTAGATATCAAAAATTTCCTTGCTCCTGGTCTAAGCTATGACGGTTGGTGCAAGTCTTTGGAATGTAAGCTGCAAAAGCTTGGATTTCCATATGAATGGTTGACGAGCCACGACAAGTTGAACCATGTTGGACCTGTGGCCCACGAGGAATTTTATAGCCGGCTAAGTGGAAAAAACACACTATCCCGCGAAGAGTACGAGACATTCTGCGCCGAATTTTACAAACGAGGCTGCGTCACCATGATGGATTGGCTGCGTGAGTACAATATAGCCGACGTGGAACCGTTCATTGAAGCCGTGGATAAAACGAGTCTGCAGTATTACACCGACGAGATAGACATTTTGAAGGACGCGGTAAGTATCCCAGGTGTATCAATGCGGTACGTGTTGAACAAGTCTCTACGGTTGAACCCAAAGTTAGAGCTATACGCCCCGGGAGACCCATGCAGGCATAGGTGTAAGGACTCTTGTTATAGCAAGACTTGTAAGGCCTGCAGGGAGGTACGGAAAGCATGTGAAAACTGTACGAGGAATGAAGCCTACGACCTTTTGCGGACGGGGATGGTGGGTGGCCCTGCAATCGTATTCTGTAGATACCACGAACGAGACGTGACGGGTATCAGATCTCACGTGTACAGCGAATCCCGCAAGTGTAGGACCATTCTAGGGTATGATGCAAACATGCTCTACCCGAGTACCCTGATGCAAGACTTTCCTTGTGGGAAGGAACAGCTGATCAAGGTGGCCACACCGACATCGGCACATAACTTAGAGCTACTGGCGCGGGGTGTGATGGATGGATCGTTGTTTGGGTTTGCCCAGGTTGATATCGAGGTACCCGAGGATCTGCGTGACAAATTCAGCGAAATGGCTCCCCTGTTTGTCGTCAAGGAGATACTTGACGAGCAAATCCTCGAGCACATGCACGGATACTTGAAAGCTACGGGGCGCAAGCGTGTACCTGGAACACGTAAGCTTCTAGGGCTGCTAAAGGCTGAAAAGATCTTACTGTATACCCCTGTGCTAAAATGGTACCTTGACCATGGGCTGAAAGTGACTGCTTTTCACCAGTTCCTAAAGTACACCCGAGGTAAGCCCTTTGCCTGGTTCCCGAAAGAGATTGCTGATGCACGACGGGAAGCCGATAAAGACCCCGACAAACGTATTGCGGGGGATACAGCAAAATTGAAAGGGAACAGCTTCTACGGCAAAATGATTGAAGATTTGGCGAGGCACGCAAATACTACGTTTACGAGGGATGAAAAGGAGGTTGATGCAGCCCTGCGAAGCCCGTACCTCGAGGACCTTGAAGAGATTGGGGATGCGTATGAGGTAAGAAGGGGCAAACATAAGTGTACTATCGATAGAGCCTATCAGTGCGGTATCGCGGTATATCAACTAGCCAAGCTTCGGATGTTGGAATTTTACTATGATTTTCTCGACAAGTACGTGGATCGTCGGGACTTTGAATATATTTACATGGACACCGACAGTGCCTATTTTGCCATATCTGGGGAAGAGTTGAGGGATGTCGTTCGCCCCGAACTGCTTGACGAGTATGATGAGGATGTAAAAAATTGGCTTGTCACCGATAAATACTCGAGTCGAACAGGAGGACTATTCAAAGCGGAATTCATAGGGTTTCGAATGATTGCCCTGACAGCCAAGTGCTATTTTATTTAGGGTAAGAACGGTACTAAATTTTCATGTAAGGGCATGTCGAAGAGGCAAAATGCTGTGACCTGGGATAGATACCTGAGTGCGCTGGGAGGTGGTATGGACAGGGCTAAAAACGTAGGCTTTAGGGTACATGAGCAGGGTATGATTACGTACGAACAGAACAAACTCGGTCTCTCGGCGTTTTATGACAAGAGAGTCGTGCACGATGACGGGGTACATACATCCCCGCTTACGGTTTAAGGGAATAATATGGAGGTGTTTTTGTATATTGCTATACTTCTACCCTATGCCATGATTGCCTACATTCTTTTTCGTTATAAACAACTATTAATAAAGATGTCAGATCTTGCACAAGTATTCGACACAGCCTCTGCAGAATATGAACAGATAGATAAACCCATCGATAAACGCCAGGCCCTGAGGAAAGGCAAGGGGCACCTACTTCCAAAGAAGTGCACAGAGGGTTTTGTCGATAAGGCCCCCGAGGAGGCCATAGACAAAGTACATACCGAGTACCTTCAACGAGAATTGAATGAGAAGGGTGAAAAGACTGCAAGGGCACTTTCGACTCACGCAATAAGTATTTATGCCAATATGATAGGTAATTTTGTAAACATCGATAATATTGAGGATCTTCGCAGGGACATTGAGGATGACCCTATCATTAAAGAGTCTATGACGGACCTTGGAATATTAGTATATTGCACGCTTGGGAGATGTCTGGCACCACTACTCGTTGCAGGCCACAAAGCACGGCATATTTCCAAAAAGAAGGATGAGGTGGTGGAGGATAAGGAAGAGCCCCGGGTTACTGTAATAAATGAGTGAAGAGATTCAGCAGAAACAAGAAGAAGAGCGAGTCATTACAAAACAAGTAAAGCATCCGGGGCGTGTGGCCCAGGGACACAAGTTGGCTGCACTGATGAAGAAGAGGAAGGAAGAAATGAAACAACAAGAGGGCACAGTAGAGCCTGCAGCCAAAGCCTCTTCTAGGGCAAGTTCCGTACAGTCCGTGGATAATGTATACCTTTATGGCTTCGGTACGCTTGCCGTGCTTGCGATAGCCGTTGGCGTTTGGTATAAATTTGCCAACCCTGCCAAAAATGGTGGAGAAACCCACAAATCAACCTCCGAACCTCAACAAAAGATCAAGGCTCATCCTGATTTCTTTAAAATGCTCTAATATATAAATGACAAGCAACGTAACCCCAAAAGAGAAGGAGATCCTGGACATGCTGTACGAAACAGTTGTGGACCTTAGCTTCACATTCGCCTATGCTATGGCGGGTAAGAAATTTCTAGGGATCACGAGACCCTCGGCCAAAATGGATATGAATGACGTCTTAAAGATGACGGCCTACTTCGCGGCAGGCCGAGCAAGTCGTGAGATGGCTGTATCCAAAAAATGGATCCCCGCAAGCATCGTGCCCAAACCAAAATGAGCGCCCGGTAAAATTTATATCTCTCTACGAGAGATATAAATCAACATGGAAGAGACAAAAAACTGCTCAAAATGCAAAAAAGTCTTAACCCTTGATAATTTCGGGGTTAAGAGTTGTGGTCAGCTAAATCAGCAGTGCATAAATTGCCTCAATATTAGCAAGACATCACGCAAACGTCATACAAAATGTAAACATATAGGGAATCAGTCTATATGTGAGTTAATGAATATATGTCGGGATCATATAGAGGCCCAGCTTTCCGAAGGTATGACATGGGAAGAATACGAATTTTTGCACATTCATCACAAGATACCTTTTAGGTATGTTGAAACAGGCAGGTACCCAACGCTTGCCGATGTTTCCAAAGTATTAAACAGGGTGAGTACGTACCTTCAAGTAAATGAATAAAATATGCATAAAATGTAAAAAACTGTTAGCCCTGGACAGCTTTAGGTTTAGAGGGAATGGTAGGACTAAGAGCTGCATAGGTTGCCTCGATAAAGCTAAGGCTAGGCAGCGTATAAAATGTAAGGACCCTGTTATCGAATACAAGGTAGACATTCTTGCCACTGATAGCGAAATTAGAGATATTCGGCAGGATGAAAATTATCTACTTCTGTATACCCTATTCACCTACAACATCATACCCCAATACATCGAACTCATCGAAGCACCCCCTGAGAGCCAGGAAAAGGCACTGCCCGTCGAGAGGTACCGCAAGGTATTGCGGTACCTAGGGGGTAAGATAGTATTTGATCCACTACCCCTTGAATATAAGGCCCAGAATACCAAGCTCTGCCCTGCCTGCCGGGGGTCTTTGGTGAACAATCACGGCGGTGTGTTGATATGTTTAAGCTGTGCTGGGGTAGTTTCAAAAATCCATAATCAAAAGTGGTTATATTATTAGTAAATGATGCTAGATGTTATTAAAAGTCCACATACGGCTATCTTTACAGGCCCGACAAGTTGTGGCAAGACACAGCGTGTCCTTAATTTACTGGAAAACGAATATAAAAAGCACTATCAAAACATAGTGATACTATGCCCTACCCTGAAATGGAATACCACCTATTTGGAAAGGGCTTCACTATGGAAGGACCCTTACGTCTTCCTGATAGACCCTAAGGACCAGTTGTTTGAATGGATTCAAAAATTGTCATCGCTGCTGGCATGCGAGGAGAGTCTCTTCATAGTCGACGATTGTGTGGCGAACGAGGATTTCGATAAACGTCGACAATCCCTGCTTGAATTGGTTATTTCAGGTAGGCATCGCAGGCACAGCTTGTGGCTATTAACCCAAGCGTATACGGCTTTGCCCAAGAACCTTCGACGTCAAAAGAAGCAACTCTTTCTCTGGTATCCCTCGGAAAGGAGTGATATGAGGCTAATCGACGAAGAGACGAACATGATCTCCGATTGGGATGAAATCAAGGCTGAACTGAAAAAATCCAAACACTCTTGTCTATACATAAGGTTTGAACATCCCAGGGCTTGGAAAATTTTGAAGTGAGCATGATGAAATCTTCTGGGTAAGCATTGGCATATAGAAAATGTCTTCACAGCTCGCCTTATTCAACGCAATACCCGCAGGATCCATCGAGACCTTGTTTGACAAACAAAATCAGCCTCTGTTCAAAAGGGCTGGCCTTGAAAAATTCCTATCTATTCCGAATGCTAGGCAGTATGGTCTTAATCGTAATATGACAATATCAAGGGGAGAAATAGAGGGTATGCTGGGGCTTGTTGGCGACTACACGCACCCGGGTATGCTAGGAGGAGGGAAAAATAGGCATGATATTTTCGTAACATTAGACGGGGCCCTCGAAATTACCATCAGGTCCCGAAAGCCCAAAGCCGTGTCTTTGACAAAATGGTTGGCCGGGAAGGGGTGGAAAAATTACAAGATGAACTCAAGGAGCATCGTCAAGCCCTTGAGGATAAGGATATTGCTCTGGCGTTCCTTGAGGATGACTTGGACGATAGAGACAAACAGCTTGTGATGCTTGGCGATGAGATTGAGGAGCTGCAGCAACGTGCCGTGCCCCATCTCGAAGATCCCGGAAGAGACAACAGTATGGTGATTATCCAAAAGAATAACGACGATCCCTGGCCATCCCTGGCCATCCCTGGCCATCCCTGGCCATATGCGGCCAGCAGGGGTATGTAGCACAAAAAATTAGAAATAAGCTTGTTGATTACCCCAAGGGCGAGATTGTGGTATTGGCGTAGACCCCGAAATCTATTGTCCATTACAATTGGCTTCGAGAACGTGGATGTATTGAAGTCAACCCAGAGAGGGTAAGGCATTTCAGGCTCGGCGAACACTATACACATGAACGTCTCCTGGAGCTCGCTGAATGAGTGACACAATTTTTACTACTCTTGCGGGTAGTAAAAATTATATGCAAAAGTGGGGTGGGTGCCACCCTCCCCCTTGGAAGATTCTCGGGTGACCATACAAGAAATCCTCTGGCCTACGTTGATATATTAGAAAGATGTCTATTGCAGCGGTTGATTATTTCCAAGGAAAACAAGTCCGATCATTTTATGTTCAGGATAAAGGTCAATGTATTGTAGCATCCGATGTTTTGAGAGCTGTAGGATATAAACGAAGGGCCGGGGTACAGGCCATTCAGCGATATGTTCCTGCCAAGTATAAAATGCGATTAGTTGACGCTATAACGGGCCCTGAGGGTGTACTCACCGGTGAGTACACCCAACCAAACACAGTTTTGCTGACTGACCCCGGGGTATATACCTTCCTCCTAAGATGTGGTCAACCCAAGGCGGAACCCTTTTTGGAATGGGTTGTAGAAGAGGTGCTACCTAGGGAAATCCAAAAGCTTGCCGCAGCAATAGAAGAAAGAGATATTACCGTCGCCATACTTGAGGATGATCTGGAGGATAGGGATCGACAACTCGAGGCACAGGCCCAGGAAAATGTAAGGCTTCGACAAAGACATGTACCCAAGGCTCAGGACCCCAGAAAAGACAACGTCATCATTATCCACCGTAAGCACAGCGCACAGGATGACGACGAATACCACCATCTTCCCTATTACTGCACGCGTGTCCAGAGGCGTAATATTAGCAAAAAGCGATTGTGGTTCAATGACAACTACCCGGGCGCGGAGGAGATTGTCGTCATCGACAACCCCAAAGGTATACACGCCTTTAATAGGTTCGAGGAAGAAGGACACGTGGAGCGTTATGGAAACCATTTCAGGCTCATCGATCATACCCGGGATGACCTGTACGATTTTGGTGTTCCAGCACTATGGGACTAGGCAGACGATAATTTTACAATTTTAATACCTTTGCGGTATTAAAATTATCATTTTTGACCCTTTCAGCTGTATGTTATAAGATACTGAAATATAAAAAAAAAGATGGAAGCCTATCTACAAAGGAATCAATTTACAATCAACTACAATATTCAGGTACCTGTGCTACATTGCTGCATAAAGGCAGGATCAGTGACTGGTTATTGCCCTACCTGCCTAGAAAATTTTAGGTATCGAGGTGGAGTATACTACGAAGGATTTGAATACCCCACAGACGATGATCTTTTACACAGGGTAGCATCAGGCAAAAAAGCATGGGCAACATTTGCAAGAAACGAGATCGATGATGATCTCGAGGATGATATTGAACGCCTGGTACTCCATATCGTTGCGGCTAAAGAGAACAACTATGGGGCACTCTGCTACCAGGTCATTAAGGATAAGGATTTGAAGCTATCAGATTTGGCTGATATAGAAACAATAAGCAAAATACTCGAATTTCCGATACCAGATAGACGCTTGGTTGATATTGATCTGGAGAATGATCCTAATGTCATCAAAGGTATCATCTATGGGTGCCCTTTCTACACCCAACATCCAAGGACTATGTGAGAGATCCGAATGCAGATGATGACGAGGATGAGAATAAGGATGACGAAATAGATTTGGATGACCTAGGGGAACTCGTGAAAGCTTATTACCATTCTTTGATAACCTCCGGGGGTACCTGAACATCCTCCGGTACCAGCATCAATTCCTCCGACACGAAGCTGCGATCGGGACCATCCTTCAAATAGTACAAAATACGACTACCTGCTACTATTTTATCCAACCTGTAAGTATGTTTGCTGTAAAAGGCGTCGGTGGCGCGTCTTTTAGAGTCATTATGCTCCTCTCCTGGTTGTAGCAGATAGAGATAAAGACCATCATCGGGTAGGGGGTCTTCTTCGGGGTATTGCTGGCTTTTTGCAAGTGTTACATCATTGAGTTTAATAGCCTTGTTAGGTTTTAGGTCGATCATGGCAGTCTTTGTATTGTTGAGATTTTTTACGATAGTGTACAGGTGTTTCACCCATATGCTACTGGGCTCCCCGGATACCAACTCCTGTGCATCTTGAGGCTTGAACAGCCTTTCAGCGAGTACCTTGTTGTACGACTCGACAAAGGCTGTAAACGTATGGTGATATTTAGTTGTGGCTCGTTTAATTTCCACACCCTTGCCTTCCAGCAATTTGGTTACATCCGATTTAAACTCAGAACCATTGTCACATTGAAAAATTTTAGGGTATCGTAAAGGTCCCGCCTTGTAGATATCTTTGATCATGTCGGCGACCTCGCTGGCCTTCTTGGTTCGCAAGGGTCTTGCTACCTTATATCTCGAGGCAACGTCAATGCCTGTCAGGATGTATTTGTAGGTGCTTCCATATAGCTTGTCATGCGGCATATATAGTAGATCGAATTGATGCATTTCGTTAGGTGTTGTAATGGTGAAATGAGGGTAGTCTATACGTTTTGGACCCCGAATGCGTCGTAGCCATAGGAGTTGACGGGACAGCCAGTGGGTAACCCTCTGTTTTGAGAGACCGCTCTCCTTCGCGAGCAGCCTGATACCTTTCCGTCCGACCCACAGATGTTCGGGGGTATAGTAAATTTGGCTTAGCTTTTCAGCCCCTTCTTCGGTAACAACGTGCGTTTTTTACATGTCTTTATTATATACATGTTAATAACGTTCTTATAAATACTTGTAGACCACAAAGCCTAGTAGGGACAACGAGCCAAGTACGAACGTTAACTCGGCATCTTGCTGAGTTTTTGATGGGGTGTAAAAATTTTTCAACTGTGGGGCCCCCTTTTCTGAGGCAATGTAGTATTTATAGAGGTCGTCATCGAGCTCGCGAAGGCTCTTCCCTGCCCTTATTTGCATCTCCCTTTGCTCGTTAAACCAATCCAATTTAGCCTGTCGGTCTCTTATCCATTGGGCTTGAGCTGCATTGAGCTTTTCAACGGCCTCGTCATGCCTTTTCCGTTCCGCTTCCCCATGTCCCGAAAGCTTGCTGAACAAATAATTTGTACCGCTAAATGCTAGGGCGTTTATAGCCGCCCCTGCTACCAGTACAACGATAGTAGCCATTTATTGTTTGCCCTTACACTCCTTGCATTCTTTACACCTGGATCTCACCCTTTGATGGGGGCATATTTGACTGCCTTTGCACTCCTTACAATAGGCCCTCTGTTTTTCATGGGGGCATATTTGACTGCCTTTGCACTCCTTACAATAGGCCCTATTTTTTTCATGTTCGCAGATTTGACTGCCTTTGCAGTCTTTGCACCTGGCCCTCTGTTTTTCATGTTCGCAGATTTGACTGCCCCTGCACTCCTTGCACTGGACCCTCTGTTTTTCATGTTCGCAGATTTGACTACCCTTGCAGTCTTTGCAGTCTTTGCAGCAAGCCCTCTGTTTTTCATGCTCACATATCTGACTGCCTTTACATTCCTTACAATAGGCCCTCCTTTTTTGATGCTGGCAGATTTCACTTCCCCCGCAATCCCTACATTGGGATCTCAACCTTTGATGGTGGCAAATTTCACTTCCCCCGCATTCTTTACATATTGATCTCCGTCTACCATGGGGGCACATATTGCGTTTCTTTGACGCCTTGCAGACATCGAGGCATTTGATGCATGTCTTTGTCAATTGACCATTTTTCACCACCTTGAATGCATCTGGTAAAAGACTCCTTTTACAATTTGGGCAGATCCTGGTTTCCTCCAGATGTTTACCTTTCTTGCGGTCCTTGCATTCCTTACGGGTGGGGCAAATTTGACTGCCCCTGCACTCCTTGCACTGGGCCCTCTGTTTTTCATGTTCGGAGATTTGACTACCCTTGCAGTCTTTGCAGTCTTTGCAGCAAGCCCTCTGTTTTTGATGCTCGCAGATTTGACTGCCTTTACATTCCTTACAATAGGCTCTCCTTTCTTGATGCTGGAAGATTTCACTTCCCCCGCATTTCTTACATCGGGATCCCCGCCTACCATGGGGGCACATATTACGTTCCCTTGACGTTTTGTTAACATCAAGGCATTTGATGCATGTCTTTGTCAAACCATTTTTCACCACCTTGAATGCATCTGGCAAAAGACTCCTTTTACACTTTGAACAGCTCTTGTTTTCTTCCATATTGATTTGTATTTATCCCCAAGAGATAGATACAAATTGTGGTCACTAGTACTCCCCGGAATGATAACGCCCATTTAGGCTGTTTAACTGAGTATCCATCAGCAGATATACGTAGCATCGTATATCCCCAATTCTGTCGGCTTTTTTGGTCATATGGAGAGTGATGCCGTCGCTGAGTCTTTGTAAAGGTCTCCCGCTACCATGTAGGGTAGCGTCGGGAGATGCTCTGAAATCAACGAATAATGCATACCTTTCATTAAAGAACTGGCCAATCGTCACATTCAAGTCATGGCTCCCGAAGAGATTGACGACCTGCTCCGGATGATCCTTGGGAAGCATGGCATGGCTATACAGTTCGTTAGGTTCACCTTCCACCGTGATGGATATTTTTTCAATCTTGGGATTATAGAAGACCTCGTTGATACCAGCGTAAGCTTTCACTTTCCCAGGGTCTATGAAGAGAAACAAGACACCTTTCAATGACTTAGCTGGGGTATCGATTTGGAGATTGTAGCTTGTATCAGCTTTTTTCATGGTCACCACCTTGCTTCGTAGGATCCTTTCATGGGGTAACGCGAGACGATTATACCTTGACATCATGGCACTTGCGAGACCTTCATGGGTGATCTTGTCAAATTCCAGTTTGATATTGGTTATCTTATAGGCGGCATCTGCTGCCTTGACTGCCGTAGATCCCACGGCTGCTGTCCCTGTATCCTTGATGACGTCGTTGTGCTGTGCGAAATGTAGAACGAACTGCAATCTGTCATGTAGCTCTGCCTGATAAAATGGTAAGTCTGTGGTTAACTCGAATATTTTACCCAATGGGATGCAGAAAGTGTTGCTATACGCCGCAGCGATGGCTTTCTCCTCATCTGTCCCAACGTACTCAGTAGCCTTGACCTGCAGCGCTCTGATGGTCCCATCGTTGGGGTTGATGCCTTCCAAAATGAGGTTGTTTTCCCTATCAAATTTTGGTAACCAGAGGTCCCTGTACTCTGCCAGGATGTTATAATCACATATATTCTGGACCTCGTTGCCATCCAAAGTAACTCGCAGATTTTTAACCAGGCTTTTGCCGATATTGCTGACTAGGGTACGCTTCGTATTGGTTCCCGTCAGCGTCAATTCAAACAGGAGTTTGAGACTGCCAGGAAATATGATGTCATTCTGCCCCATATTAGGTATATCTATATATAAGTCCTCATTTTGATTGATTGTGGAGGGTATGTGCGAGATTTGAACTCGCTGCTTTCGTCCCTTGATACCGAAGAGCTGCTTCATTTCCGCGTAGGGGTCTAGGGTTGTTCCGAATGCACTCATGTTTATTATATATGGGAATCTTGTAATGAATGCCAACTAATCCAGTATTTGATCACGATCTTCCGGATGAGGGCGGGAGGGATGATAAACCTGATGATACTACGTCAAAACTCCCATCAACACCGGGGCCTTCAACTCAAGGAGAACAACAGGGCGTCCCGGGGGCTGGCCTTTCAGAGCAGAGGGAAAAATTGTTAAGGGGTAAGGTAGACGACCTCTACGAACGTTTTGAGGAGAGGCTGGGGAGGCCTATTGCGATACCCTATGACGAGTTTAGGCTAGATGGGAAACGTCTTTTTTTCAACGAAATAGACCTTACGGCATTAATTACAAAAGATAAAGGCGGGCTGCGATCTGCCGGTGAAAGGATCAAGAAATTGAAGGCAGATCTCGTGCGAGCCCTGGGCTTTCCCGACTATGTTACTACACCCAACAGGGGTAAGGCAGCGGCCCAGGCACTTGGGCAAAAAATTGATGACATCCTGAGGAAGGATGCCGATAATATTTCGATGCAATCGATAGAATCA
Organism: Hydractinia echinata; assembly: GCA_030067915.1. Lineage (NCBI taxonomy): Eukaryota > Metazoa > Cnidaria > Hydrozoa > Anthoathecata > Hydractiniidae > Hydractinia > Hydractinia echinata. Next base: position 651,679 of record JASGCC010000009.1, on the reverse strand, counting down.
ATCGAGGAATTTGTGGATACTATGGAAAATTTTATGGAGGAGACGACTCCATTTGGTGGTGGTGGTACCGATGACGACGTTATCACTGGACGTGAAAGAAGGGGTCTTAACCTCGAACTTCAAACTATAAGGGGTAACCTTAAAAACCTGGCAAGTAAGATTATTTCGTTTGATACCGGGATTGACAAGGCAAGGAATGATATAAAAAAACTTGAGGAGCAGAAGGCCGGGGCAACCGAGGGGGAAAAGGTTAAAATTGAGAGGGATATAGAACATCTTAATGCCAGGATCGAGGACTTAACCGCTAAAAAGGAAACCGCGCAAAGTGCCAATGGGTTACTATCCAAGGAAATTTACAGTCAGCTGACAACTATTAAGGAAACGTTGATGAAAATTGCTGGAGATGAAACGTCTCTGCTGGAGAAGCTTAAAGTACTCTTCAAAGAGCAGGGCCTGACCATAGCTAGCATTGTCTCTGCTATAGGCCTACTGGTTTCCACCATTGTACTTGCCGTTACGGGAGGGGGTGCCGCGGCGGGTGCTGCAGGAGGAAGTGCCGCAGGGAAGGGGTTTGTAGAAAAGCAGCTTGAGCGACCGGGGAAATTTTTAAAGTGCCTGGCAGGTAAGGCAGGTGTTGCACTGCCGGGGATTATCGGTACGGTTGTCTAGTTCTTTTTGAGGGTAGCGGCAACCGTTGTTGAATACGCAGCCAAGCATCTGTACATGGCCATCGCGGCCGCTGCCGGATTTGACGTGTTCTATGTTAGGGGGGTCTAATATTTTTTAAGCCATATGAAGGCAATGATAATCCCCACCCCTGTCGTGATTAATGCGGCCTTGGTATCCTCGTGCTGGTTTTTCCCTCTTCCAAGACATAGGGTGGCACCCTGGGTCTTCAGACCCTCAATTTCTTGCCTTGGAAGTTTGATATCTGCCACATGTCTGATGGTGGTATACTCGGTATGCCTAAGGGGTGTGGCATGTATAGGTGTTTTGGTAATAGGCTTGGGGGGCGTGGTATGTGTAGGTATTTTGATAGTATGCTTGAGGGGTGTGGCAGCCGCACGCCTGACAATAGGCTTGTTGTTCACATCAACCTGGGTACCAATATTGACATTTGCGGGTGCTATTAGTATGTTGTTATTATACCCAACAATCTTGCCTATCCGCAAGTTCATGTCGGATGGCAGCATGTATACGCTGGGCATGACGGCGAAATTCACTGGCGTCCTGGCATACATGAGCACCTTCTGGAATTCCGTGATATCATGTCCTACAATCTCTTGGCGTTGTACCATGGCCTCAAACTTCTGCATTAAAATCTGCCTTGCTGCATAGTTGTCTGCACCGGACCCCAGCAGGGATGCCTTGGCCCCTGCCTGTGATCCAAGTAACAAGACCACATAAACCCTTATACCCTCACTTAATTTGGTCAGGCCTTCCGATGTCAAGTCCTGACTTGTAGGGATGATGAATTTAGCCCAATCCCCATCGACCTGAGGCCACCATCTGCCATTGGTGAGCGAGGCACCCACTGCCTTGAACTTGTACATGCCATTGGGATCCGCGTCATATTCTCTACATATTTGTGCATACCCAGAGGTTGAGTATGGATTTTTATACCGAGAAAACCCATCGTCATACGGCATGGGTACTTTCATCCTTGCTAGGATGCGACGCATGTGGTAGTAGACATGGAATTTAAAGATGGCGTTGACAAGGGGCACGGAGCCCGTTAGGTCCTTAGCAGAGATGCCTAGGGCTGTGGTTGCGCAATGGGTGGCAAAATTAACCTGGATATTCCAGTATCCCAGGGCTTGTCCCTTCCAACCGTCATTAAGCAAATTTGTTGAAGGCCTTATGGGGTATTTTCTAAACTCAGGGAATGCCACAGAAATGTGTGAGTCCGTAGACACATACAGGTCCTGATGCTCCAGGTTGGCTACAATAAGGGGCCATTCACCGTTGTTAGACTTGTACTTTGCCTTAGGGCTGTACGAGTAGATATTCATCGTTTTGTTTTAAAGAAAACGATGAAGCAACTCTACATTACCGATATATACAAGCCCACGATATTTGAGGACTATCTGGGGCAGGATAGCAGAATTGCCCTGAAATCCATTAGCATACGGGGTGAGTGGCTCAACATATATAATGACAATGACTTCACCATCCGGAAGGTTGGACCTGATCAAAGGGAGACTAGAATACGGATTATGGCTGGGTTGTACCGTATCGAAGATATAGTATCGATTGTCAATGCCCAGGCTGAAGATAAAATTAAGTTATTTATACTGAAAAGTGGTTTATGCACCCTTCGTGTCAATGATGGGTACACCGTTGTATTTAACAGGCAATTATATGAACTCCTTGGATTTGCATACGACCCCTCGAAAAAATACTATATGAAGGGTGACTATACTGCAACTTATAAGACTGACGTTTACATTAGACTACGACTCGTTTGCCCTCAGTTGGATGAAGACGAATGTCTACTAGATGGTAAAAAATCTAAAATTCTCGCTCTGTTACCCACAAAGGAATTAAACGCCTGGGGGGATATGATAACTTGGACTTTTGATATACCTGTATACCTCCCTTTAAAGGGTAGTACGGATCGTCTCGAATTCATGCTAACAGATGAATTTCATCATGACAAGAATGTGGCCTTCACCGGGCTAACGATGCAGTTGTTTATAGAATAAAATGGCTGATATAACGAAGCTGTATCCCAGTTTGCCCAATGCGCCTGCATATGATCCCGATATATCAGACGATGGACAAATATATCGACTTAATGAGATAAATATAATTGAGAAGTATTTTAGGTCTGGAATTAAGGAACGGGATAGGCTTGGCAAGAAATTTAAGATGCATGGGACATGGGTACGTTTCTGTGACGTCTATTGGGGATATCGGTGATAACATCCGGTATCGGGATCGGTACCTTATTGTCAGTTATTGGTGTACCACTTGCCGTAGCCATGTGTGGCCTCTCACTGGCTGTCGGCATGGGGCAGGCCGGTCTTAAAACTGCCGTGAGAAGGCTAGGGATAAAATCCAAAAAGCATGAAAATATAAGACTTATTGCCGAGGCTAAATTGAACTCGATCGTTGACCTGATATCAAAAGCGGTAGAAAATGGGGAAATCGATAAATATGAGTTTACTCATATACTACAGGAGAAACAGAAGTATATGGTGCTTAAGGAACAGATGCGACAGCGATTTAATCGTATTGTAAACTCCCTTTATGAGGATGAACGTAATCAACTTGTTGCGAAAGGTAGGGAACAGGGAAAAGCTGAGGTATTAAAAAAACTTCAGTCTGTACAATATGCAAGCGGTATTTAGAAAGCCCACCTTTTTTTTTCTAATGATCTTCACCTAACAGGGGCTCACTTTCCGATTGCTGTCGATATTTACATTCATGGATATAAACCTGTGGATGATAATTATTACCTTGCATGTATATCGATGATATTCCAATGATTGCCGTTGCCTGGCATGGTAGGTTGTATGGCACCGGCATACCATGAAATTTTGTTGTCACTACATCCTTATAACATTTGAGCCTCGCGTTAATATAACGATCCTTTTTAACTGGGGCTGTCGTCAATTTCTCGCAAATCAAATCCTCAATCCGATTCCAAATTTGATGGTATTTCGCCAACCATTCGGGATAGTCATGGAAATCAAGACCCATCGAAGGATGAGCATTTGCATTATATCTTGTGACGCCGTTCGGTGACCAAATCTTAGATGGCGTTTTTACCCTCAGTGAGACAACCAGGTCCTGTGTATGATAGCCTATGACATAACGCCTATCTTTACCACCATTGGCCGTGATTGGATTGGACACCGTCAGGTTTTCAATATTAATATCGTATATATTTGTAAATGTTGATGCATTGGAATGGAATAACTTGTTATCTACCAGTTCGTTTTCAAATTGCATTGCTTTATTGTGATTCAAACGACTTCAGAGAATTGCATATCATTGTACATACGCAGCCACCCCCGTTGTAGGTGATATAGTCCTGATAGCAGTACCAGCATAAGATTTTACAGCCCACTTCAAACCTTCTCCCACATCTACATCGGTCATATTCATCCAGTATACGTTCGCAGTCCTTACATTGTTCTTCATCCATTTATTTCCAAGTCATCAAGACGATCCTCCAGATATTTAACCCTCCGTTCATTCTCCTTCTCCTTCTCTGATTCTTGTACCAAAGCCAGGGCCATTAACGGTAGAGAGAGACCGATGCCAGCCATGAAGGTCATGACTACTGCATTTCCAAAAATATCGAATTTTACTTGACAATTCATTTATTACTAGTATCTTACAACCTTGTTGTGAGATAACGTTTCAAACCAACCCCAAAAATTCCTCTTGCGTCAAGTCAGCCCCAAATCTGACGAGGCGTCTCCAATCTGGGGCATGCCTTCCCTTATAACGCCTTTTCAACAGCCACAACGACATTTCGTACGCGCTGTCATACACCTTTCGCTCTTCCACATAAGCCAGGCAGCATGCATTACTACAAAAGTAGCCCTCGTACACATACCCGTCGTCGTTGTCATCATATTCGCCCATATGAGCAGCCATGTTTTCCATCACATGAAAAAGTCCAGATTCCGTATTATGTTTTGTACTAACCTGCGGCGGATTGTATCTCATGGGGCACCTGACTTTGTCGCACAGTTCTACAGAGCACCAGTAACAGAGTACCATGTTATATATCATTCCAACAAAGTCCGAAGATTACATTTTTTATTGCGCATGCGTTGATTATTAGCGGAATTCCCCTTTTCTACTCATTTTTGTATGTTAGGGACTTAACTTTGATATGCATGACTCAACACCGCATGATGGGGGATTTTTCATGCATATCAATAGATTTTTGTGCAATGGGGTGTGACGAAAAGTTGTGACGTCACAAGCAAAATTCAGTATGATATTTTTTATGAGAGTTTGACCGTGTTTTTTGGAAAATCCTGTACATCATGACCCCCTACACTAGCTGGGGTAAAGCAAAAGCACCGAAAAAAATGTATTAAAAAGTCTCATTGTATCACATCTGTTTCGCACTCTGAGCGATGGGATATAGCGTTTCTATGTTTTCTGGGTTATTAAGGCAAAATTAACTGAAACTGCCATTTTAAATTCTGGCTGTTTTGCCAGTCGGCTGACCTCCACTTATAGATTTTTCTGCATTTATGGAGTTTCTGTAAGCACTTTTGTGTGTATATTCTGATTGTTGAAGGTTGATGGATGGTCTAAAACAAACAGCAAATATACTACAACCAGTTTTTCTCATATGTTTGTGTTCAAAGTATCATTTATTTTGCAGATGTGTAGGCAAAAACTTTCGGACATTCTTGATGGAGGAAAGTGATTTTGAAGGGTCAAGTTACTCTGACTTATGTTGAGCCTTGTATGTGTGTTGTAGAAAATTATGATGCCGAGGCTGTTCCTCCACAGCCAGCCTTAAAAGATCAAACCTTACTGATGAAAGTGATGAAGATTCCAGTAACAGTTTTGATGAGGAAGATGATTCACCACTATCCTTAATTGCAAAGACAAGGTAGGTAGCCAAGGACCCACTCTGCCGTAAAGTGGAACTGAATGATCCAGCAGATCCAACATAAAAAACCGCTGCAGGCAACCCCGTCCGATAACACAACTCCTTACCAGTATTTCAAAATGTTAATTACTGATGAACTCCTTGCGGATGTTTCTGAGCAAACTAACTTATACAGTGTTCACTTCATAGGTGTAAGCAACAACTCCACCTTAAAGGATTTGGAGAAGTTTATCGGTGTATAATTTACAATGGCACTTGTAACTTGCTGTCCATGAGATCGTATTGGTAAACATATATAACGCATGACGGGGTAAATTCCGTTATGTCAAGAAATCGTTTTTACAGGCTTTTACGAAACATGCATTCCCTTGATAATATGTCGGTATGAGAAGAAACCAAAAAAAAGATCGCGCAAGGAAGATTTGACTCTTTCAGAAACTACGCAGCAGCTTTTTGAACGTGTCACCAGAGGAATATCATTTCCTTGACGAAATCATGGTTCCATTTTCAGGGGTGTACTATTCTGCGGCAATATCGTCCGAATACGGCGACAAAGTAAAAGGGTTCAAACTGTGTGAAAGAAGTGGATCCAGTGGTCTCCTACATGATTTTGACATCTACAGGGGAAAAGAAATACGACGTTGTTACAAGCTCGTCAGCTTGTATTAAAACGCAAATGTGTCCCACAAGAATGGAAATTTTTTCCTCTCTGAGCACCGAAACGGGAGTAGTCGTGTGTTCGGATCTCATCTTGGTAACTATTTTTACTTTTTTTTTATTTGCTGTTATAAATTTTATTTTTAAAAAAAAATAAGATAAGTGTTCAAAAGCATTATTTAACTAACTGGTAAAGTAAAAGTGTTTCCACCAAAGTTTACAAAAATGAATGTAGGCAGAATTAAGGTCTCCCCAAATGCCTGGAAATTAGTCTGCGAAAACTAAAATTTCCGTAACATTACGTAGCTCTCCTACGAAAACGAAGACTTTTATCGACCATCAACTTTCTGCGTTCCTCTTCTGGGCTTCACTTTCGAGGAATTTTCCGTTCAAGAAGATCTCAAAAATTAATTTTGAAAAATAACTGCATAGTTAACAAATATTATTGCCTATGTGAATAGCAAAATATGTCGTGTCTAACTTCGTAACAAAAATCACAATCTGATAAACAGCTTTTTGTAAACTTTATTCGCGAGATTGTTTACGCATATCATACGTCTTGTTCCTCCTGAAATGGTGTTGGTGCAGACAATTAATTATCTTTACCACTTTTGGATGTTCTTAAGGAACGCAAAATTTGGTATAAAGGAATTATCCGTCTAAATTATATCGAAAACTGTCCATTAATGGCAGAAAAGGATTTGCACAAATGACAAGGAGGCTTACCGTTCAGACCAGACAAACAACAACATAGCTGTTCAGTGGTACGACAACAAAGCAGTTCCCCTGGTCTCATCGTTCGTTGGAGTTAAGCTTGTTAATTCTGTCTGCCGATCTACAGCCAAAAAAGCATATTCAATTTGAGCAACCCAACATTGTTCAAATACATAACAAATCTCCAAAAAGCAGGAATTGTTTTAGTGACTTCCATGCATGAGAATATATGTTAATTTTACGAAATGGAAACAGGGTGACATCCGAGCTGGGTTTCTAACTTGAATGAAACTGTATTTTTTTATACATTCTTGATGTAGTCTTTTAACTTGGCAGCAATGCTTATGAGATTTGATAAGTAAAACATCTGTTTTTTTAGTTCCCTTCGTAGGTTGTATTTTTTTAAATTTGTTACATGTGGCGCAAATGTGTAACAATTTAAAAATAGGTAAGGCAAATAAATGTTTTAAACATTAATGATGGTTCCTCAATTACAACCATAAAAGCTTTCTAGAAATAAAAAAATCCGAATATTTGACGAACATTTCGTATGGTTGGGCTCTAAAACCTTTGTCATGTGCGCGAACATATTTCTCATTAAACATTGCATACTGCAACAATATTCTATTCAATTTTTCTGACAGTCATATGTATCGTCACTAATTAGTTAGACATAACGTGGTCACCAACATCTCACCAATAAGCTGCAATAATGTAGCTTTCCAAAATTTAAAAATGTGGATTAGGTAAACTATGTTTAATATCTAATAATTTTTCTAGTTTGCACGCGGCCTGGAGACAAAGTTTGCACGGGCCAAGCTATTGCGTGTGGTCACGCGACATCTTTGTCGAATGTTTACATTTTTGTGCTTGAATCAGTTTTTACAGCCCTCTTATGGGGAAACGAAGCTTGCTATTTCGTGTTTACACTCGCGTTCCTTCTTACGCAATTTCACAATGTACACAAGGTAACCAATTCGGGATTTTACTTAAATATATTGCTTTATTATAGATGTTACCTATCATTTAAACGGCTGTTGGTTCTGAGTACTGCATTTAATAGTGAAAATAAAAAAACTTCAGTACAAGTTCGAGTATAAAATATTGTCTAATACTACGGCTAACCCGTGTTTTAATATCAGTTACAAATAAAAAATGTTCACATTTCATAATGTCACGTTATGTAACATACACAAATAAGTTTACAAACAACGTCACAATGACACATCACATTTAAACGCACTCTCTTACTGGACATACTTGACTTTCCGGTTAGTATTAATGGAATGTCTGAACTAAGCAAATTCTTGTAAGTAATGTGACTCCAATATTCCATTTTAATCACAAAGATGGAGAGCAGTCATTTAATGATATATGTAAATGTGATGAGTTAACAAAAACTCTTTCAACAAGAGGAGTGTTGGCAACGTTAGAAATAATAAAAAAATTAAATGGAAAAGAAATATTTTTTTTTGAGGAACGTTGCTGGATTTCCACTAAATTATGCACCTCAAGTTGGATCTTATTCACTAAGAGATTTGTTAGGTAGAAATCACGACTTTAACAGTAACACAGTGTGTCATGTTGAATGCCAAAAACGTAACCCTCGCTGTGTTGGTGAAAGAATATGTAACGTTGTTGCTCGTTACACAGAGTTTAAAGAATTTAAAGAATTTTTGAGAGAAGTAAACCAGATAGTAAACCAGAATTTCCTAAAAGATTCAATAAGTGATGCAATTAAAAAACCTGATATTCGTGTATTAGAGCATTTATGTGAGAATGTTGGAGAAATTAATGCTGCTAAAATGTATATAAATCAGGCAAGTAATTTTGGAAATTTAAAAGCTGTAGCTTATTTTTTCCACATAATAAAACATGGCAAGAGAAATGAAAAAGTAGAGTCTACTAACGGGTATATTTTTAGCCCAACGATAGAACTAGGTAAAGATATCACACCGTACCTAAAAGAGGTACTTTGTAAAGATGTTAAACCTGACGATATCGATGCAAGAGTGCTTGAAATGTTCATTGATGAAAATATGTTTGAAGAAGAAAATATTTATATAGTCGCAGCAAGATGTTCACCCATAGGAACAATAACCTTTTTTTTGACGAACTTTGTGGCCTATTGGGAAAAGATAATACTCTTCATGAAATAAGCAAAAGTAGAAGTAAAGATGGTGAAGATGTACTTACCATTTTGACCAGCCGATATTTGAAAGGAAAAGGTTTAAAATCAAGAGACCTTATAGAAATTTATACCAGACATAGAATGTACCCAGTTCATTATAGTCAAATAACGCAACGCTCGGCATTGATATGTGCTGTAGAGAACAAGCAGATGGATTTTGTTTTAACTTTATTAGAGGATATTGATACTAAGAAATGCAACAGTGTCGACAGAAAAGGATTTCGTACAGCAATGGAAGAACTCAAACACAACTTGAATGTTATTTCATTAGCAAAACAAGATGAGAGGAAATCGTGGGCAAAAGCTTTAAGCTATCCTTTAGGCGGAGATCAAAAGGGTCGGGGAACAAAATTATATCCAAACGGGTACAAAAGAAGATGTAAAAGAAATTTTTCAAAAAACAAAACTCCCCAACACTTACGTCACATTGCTACAATGTTATATGATTTTTGGAAGCACCATCTTGGTTGTAATGAATTGCAAGAAGTACAAGTAATGATGATGATGGGTGACGGTCCTGTGCAATATTTCATTGCTTTCAATCCTATGACGAGGAAGATAATGGATAAGTTAGAAGTTGACAACTGGACTAGAGGTGTGAATGACAATTGCCTCGAGAATGTAAAAGTAAAAAACTACAGGACATTTCGCAGGACATTTCGCCACATAGAAAAATTGAGAACTTTTGAACTCACTTCTAGCGTTGTTTTTAATCCTCTTAACATTGTGTGGGGTAATTATAGAAGAAAATTAGAGCTATTAAAATCCAACATTTTAAATTTTAATGTATTGTTTCTGGGAAACCATAGCGATAAAGAAAGACACGCTGAAGAGTTTTTGTGTGACGTTGCAGAAGAAATAAGAAAACAAAACAGTCGAAAAACATACACGTTCTATATCTATGGTAAGAAGCGTCCGTGCATGAGTTGTTCTGGTCGAATGGAAGAGGCAGACATCGACTATTATAACCCTAACCCGGGTTACTTGTGGTTGCATGGAATCAAGTACCAATCACAAAACGCTGCACGAAACACGTTGAGGTTGCTGTTGACAACACCTCCACATGTCACATTTGAAGACGATCAACAAATGAGTGATTACGACACAGGATCTGATTCAGAAATTGATGACAACTGAGAGCTGAAATTGACAAAATGAGTCAATGATGATCCTACGTGATGTACGTTATTTGAATAGATGGTTACTTTCAAAGACGTATGGGGAAACGATAATTAAAAGGGAATAGATATGAACGGATGATTAATAAACAACTATGCAAGATTTAACTTCCTTCCAGGAATAACATTCGTAAACGAAAGCTGTAAAATCAGAGTGGTTAAAGCAAGGAGTTACGAAGCAAACGTTATTTGCAATCTCAATAAATTTGAATGTATTTTAACTTTAACGCATATAACTACAGCAGTAATAATAATCAGGCGTTGAACTATTTATATAACCAACGTATCAAAGTGATTTAATAAGGCATTTTTTATTTCTGGATAACAGGAACTCCTGTTCTTGAATTGTTTTGATAACGATTTGCTTTTATAAATAATAATAATAAGCAGCCACACGGAGTGCATGAGAAATAAAACATACATCATTTGCTAACTTAAACTTAGAGGCATTGATAATGTATAATAAACTTATTCGGCTTGGCTAAATGGGACATCAGAATTATAGTCTCACCTTCTCGTCTATCCCCCTGCGTATTTTTAAATGCCACAAGCCTGATTGCTCGGGATAACTCGTTAAAACCCAGCCGACTAACTGTTTATTATACTTTGTTATATGTACTTTTTTAAATTAAATTTGTGTACACTTTTAATAGGTAAATTTAGTAACAAGTAATTTGTATTGTATATGCTGTCAATTTATCAGTTGGATGTATCTGTATGATTTCATCTTAAATGTCTTTTCTTTGCTTTTCAACAACAACAAAACGATTATATAGGAATTAACAGAACAAGATAAAAAGGATCACATGTTCATTGTTTTACAGTATAGAGGAGAGAGAATTGAGGGGAGTCCTAGGGCTTCTGCTTTGGTAGGGCTGGGTTTTTTTCGATGACTTTTGACCTGGATATAGTATCAGTTAGAATTTCCTGTCAAATTACAATTTCGGTCTTGCAGGAACCTCTACGAGTATTTAAACAATAAAAAGAAACTCAAAAAAGTCTTGTTCTTTAGCTCTTTCTCGAAATAAGAAAACGTTTTAGATTGGCCTAGTAACTAACGTTGAAAATACCACATCGGGCTGTTCCGCAACGCCTGCATGATAGCATAATCCTCTCCACGAGTCGAAATGGTCCGAAATATCGTGGAATTAGAAAAAAATAGCGCCCCTGAAGTTTTTGAATCTAAAGATCCTGAGTTCTAAGTCGGTTGTGAACACTAACAAGTGAACTCGTACAAGTTCGACGTGTGTGTTACTTAGAAAAAAAACGGAGGCGCAGAATTCGCTTTGAGTTTTTTGGGAGAATAACATTTAGATACCACATATTTTCTCTCCTCATGTTTCTGAATTAGAAAACGGTTGTCAATTTAACAGCACCATGTCCATTAGTTAAGAAAAGATTTCTTAACAAAATCACGTCCCAATTATTCCGTATATTTAAAATCGCATAAAGTGTTGCAAATTAAAGGCAATAGATTTGTGGCGCCAAAAGAAAATCAATGGAAACAGACTTGCTAAACTCCTTTTTCCAATGTGCTTCTTGTAGTCCGAAGTACATCTTTTTAACAATTAGTGGGGCACAAAGCTGCAACATTAATAGTGCACATAAGTGAATTATCTGGTTAAGCTTATTTTAAAAATCATTTGAGTGTCGCAATCTCTATCCAACGATAGTGTTTGGAAAGTAATTTAAATCTATCTTCGAATGTTCTACAAATGGTTGCGGAAGGCACATGAATAAACTTCTCTGATTATAGTCAGACACGGCATTTACATTTTTAATGATGCAGTGCCGAATCGCAATAAAGCATTTACTACCTTAGGAAAAAGAAAGTTGTGAAGAATTTTGTCTACTGTAGAACCCTTAAGTCAAATTTAACTACCACATCACAATAAAAAATGGAAGTTATAAAAATTTAGCGCGCTAACGAGGAAAAAGCGTAGTACTTGAAAATTTACATTCAAAGGGATAAAACATTAAAGTTAAACATGCGCTAGATATAATTGTTCCTAAAAAAAGTAATAGAAAACATTTGTTGAAAAATAGCAACAAAAGACTTGGTAGTTACTATGTATGCTTTCTTGAGTATGGTCAGCAAAAGAAACAAAATACAGTAACGCCCGGTAACTGGAACCTCCAGGGGACCAAAGAAAATAGTTCGACTTAACGAATGCTCGACTTAAGCGAAGCTCCCATTAATTCGAGCTTAGACAAAACTGAGATATTAGTTTGAGTTAAAGCGATTTTTTCTTCAGACTTTATAAAATTTACAAATGTTACAATCTAGTAAATTTTTACTGAAAGAACTTTCGTATGTCGGTTTGACTTAACCTTTGTAATATCTCGTGCAAAGGAACTTATGAAAACGTGTCTTATATCAACAAAATATTTTCTGTACTGCCGAAGCATCTAAAAAGTATACATCACATTCGTCACACGTGGCTTTAAAAGTCACGTGTTAAAAATACATAAATAATTAACACTCCCACCAAAAACGATGATGTCATCTTCGTTTATAAAGTCAATTTTAATTTCGTCGTTATCTTCCTTGTCATTCTCGTAGTCGCGATCAGACTGTTCAACAGGATAAAGTTTGTTCAAAGTGCGTGTAATTATCGTTTTACGATTGTTGTTAGTTGCGACTAATACCTTTGCTGCACGTATACGACCGTCCTTGCTTTTCAACAATTCCGTTACTCGACCCATCTTCCATTTTGCTCTAGTTTTAACATCATCGTGTATAAGAACAACATCGTTTACTTCAATTTCGTAAGAGGACTGTAGCTTTTTCTTCTTCTGTTTGTGAAATTCGCGTAAATCGACAACGTATTCATTTAACCAACGTTTCCAAAAATGATCGAGCACAGTTTTTTATACTTCACGCAAACTGTCAAATCGTCACTTTTTTCGCCATCGTATTCTTCATAATCGATACTAACGTTTTTTCCGTATATTAATTGATTCGGAGTTAATGGACTTTCGTTAACATCGTCGTAAATAAACGTCAAAGGACGGTTATTAAGTATGCGTTCAATTCCTGACAAAATAGTCAACATCTCTTCATAATCAACTAAAGTTTTAAAAAGTACTTTTTTCAAACAACGTTTAAGAGACTGAATTAGCCTTTCGAAATATCCACCCTGCCAGGGGGCAGCTTCAATATTAAAACACCACATAATGCCATGTGATGATGCAAAATGTTGAACTTCTTTACTAATAAAGGTAGAACCATTGTCTGAGTTAATAACTTTCGGAGCTCCATTTTTATTTACAAAACGTTTTAGAACATTAACACAAGCTGAAGCAGACAAATCAGTACTAATATCCAAATAAACAGCTCTACTGCTAGCACAAGTAATCAAACAAATCCACGCTTTATGTACATCAGAACGTGAATAAATATCTCGTATATACAACGGACCTGCATAATCGATTCCAATATTTGTGAAGGCAAAGTTCAACGACAAACGAAAATCAGGTAACGCAGAAGTACTTGGGTAAGTAAACGCTTTACTTTCAAATCTTTTACACAATGTACAGTTACGTAATAAATTTCTAACAACTTGTCTGAGACGCGGTATCCAAAATTGTTTACCGTGACAAAGAGTGTCACGTGGTCCATTATGACCAACAGCACGATGTGAATCCGAAACAATAAGAGGCAAAAGCTCACATTGTGTAGGTAAAAACACTGGATGCCGAGTGTCGTATGGTAAAGGTGAATTTTGTACACGACCTTTACATCGCAGAACTCCATCGTCATCCTTAAAAAGACCAAGTTTCACTTTTTCTACTACAAAATTCTTGTTATTCTGGACCTTGCACTGAAACAGTTTTAACCACTTGAATTTCGCAAACTTAATCTCTTCCACTGACAAATCTTCGGGCCACTCCCTTTTTGTTAGTAATAATGTGTTAGTAGTCTTCTTTTCATTTCTCTTCTTTTCTTCTTTACATCTTCTTATAAATCGTAATACATACGCCGTAACGCGCACCAATTTTTTAAAACTATTATAATTATCAACTTTAGTGATCTCAGATAAACAAGGATCATTAACTACATCAGAGTCACTTTTTAAACACGTGAACTCTGTATTAACATTCAATGAAATTTTCTCTTCACAGGAAGAATCCGGCAAGAACTTGTCTCCAACTTGCAGACGCGGCCACTCGTTTTCTGGTAAAGTTAGAAAACCTAGACCTTCAAACCAGAGACTCCTAGTGGAGAGCTTTATTGGCGAAGAACCTCTGGAACTAATATTTTACATCAAATAATCTTCTTATCTCAGTCAATCTATTTTGTACGAAAGGTTTATAAATTTTATCACTGTTTTTAATCCAAGAATACACAACACTAGAATCAATCCACGCAAATATACGTTCGATCGGATAAACATTGTTTAAAGCACGGGAGACTGTATCCAACAGTCTTGCTAACATTAAAGCTCCCAATAATTCTAAGCGAGGTATGGTTTGTGACTTAATTGGAGCAACACGCGATTTACTCGATACCAAAGCAGTTTTAATCTTACCGGATTCTTTTTCAAATCGAATATAAACACGAAATCCGTATGCTGCTTTAGACGCGTCACTAAAACCATGTAATTGGACAGACTTATACGGATCGTTCTCATCATTATAACAATAATTTCTATCAATTTGAATAGAGGGGACTTCGTGTAACTCTTGCACAATACCTGACCATATCTCTAAGTGTTCTTCCGATAAAGGAGAATCCCACTTTACATTCTTAATACATAAATCTTGAAAAAAGGTTTTCATTTTAACGATAATAGGATTTATCAAGCCAGGTGGATCAAAAATTGACGCTATTGCTTGTAATACGTTGCGTTTCGTTGTATCGGGCTTCGCATGAAATTTCTGCTTTATCTCCTCAAAATTAAACCCAATTTTATCACTATCTTTAAGCCACTGTAATCCCAAAACCTTTGTTGTGTTGCCTTCATGGTTTACCTCAAGAGGCCCTTTGTAACGTTCGTTAACGAGAGCTTCAAGTTTTGGAGCATTGGACTGAAATTTACGCATATTAAAACTTGCTTCTGCTAAACGATCTTTAACTTTACAATAAAACGTAAACCCTTTGTCAACATTTTTAGAGCCGCCATTTAAATCATCGACATGTAAAGAATTTAAAAGTCGTTCGGTAAATTCAGGATCAATGTCATCATAATTTTTAATATGTTTCGAAAGCGTTGCGTTCAGCAAAAATGGCGAGGCTGTTAAACCAAATAAAACTCTACAAATTCTATAGTATAAAGTCTATAGTATCAATGTTCTTAAACCACAAAAATCTTACATAGTCTCGATGGCCTGGAAACAAGGTTATTTGTAGAAAAGCTTTTTCTATATCAGCAATAAAAGCTATGTTGTTGGCTCGAAATCGAACAAAGGCGTGGCTATGGAGGGGCCAGGTTCCATACAATCGTTTAAAGAAGGACCATTGTTTTTTGCACTCCCATCAAAAACCATGCGCACCTTCGTAGTTGCTTTTTCTTCCGTATCACTGGCTTATGCGGCAAAAAATGGGTGTGTCCTACAACGTGTTCATCTGGTGCCTTTTCAATTATTTGACAACTTTCTTGTTCTCGAATAATGTTATCGTATTGTTTCAACAATTCGCTTTTGTTTTTGAAAATTTTAATCATGTTTTTTAATCTTTGTTTTGAAGGATCATAGTTATCTTCAAGCAGATCGTGATCTTTTATGGGTAGCTTGACCTCATAACGATCTTTTTTAAATGTCACACCTGCTTCAATACCATGATCCGAAATCTCGTTTTCTTCTGATTTTTTAATTCCCAAATTCTCGATGTTCCAAAATCCCTGAACCAAGTCTTCAAGTGTTTTATTTTCACTCAACTCACTTTTAAAACATGAGTATTAACAATGTTCACTGAAGTATCCAATTTAGTACCCATGACTCCGCCACTTAAAATATATCCCAGTTTTGATGAAATTGCTGTGGGCCCACCTTTGGTGCTACGTTTCATGTCGTTTTTCATAAAGGACCAATAATAATCCCCGCCAATCAAAATATCCACACTTAATGGTTGATTTTTTGGATTACTGTCTGCTAAATGGAGACGACACACAGAAAAGGGTAGTTAGATTTTGCACCCTCGATGTTTTGGTTTGTCAAAGGATAGCATATTTCGGATACGAAAGCGTTTACCGTAATATTTTCTTCGTCATTTTTCGTTTTAACGGTAAATCTAACCATGTCCAAAGTTTTGTTTTGTTTAGTTCCTCCAAACGTTTTAAGACACATTTGTTTTTTGTCGATTGTTTTCAATTTCAATTTTTCCGCCGCTTGCGGAGAAATGTATGACATTTGACTGACACTATCAAATTTCCGCAGACGCAGTTTGTAACAAAACTGCGTTAAAATCACATTCAGTATTCGCCACGTTATTTGAAGTTCCCTCACCTCCATTCTGATCATTGCTATCCTGGTCTTGATTACCCTTATTGCAAATAGACACATGATGACGTCCCTTACATTTAAAACATTTCCATCTAACTGTGCAGTGTCTTGCTACATGACCTGACTGTAGACATAAAAAGCATAATCCTTTCCTTTTTAAAATGGAAGAGCGCGCAATCGGTTTGGAAACAATAGAGCAAAATTGCGGTTTGTGCCCTGGGTTTTCACAAAAAGCACATTTTCTTTCTTTCGCATCGAAATTCCGTCGATTTCCAACATAAAGGGAAGCACCAGAAAAATAAGGGCTTTCCTCCTGACCGGTTGAAACTTTTTCTAGCGCTTCTAATTCAGTTTTAAAAGCTTGCATAACCTCGCTTACTTTCCATGCGTTTTTTCCAAGTTGGCGACTAATAATCAGACGCAATTCTTCTGGCAGTTTTTGCAATAACACAGGTATAAGCATTGAGCCAAAGTTTTGAGATTCAACTCCTAAAGATTGTAAACTACGCACTTGCGCCTCAGTTATATCGAGCAATTGGCGTAAATTACGAACGTCAGAAATAGCCATAACAGGCTCCAAGTTTAATAGTTTATTCACATGTCCTGAAATTATCATTTGCGGATCTCCGAAGCGATCTTTTAACAAATTTAATCAATCTCATAATTATCATTACTTAGTTTTAAACCGCTTATCGTAGATGCAGCATCTTTAACAACAAATCCTAACAAAAAATTCATTTTTTCAACATTAGAGAAGTGATCATTTTGTCAACTGCTGCTTCAAAAGAATCAATAAATGAAAACCAATTAGTTGGATCGCCATCAAATGTTTTGATTTCAATTTTTGGCAGTTTGATAGAGCTTGAAGCACTAACTGACCTCGTACTGACTGTGTCACTTCTATCTTGTTTTGATTTTAGGAAACGATCAAGTATTAGCAGTTCATTTCTTACCCGTACTTCAAAGTCACTACTTTCTTGAGCATCTTTTATTAATTGATCTTCCTCTTCAATAATTTCGGAAATCTCTTCCGTAATACTTAAAAATTTTCCAAGTTTGCTCTCTATGGTAGTGTTCAACGTTTGCAATAACGTAAGTTTTTCTTCTTGATAATGTTCATAACAAGGTTTCATTTCTTCTCGTAAGTAATTTTCGATAACTTTTACTAACGTGTTTCTTATTCTTAATTTCTTTTCCAAAGGCAACATGTTTGTTTATAATACGTTCAAAATAAATAATACTCTGTTTCTTCTAACCTTGGAGGAATTCTAACACACACAACCACGTCTTCTTCCCTTTTTAATATAATAAATAATTTAATAAATAACGTATAAATGATTTCAAAACTATCCGGCTCGGTTTGACCATGTAATATCTCGTGAAAAGGAACAAAATATTTTCTGTACTGCCGAAGCATCTAAAAAGTATACATCACATTCGTCACACGTGGCTTTAAGAGTCACGTGTTAAAAATCCATAAATAATTAACAATCTATTAACAAATAATTAACAACCTTCACATGTATTTGTGAAGACAGGCTCCGTTTTTATACCAGTATTCCTTTTTCAAACATTTATTTTCTACTTAGACACTAAAAAGTTCGAGTTATCCGAAGAAATTAAGTTCAGGTTAACCAACAAATAGTTCGAGAAAACGAATGTTCGAGTTATCCGGGGTTCGAGTTAACGAGTAGTTTTTATAAGGAAGTATTAAGAAATGCCCAAGGGACCGTGGAAAACAGTTCGAGCTAATAAAAGTTCGAGTTAACCGGTGTTCCAGTTACCGGCAGTCTAATGTAATACCTCGAAGTTAAATATATTTTTAAGAAAACATTATCACGCATTATGAATTTTCAGAAAATTAACCACTTCATTGATTATTCTAAAAATGCAATAATCTAAGGTATATTGATCCTCTTGAGAAAGCTATCACATTTTTTAGCACTCTCGGAAAGTTAATCTCATAAACGTTTTAATATTTAGTTTTGTGTAGAAAACAAATGAGAAATTGAAAATGAAGACAGATTCCCTGTCTTCATTTTTAATTATGTCACCAATCTATTACACACGAATAGGATATATATGTGATTATGTTATATATGCATTCTCTTACAGTTAAATTAATGATGAAATAAAACTTCACCACCACCACAAACAAAAAATGAATACGGAAAAGACAAAAAACAGCGATATTGAATTGAATAAAAAGTCATTTTCAAAAGTAATAATTTAATGTTCACGATTGAGATAAAATTCGAAGGCTAATGCAGCGTGTTCAAAAAACCCAATATTAAAATGTACGCCATCGAAACTCTCGGCGGGATTTGAGGCGGCCAGTTCATACACATCAAGGATGGGTATTCCTTCTTTACAAGCAACCTCTTTTGTAAACGCGTTCCATAAAATAATACGTTGTTTTGTCAGAAATCTATTAGCATCCATATATTTTTTTTTATCAAGAACAGGAGTTGTAGTTTTCCAAATAATTTTTGGCATTTCCTGCGTTTTTTTCAACTTGTTTTTAAGTTTTATAAAGTTTAAGAAAAGTTGGGATGCTTCGTGAAATGACAGATCCATCATTACATGCAATCCAAAGTTTATCAACAATATACTTCGATTGCTCGCCATTTTTATATTTGTCAGAATACTTTCAAACCTCGTTAATGTAATAGTTTCATTAAAATCTTTGTGACCATTCTTGATCAAGTCCGGAAAAATTGGATATATCCATGCGTATGTGTTTTCACAATGATTGAAATAACGACAGATTGAATGGTTGGTTTTCAGATATTTAAAAAATCTCATCCCAACAGAATCGCCATAAACCCAAAGTGTATTTCTGTTTTCTGTCACATTTCTTTGTTTTATTGGTTTCATTTTAGCAATGTATTCCTCCTTGCCACCAGAAAGCTTCCAGTAGCCATGTCTAGGGTTAATATAAGTACAAGCTAAGTCATTCATGTTCACTCTCGTTCTTATTTTAAGTGGTTCAAGTGATTCCTTTTTAACATAAAACTTTTTTTTTCTTCCAATGAAGTCATCAAGCTTATCAAGCTTTGCTTTTTGGTGTTTGCCACGTCCATCTCCATTGCGAAACCACCATTCAGGAGGATCGCGCAGTCCATCACATTGACTAAATTCTAAAGTCAAGTCTATCTCATACCTACCAGGCTCTGGTAGTTCAAATCGCGCCTCATAAGTACCGTCTGCATTATCTCTAATATAAGAATACATAGAATTGTTGCCATGTATTTCCATCCACCAAAAATCACCACCAACATGTTTTCTTTCTCCGTTTGCGTACGTTATAATATTTATTGTAACCAAACCTCTCAAATCGTCAGATGTTAAAAAAACTTGCGTACTATCAAAATCTGTTCTCGGATACTGTTTATTTTGCTTTCTTTCTTTCCATAACATATTGCCTAGACATGGTTTTTGTATAGCTTTATAGTTCTCCAGTCCTGAAGTAGCACTTTCGGCATTTGATTCAATTTTGATTGTTATTACTGCGTCTTTTTCAATCATATTCTTATGTGGTACAACTATTGGTTTTATAGGTTCATTCATTCTCCGAATTATTAGATAACTTTGTAAAGTAAGAAGAATAAATGCCGCCAGGAAAAAAAATTTCTTCACCATATTCGCCTTGCTCTCGACAAGAATAATCACTGTTAAGATAATTTTTTCCTCGTTGGAACAACTTTTTAAGTACAGTTAATACTACCAAATTAACTATTATTATAAACTATAAATATTTGTATTGCATATACAGTTTGTATCTGTGTGTATCCCCATCAGCTATGAAAGTTGTATTTAAGTTGGAACATATCTTTTACAATGACTACATAATTCTGTCACGTAACACAACCGTGATAAAAATTGATTCACAAAATGAGTACACAATCAATGTGAAAGCAATTAGGAGAAAGCAATCTTAATTTCAATACTTCTTTTACTACTTTAATACTCTTGATCTTTAATCGTTACATTTTTTTAATTACCTATTTTCTGATCTATTATACAACTTACAAAAGCTATACCCTGTCGTAATTACAAAGATCGCTTAGTATATTCATAACATTCTAATGTTTAGTCCAACTACGTTCGACTGACGCCTATCGCACAATCAGACACAACTTTTTGAAATCGCTTTAGTGTTACACACGTCAGGTTACAAAATGTTGACATTGTGAAGTTTATTAGTAAGAAGTGACAGGCAATAAATAAGTATATTTTATAATATATTTCCATTTATCTTATATATCTCCGGAATAAGTACTAGTTATCGCACAGTGTCGAGAAAAATATCGGCAATATTTTTTGAGTGTTTTTATGTTCTCGTTACATATTTCACGAGCCTTTAGGCGAGTGAAATATATGAGAACATAAAAAACGAAAAAAATATCAGCCGATATTTTTCGAGAGCATGTGCGATAACTTGTTTATCATATACTCGGCTTATATCATGTTAATTTCACATAGTCGGTGGCGAACTGCTTAATTATGTTCCATATTGACAAGCATTGTTATGGGGGCCAATAAAATCGCTGCAGGGTAATTTATTTCATTTATATTCATGAACTTATAAATTATTTGAATTTATGAAGTCACGTGCGATTTAGATCATTATAACAAATTATGTTCATCTGACGCGTGAAAGAATTTGAATGGAAATAAAAACTACGGATTTTTAAAAGAATAAATTATCATTGTGAAGCCAAATAACACAGAACTCCATCGTCATGCTATTATATAATTCTTTTGAGTTGACTGATATAATTCAACTGTTTTTAATCCACGGTGGAGAGCGCGTGCTCTATGATTAATGACTATTTAATGACTGTTGAAACAAAAGAAAATTTTCGAATCATAAAATGTATATTTGTGAAAATAAATTTTCGTTTTTAAGAACATAAAAGGCTTTTTCTACGAATTTTCAACCAATCAAGGGAAAAATATAAGCTTTTTGCACGCTAAATCAGCCAATCAAAGGAAAAATATAAGCTTTTTGCACTCTGTATAAGTAAAAATTGCACTCGTTTCTCGGTTGAAAAACAAAATACAGCATATATTTCGTGCAGATTAGCCAATCAAGTTGCGAGAAAAACTCAAAGTATATGATAAGCGAATATATAAACAGTTAAAAAAACAGTTGTGAGACACGATAAAGTACAACATACTTAACGCCCTAATGCATTTCCGTCCTGGGTCATTCGTTCCTCATTATCGAACCTGAAATAATTTAATTTCTCGGTGTATGCTATGTTGACAGAAACAGTTAAGTTGCAAAATAAACATTAAACTACATACAGCAAAAGTCAAATTAAAAACCCGCACAGCATATATCGCAGCTAACGCACTATTCGATTTATCAGATATGGATTTACAAAAGGTATCTTTGACACCGTTCATTTCTTCCAATTCTTTAAGACCTGCATCCCGATCAGTAAATTTTCTTATTTTCTTCTTGAAATATCTTATTTTGCAACCTATTTAGAAGAACACAAGTAATAGCAAGTCATGTCACAGTACTTTGTTATCTAAACAATCCCATAAAATCTTACACCGAATTAAAGTGAAGTTTTCAAACTATGATGGCCCGGAACTTAGAAATCCAGCCCTGAGACAAAAGAAATAAAAATTTGAAAGATATTACTTCGGATCAAACAACTTGTTACGCGCATATCTACAGCTCCAACGCTGTTACTTTGGCTTCCATAGCACCTAAGCTCCTAAGTTCCAAAGTGATGGTTTCAATTTTCAGGATAGTCGTAGTGTCCACTTTTTAAGTACTCGTGGCTTGGCTTAATTTCAAAATGCTACTCCGTCGCGAGAATTAAACCCTAAATTTCCCAAAACTTTCTGCCCGGGAAACTTTTGACCGCAAAAGAAAACGACTGAAACAACGTTAGGATATATCAGACGAAACAATAACTTTTTTTCAAGGAATTAAACTTTTTTTTTCAAGGCCAAGGGCAAACCTAAATGTTCTTAAAATCTACTTTATTTTTATAAAATACTACACTACAATATATCGCAAATATATTCGGGCTTTAAAATGCAAAAAAATAAGGACTTCTGAGACATTTGAGCATGTTTAGTGAGTTTGAAAGAAAAATAAATTGTGATCTACATTCCCTACAAATTTGGTCTATAATTTATCCATGGACCCATGTAGTTGCTTAGTAACAAAAACCAAACAAAAGTTATGCATAGTCAAAGAGTCTGCAGAAATTTATTCCACCCCACTACCCCACCCCCTTTTCTCTCACAGAGCTACTAGAGTTACCGTATTCCAATTGCATTCTGTAGTATGGTGCCACATTTAGGTATCTAGTCGCATTATAAAATCTCAAAGCGCAATTGGAGTAAAATCCCCATCATACGATGCTTAGTCAGGCATATCAAGGGTAAGTCCCTAACGCAAGTGAAGGGAAATTCCCAGCTTGCTCGGCAAAAAATTGAGCAAATACCAGAGCACCCATTTTTCAAAAAACCGTGTATATAATAGAATGAACACATATACTGTGAAAAAATTACATGATATCGCTAAAAGCCGTGTACTTACGGGGTATTATAGGCTACGCAAACAGAATCTAATTGAATATATAGAACGTGATGTTGCAAGCCAGGAAAGATGGATCAAGGCTGTCGGTGAATATCCCGACATTCTAGCCCGTGTGCCGGATCGGTTAAAGACGCAGGACATGTGTAGCAAGGCTGTTAGAATGAATACCGACATGTTCGAGTATGTTCCCGATAAGTTCAAAACACAGGATATGTGTAATGAGTTTGTTGAGGAGTATCCCTACATGCTAGAGTACGTACCGGATCAATTCAAGACGCGGGGCATGTGCAGCAAAGCTGTTAGAATGAATACTGGCATGTTCGGGTATGTCCCCGACAGGTTCAAGACGCAGGAAGTATGCAACGAGGTTGTTGAATTGTACCCCCTTATGTTCAGGTACGTACCGTATCAATTCAAGACGCAGGACATGTGTAACAGGGTAGTTGAAAAAAATCCCCATGCGCTAGTCTGGGTGCCGGATCAATTCATGACACAGGACATATGCAACAAGGCTGTTGGGGAGGAGCCCCTTTTTCTCCCCTATATCCCCGGCAGGTTCAAAACACAAGACATGTGCAACAAGGCCATTGAGGAGGAGCCTTGGCTGCTGGGGCACGCGCCAGATCAATTCAAGACGCAGGACATGTGTAACAGGGTAGTTGAAAAGTATCCCAGCATGTCCGAGTATGTGCCGGATTGGTTTGTCACCCGGAACATGTTGAAAAATAGAAAAATTGGACCCAAGTGGCGCAGGGAATATCACCAGAGGAAGTCCGAAAAGGCTAGGATTAGGGAGGAGCTATCTCCCGTAGCCTGGCCTCCAGATAGGGTCATCGATTGGTGCTTTCTGGAGAATGAAAAAGCAGATCTTGAAAAGTTGTGGGGGCCAGTTTGTTAAACCTATGTTAATCCTACAGCCTTGTTTTAAGATTAATCATGTAATCCTCGGACTTTGTTGAAAATCTTATAATGAAGATGAGCTGGTTCAGGACGCAAGACATGTGTAACAAGGTTGTTGAAAAAAATCCCCGCATGCTAAGGCACGTGCCAGATCAATTCAAGACGCAGGACATGTGCAACAAGGCCGTTGAGGAGGATTCATGGCTAATCGAGCATGTGCCAGATCATATCATGACTCAAGACATGTGCAGCAAGGCTGTTGAAAAGAATCCCTATACGTTCGAGTATATCTCGGACAGGTTCCGGACTCAAGACATGTGCTACAAGGCCGCTGAAAAGTACGAGCCGGATCAATTAAAGACGCAAGGCTCGTGCAACAAGGCTGTTGAGGAGGATTCATGGCTAATCGAGCATGTGCCAGATCATATCATGACGCACGACATGTGCAGCAAGGCTGTTGAAAAGAATCCCTATACGTTCGAGTATATCCCGGACAGGTTCCGGACTCAAGACATGTGCTACAAGGCCGCTGAAAAGTACGAACCGGATCAATTAAAGACGCAAGGCTCGTGCAACAAGGCTGTTGAAAAGTACGAACCGGTGCTCAAATATATACCGGATCAATTCAAGACGCAGGACATGTGCAACAAATATGTTGAAAAGTATCCCCCTGCATTCATGTACGTACCGGATCATTTGAAGACGCAGGAAATGTGCAACAAAATTGTTGAGAAGGCCTATATGTTAGAGCATGCACCTGAAAGGTTCAATATGTAGGTGAAATCCACGGACCTTGTTGGAACGGTTATTGGCTTGAAACGTTATCTTACAACAGATGTTGTAAGATAATACATAATAAAGATGAATTGGTTTCACAGTATTCCGGACCATGCCAAGACACAAGACATATGTAATAGGGCTGTTATAATGAATACCGGCATGTTCGAATATGTGCCGGATCATTTAAAGACGCAAGACATGTGCAAGAAAGCTGTTGAAAATGATCCCGAAATGCTATGTTGGGTACCATACCACTTTAAGACACAGGATATGTGTAGCGAGGCTTTCCTAAAGGACCATGTTATATTTTGGTGTGTTCCGGATCATTTAAAGACGCAAGACATGTGCAACAAGGCCGTTGAATATCATACCTGTTTTATAAGGCTTGTGCCAAGCAAGCTCAAAACGCAGGCCATACCCTACAAAACATGTCCTATATGTAGATGATGAAACCAAGCATAAGATATGCCGGTACCCTATGATGAGCCCTGCCAAGCTAGTGCAATCATGGCCATTTCGTCGGTGTATATGCAGGGCAAAAACCACTACCCACAGGTACATGTCGTGGAATGTTGGTACAAGGACTTCAAAAAAGAATGGCTGTCGAATGAGGATTAGAAAAAACCATATATTTATAGAATTAAGGTCTATACTCGGGTGGGGAATCTAGATACCACTGGCATACTGTGCAGACTGAAGTTTTTTTAAAACATCGCTTCTGCCCTCTTCCCAACCTTTCGCAACTAGCTGGTCACGTTCTCGTTCATTGATGGAGTCAACAATCCTCTTAACACGCTGTCGCATCTGTTCCTTCAATATCATATACTTTTGCTTCTCCTGCATAATGAGACTAAACTCGTAGTCGCTGATAACCCCGTTTTCTACAGCCATTGATATAAGATCAACAATAGAGTTTAATTTTGTTTCCGCGAGTAGCCTAATTGCCTAATGTTTCTTAGCCTTCACACCCAGCCTCTTCCCGGCGTTTCTCAGACCTGCCTGCCCAACTCCCACTGCGATCGTAATACCCTCCATCGCTATACAGATTGGAACACCAAGGCCTGAGGCCAACGCCCCGATTCCGACACCCGACGTTACTATAGTAATGCCTAGCAGCCCATGGTCGCAGTATCGGACACAGGTACCGTGCATCTTAAAATTTTTAACGAGCTTATCCCGCTCCTTAATTTCCTTTCTGAGGTATTGTTCGATTTCTTCGATCTTTTTAAGCCTATAGACCTGGCTTTCCTCCGGCATATCCGCGCTTTGTGCAGGTGCACTTGGTAAATTTGGGTACAGCTTGGTTATATCAGCCATTTATTTATTCTATTAGAAGGCACATCGTTATTCCAGTGAACGAAACATTTTTATCATGATGGAATTCATCTGTCAGCATGAACTCGAGGCAATCCGTAGAGCCCTTCAAGGGCATGTAAATTGGGGTATCAAAACTCCATGCAAGCATGTCCCCCCAAGCGTTTAATTCCTTAGTGGGTAACAAAGCGAGAATTTTAGACTTTTTGCCATCCAGCAGGGCATCACATTCGTCCAGCTGAGGACAAATGAGTCGTAGCCGAATGTAGACGTCGGTCTTATAGAAGGCATCATAATCACCCTTCATATAGTATGTTTTACTAGGATCGTAGGGTAGGCCCAAGAGCTCCTGCAGTTGTCGATGAATCACCACCGTGTACCCGTCAGTGATACGGAGCCTACAGAGTCCATTTTTCAAGACAAACAGCTTGATCCTGTCCTGTGCCTGACTGTTCACGATAGCCGCCAAGTTCTCGATCCTGTATAGGCCGTTCATAATTTCGATCCTAATTTCTCTCTGATCAGGCCCCATCTTACGTATGACGAGCTCATTATTGCTGTAAAGGTTCAGCCATACGGGCCTGATGCTTATCGATTTCAAGGCAATTCTAGTGTCCTGTCCCAAGTAATCCCCGAATATCGTAGGCTTTTTGATATCAGTGATGTAGAGTTGCTTCATCGTCTTGTTATAACAAATGAATATCTACTCATATAACCCCTGGGCAAGGTACAAGTCCAACAGGGGAGAATGGCCCCTTGATGTAACCAATTTGGAGCACCAGGACATGTACGTGTTTACGGAATCACACATTTCTGTGGTATTCCCCGAGTTTACTAAATATGCTATCAAGCCTTCAACCAATTTACTAAATGACCCTGTCATTGAGTGTTGGAAGGGACAAGCACTAGACTACTGGAATGTGCAGGTTAATTTTGCCACCCATTGCTCAACCACGGCTTTAGGCATCTCTGCTAAGCACCTAACAGGCTCCGTACCACTCGTCAACGCCATCCTTAAATTCCATGTCTATTACCACATGCGTCGCATTCTGGCAAGGATGAAAGTGCCAATGCTTTATAATGATGGTTTTTCACAGTACAAAAATCCCTACTCCACATCCGCATATGCACAAGTATGTCGTGAGTATGACGCAGACCCTAATGAACTGTCCAAGTTTAGGGCGATAGGTGTCTCGCTCACCAATGGTTCATGGTGGCCTCAGGTTGATGGTGATTGGGCTAAATTCATCATCCCCACAAGTCAAGGTCTGACATCGGAAGGTCTCACTAAGCTAAGCGAGAGTATTCGAGTCTACGTGGTCTTGTTGCTTGGATCGCAGGCAGGGGCCAAGGCATCCCTACTCGGGTCCGGCGCGGACAACTACACAGCAAGACAGATTTTGATCCAGAAATTTGAGGCCACGGTGCAACGTCAGGAAAATATAGGGCATGACATTACAGAATTTAAGAAGGTGCTTCAATATGCCCGAACCCCGGTAAATCTCGCCGTCATGCCAAGCGTATACATGCTGCCTTCTGATATGAACCTGCGCATCGGTAAAATTGAGGGGTACAATAACAATATCCTGATCGCACCTGCCAATGTAAATGTGGGGGCACAGGTTGATGTGAATAACAAACCTATTGCGAGGCATACTATCAAAATACCTACATATGCCACACCCCTTAGGCATACTACACCTCCCATGCATACTATATCTCTTATACCTACTAAGCATGCTACACCCCCTGGGCATATCGAGCATACCATCAGACATGTGGCAAATATCAAACTACATCCCAGACATGCTACGCCTCCTATACATCCTCCTGAGCACAGGGAACCAACACAAAACCAGCACGAGAATACCAAGGCAGCCTTGATTACGACGGGGGTAGGCCTCATCATTGCATACATGTGGCTTAAGTAACCTATTTCCTCCTTCCAACATAGACCATAGCAAACCCAGCAGCCGCCGCGATGGCCATGTACAGATGCCTAGCCGCGTATTCCACGATAGTTGACGCTACCCTCAGGAAGGACGAGACTACGGTACCCATAATCCCAGGTAATGCAGCACCTGCTTTTCCTGCCAGGTATTTGAGAAAGTTTCCAAGCATTTCAAGTTGCTTTTCCACAAACCCCTTTTCACCGCCTCCTGCGGCACTCCCCCCTACAGCACCCGCTGCGGCACCCCCTCCCGTAATGGAGAGTACAATAGTGGAAACAAGTAACCCAACGGCGGATATTATGGAGGCTATCGTCAAACTCTGTTCCCTGAAAATGGTTTTAAGCTTCTCAAGCAATGGCATGTCATCTGCGGCGACCTTCATCAACTCGGCCTTGATATTTTTCAGATGCTTAAAAATTTCGGAGGAAAGTAGACCATGCCCTCCAAGTACAACCTTCCTATCCCTTTTTAATCAATCAATATCCTTCTCAAGATCGGTGATATCCTTATCCCTTTTCACTCCGGCCTTCTGCTTCTTGAGTTCTTTCACCCTAGCCTCTTTTGTATTGATTTCGCTATCATATTTAATAATATCACCCTTCAATTTTTTAATATTATCCCGCAAGTTTTCAATTTCTAGCTTTATTTTCTTCATATCAGGGACCTTGGTGGCATCGCCACCGATGCCTGCAAATGAGGTATCGATAAAGCCATCCACGTCAAATGCCAAATTCTGAATGCCATCTATAGTTTCCAATGTATTCATCCCGAATATCTCACCCTCCTCCTCTTTATCCGGGGTCTTATTTAATACAAGGACATCAACTTCATTCATAAAGTCCCGGGCCATTGCCTCACTACCTTTATTGGGTGTTTCATAGTTCACAAGACCTAAGGCCCTAATACGCTTCTTACCTAAATTTCTCTTGAGCTCTCCAATAACTGGAAAGGTACCATTTTGCAATGTGATTTGTTTTGATTTCAATTTTTCATCAGCCATCACAATATCCTTGATAAAAAATTGTCCATCTCTTTCAAAAAAATAATCATAATGCGTGGCGTCGAAAATGGGCGTCAATCCCGTCCCATCCCTAAGATTTGTATAGAGGGTATCAACTCTTGATTTAAAAAGTCTGACCTCGGCCGACTCCGTGGCTATGGTGTCCCCATGCTGTTGTTTTCCCGACGTTGAGGCCCCTGGTGTTGATGGAAGTTGATGTGTTGATGGGAGCTGTTGTTTACCATCATCACCCCCACCTCCCTTATCCTCTTCCCCAATATCATCTTCATGCGTAAATACTGGATTATAAGCCATTTTATTAGAACATTTCCCCCTATAATAAATATGAATACATTTGGAACCACATTAGATCCATACGCAGAGACGAAGCAGCTTTTAGGTATCAAGGGACGCCGTCAACGGGTTCAGATAAGTCATATACCATCTACAATCAATCAGAATGAGGACCTCTATGTTGATATCCCAAACATGTCCCATAACGATGTCATTTTTCCTGGCAGCCTCAAGCTCTTACTTGACCTGACGCTGACGGGGACCAATACAAAGCGTACCATTGTCAGCAATATAGGCAAAAGCCTGGTTAAGAATCTACGCATCACTTTGAATGGCAAAGAGGTCCAGAATATATCGGATTACAATATCCTGGCAGTGTACAGGGACCTCTGGTTACCCAAATTTGATAGGGACAACAACCTCATCCTAGAAGGCATAAACCCCAATGATGGGACCATCAGGGCCTTACAGGTCAAAGCTAGCGATCACGTTGGTACGGATGAAGAAAAGGCGATTGTTGCGCGTATGGTAACACCTTCTGCATACCCTGGGTAAAATGTTTGAACTGACGAGGGACTTACCATTCTATCCGGCGGAATTCCATGCTCGGCTGCAATTTTCCCTACATTTCGCGTCCTACGGTGACGTCATCAAAGATACAGGGACAGCAGCCGTAGGATCTACGGCTGCCAAGGCTGCTGATGCTGCCTATAAGATTACCAACATCAAGCTTGTATTTGACAAGATTACCCATGAAGGTCTCGCGAGCGCTATGATGTCAAGGTATAGCCGTCTCGCTTTACCCTATGAACGGATACTCCGTAGCAAGGTAGTCATAATGAAAAAGGCAGATACCAGTTACAACCTGCAAATTGACACTCCAGCCAAGTTATTGAAAGGTGTCTTGCTATTGTTCATAGACCCTGGGAAAGTTAAACCCTATTCTGGTATAAACGAGGTGTTCTATAATCCAAAAATTGAGAGTATTAGTATCACTGTTGAGGGGGAACCCAATGAGCTATACTCCCATGCGATGGTTCCCAAAGATCATTTGGAACAGATTGTCAATATTTTCGGTGCCCACGACTCTGGCGTCACCATTGGCCAATTCTTCAACGAACGATACGCGCTGTTTATCGATTTTCGAGCCTCCCCCGACGATATTTTACATGGTAGTGGAAGGCCCCTACAACGCTTGAGCGATGGGATCACGTTGTATATGACCAAAAAGGCTGATGGAACCGGTGATTTTACGTGTTATGTACCTCCTGCAAGACGCCCAAATGAACATACTTGGGGGTAGACTCGATGCTGTTGAGTATTAAATAAAAGATGGCAACAATAGCCGTATTGGTAGCAGGCGCAGCAATCAACGCCCTAGCCTTCAGTGGCACAAACTATCTTTTTAGCAAACTTTCAGGACATGGTGAAGCTGAACGCAAAAGACATGATGAAGCTATGGAAAAGCTCAATAATGCTCAGACAGAGTGGATTAGAAAAAGGCAGGATAAATTGGACTGGTTCGCCAGGCAGCGGGAGATGCAGATAAAAGCCGGAAAAAGCCTTCGCAAGCTCGATGATGACGTGTATCGGTATTATATTGTTTCAGAGAAGAAATCCCCACAATTAAAAGATTTTTACACCCCTTCAAAAACCCAACAAGACGGTGAACTCACATTCATTGTGGGCTCCTTGTCCCTGGTAGGCTTTGTAGCTTACAAGTATTTGTAACAACGCGCGTTTTTAACATGTATAAATAAAGACATGTCGAAAGCATCACATATTGTTACCGATGAGGAGGCTGAAAGGCTGGGCAAAATCTACTATACCCCAGAACATCTGTGGATCGGGCGCAAGGCTATCAAATTGCTCGCTGCAGAAGCTGGTCTATCAAAAAAGAAGGCCACTCACTGGCTATCCAGGCAGCTGCTCTGGCTCAGGCACATCAAAGATCCGAAACGTATAGACTACCCGCATTTTACCATTACAACACCCAATGAGATGCATCAGTTTGATCTACTCTACATGCCACATGATCGGTTGTGTGGTAGCACCTATTAATACATTCTGACAGGTATTGACGTTGCCTCGAGATACAAAGTAGCAAGACACCTACGTACCAAGAAGGCTAGCGAGGTCGCGGATATGTTGAAGGACATTTATAAGGCAGGACCTTTACATTACCCCAAAACCTTCCAGTGTGACAACGGTAGCGAGTTTAAATCTGATGTAACGAAGTTGCTAGAGGGTAAAGGTGTGGAAATTAAGAGGGCCACCACCAAATACCATCATACGGTTACAGCCTTTGTGGAGAGCTACAATAAGGTCCTCGCTGAAAGGCTCTTCAAGCGTCAAGATGCCCAAGAGTTGGCTTCTGATGAGACTAGCAGTATTTGGGTCAAGCATCTGTATACTATCGTGAAAGGTCTAAACAATACCAAGACTGCCATGATCGATATGAAGCCTAACAAGGCGATCAAGCTTGAGGAGGTACCGCTCGAAAAAAGTCAGCAATATCCCGAAGAGAAACCCCTACCTGAGGATGGGTTGTACTTGTATTTGCTACAACCGGGGGAAGAACATGGAGATTCGAAAAGACGAGCCACCGACGGCTTTTGCAGTAGGAAAATGTATAGGTTGGACCGTATAGTAGCAGGTAGCCGTGTTTTATACTATTTGAAGGATGGTCCTGAAAGGAGCTTTGTTTCAGAAGACCTCATGCTGATCCCGGAGGATGTTCAGGTACCTCCGGAACATGTGAAGGATTGGTAATAGCCCGTGGGAGATGCCCCCTTGGACATACCTAATTTAGTCCCCCAAAGGTGGTTGGTTAGTAACCAATATATGATGCGAGGATAGTTTTTACTACCTGTAGGAGTAGTAAAAATTGTGCTTGGTCACTCATTCAGCAAGCTCTAGGAGACGTTCATGTGTGTAGTGCTCACCAAGCCTGAAATGTCTCACACGCTCATGGTTTACCTCAATACATCCACGCTTCCGAAGCTAATTATAATGGACGATAGCATTTGGTGTCTCTGTCAGTACCACAATCTCACCCTTTGGGTAGTCAACAAGCTTATTCCGAATCTTCTGCGCCACGTACCCCTGTTGACCGCAAATGGCAAGGTATTGGAAGGGATCGTCGTTATTCTTCTGGATAATAACCATGCTGTTATCCTTTCCAGGGTCTTCGAGGTGGGGCACGGCACGTTGCTGTAGCTCCTCAATTTCATCTCCCAACATCACGAGCTGACTATCTCTATAGTCAATTTCATCATTAAGAAAGGCCATGCCATTCTCTTTATCCTCGAGGGCTTGACGCTGCTCCTTGAGTTCATCCTGTACTTTTTCCACCCCCTTCCCAGCCAACCATTTTGTCAAAGCCACGGCCCTAGGCTTTCTTGACCTGATGGTAATTTCCAACGCCCCGTCCAACGTTACGAATATGTCATGCCGTTTTTTCACTCCTTCCGGCATACCTGAACAACTGTAGTCGGCGACTACAGTTGTTATACCCTCTATTTCTCCCCTTGATATTGTCATATGGCGATCAAGACCATACTGCCTAGCATTTGGAATACACAAGAATCTCTCGAGATCGGCACGTTTGAACAGAGGCTGATTTTGTTTGTCAAATAAGGTCTCGATGGATCCTGCAGGTATTGCGTTGAATAATGCGAGTTGTGAAGACATTTTCTATATACCAATGCCTACCCAGAGGTTTTCACCGTGGTCATTCGAGAATCTTCCAAGTTCGAGGGTGTTCCAATCTCACATACAAGCACGCATGCTTGGATTTTTTCAGTTCAGCCTTGATCTCACCTTAGTCGGGGATTATGTTGGTTTCCTCGTCTATCATCTTCATATCTGAGCGCTCATGGGGGTACCACAAAAAACAGGGCCTTCTTTTGCCTCCTCAGATTTTTGGGTAATGCGGTATACGATTGGGTTAATAGCCAAAGACTATGCTTTCGATGTCTACCACTGATGGCAAGCTCCAGTAGTGGTTGTCGACGCTTGTCGAGGCTTTCGTCGGCTATGACGTCGTTAATCACAAACAACGTGTCCTCTCCTGTCAACAGCGATGATATTTTCGCTATCCATTCAAACAGCTGATCCTTGGGGTCTATCAGGAACTCGTAAGGGTCCTTCCAGAGTGAGGCTCTTTCAACGTAGGTGCTGTTCCACCGTATGGTCGGGCATAGTATCACTATGTTGTGATAGTGTGATTTATATTCGTTTTCCAGTAAATCAAGGACACGTTGTGTCTTGCCACAACTTGTCGGGCCGGTGAAGATTGCTGTATGCGGATCTCTTACGACATCCATTTACTAATAGTTGCCCCACTTTCTGTCGTGAATTTTGGGGTATAGCGCGGCACATGCGGAACAAATCCATACACCGCCATGGTTATTCACCAAAAAACCTTGGCAGGCAGGGCAGAGCTTGGTATTTTTAGTCTTATATTCCATGGGTAGTGGAATATATGTTAATTTTCCCTGTAGGCATCGCAGTACCTTGCGATATTGCTTAAGGAGTAATGCCTTTTCCTGGCTCCCGGGTGGTGCTTCGACGAGTTCGGTGTACCGGGGTATGATACAATATGTCAACAGGCTATACAAAAGTAGAGAATTCTCATCCTGCTTAAGCCCTTAAATCTCCCTGTCTATTCCCATGGGGTCTACCTTGTATTCGATAACAGGGTCCTTACATTTTGTACGCCGCCGCCCCTTCGCTTTATCCAGGCAGCCTATACAACTTTTTGTTCGACCATTACCTCTAACCCTGAACATGTCCAGGGAAAGCAGTTTTTTGCACTTCGAACAACATTTTTTACTTTCCATTTACTATCCATTTGCTCGCCCTATGTAATGCCTTAGCAACCTCGGCAAGCGTTGGACTAATACCGGTCTCAATATACTTAAACGGAACCTTGTTATCTATATGCAAATATTCATAATCTTCCCAAGTCATCCCTTCAGAAAACTGGGCCTCAATGTGACCTCTACAGACAGTCATGAGCTCATGCAGAGGCTGGTTGCCGGGGTGGCACTTTGTACGTTTACGTGACGCCCTGTTAGCATTAAGGCAGGTAATGCACTGCCTTAGTATTTGACCACGCCTGATCCTGAAATTATCAAGGGAAAGATTTCTTTTACATTTTGAGCAATCCTTAGCCTCCTCCATTTCTATTTACCTCTTAAGGCAAATAGAAATTTTACTGGGCGGTCTATTTTGGAGGTATCAGAGACTTCCTGTACCATCCCTGTTTGATGGCGTATCCATCGAATAAGATTGCTGCCGTCATATAACCGGCAAGTCTAAGGCCATCCTCCAAATCCATCTTTGCCCCAGGCCTGGAAACTCCTAGGGCCTTTTTTGCCCCCATAGCGATCAGGATAGTGTACGAGACCAACCTGACCGATTCCCAGAGGGAATCAATCACCATCGTCTCTTTCGGACCCATATTGCTGTCATCATGCTTGCTTGTCATTTATTATTTAGTGTCACTTTTCGGAAAAAATCATTGCATCTTGAAAATATCGATATTTGGTTGAGTTTTGCCTTGCTGCTCCGGATGGGCCACCGGCTTGTTAGGTTCATTCCCACCCCTGCCAAATTTATACCAGACGCCAACGGCTATCGCTAATATAGCCAGCGTACCGACCTCATAAAGGTATACATCCGTTGACTGTACGGAACTGGCCCCAGAAGAGGTTTTGACTGCGGGCTCTACAGTAGCCTCTTGTTGCTTCATTTTTTCCTTCCTCTTCTTCATCAATGCCGCCAACTTGTGCCCCTGCGCAACCCTTCCCGGATGTTGTGTTGGTTTAGTAATGACTCTCTCTTCTTGTTTCTGATCCTCACTCATTTATCTTATAGTACCGCCTGAGGCTCTTTCTCCTCCTCCGCCTCATCCTTCTTTTTACCCATATGCCTCGTGGTATGTCCTGCTACCAAGAGGGGTGCCAGACACCTCCCAATGGTGCAGTACACTAGAATACCAAGATCTGTCATACTATCTCTGATAATAGGGTCTTCTTCAATATCTCAACGCAATTCATCTACATTGTCGATGTCCACGAAGTTCCCAATCATGCTAGCATATAAACTGATCACGTTGGTAGACAGTGCCCTAGCCGTCCTCTCACCCTTTTCGTGGAGTTCTCGTTGAAAGTACTCAGTATGTACCTTGTCAATTGAAGGTACTCAGTATGTACCTTGTCAATGGCCTCATTTGAGGCCTTATCGAAAAGGTCCTCCGTACAACATTTCTTCGGCAAAAGGTACCCCTTGCCTTTCCTCAGGACCTCTTTCAAGGCCTGGCGTTTATCGATAGGCTTTTCAATATTTTCATATTCTGTGGAGGCATCGTCGAATACTTGTGCAAGATCTGACATTCTCTTTATTAGTAGTCGATATCGAAGAAGAACATAGGCGATCATGGCATAGGGTAGGAGTATAGCGATTAGTAGGGATATGTACATTTTATTCGGGGCTATAACACAAGCGGAGAGGTATGTACCCCATCGTTATGTACAACTCTTTTGTCATAAAACGCAGAGAGGCCGAGCTTGTTCTGTTCGTATGTGATCATACCCTGCTCATGTACCCGAAAACCTACGTTTTTGGCCATGTCTAAACCACCCCCCAGCGCACTCAGGTATCTACCCCAGGTCACAGCATTTTGTTTCTTTGACATACCCTTACATTAAAATTTAGTACCTTCTTTACCCTCGATGAAATAACACTTGGCTGTCAGGGCAATCATCCGAAACCCAATAAATTCCGCTTTAAATAACCCTCCTGTTCGACTCGAGTACTTATCGGTGACGAGCCAGTTTTGTACATCCTCATCATACTCGTCAAGCAGTTCGGGGCGAACGACATCCCTCAACTCTTCTCCGGAGATGGCAAAATAGGCACTGTCAGTGTCCATGTAAATGTACTCAAAGTCTCGACGATCCACGTACTTGTCCAGAAAATCGTAGTAAAATTCGAGCATGCGAAGCTTGGCTAGTTGGTACACTGCAATACCACATTGGTAGGCTCTATCAATAGTACACTTGTGTTTGCCCCTTCTTACCTCATACGCATCCCCAATCTCTTCAAGGTCCTCGAGGTACGGGCTTCGCAGGGCTGCATCAACCTCCTTTTCATCCCTCGTAAACGTAGTATTTGCGTGCCTCGCCAAATCTTCAATCATTTTGCCGTAGAACGAGTTGCCTTTCAACTTTGCCGTATCCCCCGCAATACGCTTGTCGGGGTCTTTATCAGCCTGTCGTCGTGCATCAGCAATCTCTTCCGGGAACCATTCAAAGGGCCTACCTCTAGCATACTTGAGAAACTGACAAAAGGCAGTCACTTTCAGCCCATGGTCAAGGTACCATTTTAGCACAGGGGTATACAGTAGGATTTTTTCAGCCTTTAGCAACCCTAGAAGCTTACGTGTTCCAGGTACACGCTTGCGACCCGTAGTTTTCAAGTATTCGTGCATGTACTCGGGGATTTGATCATCAGGTATCTCCTTGACGACAAACAGGGGAGCCATTTCGCCGAATTTGTCAGGCAGATCCTCGGGTACCTCGATATCAACCTGGGCAAATCCAAACAACGACCTATCCACCACACCTCGCGCCAGTAGCTCTAAGTTATGTGCTGATGTCGGTGTGGCCACCTTGATCAACTGTTCCTTCCCACAATGAAAGTCTTGCATCAAGGTACTCGGGTAGAGCATGTTTGCGTCGTACCCTAAAATGGTCCAACACTTGTGGGGTTCGCCGTACGCGTGAGATCTGATACCCGTCACGTCTCGCTCGTGGTATCTACAGAATACGGTCGCGGGACCGCCCACCATCCCCGTCCGCAAAAGGTCGTAGGCCTCATTCCTCGTGCATTTTTCACATGCTTTCCGTACCTCCCTGCAGGCCTTACAGGTCTTGGTGTAGCAAGAGTCCTTACACCTATGCCTGCATGGGTCTCCCG
This sequence comes from Hydractinia echinata, assembly GCA_030067915.1. NCBI lineage: Eukaryota > Metazoa > Cnidaria > Hydrozoa > Anthoathecata > Hydractiniidae > Hydractinia > Hydractinia echinata. The sequence goes on along the minus strand of JASGCC010000009.1, from coordinate 614,108 downwards.
CAGCGTATAGCTCTAACTTGGGGTTCAGCTGTAGAGACTTGTTCAATACGTAGCGCATCGACACGACCGGAATACTGACCGCGTCCTTCAAAATATCTATCTCGTCATCGTAATATTGCAACCTCGTCTTGTCCACGGCTTCAATGAACGGTTCCACATTGGCTAGGTTGTACTCACGCAACCAGCCCATCATGGTGACGCAGCCTCGCCTGTAAAACTCAGCGCAGAATGTCTCGTACTCTTCGCGAGATAGTGTGTTTTTCTCACTTAGCCAGCTATAAAAATCCTCGTGAGCCACAGGCCCAACATGGTTCAGCTTTTCGTGGCTCGTCAACCATTCATATGGAAACACGAGCTTTTGCAGCTTACATTCCAACGACTTGCACCAACCATCATAGCTTAGACCTGGAGTCGAGGTGGTGAGGAACATGTAGTCGTTATCTTTTTTCGCCACCTTGATTTTATCACCCTGCGCGATCTCTTCGACAAAATACCGCTTGATCAGGTTGATGTCGTACTTGCCAGAATTAAACCCTATTACAGATACTTGGCTTACCCACTCGTTCCACAACTCCTGGTTCTTTTTGGAGAGCATGTCAAAGTCTTCAGGCTTCGGACACATTCTCCCGACCTCTTTCACAATCAGGGCATGCCTCTTTTCCAGCTCCTCCACAAACTGTTTAACCAAAACCTTGGGATTTTCGTGCTCGATGAACGTCGGGCGGCTATTCAAACTATCGGCAATACCAACATTTACAGGAACATGTCTCGAAAGGTATGTTACATCAGGGGTTTGCTGGTAATTTAAAGGTGATAGGAGGGCTTCGAAATCAAATACAATATAGTGTGGGTAGGGCCTAAATTCCTTCTGAAAGTACCTTTTGATTTTGGGTGGTTTCTCACATTCCCAAGCTGTGACGAGGTTGTACCCCTGTTCCTGTATCAGCATTTCCTTAGACTGGGTTGCAGTGTAATGGGTCTTGTCCGCTTTGGTTCTTCCGGACAGACAGGGGCAGGCGTGCCACTTGCAACCATTGTACTCGTAAACAGTCTTTGAAATAGGTTCATATCCATCAACCTTCCACTCCTTTTTACCATCAAGAATAACATGTTCACCACCATGACCGCATAAGGCATGATGGATATGCCTTCCGGTTTGTTTTGACATGTATTCTATCCATTTTGATGCATCATAGCTATACCCCTCATCGTAAGAGACCTTCTCGGCCCTGCTCGATATACGTTTGACCTTCCCCCCTTTGCAGATAATCGTCGTCCTGACACCCTCGCATTCGTTCCTTTTATGCCGCGTGAGGGAAAAGGCGTAATTAAACTTCTGTTTACATACCTCGCATTACCAGTGTTGGGTCAGCACATCTAAATCCTTGATGTAAAAACAGTGCCCGTCCAGCATACCAAGATTGATGCCATCTAAACCTTTTTTGTGTTGCTTTTTACCATAGACGAGTCGCCATGGTGCTTTATCGGAGTGTGTCTTGGGTTCAAAGACCCTGATGTTGACCTTGAATTGCTTGGCAACGCCCTCCAAATCCACCAGCCTTGTGAGGCGCACGTCCTTACGTTTGAGCTTAGGGTTCCTTTAGTAATCTCGGGCTAGGGCGAGGGCTGTTTTTGTTAGACGTTCCGTTCCCCATACTACATCTGCCCTCTCCTTTACAGCTAAGCATCACCAAAAGCATAGGTTGTCCGTTCTGGCATCTTCACCATCCATGGCGTAAATACACCTTTTTTTTCGCAACCAATCCGGGAGAGGGCCGCATCCCAAGAGGGGTTCACGCGTGCTTATCACCTTGATCTGTACGTGATCGAGGACAATTTTTCCCTCATATGCCCCCGGGGTCTCGGTGGTCCTAACAGGTGGTAAATAAGCCTTGGTCCAGAACTCATAATCCTCCAGATCGAGACGCTTCATTTCGCATTCTTCAATGAACCCTTCGATTTCCGCCATACTTGACAGCGACCCGGAGCTCTTGGTTTTGTGGTAAATAGACACATCGTCCCCGCCCTTGTAAATATCACAACCAAAACCATACACAACCTTAACGCGCATTTCTATATGTGACGTAATTTTTTGCACAATCGCGTCCTTCAGGGATTGATTCAAATGCTTGTTGAACCGCCATGTTTTGATCCTATTTCCATCCTCCAACATCTGGATATCGTCTTCAATACCCTGATATTCAATATCCTCAGCGTAGTCCTCCCTTGCCTCCTGTTCAATCTCGTCATGAAGCGTTGTCGCTCCCGAAATTTGTTCCCTTGCCTTGTTGTAGTAGAAGGCAACGGTATCCCGTACATTCTGTAGTCGATCGGCAAGGGCGTCACGGGTTGCTGCCACTGGTGCCGACACGGTGCTATACAGTTTGCTGATGGCATTCTTAAACCAACTCATCTTTATTATATACACGTTTTTTGAAAAATGGGTGCTCTGGTATTTGCTCAATTTTTTGCCGAGCAAGCTGGGAATTTCCCTCCACTTGCGTTAGGGACTTACCCTTGATATGCATGACTAAGCATCGTATGATGGGGATTTTACTCCATTTGCGCATGATAGCATTGAGCTTGGGATTTTTGCTGATGATCAGCGGTATTTTGTGCAATGGGGCGTGACGAAAAGTTGTGACGTCACAAGTGAAATTGTGTATGATATTTTTTATGAGAGTTTGACCGTGTTTTTTGGAAAAGTGTGTTTATATTCCATCTCTACTCTAGCTCGAATTATATTTTTTTGGAATTTACTCAGTTCATTTGTTCCGTTGTTCCGAAATATATCCCAAAATATTTTTGCAGGGTATTGAATCCCTTTTCAATAAATACAGGAAAAGGTTTTACTGGCGTCGATTGTAATTTCGTGTTACTGATGGAAAGACATTCTCAATGCTTATTATGTTTAGATTCTCAGTTGTGTTGAAAGTCATTTCTTCAATTGAAACAGTTTCATTGAAGCTTAAAAAACCGCTGTCATCAGCCTGATTAGGTGTATTGATCTCACAGGATGTCTCTAATTTCTTATTGCTGGCAACTAAATGAACAGCTGTTCTATAAAACCCGTATATGTTTGAATGGCTATAAACGTTTGCTTGAGACATTTTGTAACCACTTATAATTATCCATGTTAGTTCATATAATATCAATTTTACCCGCGATAGAGGCAGCCAGAGATAACAGTTTAATTTTTTGTTTACTTCCTGTTTTCGAATAGAGATTGGCTAATAAACAGCGTGTCACGTGATTTTTAACTCGTGCAAAATACTTGCGGCAAGTTCATAATAAACTTTTGCTCTTGTAAAGTTATATTTTCACGAACAAACCACATTTTTTTACGCGTTTTGAAGTATTTCAATAACCTTTTGAAGATTTTCTAAGAATTATTTATTCTATCCACAACTAGATTTAAATTGATGAAACGTGTAACTGGCTTTGCGTAAGCCTCACGGTGTCGCAGAAGTAGGCCATGGTTTTGAAGGGAGTTGACACAAACCTGGGTATGTTGCACACTTGTTCCGTTACTTTTAACGGTTAGAAGCAGACGAAGGGTTCCAAACAAGTTAAAAGAAGTATTTACAAACTGAGATTAACGTTAAAACGTGAATTCCTGGATTTATTAGACACTTTTTGTCATGGGTAGTGAAAAAATGTCACATTTCTTCTAAAATCAGGCATTTTGTTTGGATTATCATTACGTCCTGGTATGAGCGAGATTAGTATTGGGAAAAAAAACCTTATTTTTATAAACGCGGCAATTTTTAAACTTGTTTACTAGTGCAAAATCTCGAAATTGAGTGTTTTGACTTCTCACTTTGACGGCTGTCTACATAGTAAAGATAGAGCTTTACAAAGTCTAAGCAAACTAAAGTAAATAGCCCCAATGACAAAAAACACGTTTTAACAAACTTTTTTGAAGAAAATTTTGAGCGAATTTTTAGCGCTCAAAATGGCGGGGACGTTCCTTAATGTACCTGAGAGGGAGATCTTTCCAATATTTTAAGATTCACGTTTTGTTTAATTACCCTAAGATTTTTGCACGTTAGCTTCATTGCTATAACGGTGCGAGAGAACTTGTGAAGCTTTTGTTATTTTTTCCTATTTTTTATTCTGATTGATTAGAAATTACAGGCGCAAGATTTGCACAGTAGAAAAAATATAAGTTTTCTTTTGTGTTTCTATCTTCCTACGTTCGCGTAACACTAAAACATTGAATTTCAAGCGCTATGAAAAAGGAATAAAAAACAGCTACTCTAACTGCACCCCGAGGCATTAACGTTTGCACTTTGAGTGACCGGAATTCAAGTAAAAACCTTTAAAAATCCACCATAAAAACTAAAGACTAAAGTAATTCTTCTTCTTTCCCTAAGTCGTCCAGTGCGCTAAATACATTCTTATTTCATTACTTAATGTTATAAATTACTTTGGTTTAGCGATCCGTTTATCCTGATAATTTCTCATCAATGCTGGGACCATTGTTAAGAAACCTTTATAAATAGAAACTGCCTACCAACATAAGTACAGTGTTGTTGAATCGCAATTTGCAGTAAATATAAGGTACTATTTTAAACTAAAATGATCCGAATAAGAATGATATTACACTCTCCCACCCTCTCCCACGAAATTATAGAGACGTCCATTTTCTGCAAATTAGATGGTGATAACAGAACATACTTGCCCGGTCACAGCATTGCTAGTGAATAGGGTAATCCCATAACATTGTAAGAGATTTTGATATAATGGTTTGAAAGGTCGTTCGTGATTTTCAGCAATGCGCTTTACATAATATTTACGCTTTGGCATTTTTTTTTAAAATTCTTAAAATGTTTCAAAAAGACCTTAATTTTTTAAATAGTTCAATTTTACATATTTCGAATCGTGCATAAATATTTGTTTTTTAACAATGCGTCGAGCTAAATTTGTAAACACATTTTGGGAATGATTTCAGTCTGACATTGTCCAATTTTGAACAGAATAAAAAGAGCAATAAGGTAAAATATAAAGAACGAAAACATAAGAAATAACAATTCTAAAAAAAAATAAGGATGGCAATAAAAAAATCACATACATTCCATTGTAGCGAATTGTTGCGAGGTAAACGAATAATAAAATAGAAAACGGAAGTACTGTTGGAAATATTTTGTAATCAACAAAACATGCGTGTAAGTAATTGCTCATCTATTTTTCAACGTGGTCGTATTGCTTTTTGAGTATGTTTCTTATTTTACTGAACAATTGTGTCACTTCAACAGTCCAACTGAACCTCCACCCCCTGATTATCAGATTTTATGTCGTAAAAAACTTCTACTTGCAACATTTCAGTAAGGGGGTCACGATTTTAACATATAACAACGAACTTCATACACACCATTATTATATCAGTGGCAATCTTGGTGGAGATAACACTGAGAAAGTTGCTATTAAAGATAAAATGAAGTCTCTCGTGTAAGATATTTTTTTTCTTTTTCTTTTTTCTAGGACGTATACACGTTTTTCTTTTATAAGAATATCGTTTATAAGAACACTGGAATTTCGTGTTAAAAATAATAAGGCTATTTAGAACAATAGAGAAATAAGAATAATAACCAGCCAGGTTCAGATTATTATATTCTTGTAAAAAAAGCGATATTTTTAAGTCAAAACTTTTTTTTTTAGTATTTCTCCTGTTTTGACTATCTTCTTAAATTTTGCGGAATACCTCAATGCATTAATTAAGCGACCGTTTGAGAAAGTGTTACAGCCAACCGTACAACAGATTTAAGAGTTTAGGATGCTTGCAGGCGTTCTTTACACCGCATGTGCATCGGATCTTTTTCTGGCCTGTAGTTTTGGAAGTTTTTCTGGTAGACTCTAGAGGCTATGATTAATTTTAAGGACGTTCTTTTAAATTTATGTCTTTTCCAAAACTATTTTGACCAAGACTGCACATATTTCAAAAGAATTAAGAGTCATTTTTTCCTTAAAAAGTCCAATTGACAACGAAAACACAACCCTCATCAATAACGACACTGTTTCTGGAGGAAACAAAATATCAATGTGTTTTCTGCAACTTAATGCATTTGCAAGAAAAATTTTAAACATTTAACAATAAAAATAATAGTGGATAAAAGGACTGCAAGAAGAAAATAGGAACAGCAGTAAAGTGGATATATTGATGATTGACTGATTGACTATGTACCTAACTCCTAAATGGAATTGGTGAAAATATGAGATAGGCTAGTCTACAAAGAATGGTTAACTTCTTTTTTCGTCAATTTTAATATTTGATTTATTTCCAATTTGATTTGCTCTTTGTTTATTTTTTGGAATAAATTTTGTATGAACTTTTAAGTTTTACTTTGTGTCGTAATATAAGGCTATAATACCAATAATTGTACAATTTGAAAGGGTATACCTTCGTCTGTAAATAGAGGGACCCTGGGAGTTCAAACTAAAAGTTTTTTTCAACATTTGTGTTATAAAAATTAGCTTTTAAATATGTTTCAGCAATGAACACGCAACAGTGAAATCCATCTTAAAACCTAAACCTTTTTTCCAAAATTACGAGAATGTTTTCGGTAGAAACATCTTACCTCTTACACTGTAAATTAACGGAAGCTCGCAATGCCGAATATCGCGAACATGCTCTGATATCCAACGCAGTTAGCTTTGAAAAGCGTTAAACCATTGCTATAAGTTTTTTAAAACGGCTTTAATGTGTTCATAGAGCCGTATTTCTCAAAGTGTATCCCTTAGTATTATTTTTCACATATTAACCGCATGTAAATGAAAATTTCCCTATTTATTAGAAAACGGCTTTAATGTGTTCATAGAGCCGTATTTCTCAAAGTGTTTCCCTTAGTATTATTTTCACATATTAACCGCATGTAAATGAATATTTCCCTATTTATTAGTAAACTCAGTAAATAAGCCCGTCGAGAAATCCACATAGGCAAAAGAACAATAGGAATGAACGGTCATTTAAATTTTGACGACATTAGCAACTAACCTGTCGATACATAATCTGTTAGAATTTTTTTTCGCGTTGCCCTTACTGTGTCGAGCTTGAAAGGCGGACGAAGAAAATGTGTAGGACCGTGTGCTTTTGACAAATATTTACAGAGATATTAACGTATAGCTAAAAGTTGTTTAACGACGTCATTAACCTGTTTGTTGTAGAACAGGTGGATTGACCTAGCTTTAGGAAAATGGTACGATTTTGGACCAAATTGGTCCCTAATTACCGACACAGTAAAAAATAACTGACATCACCACCCCATTTCCATGTCCTCACACCTAAAAGTGCCATGCAATGTCTTGGCTAATTTTAGAAATTGCTATTTAAGTCAGTCTAATGTATTGGCATCAAGGTGTAACGTACAAAATTCACAAAAGAGACAGCAGCGAAAGCTACAAAGCTACAAAATATGCTGTGTCTTAACATGCAATATAGAAATATTATTTGTAATCAGAAAAAAGAAAAAGTAATTTGTAAGGACTTTTCCACGTTTTCCTTGGGCTAAAATTATCGCCGTTTTTTTTAGGTCAATATTCCTCTTTCTTTGCATGATGGCAAGTGCTGCAGCTGTGTTTGATTTTTATCAAGACGTTAAAAATTACTATGATACTAATATTGTAACAATTACAAATTACGACTCGACGTCCAAAGATCAATTAATGAAAGTGCTAGAGGAAGTTAAAATTCTGGATGGAAAGACAGCAGATCGTGCTGGTTTTGCGAGTGTTAATGCTGGAATTCCAAATTTAATTAATGGATTGAGAAGTCGGGATCCTTATAAGCTATCTCAAGGTAAGTTAGCAAGGTTTGATAAGTCAAGGACACATTTTCCAGTCTCTACAAAATAATCCGGCAGGTGCAGTTTTAGGCAAACTAATAATATGTTATTGTGATAGATAAATAAGCGATAGATTTTCTATGTCTCTGAAACAAACATTTGCGTTTCTACTGTTTAGGAATGAAGTTGTGAAACTATTTTTATACTATACTGTTTTTCTTTACTATATCAACGGGAAGTGTAGTACCTTTGCACCACAAAAAATATGACAATGCAAAGCCTCCAAATATTCCCGTTTGAAAAGTTGCACAAACTCACTTTTTAAAAGCGCCATGATCGTTTTTATATGCAATCTTTAATTCAAAAGCAGATATATATATAGGAACAACTTTTTGTACTAGAATCGTGATGAGATGCATGTAAAAAAGCTCAAGGAAAAAAAATCAATTTACTTTGTGCTACAATTTTTTGACGAAGTAATTTGCAGGTTGCTGTAAAGATGAGAATGCCTTAAATTCACCAGCTAAATTTTAAGCTTATAAAAGATTAAATTGCAGGGAAACTTTAGCCAAGAAATAGAGAATTTGAAAGTGTTGTTCGTAACTATATAACATAGCTTATATTGTTCAATAAGTCAATAAAGCTTTCTAAGGTATTTACTGAGTGAACCATAAATAGGGAACTAATTACGCCTAGGTTATGAGACTTGACACACTTGTAGAATGTCTTGCTACAAATAGATTCCAGATTAAAAAATACATTGATTACGCCCAAGGGATCAGGGATTTTGATAAAGGCTGTTCTAAAAAAGAAAAAAACATTAAAAAAGGAAGAATAATACAATTGTAGCACAAACTGAGTTAACACAAGGTTACTATTCAATCATTGTCTCTTCAAGGCAGCACGATGAAAATGTTTTCTTTGTCAAGGACGGTGGCTGGAAAAGTCCCCTGTTCACATGAATCAATATTTTTTGAAACTCTGGAGGTCAACAAAAAGTGTATTTTTCACATGGTAAGTTTGTCCATACACAACATATTTATCCCTCATTTATCCCTCCATCCAATTTTAAAACCATCAGGGCAGAAAACGTATATATGAGACAGGTAAAGTATATATACATGATTTGATTCAAAGTGTTCACAACATATTTCACGTGCAAGAAAGACTAATACAAAAATTAAGACTACTTGTGAAAATATTTGATTTTTTTAGTTATACTTCTTCAAAAATTTGTACAACATCACCAAAAATACGAAAAAACATATTTTCATAACCTATTAAGTTTAAACTTGCTTTCATCTTAATAGGGTCACGTTTTTTATAAGAACGTCTAAATTTCAGCAGATGCAGATGTTCTTATTTTTACGCTTTTTCGGCCTCAAGTGTTCTTTAATTGTATTTATAGCAATTATAGTCTCTAGATTATTTTGTTCATATAGTCCATGAAAGTATTCAAACGTTAACCTTTCTAATTCAATTTACAACCCCGTACGTCCAGCCTAGCTGCGCTGTCTCTATCTCTCTATCTTCCTTTAGGCGATTTTAAAGATTCCACCTCTCATAGCGGCTGGCGGAACTCAATAATAGCTTGTAAAAACTGTTCTAAACCTCTTAGGCAAGATTGTCTTAATTCTCTTTATGAGAATTACAAGCTTTCCCTACTTTCATTTTAGGGGTACTTACATTAGCCGCTGGAATTACTGGATTAGTTGGAATACCAATTGCTCCCGTGCTCCTCAAGCTTGTTGCCACATTAATTTCAGCCTCAAGGACAAGCAGTACGGACAATCCAATGGCCACGTGAGTAACGCACTTTCCTATTATTTATCTGATTGTATTATATTAGTTAACCGTGAGGACAAGCTTGTCGCAACGTCACTGATAAATTTTTTTGAAATTTTCTATTCCAAACACAAGTCCATCTTATTAGAAATATTATATGAACAAATAATTTGCTTCGTTTCTTTGATCAATGCAACCCAAAATACGTTCTAGCATTCTTCCATGTGGCGCAAATAAGGGTAGTACACCATCGAAATAGGGAATAGTGTTACATCGGGCTTGTGCAGTAACCCCGCCCAGCCGAATCAATCACCCAGCACTTTTAAATTTGCCTAAAAAGTACCTATGTTGATAAGATTTATGAGTACTGAGGACAAAAACAACATCTACAATCATCTTAAATATCATATTGAACATCCAAATATAACTAAAGGTGACAGAAAAGTTACTCTCAGTGTATCTGATACTACCATGCTATTAAATTAAGCCGTCTGATGAAATAAACTTTAACAGAATATAGCTCCCTCGGGCAACAAGCACTATTTAGACCTGTTGACCGAATGAAGAATATATCGCAAACGCTCAGCAACACGACAAACTTTTGGCAATACTCTTTTTTTAAAAAGCTAAACGAGAGTTCGCAATAAATACGTGAAGCTGTACACCTACCTTTCGCTTCAGAAGAACCCCCGTTTTCCAAATCTTTCGTCATTATTATCATAGTTAATTCTACTAACTAAGTTATTATGCATTATGCAACCAACACACAAAAAGGCAACGGTTATTGTTAAAGAAAACGCTGTGTCTAAAATACAAAGCATAAAGTAAACAAATATTCTTAAAATACAAGCTAAAAGGTCAAAAAGGTCAACCTCGTCCCCAGCACCCCTTCTCGCTTTTTTATATTAAAGACGGCACGAAGAAGAAGGCCCTGGTCCGAGAAATTGTTTTCATGTGACGAGGAGGATGGTGAGCCTGAAATACCTTCAATTTAAATTAACTTCAATTAAAAATAGGGAATTAAAACTGGTATTTGTCCACCTTGAAACTCTGCTTAGTGTCAATGGACGGGAATTGCTAAAAAATATATTTATCAAGAAAATATTGTCAGTTGTGTTATAGATGACGCACATTGTGTAAGCATGTGGTAAGTAAAATAACTCTGCAGTCATTTTGCAGTCTTGTGTGTTTAAAGACTGTTAGAGAACTGATATAAAATATTTCTCTGTTGTTGCCTCTACTTTTATACATGCTAAATATAAATGTATACAATATATGTTATTAAAAATAAAACTACTGTAGTATAAGATAATAAATTTACAGTAGAAAAGATTGGAATTAACGGATTGCGAATTAAACATGTTAAAGACAGGAAAACTGCAAAATTAAGGACCTTCTTTTGTTTTACTTTTACCTTCATAAAGTATACAATTATAATAACACCAAAAAATTTAAAACAATGAACATTTTTTTAAAATTATTAATGGGCATTATTTCCTTTACAGGGGTGAGGATTTTCGCAACAGGTTCAGTGAGTTATGTACGTTCAAGGTAATTTTCCCGAATGCTGTTACCTTGGCTTTAACTGCTACTGCCACTCCAGATGCTGTTAAAAGTTTGATTTAATCGTTCTCTTTTGTAAAGTATAAAGTCATAGCTGTATCACCCAACCGAATCTGTCCCAGAGCAAGGTTGTTTACCTTACTCAGTTACATGCTTCTTGTACAACACCAAAAAATAGAGGATATATATTGAAGGAGTTAGAAAGTCAAATTCACGAACAAGAATGATTCGATCACTGTGAATGATATTCAATCAAATTCGTTTATGCATTTAAATTGCCATGTAATTAGCAATTAAAAATACAATTCTCTTGGTAGCTAACAGATTTACATAACTTTCCTTCTTTTGATTCTCTCAATGCAGTCTTATGTAGTGCAGTATTGAGAAAACATTGTGTGTGACATGGATGTCATAGATCTTTTTTGGTAGACTATTTTGGGTTTAAGAGTAAAATTCAGATTAACTGTTGCAAGAACTGTAATGTTGGTGCTGATTCTACAACTGACAAATTAAATTTACTGAACAGCAATAGGAAGATATAGCACGAAACATAGTTGGGTCTGATATGGATATGCTTAAAGTGAAACTGTTAAAAACAGTTGAGATATCAATACTAATAAAAATTTGATGTTTCCATTTCAAAATTAACAACAACATCGTAAACAAAATCTTTGAAGAGTTAGCATTTATTTCTTGTGAATCAGACTTACTTTCTATGTTCCGCATTTGGAATAAAATAGATTAGTATGTAATATATAAATATAGGTACCATGTTGTGACAAAATTGATGAAATCTGCAATTTGATCCACTACAAAAAATCTGGAAGAGTTAGCATTTGTTTCTTGTGAATCAGACTTACTTTTAATGTTTTCTATGTCAAAATATCACATGCTGTCGGATATGATACCTATTTGTATACATCATATGTATATGTATCAAACAAAAGAAATTAGTTGCTTGTGCTGTTACAACCATTAATGCAAATCAGCTATGTTTAAATAACGCATGGGTGATCTTTTAATGTTAGGAAAGCATTGATGTTATCTTTTGTTTGTGTAATGAAATGGATCAAGCATTATTAAATCTTCTATCATTTCTATTTCATCCTTCATGCTGTCAGTTGTTGTATGATGTGTTGATGGTGCATGTATTCTGGCATTGTGATTAAAATTATCCACGATTTATTTAATTCCATGAGCTGCTTTGCCGGCTGATTGATTCTACGGATTTGTTTGCTCCCATCCTCTAAACAATTCCCTTTGTCACCTTATTCATGATTTCTTGTACCAAATCATTCTCTAAATGATTTCCTTTCCCACCCTTTCAGTTGCTAAAAACATTTAAACTCTTCTAAAAGTCGTGGAGTTAACAAGCATTCAATCTGAGCTATGCTTAGAAACATTTTAATAGCGTATTTGCAGCAAGTTCCTAAAGATTTAAAAACAACAAAAAGTAACTTATGGTTAATAAGATTTCTTGTATCCATCTCCCTGTTTTGCTGTGTCTTTAAACTGCATTAGTAAGAGAGTGAAAAAGATATGTGCAAAGGCCGTAGTTTCGCACATAATCATCTTTGTCAGTGAAAATTTTTGAAGAACGTATGTGTCAACAAACCTAGTTAAAACATGATCAAAATATTGCTGTTTTTCTTCTTTGGACTTGTGTACCAGATTATGCGGATAACAGTGGACAGTCGGCGTACTATCTAGATTAGTCATACCGCAGAATTTTATTACAGCTGTTACAATATATGCCTCTTTTATGCTTAAAAATAAGTTTTCACTACCATCATATGGGTCAAGAACATTTGAAGATGTTGCATTTTTTCGCTTAAATTTTTCTCTGCGAAATTGAAAGTTCCTTGTTTATTCACTGAGTCAGCCTGAGATAATAAGTGGTAAAAATATCGAAGAAGCTGAAAAGGTGAGCAACGTTAAAAACGATCTGTGGGAGTGTGTGATCCAGCCAGCAAGTCGCACATGCAAAACGTACACGGTCTCCAGAAAATGGGATTTTCATATCTTTCATTACATGACTTTCTGTAAACAACGTAATGTGTCTGACCAACTGAAGGTCTCAGTATTGTTACAAAATCATCATATTTGTTCTTATTCGCCTTGATTATTGGCATTGAAACAATGAATGATTTCTTACTCATAGTGTTTGTGTACTTGTGTTTTATGTGGCTAGGGACAATTTGCTTAAAAATACTGAACTTTGAAAAGAATTGAAGAAGAAGTCGGGTAATAATAACTTTTACTGTGCTAGTGTAAACTTTCCATTCAGTTTCATATAAGGTAGATTTACTTTTTAGGAATGTTGTTATATTTCCTTTTGGTGACACATTTGGAAAATTAGTAAAGTTAATGCGATTTTCCAGCAAATTGGTTGCCAATAGGTGTAGATCTTCATTATCATTATCATTTCTTATGTGTCCTTTCAAAATTCTTAAATCAAAGTTATTGCCCGTCCTTCGAAATGTGCAACCTGTTTTAATGTTTGCAATTGTTGACTTAAGAAAATGCCCATTAATTAAATCCAACAAATTTTTGTTTCTTGAAGGAGTTAAACAGATGCCAAGTTTGTTCAGTCGAATTTGCAGCTAAATGCAAAATGTAAATTACATACTACTTTGCATAAGGAATTTTTGCAGCATTTTAAAAGAAAATTAATAATTGGTGTGAAAAAACTAGCTATATAAATATTTATTGTTCTACATAGACGTAAAAGTATTATGTTAAACTTTTATCTGTTTACTGCATCCACCATCATTTAGCAAAACACTATTGATTCTCTGAAATAAACTAAGTTCGTGCCACCTGCTTTTCATCAAGATTGCATATAAAAACAATACTGTATTGTAAGCTCATTGGGAGAGTCAGCAATATCACATGATTTATCTGACAAAGTATTGAAAATGCCAACAACAAAAGGAAAAGTATAACATGATTCCTTCCACAATTCGTTTGTTACATGACTTGACAACTTCGTATAATCCGTACTAAGTAATAAAGACGATTCCCCATTCCTTTTACACATTTTCTTGCCAGCATTATCAATTTTAGTTTCTATGTCCTTTGTTAATAATATCTTTATTTGTGGTACTTGTGTTATAATACGTGATAAGAAACATAGTTGATTTGTATAGATTGCTCTTTCAATGGCATTTTTCTGATTTGTGTTAAATGGTTGAGATGACATTTTTTCACTTTCTTTATCATATACAGATTTAATGTTTTTTGTTGATGTGTTGTTGTAAATATTTTGTGCTGGTATATTGTGATTTGATTTTTCTTCAGATGCATTGTCCAAAACAGTCATTTGTAACTTTTTTTCTTGGTCGATTAATACATTGAGTAATGTCCAATTTATCGTTGTGGTCTTTCCTCAGTGAAAAAGTGTTCAGTCGTTTAATAGAAACCTTTTGTCGAAGCTCAATTTGATTTTTTTGACATGACCTTCGGATATTCCACATTTTGTTTACAAATGTCTGACGAATTCCGCATATTAATTTTGTTCAATTATCCTCATGTGTAATGTCAAGTCCACATTAATTTTTGTTGCAATTGTTTTTCTTTTGCATTACTTGAACATTTATTTACCATATGTTTTTTTTAACATTTTGGCGCAGACTCTGCTATAACCTTAATCGTTTTCCTTTCCGTACATACAGTTTTTTTGGTGTGGTTTGTACCTAAAAATAAATTATTTCTTGGTAATGTTTTTGAAAATTGTAAGATGTAATTATTAGTAATTATTTATATACTTTGCCTGGTTTTCTTTGTGCATTCTGTATCAAACTTTTAGGATTACCAAATTGGACTCATTTACAACTTGCAGAGTGCACAAACCTAGTATTCTTCAGTAAAATTAAGTATACTATGTATATATTATGACCTAACTAATAAAACACCAAAATTGGCATAATATTTTACCACCACCAGCTATGTGAGCTATAGTTAACTATTATAATGTAGCTACTACCTTATTCCATGAAATTAACGATAGTCAAGAAATTAACGCGAATGAAATTACGGTCATGAAATTAACGCGGTTCAATAAAATTATTTTGAAAAAGGCATTTAATTAACGCGGTTAAGCAAGGTTGTTTTCAAAAATGCATTTAATTAACGCGAATTTGAGAATATCTCTATAATAATACGCTAAGTGTGTCCGTCTGTCTGTGACAGGCAAAGTGGATGTGTTCATTTTCCTTTGATATAGCCGAAATTTCCTTTGAAGTCTCCGAAAAAGTTATATCCATTTTACTAGCGGGTTTACTTTGTTTACATCACGTGATCAAAATGGAGCAACTTGATTTGCTGAAATAAATTTAACGGCTTTCTTTACAAAAATGGTGTCCTTCGACACCGAACAAAACAACAACAAAAGAACGGTCCCTTCGTCTTGAAAAAAGTGCAAAAAGTAATTCAGAGAAAGAAAAGTCCAAGAAGTGAAGTAAGAAGTGGTAGCTAGAGCTAGAAGTAAAGTAGTAAAGTTAGAAGTAGAAAATAAAGGCTAGAGTTTGAAGTGGATTTAAAATCAATAATAGTAAGAACTTTGATGTTTTCAGACGTTTAGTTTTCATGTCACTGGAGCAAGCAGACTCGCATTTTCCAAGAAAAACCTCAAATTCTTGAAGTTTTATATTTTACCGCTTTTTTAAAAAAAACCTAGCCACCATATTTGTTTATGTTTTTGTTGCATAATTAATGTATGCCCTGGCGCGTAACTAATGTGTTTGTCCTAAAATTCAAAATGCTACATAAAGCTGTTAGCTGACTAACAAACGGAAAACTTTGGTTTGTTGAACTTACTGCTCACTGTAATGCTATTATTTTTACATTACTATTGTTTCTCTTTATATGTGTTTTACTAAGCATAATAGCTAGCTTTAGTTTTTGCTAAGTGTTCCCAGTTTAAGTATATTTAACTGGGGGTCTTAGCTACTGTTAGCTAGCTAATGTTGGCCTCCAATGTCTGCTCTCCTCATCCCATCATGGCTAGCTCTGTTATTCCTCTTTTTTAATTATCTATAGCTAGCTACCTTAGTTTCCAAACTTCTTTTCTTTTATGAGCATGAATTATGATGTAACAAGCTAGCTAGCTACCTACAAAATCTTTAAAGACATGAACTTTTGCAGATGTATTTTATATTTCTTTTCGCATTTCCTGTAAACTTTACAAATGGACCACGTGCAATATGACAAGTGGAATAATTTTTTTTCAGAATTTAAAGCTTGTGTGTTAAGTTATTTTTTATTGTTTTGTTTCTGACATCCTGTTTAACTTTCGTCAGCCTACATGTAAAATACCAGGTTATTTTTACAGGGAGTTGTAGACATTTGATTGGAAATTTACATGGGTTTTTGACTTTATTGTAATTTATGAGAGGATGAAAGGTTGTTTGTGTTTTTGTTTGTGTTGCAAACTGCTGTTTTTTAAAATTTTGTGTAAACTTTTGTGGGAAAAAGAGCACATGCAATATACTGAAAGAACAAATTTTTGTGGAATTGGACTCCACTAAAGGCTGTTGTGTAAGCTAATGGCTTTTTAATATTTCGTATTAAACTTTTGTGAGGGAGAACTAAACTGTATGTGATTTCATTTTTGCTGGAAGAAAGTTCCATGGTTTCACGTTTTTGTTAAGAATTTTGTGTTTGGTGATGATAAAAAAATTACTAATTGTTCTGACAAAAACTTTTTTGTTTTTTATATTTTATGAAATGCCTGATTTTTCTATAATTTGGTGTGTTTCATAACCTTTTTGTGGAAGATTTATGGGCAATGGCAATATAGAACATGCTAAATAAACTGATTTTTGTTGATTTGGATGTGCTCCTCAAAAACCGATCTGTTTTACATTTTGTGTAAACTTTTGTGAGGACAGACCATTACACTATGTTTTCCAAAAATAATATATATCTTTGTTGATTCAAAATTTACTCCTTATTATTTTTGACATTTCGTTTAAAATGGTTGGTAAACGTCACTGCAGATCATCATACTAAGAAAAAAAATGTGTGTTCTTAACCGGTTAATTTTTTACATTTTTTGTATATTTTTGGGGAACAGGATAGTATGCAACCGAATAAATGATTTTCCAGATATAAATTTGATGTTTTTGACACTTCTGATTGAAATATTAAAGGTTTTCAACGTAATCAAACGTAATCACTTTATACAATGTAAACATTTGAGATGTGTTATTTGTGACTTTATTATTACTGTTGGTGTTGTACATGATTCTATACATTATTTTGATCAGCGTTTCAAGCTCTACATATTGGAAGCAATGTGTCAACAAATTTTAGGAAAAAAGTATTGTGTATTGACGGGTCCTGGCACACGTCATCAAAATACAAGTTACGATTCTCTTTTCCAATGTACTCCTCCCCCAGTGGATTTTACATTACAAATTTTTAACAAAAATTTTTTTTTTGTACTTTAGAGGACTTTACTGACGTCAACAAAATTTTAAAAGATTAAAACACTTATATCTCCTTATGCGTTTGTGAACACATATGATCCTATATATTTTTTTTATCAGCGTTTCAATCTGTACGCATAACAGGCAGCAGATAAACTACATTTTGCCAAAAAAATTTTGTATATGCACTGCTGACGTTAGCAAAACCTGCAAAACAACCTATAATCTTCTGCCTGAGTGGTTTCTTCCACGGGCCTTATCGAGTAGTATAATATATAATATAAAATTACGGCAACAGTTGAATCCACGGTAGTAAAGCGGTCTCCTCTATTACAAGGCGTTTTGGAAATCGAAATAATAATTTTCATTGTTTGGAAAAACAATGTTAGAAATTTAAAAATTTTGGAAGAAAAAGTGCCTTCAGTTAATTTTCCACTTGGACCAGAGCATGGAGATAATACAAAAGCTATTTTAAAAAAGATCGCTGAAAAAGAGAACACCGTTGAGCTATCGTCCAATGAGGAGGAAATAGTAGAAAATTTGTAAAAAGGCTTATATATATTATAAAAGAGTCACCAAATTAACAGTACTTTAATTAACGAGTCATTAAATTAACAGTCTTTAAATTAACACTGCATTTATATAACGGTTACGCGAATTTTGAAAAATCGCGTTAATTTCATGACTCGATAATTTTATGGAATAAGGTATATATTGGAAAAACTGCATCACCAAAACATTATTTTTAGAGTATATCTGTCTATCATTCTGGTCCAGGGCCTTCTTCTTCGCGTCGTCCCCAGTATAAAACAGCGAAACGGGGTCCTGAGGACGAGGTTGCAAAAATGTATCTTTAAATTGCTCAAGGCTACATGGATCGTTCTCCACACATGCTGCATTTAAATTTGAGTTGTCCTCACAAATCGAAATTTACGGAAATTGCCTGTGGTTCGTATTAAAAATCGTGTACTAAAATACTGCGTTTTGAATTAAATAAAACCCTCAGCCTCTCCGTGACAATAAATCTGCGATAATATGAAAGAAGCTATATAGCTACTCTGGTACCATTTTGGGTAAGGACAGACAAAATACAGCTGTTATTAAAGGACTAGCCGGGAAACCCGGCGTCAAAACGCCGGGGTAAGCCACAAGTCAAGGTGTGACCCAGCGTTGAACACTCTGTGGAGCGCTTAATAAGAGCCGTAAACTGTGTCACACAATCAGGTGGAGCGCTTTAGTACAGGTATACAGTCGTAAATCAAGTGAAGCGCATACACCATTATAGCGTTGGGACTGTAACATATTTTTAAAAAAATATCTTTCCCGCAACGATAGCTGAAATAAAAATATAGTTTACAAACTGTTGTTACCCTGTCATAGCAAAAACAACCGGCCAATATTATTTTATTTTGCGGAATAAGTTTTTGTGAAAGTTAAAGTTGAAAAAAACTTTCTCACAGACTCTGTTTAAATAAAAACACAAGAAACAGTCCATTGCTAACACAGGGCTAAGCGCTTAGTACAGTTAAACGGTGTTGCACATCCGTACAGCCGTTATTACCAAGAAAGTTTAAAAATTAATTGTCACTGTGGGCTGACTCCTTAGTACAGGCGCCTAGGCGTAACAGCCTTTTCCAAAAAAACAGTCTGATGTTAACTGGGCTAAGCGCTTAGTACAGTTACACCATAGAGATATAATATATATATCTCTTTTATTATATCTCTATGGTTAAACAGAGTTGAACAGGCGTATAGGCGTAATACCCTTTTCCAGAAAACCTTCATTGCCACTTCGGTTTAAATAAAAACACAGGGAACAGCCTGTCGTTACCCGTCCAGCTAAAACAATCGCTCAGCCATTTTATTTGCAGAAAAAGTTTTCAGGAAAATATTAAAAAATGTAGCTACCTAGCTAACTGCATTTAGCATAAAAATTATTGCTTAAGAATGTTGTTGTAGTTAAACTGCATTTTTATACTTTTTAGCCAAAGATATTAGCTATGGAGCTAACTAAATAACCACAGCCTCAACATAAAAATAAATGTTGGCTAGGATAGAAAGCTCTTTTACCATACAGAATAGTAATAAGTAAGGCTCTAGGATGGCTAGCTAGCTAGTAAAATCTTCGTTCCTAGCCAAAAATTCTAAAACTGATGCGTTTAAGATCTGTACGTGGCTAAAAAACGTGACAATATATTTATCTTAACATTAAAAACAAACAGAAAACAAATATAACAAAAATATAAAGCTTTCAGAAGATAAAAAGGTCAAACAACAGGCATACAAACCACTACAAACCTCACACACTGACCACACACGACCATTTTCAAAATCAAAATGGCCTTCGTTCGTCCAGCCGCGAAGATCTTGGATTGTTTTTTTAAGCGAAAATCGTGGATTGTTTTTTTAAAGAATCAGGCGTCGTGAATGGTATTCTACGCGCGAGCGGTCAAAACAAAGTCAGTAAAAATATATCGCATTTGGTTTTGGTGCGTAATTTACAAAATTTCGCGTTTCCGCAAGGGACACGGCTTTCGCGGACACACAGACAAAATACGGCTATTATTAAAGAGATAATTTAGTATTTTTATTAGTTTGTCTTTGTACTATTAACTGATTTTAGAGCACTGGATCAATTTCGAGTAACGGATTCAATCGATAATTTAAAAGCTACTCTTCAATACGCCATGGAAAGAATTGTTGAATTAGGGAATACCGCGAATGGCGACAAAGAGCAAAATGCCGCGAAAATAGATGAAGTCCTTGAGGAATTAAAAAAAGTGAAACTTAAATTTGACCAAACTATGAAACGTATCTGCAAGGGAGGAAAGGATAATCAATGTGTTGAGCTGATTAAATCTTTGGTAGCATTCAGAACAACACACTGCGCCCTTATTATGTCATATTATGCTAAAGATCCACAGGGCATGGAAACAATGAAGGAAAAATTAAAAGCCATATTTGAAGCAGATTACAATTCTCTTGATTTTTTATTGGATCCGTCTAAAATGGGAAACAACTGGAAAATATTTATTACGGTGATGAAAACGCCTGGCAACCATAAAGAAATTTACAATTACGTCAGACGCATTATTGACTATTACAAAAATGTTGGTAACGAAATTGTAATGAAGCGTGTGAGCTCTGTATACATATGCAGTAGATTGGATAGGCCTGACTGTGCAACGGTAATTTTCTTGCTACTAAAAAGAATTTTAAAGAATAGTTTTTTAAGTTTTGTTAATTTTGTACGTTTATGATATTATGTATGTTGTACGTTTTAGATCGATGCTTTCCCAACAAAAAAGGTAAGGTTTAAACATTTTAAAAATCCATCACATTTTATCCTTGTGGCCAGGGCATCTTCACTATTCTGACATCGAGACAGCGATACGAACATAACCTCGGCACAGGCCTCTCGGTTTTGTTCTGTTATTGGGCGTAGTGACGTCTCTAATTTATGCATCAACGCGGCGAGTTCGATTCAATTGCTCTACCACGCTCAGGCTAAAATAAAAAACAAAACATGATAGTTGGTCGCGAGTTTATCCAGAGACTTTTGAGTTCGATAATCGATTTTTTTTTCCTCTAAATATTAAGAAAATGTCATGGCAGTTCAAATCTAGAGCAAGTATTTAAAAGTGATGCAAGTCAAGATTCATTGTATTCTTTTTAAGATTTGTCTTAAAAAGCATATACAGTCTACTCTGGATAAGTGGAACCCAGGAAAAGTGGAACTTTCGTTTAGTGGAACCAATTTACCCGGTCCCTTGGATTTGCATTAAAAAACCTCTCTTATTTTATTCGGATAAGTGGAACCCTCGATAAGTGGAACTTTCGATAAGTGGAACTATGTTTTTAGTCTCTTGAGCAATATTTATTTATATAAGTGGAACTTTTCCAAAAGAAAAATCATCTACAGTAAGTTCGAATGATTTTAATCATAACATTCTTTTTTCATTGCTTCGATTGCTATCAAGTAATGGAAACATAAAAACTATATCAGCAGTCACATTTTAGAAATGGCAGCTGTGCAGTCTTCAAAGCGAAGGCTTGCCTGTGTAACTTTAGTTCGATAAGTGGAACCATTCTTTTCGGTCCCGTGGAGATTCCACTTATCGAGAGTAGACTGTATGTAGATCAAAAACTCTTCTAAATTCTGGTAGGGATAACGTAATTAAATAGAGCCACCTTAGTAGAAGGTAAACCCTTTCCCATTACCCCTAAAAGCAGGGTCTTTTCGGAGTTGTTTTGGGCAGGTAAAATCAGCCTGCTCTCAATGTTTTGGCTTGCGCAACGATTAAAAAAGACTTTTTAAAGGTTATGCCTATAACTTTTTAACGTTATGCCTATAAACAAAGGATTTAATGTCGCACAAAAGAGGTAAAATTGGGAATTGCCTGAAGTTACTCCAAATAGGTTTTCCCTTGTTTAAAGTTTTATTTACATGTAAGTAGGTGTATTGAAGGGGGCATTAGCCATTCTCGTCCTCAGAGCTCTTTGACTTTCGACGTTTATCTCAAAAAGCTCTCAGGTCCAGAATGGACATAAGCTAAAAGTGCCTGACAAAACCAGTTTAAAATTGCATTTTTTTATTTGTTAAAACATTTGTTTTATTTTGATATATTAACAAGAAACATGTGCCTTGTGTTTAAAACCGTACTTATCGCTTAAAAAAAAAGCCATACAATGTTTGTGAAAATTGAAATAATTACTTGAAACTTGTGGTGATATGTTTTTAGACTGGTTTGATGAAAAAAAGTCAAAACAAATTTCCACGATTGTCATAGTTCCTGAGTTCCTAAATATAGTCGTTTTGGGAGACGCCGAAAAGCCATTTTTGACTTTCTTTAAAAATAATATGCGTTTTCACGTATTGAAAACCTAATTCCGCCCTTCTTGTTTTTACCGCCACTCTTTTGCACATTGAACCACCATAATCCCGAGACGAGAATTACCTGGTAATGTTTAACTACTATTAATACTATCAATACTCGTCAACAAGAGGTTTATAACACGTGCAACAGCAAGCATTATTTATAGACGTCAAATAGGCCGAATATTACAGTCAAAAAATTTTCAAGCTGTGTCATAAGGTACCCATTTCCACAATTATCGCTGGTTAAAAAGCAATCATTGTTTGTACTTTATATTTTATTCAGGAGTCAACAGCAACAACGCAAACATACCAGTTTACAAAGCCTGTTGTTAAGAAGGCAATCTTCGTACCTTATAATAAAACGATTTATATTAAAGCTGACAAAGCAGGTTTTTGTACTATTAAATGCTTTTATATACCTTGTAATTACGATGCAGATTAGCATTACCTATATAATAATCTCTGATGATTTAGGGGAGTAAGAAGTAGTGTATCTGAATTATAATTTCTTTTAGCTAAAGAGACTGGCCCCTATCGTGGAATGGCCTTGTATTCTAGCAAAAAAAAGTTAAAGGTATACACAATTAGGGTCGTCGAAATCCAGCCAGAACAGGAAACAGTCAATTTCATAAGAATATGTACAGGTAATTCATGACTGATTGTGTTTGAAAATTCTTTTTTTAGTAGTTAATCAATGCGTTCCTTTCATATTGCCCATAAAGTTGCCCATAGGGTCTAGAGAATTCGCATTGAAATAAAATAACAAGAACTAATGGTTGGTCCGTGGAAATATCCGCTGGAATATTTCCCGTCGAACCAGTGCGCCTGTTAGCATGAATTAATAAAATATTTTGCTCGGGTATGAAATAAATATGCTGTGCAGACACAGACGGAATACGGCTATTATTATAGACTAGCCGGGGCACTAGCCGTAGAAACACCGGGTTACGTTGCAAGGAATTGTGTTACCCGGCGTTGAAGGCACGGCAGAGCGATTGATAAGAACCGTAAACTGTGCCACACATTTAGGCGGAGTGCTTCAGTACAGGTATATAGTATGTCATAAATCGAGTGAAGTGCACACAGCATTATGGTGTTTCCGGTGTAATAAATAACTTTCCCACAACTTTAGGTAAAATAAAAACGCAGTTTAACACTCTTTGTTACCCCGCCATAGCAAAAACAGTCGGCCTTTTTTATTTTTCAGAAAATATTTCCACTGAAAGTTTAAAAATGAATATTACTCTGGGCTGAGCGCTTAATACAGGTCAACAACGTCGCACATTCATACAGGTGTAAAACCTTTTTCCGAAAAAACCGTCATCGCAACTTCGGTAAACAGAAACACAGGAAACAGCCCATCGTTAATAATGGACAGAGCGGTTAGTAACGGTGAACCGTGTCGCACATGCGTATAGGCGTAATAACCTTTTCCAAAAAATGTATCGCAACTTAAATTGAAATAGAAACACAAGAAACACAAGAAACAGCAGACTGAGCCCTTAATACACAGGTATATATACCGTGTCGCACATCTGTATCCGAGTAATACCCTTTTCCAAAAAAATATTATCGCAACTTCTGTTTAATTAAAAACACAGGAATTATCCTGTCGTTACCAAGCCCAGCAAAAAAATTCACTCCACAATTTTTACAATACAGGTGTAAATCAGTTAGTGTAAATCAGTTTCAATTTTGGCTCTTTGCGTAACTAAATGCGGAATCCCGTTTATTGTTTCCAAGTGATCTTCCAACCATTTTACCTCTAACGTTCTTAGCTGGCATTTTCAGGCCTCTCAATATAGGACTCTATACAAAGGAATACTAAATTAAATTACGCTGAGAGTATTTACATGGCGGACTTGTTGGTATTGCCTAAAACGTGAACTAGTCGGAGTTTACCCGTTAGTTTTGCAAATAAATGAGTAACCTAGGATGCATTAATGACAAAGATAGTGATAACGTAGCAGAGGTCTGTCATGATCCAATTGTAAATCCAATGCAAATGTTGCCAATGTGTTAAAAGTTCGGAATAATATTTTCCTTTTAAATGACAGATGCGAAATAGTTTCGTTTGCTGATTTCGAGACGTGTTTTTTAACTTTCCAATAATATGCCTAATAATAACGAAGTCTGATAAAATGATATCACTTATAACAATTATAAGCTGTAATTACAATTATAACAATAACAACCGTCAATTTATTTGAAGAATCACATTTTCTTCTTTTTAGCTCACAATTTTTGCGATAATGTTTACTGAAGCACCGATAAATATCACGCTGGTGATGTATTACCTCTTGACAAAATCAATGGCATAAAAATGGCAGAAAAGGAACTTCAATCAATTTGGGTACCTGAAAAAATTAAAGTAAAATTGTATAGTGAAAGTAAAAGATTTGCTCTCACTATAGTTGGTCCACAGTTCGTTAACAATTTGAAAAGGTGTTCAAAGAAATGGGAAAGTATTGAAGTGATTTCCGCACAGGTGCAAGCAAAGGAAAATGAAGATTTGGTAAGATACTGCAGTCAACTTGGTCTTCAGGGTATATGCCTACAATCCATACCAAATATGAATGATGATATAGGCACAGCTGTAATCTATCAACGGAAATTTTCAAGACAATGCAAGTTCGACCCATTGTCGATTTTTGTTCCGCAGAGCATCCAATTGGTGATTTGTTACGACAAGGGAAACAACGCCATTGAGAGTAGCGGTCCACAAATTTTGGAAAACCTGCAATCGCTTCAAGGGAGTCCTTTAGTATTTTCAGCGAAGGCATTGGTGTTAAAGACAAGACAAAAAAATTTAGGCGACAAATTGAATTGTCCATCAGACACAGGTACGTAGAACTTATATTACACAAGCATTACACCATTGGTCGTATCAATTTTTATCGTATGGTTGATTTTTTCTCGCATTGTGATTGGTTAATCTACACGAAATATATGCTGTATTCTTGTTTTCTACCGAGAAACAAGTGTAATTTGTACTTATTTTTAATTCAACAGTGCAAAAATCTGCAGTTTTACAGTTTTCTCTGATTGGATAAAATAGCGTGCCAAAGGCTTACATTCTCTGTTCTGATTGGACGAGTAAAGTTATTTTTTTCTTGAAAAACGGGAACTTGTCAGATTGATTCATAATGTTTCATCTCAAATAAAACATAAGTCTCACGAAAATAGTCACTGTCATAAGGAAGCCATTGTCCTCCACTGCAGTTGCAACTGAGAATGTTTACCTGAAATTTCAGAGATATTTCAGAGTCATATTTTTTTTCGTTTTCTACTTCTCGTATGTTTCACTTGCCTAACATAAAACTTATTATTGGCACCCTGATGCGATGCTGAAGTCCAAAGTCCAACCAAGAAATATAGTTCACTATTTCATAATAACGTATTAAAATTTGTTGAAAAGAAACCATTTTTAGTATTTTCTCATCACACATTTAGAGTGGAACAGTTACTTAGAGAGTATAAAAAATATCAAGCCGGAAGATTCAAAAGATGAAGAAGACCAAAAAGATCAGGAAAGTGTAATAGATGATGAAGCTATAGGAGAAGAAGGCACAATTAATGAAATTAATTAGATGGAAGTCAATCATTTTCTTCCAACGTTACTTTATATTTTTTATTTCTATATTTTTATTTTTATTTATAATTATTTATTTATTTACGGTATTTATTTATTCATTTACTTACGGTATTTATTTATTTATTTATTTATTTACGGTATTTATCTATTCACTTACGTACGGTATTTATTTATTCACGTACGTACGGTAATTATTTATTTATTTATTTATTTACGGTATTTATCTATTCACTTACGTACGGTATTTATTTGTTTACGTTTATTATTTCATCACTGCATAAATTCAATTACGACTTTTCTTCTTTCCATGGCTATTTATCTGAACGAATAAAACAGGGATATTAAATAGTACGCTACAATAACAAATATATAAGATAAATTTCTCTTGCCAAATTGTTTCACTTTTTTTCGGAAGCATTAACTTACCGTTATCTGGTTTATCATAAGCAAAAGCATTTGTGTTCAGCATACGGCATGTATACGTTTCGGGTTTTGCGCTTAATCTCTTTATGCAGGACCGTAAGATGAAGAAGTCTTTTAGAAAGAGGAGGGAGAGGGGACTTAAATGCTGTCCAGGGCAAGCAATGTCCAAGAAAAAAAAGCAAAATTAGTTCCTCTAGATTACCAGAAAACTCATTGAAATTCGACAAAAGTTGGACCTTTGATTCTTCCCTTGACCCCTTTCCCAACAAACACTGTTTAAATGCTATCTTACGAAATCTAAAAATCGCCATATTTTGTTATGAAAATATCAAAAAGCCTTCTAGCGAAGCCTATAAAGCATATACATGAGCCTCGATTGTGGCTGAAAAATAATAATCAGAACATAATCAGAACAGACTTATTCACAAACATTTCAGTTATCAAAACTAAAAACAAACCAAATCTGAATTTTATAAGCTACGCATAATTCTGCTTGCGATTGTTTTTTTCTTACCTATATTACCGTAAATAATCTAAAAAAAGCCCATGCTCTTAAAAATAGAAGCCGGTTCTGTAATAAACGCCCCCTTTTCCTTGGGGAAAGAGGGGGGATTAGCGTTGGTCTTCTTTAAGCAATTTTGATTTGTTAAATTTATGATGGAAATATAGCTAGGGTAGCTATTTGCTCAATTATTCCCGCCTTTAGTAAACCCGCTATTTTAATTTTGGGTAAAAGAATAATTCCATCTCTCTGATGCGAAATTGCTGTAATTCCTATCGAATTTAATGCCCCGCTCTTCCTTCTAAAATTCTCGAAAATTAAATAAACGCCCGGGGTGTTCGTTGCAACATTTACGGTAACTGCGAAATAATATTCATATCGGCGCGATTATTTTTAAACACAATAATAGAGCTACATTAGCAACATTTACACAATTTTCAGAGATTTGATTAAAAAATTCAATGGATAGAAACAAAATAGGGCTAAATTACATCATCGTTTCTAACGCCTGCTGTCGCTTTTTTTCACATAATTTTTTTTCCTGGCTATGAATTTACCATAATATGACTCTTATAATAAGTATGGTATAACTGTTGCATTTTCTCTATGTGTGCATGTCGCGTGTAGCTAGCAAGCAGTTCCTAAAACCAATTAGTATTAATTGCAGCCTTGTTAAATTCATAGCTAAATATAGTTAGCTAGACGCTAATCGTCTTACTTTTAAAATTACTCCTGATGTCTCATGTGCTTTTAGGGATGTGCAGATATACTTAAACGCCATTTCCTAATTGAAAACGTTACGCATACATCATTTTTCCCTACAAGCTTAATTTTGGGCAAATTTTAGGGTTGTACCTGAGCCTTATATGCGATTCGTCCTTATACCGAACACGCTACTGGTATTGGCATTGATTTTGATAGCATTCCTAAATAACGAGGGAACTAAATTTGTGGAATAAAAGAAAGAGTGAAGAACTAACTTCATCATTAAAAAGATTTAATTTCTTAGTAAGATTGGGTAATATTTCTCTCGTTATTTTGATGTTTAATGGCTATATAACTTGAATAATTGACTCTATATAGAACGATTGACCTTCAAGTGCATCATAAACTCGCTGGCTACAGCTCGTATTTTTATTCTAACTAAAACAAAAAGTTATTTTTTGCAATAAAATTGTTAAAAAAAATAGCGATAAATCTTTTCTTAAATTGAAAATTTTTGAGTATTTGGTGATGTAATTGTCCAAAATTTTGGTTGGTGGTATTGTGCATATTGGTTTTAAAAAATTTCGCGAGACGTTATTTCGTGGGAGGGACGCACCAGAAATAAGTTGTAAAAGAAATATCCCCAGCCGGTTTAGCCTTAATGACCCATTATGTGCAAACTTTTCTTAGCATGTATGTATATCTTATATTCAAAATAGGTGCGTAATGCAACCCTCAAAATATGGCTCCACTATAATATTAAACCACAGGAGCCATATATGTCAAGAATAATAATAAATAAAACTGAGCTTCTATGCAGTACTCAGAGTTTCATGTATTTTCAACAATTTTCAGCTGTATAATAAATTCGACTGATCTAAATTCTTTATATAAAAATAAAATATAATTGATTGTGAATCGAGGCAATATAGCGTGTCATAAAATCAGTTATTTACAATAAAAGAGTCTTTTGATTTATAATTGGCCAATAGGTATTTGTTCATATGGCGACATTTTGAAACAATTTCCGACCTTTTGTTTAAAAGTTCGAGTTTATTTTCGTAACAAATGATTTCTAATTTTTCTTGTAAGCAAAGTGGACAGGATCTACTTTCGTTCGAGCAACTTTTAACACATTTCACGATCGACCAATTCAACTCCGACGCAATATTTTGTTCCTTTAACTACGACATGCACTAACCGATTAATTAAGAAAATAAATTCATTTAATAATTTCTATTGATCAATAAATAAGTGTTTCAATTAAACAACTCCCTGATTTCTAAACATGGCGGAAAGATCAAAGTGATATCGGAAGCCATATTGCGTACGAACGGACAAACGACGGCTATTATTATTAAAACTAACTGGGAAACCCGGCGTCGAACCTCCGGGTTAAGCCACAAGTAAAGGTGTGACCCGGCGTTGAACAAGATCAGGTGGAGCGCTTTAGTACAGGTATGCAGTATGTCGTAAATCAATTGAAGCGCATACACCATTATAGTGTTGCGACTGTGCGCATACACCATTATAGTGTTGCGAATGTAACATATTTTTAAAAAAATAACTTTACCGATAGCTGAAATAAAAACAGAGTTTACAAACCGTTGTTACTCGATCATAGCAAAAACAATCGTTCATTATTATATATTTTATTTAGCGGAAGAAAATTTTGTGAAAGTTAAAAAATTAATTGTGACACGTCGTTTAGTACAGTTGAACAGTGTTGTACAGGCGTATAGGGATAATACCCTTTTGAAAAAACTTTTAAAAACGTTTAAATAAAAACACAAGAAACAGTCCATTGCTAAAACAGGACTGAGCGGTTAGTCCAGGTAAAAAGTGTTGCACATCCGTACAGGTGTGATTCCCGAGAAAGTTCAAAAATTAATTGTCAGTGGGCTAACCCCTTAGTACAGGTAAACCGTCTTGCACATGCGCATAGGCATAACAACCTTTTACAAAAACAGTCTGTTGTTAACACTGGGCTAACAGCTTAGTACAGTTAAACAGAGTTGAAAAGGCGTAATACTCTTTCCCAAAAAAACATTATCGCAACTTTGGTTTAAATGAAAACACAGCTAAAGCAATTGCTCAGCCACTTTATTTGCAGAAAAAATTCCAGGAAAATAATAACAGATGTAGCTACCTAACTGCATTTAGCAAAAGAATTATTGCTTAAGAATATTGTTGCAGCCAATAGAATTTTTATACTTTCACTTTTTAGCCAAATATAGGAGCTAGGTAAATGGCTACATCCTCAACATAAAAATAAATGTTGGGTAGATTAAAAAATTCTTATATCAAACAGAATAGTAAAAAGTAAGGCTCTAGCTAGCTAGCCTTCAAAATCTTTGTTCCTAGTCAAAAATCCTAAAACTGGTGCGTTAAAATTTGTACGTGTCTTAAAAAAGTGACAATATAATTATCTTAACGTTGAAAACAAACAGAAAACAAATATTAAAAAAAGATAAATCTTTCAGAAGATAAAAAAAGACAAACAGGCCTACAAACCTCCCACACATTGCACATGTCCATTTTGAAAATCGAAATGGGCTTTGTTTATTCAGCCGCGAAAATTTTGGTTTGTATTTTTAAGAATCAAAATGGCCTTCGTTCATTTCATTCAGCCGCGAAAACATATGGAATTTTTTTTAAGCGGAAATCTTGGATTCTTTTTGGTCGCGAAAATCTTTGATTGTTTTTTATAGAATCAGGCCCGTGATTGCTATACTACGCGCACGCCGTCAAAACAAAGTCGCATTTGGTATTGGTGCGCATTTTAAAAATTACGTGTTTCCGTCACAGGACACGGCCTTCGCGGACAGACAGACAAAATGCGGCTATTATTAAAGAGACTAGCCGGGAAACCCGGCGTCAAAACGCCAGGGTAAGCCACAAGTCAAGGTGTGACCCGGCGTTGAACACTCTGTGGAGCGCTTAATAAGAGCCGTAAACTGTGTCACACAATCAGGTGGAACGCTTTAGTACAGGTATACAGTATGTTGTAAATCAAGTGAAGCGCATACACCATTATAGTGTTTTGACTGTAACATATTTTTCAAAAAGTAACTTTCCCGCAACGATAGCTGAAATAAAAATAGAGTTTACAAACCGTTGTTACACTGACAAAGCAAAAACAATCGGTCAATTTTGTTTTATTTTCGGAATAAGTTTTTGTAAAAAGTTGAAAAATTAATCGTGACACCGAGCTGAGCGCTTAGTACAGTTAAATGGTGTTGTCCAGGCGTATAGGGATAATACCACTTTGAAAAAAACATTCTCGCAGACTCTGTTTAAATAAAAACACAAGAAACAGTATATACATTGCTAACACGGGGCTGAGCGGTTAGTCCAGGCAAACAGTGTTGCACATCCGAACAGGTGTGGTTACCGAGAAAGTTTAAAAATTAATTGTCACATAGGGTTGACCCCTTAGTACAGGTAAACCACATTGCACATGCGCTTAGGCGTAAAATGTTTTTCCAAAAAAACAGTCCGTCGTTAACACTGGGCTAAGCGCTTACTACAGTTAAACAAAGTTGAACAGGCATATAGGCGTAATACCCTTTTCCAGAAAAACTTCATTGCAACTTTGGTTTAAATAAATAAAAACACAAGGAACAGCCTGTCATTACCCCACCAGCTAAAACAATCGCTCAGCCATTATATTTCAGGAAAATAATAAAAGATGGTGCTACCTAGCTAACTGCATTATTTAGCATAAGAATTATTGCTTAAGAATATTGTTGTAGCCAAACTGCACTTTTATACTTTCACTTTTTAAGGAGCTAGCTAAATAGCCACAGCATCAACATAAAAATAAATGTTGGTTAGGATAAAAGGCTCTTATACCAAACAGAATAGCAATAATTGAGGCTCTAGCCAGCTAGCTAATCTTCGTTCCTAGCCAAACATCCTATAACTGGTGCTTTAAGATCTGTACGTGGCTAAAAAACGTGAAAATATAATTATCCTAACATTGACAACAAACAGAAAACAAATAATAAAAAATATAAAGCTTTCAGAAGATGAAAAAAAAAGTCGAACAGGCCTACAAACCTCCCACGCACTGACCACACATTGCACATGACCATTTTGAAAATCAAAATGGCCTTCGTTCATTCAGCCGCAAAAATCTTGGATTGTTTTTTTAAGAATCAAAATGGCCTTCGTTCATTCAACCGCGAAAATATACTTCTAGTCGCGAAAATCTTGGATTGTTTTTTAAAGAATCAGGCGTCGTGATTAGTATACTACCCGCGAGCGGTGAAAGCAAAGTCGGCAAAAATATATCGCATTTGGTATTAGTGCGCATTTTAAAAATTTCGTGTTTCCGCAACGGGACACGGCTTTCGCGGACACACAGACAGACAGACGACGGCTATTATTAAAGAGAAGATTAACGCCGGGTTAAGCTACAAGTAACTAAGTGACCCGCGTTGAACGACTGGAAGAATGCTTAATAAGAGCCGTAAAGTGTGCCACACATCCAGGTGGAGCGCTTTAGTACAGATATGAAGTATGTCGTATATCGAGTGAAGCGCTCACAATATTATAATTTCTCCGGCAACTTTATCTGAAATAAAAACTCGTCATAGCAAAAACAGACGAGCAGCACTTTTTTATTTGCGAAATATATCTCAAAGGAAGTTCTAAAATTAATCTTGAGACACCAGGCTGACCGCTTAGTAAGGTAAACCGTGTCACACATGCGCATAGGCGTAACAGCCTTTTTCAAAAAATTTATTTTTACGTTTATGTAGAAAGCAGGAAACAGCCGGTCGTAAACACCAGACTGAGCGCTAGTACAGGTAAACCCTGTCGCACATGCCTTTAGGCGTAATAAAATCTTTTTTAAAAGCTTTATCAGACCTTCGACTTACATAAGAACACAGGAGACAGCTTGTCGTTACCCCTGTCCAGGTTAAAAAATCACTCAGAAATTTTATTTTGTGGAATAAGTTTCCGTAAAGGTTCCAAAAAAAAGTTGGCAACCGAGCTAATCGCTTAGTGAATATAAACCATATCGCACGTGCATATATATATGTCTGATACCCTCTTCCGAAAAAAATTATTGCATCATCGGGTTGAATAAAAACACAGGGAACAGCTGTCGTTCCCCGTCTAGCTAAAACAATTGCTCAGCCATTTTATTTTGCAGGAAAATAATAAAAGGTGTAGCTACCTAACTGCATTTAGCATAAGAATTATTGCTTAAGAATATTGATGTAGTTAAACTGCATTTGGCTACTTTTACTTTTTAGGAGCTGGAGAATTTCGTGTTTCTTTAAAACGCTAGCACAATTTATGAAAAACATTTTGGCATTTTGACTCGGTCATATACTGCGTTGTACATTAAGAAAGAATAGTAGACTGCTGAAATAATAGAAACAACAGCCCAATCTCTCTTCGTAGATAACACGAGGTTGTTAATATGCTTAGCACGCAGTAGGTGATGCGGACGTGCTTCAGTAAAATGCAATAACAACGTATTTGTTTGAAATGAGATGCACAAGTAAAAATCCTACAAATATGTATATTCTGGGGACCCTATTTGCAAAAATTTATCAATTACTTACTTAAATTGATGAATTTATTCAAGAAAAGGAAAATAATAAAACTTGAAGAAGGGAAGATCTAGCGTCTCTGAGAAACCTTTGAATTTTAATAATACCTTAACCGTATTTATGCAGAGGTAGGTAAAATCAACCCACCCACAGCTTAAAAAGACGCTGTATGTTAAAAAATTGGTCCATTTGAACTGAAATTTGGCGAGTTTAGATTAGGGAGGTATTTTAAACAAGAGTAGATCATGCTAACTTTGCAAAAAATTAGTTCTTGTAAAAATTCAAAAGTATTTGGAAAATTTGTTCTTACAAAAAATGATTCTCCAAAATATCCCAATGGTTCTGTTGTTTTACATAACAGAATGTCAAAATGTCTAAGGCAGGCTTTTATAATATCTGAAGCGGTCTACATATATCCAGAAATTAGTCCGCCCCTCTTTTTACTTCCTTCTTTTTTTCGTAGGATTCAAAACGCCACAAAAATAATTTTTTTCCCATAAACTGGTTTGAAATCTAACAATGAACTATCTAAGTTCTACAAAGAAAATTTTTATTCAGAAAGTACCTAGCTAGCTATATCTAGCTAAACTATATTAAAGTATTACGTAACCTGCTATGCTAATAAAACAGCATACCTTTTTTTCACACTTTAAAGACGCTTTTTGCAGTTAACAAGATAATTTCTCTTGTACATTTTAGTCGTGAGATACTGTTCCTGAGACATAAAATTGTGCCTGCTAAAGTTACGCCATTGTTGGTCGCATAAATCAACGTATGTTCGCATAATCTGGCCATATATTGGCCAAAAATCACTCAACGATACCAGGGTATTTTGTGTCGTCTTCTCTCCTATCAAAAAGACAAAAAACCCTGGGGACCAGGGTGTGCTGATTGGACTTCATTACATCGGACGTGCATATACTCTTGAAGTGAAAGTTTTGGCAAAGCGACGTTTTAGCCCTGACAGTTTAGGGACGTTCTATCTCCCCCCAAAAAAACAGTATATGCATGCATAATTTTTACGCCATTGAGGAGTTTTATTGAGTTACCTGAACTAATTAAGAGTTCCCAAGTCCTGGCGTTGGAAAATTAACGCCCGCAATGAGACAACAAAGAACTTCTTGTTATAAAACTATTTGACTGAATATTTTAATTGAATATTTTTTTTCAAAATATATTTGACGATCCCAATTTAAGCATCAATCAAAATTAATATTCGGAATGACATATTAATTTGTTGAATTTCATGTTACCAAAACAAAACTGTGTTAGTCTGAGCAAACAGACACTTGGTAATTTAACCAGACAAGGAACTTATTTGTAACCCTTATTACTTATGTGGCAAATGAAAAAATAACAAATGCTTCAAATTTTGAAGCAAAATCTTTTCGGAAAGATCCATACTCAGTGTCCAACATTTTTAGATACGGCGAATATTACTAACTTGTGACACATAACAAATGCTTAAAATTTGATCGGAAAGATCCATCCTCAGTGCTATAAAAAGGGCCAACACATGGTGAATACAGTCGACGCTCGTTATCTCGAACTCCCAAGGGACCGAAAGAAAAGTTCGAGATAGCGAAAGTTCGAGATAACGAGCGTATTTTATGAAAAGTTCGAACTCAAGGGACCGAAGAAAAAGTTCGAGATAGAGAAAGTTCGAGATAACGGAGGTTCGAGATAATGAGCGTCGACTGTATTACTAATTTGTGATACATACCAAAGCTGAAGTTAGCAGCTACGAAATAGCGAAAATGAACAAATTTACAGAAAAAGAAAATTATATCTGAATACATTGCCGTATATTTCTTTAAAAATATCTTTAAAAATCAATCTGCCTGTGTTATAACGGGAGATTTAATTTCAAGAATGGATTAAATGCAGACGACATCTCATTTAATTGGATTGTATTCACTGTTTTAATAAAATTGATATGACCCAGTACCGAATATCGCTCTCAGAGCTTTTTCTTCTTTGCGTTCTCATATGAGTGCTGTCGCGAAAGAAGTAGCTCTGCCACTGACCGCTTGAATTTTCTCTTTGATTCGCTCCCTAATTTCGCGAGTTGACGTGGGGTTGTTTTAAGGCGAGTTGCATTTTTAAGTGTTACTATTACTTCTATTTTGCTCTGTCGTGGTTAAGGTTTATTGGACAAAAATAAAAACAAAAAATGTAATTTTTACAGATAACACGCCAGATTTAAAATTTTTGTTACCTTAGTTAAACAAATAAACAACACTAGCTAGCAGAGCTAGTTGCCATGAAAGTAGCTTTGCATGAAATTATTTTTCTTATTATCTATTTACATTTATATTACGCCTTTCTCACACCTTTTTCTGAACTATTCCTTATCTACAACTGTCTTTACATATTAATGTCTGAGAACAATATTTTTGTCAATTGCTATGTAGAGAACAAATGTTAAAAGTTATTTACTAGTTAGATAACCCTATCTATTCAAAAATTATAGATATGACATTCTTGCAACATTTAATGTGAAAGAAAAGAAAACACATTTGTGTTACTAGAAAACTCGCTGGGGGACCCAACATTACACACCGAATATAGCGCTACAGAAAAATCCTTTGTACCATTTCGGGTTTTTTAACGATTTTTTCACAACACGAGGACTTGCAAAAATTTATCAATCACGCGGTTATCACAAAAAAGGTTGACAAAAAGTTCTATTGGTTTAACCGTTGTGAATGTGGCACCACACGAAAACCTTAATTGCGCGCCCCTTTGGTTTGTCATTGCTTTTTTCTGCGAAACTAGTTCTCTAACAATTTTCTGTCAAGTGGTTAGGACAGAGAATTAACAAAATTCTCATCTGTTTAATAGCAGTGGCCATATATTGATATATAATAATTTCAAAAAATAATAAAGAAATAGGTATAATGTTTCGGATAAATGATATGATTAAAACATGTGCATACCTGTGATATTTTGTCTAAAAGATTTTTATCAGCGTCCCTGAAAACAGCTATATTGAGGAATTTGCAAACTATGAATATATTATAAATTTTATTAGGCTCAATTTTATTAAATTGATGTGAAAACGTATCATACCATAAGTTACAAGTCATTATTTCAATTACTGAAGTTATAGGGCTTCTAACTTAAAAAAAAGTATAATTCCTGAATGCTTAGCTACACCGCTTAAGGACTATGGGGTTTAAAATTATGTTGCAAATTTTGGCTTGTTAGCTAGCAAAGTTACTTTTACTTTTAGCGTGTGTTAGCTGGATTTTCAACGTTATGAATGTGATTCATTTAGCTAGCTGCGCTATGATAATTCAAGAACATAAAACGAAAATACTGCCTAGTTCTCTTACGCAGCGATAACCTCGCAATGAGCAAAAAGAGTTTTATATAGCCAAAACAAGTGATAAAAGTCTAAGTAAACGGTAAATATATATATATGTATTTATAACAAAAGGAAACGGGTAAGATTTTCAAAAAATAGTGGCTATACTTTTTTCCATGCCGCTACCTTCTATGTTTATATGTTTTTGGGTAAAAAATTAAACGAGCAATGCAAAGGGCTCCTTAAAAAATACCCATTGAAGGTTGATATTTTGACCGGACTGTACCAGAGAAATTTCTCTTCCGCCAGATAAATGTCAAAAAGCGAAATAGAATCCCTAGGGACGAGATTGACTCAGTATTAAGTCTTTCGTTTAAGTATTAATCTGTCCGGGTAACTTTATGTAACACAGACCAGATTAGAACATGTTTGTACCTATGTATGCCAAATGAATCAAAACTTCGTAAAATTATTATTTAAACTGCTGACCGTTTGCAACAATTGATACCCAAGAAATAATTATTTAAAGGTGACACAATGCATAAGTAGCATTTAAAGTGGATCACCACCTCATCGGGTACTCTTCTAATTAGAGCAGACAGTTCTAATTATATCTGTCAAAAAAGAAATAGGCGAAATAAACAAGTACATTCTTTAGGGCAGCAACAAGTTTTAGTGAGTTACCTGACCCAGTTAGAAATATGCAAATCATGGTGTGGAGGATTAAGACCTGTCAATGAAATGAGACAATAAAATCTTCTTGTTGTACAAATCTTTGACTCAATATTTTAATTGGAAGATGTTTTCAAATTCAGATTGACATTATTAATTCCTAACCAATTAGTTAACGTAATTTGCTAGCATATATATGTTTTAATATTTCTGTATTATAAATACCCGTTGCCTGTTTGTCAGCGAAAAATTAGGCGGAACCATTACCCTGGACTAAAAAAGCTTAAGTGAATTTAAAATACTTGTAAAGTGATTTTCTCTACGACAAGAAACAGAAAAGTAAGATTGATGGCCAAATTGACGAAGAATATAATTCACAATTTAATGAAGGGAAGAATGCGTAAAGTATTGACACTGATTTCTTAGACAACGACAGCCTTTTAATTGGTTACCGTAGCATTTAGCTACAATTTTATATATTCTTTGCTCAGTAATTTGAAATACTAATAAGGGCAAATGAGGGTTGTGTTCCTTACTTGTTGTTGTTAAGATGTTATCATAGCATAGGTGCGAAGAAAGCCACTTAAGTCAATAACAACTTTGTCATCAAAGAGTCTTTTGATGATACAAGGCAATGCTACTTTTATCCGTCTTGATTCAATGTAATTAAAGAGTCTCAAGAAGAATATTTAAAGGGTCTAACCGCAGTAAAAATTTTAGAAAGTTTTTTAAGCTGGGATCAGAAGGGTAAGGTATCAAATTGGTAGGTATAATTTTTGCATACTTTTTTATTCTATGAATATAAATTTTTCCATTTCTGGAATTGATATCCGAACTTCTGTTTTAGCAAGCATAAAGATGAAGTCGTTGTTATTCGCCTTAACCTTATTGTGTCTGTTTGGTGTTTCTGAACTGGTGGACTCGAGGTCTGTGTTTCGAAAAGGTAATAAAATCACGTATGGATGCAATGGATTGTGCTGGAGTTACTGCGGAGCATCTTGGGTAAGTCATTGATTATTCACATGAAACCTCGAACCTTTATTCCGACTGGAAAGTATCGTGAAATAATTCTAGCGCACATAATCTCACATTAAAAAAACATTTACTTTTTATGTTTTTCCTAATTAAGCATGAATTTAAAATCTTATTTTATGAAACTACGCGAGCTGAATATTAAAATGCTCACAAAGATTTTAGTTTTAACAAGATTAAACAATCGTTAAGGTTATATTCTGAAATCCTGCCTTTCCAATATTTCTTTCCACGGTGGGATTAAAGAAACCAAGTTTGAACAGTTACCTTGTTTTCTTAACTGCAGCTAAACTGAAAAAGCATGCTGTAGCATTAAGTTTAGTCTTTTAAACGATGCAACGACGTGGTATAACTCTTTATTGTTGATGAAAACTAATCTAATTCGAAAGTTCAGAAAAAAAAAGTTCTCTGGCGATCTAAAACTAATCTTTCTATCTGTTATCAAGAAATCTTTCTTCTATATCCTACTAACGCGTCTCTTATGTAACTACATGTGTTTTCGAACAAACAAGACAAATGATATTTCATATTATTCCACGTTGTTTTAAAGTGGAAACGTTAAAGTACTTAAAATAAATATTAATGTGTTCAAATTATTTCCAAGTACTTCCCGTTATTGCATAGTCGAAATATTTTTAAAGCATTTATACGCAACTTTACTTCGATTTTGCTTTATTTAGACTAGTGGTGAATGGTGTTATACTGGCGAGAAAGTGAGCTACAAGTTTCATCCATATAAAGTGTCATGCAAAAGATCAAGCGATTGTACTTATCTTATGCGGGGGGATTACCCTCTTTGCACTGCTCGATGTACGTTGTTTTAAAAACTGAAAAAGGATTTCAGGACGTATTTTTTTGCAACATGTTGTACTTTGAAAAGGAGATAATGAATTGATAAAAAACAAAACGCTTTTTATTACTGCTAATCTCCTGTACTAAAGTGGCTCGCAATCCACCCATTCATACTCAGTGGAAAGTCTTTCACAATACTAAGTGGTAACCACAACATAATACTAGAGTAGAGTAAGGAGATAAGAAGTTAGTCCACAACCCTGCACATAGCATTTGTGAAAATATTTAAACAGCATCACTTGGGCAGTATTCTCCCTTGTCAGTAATAATTTTTTTAATTTAGTGCGGCCTCTAATTAGTGGGGATAGCCATTTTGTGAACTTTGAATCTGACATAAGTTTAATATGTTTTAACCAAATAACTTCCAACCAAACTTTCATCGGCTCTTTGTCCATCCACGCTTTCGCATGTGTTCTTACACAAATCCCCATCAAGGATACGAAACTTTTGGATCGTTTTTTGTTCTTTCCCCTTTCAATATAATCATAAGACGGAGCATTGTACCATCATCAGTAGTTGTTTTCCTCTAATTTAGTGCGGTAATGAACAAATTTTCCTCTAAATTTTTGTGCGGGCTTGAGTTGATGATATGACGGTAACTTATCTTCTCTAATTATTACTGCGGCATTCCCAAAATAATTATTTTTTCGAGCGCACGAAATTAGACAAATTACGGTATTCTGCCGCCGCTAGTCTGCGAGAGCTCAACGTTTGCATAATTGTGCATTGTGGAACAATCCGCTCCGTAGACCAGAAAGGTCTGCAGGCCAGCAGATTGAAGTGTACCGCGGTTGGCAATAATGAGTACCTTTTAAGGTTTTTGATCTAATCAAAGAAGCCTACTAAAGAACCGATTTTCATGGTCCATTGTAAACATTGAAAAGTGAATCAGCTATGAACATATTGCAAAGTGACCTTTGTGTTTCTTCGGTAGGAACTGGTTTCTCCAGTGCTTATGGTGACGATCTTCGAAATTCCACAATCCTATCCGATCTTGTTTCAATTTGTTTTCTAAATTAGCATGAAATCCAAAAATCTCACTTCATGAAGCAATGTTATCTGAATAATAGATACATTTTTTGAAACACCCGACTGTTTTTGTTTGACTGACGCTGTTCCATGATGATATAAGCGATTGTAAAGCTGATGACATGGATACCTTCAGTGGTGGTTTATTCGGATTAAGACTTCGAAATATGAGCTTTACTAATTGTTTTCTATAACGAGCCTTAACATTATCACGAGTAATTACGCCTTGCTCCATTGGCTGGCTAACAGATGAAGTAATCAGGGTATAGCCATCCTGGAGAACCCTGGCAATTGCTGTATCGTCGATGTTCCTTAACATACGTGAGATCTTGATCAGCATTTTAAGCCCTATACAATAGAGGGATAAGGTTTAACGAATTTCTAAAAGAGATTTGTACATTTGTGGGAAATTTTTTAAACTCTTTATCTCCTTAACATTTCGCCAAAAGCACTAGATGCTATACCATATTTCGAACAGCGTTTCGAGCATAACACAATAGAATCATCGTGCAACCAAATTGAAATTACTGATATTGTGCATTGCTTGCCGAAGTAGATTTTACCACGGGCTTATCGACTAGTAGCGAATATATGGAGAGAGACAAGTGCAAAGGCTCGACGAAGTATCTTTTTTGAGATAGTGCGAAGTTCGACTGTAAATTGAAACTGCGTAAAATTAATTTTTTCGACAGTCGAACATTTGCGAATGTTAATACCTGTGGAAAAAGAATCATAAAACAATGATAAATCGAGAACTTTCTCGAAAGCGAAAATAACTGCACTGGGTAATTAATCTAGAAACCAAAAATATAGGTGAATTTAACCCCTTCGACACTGCTGTTGTTTTTCTAATATTTTTTACCATTTGCTACCCAGACATTCGTGAATCTGAAACTGCTGGGTATATTGATATGTCGAAGTTGAGTGATCTTTCTGCCTATTAGACGGCATGTCGGGACTTTGCGTCCGTCGGAATATAAGGTTTAAATAAAAAAGAAGGAGATGTTTGTTTCCATTCTTTCAGACACGTTAGACTGAAGAACCCTAATTTGCCTTTAGTGAACATTTCGGAAAAACTGTAGTTGTAATAAATGTTTGATCAGTGCAATAATGTGTGTCAGTAGTTTGTCTTGTTTTACAGAAGTATGAAAACTGACCATGCTGCATCGACTTTCAAAAAACATATATTGCGAGAACAACCAATTTGTCGAAATTTCGGAATGAAAATCTCATGTTTGTGTCACATTCACAGCCACATCCTTCCCTTAGCTCTTAAAAATACGAAGGTCCCTTCCGTATCTTCAACACTCAATAAACTCCGGTTATGTGGTTTGGTGTGAACGTCTGTTTTTACTTGTCTCTTTTCTTATATTGTAATGCGTTTGTAAGTTTAAAGGCTATTTGTTAAAATTGTGCTGTAAACTTTTGTAACCTCCATGAATCATAAAGAGTAGGGATCTAACCTCAAACTAGTCTACGTTCAACTTGTTATTAATTGTTGAGTATCAGGTCAACTAATTAAATATTGAGCAACTAAAACATACTTTATCAGATAAGGAACTTCTATTTAATCTTTATCATTTATCATTTTAATTAATTTTAATAAAATTCTTGTGTACCAATACATGAATCAATTTACACAACGAATGACATCCTTAAATCCGATTAGGAATAACTTAATGGATTTAAAAGTGTTTTGATTTTTTTCTAAGGTATGGGCGACATATGCCTGGTCAAGCGGTATCTGAAGCCAAATTTGGCTGAAACCTTAAATTTTACGAGACCATAACGCCCAAAATATAGTACAAATAAGTTTTCTACTGTGGCAAACATTTTTATGCAATTACCGCACATAGCTATTTTGACATCTGCAAAAACAGTCACGTCTACTACTTAGCACTGCGCCACACCCTGTCTAGAAATACATTGAGCATGTCAGGAAATGTAGTACCATCATTTATGTCCTTGTGGGTGCAATGGGTATAACTTCAGCTCCAAATGGAAAGGTTCTCAGTTCAGTCCTTTTGATTTCCAATTTCTTTTCGTGCTTTCACCATATTTTGTCAAAAAAGAACTTATTTTATTACTTGATTGTAACGTTCTTTATAAAATTTGTTGAAATTTATACGACTGTACATTGGAAATGGTAGAATTTCTACCGAAAGCTTTGAATACAGAATGTAACGATGAATTTTGTCGTTTCTACTTTCATTTACTCGTGACAATGTTGTAAAAGCCAGGTTTTGTCAAAAAATGAAAACGTTCGTTTGAATTTCATTGTTTCGATTTCTCAAATACATGTACACAAAGAAAACAAAACCTTCGAATAAGTGTATATATATTTTTTCAAACGAACCAAAATTCATCACTTTTTTCCTTGATGCGCCTTATGCTGATACTAAAAACGCAGTTGTTTATGTATGACCATCAAACATTGGTTTAAAATTATGAACATTTTTTTATGATTAAATGGATGCAGTGTTTGTGATATGTTGTAAAGGACGTGTTTTACCACGATTGTTCGAACTGATTAGCTGAAACCGTGTGATATGATATGAACTTTCGCTGTTTTTGTGACCACTTAATTGAGAAAGAATAATTGGATGGACGTCGCTGTTAAAAGGAGAGTTAAAATGGTTGCTTTTCTGATGAAGTGATTGGAGATTTTGGATTTCCCGTAACATGATTTTCGAGTCTATATGTATGTAGCTATATTTACCGATTCTTCAGCCAAGTGATTTGTTTACATTTACAGCTACCATTATGGTTGCTATGAGGTTAAAAGTTATATCGTGCTGTATAAAGCCCGTTGTTAATGCTTTTCAGCCGATCAGCGCTGTGGATTTCCCGTATAAACCGGTTCGAAACAGCTATCAGTTAATAATACTTAGTATAATTATCTTGGTTTAAACATGGCAGAACATCTACAAGGACCATAAAGAAAGTTTCAAGTTGGATTAGATTACTTACAAGAATACGATCTTTCATCGATTCGAATACGGCTGCAACAACTTACGATATAATTACATATCAAATGAAACGACATTGATAACCATAGCAACTTATATTTTTAAAAACTTGTGACAGTCAAAAATCATTTTTCTTGTTGTCTTGTAAAAATCTTTTAAGAAAAAATTGTTTAACAAGTTGTCTGTGCTGTAGAGGGGGTTCTTTTGCAAAATACAAGAATTTAGATGATGTAAAAATAATGCAAATTATGTATTATAAAATCTTGTTGTTGCTTCGACTGTGATCGTTAATGAGGATTAAAAAGGCAAAATTATTTCCCATTGCCTCATCCCCTAGCACAAAGTCTCTAAAAAATCGCTGTTTTCATAAACCCTGCTGCTAGCCTACTTAATCTTTGTCTTGTGTTAAAAAAACTTGCCTGTGAACGGAATTTAAAAGATATTTACGATAAGATAGTTGGAA
This sequence comes from Hydractinia echinata, assembly GCA_030067915.1. Classification (NCBI taxonomy): domain Eukaryota; kingdom Metazoa; phylum Cnidaria; class Hydrozoa; order Anthoathecata; family Hydractiniidae; genus Hydractinia; species Hydractinia echinata. The sequence continues at coordinate 570,547 of JASGCC010000009.1, read as the reverse complement.
GTCAAGTACTGTTACACGTTTTTTTTATAAGAAACCAGCTTTTTCATTCTTTATTCAACAAGCTCACAATTTATATATTACAGGCATTTTATCGAAATACTAAACCAATTAAAAAGATTACTTTAGTATTCTCATCACAAGGGCATTCAATTACAAATGTACGTACAAAGATATTTACTTTGTATAATTTTAGTTCGAACCTTATCTATTTCTAATATTAGAATTGATTTTATGATTTTCTGAACATGTGTCTTAATCAAAATTGATATGCTGTCAAGACCGACTATTCGGCGTCCCTGGAAAGGGCTTATTTCTGGAATTTAGAAAGTATGCTAATAATCGAAATACACTTTCGCTCAATTTCAATAAACCAGTTTAAAACGACATCATAACAAGTTTTAATTTCACTTTTTTACACCGAAAAGGACACTACTTTTAGGCCGTGGGGTATGTTCCATAAAAAGCTCTCTAAAATAATTTTCGTTACCCATATTTGGTGACCAATATTTTTTTGATTAAATCAGCGTTTTGGATTGTACTGATTTATATTATCGATGTTACCAATTTCGATACCCCGTAGTTTTCATGTAATTAAGGGTTTAAAAAAGTGTTATCGTGTGATATAGTGCATTATCGATTTTACGCGTTTCTAACTAATAATAACATCACAACAAAGCCAAAACTTTTATTTTTTTAAAAGTACGTACAACTAACTCATTTAATGCAAAAAATATTTGCAAAAACTGCATTTAACATGCGATTATTCCTTTATCGTGTGATATCGTTATGTATCGATACTCGATAACATGAAAAAGCAACATTTTGGCTGTAAATGGACAAAATTTTGTCGTCATTAGTTATTATATTCTTGCCTAAACCTTTTATGATTGTTAGAAAGTATAATATTAAGAATGTTCAGTCACAGAAGATCATAGCGAAGATCTTAATGCTACCCGATAAAATAAAATAAAATGAAAACGCTGCTTAAATATATTAAAAAACGTTAAAATCTATGTCCTCATCGCTCTCTGAGTTGTTATCAGATGATTCGGTACTAGTACCATCAGCTTCAAGAGGCTTTGCGTTTTTACAGTTTTCACATAAACATAAACTGGAGCACTCAAGACCGTTTTTTCTGCAACCACAAGCATTGTTGGTGCATGATTTTTTGCATTTGCATGTTGTTGTTTGAAGTAATGCTTGTGTTTCAGGTTTTTGATCGAGCCATTTGATTACAAGCGAGCTGTTATTGAACGTCCAGCCATGGTCGGTTATGCTAATATCTGGAATGAACAAAACAGTGCGTCGTTTCCAGATAAAATCTTGGTATATAGCTCTTAAAAGATGGTAGCGCAAGGCATTGTCTGTTGGTGCCAAAAGATCTTCGCTGTATTTTCCACGAGTAAAAAGGTACAATGTTTTACCATTGATTGTCGAAGATACTGTCTGAGAACCGTATAAACTGCAACAAAAGACAGCAGCTTTATTATAGCTATCTTCCGTAACATCTGCAACATCTCCGAGGGTTGGTTTTCATTACGTCAAAGCATTTCTTTTTTCCTTTTCCATGAAAGGAGCTAACTGAATCGCAACCGGTGAAGGCGTGAAATCGCGATGTTATGCATATCGAGAATTCGATTTTGTTCGCCAACGCCAGTTTCCACATAAAAACGATTATTAAAATCTTTAGCTGATGCTTTAAAAATCAGATCTTGTGCTAGCGACAAAATGATTCGATCGTCGCTGGAAGAACTCTCTGATGTTTTACCTTCACTTTCTGTTAGATTTTCAGATTCTAACACGTCCCTCGCCTCATATTCTTTGAGATAGACAATGTAGCTCTTTCTGCGAAATTTTGGGCGATAGAAGACGAGTTCAGGGAAGTAAAAATTAGCCGTCACAACGGATTTACGCTAAAAAAGATGCCATATTGTTGGTAAATATCATTTTACTCACTGTATGGAGTAAATCACAGACTTAACATGATCAATATAGGGTTTGCAACAATTGTCCACGCACGAAAAATTTAAGCTTTCACAAAAGAAAAAATGAATAGATAAAACAGAAGTAAGACATACCCCTAATAATCATTTGATGAAGTTTACGTAAAAATTTATAATTTTTAGATCTTTAAAATTTATTTAGCATTCGGAACTGCCAGGATTATTTCTAATTCGGAGGGCTGAATATAAAAACTGATAAACATGCTTGCTAAACACAATCTGATACGAATAAGTTAAACCATGTGATAAACATTTTGTAAAGGGATGCTGGAATAAAACCTATATTTCTACTTCCATGATACACAATAAGCGCAAAAAATGTTTAAGATATAGTCATCTGGAAATCATTCATAGGATATAGAATACACAGTTCTTATTAGTGGTCAGTTAAAAACATTATCTCTATTGGAAATTTATTTCTTAAGTATTAGCTTAATCTTAATTGAGTTTTAAACAAATTTAACCTGAAATAGGATGGATTAGAATGTCCCTTAATTGGTCTGGATTTATAAATATTACTAGTGAAAAAAACAAACAAAGCAATTAGACCGTCTGTTTTCTACCTGCTAAAGTTGTTTAAAGTTTACCTACTTGAAGCAACTTAAACTTAGAACATGAATATAAATTACTATTTATGAAAAAATACATTGATAAAGGCAAATCAATTTGCTTGCAAAACCGATCTCTATCTTAAAAAAGAACTCCTGCAGGAACCATCAAGGTTGTTTCTACGCCATTAAATGTTGCTCAGGGACAAAATGGTCAAAATTTTGTTAGGGAACTTAAAGTAACGTTTTCAAGTTATCAAAAACATAGGTAAAATGTTTAGTTTTGACTCTGGATTTGTCGTCCATCCGAATTAAAGTCGCTAAGTGCATAAACGGGTGTATAGAGGCTGAAAAAACCTCAGCTGTTTTGCGTAAGTAGCTCAACCTTGGGCAACGTAATGATGTCACAATCGGATTACAAAGGGGAGAGCCTGGATCATTGTTTATTTTTTTCACCTGTATTTCCATGATTAAACGAATCATACATTTTGTTTTCCGGTTTTTGGTTTAAGACATCTAGGAGGACAAAGACCCGGTAATTGCAGCATTTGATTTCGAACACATGCAGTGTTAATTGTAAAATACAATGAAACCCCCTGATATATAGCAAACATACGTTATAGCGGACACCGCTACAAGGGACACTTACTTGAGGGAATCATTGTTTTGAGTTTGATTTCTTTCTTATGTTTTTCATTTGATAATGATCTTGCCTGCCTTACTTATTAGTAAGAGTCATTAGTCAATAAAAATGACATTATTCTTTTTTACAGTATATAATTATCTCATCTCTAAACAAAAAAAGGCACAAGGAAAGGAAGTATATATTTTTATTAAATTGATGATAACAATATGTCGCAAGTGTAGAATTTTTGGTATAGAATATATCTACAGTAAAACTATCTATTTATTACTATCGCCAACGTTTTGTAGCTACTGGTTGCGTAATCTAAAATATGAAACATTTTAGTGTGAAAATAAAATAAAAGTAGGTTCGGGAGTTTGTTGGAAAATTCGTAGTAAGCAAGATGAATATTATGAACAGTACTTCCTTATTGGATTACTTAAAATGATTAAAACTTCAGTAATTAGCCCCACAGCGAGTAATAACATAACATATTTCAGTGTCTGATCTTCTTAAGCGCATTTTCAATCATTTAAGTTACATTGATCTGAAGATTATTTAATACTATATAAAAAATATCTATCGTCCGCAATACGACAAAGATTACCACTAGGGCTGCCTTTCATAGCATATCGTCATTAAACCGTCGTGTGATACAAATGTTGCGCATCTTTGTAATTTGTTTACTTGCCCACCTGTCTCTGTTTTTCCATTTCAATCATGTGACATGCCCGGCTGTAGTCGGTTGAAATATGAATATTCCGCCCACATACTCTCCTGGCAGAATAATTAGCTCAACTGATTTAAGTAAGGCAGAGGCGGAGCGAGAAAGACTCTCACACTCGTGGAATTTTGACTGAATACTCATTTTCATATTGCACATCATAAGTTACGTTAAGCACATGTCATGGTTAAGTAAAAACAACCGTAGGATGGAGAGTTAGATAACATGGCGCGTAAAACGTTCGTAAAAAAAATAAAATAAAGGGAAGAGATAAGAAATTATAAATTTGGAAAAAGAAAAATAGGAAAAATCTGATTCGTTTCCATCATCGTTAGTTGTTAACTTTAGCATTATGATAAGGAAAAAGTTCTTATTGATGTTCGCCACGTCAGGCGGAATCTTTAATACCGCATGATGATATATAGATAGAGATAGCGCAGAGCCTGAATGCCTCGAAGTTAATTGTTACCAGGCTACCGAAAGTTTTCAGTTCCAGAAAGTTACTTGCTGATGTGGCAGAAAAGTTGTTATGCTGTTTATACAGTACATACGTTGTATTCTGAATTGCGCTAGATTGATTTTACTTTTGCTGTTGTATGCTTACCCACCATTCATATAACTAGCTACCCAGCTAGCGGCCGACGTCGAAACGACCGTCGGATTATTGTCGTGGGATGATCGCGACAAAAATGCGTCCATCAGTGAGGTCAATCCGACGTCGCCATTGATCACGAGCATTTCTAACCAAAATGCGACCAAAGTCCTACCTTGTAATAAAATGAATGTGTAAATAATTTTTCAAGGCAATTTTAACAAGCCCATTTGCCAACGCATGAAATAATACACCTTTCCCGAATTTCATAAATTATAATAATTATGACGTAATCCAAAATTTTATAATGGTTCTTTAAAGAAAATAATTATTTTGAAAACGAGGCTATTCTTAGAAAGCTCGGCTATATGAAGGGTTTGACCGTAACTTTCAGCTCGCAAAGGCACTTAAGGAACAGAAATATTTACGAAATTAGGTAATTTGTTCTACCTTTTGCTAAGGAACTTAGGGATACGAATCATTTTTAGTATCGACCTCTTTAATTGAGTTTGACATAATTAGGAAATTCGGGAAAGGTCTATTGCTTGTAAAAAGCAACGTCGTTAAAAAAAAGATGAGAGAATGGATCGCGAAAAGTACGCAAGACATGCAGCAAATGTGAAAAAAATCATTTTAAGGAAAAAAATAAATTTTAAATTAGTTGAAAGAAAATATGTTTTTTTTCTTTGGTTAATCTTTTTTTAACCGATGTCGGTCATATATTTTTTATCAAATAAAGTTTCCCGCCGTCCCTCCCTATTTCCGATACCCTCCTTAGGCGCAAATGTAACAAGCTGGAGAAGATTTTTGAACTTAAAGTTCAAAGTTCATGGCGCGGTTTCTCCTCAGGCAGAGAAAATTTGCAAGGAACTGGAATGCTGGAGAGGTGCCGAAAATATTATTCAATAATAATTATAAATTCTGTCGTGTTGTAAAATTCATATGTATTCGTATTACCTTCATATTTTATTTCTGTTCTAAATTTTTTATTGAACTTTTTTTCACTTTGTCCTTTTCTCTCACTGGTAGTTGGGTGGGTTTAGTTTAGTCAGCTTCAGCTAGCTAGCTAGCAAGGCTTTTCACCTGCTTGATTTAGGGCTAAAATACACTACATGATTAATCATACCAAACACACTTGAGGTCTTGTTGTGTGAGAGAAAAATGGGTTTCATGCACAACTTCTGAATGAACTTAGATTTGAAGAAAGGGCAGACGTCACAAGTATTTGGTGTTAGAGTCACACAACCGAATCTACTTTTTGACCCCAAATTGCGACATACGGAATCAAAAAAACTGCAACAACAAAAATTACTAGTATATAGTTGCAACTACTCGCCGCCCCTTGTTTACCGTGATACGACAGTTGCTCTTTCAAAGCTAATACAAATGCACTCCTTGTCTTCCAAAGCGATAATTAGCCTTAACACCAACCTTGATCCCAGGGCTGGTTTTCTCTTTTCATATCGGGAAACCCTGGGACCGAGGTTGCACCAACACATGAAGTGCACAATGAAAGGATACGCAGTGGGTTTAATCTGATCACGTGTGCATATCCTACCCCCGCAAGCTTCTATGCCATGTTTAAATCTGCAAGCTACATGCACGTTTGATTTTGTTTCTAGTATGTTTTTTTAAGAGCAGCAAACAGTCAATAATTAATAGAATCCGGAAAGAATAAAACAAAATATTTCCAGTTAAGTTTTTCAAAGAATTATTTTGCACAGTATTATTATATACTAGCCGGTAGCCCGTGAAAAAATCCACGGGGTTGCCTGTCCTTTATATATCGCATTTCGTTTTTCCGTAACAGGACGCGCCTTTCGCGGACACACAGACAGACGGAATACGGCTATTATTAAAGAGACAGTGAAATATGGCTGAATTTTTGCTACATTCTACCTGGCTATAAATTGGATCATACTTCTACTGTTTTGCATGCACAATTGATAGTTTCAAAATATTTAAAATGCAGTTTGTGAAGCAATTAAAATAATATTTTATAAATATTTGTTAAAAAAAGGAATTAAAAAATCCCAATCAAAATATAAGATTTTAGGATAAATAACATTTTGTTCAGGTACACGCAAAAAAATGTAAAAGGCTTACATAGTATATATCATACAACATAAAAATATAAAAAATCAGGCAAACGGTTACCATAATGGTAGACCTGCAGCTTTAACATTTTAAAATCAAATCTATAGGTTAGAAAATTTAAAGGCATAATCTATAAAATCTGCTAAAAAAATACTAAATCTGCAAAAACAAAATCTATAGATATATGCATCAGTTCATGTTAACGGTGGCAAGTTTTTTTGCAACTTCAAGCCGAAAAACCTTGTGGTTTACTAGTCGTAACATATCAGAAAGAATTTTCCTTTAATCATTTACCATTACGTCCTTTATTTTTCCAGTTAGGATCTCCATCAAATTTTTCCTTTTTTTGGCCCTAAAAAAATATATAATTGATCACATAAGCAATCCAAAAATGAAGATATAGTATAAGGAATAATCAGTCACATGCCAGTAAAACAGACAAAAATCATTTGTCAACAACTACTATAACGGGTCTATTCAAAAAATGATTTAGTACTATAAATCGTCAATCTTATACTCCCTTGTACGCTTTGCTTTCGACTTACCTCTTTCCTGAGTGTACAGATCACCCCTCCCCAAAAATCGACTTAATAATTATTAATTATAGCATGTCACTTGAAAAATGGACAATTGGTAACTACGGCAGGTGTAAGGTGTTAAAGTTGAAATAAGCAACACATTTTTTTGCAGACAAAATGCGTAAAAACTCTGCATTAATTTTCTAAAGCTGAGATATGTAAGCCCTTTGAAGACCCACTTCCCCTTGTCCACTTTGATACGCTTTGACTACTTCTCCGCCTCCTTTTTCTTTGAGCATGCCAGCTACATTACTTTTTGTGAATGATCCCATAAACCTTTGTTGTTGCAAAGCTAAATTCACTGTGAAAAATTAACTGGCACAAATGGACGTTGTTTGTCATGATGGGTTGGGTGCATGCAAAGTTAGAATTTGTACAGAAAAATCTTGGTTATCATATAAAAGCTGCAACCAGATACCCACTATTTAAAGAACGAAAACCTTCACAAAAAGAAAAACTATTAAAATACTGGATAGTTTGCAGCTACTTACATTACATAGACATATAGCTAGCTACCTCCAGTGTGTGCCTAGGCTTTTAGCAGTAGTGTTCAATTGATAAGGCAAGCATGGAAATTGATCTAGCTAGCTATCAACATTTTCAACAAAGTATTTTTCACACCTAGCTATGTAATGCAAGAATGTATAAAGTTGTTGTCAGTAAAAAATTCTTCCAGATCACTGTCATCATCGCATCAGTGTCAGTTACACAGTGATACTCACTCAAACCTTTCTATGTTCGCCAACATGACAGTTTGATATCACAAATCTAGTTTTTAAGTACAGGTTCACAATTAAATATTCTGAAGTTTTATTCGTTTATTTTAAAGTTTGTGCTACTTCGAAGCTGTACTACTTAAGTAGTTTCTTTACACGAAATCAAGTAGCAGAGCACGAAACGCAAGATTTCGCTCAGCAAAAAAATTATCTTTTATCCACGGGCGGAAATTATATGCCTGTTGCTTCCCCCGCAGCCATCACCCATCATTGTTATGGTGCTTTGCTTTAAAATTCCGGAAGAAAAATGGCTTGAGGAAGCTCATTTATAACAAGATGTACGAGATAGATATATACCATTATAATCGGTGTTTATAACTAGATGGTTAAACACAATTTTTTTTAAATTTTCGAGTTTCTTTTCACCCACCGACCGATATTTGTAACGTCCACCAAATCAAATAGCTATACATAAAATATTTTTATTAACGTGTTATGTTTTATTAACGTGGCCGTATCCATCCTAAGTTCTATATATATTTATAGTGTATATATAAATAAGATAGTGAAAGCCGCCGAAAGTTTTACAATTGCAACAATTAACCCTTTTTATTGGAAAAGCGGTTAACTGTTTGACTTTTTTTTTAACTGTAGTATAAAACATTAAAATGTTATCAAGATTAACAAAATGGAGACATAATAAAGGCAGTTACTGTTAAACCTACAAAATGACTCAGATGAGAAAATAGATATCTGAGATATCTCAAACCGTTGCCATTCTGGCTCTCCCTCATTTGCTCCATCAGCTTTGTTGAGTTCTCAGAAATCAGCTGCGTCTCGCCAAACATATGGCTCGACGGACCGCGACGAATCAACTGGATCCAACACCGGTAAGTCATCTTCTTTTTCAGTAGTATGAAGAATATTTTTTGAATTTTTCTTGTAGTAGTAGACTTTTGACGTTTACCACATTGTTTTGCTGCTTTAGATTTCAGTGCATTTGCAGAAACCTTACCTGGCGCTTCAAAAGATATTGGAAATTCAGTGGCAGAAACGGTCAACAGCGTTTTTCTTATGTCTGATGCAATTAAGACTTTTCATGCCCAGAATCGAATGTTATCTACCTGAAGCACTAAACTCTTTTCTCTTTGCTTCAGAGTTTCAAAAGTCTGTTATGACCACGCTAAGTGAAGTCAAGCTTAATCAACAAATATTGCTGAGAAGGATAGCTGTTCAGGAGACCCAGTTAGGCACCAACACTGTATTTATAAATGACAGGTAAGATTTTATTTTGAACTCCCTTTCTTCAAAAGACCTGAAAGCATATAAAGACTGATAGTCTTCATGAAAGGTTGTTCAAACGCGTAGTGAGCTGTAATGTATTCCGTGCATCAATTTAAAAAATTGTTATTTATGCTTTTCGAGATATGTGTATCGTTAAAGTATACAGTATATTACACAATAGGAACAAAATGTATAAGTTGTTCTGCTTTAGGAGAAAAATTTGTATGAATGCTTTGTTTACATTTACTCTTCCTTCTTTGGGCTATGCTATTCTACAAAACAACTAATTATGAAGGATTTATAATGTGTAGTTTTTGGATCTTTTTTAGGTGAAGAAAATGGTACGAATCGAGGAAACAAACGAAGCACCGTGTGTGCGTCATATCTTAAATCGGTTAATAGTAATTTAGCCAGAATTTGCGCCCGTCGTATTTATTTCCCGCACTGATATATTAATCATTTTTGTCCGTCTGTTAACATGAAGTAATGAAATTACTTGGACGGGGTTTATTACTATGAAACTAATTCCGTGTTGAGATCAAAAAAGCTATCACTCGGGTACCATTTTGGCTCATTGGCAGACAGGCGGAGAGCGAGCATTATAATATAGATAGAAGATGGTTGAACCCACGCTGAATGTCAGGTTAAGCGCTTAAGTACTGGGAAACTGTGCCAGCCATCCGGGTGAAGCGATGTACTTTATGCTGCACACCTGTTGAATTATTTAAAACAGAGCTTTTCCTGCAACAGTGGTTTGAATAAAAACAACAGGGTAAAGCCGATCATAACACCGTCCTAGGAAAAACAGTTACCCTGCATTTTCTATTTGTGGTATAATTTCTCATAAAGTTTTGTCACAACTTTATGTAGAGCGCTTAGAACGGTATGTCCTTTCATGCATAATGCCTTTTTCAAAAAATAAATTTTTTACAACTTTGGTTTAAACAAAAACAGGCAACAGCCTGTCTAGCTAAAACAGTCACTCAGCAATATAATTTTTTCAAGAAACAATGCTAATATGAAAAATAAACTGTTGAGGAAACTAGGCTAAGGCAAAACATATTTTTTTGAGGAAACCAGTCTAAGATTAGAAAATAATAATTTGAGGAAACCAGGCTAAACAATCTTGCATCTTGGTAGAAAAATAGCGCAGCTATTTGAAAGAAGCAATGAAAATTTGTACCTATAAAGGTGCCTCTTGCATTACCTGGTCTAGATATACGGGTATTAATAAAGTAGATAATCGAACCAGCGATAAGATTTAAAGAAGGTTAAACTTTTTTTTGAAATCGGCTGTCCAAGCTTATTTCAATTTAAATGGCTTGGTTAAAGGGAAACATTCAGAAAAAAGAAGCATTTGGGGGAAACAAACACTTACAAGGCGTACTGACAGCACTGTGCGGACTACTATAAGTAAAACGTTAAATTATGTGCCTGATCACGTTGGAGCGGGTGGGAGACAAATTGAACGAGCGCTCAAGCACGACGTTTCATTTCAGAGGAAAAAGATGAAGATAAAGAAATTGGAGAAGATCATGAAGATAATCAAGTAGTGAACGAAGATGAAAACGATGAAAATGAATGAGATGAGAATGAAGATGGAAGAAGATGTTTAATTCTAAGATATAAATACTTGTACATATTTTATGTAATTTAAAGAAAGTGTTTGCGAAAGAATATCTCATGTTTTATAGCGATTTTAAAGAAAATTATCGAAAGCTTTTTTGAAGTTTAAACAAAAATTCAACTATTGGTAAAGCTATAAAGATATTATCGCATAATGGTCAATGAACGGCATATGACGGTCAAACAACGTCGTGTCGACGTTGTTTATTGTCGTTATTGTTCGTCTAAACGAAGTCTCATTCCGACGTCAAAACGACGTTTCACATAAAACCATGAAACAACCGTCATTCAACGTCGGGAAACAACCGTCGGCCGACGTCAATACGACGTCGATGCGCTTACTGGGCTCTGTGCGTATTGTCTGGTCGATATAGTAAGAAACAATGCACAAATAATTACAGCAGCCATATTTGTTTACATTAGATACAAAAAAAGCCAAAATCCTGTTTCGTGAGTGGAAATTTAAAAAAGATAACGTAACGCGATTCCGTCCGGTCCGTCCGATCAGGTCCGATCCAATCCAACTAAAGTGAAAAGTAGCCTTTAGCCGAAGAAAAAATCTTTTATTACTTGATCATTATTTAGCTACAGTCATTCCTCTCATTTAATGCGTCCTCTTATTAATGCGAATGGCCTTTTTCTCGAAATGTCCTTAATTTACTGTCTCTAATTTTTGTTTTTCCTCTAATTTAATGCGATAAGGTCAGCCTTTCCTCTAATTACTTTTTCCTCTAATTATAATCACAGTCGTATTCTGTGTTTTAAAAATGGTTGCCCGCAATTTCTTTCGGAATATACAGGCAAAAGACGATTTTTACGGACTTTATTTTGGTTCCACGCAACTTAATTTCGGAATTACGGCAGAAACCAAAAAAAAATCACGAATGTCATTTTGGTTTAGATGTGATGGTGTTAGGTTTGTATGTCTTCTTTTGACCTTTATCTCTTCTAAGTAATTTGTACCTATAGGAATATTCATTTTTTGTATGTTTTTACATGAAAATATCATCACGTTTTCCAGCCATGAATAAATTTTAAACAAACCAATTTAAGGTTTTTATCTGCAAACATAGATTTTCAGCCAGCTGCCTTTATTTATTCCTATTCGTTAAAGCTTTTATTCAGTTTGGTAAAATAGTATTATTTATTTTTATATTGGACTTGACTAGCTACCTCCGGTCAAAAAATCGAAAGTAGCAAAATACATTTTTGGTTAACAAAATTCTTAATGATTTTTTTAGCTCGACGGGATAACGACGGGCTGAGGGTATTGCACCTTTTCTTTAATTTTCTTGGGAAGTTATTTCGCCACATGAAAAAATTGTGGCAGACCATCGTTGCTATGATGGTGTAACAACAGGTTGCTAAAATGTGTTTTTATTTCAGTTGTTGAAACACTTTAATGCTGTCTGCGCTTCACTCGATATACAACAAACTGTATCCCTGTACTAAAGCGCTCCACCCGGATGTAAGGCACAGTTTACGGCTCTTATAAGCCCTCAACCTGCGTTCAATGGCTTAAGCCGCCTTTGGGGTGGGGTCCCCCGCCTAGTCTATTAAAAATATTTCTCTGATCTTTCCGCAATTATATTAAAGACAGGGGTCTATTAATTCGAAAACTGCATTACTTTTATACGTCATTTTAAATAGTAGTAAATAGTAACCCCCGTAATATTATTCGCTTGTTCGCCGGCTAGCTTTATTTAATTTAATCCTTTTAAGAGCTTTTTTTCTAACAAACATTTTTCATCTTTGTATTATGTTCACCAATCTCACTTTTCAGCTGCAACTGGACCTCTGATTCGGCCCCCGTCTTAAACTTTTTTTAATAACTTTTTATGTGTTTATAGTTACACCTTCAAATTTTGTGACTTTTCCTACCTTTTATTTAGCTTTATCTCTTTAATAATAGCCGTATTTTGTCTGTGTGCCTGCGAAAGCCGCGTCCCGTAACGGAAACACGAAATTTTTAAAATGCGCACTAATACCAAATGCGATATATTTTTACCGACTTTGTTTTGACCGCTCGCGCGTGGAATACCATTCACAACGCCTGATTCTTTAAAAAAAACAATCCACGATTTTCGCTTAAAAAAAACAATCCAAGATTTTCGAGGCCGGACGAACGAAGGCCATTTTGATTTTGAAAATGGTCGTGTATGGTCAGTGTATGAGGTTTGTAGTAAGCCTGTTCGCCTTTTTCATCTTCTGAAATCTTTATATTTTGGTGGTAATATTTGTTTTGTGTTTGTTTTCAATGTTAACATAAATATATTGTCACATTTTTTAGCCACGTACAGATCTTAAAAGCACCAGTTAGGATTTTTGGCTAGGAACGAAGATTTGCTAGCTAGCTAGACATCTAGAGCCTTCTTATTACTATTCTGTATGTTATAAGAGCTTTTATCCTAGCCAACATTTATTTTATGTTGAGGTTGTGGCTGTTTAGCTAGCTCCTATAGCTATATCTTTGGCTAAAAAGTAAAAGTATAAAAATGCTGTTTGGCTACAACAATATTCTTAAGTAATTATTCTTATGCTAAATGCAGTTAGCTAGGTAGCTATCTACATCTTTTATTATTTTCCTAAAAACTTTTTCTGCAAATAAAATGGCTAAGCAATTGTTTTAGCTGGACGGTAACGACAGGCTGTTCCCTGTGTTTTTATTTAAACCGAAGGTGCAATGAAGTTTTTCAGGAAAAGGGTATTACGCCTATACGCCTGTTCAACTGTACTAAGCGCTTAGCCCAGTGTTAACAACAGACTGTTTTTTTGGAAAAGGCTATTACGCCTATGCGCCTGGTGCAACGTGGTTTACATCTGCTAAGGGGTCAACCCACTGTGACAATTAATTTTTAAACTTTCTCGGGAATCCCGCCTGTACGAATGTGCAACTCTGTTTACCTGGACTTACCGTTCAGCCCTGTGTTAGCAATGGACTGTTTCTTGCATTTTTATTAAAACAGAGTCTGCGAGAAAGTTTTTTTAAACAGGGTATTATCCCTATACGCCTGTGCAACACCGTTTAACTGTACTAAGCGCTCAGTCCGGTGCCACGATAAAATTTTTAACTTTCACAAAAACTTATTCTGCAAAGTAAAAAAATATTGACCGATTGTTTTTGCTATGATGGAGTAACAACGGTTTGTAAACTCTGTTTTTATTTCAGCTTTCGTTGCGGGAAAGTTGTTTTTTGAAAAATATGTTACAGTCGCAAGGCTATAATGGTGTATGCGCTTAACTTGATTACAACATACTGGTACCTGTACTAAAGTGCTCCACCTGATCATTTGGCACAGTTTACGGCTCTTATTAAGCGCTCCACAGAGTGTTCAACGCCGGGTCACACCTTGACTTGTGGCTTACCCCGGCTAGTCTATATAATAATAACCGTATTTTGTCTGTCTGTCCGCAAGAAAAGTGTCGTGCAACGGGCACACGAAATAGCATGTAATTTGAAGACGGGCGACCCCGTGGATTTTTCCACGGGGTAACGACTTCTCTTTAATAATAGCCGTATTTTGTCTGTCTGTCCGCGAAAGCCGCGTCCTGTTACGGAAACACGAAATGCGGTATAAAAAGGACGGGCGATCCCGTTGATTTTTCGACGGGTTAACGGCTAGTCTATATTATAATGCCCGTATACGTCTGTCTGTCTGTCACGCAAAATGGTAGCTTAGCTGCGCATCGCTGCTTTCCTCTTATCACGCCTCAACAATGCTGAAACAACCATAGTATTTGTTTTTTTTGTAACCTCTTCTTCGTCCTACCAACCTTTTTATACATCTTTTTAAAGTCACGTCCCTTTATACCACGATCTTCGCCACTGCAAAAAATCCACATTTTCGACCTAGCCACCCCGACCATTAATCCGGACCATTAATCCGGACTATTAATCCGGAGTAATAAGCCTGTCAACACTTTTGCGCCGGACTTTAACTTCATTAACCAATCAAAAACCTTATTTGTTTCACGTGTTTGCGCAACCTGGCGTTTAATTTTAGGCCGGGGCTTTCACGAGTTCATCAGAATATCGCAACCACGAGGCCATGAGGACGGATTGGTTTTACATTGCTTTTACACACTTTATCTTTTCCCAATCTTTTCCCATTTTCTTTGAAGCACTTAGCTACACCTTAACGTTTCACCCCTTTCTATTTCTCACGTTCTCTAGCCATGTATAAATCTTAAACAAACCAATTTTAAGATTTTAGCTAGGAACGTAGATTTTGAGGTATAGCATTCTGCTGAAGCTAGCTAGCTAGCTATACCTAGCCGTATTTATTCCCATTCTTTTAAAGTTTTTATTCACTTTGGTATATCAATATTTAATTTTATGTTGGGGTTGTGGCTATTAGCTAGCTAGCTAGCTCTTGACCTACCTCTGGCTTAAAAGTGAAAGTAGCCAAATGCAGGTTTTAGCTAGCTACAACAAATTTCTTATTCAATAATTTTTATGATGTATATATAGTTAGGTAACTACACATTTTATTACAGTCATGAAAACTTAATCCGCAAAGTACATTTTTTTAGCTGGACAGAGTAACGATGGGCTGTTTCCTCTGTTTTTATTTAAACCGTTGTGATAAAGTTTTTTTTGAAAAATGCTATTACGCCTAGCTATAACTCATGTGTGACACGGTTCACCTGTAATAAATGTTCAACCTGATGTTAACAACGGGCTGTTTTGTGTATTTTTATTTAAATTGAAGTTGTGATAAGTTATTTTGGGAAAAGGCTATTACGCCTATAGACGTGTAACACAGTTTACCTTACTAAAGGCTCATTCCAGTGTCATGATTAATATGTTAAGGTTTACTGAAACTTATTCTGCAAAATAAAATGATATTGACTAATTTTTTGCTATGACGGAGTTAACACCATGAATAAACTGTGCTAAAAGGGTATTAAGCATAAACGCATGTGCAACACGGTTTATCTGTACTAAGCGCTCAGTCCAGTGTTAACGACGTGGTGTTTCCTGTGTTTCTGCTTAACCGAAGTTGCGATAAGGTTTTTTTTATAAAAAGGTATTGTACCTACATGAATGTGCGACATTGTAACTGTACTAAGCCCATAGCCCAAAGTAACATTTATTTTTGAACTTTCACCGCGAACATTTTCTAAACAATAACAATGTTTGGTCAGGTGTTTTTACTATGCCACGGTAACAACGCGTTGTAGACTAAGCTAATTGTGCAGGAAAGTTTTTTTTTGAAAAATATATTATATATACCTGAAACACTCTGTGCGCTTCACCAGGTTTACGACATACCTGAATGTGTGGCACAGTTTACGGTTCTTATTAATTGCTCCACAGGCTTTTCAATGCTGGGTAAACACTTTTACTTGTGGCGCTTACCCCGACGTGCGACGCCGGTTCCCCCGGCTAGTTTTCCAAAAAAAATGTTTTTAGAATTATGCCGAAGTGTTGCCATGGCAACCCTTTTTTATGTTGAGTAAATGTCTGCAAAAAAAAAAATTTACTGAAATTTTGTTTACGTTTTTAAAAGCTTTATGTGACTTTTTAGTTTATATTGTTATATTATTTTGTGTTTTCTTTATAATTGTTGCTAAATTCATCGCAATTATACAACAATTAACAAAATTCAAAGTTCGTGCTTCTTTTCTATATGTCACCGGAATTTGATGACGTTATCATCAAAAATGCTGACGTCATCAATTTTTTTTAACAAATCTCTATAATAATAGCCGTATTTTGTGTGTTCAAAAGGGTTACCGATATTCCTTTGATCTTTCCGCGAGTGTTTAGCAACCAGGGGGTTGTTTAATCGCAAATCGTATTATTAATTAAAATAAATTCCAGAAATTAATTTATTTCCCTAAATAATTTAATTACTTCAATTTATTAACCTCTAATTAAATAAATAAAATAAGTGATTAAAACGAATGCATTATTTTAATACACCATTTTTAATAATAATTGCCCCCGTGATGTCAACCGCTGATTCCGCTCAGGAGCCATAAAAAACAAATATGACAGTTTTAGTGACAGTTTAACTGACTTTGTTTTGACCGCTCGCACGTATATACCAATCAAAACGCCTGATTCTTTAAAAAACCAATCTAAGACTTTCGCGGCCTGGACATGCCAACGAAGAAACATGACGACGAAGGCCATTTTGGTTTTGAAAGTGCTCGTGGTCAGTAGTGTTAGGTTTATTGATCTGTTTGACCTTTTTTGTCTTCTAAAAGCGTTTTATTTTTGTAATATGTGTTTTCTGTATGTTCTCACATGTTGGGATAAATATATTGCCATATTTTTTAGCCACGTACAAATCTTAAACGCACCATTTTTAGGATTTTTGGCTAGGAACGAAGATTTTGCTAGCTAGCTAGCCAACTACTAGAGCCTTACTTATTACTATTCTGTATGGTATAAGAGCTTTTTATGCTAGCCAATATTTATTTTTATGTTAAGGCTGTAGCCATTTAGCTAGCTCCTATCTATGGCTAAAAAGTATGCTAAATGCAGTTTTAGCTAGGTAGCTACATCTTTTATTATTATCCTGAAAACCTTTTCTGCAAATATAATGGCTAAGCGATTGTTTTAGCTGGACGGGAAACGACAGGCTGTTCCCTGTCCTGTATTTTTATTTAAACCGCAATTGCAATGAAGTTTTTTTGGAAAAGGGTATTACATCTATGCGTCTGTTCAACTCTGTTTAACTGTACTAAGCGGTTAGCCCAGTGTTAACAACAGACTGTTTTGTTGTGTGCGGCGTAGTTTACCTGTACTGTGACACTGTGACAAATTTTGAACTCTCTCGGGAATCACACCTGTACAGATGTGCAACACTGTTTACCTGAACTAACCGCTCAGCCCGATGTTAGCAATGGACTTTTTCTCCTGTTTTTATTTACACAGTCTGCGAGAAAGTTTTCTTCAAAAGTATACTATCCCTATACGCTTGTGTAACACCGTTTAACTGTACTTAGTGCTCAGCCCGATGTCACAATTATTTTTTTAACTTTAACAAAAACTTATTCCGTCAAATTGTTTTTGCTATAATGGAGTAACAACAGTTTGTAAGATCCGTTTTTATTTCAGCTATTGTTGCAGGAAAGTATTTTTTTGAAAAATATGTTACAGTCGCAACACTATAATGTTGTATGCACTTCACTTGATTTACGTTATGCTGTATACCTGTACTAAAGCGCGCCACCTAATCGCGTGGCCCAGTTTACGGCTCTTATAAAACGCTCCACAAAAGATTCAACGCCGGGTCACACCTTGACTTGTGGCTTACCCCGGCTAGTCCTTATTATAATAGCCGTATTCTGTCTATCTCTGCGCAACATGGCGGCGCAAGTAGCGAGACCCGCGAAAAATCCCTGCGGCCCTGCTGCTTTATTTCAGATCCCGCCAGACCCCGTTTTTTTAACGACCTTTTTTTGACCCCTCACGCGTAATAGACCAATCACGAGGCTCTATTTTCACTAATAACCAATCCAAGTTCTCCGCGGCCTCAACATGCCGACGGAGGAAACATGCTATGCTTGCGAAGGGTATTTTCGTTTTGAAGTGATGTTTGAAATTTGTAGGTCTCCTTTTAATCCTTTTTTCTTCTGAGTACTTTGTATCCTATTCTTTCCTAGGATTATTTAGTTCCTGTATGTGTTCACATGTTCAGGTGAATATTTCATCACGTTTTTTAGCCATGTATAAATCTTAAACAAACCAATTTTAAGTTTGTGGCTAGCTATAAACGCAGATTTTGAGGCAGCTAGCTATAGCTAGCTTTATTTATTCCTATACTTTTAAAGTTTTTACTCATTTGATATATTGTTATTACTTTTATGTGGAAGTTGTTGCCTACCTAGCTAGCTCCTTTTTTAGGTACCTCTGGCTAAAAAGTAAAAGTAGCCAAATGCAGTTTTGATGCAGCACAATTCTTATGCTAAATGCAGTTAGGCAGCTACCAATTTTATTACTGTTATAAAAACTTATGCTGCAAAATAAAATTGCTGAGTATTTTTTTTTAACTGAACATGATAATGACAGGCTGTTTCCTGAATTTTTTTAACCGAAGTTGCAATAAACATTTTCGAAAAATGGTGTTACGAACGCCTTTACTAATGTGCCACATGGTTTACCTGTACTAAGCGCTTAGTCCAGTGTTAACAACCGGGCTGTTTCCTGTGTTTCTGTTTAACCGAAGTTGCAATAACGTTTTTTACAGAAAAAGGTTTTACACCTATATGGATGTGTCACATTGTTTACCTGTACTAATCGCTCAGCTTAACATTTTTTTTAATTTTCACCGGGAACATTCCCTGAAAAATAAAAAAGGTTGGCCAGCTGCTTTTATTATGACAGGGAAACAACGAATTATAATCTGTGGTTTTATTTTAGCTTGTTGTGGAAAGTTATTTTTTGAATAATATATTACACCGGAAACACCATAAAGTTGTGCGCACTTCACTTGATTTTCTACAATACTATATAGCTGTACTAAAGCGCTTTGCCTGAATGTGTGGCAAAGTTGACGGTTCTTATTAATCACTCATCCGGGCGATTAATGCCGGGTAACACAACTACTTGTGGCTTAGCCCGGAGCTTTAACAAAGTGTATCCTGTGTTTTGCTAACCAAAGCTGCAATAGTTTTTTTTGAAAAGCGTATTAAGCCTACACGCATGTGCAACACGGTTTACCTGTACTAAGCGCTCAGTCCAGTGTCAGTTAATTTGTTAACGTTTACTGAAACTTATTTCACAAAATAAAATAATATTGACCAATTGTTTTTGCTATGCTGGGGTAACAAAGGGTTGTAAATTGTGTTTTTATTTCAGCTAATGTTGCAGTAAAGTTATATATATTTTCAAAAATACATTACAGCCGAAACACTATAATGCTGTGTGCGCTTTACTCCATTCGCGACATACTGCATGCCTGTACTACTAAAGCGCCCCACCTGATCGTGTGGCACAGTTTACGGCTGTTATTAAGCGCTCCACAGAGTGTTCAACGCCGGGTCACACATTCACTTGTGGCTAAACCCGGCGTTTTGACGCCGGATCTCCCGGCTAGTCTCTTTAATAATAGCCGTCGTCTGTCTGTCTCTGCGCGGACCCCCCGCTGAGTTAGAAAATCGTGCTACGGAAACACGACTATCAATAGCGATATATTTCTATTCACTTTGTTGCGACGGGTAAATTTAAGGGACGGGCGAACCCGTGGATTTTTCCCTGTATGCGTCTGTCTGTCACGCAAAATGGTAAACGCAGTAGCGACACATACGAATTACGGTCAATAAAGGACGGGTGAATCCGTAGAAATTATACAGGGCGGGGGGGGGGGTCGAAACAGCTCCCCCCCGGCATTGAAGAGGACCTAAAAGGCCCTAAAAGACCACAGACAACCTGGTAATGAGTAATTACTTTATTGTGAGTTTCTAGTTTCGTGGTATTTTCCAGAAAAAGCTACATTATTGTTTAGTATTATTCAGTATTTTTAGTGGTAAAATAAGCTGCAGTATATAATGGCAAACAGTAAAATAAAAACGTTATTTTGATAAGGAAGAACAAATAGCTTTAAGAAGGTAAGTAATAAAATTCTTAAAGCCATTCTTGTGCCTCAATTGGTTTTATAAGAAATAATTTGGCAGAATAGGGAAGAAAATAGCAAGTACAGATAGGTCAAAAAAGTTTAACCTTTTTCTTATCCAAAAACTATATGTAAAAAGTAAGGTAAAAGTAATGGATATCAAATAGTTGTAAGTTATTTTTTGGCGATTTCTGTTATATTTGTGTATCCATTATGATATACGATTTAGGATGATTTAGGAAATTTTTTTTGTGCTCATTGCTAATAAAGGAGCTCAAGTATCATGCAAAGCACTAAAGTAAAAAATTAACTGATTAAAGCATTGCCCGATCCAGACATATTTTACCCTTATTAGGTTTTTAACATAATAATATCCTTTATTGTAAACAGAGCGACTATAGTAGAAATATTTTACCAGTTTTATCTATTTAATTTATTAACTTAAATTAAAAAAAATAATGACGTTATAAAACAATTGATATTGGACTTTTCCGTTTGTGAGCCAGATATGGTACATGCGGGTAGTGTATATTTTAAAGAGTCTTTAAAGATTCTTGCGTACGTTAGGTGCAGTATTGAACCCATTCTAACCGTTTCAGAATATTTAGATTTTACTTTAAGAACCGGCGATGTTTTTTTTGCTTTATCTTATTTTAACTACACTACTTCTTGCCATTACCTTTTTATATGACTACCTACATTTCTGGACAATCAGAAATGAGGGCAGGTTTGGAAGATAATAAGGACAAGCAATAAAGAATGCCGCTTCTATCTAAGTCTAGCGCACACAGCAATATTGTCATACATTTTAAGGCCATGGAAAGGATTGTTTCATAAAGCAACATTGTAGAGACTGCAGCCAGCGCATTTTTGACCCTGCTGTCTAAATTTCCTTTCAAAGTGGAACTTTTGCAGCCTACCGGCTGGTATTCATTACTGTTAAAAATAATTTCTTTACGTTTGACTACAGACTATTAACAAATAATAACAAATTTTAATATAAATTGTATTTTATTGTGTTGTGCTTCTACAGATTAGTAGAATAAAAATTGTAACTCTTTTAGTTACAAGTTATTTCAAGAGTGGAACATTTGGTACATAGCTTTTATTATTATGCATTGTTTCTATATAACATTTAATTGTAATGCTGTCATCAATTATGTATTTATCTAGGTGTGGTTTTTGCAAAAAGTCGGGATACCCGAAACCCTGTTCTTCTGATTTTTTTGTCGGTTTTCCTAGCCACAACACTTCTGTCTCGTCAAGTTCAAGATAATTGTTATGATTAACATTGTCCACGCTACAACACTCAAAGGTAACTTTCAAATTGAAAGGCCAAACAAGATCGCGGTCTCTCTCACCTACTAGTAGATAAAAATAAATTGCAAGAGCTCCTTCATCCTTTGACTGACTGGCAGATAAACTACATTTATAACCATTTAACGTCCAGAAAGGTAAACTACGTATTTTATTTCCTAAGCAGCTGTTATTGTAGTCTGTGATATGCCATTCGAAGTAACCAACAATTAAAGTTTCTTGTAAAATACGTATGGATTTAATTTCACTCTTTAAGCCATCAATTAAGTCATTTGCTTGATTATCAAGTTTTTTTAAATTATCATCTAATTCTTCCTTCTCCTTCAATGCACTATTCCTTATCTCTTCATTTTTTACACAAAGATCAGCAATTTGGATTTCTTGCTTTTTTAGGGTTTCTTTATGGAGTTTATTATCTTGAATGATTATTTTCAGAACGCCAATTTCTTGTTCATTGGTATTTACTTGATCTTCAAGTTCAGAAAAATTTGTTTTAATGTCATCCAAAGTTCTACTGTGAATTTTCAACTGGTTTTCAATTTCTCTAAAGCTTTCATTTTGCTGCACGCTATTTTTAAGACAGTGGATTTCTTCTGTGTTGATATTTATTTTGTTATTTACTTCTTCCACACCTTTTCTCATTTCATCCAAAACTTTTTCCATGAATTTTTGTTCAATTGCTTTCAATTGCAAATCTTTTTCTTTTATGTTTGTTGCCATGAAAGACAGTTGCTCATCTTTAGATGTTAATAACGCTGATATATCTTTTTCTTCTTGATCATTCAATTTTAACTGATTCTCACATACTTGCAGTCTTTCCATGATTTGCAGAACAGTAGTTTCTAAATGCTTGATTCTTCGGGTCTGATTAAACTCCTATTTAGAAACAAGGAATCGCCATCAAAGAAACTGGTAGATTCATAGGCTCGTAAAGTATAGCAAATAAAAATCAAACGCACGCTCTTTTAAACAAATCGTTCCTGTGTTTGTTCCTTTAGTTAAATTTTATTCATAACACCTGATTCCACGTTTCTATGGCAGACAAAATATGCCGTAGTGGTTTGACCCATTGGGACGAGTAAATTCTTGTCCAATTTATTTCATTTTCGATATAATTGAGCAAAACATTCCTTCACAAGTAGAATGACATATTTTCACCTTATGAGAATTAGTGAAATTAAAAAAAATCGCGAAAAACAGCGCCATCGATAGACCGTCAAAAATCCGGAGGACTAGGTTGTTGTGGAGAATACTTAAAAAGAGGATGAATTGGACTACCAAACCAAGTCAATCATTAGCCGTCAATCTTTCTCTTAGTCGCGAATTGAGAATGTCCAATTAGCTATCCAAACGTCGGATACTTAATTATTTTTTTAGCTAAAAAGTTCTTTTCAAAAACGAATAGTTAAGAATCTTGTGAAACACTTAACGATTGCTAATTTGCAAAAGAAAAACCACTTATATAATTTTTGTCTGCGAAAATTAAAATCTCGAAGCTCTTTAATCACGCAGGAGATATGCAGATCTGTATCTTAAATGTATACATCCTTGTAAAATCATGATAATAATAATAATGTAGATATAAATACCTTCATGGGACACTTTTCCTCGTGATGTGAAAGCGTACATCTCATAGTTCTTTCATCACAGCCATCATGATGGCAAGTGATTGTTTCAAATGGACATTCCATATTCACATGTTCCTGATAACAAATCACAAAATAATAAAAAAATATATTTGCCAATCATACTTTGTTGACGGTTAATTTAGATGCCCGCATATTTTCTAGCAAAAGTTTTCTCCTGATTTTAATAGGTGAAAATAGTAGTATTTCTGAAAATACTGTAATAACCTACGTCCATGGATGCTAGTATAATCCGACGTTCTTCGAAATGTTTTTTTTATTATTTTTTTATTATTATTATTTTCCACTTGCCCACAGGAATATCTCGTACCTGACACAAGCAAGTTAACATGAGAAAGAGAATTTAGAATGCTACCTGCAGCTGTCGTAATTCATTTATCCATGTACATCCCTTGTCAAAGTTATCACATTTTACTTGTAAATCCAAGATCCTTCTTTCAATGCCTTTATCTGGAAATACCTAAAATGTCATTGTAGCATGATTAAATAAGAAAATGTTTTTAAAGGAGTAACTAGTAGTTATTATTCACCGGGTATGACTTTCTTGACTAATATCTTAAAGGCATAATATATAGGCGCATTCCTTTTTAATTTTCCCATAGCCTGTTCTGAATGATAAAATAAATAACCCTTGTTATTTTATAATTTTGTTCTATATGTTGCCACAATCCTAGTCAAAATAAATGGAGACAGGGCAGCTAACTTTAAATTTCGCCACCACAAATAATTGGATAGGCCATTTCTATATGAGATTCACCAATTTTGAACGTCTAAATGTTCACTTGTTAATTTTTGAGATGGACTTAGGACTTAGGTTTTTTGGTTAAGTCCAAACTCTTGGAATGTGCTAACTGTTACTGAAATTAGCATGCCAATTTTTTACAAACTTCGACGTGAATTATTTCCTAGTGTGGGCGTGCTAAAGCATGCGACTTTCATATTTTAAAAGCTGTCTACATGTTCTATGTGTGTGCAAAAGTAGCAACCCTGAAGCCTGCCGGCTGCAGACTATTCATTATGTTCAGTTTTTGTCCATACTTCAAAATGACGAAAAAACTGTCGCTGTCTCATTATTCTTGTCTAGAATTGTGAAATACCAATATCTGTTTAAATTCCTTTTGCTTCAGTTCCAGAACTAATTTTCACGTTCTATTTAAAGTTCTGACAACCTAGTAAAAGATAATATTGAAACAAGAAAAAATCTAGAAATGGGAATAATGAAGTATTTAAATTTTTCTTTTAAATTTTTCGTAATCATTCGCCTGGTCAAAATAAAGCTTTGTTGTGAGCTTTAAATTTTGATTATTGTAGCGAAAGTAATTGTATTTCTTCCAGTATAAAGATTTCATAAAATTTAAGGAGTTGTTCTTATTTATGTTCAATATGTAAGTCTCTTAGTGGTATGGGACGAAAAAATATAGCACTTGGTTGTCTGATAGATAAATTTAAAAACTCAGTAAGTATCATAGCCACATGGTTATGATACTTACTTAGTTTTTTGATAAAGCAAAAAAGGAACAGGAGTGGGATCTGCGCAAAAACATAACCCAAAAGTTATCGTACCTTTTCTTTATCTATCAAAGTTCTGTCGAGTGGACACAACAATTCAAATCCTCTAAAAGAGAAACAAGAACGAGCTGTCAAATGTCAGCTGGCACTTCTAAAATT
The DNA here is from genome assembly GCA_030067915.1 of Hydractinia echinata. NCBI lineage: Eukaryota > Metazoa > Cnidaria > Hydrozoa > Anthoathecata > Hydractiniidae > Hydractinia > Hydractinia echinata. The sequence goes on along the minus strand of JASGCC010000009.1, from coordinate 545,554 downwards.
ATTGTCAACACACTTAAAATTCATTTTAAAAAGCATAATAAACAAAACAAAACAGATGAAACGGGACAGCAATATAAATTAAACAAATACCTTAATATTGCATAATCTTTCGTGTTTTCAAAGCATTCTTTACAAAGTCTGTGTCCGCACTCCACAATAATTACTGGATTTTTTAACACGAAATGACATACAGCACATTCCAATAGGTCATGTACCTCTGTCACAAAGTTGGCATCATATCCACCATTGCACTCAGCCATGGTTCGTGTAATTATCCTTATATCTAAACGGATTAAGGAATGCGAAATTTAAAATCAATTTTCGCAGATTTGCACCCTTTGGTAATTACAATTGTTGTAGATAAACAGAAGTTCCTGTCAGTTTTTATACGCAATAAAGTGGTAATAACAAGGCCATAGCAGGCACCCATTTTCTTTCTTTCTTGAAGTCAAGGACAGTTAATAATTTCCCATTGAACGAGTTCAACTTCAAAATTTTCCTATATTTATCGTGATGAATGCCTGAGAATGCCCTTAATAACATTTCTTTTGTTTTACTTTAGAAGAAAATAACGTAAAATACTGTAATGCATGTCACCTTCACCTAAGTTTATAACGGACAATTTAACAGGCAAGGAAAAAAGTGTTTAGAAAGTTAACAAAAATGAAAATGTTTGAAAAAAATAAGAAAGCAAATCTTATCACAGTCGCAAGGTTAACACAAGTATTACCTGTTTTTAACGCTAATGTCATGAACAACGTGATCACAGAGTTTCAATATAGCAGACGCATTTATACTAACCAATACTAAGTTTAATATATCACAATGTCAGCTATACAAAGATAAACTTGCACTGACCACTACAAAACACTTATGAAAAGACATCGTTAAACTTCGAATTATAAACATCGCTGTTATTAACAATTGATTTCATAGAAACCAATTGCGTTGTCCTAGCAACAAGCAAATACAGACAGAAACTTAATTGTATTTACTGTCCGGTAGAAATAGTATACGTTACATTGTGTTGCCAAAATAACGATATACCTTCAATATTGTTCAACACATTTTCCTTTGTGTTTGTTTATTTTTGTCTGCCATGTCAAACTTTCCGCTTTGTATGCGCTCGTGCACGATTTAAGGACTGGGTAAAAACATTAATATTTGTGTAATTATAAACGTGGCGTAAGAACGGTCCTTCTTGCGAATGATGTACAAGGTTGTTCCTTAGTTAGGTCGCTGTTTAAAAAATATCTTTTAAAAAAAAGATTTTTGAAATATTTTTACTCATAAGTAGTCACTGCCTATAATTGAAATATTCCTACCGTACTTGGCTTTCAGTTTGAGCCAGAACTTTCCTTGAACGAACGTCAAGCACCAACGTACGATGACGGGATAAATTGTAATTATCTACCTCTAGCAGAACTTTCTGCATTAATTCTAATGTTAAGTCATGTTGCAAGTACGAAAGCTGCCAAACGATGACCCCGTTGCAGAAACTAAAGGGATCCCGAGGTACAAATAATGTTGGACTTATTTTATAGAGCTTAAAACGTGATTTAACAAGTCTTTTTGAATTTTTTAAAAAGCTTTTTTTGTTCTCAAGATATTCACATTTAAAGATTGTCAGATTTAATCATGTTGCATAAATTATGAAGCCATATTTAAGTAATAGCAAATCTTGACAATTTTTGTCGTCATTAATTTAGACCTGTTAAGGTATGAGCAATCAACTTCAGCAATGTATGGATATTATAAAGGTGAATTGATTAACATAAGTTTTTTTCACAAAATGACACTCGTTTGCTCATCCCAGGACTCCTAATTTTTTGCTGACGACCCCATTTAAAACTTGCCAAACAGTTTATATAAGTGTTTACTTTCCTGATCTGTGACTCTTGTTTGCGATCTATACTGCAGATAAAACAACCTCTTGGCGGTTAAAAGACGTATAATCTTTCAAACAAACTTTCAAAATTAAAGGGTTTCTCGTCTTGCTCTTAAATTATATGAAACAAAATACGTAATATATAACATTTATTTGTTCTTGTCATAAAATATGCTCTTTAAAATTTCTTCTCGTTCAAATTCGTCTTGTTTCTCTTTTCTTTCTTAAAAAAACTCTGTCTTAACTATTGAAAACACGCTCTTCAACTCTCCTTCGATCATTTTACGCCCTTTCCTTTGTTTTCCTAACTGCTTATGCATTCATCGCCTTAATTCAAAATCTTGTACGCAGGTGCTTGAAACGTAACATCGTTAATAATTAATTATTTCCAACACTACGCGGAATAGTGGTGTTTTATTGCCCTCTTCGTTAACTTTATATGTACTGAGTACGAGTTTGTGTAATAATGTTTTGTCGCGCTAGTAATTATTATTTTATTATTGATGTGATCTAATGCGGCTAACTGCGTACCAGCTATCATTTTCTCCGTCTTAAAAAATGCAGTCTTTGGTGGATAGCCTATTATAAAAGCATTGAACACTTCCAACAAGATTGTGTGTATTTGCTTTGTCTCTCTTTCCAAATCTTTAACGAGCATCGGCGGAGTGACAACATTTAATAAATTTTTATGTTTCGCTGAGCCCATTGCAAAACTGTTTCACGCGGCAAATCTGGATATTCACATCTTGGATAAAATTTGTTGTGTGAGAACATAGTCACAAGAAAAGAGATAGTCTGGGTATTCGGCGATTTCGGGTCGTGTTATGCAATGTTATCCAAGATTTTTAAAATGGCTGTGGCGCAGGGTGATTTTCTCTTCGAAGATGAAATTGATGCTCTTTAGTAGCAATTGATGCTGTTATGTTAGAGAATATTGAAGTGGGGCTTGATCTTATTAATGATGATGATGCAACTAAAGTTCAAAATACGGTTTTAATTGTGAATGGTGTAATAAAGTCTGTATTTCCAAAAGATGACTGACCCAGAGACACACCACGAGCGAGCTAAACACAACGAAGCTGCAGTTGCTGAAACAGAAGTGTAGTAAGACGGCAGAGGAGTTATTACATCTACTGTATTTTAAAAAGTTCCCTGAAAAAAACATGAAGTTTGGAACAAAGTCATTGAAGAACAACAAACATAAAAACAGCTATTTTTATAGCTAGCGTATACCGTCCTAATTACGTGATTATCTAAACAAACAGACGACGATCTGGCAACTCCGCTCGCCACACAACTTCATAGTTTTTATTTCGATGCTAATGAAAGGCGATAGCATATTATCATGGGATGATAACGAACACCATTTTTAGAAGCTGCTATGTATTTTTGTTGTTCGTCCCAGAAAAGTTTCATAAATGGCGATAAGTTGGATTGGTCAGCATTGCACATTATTGATACTAAATCAGAATTTACTTCAGAATTTACTGAAATTAATGATGCTTCAAGTTCGTTTCGTAACTGTGTTACACTTGTGATTTCAATTCCTTGTTTTCTGAATTCAATGCCTTATTTCCCCCACGAATATCTTGCATAGCCAACAAAACACGTTTAGGTGAAGTGAATGAAATTGGTGCATATAGAATTGCTGGAGTGTTAAAAGTTGACTGCGACCTGTTTAGTGCTTTTCGTGCCTTTTGTTGTTGTTTTGAACACGATTGGCAGATTATATACATTATACATTACATACAAAAATCATGACTCCTCATGATTCCCAGACAAAACTTATAAATGATTCTAATGTTTTTATGAGGATTGATGTTATATTTTTTATTGATCGTTTATACGTTATATATTATGGCCATCAGGTATACCCCATGCATACACTCTGATACTGTATGCTAGACTGATATCTATGTGTATTTCAAATTGTAGTGTTAGTGATTATAATCATTTTTGGTAATTTGTATGTGGTCATCCCAGGACTCAATTTTCCAACATTCAGGGAGCTTAAGTGATTTGACTGTTGTTCCTTGTGAGGAAACTTAATGGGTATAGAGCCTGGGATCAAATTTTTATATTTGTGCAATAGTTTATTTTGAAGTTCCTACTAGGAGTCAAAACAACTTTCTTCATAATAATCGTGACAAACACTAACGTTATTTGACTATAACGATCGCGATTAGTAGACTTAATTCTTAGTTTTGGTTTAGTTGTTAACGTGAAGAAACTTTCTGTTTTTTTAACGTTTTTCATTTTCATCCTTTTAAGTGTTTTTGATGGTATTTGAGCAACCCACGAGAACACAAAAAAGTCATTTTGAACAGGCTTTTTAATTGGTAGTGGTTTATAAAGAAAGAGCATTATGTCGCGTGAAAATATTCCGGTGAATAAATTAAAAGTTTTAAGGGAAGACTTTATTAACCCATCTTCTGTATAATTCATATTTACATAGTAAACCAGGGGAAGATATTATGAAACGCTGAACCAACCCAGTATTTTTTCACGTGCGCGGTTTTTCTTGAATTTTTGAGGTCAGTAAATACGTCACAGAAATAATATTGTTTCAGCTTCTCTACCAGTATCGCACGCGCAATTTAAAGTAAGTATTAGTAAGGTGGATGATGTAAATTATTGTAAACATCAAATAAATATTCTCGCAATCATAATGAGCACAACAACAAAATTATCATTTTTATTTCGTAGGTATTCTCAATATAGTTTTTATAATTCTACAATATTATTTTTGACACCGGACAGTACCTTTAAAGAAAACTCTTCTTTCTATTCTGCGTTGCACAAAAAGCTATTTTCTCATAACGAGGCAAATGTTTTAACACTTAAAAGATTAAGACTTCATTTTGACTAGCGGAGCGTCGCATCTTTAAAATCAATGCGAGTTTTGCCTAATAAAAACAGTTTTTGGTAATTCGTTTTAACGCAGTAAGTGCTGTGTCAATTAGAGGGCTTTTGTCTAATATATGCACTATATGATAATTTTCTGAACAAGTTTATATGAAACTAGTCGTTAACCCGTACAAAATCCACGGGAATTTGCAACAATGTGGATAACCATATATCGCATTTGGTATTTTTATATTGAAGAATTCGTGTGTGGTTTAGCACATCGCGGTTTTGGTCGCTAACCGACAAAAACGGCTATTATTATAATGACTAGACGGGTTAATCTAGAAATAATTAAGGGTAACCCGACGTTAAACGTCAGGTTGAGAGTTTAAGTACAGGTAAACCGAGTCGCGCAGATGCAGTTTTGAATGTTAGCTTAAGTGCTTAAGTGCAGGTAAACTTTGTCGCACATCTAACAGGAGCGCTAAGTGTACGGTATATGAAAAATCGACTGTACTGTATTTTTAAAAAAATAACTTTCCCGCAATTTTAGCTGAATTAAAACACAGGTTAAAATACGTTGTTACCCAAAATTCTAAAGTAAAGACTGGACACATGGATGTGTATTGACAAACTATCATCCACTCTTTCTTAGAAATTTCTTAGAAGCCCTTGTAATATAGTAAAGGACAAATGCTATGCTTATAAAACTACTCAAAGTAACTACCTAAAATAAAAGAGCTGATTTGACAACAATTTAGTTCTGATGTCATTTTATTTGTGCTGATGACACAGTTTTTTTAAAAAAACGCTCATTTTGTTGTCTTACAATCATATTAAATATATATTGGCATAATTTGCTGTCTATATGATTAGGGTCTTTTTGAAGTTTTAAATTCCTACCAGGAACACCATATTTGGTTAAAAATTGCTAACTTGGCTTTAAGGAATGTACCAAAATCTCAATTTATGAAAATCATAGAAAAGACAAGAAAATAGATCCATAAATGTTTTATCCTATGCCTAATTTAGAAAAAGGGTATCACAAATAAACCAGTGCGTGTAAATAAACTCTTCTTCCCACAAAAATTGCACGAAATATCTAATTCTTCGAAATCATTCTAATCTACTGAAGATATTTCAATGTTATAAAAGCAAACTATAACTTTCATCGATCTGCGAGCTAAAAAAAGCCCCCTCTATCCTTGATGTTCTTATACCAGAATCTAGAGAATACCTTCTAAGGGAAAAATTCTTGCGTTTTTAGTTAGCTATAGCGTATTCAAAACATTCTTAATATGACGCCAAGTCTGCCTAAAGAAATATTTTTTCTGTCCAATTTTATTATTGGTTAGGACAAAAACAAAAAATATCCGTATTCACAGTTTCACAGTAATTTTACACGTCACCATCACTTGCAACATTTTTTGACATTGCAAGTTTGCTTTCCAGCGCCTTTACCATTTTTAGGTCGGGATCAATTAAATGATGATGTAATAACAAACATTTGTCCCAAGTTTTGTGGCAAATAATAGTCTAGCAAACAGCTTTCGCATATATATAACCCCTAAATCAACGGTCTAAGTTGTGTTGAATATGGAGCAACTACTTCAAGAATACGTAATACGTTCAAAAAATTATTTTGTGAGTTGATTACTGTAACGTTATCTTGGTAAACTGTTATCAGTAATTTTAGTTCTCTTTTTTGAATGTACATCTAAAAATCAAACGATATCACTCAACATTATTTATCTATGTGGATGTCTCGCAAAAAGTATGACAAGTGTCCTTGTAGATTGATACAAGAGTTACTACCGCGGGCCTATGGGAGCTATACGAGGTATACAAAACTCATCCGTTTCAAAACACATCTGTTGCAAAATTTCCTTTTGGAACTGTATATATCCGACCATTTTTTAAATCGTCTTACATGCAATCACTTAATACGCAGTTTCATCTCTCTGTGTGTGGTTGAGAAAGTCAGTCAGTCAGGCGGATAAAAGAAACGCTTTATAATAATGTTCCGTATTTTATAAGGTTAATATCTAAAACAACCAATGGAAATTTATTATGCAAAAGTATCAGGGAATTAACCTGTGTTGCTCGTTTCTTTTGTTTATACTATTCTTTGTTGGTGATGCGTTATAAGTGTTTCAAATTTTATCAAGAAAATTTTGTTTAACGGTTGCTCATTGTCTACTTCATTTAGAAAAAAGCTTTTAAATATTAAATTATACACTCCTTTATATTAATTTTACAACAAACTTTTATTTTAGTCATTTTGTTTGGTTTTGTAGTATCCAGTGTTTGTCACTTATATTTTTTAAACTTTGGTGCTTGAGGGCAGATTTTTCAATGCGTAATACAACTATTCCGCAATCTTGAGAAAATCTGAGTTTCTTTTGTCGCTATAAACTGTCGATGTGTACACAACTATTTATATAGTCACCAATATAATTAATTCTATATGCGCAAAATGATATCTATTATTTAACCAAAATAGGTATCAAATTATTATAAACGTTCAAATTTATGCAAGACACGAGAGATGCATGATAAACAATGAAAAAAGAGGCTGAGTACGGGAATAATATGAAAAGGATGATGCTGATGGAATTAAACTACGCCTAAAAACAAAATTAAAATGCAGATAAACTTTCAATAAAGCGAAAATGCTACATTGCAGGAGGACTGAGTTTTGCAGTTAAACATAAGTATTTCTTGCAATATTGTTCAACACTTTGTTGTCAAATCATCATACAAACTTGGTTTTATTGCTCGAACATTAAGTTCTGTATAGTTAGACGATGCTGCTTGTGCTGTTTTGTTGTTTGTAAACTCAGCATAGATGCTTGGTGTTGTACTAGTTTTTGTAGTAAATGTAACGCTTTTCCATTTTTGGGAAAATGATTATCTGATGCATCTCTACCACAGGAAGAACAAAAACGTAATTGCCACATGAAACTAATCGTCGCAAATTGTGTAAATGTGTTGAGTGGTCACTAATAATAAGATAAACGCCACTTAAAAAAATTAACAAAATGGTTTTTTAGACCAGCCCCCGTTATAACTTTTCTTTTCAGCGCCAATAAAAGAATACAAAACCACCATAATTAAATCTCGATTATACTATACGCATTACTCACTCCTTTTGCAGAATTTCATTCTTTTCATCAACAAAACAATAACAACAACCAAAACGAACGCTAAAGTTGTGGGAATAATGACCGTATGACAAAGATTGTTATCTATAATAAAGAAATAAAATAAAGTTTTTTTATTTTGTTTTCTTCTCTTTTTTGTGTTGGTAGTAGAGTTGGATAGGTTTTTGCTTGATACATTACCGCATGAAAAAAACGTACGTGCTACCTATAACTATAGACCCAATGTCTTTCCTAAAACATGGTAAAAAAGAGTGTTCACGCCATTATGATCTAGCTAAGCCTATCGCCATAGCTATAAAATATCTTGTAATTAGAAAGCATGAAGACACTTTATCATTTTCATACGCTAGAAAATCCTTATGGTAAACTACAACACCCAGACATAATATAACGTAAACAAGGATCGTTACCATAGGGAATTTAAAATACTGTTGTTACCTAAACTACCCACTCAAACTTGTGAATAATGACTTTTGGGTGGTAATTGTGGTATTAGTAGGTATATAGAATTAGAGAATTTAGCGAACTTAAATCAGTTTCTTAGATCCAAAATCTAAAACGGTAATATATTTTACAGATATGAAGACGTCCCATTCTCTCTATTTTCAGAGCTTTCTCAGGCCGTTGCGCGAATTTTTCATAATGCAAAAATTATAGAAAGTGCATATTATCATTGTCTTTTCGTAAACATCAGTAAAAACAGATGATTATGCGTCCAAATTATTGGCAAAGCATTGGCAAAGTAATTCTTTTTTCCCATTTCGAGAAAAATCAAAACAAAACAAAAAGATACACGATCATTTGCCCTAATATTACGTCCAACGTTGGAAAAATAGATGTCTAACCTTTTCGTTGTGCAACACGCTCAGCATTTATTTCTTGCATAACCCATTTACTTTTATCATTCCATATAGTTACTGTTCTAACTTTAACATATCGTATCGATGGGTAACACATAAAGTGATTGTTTGGCGTTGTTACTATTGTCGTGTTTTTTAACAAAGATTCATCGTCAAGAAGCGCTTTCAATTCGTACATTCTAACACATCCTATCCAAAACCGGTGGATGGACCATGTAACTGTGTAGCATCCATTGCTATCTACTTTGTAACTTAAATTTAGCGGCGTATCTATTAACAATTTAAAATTCATTCATTCTTGCAAAATGCACTTCTTGGAATTTGTGATCAGGCTGTTGATTTAATTATATTTAAGCAGACGAAGTGAGTAGAACTGCGTTTTGTGTCAGACATCGGATTCTTTCGGTTCGCTACGAATGATTTCTCTGTTAGCATAACATATTAGCAGGTTGTTACTCGAGCACAAACTAATTCGACACAGTCCAAGGTTCAAACATAATTTTTTTTAAACTTTTCTATTCTCTTGTAAGACGAGAGGACAAAAAAATAACATGACATTGGTGCTTTGGGCAATCCTGATATCATATTCCTCTATGAAGGAGGATTAGTAAATACATTTTTTTTGTTTCATTGTGTAAAACAGTGAAAACTAAGAAATAAAGAAAAAAATCTACGTTTTGGGTGCACACCACTTTCGTCATTTATCTTTTGTAAAGCCCAATTACTTGTATCGTTCCATAGAGATACAGCTCTAACTGTCACATACTATATCGATGTGTTGCACATAAAGTATTTCGTTGATGTTGTTACTATTGTTGAACTTTTTGACCACGATTTGTCTGTAAGAAACACTTTCAATTCGTACTTCTTAACACATTCCATACCAAGATGATGGATAGACCATGTAACTGTGTAGCATCCATTACAATTTGCTTTATAACTTACATTCTGCGGTTTATCTAAAAATTATTGCTTTAGAATAATTAATATAATTTGATTCTTTACGGTTCCTTCGGTGTTATAATTTTTTGCATAATATTTTCTAAGAGATTTATTCAAGTTTTTTTCAAAACACCAAATAAGGAATGTGCAAATACGTTGTACATTTCAGTCAGTATTGCATTAGTCAGTACCTGAGAGAAAATTTTATTGTATACTTTAGGCATTAACATGTAGATCGAAGCCTGTCTAAAATTTGATCAGTTAATATATTTTCCCATGAGGCCGAAATTTTCAACAATTAATTCACATTACAATTAGTAATAATGAGTACTACAGACATGGTAATTAAGCACTCACAGTTGCCAATTAACAGGGATGACGAATTTAGTTTCATATCGTCATAACCGCGACTTTCCAAATACAGTATTTCTCCACATTTCAAATGTGTTAATTCCACTTCGCATTTGTACTTCTTGAGTCTTTTTTCTGTTAATTTACACGCAGCAGGAAGTATTTTATGGTTGCGTGTATAAAAATTTACTTCGGGTTTTGGATGACCACATATCTCAACTGCAGCTTTTCCATTATTTCCATTAGTTTCGTTTGGTAATTGTGTTCCACAGAATTCAGGACCTCCTAAAACATTATTAAATTTATTTATTCTATGTGTCAGGAACAATCTTTACTGACTCAGTCAAAAGTTGAGTAGGGGTCAAAAAATTCTACTCAGTCGCAATATTTCTTCTCCATTAAATTACTATGATCTGATTTACAATAGGTAGCCTTCCTGAGAGTGATTAATACGTTTTTAACAAATGTTAAATTGAAATATCATGTAAAACTTGTTATAGGTCTTATAAAGAAAACAACTATTTTAACAATTTTTCTTTGTTTTCAAAACAAATTTATTTAACCTAAAGTATTGATGACATATTTAAGTGGTAACAAATTTGGACATTTGGCATCTTACTTGATTCGTTTTTCGAATAAAAATGTCCACATTTTCGTTGAGGAAATTGAAATTGTAATAAACAGTCCAACATGCAGAAAAATTAACAGTTGTGGCATTCACATTTTTATCATGGACGAAGCCTTTTTTCCCCTCGGGTCCATAGAACGAACAATTTTTGTTAATCTAAATATCTGAAGATCAAGACAGAGGGCAAACTAGATAATGTGTTGTTTTTAAAATCTTTAAAAGTTAGCGTGGTGAAATTAACGTAACGTTACGATTCGCTGCTATTTTATGTGTAGCAGGTAGATGTTGAAAACATACCGTTTTCTACAACTTTTTTCCCAAAAATATCAAATTTTAAATGATCACTGGCAAGGTGTAAATTTCACCACAATCAAAAAATGTTCAATGATTACGTTTAATATACATTTTACGGTTATACAAGACCCAAAAGGCAGTGGAATTATTCTTTTTAACAATTCTAGCTGAAATATTACTTTTTGTAAATAAAATTCTTTGATTAGTGCGATCGTTTTTTCGCATTTTTTATTTCCTGAAATGCACGCGCATTTTCATTGTTCTCAACGCACAATTAAACGATCGCGTCGCACGGTAAGTCCTTTATATCTTAAAACAGGTTTTTAGTATCAAGGAACTTTTTTGCATGCACTTTTTTCAGAAAAATCCACTAGCATATAGTGCCTCCCTGTTATAGCACGACATGGTTTTCGATTTATGCAGTCAGGGTTGAGTATTTTCACTTTAGGTGGGGTATAAAAAAGCCCCCTCCCAAATAAAAATGTAATTTGTTCAACTATTTATAAAATTAACGGCTGAAAGTCAACTTCGGAATGACAAAAACGTTTCCAATGGGAGATATAACTTTCTCACAACAGAGATGTCGGATTTGAAGTTTAACAATCGCAGTTACCGCCTGTGTATAAAACATAAATTGTGAACTAGCTACCTGATTATAGCAGCAAAATAATTAATCTCTAACACACGCTCAAGACAAACCAAGGAATGAATGAGGTACATGAAATCTAACATGTTACCCTATCCCTTACTTCAATGCAATTTCCGCAATATTTCATCTGGTTAAAAAATGGTTTCAAACGGTCGGACTTAATTTACGCATAGGAAAATGACAGAAAAACTGATCAATCGAGACCGGAACAGAGTTAGATCTCGCACGGTAGCATTTCAGGTCTCCCGCCCATCTGCGAAGCGGCAACAACAACATTAGCATTTGAAAACATGACTGAGCATGAAAATGAACCTGTCGTCCTAGTTTGACACAATTTTAATGCGGCACATTTTTTTCATAGAAAAGTAATAACTTTAGGCACAAAGTTTGGATTTTGTTATCTAGTCGGAAGGAAAAAAATAAAAAGGTTCACTGCAGCGACAGTGAAGACGTGTCTCAAAATTCTTAAAGTTGCATATTAACAGACTATTGTGAACGTTTTTATTAATGGAGACCTAGAAGAAGACCTACTGGCTATTTTTGTTACAACATCATAAAATAAAAGTAAGGAACTTCCTGTTTTCCATAAAAAAACCCTGCAATATGGCAAGGAACATAAGTATTCCTATTTATTACTTACCTTGAGGCTAGGCTTTCCAAACACTAGGAAATAATTTTATTTGAGTAACTGTTCAATAAACATTTAAACACAAAATTGTGACTTACATTGTAGTTGCTTAACAGTAACAAAATACATTATACCTGTGACGTTAAAGCGGAACGTTGCTTTTTCTTCTACTTCTCGTAATGGATTGCGGTATACATATATCACTTTTATAACATATTCACTTGCATCATCAGCATATGAAACATTATGTATCGTCATAATGCAGCACATTTTATCACCCTCGGTGAAACTTTTCATAGAAATAGAGGGATTGTGGACTGTGAATAATTCAAGAGATTTCCAATTAGCAAGATTATTTGACTTTATATTTGTTTTGTTTTTGTACAATTCCAGTCGATAAATATCGTTTACATTGCTGATATTCCAATAAACAGCATAGTTTTCTCCTTTCGATGCTTCGTTTTTATTGTTTACTGCCTGTACATCAATGAGGCCATTAACTAAACAGGCAATAAAAACGCAATCATTATAGTATCTCTATAATAATAAGCCAGTTCCGTCTGTCTGTCTGCCTGTGACTTTTAGAAACGCAATATTTTTTATCACCAGAATGCGCGAGTTTGTCGAGTTTTTTTGTTTTGTTTACATTTTTCTCTCAATCGTTAGAAACCACGTGATAGAAAATAAGCAGTATGATTCGCTCAAATACGTACTTTCGAACGGGACGGTATTCGAATAGAAAGTTTCCTTGGCGTAAAAGCAAACAAACATAAAAATCTCTCGACAAAGTTCTCGACAAAAGGCGAACTAAAGAAGCGGATAAAAAATGTCTTATTTTCGACGATCCCTACGAGTCATAAAAAAGTGCAGATATTAAGAGCAAGGAAAGTCAAAGTGAAGAAGTGGAGTGGATTAAAAAAGCATATAATTTGGAACAGGGTTAACATCGACACACAAAACAACAACAAAGGAACAGTCCCTTCGTCTCCAAAAAGTGCAAAAAGTGAAATGGTAAAGTGTTTCAAAAAAGAATATATGAGAAAGAAAGAAAAGTCCAAGTAAAGAAGTAGAAGTAAAAGTAGAAAAGTGAAGTTGGAAGCCACAATAAGTTACTTCGGAAGTGAAGAGTGGAGCTAGAAGTATTAAAGTAAAGTTAGAAGTAGAAAATGAATGCTAGCGTTTCAGGTTCAAGTGACTTGGAATTCAGAAAAAAGTAAGAACTTTGATATTTTTAGACGTTCCGTTTTTATATGTAGGACACTTAAAATTGTCAAGGAGAATCGTATTCTCAAAAAAAATCCATTAGAGCTTCAAATTTTTAAAGTTTACCGCGTTTTTTTTTTTTTTTTTTATGCATAATTAATGTGTCTCCTGGTGCGTAACTAATGTATTTGTCCTAAAATTCAAAATGCTACATAAAGCTGTTAGCTGGCTACCAAACAAATGTGCCAGCGAAATTGAAAGTTTTGGTTTGTTGAACTATGACTGGAAATGTCATAATTTTTACATTGCTACATTGCTATTGTTTTCCTTTATATGTGTTTTACTAAGCATAAATAGCTAGCTATAGACTTAGCTAAGTCTCCCCAGCTTAAGTTAAGTATATTTAACTGGGTATCTTAGGTATACTGTTTTGTTAGCTAGCTAGCTAATGTTAGCTTCAAGGCTCCATCCCATAGCTAGCTCTAATCTATGAGTTTTGTTGTTATTCCTCTTTTTCTAGGTATTTATAGCTACCTTAGTAGTCAAACTTCTCTTCTTTTTTGAACACGAATTATTATGTAACAAGCTAGCTACAAAATCTTTCTTGAACTTTTAGGATACTGTGACACATTTTTATGCCCATAGAGAATAATTATTTCACATTTCCTGCAAACTTTACAAGGGGACCACAATATGACAAGTGGAACGAATTTTATAGAATTTAAAGTGTGTGTGTTAAGTTATTTTTTATTGTTTTGTTTCCTCATCCTGTTAAACTTTTGTCAGCCTACATGTAAAATGCCAGGGTTTTTTACAGGGTTTTTTGACATTTGATAGGAAATTTATGTACGTGGGTTTATGACTTTGGGTTAAAAAAATTTATGAGAGGATGGTATGGTTGTCAGTTCATATTGTTCGTGTTGCAAAATGCTGTTTTTTGAAATTTTGTGTAAACTTTTGTGGAAATAGACCACATGCAATATATATACTGAAAGAACAAATCTTTGTATAGAATTTGACTTCACTGTAAGCTGTTGTAAAGCTGATGTCTTTATCGGTAAAAATAACAGCCATAGGTTACTAATTAAGAAAAAAATAAAACGAGTTTGAAAGTTACAAAGTATTTATTTGTTAAGCTTTTCGTACATTAAGTACATCTTCAGACTATATAAACAACTTTGTCTTTATATTTCGTATTATAAACTATTGTTTGGGAGAACTAACTGTATATGTGATGTAATTTTTGCTGGAAGAAAATTCCATGGTTTCACGTTTTTGTTTTTCTTGAGAATTTTACAAAATTTTGTAGGGATAAATGTTTGCTGATGATAAAAAAATTACTTAATGTTCTGACTGAAACTGTTTTTTATGTTTATATTTTGTAATCTAAACGCGAAGACTGTGTGCACTGAAATGACTGATTTTTTTAAATTTTAATTTGTTTTATAACCTTTTTGTGGAAGATTAATGGGTAATGGCAATATACGACATGCTGAATGAACTTATTTTTGTTGATTTAAATGTGTTTCTCAAAAACCGATCTGTTTTAAATTTTGTGTAAACGTTTGTTTATGAACCGTATATATACAATGTTTGTTGATTCAAGTTTATTCTTTGCTTATTGATTTTTTTACATTTAGGTTTAAAATTGTTGGTAAAGGGCAGTATGGATCATCATACTAAAAAATAAATTTTTTGTGTTCTTAACTGGTTGATTTTTACATTTTGTGTAAATTTTTGCGGGAGAGGATGGTATGCAACCGAAGTGACTGATTTTTCTAGATTTAAATTTAATGTTTTCCAAACTATGGCTTTTTCATATTTTTGTATAAGCTTTTAAGGGAAAGACAATATTTAAAATGTGTAAAGAATTTATTTTTGTGCTAACTCTTGTAGGCCTCCTTTTTGACATTTCAGAATAAAATACTGAGGGTTTTCAACATAATGACTTATAAGATGTACATATTTGAGATGCGTTATTTCTAACATTGTTATTATCCGTGTTGTGACTGTCGGTGTTGTAACTGTCGGTGTTCTTACTGTGGGTTTTGTGGGTGTTGTGAGTGTTGATGTTGTGAGTGTCATTGTTGTAACTTTTTATCAACTAGATTTTGCACCTTACAAGCTGTTCTTTTTTATTTTGTGTAAGATTTGTGTGGAGGATTTAATGCGATTTGACATTTGACATTTGGTGTAAGATTTTAAGAACATTTTTTTTTGTATATGCACTGCTGACGTCAGCCAAACATCTATAAAGCAACCTATTTTTTCATTGGCCTTTTGCCTAAGTGGATTTTTCCACGGGCCTTATCGACTAGTCTCTTTAATAATAGCCGTATTTCGTCTGTCTGATTAAAAGGGTTACCGATATTCCTTTGATATATCCACGATTTTTTAGAAACCAGGGTGTTGTTTAGTCGGAAACTTCATAACTGATTGAAATAAATTTAAAAAATAAATTTATTTTTTTAAATAATTAATTACTTTAATTTATTAACTTAATTAAGAAAAATAAATAAATTATTAAAATAAATGCATTATTTTAATACGCCAATTTTGATAATAATTACCCCCGTGACTCAATCGCCGATTCTGCTCAGAAGCCACAGAAAACAAATAGGATAGTTTTACTGACAGTTTTACCGGCTTTGTTTTTACCGCTCGCACGTAGTATACCAATCAAAACGCCAAAATCCTTTGTAAAACCAATCCAAGATTTTCGCGGCCTGGACATGCCAACGAGGGAACATGACGACGAAGGCCATTTTGGATTTGAAAGTAGTCGTGGTCAGTGTTAGGATTGTAGGTCAGTGTACTTTTTCTGTTTTAAAAGCTTTATATTTTTTAATATTTGTTTTGTATATGTTTTTACATGTTAAGATAAATATATTGGCACGTATTTTAGCCATGTACAAATCTTAAACGCACGCCATTTTTAGGATTTTTTATTTGAAACGAAGATTTTTAAGGAGCATTCTACTTCCAGCAGGCTAGCTAGCTTTTATTATTACTATTCAGTTTATTATAACATCTTTTTATCCTAGCCAATATTATTTATTTTTATGTTGAAGTTGTGTCTATCTAGCTAATTCCTTAGCTACCTCCGGCTAAAAAGTGAAAGTAGCCAAATGCAGTTTGGTTGCAACACAATTCTTAATTCTTATGCTAAATAAATGCAGTTTGGTTGCAACACAATTCTTAATTCTTATGCTAAATAAATGCAGTTTGGTTGCAACACAATTCTTAATTCTTATGCTAAATAAATGCAGTTTGGTTGCAACACAATTCTTAATTCTTATGCTAAATAAATGCAGTTTGGTTGCAACACAATTCTTAATTCTTATGCTAAATAAATGCAGTTTGGTTGCAACACAATTCTTAATTCTTATGCTAAATAAATGCAGTTTGGTTGCAACACAATTCTTATGCCAAATGCAGTTAGACAGCGACTTTTAATACTGTAATGAAAACTTATGCTGCAAAGTAAACTTGCTTTTTTTAACTAAACTGGATAACGATATGCGGTTTCCTGATTTTTTTTTCACCGAAGTCACGATAAAGTTTTTTTAAAAATGGTGTTACGCCTATATTCATGTGTGACATAGTTTACCTGTAATAACCTCTAAGTCCAGTGTTAACAACGGGCTGATTCCTGTGTTTCTGTTTAACCTGAGTTGCGATAACGTTTTTTTGGAAAAGGGTATTACACCTATAAGGATGTGTCACATTGTTTATCTGTGCTAAGCGCTCAGCTGGGAGTAACATTTTTTTTAACCTTAATCGGGAACATTCTCCTAAAAATAAAAAAGGTTGGCCGGCCGTTCTTGCCATGACGTGGTAATAATAATCTGTGTTTTTATTTTAGCTTAAGATGTGGAAAGTTAATTTAAAAAAAAAATTCATTACACCGGAAACACCATAAAGTTGTGTAAACTTCACTTGATTTACTACATATTATATAGCTGTACGAAAGCGCTTTACCTGAATGTGTGACACAGTTAACGGTTCTTATTAATCACTTTTCCGGGTGTTCAATGCCGAGTAACACAGTTACTTATGGCTTAACCCAGCGTTTTAACATAGCATATCCTGTGTTTTGTAAACCAAAGCTGCAATAAAGTTTTTTTGAAAAGCGTATTAATACGGTGGCATGTATTTGCCAAAAAAGTCGTTTAGTATTTAAGCGAACTCGCTCAATAACACTTCAAAACGAGCGAATCCTCTTGATAATGACTAAAAACGAGCGAATCCGCTCAATAATGACTAAAAACGAGCAAATCCGCTCAATAATACTTCAGAACGAGCGAATTCGCTCAATAATACTTCAAAATGAGCGAATCCGCTTAATAATGACTAAAAACGGGCGAATCCGCTCAATAATGACTAGTTAGTTATAAATAATAGATAATTAAATAATTTTGGTAAAGCTGTTTTGCCAGCATGGTAAAATGTTTAATTGACGCTAATCAAAGTTTTATACATAATTCCCATCGAAAGCCTGATCAGATTCAATTTCTGTCCTGAAATTACCAGTGACCGCCGGGGGGGGGGGGCAGGGGGGCACAGGCCCCCTAATAACTTTCCTACTAAAAAAAAAAAAAAGAAATAAAAGAAAGGAAGGAAGAGAGACAGAGAAAGAAAAATAGAGACAGAGAGACAGATAAAAATGAAAAACATAAAACAGATGTTCTACTCATGGTCAAAATCACTGAATGTTTTTAGGGGCGTGGCAGCACATTTTAAAAAGTCCAAATGCGATGACAATTTTCTAAATGTAAATATGTATCTCTTTCAATCTTTAGATTTTTGATGGAAATTTTTATCTAAATTTTGATGCTAATTAAACAAAAATATCGAAACATTCATCGTGTTTTTTAACATTGAACTATAAATAAATTTTAAAAACTTCCCACTCGGCGCCCATCATGGGGACGCCTCGATGAGCCACCATATAAAGCGAATTCCGATATGTAAATTTGCTATATAGCCCCCCCCCCCCCCCCCCAATATTAAAATTGTGGTTACGGCACTGGTAACAGAAGAGAAGGTCATTAGGAGTGGTACGTAGAAATACACATTCGCTTAAAATAGAAACATATATCTTTTATATGGCATCTGTGGTTTTCCAAGTATCTGGATGCAAAATAAATAATTCATTAAGTCATTTTTATAACGCCACGGAAAGAAACTGTACGGCCCTTAAAAGTTAACTGCATATCATAAACAAATACAGAGTTAGGATTACGGCATTCTAATTTCACGCAACACCAGTTCTTACTGATATCTTTATAAAAGACTAGTAAGCTAATAAAAGATGTCCAAAGCTTAATGCACACTGTATATAGTAGCCGATAAATGACGTGTACTCACTTTCGGTTTTCCGCATGCTGCTACGGCAAATTTGGATCGAATCCAACTTGCCGCAGCGTTTTGCATTGCCGCATGTTGAAATGAGCATTTTTCATTGTTATTCTAGAATCACCTTTTTTTTCTATTGTATACAAAGACAAATCGAATTATTTTAAAATTAACGGGTGATTCCAGAAAATCAACAAAAAATGCTTATGCCAGAATGTACCAACGCCAAATGTTTCTACCACAGCGCCATGCCGCAAAACAGAAGTAAGTATACGTCATTTAAGGGCTTCTGTGTGTGATTAAAACACGCCGCGAGCCAGAAGATTTTTTGCAGTGTGAATATTGCGTAACACCGTGGGTGTATAATAATAAAACTAAAGTGTTTTAAAGTGTTTGTTGATTATCAAAATATACCAATAGTTATCGAGAAGAGCAGCACAAGAATCACTGCTTTCTTGCATGTCACGTCGAGCACATGCCTAAAAATATAACAAAAAAAATATTAGGAAAAATAAATACAGAAAGAATAAAATAAACTTTTTATTGCAAAACTAAATTCACAATGAAAACGCAATTTCTTGCGGCGCGGCACGTCGTGGAACGTCGCCGTATGACTTTTGCATTTTTTTATTTACATTAAATTTTGAAATGCTTCGTTTCATTTTTGTATACAATAGAAAGAAACAGATAATTAGAGAATAAAAATGCAGCAAATTTCGATTGGATCCAAACATGTCGCAGCTTCATGCGGCAAACCTACAGTGAGTATACGTCATTTAGCGGCTACTATATATTGTAAAAACGCGCCACGACGCATAATTTTCTCTAAGTGTGAATATAGCATAAAATTGCAGTAGCTTCTGCGTCGTTTCTTTTCTTTTCTATATTTAATTGTGTCTTCAATGTTATAGAATAAAACAGCTCTAACAATATCCATTTCAAACAATATTTATGATTAAACTTTCCTGAAAAATTTACTATTATTTCAACTTCCTTATTAAAAGAGAAGTTAGGTACGACAGAAAAGGAGTCTCCATCCAAATATAAATCCAAGATAATTTGTTACTTATAAGCTAAATGAACGTATTTCCTTTAATATTCGCCTTGGCGCGTATTATTATTTTTTTATTAAATTTCATTAAATTTAAAGGTGCGGTTGTTAGAATGGTCGTTTAAAATTGTGGGCATTATAAAGTTGTTTTAAAAAACCGAAAGAAATTGTAAAAATTCTGAAATTATCCTAATCGCATATCAGTTTAGAAAGGCCAATTAAGTACAGAAGTTTAAATTTATACGCCATGAAAATTAATAAGTCATTTTTTATAAATTTTAATGAATTTTAAGTTCTATTTAGGGCATTCTTACTAAGTGAGATACCTTTTTTGCCTGCTTTGAATCAAGATAATTAATTTCACAGGGCGCCTTATTCACAAAAACCTCTAAAAGCGAAACGACCCTGAAAAATCGTAGAACGTAAATCAGTGTAACTTCAGGGAGACATTGACGCCAAGGATCAGGGGGCAAAGGGGGGTAAAAAGTATTGGAACTATTAACAGTGCATGAAATTCACTTATAGAACTTCAATAGAGAAATTCATTATATGTCAAGAAATTCAAAAAATATGTAATAGATCATTTCAAAATGTGGATGCTTAACAAATTTTCATCACATTTTAGTCATTCTATTAAAAAACGAATAAATAATCTAACATCATTAGCATTGTCAATGGGTTAACATTTCTATCGTTATTAAAGTATGTATACCAGGTAGGACATTTTTGCTCCTCCACCACAGCATTAATAGAGTTAACTAAGGTAGTACCAATACCTCTTTTCTGCTTCGTCCATCTGTTTAAATTTAAATTTCCAAAGCATCCGCGATACGCAACTTTCTATTTTATTTAATGTCATGAAAATACTTTTCTCTCAAGGAATCTAAATTGAAAGTCCAAAGTATGCTTTTTTCAGAATGTATAATTATATTCCTTTTTAATATTATTTATGTAATTATGAAAGTAAAATTTGCTTTCCGTCATTAACAGCATTATGTGATCTTCGCCGCTGTTTTTTTGCACATCATTTGAAGTTTTCCGCTGTTGTTTCTTTCTCTTAAAGTTATTTAAATGTCAGTATCAGTCCATCATGAAATTACCAACTTTGGAATGTGAATTAATTGAATGTTGTAAATTGAATGCTTCATTGTTTTTTGTTTAACCGGGCAGAGGTTATTCTTTATTTAATGATTGTGTCTTCCTTTTCTACTTACGCTTTTTTAAAGACTTTTAACATTAATTAAACTTAATTATTTTTTGAATTTGTTCCCTCGTGTATTATTTAAAAGTGCCCGACGAGGCCTGCAATAGCAAAATTTAAGTTAATTTGCCTGTCTCTAATACTAATATCCTTGACTTAAAATTCTTCAAAATGCAAATAAATTTAAAATCTGTACAAAATTTGGTTTTTCATGTGTTACGTTGGGTATTTCCTTCTTAAACAGTTATTACAGGGTTATTATTTTTCCCATGTTACTTTAGTAAAGTCCGCAAACTATGTAAATGCGTGCGCACTCTTTCACCTAAAAGGTACATTCAATTTATCTTTTGAAATGAAAACGACTTTCAATTTATCTTGATTCAATACGAGAAAAAAATTCAAATCAATTTTTATTTTTATTTATCTAATCAGAAAACAAAAAGCCGATTTCGTGCGTAAGAGATTTTTTGTCTGGAATCTTAAGTTTTTCTTTTAACGATTTGGAGCTCATGTTTTGTGACGTGATGTTCGTAACAATTTTCCGGGTGTAATTGAAAAAAACACAACTGTTCTAGCTCGCTTTTCAACAAATATTTACATAACTATGTGGCTTCTAAATGTGTCATCTATAAAAGATTTTGGAACTTTACAAGTCGATTTTACAAGTGCGGCTTAAATTGTAGTTTTCAGACGCCTACGATACTTACTGAGTTTCGATATTTATCTATTACACACCTGCATGCCAAAATTTTCAGTCGCATACTGTTCATAGGCTTTGATATTGGCTATTACTCGAAACTACCCCTAAAATTCTCTATGAAATCCTTATATTCGGAAAATATAATAACTCTTGTTAGGATTTTCGTTAGAACTTGAAACTTACAACACAACTTTGCTTCATCACGAAGTATCATTTTGCTCCTTTTGAACACGTGATTAATCCGATTTCCTGATTTCCGGGCAATTTTTAGCAGTTTTATATGCGATTGGGTAAAAACCGGAAAATATGTTAAATAACTTTTATTTAGCTGTTAGAAACTTTAAACGGAATGTAAAAATTCGCTATATAGGATATAGGATATAGAATTCCACATGTACTACAATTACATTAGTAGGTGTGAGGCGCCAAATGTCCATAAAATATATAAGAAACATTCAAGTTGACTAAATCAGTTCTATTGCTTGCACTTACGAAACATAACAGAATTATAACAAATTGATGAAAAGTCATCAAGTTATATTACCAAGTGTGTACTACTACTGTATACTACCATGTGTTTCTGTGTCCAATTATCTTATTCGGAATTTTTATAACCACGTTAAACCAAAAATTCAAAATTATAGATATCTGCAACATTTATTGTACAGACTTTGCCCAAATAACCCTGTTTATCAAGTGAATTGTGCAACAGTATATATAACAAATATAGTGTCAAGGTTACGCATTATCCAATTACGATTGATTTACTATGCTTAAAAATAGCCCAAAATAAAGCAATAACCACGCCATTTAACGCATCAAAAATTAGGCTCAAAATGATAACCTGTAGTTAATAACCGCTGACATTTTTAATCGTTTTTTGTGCCACAACGTAAATCATAGTGGATGTGTTAACTTTTTTGAGTTTGAAGTAATACTGTGATGTTCTTATGCATTTTTAGAAGGTCTGTGGCGTCTTAAAGTCTAAATGGACTTACAATTAACTTGTAATCCATAAACTAAAACTAGCGTTTTAAAACAAAACGATAACAAGATTAAAACAGCAAAGCACCTTATCGACAGACAGTGTCTACTTTACAGTTTTTAACCACTTTTACAGGGGCGTAGCCAGCGTTAGTCGGGTTCTGCGATCGACTGACCTACTTTTTTCATCCCAACACGTCGTTTTTTCCACCGCCCCCGCCAACACACGACGGGCGCCATGAATTGCGCTTGCACAAATCTTCTCCCGGGTGAAGCACACGGGCTTCGCGCTTCGCACGTCGTTTTCGCAGGATTTAGCAGCATCTACTTTGTTTGGCAGGCTTGAAGTGTTGAATGTCTACTTTGTTTCGCAGATAGCCTATTTCGCAGGATTACCTGCGAAAATTATGCCTATGTACGGTCATGTGTCTTCCATTTATGGTAATTTTGGACGCATCCTATTGCCTAGTAAATTTCGCAGATAGGTTAACAATTCGCTCCATATATGGCTATACAAAATACGTGAGAAAGTGAAAAATGAAAAGGCTAGCGAAGCTGTGAAGGTGAAGAAAGCATGATGTTGCTGTCAAACGTTGAACCGTATTTAGCTTTAACTTGTAGCTATAGAGCTTCACGAAAATTCTCTATACTAGAACCATCCAATTTTTGTATCTGTATGTCAATCTTCAGATTTGTTTTCCTGTGTAGAAAGCACTTTCAAGTTTTCAGTTAGCTACGCCATTCTTCTGTACTGTGTGTAGACAGCAGATCTTGTAGCTATACATACAGAACGAAGCTATTTTTATAAGCCCTTAACAGTTTATTTAACCCTATTATACCTAGGGGGGGGGGCACAAAGTGCCCGCGGCCTCTTTGACTAGGATAACTTTGGATACACATGTGATTAAGTGCTAAAATTTTGTGACTATTCCTAACTTTTATTAGGGCTTCTGATGAAAAAAAAAATTGGGAAAAATTTGGTACTTTGCTGGGGGTATTGCAATTTTTGGACTGGGGTAAATTTTTTGGAATTTTGAAATCCGTTGACATTCAGGTAAGAATGTTATAAGATGTTGTATTGGGTATATAAATATATTTATTACATGTATGTTGGTTACTAAGTGGTAACCAAGGTGTTGCTAAGGTGATATATGGTTACTAGGGACATAAAGCAGACCAGATTTGAAGGAAATATCGATCCAGCAAATTGACGTCATTTCGGATCCCAATGACGTCATTATATTGTTTTCCTTACCTCAATTATCTTTACATGCCCTGTTCTACATATATGCCAAGTTTAATGACATGAACATCAATATGTCTGGTAGAACGGTTCTTTGTATCTTTATCGTTAAAATAAGAAATTTTCTGGCCGAAATGACGTCATTTTTTATCCCAATGACGTTATTAAAATCACTTTTTTCATGTGAAACATATATTTTGGTATTCGTTCCACAAATCTAGCAAGAATCAATACCGTATCATTAGTAACACGCGAGAAATTAAAACGTACTGAAAATTGGGAAAATGACCATTTTTCACATGTGTGACGTCATTTCTAATCCCTATGACGTCATCAAATTATTTTTTTTACCTGGATTGAGTTTGTACTAACACATTCTCCAACTGAGCTAAGTTTCATCTCTTAAGCACAAGTGGTTCAGGATTTATGTCCCGCGGGCACTTTGTGCCCCCCCCCCAGGATTACAAGGGCCAAAAAAGCTCAGGTATAATAGGGTTAAGAGAAATATTTTAAGTTCTTATCCTTATTGTGGTCAGCTATGACTCAAGACGGTTTTAAATCAGAAGATTTTTCCTCATCTGCCTTCAAATAAAAATTTTCGACCTGTATCTATTTTATTTTGCAATAATGACAAACATTCTGGGCAATTTAAACCTAATCATTTTGTCCCTTCAGTTTTTTAAGTTTGATTAAAGCTATGTTAAAGCGTCCTGCTCAATGTTTTAAGCTAGGTTGTCATACGTTATGATGACAAAGCGAAATAAAAGAAAAGGAAAACATGTGTATCATCTCCAAGTTGTTCCTTTTTCATTAGCCGAAACGTTAGTTAATCAATGTGGTACTTCTAGCACTAATGACGAGAATTCTTACATTTGTAAAAAGCAAACCTTTAACTTAGAACTTTTTCGTCAAAGGAAATTCTAAATCAAAACCTATTAAACCTAAAAAAGTTTTATCTGCAGAACCTTGGTAGATTCATTCCCTTCAGGTTCTATTAACGGTATTGGAAAATATAATGTAGGCACTCACTACAACAAGCTCCACATCTCAGTGATCACGATAATTCTTCCCATTGTAACTTGCGAGGGGACGTCTTAAGGTTTATTCATTGTAGTGAAGGCTCTAAGGTTTGCCTCTTTCAAAGGTCATTTTAAGAACCTTAAATGAACTTTCTCTCGATATATATACAGAATTGATAAGGTCAATGTTATGACGATGCTGGCAATGTATCTGTTAAAATTAATAGTTGGCATGCTAACATTTTAAAGCAAAACAGATTAGCTTTATACATATCCTTGTTCTTCTCATTGCTTAAATTTAGTTGTCTGTAATTCATGCTTTTTTACATTATTTCTGAAACATGATGAATCGAATCAAACTTAACATTTTTTTTTCAAATTTTCCAAAAGTAGGTTAAAACTTTTACTCAAGATTGTTTCTGACTTAACTAATAATCCCAACTATGCCCATATTTTTAATGTTTGTAACACGATGTGGAACGTATTATTGGCATGAGGGTTTTCAATGATTTGTTTGAAGGCATTTTGTCCATGGTTCCATTTCATTATATTTTTGAAATTTTTATTAATGTTTATGAAGATAGAAGATTTGATTTGGTTATATTTTTAATAACCTCCAATCTGCAAAAAACATTATTTTGGTGCTGAATATGAAGAAAGAAGAATGAAGATTTTAGTTAGTGCATTAATAACTTTCTATCTATAAAAAAACATTATGATGGTGTTATGCTGTCTTATTGCTGGTTTGAATACAACCTTGCTAATAAAGATTTTAATGTATTTTATGTTGTCATTTATTCCCCTTTTTTGATCAATTGTTCAGAATACTTAACGTGTATTGTATATCTCAGAGAGTCGGTTTTATGGCGTTTTAGTGCTTAAAGGGCGTAAAAAGGCGTTGGCTCCGCCCTGGACCCGTTGGGAGGGTCACAACGCCCCCAAAACCTCCCTTTGCATTTTATTGCACCTTCGGTGCTATGTTGACCCTGCGGGTCAATGTTTCGACTAACGTTAATTTTTTTCCCGCTACGCCCCTGTTTTACTATTGCATACGTACTGACAAGAGCTTGGTCGAAAGTTATTGATTGAACTAGTCGATAAAGCCCGTGGAAAAATCCACTGCAGCAGGATAAAAATGAAAAAGAAGCGTCATTTGAATTTTGATGACGTCAGCAACCCATCCACAAAAAAAATAAATTGAGAAACTTGTTTTCATGTTTCTTCCATTGTGTAGAGCTTACACTGCTGATCAAGAAGATGTATACGATCGTGTGGTTTTGATGAGCGGTTAATGAAATATAAGGGTTTCAAAATTTTGCTGACGTCAGCAATGGCCAGTCAAACCCCCCCAAAAAATTTTTTTGGGAATTTGTATACCTGTTTCCTTTATTGTATAATCTTGAAACGCTGATCAAGAAAATGTATTGGATCAAGTACTTTTGACAAACGGTTGCAGAAATATTAGGGTTTGAAGGTTTTTTGATGACGTCATCAACCCGTCCATTCTAAAACGGATTTGGGGAGGATTGGGAAAATTACCCAAATTGGTCCCGGGTGGTCCCTAGTTACCCAAATGAAAAATCATTAACGTCGCCACCTCGTTTCCAATTATTTGGCCTCAAAGTTTTGAGTGCACTGTAATGGCTTCATTAATTTAAAATTGGATATTGACGTTAAAGTAGTGTTATTTTTGTCGCGTCGTAACGGCAGAAAATTTAACATATTAGACATACATTTTTCGGCAACATCAAAGAAAAATGAGCACATCCACTTTGCCTGTTACAGACACACGGAACTGGCGTATTATTATATAGACTAGTCGATAAAGCCCGTGGAAAAATCCACTTATAGGGAGAAGAGTAATGGAAAAAATAGGTTGTTTAGGTCTTTTGCTGACTCCAGCAGCACATTAACAAAAAAAAATAGCGAAATTTGTGTATCCGTTTCCTGTAATGTGCAGAGCTTGAAACGCTGATGAGAAAAATGTATAGTATCATGTGTTATTAATGAAAGGTTAAGAAGATATAAAGGTTTAAAAATTTTGCTGTCGTCAGCAAAGTCCCTACCAAAAGTACAAAACAATCTGAAAATGCAAAAAAAAGAACGTTTGCAAGGAGTAAGTCCTATTTAACAAAAAAAGTTCTTAAACTCTTACACAAAATGTCAAATGTCAAATCGCATGAAATCCTGCCAACAAAAATCCAGACGAAATATAAAAAACAACGGCTTGCAAGGTGTAAAATCTAGTTGGTAGAAAGTTACAACATTGACAGGCACAACACCGGCAGTTACGACACCAACAATAACAATGTCAGAAATAACTCATCTCAAATATGTATAATACATCTTATGTGATTATGTTGAAGACCTTCAATATTTTATTCTGAAGTGTCGAAAAGAAAGGCTTGCAAGAGCAAGCACAGATCTATGAAAATAAGTTCTTTGTGCATTTTAAACATTGTCTTTTCCCTAAATGCTTATACAACAATATCAAAACGCTGTAGTTTGGAAGACATTAAATTTAAATTTTGAACACAAAAATTTTTATTTCTAGTATGATGATCCGTACTGCCCTTTACCAACAATTTTAAACCTAAATGTCAAAAAATCAATAAGCAAAGAATAAACTTGAATCAACAAACATTGTATATATACGGTTCATAAACAAAACTTTACACAAAATGTAAAACAGATCGGTTTTTGAGAAACACATCTAAATCAACAAAAATAAGTTCATTCAGCATGTCGTTTATTGCCATTACCCATTAATCTTCCACAAAAAGGTTATGAAACACATCAAAATTTAAAAAAATCAGTCATTTCAGTGCATACAGTCCTCGCGTTTAGATTAAAAAATATAAAAAACAAAAACAGTTTAGTCAGAACATTAAGTAATTTTTTTATCATCAGCAAACATTTATCCCTACAAAATTTTGTAAAATTCTCAAGAAAAACAAAAACGTGAAACCATGGAATTTTTTTCCAGCAAAAATTACATCACATACAGTTAGTTCTCCCAAACAATAGTTTATAATCATCATCATCATCATTCTCGGCTTAACGTCCGTTTTCCATGCTAGCATGGGTTGGAAGGGGTATATTAACCGGGGTATATTAATGACCCTTCACCAAACACATATAATAATACGAAATATAAAGACAAAGTTGTTTAGAGAGTCTGAATATGTACTTAGTGTACGAAAAGCTTAACAAATAAATACTTTTTAACTTTCAAACTCCTTTTATTTTTTTCTTAATTAGTAAACTATGGGTGTTATTTTTACCGATAAAGACATCAGCTTTACAATAGCTTACAGTGAAGTCTGATTCTACAAAGATTTGTTCTTTCAGTATATATATAGCATGTGGTCTATTTCCACAAAAGTTTACACAAAATTTCAAAAAACAGCATTTTGCAACACAAACAATATGAACATTTAACCCAAGGTCATAAACCCACGTATATAAATTTCCAATCAAATGTCAAAAACCCCTGTAAAAAAAACCGACATTTTACATGTAGGCTGACAAAACTTTAACAGGATGAGGAAACAAAACAATAAAAAATAACTTAGCACACACACTTTAAATTCTATAAAATTCGTTCCACTTGTCATATTGTGGTCCCCTTGTAAAGTTTACAGGAAATGTGAAAAAATTATTCTCTATGGGCATAAAAATGTGCCACAGTATCCTAAAAGTTCAGGAAAGATTTTTATAGCTAGCTTGTTACATCATAATTCGTGTTCAAAAAAGAAGAGAAGTTTGACTACTAAGGTAGCTATAAATACCTAAAAAAAGAGGAATAACAACAAAACTCATAGATTAGAGCCAGCTATGGGATGGAGTCTTGAAGCTAACATTAGCTAGCTAGCTAACAAAACGGTACCTAAGACACCTAGTTAAATATACTTAAGCTGGGGAGACTTAGCTACGTCTATAGTTAGCTATTTATGCTTAGTACAACACATATAAAGAAAAACAGTAGCAATGTAAAAATTATGACATTTGCAGTTAGTTCAAAAAACCAAAACTTTCCATTTCGCTGGCACTTTTGTTTGGTAGCCAGCTAACAGCTTTATGCAGCATGCTAGCTTTTTTATAAACAACGCGGTAAAATATAAAACTTAAAGAATTTGAAGCTCGAATGGATTTTTTTTGAGAATGCGATTCTTTTTGACAATTTTAAGTGTGCTACATATAAAAACGGAACGTCTAAAAATATAAAAGTTCTTACTTTTTCTCAATTCCAATTCACTTGAAACTCTAGCATTCATTTTGTACTTCTAACTTTACTTTACTACTTCCTAGATCCACTCTTCACTTCCGAAGTAACTTCTTGTGGCTTTCAACTTCTTTACTTAGAGTTTTCTTTCTCTGAATCACTTTTTGCACTTTTTTCAAGACGAAGGGACCTTTCTTTTGTGTTTTTTTCGGTCTCGAGGGACACCATTTTTGGAAAGTTAGCCGTTAAATTTATTTCAGCAAATCAAATTGAGTCGTTTTCATCACGTGACGTAAACAAAGTAAACCCGCTAACAAAATAGACATACTTTTTTCGGTAACATCAGATATTTTACGGCAACATCAAAGAAAAATAAGCATATGAACTTTGCCTGTCACAGAGACACGGAACTGGCGTATTATTATATAGATTAATTTAAAGTGAATATTCGAAAATTATAATTCGTGATATTATCTTACAACTGGAAGTAGTTTAATTATTTAGTTTTTCTCTTTCTTTAGCGCGTGGTTTGAGAGTACAATTAAAGAAAACAGAAAACTGCTTACCATTTGAAGCATCTTTTGACGTTGACATAGTGAATTCAAAGATGAAGATTTGTGTATTATTTTGAATAGCGCTGTTTCTCTGTAGGTAGATATTTATTCTTTCAATTGACGCGTTTTTAGCCGTAGCGCCCAGCGTTTAGCATCAGGGCATGCGCATAGATATTTTTTCAGGACTACGACCCTTAAATATAGCAGTATTAGAAGTTAAGGCGAGTGAACTTACAAGCGCCAGACAATGTTTTAACACAACCACAAAAAATCAGGAACGCTGCCATTTTTAATAAATTTGAAAGAGAACAGCTTAAACACTGAAGTTTTTTAAACACGTAAAGCAGCGACCATAAACGACTTTACGTATATCTTTTTCATTATTATAGTACTTATACTTAAAACTCAAATATGATCAGGAATATTTCCCTTCTTAAATCAAACAAAAATATCCCCTTATTAAGCCAAGTCGTATGAGAAGTATGGGAAATTGTACCTGATGGAATCATTTGTTTTGTAATTTCTTCGAAATTTTTATTTTAGTTAGTGAATCAATTGTAATGTAATATCTGCATTCAGAGGTGGAATAATATTGTCCAAAATATGTTTTACGTTCATCATAAATTTTTAGGCTGTAGAAAGTAAGCTTATTCTGGAATAAAAAAACAGTCGGAAAAGGTTTTCGTCAACTAGAGAAAACATTTGTCACTTTTTTGAAAATACTTGTAAGTTTACGTATATTACTATAAAGTGGTAAAAATACATAAACCAACTCTAGGCCAAAGCATAGTTCTTCAGAAACATTTTTGTCATGATCAAAGGTTTTTGTCTCTTTGCCCGACAACGTTTTGCCCAATAAAGTACCTTAGCCCTATACATTCTGGGGGCTTTTAGGCCTGGAAATTAGGGGGGGGGGTGGTTTTTATTGCCTCAACTGCACAAATTTTGATAGGCGTTTCTAAATAGCATCCAACTTGCCAAATGTAAGGCTATTTTTGAGTTAAAAAAATTTCCGCGGAACATGACATAAAATTTACTATATGGGTATTACTCTCGATGACTGAAAAAAGGCTTAAGAACGTTCTGAAACATTTTTTTTATAGTCCAATATAGTAACACGGTGGAAGAGTTACTAATACTTCGCATTTTTCCATTAGTGCCTGAAGATGTAGTTGGATCACTTCCAGGATGCTTGGCAGCTGGCGCACGAGGTATTTTAGTATTAATTTGTCTGAGTTACGTTTTCGACGATATGAAGCGTATTGTGCTGCCGTAATTTTAAAAATGCACTAGGTTAAATAAGCTTTGTGGCCTTTTAAGTACTTCATTACCACTTTGACGTGTTTTTGATGTGTTCACATTTGTCTTAACAATGTAAGGACAATATGTGCACTTCTTTACATTTTTATTTAGGCACTAGAGCCATTCAAGCGTTCTGTCGAACCGTTCCGGTGTGCGGGTGCGTGTTGGGTGTTCAATTCGCAGGACCAGTTGCGTGGAGAGGTTTCTGGTACCTTTACTTTTAATGAAACATTGTTATTGCTTTGTGTTTGTTATTTCTTACATTATATTTTGCACTAACGTAATAAAAGTGCTGCACAGGGTCACAACAGAGGAATAATGCAGTCATTGATACAACAAAATGGTAATTTAAAGAGTTTCATGAAATTAGAAAAATCATGTGATAGAGTAAGGCTTCTCGAAACCCTGCCTGTTATGACCTTGTTTAAGAAACCAAATCTAATAATCTTCTAGAAATTTTTAAGAAGTCTTACGGGACACCTGTCTGCTATAATTATGAAATTATGACTTTGTTATGATTATGAAAAACATTGTATTTCATATGTTGTTGCACATTGGCCTCCTTTCTTTCCTGATAAACGAGTCTTCATTCACTGCATCGTGATCTGTTTTGTTCAATATCAAACAATTTATATGTAACTTTTTTCGGAATCAATGGAATAAAAAAAAGATCTCAAATAAGCCATTTTCAAGATTATGGGAAATTAACAGATATGTGGAAAGACAAGAAACTTTATTAGAATTTACTTGTTCACTATTGATTCGAAATTATGCAGTTTACATATGATAGTCTCTTTTATTTAACGCCCTATATTGTTCAAAAGGGGTGCACCGCAGCTTTATTTCGGAAAGTTTCGCACAACCCGATTTTACGGACTTCATTTTTGTTGCACGCAGTTTAATTTCAAAATCACGGAAGAACCCGGAAAAAAGTCAGAAACATTCTACGAAGGCCATTTTGGATGGAAAGTGGTGTAAGCTTTGTAGGTCTCCTTTTGACCCTTTTCTTTCTAAATATTTGGTACATTGGAATATTTCCTTTCCCTGTGTTCTCACATGTTAAGAAAAATATATCAACACGTTCTCTAGCCATGTATAAATCATAAAAAAAGCAATAATAAACCCTAACCCTAACTGAAGCCTAGCTGTAGTTATAGCTAACTTTATTTGTTTCCATTCTTCTAAAGTTTTAAATTAATTTGGTATATTATTGTTTATTTTTATATTGGGCTTGTCGATATCTAGCCTGCTCTCTAGCTGCATCTGGTAAAAAGTGAATATAGCCTACTGCAATAGCTACAGGTTTTATTACAGTCCTTTCACAAAATGAGGACGCTGAGTGAATGTTTAACCTGAACGGAGTGAGAATAGACTGTTTCGTGTGTTTTTTTTAAATCGATGTTCTTATCTAAAAAGGTCTTAAGCCTATAGTTATGCATGTGCAACACTGGCTACCTTGGCTTTCAAAGAAATACAATGCACATATAAACTTGGAGGCGTGCATGTCTGTTAAATCTGTTAAATACCTCTATAAATATATTTATAAAGGTCATGATTGTGCCAACATTGAGATCAATGAACGAATTGATCATGATGAGGTGCAGACATTTTTAGATGCGCGGTATGTCAGTGCACCGGAAGCTATATGGCGTCTTTTTGAATTTAACATGCACCAACAATCTCATGTTGTCCATAGATTGCCAGTGCACTTGCCAAATAACCATATTGTTTAGTTTCAGCAAGGACAGGCTGAAGAGGCTCTGGACAGAGCTGCAGATCAGGCTACAAAATTAACAGCTTGGTTTGTGTTAAATGCAGAGAATCATGATGCTCGCCAATATATGTATCCTGATATTCCTCTTCATTTTGTTTTTAATAAGAACAAAGTTTGGAAACAAAGACAACGCGGTCATGGTAAAATTGTGTCCAGAATGTATAGTGTGAGTCCTCGCGCAGGTGAGCTTTTTTATTTACGTATGTTGCTATTGCATAAACCTGGTGCAACTTCTTTTGAAGATTTACGAACTGTCAATGGCAATGTTGCTGAAACATTTCGTGACGCCTGTTTACTGCGTGGTCTCCTGCAAGATGATACTGAATGGAACAATACTTTGCAGGAAGCTGTTAACTTTCAGATGCCTCGACAATTAAGGCAACTGTTTGCTGTGATACTTACTCACTGCGAACCTTCTGATCCTTTTACTTTGTGGACAAGGTACAAGGATGCCATGTATGAAGATTATATTCGCCAAATGAATGAGTAACAGGCTGAGTACAGGCTGCTTCAAGATATTAATTCTGTACTTAGGCAATTTGGTAAATCTCTTACTGATTATAATCTTCCTCATTTAGATGAATTACCCCCAGTTGAAAACATTGATGTAGCTATGGAGGCTGAAAGAGCTTCTCAACTAAGGGCTCAACTTACTGACGAACAGACTGCACTGGCTAATGCAGTCATAGAAGCTGTTGTAAATGTTGCTAACAATGCAGCCCAAAACAACCGTCTGTTTTATTTAGAAGGTGCTGGTGGTAGTGGTAAAACCTTTAATTATAATTACCTTATTTCTGAACTTACAGGTAGAGGTTTTCAAGTTGGAACTGCTGCATTTACTGGCATAGCAGCAACACTTTTGAGAAAGGGTACCACCATTCATAGACTATTCCGGTTACCTGTTCCTATTGTAGAGAACAGTACATGCAGCATAACCCCGGTTTCTGCTTATACTGCAGAATTGCGACAAAAGAGTCTCTTTTTACTTGATGAAGCTTCCATGATTCCTAAGCATGCTTTTCATGCAATAGATCGTCTTCTACAAGATATTTGTAATAATGAGCTTCCATTTGGAGGTAAAGTTGTTCTTTTAGGTGGTAATTTTTCACAGTTACTGCATGTTGTCAGAAAAGGAAAACCAACTGAAATTGTGGACATGTGTTTAAAAAGTTCTCCATTATGGCACTTGGTTAAAGAATTTCGATTACATCGAAACATGAGAACAAGACCAGGAGAACAACAATTTGCTGCATGGCTTCTGCAACTTGGGAAAGGTGTTTTACCTGTTCGGGAGCAAGAACCTTTCCAAGGTGCAATTGAAGTGCCATCCCAATGTGTGATACAAAATTAATATATTGTTGATACTTTGTTTAGGGATCTTTCACCGGAAATTATGGCATCATCTGTGGTACTAACACCCACAAATGATGACTCACTTATCATTAATGATCAGGTGTTGGCGCTGTTGCCTGGTGAAGAAAAAGTTTATTTTAGCGCAGATGATGTTGTGTGTGATGATGAGGAGGAACGGAATCAATATCCGGTAGAATTTTTAAATAGTATCACACCTTCAGGTATGCCTCCTCATTGCCTTAAATTAAAAACTGGTGCCATTGTTATGTTATTAAGAAACATAAACATAAATAATGGTTTATGTAATGGCACTCGACTAATTATAAGACGTCTTCATGACAACTGTGTCGATGCTGAAGTACTCACTGGTAATGCCATTGGAGATAGGGTACTTATTCCAAGGGTGCAACTTGCAACTTCGGATACAGGTATGCCTTTTGTCTTACGTCGCAGACAGCTTCCACTAAGGCTGTCTTATGCTATGACAATAAACAAGGCACAAGGTCAAACCTTTGAAAAGGTTGGAATATTGCTGCGCAGGCCATGTTTTTCTCATGGTCAGCTGTATGTTGCTTTTTCTAGAGCAAGAGCATTTGGTGTTGTTCGAGTAAGTGTTGTTCCCTCATCCAGGTAAGGATTTTTTAATAGGGAATGTTATACTCAAAATGTGGTTTACCGTCAGGTTCTTACATAATTTATTGAACAATTGGGAAATGTTATACTCAAAATATTGTTTACCAACAAGTTCTTACGTGATTTTCCAAACAATATATAAATATGTGCGAATCTAATTTTAAAGCAGTTTTGCTTTGGATTTGAAAATTATCTTTACTCCTTCCTTATCTGAAAATTACTAGAAGTTGTATTTATTATCCACCATGTTGTATAATATGACACATTTGTGCTGTTAAAAAGGGAAAAGTATACCTCTATAGAAGGTATATGGCCAGGTAACCTCTGACGCTGGCATGACCTTAATGTTATACAACATGAGAGTAGTTGTGCACCACCGTAGTTATATAATACTGTTTCACAAACATTGTTATATACTGCGTATCAGTGTGCAATAATACTGACGTTGGGTGCACTTCCGTCACATACGTGTATATGGACGTGTCAGGTTTCTGGCTGTTGAACTACTCTTTGTGGGTATTTACAATTGCATGTTGAAAGTCCATTTACGTGTTTACTATTTTGAGTATTTTGTGTCCCATTTAATCCTAAAAATATTGTAAGGATGCATTTTATTTAATGTGTGTTAGACATGCATCTCTTTTTTTTAGGTGAAGTGCAAAGTCCTATGGCTTACCTTCACGTGGTGCACTTCGTTAAGTGATTAGCATGTTAGGTCGAAATTGTTAGAGACATAATACAAGATAAATTTAGAATTAACGTAGAACATTTGGGCCCTAATTTTGAAAAGTGGACGATTTTTTT
Source organism: Hydractinia echinata (assembly GCA_030067915.1). Taxonomy (NCBI): domain Eukaryota; kingdom Metazoa; phylum Cnidaria; class Hydrozoa; order Anthoathecata; family Hydractiniidae; genus Hydractinia; species Hydractinia echinata. Next base: position 509,899 of record JASGCC010000009.1, on the reverse strand, counting down.
ACCTCAAGACTTAAGAATTTAAAAAATGTAAATGTCAAAATCATGCATCGGTTTTTACTTTTTTCTGCTCTTACAACTTTAAAAATTGTAGCTATGTAATAGTAAAGCATGCTTAACAATCATCTCTTATAGTATTTAACAATCATCTCTTATAGTATTGACTTAGCAAAAAAAAATTTCGTTTCTTATTTTTACGGAAAAGATTTTGAAGAAAAGGTAAATGTTTCCAAACTTAAACATAACATTTTATCCGGAAGTTCCATTAAATTTTTTGAAACACAAAACACATAAACATAATCTATTAGGAAAAAATAAATTAAAACGTAATTTGATATTTTTAGTTCACACTTTCTTTAAACTTCAATTTAAACGATTTAAGCTTCGTTGAATTTCTACCTAACGTGCAAATCATAAACTAAAAGCCAAGGCAAATTTTTTAAATTTTTTATAGTTAAGGGAAAGTCAGACAATTTCTGTAGTATATAGAACTATACCGGATCTAATTGGATGTAACAAGAAAATTTAAATTTGGGCATGGAAAAGCAAGAGAAAATGGAAATGGAGTTAATTTGGCCGTTTTATAATTAATTTGTCGTTTGGACTTTTGGTTTATTTTTACTTTGACAAATTTATTTTTCAGACAATATATAACAAAAATGGATATTAATGAAATTGAACTATTACAATCTCCAAATAGGAAACCAGGTGCGTACTATGTTTAATAGTTATAATAATACAGAAGAAAAATATGCCAATACAAAATAAATCTAAGCTATTATTTTCAAATATTTTTTTCTTAAGAACAAACAAACGAACAAGAAAATACAGAAGGTCAGACAGTTGTAGAAGGTATGTCACATTTCTCTTCAATCGTGATCTTACTTCCATTACTACCCTAATATTTTTCATTATCAAGGGCAATATATTATTGGGAAAAGTTTATTGGAATGTTACATTTAATTTCACTACTATGTTAAAATTAACCGTACAAATATCAGTTTTATAAAACATATATAATTTCGCTTATTACTTAGCGATATTGAGCATGATGGTACCAAAAAAAGTATAGTTATATACAGTAATTTTCCAGTACCTTACTTCCTAACATTTTTGACTTTATCTTACTATTTAGAATTGACGTATGATGCATATATCAAATTTAGGAAGGAGAATCCTGGCCCTCGGTCACGAAATTCGTTCCAATGGTGGGTGCGGCAAGGGGGTCAGGATTCAGCCAACATTAAATGGCGAAAGTCGAAACAAAATAAAAAAATACAAAAAAATAACAACAATCAAAAGCATACACACGTCAATGCAAAATACATTAAATGCACCATACACATGCATTAAATTATATATAATATTTATTTATTTAATTATTATTTTTTTTTTTTTTAGTAGCTATTTATTTTTACTTTAATTAAATTGTTTCATTAGTTAGACATTTTATGGAATTTTCGTTCTGAGCGCTGAAGGTAGTTTTGAAATAGGTTAGCATCCCAGCAGTTTGTTAAGTATTTTTACTAATCAAATAATGGTATTAAATATAGATTAGTTTCTTCATTAAGCGGTTGATATTAATGAACCGCGTACTTTAAAAAAAAAAAGAATGTAATGAGCACAAACTAACTAAAGCAATGTTTAGAGAAGGCGCTATGTTATGAAACTCAAATATATGTGTGTTAAGAAATATACGTTATCATATCCGAACATGTTTTTATTTACTGTGTCAAAGTAATATACCTTAGGGAAGAAATTTTTGCCAAACTTATTTTAGCAACTAGAACTTCTTCACTTTTCTTTTGTGATTAAAATCTCTGCTGATTATTGTGTAATTTATGTTGGCGTTACGAAAGAAAACTGACCCCTGATGTGAATATAAATGTTATTGCCAAAAACATTTAATATTCAGAATGCGTAAGCTAAAACTGATGCAAATATTTCGTGTAGGAATGTAGCTCTATATTCTCATGTTGTCCATATACTAATCGTCTAAAAGTCGAGGTACATGTTCAAAGAGATTTCAAGTTGTAATCTTCCGTCATAAGCTCACTTAGCTCATATTTTGGTATATTGTTGACTGACTGATATTTGCTTTTGCTCAACACAATATTTTTCCTAATCTTTTTAACAATATCTTTTTTTATTTTTAGGTTGAAGCGCGAAGCCCCATGACTTGCCTTCCCGTGGCGCGCTTCGTTAAGTGACTTATTTCTTCTCTATAGAGATAAATCACAAACTGAAAGTCAGGGCATGGCATCTTATGCATCACAGATTTATTGGAGGTAAGTTGTTCACTATTTTTTTTAATGTATGATGCTTAATACGATGAGTCTGTGAAAGGCATATTGGATATGTTCATTTTTCTTTTTAGTTGCTAAAAATATGTCTTTTAAATGCTAATCGACAAATTAAACGTTACAACGTCAAAGACTTTAATTTAACGTCTATAACTTAATTTAAATTAACGAAGCCATTACAATGTACTTATAACTTGGAAGCGGTTGAAGATAACTATCATTATTATGTACTAGTCGATTAGGCCCGTGGAAAATCCACTCAAGCAGAAGAACAATGAAAAATTAGAAGATTTTAGGAATTTTGATGACGTCAGCAGTGTCCTGTTCATCTACATAAAAATTGAATGCGTTTTTGATAGTTGGAAAGGCCTGTGGAAAAATGACAAAAAAGCAGTAAAAATAAGGATAACTTACGAAAACGATAACGTTACGAAAAAGAAAACTTGGGATTTTGTTTTCCATAAACCTCCATAAACCTAAAAAATAATAAATTATGATTATCTGTAAAAAGATAATTCAATGGTTACATACAGACCGTATAATATTAATATATTGGTAAGTAAGTTACCTGCAGTTGATGCTTCTTGAGTCTTTTCAATACCAAAAATATGTGATGCAATTTTAACATGGCATGCCCTGACTTTTAGTTCATGAATTATCTCCTTAAAAAGAAAATAATCCACCTAACGAAGCGCGCCACGGGAAAGCAAGTCATGGGGCTTTGCGCTTCAACCTAAAAAAGAAAAAGAAAAGTACGTAGTGTGCTTTTGTATTAAAGAGAGTTAATAAGGTAAGTTTTGGGCAATATGACCAATTCCAGTAGCTTGTGAGTCCCCAATACCAGTGAATGTTGAAGTGAATATTGAATACATAATATAGATAACATTAACAGTTTTTTATAAGAACAAAATGTTTGAACATATGGCTTCAGAGGCCCAAAAGTTTAGAACATGTTAAGAACATTTAAGTCTTTGACAATATCACGAAGTACGGAAAAACAATATGAGTAAATATACAACCATTGAAAATGCTATTAATTTAATAAAAAGTGAAAAGGGTGGTTTTGTCAATAAAATACTCAATCTTGTAATTCAATTCTATATTTACAACTGATTAAAAACAGAAAAGATAAACTAAACTAACCGATTAGTCTACTTACTTACAAATAAACAGACAAACAGCCAACAAACCAACCGACGAACACACTAACTAACCAAACAAACAACTTACAAATAACTCACTAACTAACAAACAACTAACTAACAAACAACTTACTAACAAACAACTTACTAACAAACAACTAACAAATTAAGTAACTAAATAACTAAACAATGCCAGCAACTTTCAAGCGTACAAAGCTTTATATGAAAATAGACCATTTGAGTAAAATTGTAAGCAATTTTTAAGCGTTCAAAGTTATATATGAAAATAGACCTTTCAGAGTTTAAAATTCCAAGCAACTTTTAAGAGTAAAAGATATATATAAATATAGACTATTTAGAGCTCAAATTTTCTACTTACTTAAAAGTAACTGACAAAGTGCCTCCATTAAATTGTAAGTTGAATTGGTTTAATGAGCTGTTTACAGTGTTGGCGTTGGTGTTATTGTTGGTGGTGGTGGTAGCATTGGTTGAGGAGTTGGTATTTTTATTGAAGGAAGTTTTTTTGGTATTTTGACGCCATTTAAAATCTGGTCTATCCTGGCCCCCATTAGCTTTCCAAAATTTAAAAGCTTTGTTTGATTTGGGGCCAGGATGTTCCTGCCGATATAGTTTGAAGGCTTTTCTGGACAAATTCACTAAAATAAATTAGCTGTGTTTTTAGAATTAATATCATCCGAAAATTGTAAGTAATTATTTGTTAGTAATTAATTATCGATTGTGCTAAATTATCGATTGTGCTAACAAAAGCAGTTGCAAAAAATAAAAAAATTATAATAATAACATTTACCTGCTTTTTGTTTATTTTCTTTGTTCATATTCTCATCTATAACCACAATATACACAATAGTAGTAATTAGGCATATTTGAATTATTCTCATTAGAACCATTCATTATTTTGTGATACATGTTACGAAAATAATAAAAAGTCAATTTCAATAAAATATTAATAACATTTACCTGTTTTTTTTTCCGTGCTGTTATGTTCAACTTCGACAACATCATCACTCTCATCTATAGAATGTGTGGAATAGTTATAATTAAACAGTAGAAAAAAAATGACAAAAAAATATATTTTATATATTTAATTATTACCATCACTTTTCATCAGGACTTCCTCATTAACCTCGTCACTAATGTTACATGCCATTTTTTATTAAATTTTACTCTGATAACCTGCATTAAGAACAAATATTAATTAAGAAAAGAGTGGGTGAGATTAACTTAAAGCTGCACAAACAAATTGTTCTCACAACAAAAATATATGAAATACTTGAAAAATTGCAAATTGTTGAACAAATAAATAAAAGATGTGATCAATAGTTGATAATATTAAAGCTTAAATACAGAAAACATTTCATGAAAATCTTGCATATTAATTACTTAATTATTTATATTATTGTTGCAAATTCTTATTCCTATCTTGGCTTTTAGTTCATGAATTACATACACATTTTTTTACATGCAATTCACTTAACAGGGTGCACCACGTGAAGGTAAGCCTTTGCACCCCACCTAAAAAGAAAAGGGAGGATAAAATGTTCTTAATGTTGATACTTTTAATAAAATATGATATAAATTAAAGAAAAAAAATAATTTTCCTGATCTTTACGTTGTGTTCAGCCTTTAAGGATTGTAATTAATAGAGCAATTTTGTACATCACCTAAAAACAAAACGTTAAGATGTATTTAAAAAAATGGTCAAAAAAAATTAAGGTTAAATATTTATCTTTAGATTGTGCGAGATTTTCATTTGGGAGGTTATCATAAAACCATTACGATAGAGTATTTACAGAGTCTGTCATTTAGAATTTAAGTTAAGGCTATTATGAACATGCACGAAATGAAAAGTTGCATTAGCAATGCCAAAAAATTAAATATTATGTTATTGAAAGAATGCAGGTAATGAGTAATTAAAAATATAAAGATTGAAATTTAAAAAAAAATATATAATAATTATATAAATTATATTTATAACATTTTTGTTTTATCTTTTAGTTATAGTTTTCAAACTGTTTTTGATATAGTAAAAAATACTTCTGCATACATAAAAAGCCAGTGTGTAAAAACACTGAAACCATGTAAAAATGGTATAATACCCCTACAAACAATGTCTGTAGAATACATGATCCATTTAATGACACATCACCTTAACAGTAATACATACGTTACCAGAACGAATGTAATAACCAACCGTAGGTATGTGCATGAGTCTTAAATGAACTTTATTATGCATTGAACATTAATTACAGTTAGAAATAAAACAATAGCAATTTTTTTACAGAAACTTTCGCAAATTGGCTGAATTGGATTAACTATCTATTATTTCACACATTTTTCAAGAGAATATGTATACACAAAGACATTTGTTTCAAAAGAATAAACATTTTTCGATTTACAGAAATTAAATTTTCCAAGTGGCCTAACTTTCGCAATTTAGCCTAAAATCTGGAATATGCTGAATTTTGTTTCTCTAAAGATTCTACGTTTAAATAAGTACTTCGAGTTCATTTAATGAGACATCACCTTAACAGTTATACATACGCTATCATTAAAAAAATGATAACCAACTGTAGGTATGTGACATTAGTGTCTTTAAATGAACTTTTTGATAATATTTAAAAGTAACAGAATCATAAGTACTCCTAGTTCATTTAATGAGACATCACCTTAACAGTTATACATACGCTATCAGTAAAAAAATGATAACCAACTGTAGGTATGTGACATTAGTGTCTTTAAATGAACTTTTTAACAATATTCAAAATTAACAGAATTATGTGAGAACTTGTGATTCTGGTAATTTTAAATATTATTTATGTGAGAACTTGACGGTAAACAATATTTTGAGAGTAACATTTCCCATTAAAAAACCCTTGCTTGGATGAGGGAACAATACTTACTCTAACATCATCAAATGCCCTTGCTCTAGAAAAAGCAACATACAACTGACCATGAGAAAAACATGGCCTGCGCAACAATATACCAACCTTTTCAAAGGTTTGACCTTGTGCCTTGTTTATTGTCATATCATAAGAAAGCCTTAGTGGAAGCTGTCTGCGACGCAAAACAAAAGGCATACCTGTATCTGAAGGTGCAAGTTGCACCCTTGGAATAAGTACCCTATCTCCAATAGCATTGCCAGTGAGTACTTCAACATCAACACAGTTGTCGTGAAGATATCTTACAATTAGGCGAGTGCCATTACATAAGCCTTTATTTATGTTTATGTTTCTTAATAACATAACAATGGCACCCGATTTTAATTTAAGACAATGAGGAGGCATACCTGAAGGTGTGATACTATTTAAAAATTCCACCGGATATTGATTCCGTTCCTCCTCATCATCACACACAACATCATCTGCACTAAAATAAATTTTTTCTTCACCCGGCAACAACTCCAACACCTGATCATTAATGATAAGTGAATCATCATTTGTAGGTGTTAGTATTACAGATGATGCCATATTTTCTGGGTGAAAATCCCTAAACAAAGTATTAACAATACATTGATTTTGTTGTAACACACAATTGGATGGCACTTCAATTGCACCTTGAAACGGTGGTTGTTCCCGAACTGGTAAAACACCTTTTCCAAGTTGCAGAAGCCATGCAGCAAATTCTTGTTCTCCTGGCCTCGTTCTCATGTTGTGAGTTAATTTAAATTCCGTAACCAAGTGCCATAGTGGAGAACTTTTTAGGCACATGTCAACAATTTCAGTTGGTTTTCCTTTTCTGACAACAGGCAATAATTGTGAAAAATCACCACCTAAAAGAACAACTTTACCTCCAAATGGAAGTTCGCTATTGCAAATGTCTCGAAGAAGACGATCTATTGCATGGAAAGCATGCTTGGGAATCATGGAAGATTCATCAAGTAAAAAGAGAATTTTTTGCCTTAGCTCAGCAGCATAAGCAGACACCGGAGTTATGCTGCATGTACTGTTTTCCAAAATAGGAACTGGTAACCGAAATAACTTATGTATAGTGGTACCATTTTTTAAAAGAGTTGCTGCTATACCAGTAAATGCAGCAGTTCCAACTTGAAAACCTCTACCTGAAATTTCGGAAATAAGGTAATTATAAGTAAAGGTTTTACCACTGCCACCAGCACCTTCTAAATAAAACAAACGGTTATTTTGGGCTGTATTGTTAGCATTATTTACAACCGCTTCTATAACTGCATCAGCCAGTGCTGTCTGTTCTTCAGTAAGTTGAGCCCTCAGTTGAGAAGCTCTTTCAGCCTCCAAAGCTACATCAATGTTTTCAGCTGGAGGTATTTCATCTAAACTTGGAAGATTAAAATTAGTAAGAGATTTACCAAATTGTCTCAGTACAGAATGAATATCTTGAAGCATTCTGTACTCAGCTTGATCCTCGTTCATTTGGCGAAGATAATCCTCACACATAGAACCCTTGTACCTTGTCCACAAAGTAAAAGGATCAGAAGGTTCACAGTGGATAAGTATTATTGCAAACAATTGTCTTAATTGCCGAGGCATCTGAAAGTTGACAGCCTCCTCCAAAGTATTGTTCCATTCGGTATCATCTTGAAGTAGTCCACGCAATAAACAGGTTTCACGAAATGTCTCAGCGACATTACCATCCACAGTTCTTAAATCTTCATAAGATGTTGCACCACACGTATGTAATAATAGCATACGTAAATAAAAAAGCTCACCTGCGCGATGACTCACACTATACATTCTAGAGACAATTTTAAGGTTAAAGTTTCGTCTTGGTGTCCAAACTTTCCTGTCGTTATTGAAAACGAAATGAAGAGGAATGTCTGGATACAAATATTGGCGAGCATTGTGATTCTCTCCATTTAGCACAAACCAAGCTGTTAATTTAGTGGCTTGATTTGCAGCTCTGTTCACAGCTTCTTCAACCTGGTCTGGCTGAAAATAAACAATATGATTATTAGGCAAGTGCACTGGCAGTCTATGGACAACATGAGATTGCTGATGCATTTTAAATTCAAAAAGGCGCCATATTGCTTCTGGCGCACTGACATACCTAGCGTCTAAAAACGTCTGTACCTCATCGTGATCAATATGTTCATTGATCTCAATGTTGGCACAATCATGACCCTTATAAATATATTTATAAAGGTATTTAACAGATTTAACAGACATGCAAGCCTCTAAGTTTATATGTGCATTGTATTTCTTGGAGAGCCATGGATTGTAGGGAACAACCCATCGATTATCTACATCAACATTATTGACATTGATATGTGGTCCATTATTACGACGTCTATACAATGGATATCCATCAACGTCTGCAACGGTAGACCCTAAAACTTTTTTCGGAAAGTTTTTTGTGCAAACACCATCCTCCATACACCTAGAATTAGGATTCAGATAGCCACATGGTCCATGAATAATACACGACCGAATAATTTCAAACAGCTCAGGTTGTTCCTGTTGATTAGGAATTTCAGCTGAAATAACACTGTCTATGTCATCTGCATCCCAAAGTTTATCATTGGGATCTAAATGAAGTAACAAATGACAATGAGGTAAACCCCTCTTTTGAAATTCTATAACATAAACATGTGATACAGTTTTACCTAAAACACCCCTTTCAGTAACATCTTTTAGGAGTTCATTTAGTTTCAATTTAAAAACTCGAGAAACTAAATCAGGCCGATCATGTGCACGTTGGCCTGCAAACAAATTTTCTGTAATCTCACGCCATTTTGGATTGCATGTAAAAGTCAGAAAAAAATCTGGTTTTCCAAATTTACCAATGACAGCCATAGCATCTTGATAGTTTTGAGCCATGGCACGTGGACTTCCTTGAAAACTTGAAGGAAGGACAAAAATACGTCCTGGTTGAAGGTCTCGCTCTTCAGCTCGTGCATTCAAGTGGTCAGCTAAACCTTCATAACTGTCAACACGCAGGTTTGTTTGATTCGCACGAACGTAATTTAAGTTGTTACCCTCAACTTTAACATAAGAATCCACACAATACTGTTGAAATAATTTCTTAACATAATGAATCGGGCTAAAATTTTCCCGAACAGCTACACGGTAAGTATAATACTGCAACATTGTAGTAGTATTTCGAGTACGGGTTGCACGTTCGGCAACATGGGGTATCCCATAATACCAACCTGGTTCACCCCTTGGAAAAAATAGAGGATAAACCATCGGCTCTAAATTTGCAGATAACGTAGAAATATTTCGCAAATGCCTCCACGTGGGTAGGTAACAATATCCCTGTTTCCAGGAGGAGCTCCATCTTGGCCAACAAAAACTGCGGCTACTTCGTCATGATGTGGCAAGTTATATCGCCTTCGATCACTGCCAACTCTCATGCACATGCGTACTTCTGATGGGACACGGTTTTCAGCTGCTGCCTGAGCTATTTCATCAGCTTCAACTTCAGCCATGTACCTGTATGCAGCAGCAAAAGGACTAACTCTGTTCATTATATCCTGAACAGTTTGCATCACGTCTTCTCTACAGCCATTATTTTCAGGACGTGCCATTCTCTCATTGAGTGCTCTACCTGCTTCATAAATATAAAGTTGGTTAAAAACAGGAGTTTGTCCCTCAGGAGGGTGAAGATCCCCAACACGATGCCATATTTGACCGCAGATACGAAAGCATGGTGGCCCACGGCCAGGGGGAGGTCGAAGATTTGCTCCAAAGGAAGCAAACGAAACTGCACTATTGTACTTACGTATATTCATTTGAAAGTTCCGTGCCTGAGCACTATCATTATTTGTTAACAGTTGCCTTAGCTGTTCAGGGTATGGTGACAAATTATCAAGTGCAACTTTACCATTATGGCAGCATTTAAAACACTCTTCATTTTCAAACTTTATAGCTTGACAGTGCTCACAATTTTTGTCCATAACACCTAAATAATAAACATTTTATAGTATGGGGCATTTCTGCGAGCACGAACAGCAACGTTTCGTTGTGCATTTGCTTGTCTTCTATTTGCAACCTGCGAAACATTTTGCCTTTGTCGAGCAATAGTTTGCCTTGTAGCATCCCGAGCACGTCTATTGGTAGCCTGATCATTATATGCTTGACGTGCGATAGTATGTCTTTCAGCATCACGTGCACGTCTATTGGCAGTCTGGTCATTACATTCAGCACTACAAATTGTTGCTTGCCTAACTGAATCACTCTGATTCCTATTGTTAACTTGATTAACTGTTTCGGAATGACGTAAAGACGCAACACATTGTGCATGTCTACGCCTAGCTGAAGACACATCATCAATAATTGATGTACGTGGTATGACATTTACCTGTGGCAGTTCAATATGTTGAGGAAGATCTGGTATCTGACCCATAATGAGACCTATTAACCTTTGATTATTTTCTGGGCGCTGAAACACAAACCTACCTGCATTATTGAAAAGCCTATAACCACGTACACAGTTGTTACTGTTATTACTCTCTGGGTTAGACATGACAGAAGAATACACAACTTTAATTAGCTAGGTAATAGGAACCAAACTCTAAAAAAAAAAAAAATATATATATATATATATAAATAAGAATTGAGATACATAAGTCAAAAACATTGAATTGCATGTGGGAAAATTATACTGTAAATTATTTTGTCATTATAATTTGTATTCAAAAAAGAAGAGAAGTTTGACTACTAAGGTAGTTATTGATAGCTAAAAAAGAGGAATTGCAACATAACTCATAGGTTAGTTAGAAGTGTTATAGCTAGGGCCCTAGGGATAGAGTCTTAAAGATGTGGATAGAGATAAGCTAAGTCACCCAGTTAAATATAGTTAAACTGGGGAGGCTTAGGTAGGTATATAGCTATTTGTAGTAAAACACACACATAATATATATATATAAGGAGAAAAAATAGCAATGTAAGTGAGTTCAACAAACCAAGCTTTCCGTTTGGCCAGCAGATTTGTTTGGTAGCCAGCTAACAGCTTTGTGTAGCATTTTGAATTTTAGGACAAACACATTAGTTACGCGCCAGGGGATACATTAATTATGCAAAAAAAAGTAAACAAACATGGTAGTTTATTGTTATAAAAAACGCAGTAAAATAAAAAAATTGAGGTTTTCAAGTGTCTTTTTTATGGAAAATGCGAGTCTGCTTGACAACTTAAAGTGTGATATATAGGACAGTAAGATGTAGCTGGATGAATGAAAATAAAAATAGCTACCCTTTAAAAGCTTAACAAAGATAAATTTGAAATTTCTTACTTTTTTGTACTGTTTTCTTACTTTGTTGTAGCTCGGTCGTCGTCTATTGTCAACCAAAAATAAACTCTGTTGTAAATCGTCGTGTTTTATTCTTGACAAAAAAAAATCTGTAGCTAGATATATATACTCCTTAGTCGTAATAAGTAGTAAAGAAATTAGGTGACTTACTAAATATGTATAATAATTTCTTTTTCACTGTACGTAGCTAGCTTAAAACTTCTTTTACGCTTAAACCAAAATTTGCAACTGAATGTTGTAAAAGCAACCTACTTCATTTCCCTTTCTAAATCTGAAAAAAAAATTTATCGGCTGGTTTGATCGTCAAGGGAAACTTGCATTTTTCGGCAAATGAAATTTATTTATTTTGATCACGTGATTTTGTTTAACAAATGAAATTGATCTATTTTCATCACATGATTTAAAATGTAAACAAACAAAATGTCGCGGCTTTTATCGGCAAAAGAGATATGTATTTTCGGCTAACTTCAAAGGAAAATGACCACATCAACTTTGCCTGTCACAGACAGACGGACACACTCTCCGTATTATTATAAGAGATTGACGGACAACATCAAAATGTAAGTTATGATTATCTTTTCCAATGTACTCTTGCCTGAGTGGATTTTTCCACGGGCTTTGTCGACTAGTATTACATTAATTTATTAAATTATTGATTCGTAACTGCTTTTAGAAACTAGTGATGAAAAATAATTGTAAATTGCAAACACCGTCGTGTAAATAGACAGCATTATATCTCAGGCTCCGTACATGCGATTCAATATGACATATTTGAACAAAAAAATTGGTATTTTGGTCACGTGACTGATCTATGGCGTCATTTTATTACAAATTCCATTTTCAGTTATCCCGGTTATAAGAATGAGTGTATGGCTCTTTTAAAGTTTAGTGTTTTTTTGTTATCTGCGTATTGATTCCGCAAATTCTACTAACACTGGTTCTTAATGCTGAAATGTGTAAATACTAAATATATGTGCAAACGTAAAAATTCAATCAGAAATAAAAACAACATGAACATGAGCAAAAAGAGCATAGACGAAGGAAGCAGTCAAATAATCATACGAAAGTCTTGAGTTGTGAAAACGTATTGAACGGCATTAGGATAAATGAACCATTATAATTGATCAAACCTAAAGGAGGCTTGGTAGTCTAGATAATGTAAATTAAGGAATAAATTAAAGCGTCACGTAAAAACAAAAACAAAAACAAAAAACCTACTATCCGTAATAGGAAATAACTAAGAGTTAAACCAAATGTATATTGAGAAAAAAAGAAGAAAAAAAAAAAAAAAGGTAAAGGACGACCGATAATTAAACCAAAAAATTAGGTTTAGTAAAAGTTACCATATTAAATTGAGTGAGAAATAATATATACAAATCTGTATCAAGAAAAGGCTAAGATAAAACAGATAAATAAATTAAAAAATCAGACCAATTTAAAAGTCTGGCTGTTGCCCTATCAAAAATATATTTTTTCGCTAAGTTTGTAAACTTGTTATAGTTTTCCACTTGCCGAAGTTGAAATGGAAGGTCGTTGAAGTGGAGGGCAGCAGTGTGGGCAAATGTACCCTCAATATTGTTTGTCTTAATTAAATTTGTTCTTATAGTATTCGTTCGTAACGATCGTTCGGTTACAGGGGAAAAAGATAGTTTCAGGTAACTTGGCCAACTTTTTTTGTTAAACAGAGCTTTGTGTGCAAGTTTTACAAAAGAAAGAGATATTCTTTCTTCCACTGGAAGCCATTGTAATGTTAGCTCGTCATGATCACTGAAACGACGACGGCAAACGAAACGTGCTGAAGATCTTTGCAGCTTTTGTAAACGATTCGAAAGATATTTTGGTAAATTACTGAAGATGGTATTACAGTAATATATCTTTGTCAAGATTAAGCTCTGTGCTAGTGATTTTCGAAGATTAAAATCGAATGCACGTTTAAATTGCTGTAAAGATCGTAAAACAGCATAACCACTTTTAATATTTGCGTTCACATGTAAATTCCATGCCAAATGTTCGCTAAAATGCACCAAGTATTTTAAATGCATTAACACGACCAATAGATTTATCGTCATTTACCAAGGTGACATTATAATCAAACAAATAATGCTTTCGCGACATTTGACTCGTTGAAAACATGATAAGTTTTGTTTTACTGACATTAGGACGTAAATTGAAGCGTGAGGACGAATCATAAATACGTTCCATTTCGTGTTGCATTGATAATATGCCATCTTTTATCTTGTCTACTTTAACATGCCGTTGCAGTGTTGTATCGTCGGCATATTGAAGATAAGTACTTGGTCCATTGTTGCTTAGCAAATTAACATAAAGATTAAAAAGAACAGGACCGAGTATGCTACCTTGAGGTACTCCAAATTTCACCAACCATTTCTGCGATACTCTATCGTCAACCTGCACAAACTGGTATCTGTTACTGAGATAATCATCAATTAGTCTAATAAAATGTTTCGAGAAACCTAATTGGTGAAGATGACCGATCAAGGTAGGATAGTCAACAGTGTCAAATGGTTTAGAAAAGTCTGCAAATATAGAAAGCGTGATTTCACCCTTCTTCATGGCATGTAAAATATCATCTTTTAGTTTTAACAAAATGGTAGTCGTAGAGTGTCCTTTTCTATATCCAGATTGTATTGAACAGTAGACTGAGCTTTTTTCGATGAAGGTCGTGATTTGCATCAATATAATCCTCTCGAATACTTTGGACAGAACTGGTAGGACACTTATTGGACGGTAGTCAGCTAGATTAGAAGGATTTGTTAGTTTAGGGATCGGACAAATGCGACTAATTTTCCATTGCTCTGGAAAGGTGGAATTATCAATACAGCAGTTAATAATATGCGTTAACGTTTATAACATCTTTGAAAGTAGCTTGTTGTTAATTGAAAAGAGCAGTTAGGTTTATCAGTAAAACTGTTTATCTGAGGAGTTGTTGTCCCTGGAAGGTGTTCGTTTATTGCAGTTGTTCTTGTAGCAGTACTATTGAAGAATTCGTTAACGGCATCAGGATTTACATTGACATTTTTCGGATTTGGGTGGAGGATTTTGTTAATGACTTTCCACACATCTTTTGTGCTTTTATTCCTAAGGCATTTTCTCAGAAAAATTGATTTAGTTAAGCTTATCTCCTTTTTAAGCTTGTTACGAATAGCTCTTAGCAGATTCCATTGTATGTTGTTAGTAGTCCCACGTACTTCCTTCCTTAGACGGTTCCGTTCACGTATAAAGCTCAGTAATTTTAAGTTCCTTCATCCAAGGTGCTGGTGGCTTCGTAAGTTTAACCCGTTTAAGAGGTGCGTGTCTATTAATGCATTCGATAATCAACGTGTTTAACACATTTAGTTTGTCGGACATGTCTTCCATGGTATAAACGATGCTTAACGGAACTCGGCTGAAGTCTTCAATAAAATCTTCAGAAGAGAAGGTTCTTTCATCACGGACAAACTTGTACCTCGGATTGTATTTGGCAGGATTACTCTTAAAGATGCAAAATGGTGCGTCATGGTCACTAATTTCACCACAGTAAACAATATCCTCCTAAATAGTTTTTGAAGACTAATCAGAAATGATGTGATCAATCATAGCAACATCCTTTCTTGTTGACTTAGAAATTTGTTGTGACATGTTATACGTTTCAAGAATGTCCAGATAAAGACGACTTTCGACAGTCGATTTATTTAAATCTATATTGAAGTCACCTGTAATAATAATTGAACCTTCATGCGTTGGAACAATCTGAGACAACAAGTTATCAAATTTTTCTAGCCATGATAGTTTATCGGCAGGTTTACTACTTGGCTGATACACTGTACCAAGAAGAATATTAGATCTTTTGCATTTACCAGAAATTTCAATCCACTGATTCTCTATTGTTTTGTCAAGTTCATTAATGTCTTTCCTCTCCTTAAACTTGATCGACGTTTTAATGTAGAAACCAACGCCGCCACCTTTTCGTTGATCACGATTGCTATAACTAAACTGATAGCCTGGGATTTCCACATATTTTAGAAGATCACTGTTGTCTTTAAACCAAGTTTCAGAAAGTGTAATCGCGTCAAACTCGTGACTTTTCAACATTGCTTCAAATTGTGGAAAGGTTGACTCTGGGTGTTAAGATGTGCTACAGAAAAATGGTTTCGGTGCTGGTTCAATCTGTTCATGACATCTGTTGTGAAGGAGTCTTCTGGAACAACTGACATACTCGTATCATGATCATTAAAGAAGGGCAATACAGAAAGAGTACACTTCGAGCATGTATAAGGTATACACTTTAGTGTCCCAAACAATTGTTGTGACAAAACCACTTTTGAACAATTCCAATGAACCATGTCTTTACACTGTGTACATTGAAGTTTCTTACTGTTTTTACGTACTGTTTTCTCGTATATTTGACAAGAAGGTTTACGGACAGGTCCAGAATTAGTTTCAACATCACGAGAAAGTAAAAGTTGAACAGTTGCTGTGTGATTCGCGTAGTATAGGATGGGAGAAGATCTTCGTTGTTTAGCTGACGTTCCGTGTTTAAAAGTTGACGGAATCCAAAGCTTGCTTCTCTACATCTTTTTCTGCATTCAGAAGATATGTCATCAGAAACGAAATTCAGAGAAGTTGAATTGCAATGTGTGTAAACATTTGAGTATATTTAACATTTCGTTGTTTTTATTGAATATTTCAACTTTAGCAGCTAAAAAGGAAGGAAGCCATTGCAGTATTCTTTTTCACATTTGTTAAGAGTTTGTTAACAGCCCGAGATCTCGACTTGATATCATGCTGAAACATTTACCCGGTTACCGAGGAAATATTTCCCATATGAACAGCCCCTAACTTCTTGTTGCAGAAGGCATATACAATATGCATATAAAAAAAATATTAATTTGGCAAGTTTTTTCGGCGTGAACATGTATATAGTACTCCCTCAAAAAGTTTAAACTTTTCTTAAATAACACGAAATGTCATAAACAAAAACATTTGAGAACATCTAGAACAACAAAAATTAGTACACTTAAGCTACCAGAATTACTACATGTTAAATAAAAATCGTTTTGTCATATTGCATACAACCGATGTATAAGTTTAGTTACCGAGATCTCGATCATGCGCACCCGAGATCTCGGTAGGCGGGGAATTGTTTTTCTCATATGAACGCAACTAAATTTTGTTAAGAGTTTGTTAACAGCCCGAGATCTCGACTTGATATCATGCTGAAAAATTTACCCGGTTCCCGAGGAAATATTTCCCATATGAACAGCCCCTAACTTATTGTTGCAGAAGTTTAGGGACATCAAAGCAATATATTGACAATATTATCAGAGATGACAATAACCCTTTTATAAAAAAGTGAAAAAATATTCACGTCATGAGAATTTCATAGTGTTTCATATAAGTTAAAAAATCCAGTGTGAATCTTACACATATTCTGGTCTGTAAATATAAAAAATATAAAAAATGCACACTAAGTAAGGAAGTCTAAAAAACAGATAAAAGATAATTACCACAAATGCATTATTAAATAAAGACTTCAGTTCAAAACAAAATCTTAATTAATTTCCTGATAATAGAAATCTCTATAATAATACAGAGACTGTGTCTGTCCGTAACAGGCAAAGCGGATGTGTTCATTTTCCTTTGAAGTTAGCCGAAAATGCATGTCTTTTTTGCAGCGAAAAACCGCGAGTTTTAATTTGATAACCTTATAAACCACGTGATCAAAGTAAAGCAATTTAATTTGTTCAAAATTCCAAGTTTCCCCAGACAATCAAAACAACAAGCGAAAAAATTTTTTTTCAAGTTCAGGAAGGTGACCGAAGCAGGTTTACAGAAAGTTTTTAGGAGAAATTAAAAAAAATGAAAAGCGAAGTTTAAAAGTTGTATTGATAGCGGGCGTGTATATAGAGAGCTAGGTAAATAAATTATTATAGCTACCTATATATATTTGTTTAATATACGAGCAAAAACAGCGTATATGGCTATTTTCATCTTATTTTTCAAGATTAACAGACAACAAGTTACAACAGAGATAAACACGACGACTTAGCTAGAACATTAAATTCTTAAAAAGTAAGAAATTTTATTTATCTTTCCCGCTGATATTTCTTACATTCTGGCATGTCACATGTTTTGTTTATATAAGAAAATTCTTAGATTTATCCTGCGCGTTTCTTTGATTGCATCGTTCCTTAAGCAAGAAAAACGTTACCTATATATTTAAGATCTGAGAAGGAGAAAAAGGAGACCGGTTTGCGACTTTATTTTTTGAGTTCCGTTATCAAAAGAACAATGTGATTTATTTTATAAGCAACACGTTTGACAGTTGTTTGTTTTTGTAAATGTTTGGGTTTTTTTTGAAGAAGTTTCCAATTTGCACTGTATTAGCTCATAGTTAGCTATGGCAAAGTTTAGTATGTAATGAAAGATTTTAAGTAACTTATGTATCTCTAATTCTTATTTGTTTTATCTTTTTGGAATTTGTGGTTCCAATAGCTAGGTTTTGTATTTTTACTCTCATGTCTAACCCAGAGAGTAATAACAGTAACAACCCTGTACGTGGTTTTAGGCTTTTTAATAATGCAGGCAGGTTGGTATTGCAACGCCATGAAAATAATCAAAGGTTAGTAGGTCTCATTGTGGGCCAGATACCAGATATTCCTCAACCAGATATGCCACATCAGATAAATGTCATACCACGTACATCAGTTATTGATGTGTCTTCAGTTAGGCGTAGACTTGCACAACGTGTCGCATCTCTGCACCGTGCTGACACAGTTAACCAAGTTAACAACAGACGTCACAGTGATGCTGTTAGGTAGGCAGCAAGCCACAGTGCTGAATGTAATGAGCAGACTGCCAATAGACGTGCTCGGGATACTGCAAGGCAAGTTATTGCTCAGCAAAGGCAAAATGTTGGTCAGGTTGCAAATAGAAGACGAGCAAAGCACAACGACATCTTTCTGTTCGTGCTTGCAGAAATGCCCCATATTATAATGTTGCACGTCAACATGTATTGCCTAATGTTTATTATTTAGGTGTTATGGACAAAAAATGTGAGTATTGTCAAGCTATAAAGTTTGAAAATGAAGAGTGTTTTAGATGCTGTCATAAAGGCACAGTCACACTCCAAAATTTGTCCCCTTACCCTGAGCAGCTAAGTTAACAGTTAACAAATAATGATACTGTTCAGGCAAGGAACTTTCAAACAAATATACGTAAGTATATTAGTGCAGTTTCGTTTGCTTTATTTGGGGCAAATCTTCGTCCTCCCCCTGGCCGTGCACCACCATGCTTTCGAATCTGCGGTCAAATATGGCATCGCGTTGGGGATATTTACCCTGCTGAAGGGCATACTCCTGTTTTTAACCAACATTTTATTTATGAAGCAGGTAGAGCAATCAATGAAAGAATGGCACGTCCTGAACATAATGGCTGTAGAGAAGACGTGATGCAAACTGTTCAAGATGTAATGAACACTGTAGCCCTTTTGCTGCTGCATACAGGTATATGGCTGAAGTGGAAGCTGGTAAAATAGCTCGGGCAGCAGCTGAAAACCGTGTCCCATCAGAAGTACGCAGGTGCATGAGAGTTAGCAGTGATCGAAGGCGATATAACTTGCCACAACATGACGAAGTAGCCGCACTTTTTGTAGGCCAAGATGGAGCTCCTCCTAGAAACAGGGATATTATTACCTACCCACGTGGAGGCAATTTGCAAAATATTTCTACGTTATCTGCAAATTTAGAGCCAATGGTTTATCCTTCTTTTTTTCCAAGGGGTGAACCAGGTTGGTATTATGGAATACCCCATGTTGCTGAACGTGCAACCCGTACTCGAAATGCTACTACAATGTTACAGTATTATACTTACCGTGTAGCTATTCGGGAAAATGTTGGCCCTATTCATTATGGTAATAAATTATTTCAACAGTATTGTGTCGATTCTTATGTTAAAGTTGAGGATAACAACATAAATTACATTCGTGCGAATCAAACAAACGTGCGTGTTGACAGTTATGAAGGTTTAGCTGACCACTTGAATGCACGAGCTGAAGAGCGAGGCCTTCAACCAGGATGTATTGTTGTCCTTCCTTCAAGTTTCCCAGGAAGTCCACGTGCCATGGCTCAGAACTATCAAGATGCTATGGCTGTCATTAGTAAGTTTGGAAAGCCAGATTTTTTTCTGACTTTTACCTGCAATCCAAAATGGTGTGAGATTACGGAACATTTGTTTGCAGGTCAACATGCACATGATCGGCCTGATTTAGTTTCTCGAGTTTTTAAATTGAAACTAAATGAACTCCTTAAAGATGTTACTGAAAGGGGAGTTCTAGGTAAAACTGTATCACATGTTTATGTTATATAATTTCAAAAGAGAGGTTTACCTCATTGTCATTTGTTACTTCATTTAGATCCCAATGATAAACTCAGGGATGCAGATGACATAGACAGTGTTATTTCAGCCGAAATTCCTAATCAACAGGAACAACCTGAACTGTTTGAAATTGTTCAGTCATGTATGATTCATGGACCATGTGGCCATCTGAATCCTAATTCCAGGTGTATGGAGGATGGTGTTTGCACAAAAAGTCTTCCAAAGAAATTTTTAGCATCTACCGTTGCTGAAGTTGATGGATATCCATTGTATAGACGTCGTGATAATGGAATCTGTATCAACGTCAATAACATTGATGTTGATAATCGCTGGGTTCTTCCCTACAATCCATGACTCTCCAAGAAATACAATGCACATATAAACTTTGAGGCTTTCATGTCTGTTAAATCTGTAAAATACCTCTATAAATATATTTATAAAGGTCATGATTGTGCCAACATTGAGATCAATGAACGTATTGATCACGATTAGTTACAGACGTTTTTAGACGCCAGGTATGTCAGTGCACCAGAAGCAGTATAGCGTCTTTTTGAATTTAAAATGCATCAGCAATCTCATGTTGTCCATAGACTGCCAGTGCACTTGCCTTATAACCATATTGTTTATTTTTAGCAAGGCGAGGCTGAAGAAGCTGTGAACAGAGCTGCAAATCAAGCTACAAAATTAACAGCTTGGTTTGTGCTGAATGGAGAGAATCACAATGCTCGCCAATATATGTATCCAGACATTCCTCTTCATTTCGCTTTCCATAACGACAGAAAGATTTGGACACCCAGGCAAAACTTTAACCCTAAAATTATATCCAGAATGTATAATGTAAGTCCTGGCGCAGGTGAGCTTTTTTATTTACGTATGCTATTATTGCATACGCGTGGTGTAACATCTTATGAAGATTTAAGAACCGTGGATGGCAATTTTGCTAGAACATTTCGTCAAACCTATTTATTGCGTGGACTCCTGCAAGATGACACTGAAAGGGACAATACTTCGCAGGAAGCTGTCAACTTTCAGATGCCTCGACAATTGAGACAATTATTTGCAGCAATTCTTCTTCACTGTGAACCTTTTGATCCTTATACTTCGTGGACAAGGTACAAGGGTTCTATGTGTGAGTATTATCTTCGTCAAATGAATGAGGATCAAGCTGAATACAGGCAGCTGCAAGATATTCATTCTGTACTTAGACAATTTGGTAAATCTCTTACTGATTTTAATCTTCTTTATGTAGATGAAATACCTCCAGCTGAACATCGATGTAACTTTGGAGGCTGAAAGAGCTTCTCGAATGAGAGCTCAACTTATTGAAGAACAGAAAGCACTGGCTGATACAGTTATAGAAGCCGTTGTAAATGTTGCTAACAATGTGGCCCAGAATAACCGTTTGTTTTATTTAGAAGGTGCTGGTGGCAGTGGTAAAATCTTTACTTATAATAACCTTATTTCTGAAATTTCAGGTAGTGGTTTTCAGGTTGGAACTGCTGCATTTACTGGTATAGCAGCAACTCTTTTAAAAAATGGTACCACCATACATAAAGTTGTGTCGGTTACCAGTTCCTATTTTAGAAAACAGTACATGCAACGTGACTCCGGTGTCTGCTTATGCTGCTGAGCTACGGCAAAAAATTCTCTTTTTACTTGATGAATCTTCCATGATTCCTAAGCATGCTTTCCATGCAATAGATCGTCTTCTTAAAGACATTTGCAATAGCGAACTTCCATTTGGAGGTAAAGTTGTTCTTTTAGGTGGTGATTTCTCACAATTATTGCCTGTTGTCAGAAAAGGAAAACCAACTGAAATTGTTGATATGTGTTTACAAAGTTCTCCACTATGGCACTTGGTTACAGAATTTAAATTAACTCACAACATGAGAACGAGGTCAAGAGAACAAGAATTTTTTGCATGGCTTCTGCAACTTGAAAAAGGTGTTTTACCAGTTAGGGAACAACCACCATTTCAAGATGCAATTGACATGCCATCCAATTGTGTGTTACAACAAAATCAATGTATTGTTAATACTTTGTTTAGGGATTTTTACCCAGAAAATATGGCATCATCTGTAATACTAACACCTACAAATGATGATTCACTCATCATTAATGATCAGGTGTTGGCGTTATTGCCGGGCGAAGAAAAATTTTATTTCAGTGCAGATGATGTTGTGTGTGATGATAAGGAGGAACGGAATCAATATCCGGTAGAATTTTTAAATAGTATCACACCTTCAGGTATGCCTCCTCATTGTCTTAAATTAAAATCGGGTGCCATTGTTATGTTATTAAGAAATATAAACATAAATAAAGGCTTATGTAATGGCACTCGCCTAATTGTAAGATATCTTCCCGACAACTGTGTCGATGCTGAAGTACTCACTGGCAATGTTATTGGAGATAGGGTACTTATTCCAAGGGTGCAAATTGCACTTTCGGATACAGGTATGCCTTTTGTTTTGCGTCACAGACAGCTTCCACTAAGGCTTTCTTATGATATGACAATAAACAAGGCACAAGGTCAAACCTTTGAAAAGGTTGTTATATTGCTGCACAGGCTATGCTTTTCTCATGGCCAGTTATATGTTGCTTTTTCTAGAGCAAGGGCATTTGATGATGTTCGAGTAAGTATTGTTCCCTCATCCAAGCAAGGATTTTTTAATGGGAAATGTTACTCTCAAAATATTGTTTACCGGCAAATTCTTACATAATTCATACAATAATGTAGTAGACATTGATGCAATTATTAAATGCTTAGCAAAAATTCAATATTTTGCACTTTATATCTATCTGCTATGTTGTACAAAGTGAAAAGAGGTTGCTGTGTTAGAGTAATTGTACTGACATGCCCTTTTGTGCAACATGAGAGTAGCGTGCACTGTCGATAGGGGACATGTTGCTATCTGGTCCACCCATGTCTTACGAATTTCTAAGGCACATCAGAAAACCATAATTAGGGTACGTCTAAAAAGTACAGGGGAAAACTTAATTTAACAATGAATATCTTGGAAATTGGTGAAATATTAAAAGATAAAGATATCAGTTTGCTTATCAATAATCATTCTCTGTATAATCTGTATTATTTTGAAAAAGTAAAAAAAAGTCTTTTCATGTGTAAAAGTAAATAATGGGGTTTTGCTAAAAGTGCTGCAAACTTTGATAATGGTGATGATACTACTGTTTTGCAGATTAATACAATTTGCAAAGTTATAGTATGCCTAAAGCCATTTTTAAATCCTAAATAAACAGTAAGGATGCATTTTATAAATGTTGTGTTAGACATGCATCTCTTTTTTCTTTTAGGTGAAGTGCAAAGTCCCATGTCTTACCTTCAAGTGGTGCACTTCGTTAAGTAATTAGCATATAAGCATATACATGTTTATTTAAAACAATAGATTTTATAACAATATGTCTGAATAAGTGACTAAATTTTAAAAATGTTTAAGAATACCTTTACAGTATTCTCCGGAGTAAAGTGATTTTAACATTTCTTTTAAACTCACTTAAATTCGAAGTGGTAGAAAGACATACTATGTGTCTACTAATTTTAATTTAGCAAAGAAGTTGAACACTTTTGTGTTTCTACATATTGTAGTTTTATTTGGTAAAAAACAAAACACTATTGTTTTAAACTAGATGTGCTGCTTACATGCTAATAATGAACTAAAAGCCAGGGCATGGACCCAGTCAGTGCGTTTGCAGAGTAGTTTTGGTATACACCACAGTATATCTACATCAAAATGACTGCACTAAAAATTTTACATAGTGCTTTTATTATGAGAGACACTGCCGTAGATTGAAGCAGTAAATCAAAACTATATTTTGTTGACATACTTTGTTGCTAAATCACATAGTACTGTTACACTTTAAATGTGCAATATTGAGGTTTTATGTTTTACAGATATCTAATCAATGAGGAAAATCAATGAGGAAAATCTAATCAAGAGTCACCAAGTTGAAAAAACAGGTATCTTTCACAAGCATTTTTATATATATATATATATTTTTTTGGAATTAAATATGTTTGTTAGTGTTTTTTTTTTAGAATAGTAACATCACATAACACACAAACATTTACTATTCAAAACTTTACAGGTACACGTTCTTTTAGTATTGTTTTTCTTAATCTTTCTAATACCAGTATTTCTTGATAGAACAGGAAGATGCAAACATGGGAGAAATTTCAGGTATAATTTTTATTGCTATTTTTGAGTTTTATTTAAGGCAAATTCCACGGTAAATTATATTAGTGTAATTAAACTTGATAACTTTTAGGCGAACCGTCCCAAACACCGTCTCAAACTAACAAAAACACGGAAGGTAGCTACTGATTTTTCATTATTCTTCTTTTGTTTTTTGTGTTAGAACACCTTGCTCTGATTCGCATATTCTCTTTCTACTTTAATTTTTAGCATTATCATATGAACATTACAAAGATTATAGAACACAGCATCCTGGCCCCATGTCCAAAAGATCATTTCGATTTTGGGTTGAACAAAGTAGTCAGGATCTACCAACTTTCAAATGGGGAAAGACAAAACGCCGCCGCAAACACAGACAAAAACAAGCACACGTAATTCACAACCAATACAACAATTGTCATATAATACATAAATAATTTTATTCACGCATACATTGTTTATTGTTTAATGGCATTTAAAGAATAAAACATTCCTCTATAATTTAAAATCAAATTAATTAGTCACTTTTTCTGGACTATCTTTTGGTTTTTCGTTTAATCGTTTTATCTAAGGCATGCTTTTTTATATGTTCTATAAAAAATCAGAGTGAGAACGTTAAAAATAAGCCTATTAGAGACATAAAAACCTTGCTTAGATTGTACATTGTTATAAAAAGTGTGTATGTTTTTATGTTTATTAATATAGAAATAGATAAATATATTTATTTTATTAAATTATTTAAATGGAATTTATATTTAAATTATTAAATGTTTATCAATCCTAACCATGTCTTCTTTGTTCCGATTATCTTTTTCTCGATTGTTTACCGACAAGTTATCCATTTGTTGCCGTTAATACGTAATCATTAATGAAGAAATTGCATCATTGTACTTTTGTGGTTAAGGCTTAATAACTTGGAAACGGGTAAAAATAATTGACGTCATCTCCTGCTTTTTATATATTTTGCATGTTACGATAAAAAGATTGTCGTGTCATTTAGCCAATCTGGTATAATAATACAAAGACTGTATCTGTGTTTCTGTCTGTAAGAGGCAAAGTAGGTGTGTACATTTCCCCTTGATCTAGCGGAAAATATTACATATATCAAAAACCTTTAAACTTCAATACCCCTGCAACATGTACATGATCCTATACATTTTCTTCATGAATGTTTGTGTCTGTAGCCGAAAAAGTTATGTCTCACATGTTAATTCACAAATTTAACGTCGCGATGTCAATAACACTAATTTAACATCAGTATCTTAAGTTTCCGTAACCGTTTGTCAAAAGTAGATGATCTTATACGCTTTCTTGATCAGCGTATTAAGATCTATACGATGAAGGCAACGGGTATACAAATTTCTAAAACCAATTTTTTGTGTGTTTTCGCGGGTTTTAACCTCTACACACTACAGGCAATAAATGAATTAAATTTTGACATTTTTTGTATCTCCACTACTGACATCAGTAAAAAATCTAAAGCAGCCTATTTTTTTATTGTCCCTCTGCCTAGGTGGATATTTCCACGACTAGTAAGTGATATAAAATTTCAATGAAAAGTTACAAAAACCGAGAACGTTTCGATAAAGCACTAGGCATAATGCACACTCCCTCCCTCCCTCCCTCCATAGGTTATAGAGTTAACTTATGAAATTGGCACTGTTGTACAAGTATTGATACAAATTAATTTTAGGCAAAAAAAATAATTGATGGCGCTATAGTGAACCAATATGGCGTCATAAAACAGATGTCACACCGTATTTCAATTGCTTATATGTTACCAATGCCTTATTCTTATTTTTTCCCAGACTTTGGTATTAAATTTTTAAAACTCAGTTTACACAGAAAAACGTTATGACGCCATTGAAATAAAAAAGATGACATCATATCCAAAGCAATGTTTCCTGTTTTAACAATAATGATATAAATGTCTTTTTCCCAACCTGCTTTCCAGTGATTGTGTTATTGAATTAGTTATTCTATCATGCAGAATACTAATTTACAAAGTTTCCTCGCAATACGTAAAAAACGAAAACAATATCTCAAACAGGTTCAGTTATTTAAAATATAATTTGTTTAGTTATTGATAAGTCGGTCCCGCCAATCGCACAAATGGAGCAAAGAATACCATTTGCATTGCGTGAGAAGGTAAACAAAGAGGCGCCGTAGATTAGTGGTTATA
Organism: Hydractinia echinata; assembly: GCA_030067915.1. Lineage (NCBI taxonomy): Eukaryota > Metazoa > Cnidaria > Hydrozoa > Anthoathecata > Hydractiniidae > Hydractinia > Hydractinia echinata. The sequence continues at coordinate 483,467 of JASGCC010000009.1, read as the reverse complement.
GCTCTCGTACTCTGTGCGGGAGACCGGGGTTCGATTCCTCTTGACGGCGATTCAACATGGGCGAGTGAATGTTACCATAGCCCCGGGTTAACCCAAGCCATGTGAGGGAAATTGGGGAGATGGCACACTGTGTGGGCCGTTGGATGTTGCCGGGAGTTGTCTAGTAGAGCGCGGGCCCTAATTGGGTCTGCGTAACTCAAAATGAGCATTAAATACTCTAGGACTCTCCATCTATGCCATGGCCCCTCCTGGAAATAATAGACAGGGTATATCCCTCGATATTTGTGAGGCTAGCCATGTAAAATATGCACATCTATCTATCTATCTATCTATCTATCTATCTATCTATCTATCTATCTATCTATCTATCTATCTATCTATCTATCTTCCTATCTATCTATCTATCTATCTATCTATCTATCTATCTATCTATCTATCTATCTATCTATCTATCTATCTTATCTATCTATCTATCTATCTAATCTATCTATCTATCTATCTATCTATCTATCTATCTAATCTATCTATCTATCTATCTATCTATCTATCTATCTATCTATCTATCTATCTATCTATCTATCTATCTATCTATCTATCTATCTATCTATCTATCTTATCTATCTAATCTATCTATCTATCTATCTATCTATCTATCTATCTATCTATCTATCTATTCTATCTATTATCTATCTATCTATCTATCTATCTATCTTATCTATCATCTATCTATCTATCTATCTATCTATCTATCTATCTATCTAATCTATCTATCTATCTATCTATCTATCTATCTATCTATCTATCTATCTATCTATCTATCTATCTATCTATCTATCTATCTATCTATCTATCTATCTATCTATCTATCTATCTATTATCTATCTATCTTATCTATCTATCTATCTATCTATCTATCTATCTATCTATCTATCTATCTATCTATCTATCTATCTATCTATCTATCTATCTATCTATCTATCTATCTATCTATCTATCTATCTATCTATCTATCTATCTATCTAATCTATCTATCTATCTATCTATCTATCTATCTATCTATCTATCTATCTATCTATATATCTATATCTATCTATCTATCTATCTATCTATCTATCTATCTATCTATCTATCCTATCTATCTATCTATCTATCTATCTATCTATCTATCTATCTATCTATCTATCTATCTATCTCTATTCTATCTATCTATCTATCTATCTATCTATCTATCTATCTATCTATCTATCTATCTATCTATCTATCTATCTATCTATCTATCTATCTATCTATCTATCTATCTATCTATCTATCTATCTATCTATCTATCTATCTATCTATCTATCTATCTATCTATCTATCTATTATCTATCTATCTATCTATCTATCTATCTATCTATCTATCTATCTATCTATCTATCTATCTATCTATCTATCTATCTATCTATCTATCTATCTATCTATCTATCTATCTATCTATCTATCTATCTATCTATCTATCTATCTATCTATCTATCTATCTATCTATCTATCTATCTATCTATCTATCTATCTATCTATCTATCTATCTATCTATCTATCTATCTATCTATCTATCTATCTATCTATCTATCTATCTATCTATCTATCTATCTATCTATCTATCTATCTATCTATCTATCTATCTATCTATCTATCTATCTATCTATCTATCTATCTATCTATCTATCTATCTATCTATCTATCTATCTATCTATCTTTCTATCTATCTATCTATCTATCTATCTATCTATCTATCTATCTATCTATCTATCTATCTATCTATCTATCTATCTATCTATCTATCTATCTATCTATCTATCTATCTATCTATCTATCTATCTATCTATCTATCTATCTATCTATCTATCTATCTATCTATCTATCTATCTAAGAGATTGATAAGCTTGAAAAAGCAGGGGTAATCGAGAATGTAACGAACACTTCCACTCTCTGGTTAAACCCTTTAGTCTGTGTACCAAAAAAAGATAGGAAAATCTAATTGTGTGTCGACATGAGGTGTGCGAATAAAGTAATAAGAGAACGCGATACCCAACCCCAATAATAGACTTTTCAAAGCATGACATGAGGACCGCTTTCCACCAGCTCGAACGTTCGGAAGATTCGTGTTATATTACAGCATTCATGTCTGATACTAAAATAAAGCATTTCACACGTTTGATCTTTGGCTTAAACTCCGCGTCAGAGGAGCTGCAACACGTAATCGCAGATGTACCGAACGTTATGAATATTGCAGACAAACTAATATTTTATACTGCAAAAAAAAGCGAGCACGACGAAATTCTAAAGCGGCTATTAAACCGTTACGCAGAGAAAAACCTTGTGTTAAACCTGGAAATATGAGAGCTGTGTAAAACGAGCCTACGTTTCTTCGCGCATGGGTTTAAAAAGGAAGGTATGGCGCCAAATCCACAAAAGATTAAAGTAATTAAAAATACCCAAAAAACGGAAAATGTCTAAGTGCTAAGGAGCTTCTTAGGACTTAGGAATTATCTCAGAACCTATATACATAATAACAGTTCCATAACACACCCATTAAGTGAACTTCTGAGAAAAAAATACTTAATAGAACTGGACCAAAACATGTGAAAATGCGTTGGAGAAAATGAAGCTAGTTCTTAGTTCTGATCAAGCTATTGTTTTTTTTTATAGTACGAAGGAAACATTCCTCTACACCGACGCGAGCTTTTTTAACATATCAGAAATATTATTGCAGAGAACACGTCGAAAGAATGACGCAAATATAGTAACATATACATCTCCCGCTTTAACGAAAGCCGAGGCTAACTACGCGCAAATTGAACGGGAATGTGTCGTATACGCCTGCGAAAGAAATAGACTTAAATGGAACATACTTAGACATTTGTAGCGACCACAAAGCACTGGTAAACATTTCAAACAACCCAAAGCGACAGTGCGTTTATGAATTGAAAGGCTTACCTTAAGAGCGGCAAAAATGTTCCGAAATACTCGAGCAGACACCCATACCACGAACATAAAGTTGATTAAGTATCTCAACGGAAGAATACGTTAATCTAATCGCCGAGTATGCGAAACCACTCGCAATAATGCTTGAAGATATTAAACGAGAAACCAAAAAAGATAAGGTATTTATATCATCACTTTGTAAAACCAAAACACTGGTCATTATTATTTGAATACGAAAATAATCTAACCGAAGAAGATACCACTAACCTAAAACATTACTGTAAAATGCACAAACAGCTAACTATTTCGAACGAAGAAGACTTAATCTTAGAAGGAACACGTATTGTACTTCCCAAGTGCTACCATAGATTTGCAGTCGACTTAGCCCATACTGGTCATCAGGGTATCCAGAAAACTAAAATGGTACTACGATAAAAAGTGTACTTTAATAATATTGGTATTGGCAGCAAACTGCTTAGCATGTCAAGCGGTCGACGCTAAATCAAAACATGCACTATTGGAAGTAATGCCAAAAGCAGAAGCAATTTGGAATTCTGTCAACGTTGACTATATTGGGCCGTTTTCTAATAATAAACAGATAAACTCAATAAATTGACCCCTAACTACATGCCGAAGCCACTAATCGTCGTCGATGGAAAAGGATCAATGGTTACATCGAAATTTGACATGTAATTAAAAGACTGTTTTGAAAACGCATTTAATTTCAGACATAGTGCGCCTCAATGTATATGACAACGGAGTGCTGCTGTTTTGTTCTTTCTTCTTTAGTTCTGGCACTACAAGTGACGCGCCAAACAACGAGAACACAAAATGACGGATATCAAGAACGGATGTCATTTATGACGAGGGTTATTTAGGTAGGCGTCCCTTGAGGCCAGCTAGGCTGAGCAGAAATGAGTCCCCGTGGTACTAACGACGATGGCCAGTGTACATGGAAAGCGATGTCGTTATGTTGAAAGAGATATAAATATATGGCTGGAGAACACACGTGTTATGATTAGATTCTTATATAAATTAGTAAAGTTAGAGGTACTAAAAACACTTGGTTAGACTCTTAGGTATAGGGAATCTGTCCCTCACATGCAGATTAGTAAGGGTATACTTTACGCCACATATCTGTTAAGTTTTTCAAAAGAGGACTTCCAGCAAAAGCTATTAGAATCGCGGTTTACACCTAACTGAAGTTACCATAAAATTAGCTAAAGTTTGTTGTAGCCAATTGTGTTTTACTACTCTTACTTTTTAGTTACAGCTTTAATAGTGCAACGTAAGGATAGTGTTGGCTAGCGTAAGAAAAGTTTATACCAAGTTGAATAAAAGTCTTAGTAGAACAACAAATCTTAGAATGGAAAACATTACATATATCGTCTTCCAATCAATGGCAATAACATTAAGAATTTGAGGAAACAGTAAAGGAGGAGTTTGAGGAAACAGTAAAAATATTTCAGAAACAATGGAGAGTTTTTAAATTTAAATTTAAATCAATCTACAGTTGTTCAGCCTTATTAATATTAAATGTTAATCGTTTCTTGAAATTTATAGTTTAACCCTAATAACCCATGCCAAGAAAAACGTCTTAATCCGTGTTCGCGCCAGCATATGCGTAGGCAATAACACATGATTTTGTTGACCGATTCAATTAAGAATTGCACCAAAAGTGAATTAGACCTGTTTGAAGTTTGTCGAGAATATTTTTTTGGAAATCATCAGAAATTGTAACACTAATGTAAGTATTTGGTAAATTCAATGTCGAAAATTTAGGTCAAACTGCCAATTTTTTTACATGTAATAACATTTTTTCCTTAGTTGTTCTCTGGTCGTAAAACAGTTATTAGTTACTTGGAAAAAATGAAAAGTTTTGGACCTAACACTATTACATAAAATATTTATCCTTCGCCTGACAGACTAACAAATCGGATGTTTTGATGGATTTAGATAAAATAAGGAAAATTACGGATCTTTTTTTGTATGACTCACCTAGAACATAACCCGAGCAATGAAATAAAAAGGTTGTGCCTCACTTAATAATACCTAACAAGAGCAGGAAAAACTTCAACGCATGCTTTACTTATGAATTCATAACATAAGCAGTGAAAATTTCAAGATATACTTCACTTATAAATTAATAACATAGGAAGCGAAAATTTTAATCATGCTTCACTTATGAATTCATAACAGAAACATCGCAAAAACGCATTTTCGCTGGCCCACTTAGACTGCAGCATGCTACCATTATTGTTGTAAAAACCACGTGAAGTTTTTCATGACTGTTAATTAAAGGATGAACCAAATTTGATGTAAATACACAGAGCACGCGAAACACAAGACCGTTACCGCTATGGATGTTGTTTATGCCTTGAAACGTCAAGGAAGAACTCTTTACGGATTCGGAGGTTAAACGTTGTCATTGCTCAACAAAAACGGCTATTTTTATAGCCACAAATCTTTTAAACCATTTCTTTGTGCACAACTACTCTATCCGCTTTACAAAGTGTGTAAAGCATTGCCACAGTGTAAAGCGATCGACGATTATGTAAAAAAACAATATTCATCCCTTGTGTATTTGTCTCATGTTTTTAGCGAATTATCGTTTCGTTCCGCCGTTTATCAACTAATCACTAATTTATTTTCACGCATGTTAGCCATTCAATTAGTTTTTATTTCTCTAGGGTTTTATGTAGCATTGTTTCTGTATCTTGTCAAACTAGTTTTTATATCATTTTTTTCTATATAAGGCCTACGTTTTTTCTCGTTTTTCGTTCAGTCACTAGTTGACTATGAAGTAGTCGAATCAATCAAGTTTCAATTTTTCACACTGGCTCACTATACTATTCCAGCGCACACTCTTGGCCACCTGGTAGGTTTTTCGTGTTTTTCGTGTTTGTCTTTTTTCGCTTTTTGCAGGTTTTGTGTGTGTCTTTGCCCTTTCAGTGTTTGTCAGGCCTTTAGGTTAGTTAATCTTTGTAATCATTTTAATATTTTTAGTTTGAACATAAAGTCCTTTCAAATTCATGGTTTTGTAAAGGTTGCTAAACAATCAATCTGCAGATTAAATCAAAATACTATCAAAACATAATGGAAATTAACTTTAATTTACTTAATATATTGTAGATACAGATTATAGAAAGATGCTATCAGAACAGCATTAGCTAATACTTCTTCCTAAACACCGTCTCTCTAACTAGACCTGTATTATGACACTTAATATCTTAATTTTAGCTTTAAAGGCAAATCCGTAAGAACAGAGGGTTACAGGGGGTAATCCCACAAAAAAATAATTTCTTGAATATGCCAAACCTTTTACACTACACGCACAGGATACACTTACTTAAGACCTACGTAAACTAAGCGGATTTTAATGAGGATCTCGCAAATCAACTCCAAATGATTTATTCATTTTTACCCCTGTTAACTGCCACGCGACGTGGTAAACAAATGTTACGAACTTACGCTAAGAGAAATAATCGAGTCCCGAGAAAAGAAAACAGGCTTCCTTCTCTCAGCTTATTGACTAGATTATGTACGTCTTGACGCAACAGCGATCAACCTATGTTGACTTGACCTGTTTCAGCTTAGGCGCTTTCGGCCTAGTAATTGTACTTAATAGCACAGAATCTCCATGAAGGTTGTTTCTACGTATCACGGTATGTTCTTTCGTAAGGGTTTATAGTTAACTAGACAAACTTTTTGAAGGGTTGCTTCTATGTACTGATCAGACGTTTAGCGTTGTGGTATAAAGACCGGTCAACCATACACGGAAGACTTGTTTACTCAGTTACTTTTGTTAGCTATATGTTTCAAGTTTCCGTTGAATTTTGGGAGTATAAGTTAACAGGCAGAATATTGTGTAGAATTTTAGAATAGCTAAGGAGCAAGTTGGTTCTATTACCTATTTCATTATAGGTTTTGGATTAGTGGGAATTGGCTATTAAAGTTATACTAGGCGGGGGACACAGCGTCGAACCGCTGGGTTAAGCCACAATAAGCCTATTGACATATCTGTTCCGGTTCCGCAAAATACACGGGAGTATCGCCGCAGTAAACATGAAAACGAGGTTTATTATGAACATTTTATTTTTCACAGCGTGTTTTTGCTGAGAAGAAGACTTTACCTCAAGATTTTAACTTTATAGTCAAGTTTTATTTCCATATTTTCTAAAATGATGGATACATATAAAATCGAACATGTTAGTAGTAGTAAGCCAGAAAACGAAAATATTCTCGTGGTTTGGAGTGTGCAGCTTTTGTTCACACTGCCTTTTACTTACTTACTTATGTTTGCAACGATGACAAAAATGAGTATACAACAGCTCATGATCATTCATATGCCAAGTTCCATTCAACACAAAATTCCTTAGTCAATATATGTATACTTCAGGAGAAAATGAAAGATGGCATCAAGGAACTTTCCAATAATATTGTTGTGCTAAAAAAATGGATCTTAACAAGGAAATCAATTCATACCAGAGCAAAGCATTTATTTTAGAAAAAATAAAAAGTGATCCATGAGCAGTAAAATTTTACACCGGTTTTCCAAACTATGAGTCAATGTTATCAGTTTTTTCATAATTCGAACCAAAATTACGTTGTATCCACTATTGGTCTGGTTCAAAGTCTCTTGGTAAGAATTGTGGTAATTTATTTTATCAAAACTCCAGATATAGTCATTCCAAACCTGGTTGTAAATGATCTCTGTCTTTATTGGATGAGTCTTTTATTGTCTAGTACGTTTAAAGGTTGGTTTGTTTGTTGATGATATTGCTGATCGTTTTAATGCATCTTCTGGTCACATCCCAAGAATATTTACCACTTGGATAAACTTTCTTTATTATGAACTTCTTCTGTTGTTCCCATTTCCTTTTCAACAAATTGTTCAAAATACATGCCTAAGCAATTTCGAGAGTATCCCACCACGCGTGTTATCATAGATGATACTGAAGTTTTTATACAAACCCCTTCTTCTATGGCATCACAATCACAAACATGGTCACAGTATAAACATCATAACACTTGGTAAGCTTTGGTGGGGTTATCCCCCAATGGAAGTATCACGTTTGTATCAAAGTTATGGGTTTGTCCAGTGAGTGACAAAAAACTAACGAAAAAGTCTGGTTACCAGACGTTTAACGACAGGTAACACAGTTACTTCCCAGCTGACAAAAAATGTCTTCAAGACGTCTTTAAGACGCATTTCCGTGCGTCTTTTTTGCGTCTTATTTTGGTCTTAAATGTCCGCTTTCCTGACGTCTTTTTTCGTGCGTCTTTACGACGTCTTTTCCGTACGTCGTAAAGACGTATTTTTTTAAAGTTTTTAAGACGTCTTCCAAATGCGTTTTAAAGACGTCTTTCAAATGCGTCTTAAATGCGTCTTTTCTAGGTCTTAAATCTCTTAAATGTCAGCTTTTCTGACGTCTTTTTGTGCGTCTTTATGGCGTCTTTTTGTGCGTCTTAAAGACGTCTTTTTCGCAGTCTTAAAAACGTCTTTGTAATGCTTTTAAAGGCGTTTTTTTAAATGCGTCTTAAGTGCGTCTTTTTTAGGTCTTAAATGTCTGTGTCTTTTTTGTGCGTCTTTTTTAGTGGCAAATAAGACGTAAACTCATAAAAGCTGTTCAAACAACCTTTGTCCTTAGAGGGGTTAGAAATGCAGTAAAACTGTATAACTTTATCTTTTTGTAATATTTCCTTTAATATCATAAATATCATAAATAATTCTATATTATCAATAAATTTACAATAATTACATTCACAGCAGTTAAACATTAGTATTGTGGTTGTCTTTCAATTTCTGATGTATCATCTAACATGTCATCACTACTTTCACTATCGTCCTGCTTTAAGAACTCCTCAACTTTTTGCTGCAACCTCCGTCGTTCATTCCGCCTCTTTGACTTATCCATTTCTGAAATAAATTTAATGCTTAGCTAAAATTGATGTAATATAAGTTAAAAATATAGCTAGCCTGTGGATATAATTTAAACTAGCTTGACAATTTCCGTTAAGGACAGACAGATCCACTCTAAAGTTATAGTAATAAACTTATTTAAGAAAGTTAAGATTTATCTATCAATGTTCTTAATAAAATATTTAGTTAAATAATTTTTAAGAAACGTCAGCTTTTAGTTTAGGTCAAGTTACAAAAACGTGTCTGTGACAGGCAAAGTAATGTCATTTTTCCTTAAGAAATAGCTGCAAGATGTCACAAATATTTCTCTGCATTGTGTATGACTTTCTAATAATCTTAATTTGGAAATTTTATTAAGACAGGTACTTTTTGTGATGTAAATACTTTTGTTTAATTTAAAAATTCAATTTACAAGTCACGCAGTCACGGCTGTCTACTTTATTGCTGCCTTTTTCAGTCCGTTTTTTTCTCGTCATAGAGCTAGTATATGTTTACAAAAGTTTAAAAAGGTTGCATTTCTGTAGGTAGAAAATATAAACAACAGACTACAGTAATCAAATCCATAAAAAAAAAAGAAATATTAGCTTAAAATTAGCAAATGTTTTTTACAGTTCAAATTTAATTCCAGTACTTTTGGATCTTATGTTTCCAAAAAAATCTTTGAACTTCATTAATAGCCATTTTACACTATGTGGGTGCTGCTTTATGTCCTACAAAAAAGCGCACGCATGCACATTGTTCTTAAAACAAAATCAAAACAACTACGTCACACAGAAAGTGTTCTATGCACGGATCTCGATAGCTATGTTTACATTTTCAGCAGTAAAGCTTTTTAGCTCTGTGGCAGTCAAAATGATGGATATCATCTTTAAAGACTTTTAGTCCTTTATTCAAATATTTTGAGTACCGTTGGGTATACCTTTGTGCAAAGATTATGCTGACTTTTACGTAAACCTGCTTTACCAAATAAATCAGTAATAGTGGTAGTATCATGGACTTAAAAAAGCCTCACACACTTGATCCTGTCGTCTCCACATTGACTGCCACACAGATGTTAAAGAGAAAAAAGCTTAGTGCTACAGAAATATAAACACAGAAAACCGTTTATAGCAAACTAGCTACAGGTTTTGTGTGTGGGTGGTGGTGGCTTTTGGGGTGAAAGGCTTATAAATGTTTGCTAGCTAGCTAGCTGGTATTCTTGCGGTCGGAATTTTCTCCTTCGTTGCTCTCCCATGGGGTACAAAGTGAACTTTTCACGGTCAAACCTTTACAGTAGCAACCTTAATTAAACAATTTAACCTTAATTAAAATGTCGCAAAATGGCACAAATTAAGCAGTATCTAAAACATATTAAAGATTTGACTAAAAGAAAGAACCTTGAAAAATCCAGTATTGTATTTATGAAGGTTTCACCACAAAAACATTATAACTAAGGCATTTGTGTACACCATTTCATAATGGCTGCTTAATCTGAATACTGGCCCGTGATTAGTTCAACCAGTATTATGACGCGAATCCGACCGCAAGAATAACTATGAACTTTTGTGACTAGCTATTTTCTCTTTAGATAGCAACCAAAACTTAGTTCTATGAGACTTATGGTTACACTAGCTGGCTAGAAACACTTTCAGGGTTGTAGCTAGCCTACTGATAGCTACTAGCTTTAACAGTAAAAAAAGCAAACAATAAAATAAATATATATACATGACCTGAACTGCATGCGATCCATAGCTCTTTGTCCCCAAACTCGCTTCACAAAATAAAAAGATAACTTTTTTGGTGCTCATGAAAAAACACGACCAATTTTAAGAAGAAACAAGCCTCAGCTCCATATCGGGCTACCATATTGCCGGAATTCGTTTGATGAATAATGCAAATAAAAACAAAAACAATTAACTTACTTTCTGCAACCAACCGGTTTACTTTCTCGACTTTGTTTTGTTTAAAAGTTACCACCGCTTCAGACATTCAAAATTGTACAGACGGGGGTAATAATTAAGTTTTTACATTTTAATCATTCTTTTAAATGATAAATACAGATTTACCCTGCTATTTTAATACAATACAAGTTTTTGAAATCAAGTTATTGTGAGATATATTTTTTTTATTGGCATTATCGTTTTTACATGAAAGAAGTAATTAAGTATGTTACCTGCGGAAAAATAGTAAACCAATTAAATCACGAATAAAAACCGGTCTTTTCGATCTTTTTTGCGTCTTTCAAATGCGCGTCTTAATTATGCACGACAAAGACGTCTTAAAGACGTCTTATCACAAACGAAAAAGACCGTGCCTGAAAAAGACGCATTAAAGACGCCTTTAAAATGCGCGTCTGAGACATGCGTTTTAAAGACGTTTAAAAGACGTATTTCGGGTGCGCGCATATTTCATGCGCAAAAAAGCTCCAGAAAAGGCGTCTTTAAAACGTCTTGTGCCGGCTGGGTTGTGACTTAACCAGACATTTCAACGTCAATGCCCGTCTAGTTAGTTAATAAAAAAAAATGAATTTTGATATCTACAGAAAAAAGTTAAGTAAGCATATATCATATGCACTTGTAAAGTTTTTCATATATATTTATGGCCTTTAATGCGCTAAAACACGAATACTTGACCTTTCTCCTATTGAAATTTTTCTTCAGTTTTAAATATAAGTGACAGGAGTTTTATAGATGTGTTAGAAAGAAAAGTTTGCAACATGCAAAAAGTTTGAATTATATTCTACTTCAGGAAGACGGCAGTACTCATCGTAGTTAAAGACTTCCTTTTTCTGTTTACCATCCGATGTCTCGTTTTCATAAAAAGAAATAAAGTAAAGGGTTGTAACAGATTCTCTAAATTTAAGAACTTTCATATGAGTATTTTACCAACACCTGTGGCATATCAGACAATCGAAATTTCAATTAAATTTTCCTATTTCAATTAAAATAATTTTTTTTTTAATACGATGTAAGCATAACTTTAACGCACGTAAAATTAATTGGAAAAAAAGACTTTTAAAAAAATGTTTGGCTAATAGAATATCGAAAGGTTAAAGATTCTTTCCAGGTACACCAGGCTAAAAAACGTAAAAGAACCAAGAAATTGGAGCAGACGTGTTTTGCATTGTCGTCTAAAAAAGAATTGTTAAATTGTCTATTTCGTGAGTTTAATACTCTTAGATGGCATTAAAAATACGTATTTAGTTACGAGTCACGTTTATAAGATGAAGAACTTGTGTAGATTATATCCGATAATCAGTTATTTTTAATCCTTGATATTGGCGTATGTGTCCTTTTTATGCAACTCAATTTCAGCATACTGCTTTGAATGATCAGCCGTCGTTGTCAAATCTGCATATATACTTGGTTTTGCAGCTTTGGTGTCGATATATGCATAATGAGATGTCGTTGCCCCTGCTTCTTCATAATCGTCAGTACTTCGATTTTCATAGGTTTGTGGTGGTCTCTCCCGGCTTATATTGACATTGATATAACCTGAATAAAAAAAAATATGTAATATTGCAAAACTTTAAGACTTTGCTGTCACTAGTTTTCGCAAAAATTAAATTTTCCCTGTTTTACTTCGCAATTATTACCTCGATAACGTTTAGATATTTCCAAATGTCCAGGAAGACAAAAAAAATTAATTGTGGTTAATTTTTTAAAGTAAAAACAAATACCCTGAAGTAGTCGTTATCTATTACAAAAGGTCCTAATTCCCACCTCTTTGTACAGTTATTTTTAATAAAGCTTAAAACAAACATCAGTGATATTTAATACGCGCAGTTTAATTAAGTTGTAAGAATTAAGGAACTGGCCGTGATGACTTAAGGTGTTATTATTTATTCTTCCGGCTTAAATATTTTTATTTTTTTATTTACTTTCGTCTATTTTGCAATCTCAGATGTTCTTTTAAAATTTGGCTGTTATACATCATTTTATTTGTCCGATACCGTTGTTATCTGCCAGAAGAAGAAATGATTGTGTCTGCATTTTCTATGAGTCATTTGACTGCTGAAACTTTTATGTATCTTTTGGAATAATATATTTTATTTTCCCACTAATTTTCAGACTCCAGGTCCTAATAGAAATAATACTGTTCCAACTTTTCAGAATAAATTTGCTTTGGTGTTGTTTTTTTAAAATGGCAATCACAAATAAAACCATGTAAAATAATAAATGACGTACTAACCTTTATGTTTGGAAATTATTAATATAATTGTAATTGAAATCAATGTGATAACTAATGTGACGACGACCGCAATGATAACATTTCTTGAAGATTGACAATCACCTAGAAGGAAAATAACTAATGATAACGGAGAAATAATTAACCGTGTTAATAAATGTTAGACCTTGTAAACAATTTCTGCCGGTATCGATACTACTATTTAGTTGTTTAACGTACTCACTATAACAAATATATAAATCTTTCCATCCTTATCAAATCTCTTGCTAAGTATTTCTTAATTCCTGCGAATCACAATCCAATCAGTAAGTTGTATTAGCAAGGTTAACTAAATTGTCGTAATGTATATATCTTTGATTTACGTAACCTACTGAACTTTAAAATTTTAAAATTTATCTTAATTCATTTCGAAAATTTCTATAATGACCTCAGTTAATTTATAACATTCCCTTTATCAGGATGTGATTGCTAGAAACAAAAGCAAAAAACGTCTAAAAACAAGAACAAATATGCAGTTTAATTTACATGTTCTCTGTACACATTTCCCTGCATTGGTCGTCGTAATAATTTTTGTCGAGGTGATATCTGGTGACGAAGTTGTGGTGCTAATTGTACTAGCAAGTTTTCCACCAATGTTTCCCTTGTATGATGCCCAAAGAAAAACGACATCAACATCTGAAGAATTGCAGAGTGTAAAATCTGTGACGGAAATGTTATACACAGCTTTTGTACCAGCAAACTGCAAATGATAGCTGATATTACATTTCCCAATATCTTCCCCATCCCAAGTGACACGAACACAACTTGCATTGTGTCTGTAAAACAATACTTTCGAAACCAATGAAGGTACAACTATAAAATAAGACACGAAAAGAAAATTTGTTAAAGGCACTCTTAAAACTAGAAAAATATAAAAAAAACATATAATAAAACTCGTGCTCACATTCAACATCAATTTTGGCATATCTTTCCATACTTCCTATTGTATTAGAAGTAACTAATGTGAGGCTTCTTCCACAATCTTTGCGAGTGATAGGTCGAGTCTTAAAACTGTATTCGTATTGTCTGGTTGCATTATTAATAACAGAAGGACTAGATGCAGTACTGAAATTGTCTTCTCCAACTTTCCATTTCAGTTCAGGTATCGGATATCCACATACATTCTGTACCACTGTTAAAACTTCATTTTCGTTTACAGTGTGATGATATTTCAAATTTATGTCACAAAAAATTGGACTACCTATAAGAAATGACGTAACAACGTACTTATTCAACAGCAATTTTTTTTACAGAAAGTGATTGTTTATATATATTAAATGTATGAGATATTAACTCTAAACCAAATCAAATAAAATGAAATGATAATAGGTACGTACATTCATATCTTAGAGTTATTAAATCTATTAATTATTTACCACAATCCCGAACATAAAGTATTGCGAAGGAAGACGAACTTTGAAGGTTCCTTTCTTGTGCATATTTCTTATAGCTGTACTAAATCTGTCTTTTATTAAGTACAATCCTGGACATAAATTATTGCAAAGGTACAAAGATTTTCAAACTTCGTTACCACAAGCAATTAGGAAAGCCGTTTTTTGTTAGTAAAAAGCACTCCAAACTTAATTTTCTTTTCGGTTTTCACAACGGGCTTGGACTTCAGATCTTAGGTTATGTATTTAATTTTTAAAATTTTAAAGTGTGCTAATTTTTGCCCTTTCCGTGTAGTGCAACAAGTTGCTTCACAATGCGCACTTTTAGGAAAGTGATTCTAGGAGCTGACAACACAAGCGCCCACTATCAATTCATCATAGAGTCACAATGTCTAATATCGCTGCACACATTTCTGCTTCTGGTTCTCAAATGAACAAATTTTGCTTGGAACTTACGAGCGAAAGGCAGTAAGTTTATCAGTTTGTTAAGGAAACATTACCTTTAGTCTTCAAATGAAAAATAATGAAAATATAAGGACTCTTTTTAATCTTAGAAAAAAGGTGAATAGTTTAGGCGGTTATGAATTAGGAGAGTTTGTCAGTATTGACAGTGGTGAAGAGCTGTACCCACTGGAAGATTTGCTTTTGGCGAAAAAATCGGTGAAGATTATGATATGCCATATTACTTCGTATGTTTCAAATTATCAGCAAATAATTAAGTGTTATTTTAACATTATTGTTTTGTTCTTGTAAAAGCCTTTTTTTAACTTTTCGATGTCCTGTTACTGATTATTTCAATTTTTAAAAATTAAATTAGATTTAGTTGTTTTCTTTTTTCTTTAGTTTCGGCATATTTAAAGTATCGGTGGGTGTAGATGGCGTTAAACGAACACCCAACCGGTATTTTTTCCATCAATCTTCAAAAGTGTTGCATATTAACGAAAAAGCTGTGGAATCATGCATGCACCCCCCTGTGTAATTTCTACAACACTTGAAACTCACCACCAGTGTTGTCCAGGTATTAATAAACAATTTAGTGAAAAAAAATTGATGTCGTCAGCATTTTTGGTAATGACGTCATGATAATACAATAAGAACAATGACACAATAAGAACATTGAAATCATTAATCTATATTATAATGCCCGTATACGTCTGTCTGTCTGTCTGTCCGTCTATCACGCAAAATGGTAGCTTAGCTGCGACGGGCGAACCCGTGGATTTTTCCACGGGATAACGACTAGTTGTTGTATAATTGCGATGAAATTAGTAACAATAATAATAGAAACACAAAATAATGTAACAATATAAACTAGGAATTCACAAAACTCTAAAAACATGTGAAAGGATGCTATTATTCAGCAGCACAAAGTTCTTGAACATATTACGAACCAACTTTTGTGAGGCCTATAAATCTGAGGTGGGGGAGATTTCGCCCCCCCCCCCCAAAACTGCACAACTTCCAACTTCGTTCCCAGGGCATTTTGCCTTGTTGATAAGTTGATAGCGGCGAAAAGGCCCTGGAACAGGCTGGTCACATGATCGCTTATAATTTAAGATAATTATACCAAAAAAATAATTTATGAACAGTTCTTGCCCTGCAAAAATTTATTTTTGCCCCGAGCGGGAGTACAACAAATATGGCGGTTGATTTATTTTGTGGAGTGGATAAAAATATTAGCTAAGGTTTAGCATTGACTTTAGAGAGGCTAGTTTTTTAGAAATATATTAAAAAAAGATACCATTTTTAGTTCAACATGATATAAAGCAAATTTATCTCGATAATTAAATTGATATATATGCGGTGTTTGTCTTTTCCTGCAGAACTACTGGTAGTTAGCTAGTTAGAGCGTATACCGTCTAAATTACGTGAAAGTTTAACTAATAGTTAGTAGCCACATATATCGATCTGGTTAAAGGTGTTCTCCTTAAATCTTATGTGGGCAAATTAGCTAAATTATCTGTTACATTTCTAAGAAACATTTTGTTGGCTGAAAATTTTGCAGCTGACTTTCATCGTGACATGTGTTGTTTATAATTCCTAAACCTCTTACGCAAATCGGCAGGCAAAAAATGCAGACAGTAAGCCGTGTGCCAGTCTATTCCAAACTTTTTTTTTCAGGTAGAGACATATTTTGAAAATGAAATTAAAGTATATATATAACTTGCATATAGTTTAGATTTAGAACACAAACAGTACAAAAGTTTTTAACCATAATTTGACTTTCTTCACCTAAAGTCTGCATTTTTTTGCCCGGCGATTTTCTGATTTTTTGGCCATGCACAAGAATCTTTAAAAAATGTAAACATTGGAACTCATGTATATAAGTAGGTAAATATGATGAGCTTATTTGATATATTAACCAGGCCCATGGAATGCACATTAAGTGAGGCACTTAAATGTAACCTGTATTGTGCTTTTTTTTGGCACTGCCTTTTAAATGAAGAAAGCTCTTACAAATTCGTCATATCACAAATTTTATTCCTATTCACCTATATACTTAAGGATAGATATAAAGAATGATTTTGTATTAGCTATACTTTCTAGGTTTCAGAATTTGAGCAATTTAAATGAGGTCGATCAGGCTTTTGTAACAAAACTTCTAAATCTTGACCAAATATGAACAAACAAGTAAGGTTTTTGAACAAATAATTCTTCTAAGGTCAATAAATGTCCTACTTTTATTTTTGGCCAGTGATTGATTATGCTCCACAAGCATATTTTTACATATCGTGGCCAAGTACAAATTGCATTTTTGGAATTAACACCCTGCACGTATATAATAAACCAGCTTTAACTTAACCCATTATTTATATCGTTTAATGATATCAAATATTGTCCCTTTTACAAAATATAAATAAGAACAACATGACAAATGTTTACATTTTAGAACTGGTAGAAATAGAGTTTTTATTCTCGGGTCTTGGTTATGACCATTTTAAAAGATAAAACAAAAACGTTCGGAGAAAATGAATTAATTTTATAAGAGTTTGACTGTAATATTCAACTGTAGTGAACCATTTTCACTGCAGTTGATTTGTGCAGTCATTTCATTAAAAAGCATCAGCAGTCATTTCATTATAAAACATTAAATGCTTTGCTACTAATAGGGGCAGTTTACTTAGGGTATAAATTTGAAAAATGCAAGATTCCATAAGTTTTGATGCTGAATTTAAATATTGGTCATTTTGGTTGAAAATGATCAGAAAGTGTCAAGCATGTTAACCCGGATCCGAGAATAATCCATAAATTTAGCACTACAACCTGTCATTCTTAGTTTTGATTTTAAAAATAGGAAAATTTGTTGTGCATATTAGAAAAACTTGTGTGCAACTAGAGTGCCCAGATCTTCTCCTACAATTTCTAACGTGTTCTTAACAAAATCACCTACCTGGAAAATAATAGCCATTTAATATGTCCTTTATAAATGCGGTTGAGTAAAGCTGTCTCAGGATGTCACGTTAGCTAGCTAGACAGCTACATATAGTACACAGCCCAGCTAGCTAGCTAGAGCTCATGAATTTTAATGGAAACATTTTCTAAACTAAAAGCTTTCGTCAATATTGAACAATCAAGCTAAGCCAGATTAATAGACTTTACGTCAGTAATATTCTGACAATTTTGCTTTTATCAACAAAATAGTTTCTTTAACGCTGTGTCTCTTTTCGCCCGCCATCTCTAAATCTTGCTTGTAAGGCAAGCGCCAAATTTGCATCTCATTATCTTTGGAATTTCAAAAATGCCCAGTATATCTGGGCATTTTTGTGTCACATGACCAGGCTGGTCATTGTTGGCCACTCCGTAATAACGGCTCAGGGGCCACAAGACCCTGGGAACGAGGTTGCACAACTTCTAAACCAGACATGGTGAGGTCATGAAACTTTGCACAGATGTTGACCATTATATAAGGAACATTTTGGCAGGTTGGAATTTTTGCTGATGTCAGCATTTTTGACGTCCTCAAAGCCGAAGTGGTGTAACAGAAATGTGCGATATTTTTTAATTTCGCTACATCAAAGTTAATATTGAATCCCGAAGACACAATGCCCATATTTGGTAATAATCTGCTGAAAATGGCGTGCCAAAATGATCAAAATATCCATCCATGGAATCGTTTTCTTTCATCGTGCAATGGAACTTTTTATTCTATAATATGTATTGGGTCTATATATAACAACAAGAATATCAAATACATTACAAATATTTTTGAAATATTAAATGATGGAAGTTCCAGACATACATACAATAGGTGGCCAAATGACATAAAATAATATGCACAATCACATTTAGCATAAAAAATGCTAAAAAATGATATATAATATGTAGATTTTTTTCTTAATTTATTACCTGCCAAACAATTGGCTGTCATATCAACAGGTGGCAATTTATTAAATTTTTTTTTTCGGAATGTCATCCTTAATAAATTTTAAGAAAAGTCATGAAGTGTCGTGAAATTACCATTAGCCGTTCAGAAGTTATCCAGTTATCCTCCCCCCCCCCCCCCAAGTAGACTTAGGGTTAAAGAAAAGCAAACGTTTTGTCGTGATGATATTTTAATATATATTGTAACATTATATTTTACATTTTATATTACAAGTGTATACATTTTATGTGAATGTTTACTAAGAATATGTCACAATATTAGAGGGATCTATATTAAAAAATTTAGATGATATGTCTGCATTTCCTATAGCACATAACTGCACTCAGTCCTTTCTTCAACTATTTTTGAAATTTAGGAATACAAAGTCATTCAATATATTACAAAAAAGCAACACATACTTGAACTTGACTCATAACTTCGTTATACAGTAGCCGATCATGTGTTAGCGTACGACCCCAAAATGGATCTCCATACAGGCATACGGTATTCTCAACTTTTATAAGGCCTTGAATGGTTAACAAATAATCCATTAACAACTTTCACAAACTTTTTGTTAATCATGTGTTTGTATCCATTGTAACCAATCATTTGATTTTCTTCAGGGGACTGAATTGAACAAACAGTGCCATTAAATCAACCCGTAGCAGTTTTAAAGCAGTGTCCTGTTTGCAAACACTGCCTCAGCTATATGTGATAGCTCAAGCGGTGACAGAAAATCCCTGGTAGAAGTCTTTGCAGCAATTGCTTGTGAGTTGCATATAACTAATCCATTACAACATTTAACATTGTGCGTATTTCAGGCACAAGCCTGTCAAATCAATGGATTAGATAACTGTACGGCATTGATATGTAAATTATTAAGGTATATACAAAATGCCTCTAAAACGTCCACTTTCACACAAATATAGCATATGATTTTATGAACATTTGAAAAGCTGCACGTAATAAACGAAAATGTAATTGTTCAAAAACGAAATTCTCTCAAACAATCATCGTCACAATTTTTTTCCAAGTCAAATTGCTCATATTGATAATAAGAGAGATCTAAATTTTTGTGATCTGTTTAAATCGTACGAAAAGGCAAAAGGATCAAAATCAATACTGTTATTAGTCATTGCAATTATTAATATATTGCCCCCCGTGAAAATTTGACAAGACCGTATTCTAAAATGTACCTTCTTCAATCTATAATGTATTTTCTAAAAGAGATTTTAGGAGGTAGCGAATGGCAGTATAATTATTGTTCCTTAAAACCGTTACATTTTAATTGATAATATTTGCCGTCCTAATTATAAAATAAAAAAAAACGTACTGCTTCCAGCACTACTTTTTTTGAACCCAATTTCTTTTTTTTCAAACAAAAGCATACGATTCACTTAAGCAACTGGGGATAAAACAAATCTCTCTATGCCAAACCTTTCTGCCTTATTATGGCATTTATGCAAGACATTTGCAACTTTAGACTTCAGGATAAGATGTGAACAGAAGAGGTCCTGATTATGTCTATATGGTATCCTAAAGCTTCAACTGTTTTCGCGGGAAAATTTTTAATCTCCAAAAATTATAATTTATGTCATTCGTAAAAGTTCTTTTACAAAAAACAATAAAAACCGATTTGCCAGCATGCCTCTACACACGCTTAAAATCATTTTAGAAAGAAACCAGGTGAGATATTTTGATGTAACATTATTTGCTTCAGACAGGTCGTTCTCGTCACCTAAATTAATATAAAACTACGGGATTGTAATTAAAATAGTAAAGTCAAATTAGTTTAGGCAAAGCGAGCGAAGCGAAATTGTCGAGAACGTGTGCTACGCGAAGTATACCAAGAGAATTATTAAGATTCTCAAAATTTTGATGAAATATTTTTTTTATAAAATAAGCATAAAGAAATAGACTGATATTTTTGCACAGATAGCAAAGGTAATTTTTTGTCTACAGTAAACAAGACACGGTAGCCGGCATATTAAACACGTATATTTAACAGACCTGAAATATGCCTTATTTCTTTGTATTATAGCTAATTATCTTATAAATAATTGATAAATTATTTTGCAGTTCTGCTTTTAATACTATTTTAATTGTATTTTAATTGGAAATAACAGTATTCAAACTGTTTTCGTCTTTAGAAATAATTTGTTGGTAATCCTGTTTTTAATCGACTTTACTTGTGTTTTTAAGCTAATTTGTTGCTTCGCTTGAAGTAATTTGTACAATTATAACGCGGCAAGTTGTGTTTTATTTTATTAGGCACCCTACGAAACACGTCGCTAGAAGAACGACGCCGTCGAGTGTAGTGTTTTTATGTCAGTGCGCATGCGCATCTCAGGGAAAATCCCATAACAAAGTCTTCCTGATCAACACGACACCACGAGAACAGCCATTTTGAAGTCGTCCCAAAACGAGTATGGCTGAAGCTAGAAATATCGCTAAAAAAAGGTAACATTTATTATTATTAATAATAAATATTTTATATTGGTCATCACATACGTTTTAAGATATATGGCTTTAGCTTTTGTTTTTATTTGTAGCTCCCAAATGAGATGGACTGAGGCACACAACACGTTATTGTGCAGGGAAATCCTAATTATAAAGCCATATCAGTTTAAGCCAGGCAGTAAAGAATCTGGTACTGCTTGGACCAGTGTCTCTGAAGATTTAAATTCCATCACACAGGTTAGCTACATTTTCGACCACACAAAAGTCAGTTCGTTACAGGTCACGACTTTTAGTAGATAAGTACAAAAAAGAAAATGAGACAACAAGAAGCATCCTCTGGAACTACTGATGAAACTACAGAGCTTGATAATTTATTAGAGAACATCAGGGAAGAATCTGAAGTGGCTCATCAAAATCATGCAAAAATTGCCTTGCAAAAAGATCAAAACCTTAAAAATGATGCAGAAAGTGCACAAGAAATCAGACAGATTGCAATGGAATCATTATCAGAGTCCAGAAAAAGAAAGAGTGACAGTGAAAAGTCTTTTAAAAACAAGCGAAACAATGGAAGCTATGAAATATTTGGTAGATCGTAGTGAGCAGGAACTAGAGATACGTAGACAAGAGTTGGAAATTAAAAAGTCTGAAATAGAGTTACAAAGACAACAGCATTTGATTCAACAACAACAAATGTCACAGCAGATGACATTTATGAACACAATTCTTGATAAATTTATAAACAAGTAAAATATATATTTACAGTGTTGAAACTTTTTGTTTATATATCTGCAGTAAATATAGTGTTTCTGTTTTGTCTGTAAGTTTCATTTTGTTCTGAAAGTGCGTTTCTGGTTTACAGTAATTCTCAGAAATTTTATTTGTGTTCTCAGAAATGTATTGTGTTAGAAAAGATAAAAACAGTTTTCTTGGAAATTATCATTTTACAGACATGGTGTTCTACGAACTCATTTTTAACTCTCTTATATCCCCAGGTGCAAACTCAAGGGTATATATATGTAAAGAATGTAAATAATATACATTATAAAATTTCAAAGCTACTTTATAAAATTTTTTGTTTATAAAGATACTCCTGTATTGTTGGTGGATCCATTTGGAAATATGTTGAGGTCATTGAACCATACATACATGTATGACAATTTAAGAGCAACGCACAAACCATGTAAATTTTACCAATCAGAGATAAGCCAAGTTTTAGGTTGTTTTTAAAATCAAGGAATTTGAAAAAATTAGCGATGTCTCCAAAAACCCATTCAACGCCTATCCTGACTTTACTCATTGTTGTATTGTAAGCTTGTTGTGCAGGACTTAATCTGACTAGTCTAAAGGGTGTTTGCAGTTGAGGTTTTGATGGGTATGCTAAGTCTCCATATATACAAAGGTTCGTCCCATTTGTTCCATGAGCAACCTGTTGGAGTTGAGGATACACGTTGGAGTCTGCGAGCATCCCACTGTCGTGCCGTCGCCCTTCTACTGTCCAAAAAAGTTTGCGACCATCCCACTAGGTGTTGCAATTGACTGGAATTGTAAAGCATGGACTCTTTTATGGCCATTGTAAACAACTCTCTGAATATCTCCAGGTCTGCAGATGGGCTTGACTGTTCCATCAATAAATTCACAGCAGGTTGTTAATGGAGACCCTGCATTATGTATTGCATTGGCAAATTCTTGTAATTTCACTGGTGATAACCACTGTTGCTGCAAAGTTTGAAGGCGATGGTTATGCTGGTTGTATATATAATTCGTCACAGCTGAGCATATCATGCTTAACTGACAGGCAGATCTTCCAAATTTTGACACCATATCTCCAAATCGGATAGGATAGGCAAAACGTTTAAGCAAAATGCAAGTAGCCTCTATACAATCAACTAATAGCCCGTTTGGACAACGATAGTCGTCTGGTATTTGCAAGGATTCCTTTAAAAGATAAACATCGTTTTAAAAATCTAAATTCTGCTTTGCTTTCATCGTCGGTCATTAAATCAAGGTCAAAGGTTTCATAATTCCAGTATGAAAATTCAGGATTTTTTAATCTGTTCATATCATACAACAATACAAATTCTTCATCACTAAGCATGTTTAAAGCATGTGACAATAACAAACTTCTCTGGTTTCTCTAAGATTTGACATTTTTTCGGATACTGTAAGCTAGCTATAGTCACTGATTTTGTACACAAACATGGCGCAAAAACTTGTTATGGTTTTGGAATAATTTTCGTAGGCATAATTTACGTAGGACGTCATTTCAATGGACGCTACGTTTTTAATTAAGGGGGATTTTCACGAAGCGAATTGAACGGCGAATTCGACGGCGAATTGTATCTGAGCATGCGCAGTTTTGTTTGTTTTGATTTTGCATCGAAATATTCGCTTCGCTGAAAAGTAGAAACAGTTCCTACTTTTTCGCGGCTAAAGGTTTCGCTGCTAGTTTTTGACCAATCAGAACGCGGTTAACTAATGTAAACAATGAATTTGGCGCCTAATTTATTTTGTGGCGAAAATTAAAAAGCGAATTCGCCATCGAATTCGCCGTTCAATTCGCTTCGTAAAAATCCCCTTTTAGGCTGGAAGACGTCGTCGGCCGCTCGATGCACAAATCGTAGGGTGCCTATTGTTTCTAAGAAGATGTAAGAATTTAAAATTATTAATTTTAATTTAATCAGATTAAAGTAAAGCTGAAACACACAACAGCTCTATTTTGTTTAAAAGAATTTAAAGTAATTTGTAGAATAAATATGGAGTAGCTATATTATTACATGACTAATAGCCAGCCATGGAAAAACCTGTACTAATGGCCCAGATAAGAAAATAGCTCTGGCTGTTAGAGTCAGCCCACAACCCGTTTTTTCTCACAATTTGTTATTTATGAACCCTATTCGGTCCGAAGGGGGGGGGGGGGGGGCGGATTTCGGAAAAATATGTTAAATAACTTTTATTTAGATTTTAGAAATTTCAAAGGGAATAAAAAAATTCGCTCTGGAACAGAAGTAATTAAATTTTAAGCAGATAGTGGCATTTTGAACAAATTTCAAGCTTTTGAGCTGCCATTTTGTTTTATGACGTACTATAAGTGTGCTAAGTTTGATTCAATTTGAACAAGCCAATGAAAAGTTAGTTAGGAACATATTATTACCGAACATATTATGACCACCCCCCCCCCCCCCCCCCGGTCCGAGGAGGATTAAGTTGGTAACCTGTTACATTAATTTATAAAATATCCACCTTTGCTTACAAATCAACAACAATGTATTTGGCAATAGGAATGATTTGTCCGTATGTCTTCCCTGAGAAGAAGGTTTCAAAATCGACATGGAAACCATCATTTAAACACCTGAAATAAAATACAGGGTACTTAGAATTATGGGCTCTAGCTTTTCACTTAGTAGTCTGGTAGTTACGTCACATACATATATCGTTAAAGCTCACAGTTGGGTATAATTATTTTTTGTCTAGAGAAATATCAGGAAGTGGGCGAAATGAAATATATTTTCTTTCATCGTTTTATAACGTAAACTTCTTCACATTCATTTTTTTTTGCATGGAAGGTTCCATTTATCTTAACAGATCGATGTGTTGCGCTGTGATGTAGTAGAGCTACTTATTAATACAAACCTTAAAAATATTGATTCGGACATATAATTCGATGATAAGAACACATAATGTTCTATACGATGTAGTGGTTTTATTTTTTGCATTATAAACTTGTATATATAAAAAATGTACAATTACACAACAAATAATAAACGTTGACAATGTCTTGCAGATATAAGACGAAATATCCTTAACAAAATATCAACAACTCTCGCATTTATTATTATAAACCTATGTAAATATTTGTAATTTTGTTCCTAACTATCAGTTTAGTACTTTTGTGATATATTTGAAACCTTAGTTGTACCTGTAATGCACTTCGATACTAACATTTGTTGTGCTAAACACAACAGCAGTTGCGTTTCTACCAGTTGCCTAATAAATTCTCTAATAAATTAATTTTTCTGAGAGAACATTATGCATTGTGTCTCCACCTCTATCTATCTATGGCAGTAATGATGACCTTCCTCTCCGAAATTGCCGAAATAATCTAGTTCGTCGTATGTACTAAGTTATGAAGCAAACGTACTTTTGCAGAATTATTGAGTACCCACTGTTTTTTCAATGAGCGTGTTCGTTTAAGCGTGCAGTTTTCTATTATTTTTCAAATTAAAAATGCTTTATAGATCAAAACTGAAAGTTAACAATATTTTTCTGCACTAACATAAGACAACGTGCATTGTGTAAAGGAAAACTTTTGGAAATTTAAAGTGACTGTTACTTGAACCACCGTAGGTTGTCCAATTCTAAACTCGCTCCCATATATCTATACAACGAGATATCTACACAGATATGTCGCTGATATCTACACAGTGAGATAACCTTCCTAATAATTTCTAATTTGCTGTGCCCAGTGCATTTTGTAACAAAGAACGCAAGAAAAAGGTGCTTGGACGAGAATGGCAAAAATATGGCGAAAAAGGTAGTTAAAACAAAACGGAATATACACACATCTTTTTTATAAGAACGTGAGCCTTTGATTTTTTTCCATAGAACTAGCCTTATTCATGTAACACGATCAGGCAGTGATTTTCCGCGTTGTCGGGGAAAAAAATCAAAATGTTAGCTTCAAGTGTAAACAACTGTAACTAGTTGACTACCTCGCATATTTTTGAATTAAAATGCAACTATAAATACTTTTCATGCTTTAAAATTTAAAATTTTGTTATAAAAATGAACCAAGGAACCGTTTCTTCGTTGACTCGGGAGGAGGAAAGCATGGAAAAATTAAAAGAAATAGGCCAACATTGCTATGGTACTACAGATGATATGAAAATAATACTAAGAAAATTCTGCCTAAACTGTACCTTTGACCCACTACATATACCCCCTGTCACTTCCTAATGGGATAGCGATGAGCATAATTATCCAACAATAAATGAAAAAGTGTTTGAATCGTATTGTTTAAATAAATCTCAGGGAAGTAAAGGCCAGCAAGAAAAGGCAGTGCGGATGTTGCAAAGCAGGAAAATCACTTCTGTTAAAACAATAAAAGATAACGAGGAAATTTATGTTAAGATTAAAAAATCCTACAGTACTCAGATAAGACCAGCAGTCATTTTATTTAAAAATTCAGTTCCCCCACGTTCATTCAAACCCACTGCGAGTGCGGACATTCAGTCTGCGCATGCGTGGATTTACGATAAACAAACTTTGATATTTTTGGCTAGCTACGGGAATCGACCACGAGTTAAATGCCCTGAAATTGTAGGAAAAACATCAATTATAACACATTTTCATATTCAAATGTAAAGAACATTGAATATACTGTTGACAATACTTGAAATCATCATTCTCGGCTTAACGTCCGTTTTCCATGCTAGCATGGGTTGGACGGGGTATATTAATGACCCTCTTCCAATCTGATCTAGACTGTGTTAGATCTAAACTCAACTTCCTCTGTATCAAGTCTGTCCTTATAACCTCCTGCCAAGTCTTTCTCGGTCTGCCTCTGGGCTTTGCCCCAGGAACTATCAAGTCTCTACACTTTCTTACCCAATTATCCTCCTCCATTCTTTCCAAGTGCCCCAGCAAATTCAATCTTCTTATCTGGATAACATCTTTAATTCTACGGAGACTTAGCCTGCTTCTTAGCTCATCTGAACTCTTTCTGTCTCTCAGACTGGCGTTACACATCCACCTAACCATTCTCATATCATTCCTTTCTAAACGGTCAAGATCTTCCTGCTTCACTGCCCATGTCTCACTACCGTACAACATAACACTTCTTACACAGGCCTCATACAACCTACCTTTTACCTCAATTGACAGGACTCTGCTAGTCAACAAAGGAAGTAACTCTCTGAACTTTTTCCAAGCAGAACCTATCCTGCAAGTAACACTTCTTCCAACACCCCCTTCACTGCCCAACATATCACCTAAGTAACAGAAGTTCTCAACTATCTCTAACGAGCCACTGTTGTACATCATTAAAGCTGGAAATACTTCATTCTCTATAATCTCACCTTTGCAACGCTTGCATACAAACTGAATGTCAGCTCTTAACCTTCCACTAATACTACTGCACTTCTTTTGTACCCAATGCTTGCAAGTCTGACAAAAAATTGAGTTACTACCAACCCCTTTCCTGCAAACTCCACAAGGCCACTTTCCAACTACAAGGTCACACTTGGCTGCAATGCTACTAATCATGACTTTAGACTTTGCTGTGTTTACCTTTAGCCCTTTCTCTTCTAGTCCTTTCTTCCACTTCTCAAACTTTTCAACTAATTCTTCCATCGACTCTGCTATGAGAACCAAATCATCTGCATACAATAACTCCCATGGACAACCTGTTCTGAACTCCATCGACAGCGCTTCTAAGACTAGAACAAACAACAAAGGACTAAGTACAGAACCCTGATGTACACCAACATTTACACTAAATTCATCACTAAGTGAATCGTTAATCCTGACACGACTTCTAGCATTGCTGTACATAGACTGTACCATCGTAACTAGCCACTCATCCACACCTAATTTTCTCATAGCCCACCAAATAACTTTACGTGGCACTCTATCAAAAGCTTTCTCTAAATCTACAAAGGCAAAATAGAGATTCTTTCTCTTTCCTAAATACTTTTCCTGAAGCTGTCTGAGTAAAAATATTGCATCTGTAGTGCCACGCCCTGGAACAAAACCAAATTGCATCTTATCTATATCAATCCTTTCTCTAAGTAACTTATCAATCACTCTTTCAATAACTTTCATTACTTGATCAACCAACTTCAAACCTCTATAGTTATCCCTTTCTAATGCATCACCCTTGCCCTTGAAACAATTCACTATTACACTCGAATACCCAAACAAAATCATTAAAAAAGGTTCCTACTCTTCCGATAAGTAAAGCTAGCTAATTCTCAGATTTAGCCATGAAATATCCGAACCCTGCCGGTTTTACCAGGCAAAAGATTAATTGAAATAGTTAAAGCTAATCATAAACAACCATTCCTGAAAGTTTCTGCTAATGGCCACTTTTTTACACAAAGTTACAGGCATTTTTGTAACACTACTCAATTTTTGCTTTTTTCGCAGTAGCTAGCCCAATTCATAATGGCTGACCCACAACCAATTCTTGCCGAAATGTGTACAAATCCCATCGGAATACCACGAAAAGAAAAGAGGAATAAACACAAGGATAAAAAAATAGGTTTTTTTAACAATTATAGTATATATATATATAAATCAACCCTAAAAGTTGGAACACCAGACTAGGCAAATGGTTAGTATGTGTCTGAAAATCTCCCTATTTTTACTTGGAATTTGATACTATACAGCTTTTGCAATTGAAACTATTAATGGCTTAAGTCTAGCACCACAACGTACGAAGGAAATCAATTACAAAAACGTTAACTAATACAACCGACCTGATTAAGCAGCTAAATTTTCTAACATTTAGACTGCTGACACGTTTTTTATAAGAACAAACCATATAAGAACATATGGCTTTAGAGGTACAAAACATTAGAACATGCTAAAAACATTTAAGGCTTCGTAAATACCAAGAATCTCCTTTAAACTTCAAAAATGGCGAAATGAAAGGAAAATTAAGAACATTTTAAGGCTTTAAATTAAGAAAGTTAAGAACTTTCTTCAAGTTGAGTGTTCTTTATAAAAACAACGTGAATCAGGATGGTGCACTTTTACAAAATTGTTGTTGTTGTTGTTTTGAGTGTACCATTGGGAGAAGAATTTTTCCTGAGTGACTGTAAGGAAATAGAAAAATATTTATATTTTGAAATCAAAATCTATAGCTTTCTTGTATTCTTGCGGTCCCAATATTGTGTTGTATATGTTACTCTTCTCGCCCTAGAACTGAGTGATAATTTTTTGTTGCAAAATCTGCGTCACAAAACACAAGAACACTTCTAAACCACAGATTAAATGCTGCACAAATATGGCTTGACATGAATGCTTATGTCAACACGGACTAATATATTTAAAATTTTATAAATCTGTGCTCGTATTGGGACGGGATGCTAAAGCACTAAAAAATTAACCGGTCATATACCGTAATGCTTCGAATAAACGCCCGGGACGTTTATTAAATTTTTTGACATTTTTGGGGGGCGTCTATTCGAGGGGGGCGTTTATTAAATTTTTTACACTTCGTCTCTTTTGCAGTTTTTAAGGATACCTAAAATATATATCTTCACAGCAGAAAATAAAAGATATTCACATGTTTTTCCAACCTTAAACCTAAGATTTAGGAAAAAAGTAAGTATGTAAGTATACTTTTACTATCGCCTCGAATAAACGCCCCTTATGAGGGAGGGGCGTCTATTTGAGGGGGGCGCTTATTTAAAAAATAACTGAAAAAGAGGGGCGTCTATTCGAGGGGGGCGTTTATTCGAAGCATTACGGTACAGTAGTAAAACTTGTGATTTCAACATGATCTATGCAACAACAACAACATTATTTTATTTCCAATAACATCTATTTCTAAAAATTGTGGTGATTACGGAGCGTTCACATATTACGTAATCAATTTTTGTAAGAGTCTAGGAAATGTTCGAGTTATAAAACCGGGAAGTTAGGAAGTTGCGAGTTGGGGAGTTAGGGAGTTACAAATTTTTACGGTAAACCGAGTTACATGTTCGGCGTAAACTTGAGGTCCATATTTTACCGTATCTTCGACCGATTTTTTAACCGATTGCCGTAACGTCACGACTTTTAAAGTCCGACCTGACCCCGTGACCTAGCGCTACGCCGGCTTTGTACGTATCTTGATATTCGTAAAGAATGAAGACTGCGCTACGTATTTGATCACAAATATTGTTGTAGACTGTTATTTTAATTAAATTAATCTTTCAGAATTGTTCGAATTGTTTATATATATACAGAAAATATTCACCATGGAATATTCCAAAGTGTCGATTTATAAATATACAAATATTTATACAAATATAAAACCAAAAATTTTGTTTTTGACCTCACAAAAAAATTTCACATTTAAGAATTAGGATATCATCCCTTTTCTCAACCTTATATTTTGGAATTTTAAATAATTTTTTTTCACCAAATACAATCTACGATAGAGGCTTAAAATATGACACAAATAAGCAAGAACATTTCAAGGAAAGTTTAAAGTCCAACTTTTCCCACCAAGTCAAATTAATATCCTAATTCTGAAATCACAAATGTGTAAAATGTGAGTTATAAATACTTCCAAAACTACCCTCAATTGGAAAAAAATTTAACAAGTTAAGGCACCCACAAGGTCAACTCAACAATACTATTTTAAAACCACAGTCAGTAAGCCTGGCTAATGTTATTTTCACAGATGTTGTTTAAAAAATAAGGTACACTCAATAACTGGAGACACAGGATATACCAGCAACATCACCAATTTTGGTAAACAGCTTGAAATTTCATGTTTATTTGGAACAAGTTAGTCAGCCAAATAGTTAGCTACTCATATCTTATTCAAAGCTAGCTAATACCTAGCTCATTTACCACCAAGAAATAATAAACAAAAGCATTAGAACGACCCAATGATACATGCTATTATCCCATATTATCACCAAATGTTAATAACAATCTGTAAGACAAATTAATTTTGCAAATATTGCAAGTAAACAAACCATATCTGCTCTACTTCGCTGCAAACTAAAAATTTGCTCATAACTAATCTCGTTTTCATGTTATTCGGTATATTGGTATGTATATTCCGCGGAACGAAAATGGATATGGAAATAGGTCTATTATCACAATCAATACTGATATATCATAGTTGCATATTGCCTCGTTTTTATGCTCCAAACTGTCTACAAAATTTCCAGCCCCTTAGGGCAAACCTTAAAAAAGTTTGGTACAGAAACTGCCCCTAAGTCGCTGTAGAATCTGGACACCCGCAATAACTACGTTGGGTGGAAAACAAAGGAAATAGAATCTTAAAAGATCATTAGAAACGAAATGCGGACACTTGTGAAAGTGGCCAGTGAGAAATGACGCCGCTGTCCCAATTAAAAACAAAGAAATTTAATGATTGAAAAACCATTGAAATAAATGCGAACCCCTGCGAAAGCGGTTAGTTAAAACCAACTAAATATTTATGAAAAAAATCTGAGATTCGGTAAGTCGAGTTTATATATACCGCTGCGCATTTCGTTTTTGAGATATTTTTCCGGTGTTTCGGCGACGGAGAATTTTACAAAAATTAAAATGGTAGACTTAACTCCCCAACTCCCCTTCTGAAACTCCCCAACTTACTGAATTTGTAACTCCCTGATTACCGGTACTCTTTTTGTAATCAGTCGTGATCATTTGGTTGACCCCCCTCCCAAAATTACGTCATCATCTACTTAAACTCCCCCCTCCCAAAAAAAAACAAAAAAAATCCGTAAAGAATTAGTTTATGAATGAAAACAAACACTGTTTGTCTTACCAGAACCTACAAAAGTTTTAAATATTTACAGTTTTATATTTTACTTTTATATTTTACATGCAAGATATAGAATATGGCGAATACAAACGCTTTAGATAGTTGATATTTTTCACACTCATTATAAAATATGCTGTTCATTTTTTTTGATTTGCTTATGTCATCAAACCACTTGACCTCTCCCCCCTCCCTCATAATCAAGCGTAAGCAATTTCGATGACCCCCCCCCCTCCCCTACTTGATTACGTAATATGTGAACGCTCCCTTACATATAGACAAATCTCAAACTAAGCCATCAAAACATTTTTATATAATCTATAACTTTATAGATGACTTGTCAATGTTTACAAAAGTTAAAAAGTTTGCGTTTTTTTTGCACATTTCTGTAGGCAGAAAAATATAAACAACAGACCACAGTAATCAAAGAAATCCATCCAAATGAGAAATTTTCGCTCAATATTAGTGAAATTTTTAAGAAGAATTAATAGAATATAGTTAAAATTTAATTCCAGTTCCTCTTGAATCTTATGCTACCCAAAAAATCTTTAATCTTCATTAATAACCATATTGTCCTGTGCGAGTCCTGCTTTTTTACCTACACAAAAGTGCGCGCAGGCCCATTGTTCTCAAAATGAAATCAAAACAACTACGTCACATGGAAAGTGGTTATACAACTGAAAAACTGCAGGCATGAATTTTTTATATATTATGCTTCAAAAGTCTACTTAATATATTGTTTGAGCCAAAGTAAACTGTAAGCTGCATCACATAATTTAGCACTGAATGTTTATTCTCGTCAAGTATCAAGTTAAGTCCATCAAAAGTAAAAAGCAAAACATCGACACCAATTATGATAACACTTTTCTGTATGTTCGTTCGTGTCTTTTCATCATCCTTCTTGTGTATTTCACTGTAAATAAAAAAGCAAAAACTATACACCAGGTGTGGATTTTTTTGCTGAAAGTATATTAAAACATTTGCTATGCAACAAAAATAAGACGATCTGGGACTTTATTTTGCATGTTGGTCTCAGCAACTTGAAAAATCGTTTCATCAGAGCCATGTTTATCCAACATCAATAAAATTTTTAGGCCATTTTTCGGTAAAATTTGTAAGGTTGGTGAAATGATCTTTAAAGTCAGTTAAGTTACAGAAAACAAACAGTTTTAAGGGCAGCCGTAGATTAGTGGTTATAGCTCTCATACTCTGTGCGGGAGACCGGGGTTCGATTCTTCTTGACGGCGATTCAACATGGGCGAGTGAATGTTACCATAGCCCCGGGCTAACCCAAGCCATGTGAGGGAAATTGGGGAGATGGCACACTGTGTGGGCCGTTGGATGTTGCCGGGAGTTGTCTAGTAGAGCGCGGGCCCTAATTGGGTCTGCGTAGCTCAAAATGAGCATTAAGTACTCTAGGACTCTCCATCTATGCCATGGTCCCTCCTGGAAATAATAGACAGGGTATATCCCTCGATATTTGTGAGGCTAGCCATGTAAAATATGCACATCTATCTATCTATCAGCCTAGGCAAACATCAACTTTTTGCCAACCTGCATTAAAAAACAATTCTTAATTGGGTTACCAATGAAAATATGTCATGTTTAAGCCCTGAAGTCCTCACAAGAATGAGTCGGACCGTCAACTGGATTTTCTCTAAAGTTTGCAGCTGGAAGCACCAAGGGGGGTCTGGGGGGAGGAGGAATTGAGCTATTAATAGGCTGCTACATCTATGCACACTGAAATAATATATGCAAAAGAAACTTACAGTTACATACCTTGCAAGTGCGATAAATGGTAACCATTTTGAGCGTCAAAAAGGGTCATTTTTGATGTTTCACTACATCCACAAAAAAAGTGGCCATAACTCAGGCAGCTGGATTTGAGTTCCTTAACCTCTCCGCTTCACTATAAAACCATTCAATAAGTTGGCATAACCGGCTGGAGAAAGATATAGTGCATTTTTCGCTTTGATGTGATTTTCCAGGTATTATGATACCTTGATTTCAACTGCTCAAGAAATCTGCATCCAGTCGTTTCTGGTCACCACAACAAAAAATTTTGAAAGAAGTGTCCCGCGTTGTGAATCAAAGCCTGAGTCAGCAATTTTTCGCGTGCATTTAATTTGCTTATTTATCGAAATCGATCAGGGTTAAAAAGAGTAAAATCTCACGCGGTCAAGGGCCATATTGAATTTCAAAATTACGTAAACAAAGTTTGCGCATGCGCAGACTGAATGTCCGGCCGTGAACTACCGTGGGAAAGCATGGAAAAATTAAAAGAAATAGGCCAACATTGCTATGGTACTACAGATGATATGAAAATAATACTAAGAAAATTCTGCCTAAACTGTACCTTTGACCCACTACATATACCCCCTGTCACTTCCTAATGGGATAGCGATGAGCATAATTATCCAACGATAAATGAAAAAGTGTTTGAATCGTATTGTTTAAATAAATCTCAGGGAAGTAAAGGCCAGCAAGAAAAGGCAGTGCGGATGTTGCAAAGCAGGAAAATCACTTCTGTTAAAACAATAAAAGATAACGAGGAAATTTATGTTAAGATTAAAAAATCCTACAGTACTCAGATAAGACCAGCAGTCATTTTATTTAAAAATTCAGTTCCCCAGAAAGCACATTGTTCTTGCCCCGTTGGTTTAAGTGGCTTATGTTGCCATGTACTTGCCCTATTGCTGTTCCTAAAACACTATTACGATACCAAAGAAAAACTGTTAGAGCTAACATGTACTCAACAAATTCAGAAGTGGCACAGGAGATCACAAAACGGGTCGATACACTTGGGTCCCTTAGCTGAAACTAAACCTAAACCTGAAGGACAATAAATTAAACATCAATACTGCTGACCCTGGTGGGCCATATTTCAAACGAAATGTACCTAAAATAATTACAGATTTACAAAATAAACTCAATAATGAAAAATCAGTTGAGGATAATATTCAAAACATTCTTATTAACTCAAACGTAGGGAGAGCTTCCTCGGTTGGAATCATGCCAAACTATAAATACCATTCGACATTGACAAATTCATTAGATGAGTATGATTATTGTAAAACACCTTTATTTGATTCAAAAGTTATTGACATCAAGCCACAGAAATCAGAAAGAATCCAAAGAGCAATAGATAAACAATATATCAGTGAATTGCCAGAAAAAAACACAAACAGTGAAATAAATAAAATAACTGCAGATAAAATACTTGAAAAATACGTACTGGAATTAGAAATAGTAAATTAAAGCATGACATACAAAGACCTTTCAAATATTCCTCTTCATAATAAAATCAATACTCAATAGTAAAGCACCAGTAATCGAAATAGATTTGTGCTTTTTGACAGCACCTAAACCGCATGGTGATAACTACCATCAAGTGACCCAAAACACAAAAGATTGGTTAGAACTGCGAAAATACAAAGTTACTGGAAGCCGTTTGCCCGCGCTTTTAGGACTATACGGGAGTTCAAAACATGAGTTGACATGGGACTTAATAAAAACAGGAAAAACCGAACCGAACCAAAATCATATTCGAAATATAAAACGTGGCCATTATTTTGAAGACATTGCAGTTAAGCATTTTGAGCAAGTTGCCAATTGTACTACAGAGAGGTGTGGATATTTTCATCACCCAATAAATTCAAGATATGGTTCAAGCCCAGAAGCTCTGGGACATCTTGGTATATTACTAGAAGTAAAAACAAGAGCAGAAAATAGCATTGGACCATTAACATAAATTGCAAAGTTTCCACAGTACTTTATCCAATGCCAACTACAAATGAGTTATACTAATGCTGAGTTTTGTATCTTGCAGTCATACCATCCTGAAACTGCCACTTCAAAATTTTTTTTTTATTAAACGAAACAATGCACTGATGGATGTTCGTTTTGCAGGTCTTCTTGTGTTATTTTTCTTTATTGGTGGTGTTCAACTTGATTTAGGTGTTGTTGAGATTAAAGCAGTTACTATTTCATATTTACGTTTAGCATTTTTGTATCGATTTTTAATTTGCTGAGAAGGATTTTTATAAGAAGATACAAAGTCCTTTGCATTGATGAGTTTTTGATGTAACTTCTCATACTGTTCTTCTGGAACTGCAACGTCTGGTAAGTCAGAGGATGTCATTCGTTTTCCAGAACTCCAATGAGCAGCACAAATATGTCCCTTTGAAATATTTATACCACATGTTTTGAAAATTTGTTTGTATTTTGTTTGTATTTCTGGATCACGAGGTAAACGATAGTATTTCAGGGGCTCGTTATTTGAATCTATTGAGTTATAATTATTAGAGCACCACAACGCTGAGGAACAAAACCATTTAACCATTGTCTGTAATACTTTTTCTGCTTTATTAAAACCTTTTTACCCAGAATAATTCTTTAAAATAACAGTATTGACCTTGATTTCCTTCAATTTTTGCCTTTATTTACTTTCGAGAAAAGCCATCATGTTTATTTTTTTCTCAACAAATGCCTTACTCGTCACCATTCCCCCGCGACATGAATAAGACTAATAGAACAAAAGAAGAAAAGTCTCAGGATTAATTCATTGCTATTAGAAGTTCCAGGATACAAATCTTACAGTTCTCTTTAAATAATTTTTTTTTTTTTACTTGTGGTAGTTTGTTTTCTCATATATATTGATTGCGACGTAATATACATATTGAGATACGGCGCTATTCGCAAACACATTCCATAAATAAGAACAAAAGGCTAAATTTTGAAGTTATGCAACCTTGTTCCCAGCGCCTACTGTCTCTTCTTTATATCAAAACGGCGAGACGAAAATCTCTCTGTCCGGATATGGAGAAAGTGACAACAGGCACTGGTAGTGAGGTTGGAAGTTATGTTCTTACTACTGCGATGAAAAATGCTCTGAAATAAAAAAAACTAGCCGCAAAACAGATTTTACTGGTTCTTAAAAAAGGCGTGTACATTCTTTTAAGAACATTGTGGCTAAAAGTTCAAGTCGGAAAATTTGTGTGATAGAATTATTTATATTATGAGCCTCTTTATATGCAAGTTGATGTTTTTTAGTAACAAACCTCTTTCCCAGGGCTTTTCTTCAATTTTGACATTATTAGCACGATGTTTGCTTTCCTGCACATAAAAAAGTGAAAAACAGCCATGGGAATCATTTTCCCCCTAAAATATACTAAACGCGACAAGCAAACTCCTCCCCAGAGATTTATAACTTATTTGATATGTTACAAAAACCCCGGGGTCGAAGGTGCTCGAGCTTAAATCTGATGGAGAATTCAGGGGTCTACAACGGTCTTTCACTAAGTCTATACGATTCAACTGCACGACACGCGTAAAGGTGAAAACTATCAGTGTAAAATGTTGTATGCTATAAATGTTGTGCAAAGTAAGAAATTAAACATTCCGAGGTTCCTCTTGAAATGGATGTGCACAGATTAAGTACTCATCCCTTGCATCCCTTGCGTATCATGTGTGAGTGTGATTGTTGTCGTGACACTATATGTCGCAAACGCCACTATATGTCGCAAACACCACTATATGTCGCAACTTGCAACACTATATGTCGCAAACGCCACTATATGTCGCAAAACACGCCACTATATGTCGCAAAAAACGCCACTATATGTCGCAAAGTTTAAGATAGTAATTTTTATTAAAATTAACACTATATGTCACAAATGTTTTTTTTAGCGAAAAAACACACTTGTTAGAAACTTGGCTCGCATTATGTATAGGACAGGTGACATTTACACTCCTGTTGCGTATATTACTTTTGTTTATAGTTTCTAAACAGCAACAATGGCCTGGCTCAGAAACATTAAATTCAATATAAAGGAAAGAAAATATAATTGCGTGAGTTTGACCAACGCAAAAAGTGCCATCTCGTGCATAGTAGTAACATAGTCGTAGGAGTAATCCGCTGGTTTTAAACGGGTAAACGCAAATGCAAATAAAACAACTAAAACTTTCGTCTTTCAATCTATGTGCCCTTTCTGTGTATTTATCTTAATTTACCTTTAAAGCAGGGGTTCAAATGACAATTAATTTGGAATAAGTTTCAGTACCAAATTTAGGCCACGTACTTTTAATCCTTATAATGTCCTGTACATACCTGCCAAGTGTCAACATCAAATTCGTACGGGAAGTAAGCTTTTTGAAAAAAATGGATTTGCGACATATAGTGTCAATTTTGTATTTTCTTGCGACATATTGTGTTGCGACATATAGTGGCGTTTTTTGCGACATATAGTGGCGTTTGCGACATATAGTGTAGCAAGTTGCGACATATAGTGGTGTTTGCGACACATAGTGGCGTTTGCGACATGTAGTGGCGGTTGCGACTGTTTCGCTACAGAGAAAATAATGTGGTTGTCAATAATTAGTATTGTTATCTCTCCTCTGGTCTTTTTTGGAGAACAATAACATTAAAACCTAATATAGCACGTACAAAATTGCATTAAATCAATCGGTGTTTTTTTCCCACTCCTATTCAGCATATTTTTTGTCTGGTATGGAGCGTTTTTTAAAACAGCGTAGTTATGTGATAAGAAAAGGTAAATTTGAACAAAATGTTTTGGCTTTTGTTGGAGATACTAGATCGCAAAGAAACTATATTTAAGGACGTATGCTAAATTGGGCATTGTTAAATCCGATAAAATTATACAGATCACACGAATTTAACGTTACTGGCCGGGAGACTCGCGTCGAAACGCCGGGTTAAGCTATAAGTAACTGTGTGACCTGTCGTTGAACACCCTAAGGAGTGGTTTAGTACAGGTATGCAGTACATGTCAAAAACACACAACATTTTAGTGTTTCGGGTGTAATATATTACAGGTACAATTACAGGTAAACCGTGTCGCACATAGGCGTAATACGCTTTTCCAAAAAACGTTATTGCAACTTCGGTTTACATAAGAACACAAGAAAAAGCCTGCTGTTACTCCATCCAGCTAAAACAATATCTCATCAATTTTATTTGTAGAATAAGTTTTCATGACAGTAATAAAAGGTATAGCTACTTTACTGCGGAAGCATATTGAAATATATTTCAAAACAACAAATATATTTCAAATCCACAAAATATATTTCAAACCAGTAACAGAATTTTTTTGAAATCCGAAAATATAATTCAAATCCACAAATATTTTTCAAATTGAGTCAAGGGTTATCTAGTATTTGGAACAAGCTGCGTGTGATACACGGCATTTCAGTAAAACGTGACGAGGTTATAAAAGTTGTTACAGAAAGCGATCCTAAAGGCTCTCATAACAGAAAGGCGCGGAAACTTATACGTAGAGTGTACAATTCACCCGGCCCAAATGCTGTATGGCACGCCGATGGCTATGACAGGTTAAAGCCTTTTGGATTCCCTATTCATGAATATGTAGACGGTTTTTCCCGCAAAGTCATTTGGTTAAAAGTTAGTCGTACCAATAATAATCCTATAATACCTGCTCACTTTTTCCTAAACGCTCTTGACGAATTTAAAATTTGTCCAGATATAGTGAGGACTGATTGTGGTACTGAAAATGGTATATTGGCAAGTTACCAGTCACCTATTCATAACGATGTTAATGCACATAAATATGGAACTTCACAGTCTAACCAAAGGATTGGAAATTTATGGTCTCATTTTAAGCGAACTTACACAACTTGGGTAATTGACTATTTCAAAGACATGGTTGAAAGTTACGCACTTCGTTTAGGTGATCATTTTCAAATGGAATACGCTTGGTTTTGATATTCCAGGTTAATACAATCAGAGTTAGACAAAATGAGAGACGAGTGGAATTCACACACTAAAAGAAATTCAAGGAGTGCTAAATTGGGCAGTATACCAGATGAAATGTTTTGTCTTCCAGAAAGTTTTGGCTATCGAAAATGTGGAAAAATTATCAATAGCGATCTTATTGACAGTCTTCTTCAACAAAGAAACGTACATGAGAGAGCTGAACATGTTCTTAATGACTGCGACGAAGAACTAGTTGAATATTTAAACTATGTCATTGGGCAGTTGGGCTACACTATCCCTCCTCGTGATTGGCTAGAAGCAAGACAAATATACGATATACATACTTCTTCTGTAAGCTAATGTAAATACATTAAAAATGACTCTATCGTTCTTATACTTTAAACACCGATCTGCATGTGCTTCAATTACTGAGAATGGAAATCTTTTATTGCATATGGGCCAACCATATTTCACACTGCCAGAACGCTGGCTTGTTCTTCATGTATAGGATTTAAGAATATATCGGGGTTGAAATTTTTATTGTCCTCATTTTCGCTCAAAGTATCATCCAAAGTAATATCAATTGGACTTTTTAAGGCATCAAGAAGTTTCCGAGTTGTTGCAGATTGTAAATCGTATCCTTTGCATAAATAAAGTTCTACTTTTAAAAATGGCTTAGCTAGCTCCTTTTTGTATTTGTCAACAGTAAAAGCTGTTTTTGTCCCAGGTACCATTTCGACCACTTTCTGGTCGGGGTATAACAAGACATATTCTTCTAGACCGCAGAAAAATTGGTCATAGTCTGCATGCTTTTTGTTTGCAGCCTTCAAAACAGAAGCTGCTGAGGCATCCGTAACAATACGCACAGGTAACTTAGATCCTCCAACACAATGGAGCAATCCTTGTTCATTCTCTTTCCGTAGATGTTTTACTATGTAAAGATACAACCTTTGCTTTTCTTGCTTTTAAAAACCACATTACTACTATTACTTCCTCGATCATCACCAGTACTTTCTTCTTCGTTGACTGTATTTGTCTTTTTTTTTAGAATCGTGATGTTCATTCATTTGACTTAATTCGTTGATAGTCTATCAATGACACTGCCTCACTGTGGACAGGATTTTCTGCTTTCTTTTTTATTTCCTTTCCACAATACGAGCGGAAATAATCGACACAAAATTCGATTTTCTTCCCACATGATGAACAAAAACGGTCTGCCATGTTTGTTTACAAATCATGTCGCGCACATGTGACTTTTGGGATAATTGGAATTTTAAAATATATTTGTGAATTTGAAATAATTTTGCGTATTTGAAAAACATTTGTGGATTAGGAATATTTATGCGGATTCGAAATATATTTTCGGATTCGAAATATATTTGTGGCTTTGAAATATATTTGTGGATTCGAAATATATTTGTGGATTTGGAATTCGGATTTAAGGTATATTTGCGGATTTGAAATATATTTGTGGATTTGAAATATGTTTGTGCATTGACCCTTCTCGGCTTCCGTACATTTAGCATAAGAATTATTGATTAAAAATTTCGATGTAGCTACACCGCATTTGGCTACTTTTCACTTCTTAACCCAGAAGATATAAATAGTTAGAAATAGCTATAAACAGCTAGTTAGATAGCTACAAACCCGAACATAAAAATATATAATTTTGGCTAGGATAAGGAGTTCTTATACCTAGCTATCTGAATAACAGCTAGCTAGCATGTTTCTTGTTTTTCATAACACGTGTATTTTTAAAAAAAATGTTAACTACAACTATTCTTTTTAATTACTATTTAATATTTAATTAATATTTTTGGCTTGTCAAGGATTTAGCGAGATCAAAAAGGCCGTCGCTAACATTTTGCGTGACAGACAGATGGACTAACGGGCGGGCGTTTGAAACTCCTCCAAACATAACTGCTCATATATGATTTAAAGTGAGAAACAATATCAGTGGCTAGATACAAAGAAGTTGTATTGGTTATATAATGATATGTTGATTGCATTCATGCTACCAGGTGGGTGCTAGAGATCGAAGAGTAGATTTGAAGGAAATACCGATTCAGTGATGACCAAGGCTTCAATGTTACTGATAGTGATATAGCCGTTGCAGAGAATGTCATGGGAATTCAGCACTGGCCTATTGCTAAAGATGTCGAAATTCATGAATTGATTGAGTGTTATTGACAAATAAAGAATTATAGAAGAGCTGTTGATGTCGAGAGAGCACTTGACCTTTACGTAAAACTACTTATCCTATTTGAGAACGATGGATTCGACGTATAATACACTTTCATTTTGTACCAGAAATAGACAAGTATGGTTGTATACAGTATTTTTACGGTATATATTTTCTTAAAAAACAATATTAGATATTCTATCACGCACATTTATAAAAACATATTCACAAGTCAAAGGTTGGAGCTTAAACGGCAGAGAGACTCTCTCACAGGTATCAAAAAGTTACAAAAAGAACAAAAATCTAACAAAAGATCCCCTTAAAATCAGGTGGAAAAGTGTCGAAAGGGACTTAATATAAAAAAGTTAACAAAATATAAAACTTTGACAAAATCAGTAACAAAAGAAAAAATAGTTTCATAAAGTAAATACATTAAACACAACCAAAGTCTGCACCAAAAAACTAAAGCTATTCTCAATTTCTCGGTCATGTTCTGAATAGGCAATGAATCATTTAAACCGTATGTAGGAACTTTGGGAAAATTTCTCTCTATGAAATGAATGTCAATTTTTTGTCGAATCCAGTTGGCGGAATAGTTTCCGTTATGGTTCAACTCTTCAGCTCTTTCTCGATAATTTTTTTTACCTTCACCACTAGTTTGTATTTGGTTAACAGGCATATTTGGAAATGTCTGTCTAAACGACAACAGATCACCATACAATGAACCCATTTCCAAAAGTTTATCTTCGGTGCAAAGATGAGCAATCGAATCATCAACGTTGTTTGCAATAAAGGTTGGTAAAAAGATAATCCATAGAACGTGCACATAAAAATGAGTCAATCTATAAAAAAAACACCATCTGATAAAACTTTATGCCATAAAAACTGAATGTATACCAACATAAATACCCAATAAATTTAAAATATAAGTACCCTCGTGTACGAATTGACATCGTCGCTGATTGCTATCTTGAAGGTCGAGATGTAATTTTTTCCGTTAGCCGATTGCCTATTGAAACGGGCGGCCGCTCATTTGAAGCAAGCGGCCGCCTATTTGAACAAGTGGCCGCGTTTTTGGAACAAGCGGCCGACGATTATACTTAGCGGCGCCTGATTTCACATGGTATAAAACACAGACTCCGTTATGTATTTGCAGGACCAGATTGTTTGACTCACGCGGCCGCCAGTCCTGAACATGTTACCGCCAGTTTTGATACGCGGCCGCTTGTTCGAAACAAGCAACCGATTATATTCAACCGTGGCGGTTGAAGTAAGATATAGTTGTCCTAATCTGCCACGGTAATTTACATAGCTTTAGGTCATCACTTTTGTTCGACGGATTACGTCATCGTTTTAACATTGAAGTCGAAATCAATGAGCCATCTAATGATTCCTAGGCTTTACATATCAATTACTTACGTCCACAACTTAAGTATTTAATGTTCATTTTGAGCTACGCAGACACAGTTAGGGTATGCGCTCTACCCGAAACTTTCACCCACATCCAACAAACAACACAGCGTGTCATCACCCCTATTTCACTCACATGACTGGGGTTAACTCGGGGCTATATAGTAACATTGCCACGCCCATAATGAATCGCCACAAAAGGGAGTTAAGCGGGCTAAATACACACTTTATTTGCGCAGTTTAAAAGAGAAACATCTTCCTAGATACAAAAACAGTAAAGTAATGTAACATGATCATATTGTCGACTTAATGCTGGTTTTGTATCATCCATCCTCTTATCAGTTATATGACATAATGTTGTCGCTTGTCAACTTAAAAGGAAGGTCTTAATCATTATCCATTTTCACTGCTTATGCGCAGTTAGGAATAGGAAACTTTTCGTACATACTATAGCAAATGTTGATAATGCTGACCTAAAGATTGTAACAACCGCCTGATATCAAATGGTTTCATTAACAAAAACAATTGGCGCAGCTATGAGAAAAGCCAATTGAAAGCAGGAACCCTCCATTCATGCTCCTTTTCCGCACTTGTAAAATGAAACATTCTCGTGAATATTATACCGATAAAATTACATGTTCATACTATCGACTAAGTCTGGTTTTGTACCACCCGTATGCTTTGCCTTTTTGTGCACATTTGACTAAAAATAATTGTTTCGTAACTACCTGAGAAAATACTTGTCATTATGTAACACACACTATGTAATTTGGCAGGGGCTGTCGACTTAAATAGTGTGCTTGTTATATTTCATTCGCACTGTT
This sequence comes from Hydractinia echinata, assembly GCA_030067915.1. Lineage (NCBI taxonomy): Eukaryota > Metazoa > Cnidaria > Hydrozoa > Anthoathecata > Hydractiniidae > Hydractinia > Hydractinia echinata. The sequence continues at coordinate 439,523 of JASGCC010000009.1, read as the reverse complement.
GCATATGCGCAGTTAAAGAGAAAAACATTGTCGTGGATACTATACCGGTAAGATAAAATGTTAACTTTTCTTTTTACCATCAGTCCACAGTTACTGCTTGTGCAAATTTAAGAAAGAGAAAATCATACTTATTTACATAAGCGAAATTTGCGAGGTTACCAGAGGAGTAAATTGATGGCACGGAAAGACTTTCCACCTATAAACCGAAATAAATCACGGCAGTTAAACATTTTCATGGATATAACATCGAAATATTGATAAAATAGCATGTGACTGCAACAATAGAACGTTTTTTTAACGCCTTTCCATAATAGACAATCTTTTAACACGATTTTGATATGTTACAGATTAGCAATTACAAATTAGATATCATATGTTCTAATTCGCATAATTTTATTAGTGCAAGTTTGAGCTCCACTATCTCTACCTATCTCTACCTATCAACAGTCAAAAATAAACAGGTAAAAATTAACCTACCAACCACAGTTTTTATTTGAATAGCAGCATTTTTTCTTTCAAAATCTTTATTATCATCAAATACGACTCCCAATTGATATGTGCGATTGTCTTCGTACTGAATTCTTCTCAAAGTTGCTATGTATTCATTTCTACCAGCTGTGTTGAAAGTAGCGGTTAATCTGTCTTGGAATAAGGATTTACCTGGTGAAGTTACTTCTTGTAACAATTTACTTCCAACACCTTCAATCACGGTTATATCATCAGGTAAAACATTTAGTTTTAAAGAAAGAATGACTTGATTTTGCCCAGGTGTTACTTGCCATTTCATTACAACAGTATTGTTGATTATTGCTTCTCCCACTTTACTTGTTGCAGTAATAAATCCGCTGGAAACTATAAACAATGATATAAGAAGTAGAAATAAAATCAATGAGATTTAATCGTGTTATAACTGCAACTATAGATGCTCTTAAACATAAAAGTTTAATTTTTTCATTTTTATTTTACCAGGACCTATCATCCAATCAAAATAATTCATATAATACGGACAGTTACGAAGATAATACAGTTTCAAAAAAATACTATGCACGCATATCATAACATTGCACAATCAATATGCGCGCGCAGAAAAGGCAGCAAAAGAAAGTAGACAAACAACGTAGAAATAGAGTCCCTAGAACCAAAATAAGGCGCATGCAGCGCAAGAGCAACCGACGATCGCTGTTTCGTTTTCCATCTTTGTGTAAATACCAGATCAAGAGAAACAAAACGGATAACAATTAACAAACTGGCAGACTCGCTGTTTAAAATAGCGCACGTGGTTTTTTGCGATTACATTCTCTTTCGGTTTTTATCAGTGGAAAACAAAACATACATTTAACCCTATGGGGTGAATAGCTAGTTTTTTTAAAAGTTATTTTTTTTCCAGAGATTTCGCAGCATACGAAAAAAATATTCCCATAGATAGGCATGCTATAAGACGTGAAAAACTACTTCTAGCCAAGTATCACAAAAAGTTAGTAGTCGAGGAGGAACACATATCCGACCCGTTACATAGCAATTACGGTTGGTTGGCAGAACAAAAAGTTCACGAAAATGGCCATCAGTTTATTACACAAATTTTCGAGAATTATTTAAAAAAATACAAAAAACAGATAGCTTGATAAGAAAATTGGAGACCGAGTAGAAGAAAGGAAAATCCTACAGATATTTCCGTTTGTTAAAGAAATTTTCTATAACGACATTTGTGAAGAATCTAAATATGGTGTTTTAAGGTGCCGTGTTCTCCTTCCCAGAGTATCCATAACAATGAAATAATGGATGGGCAACTATTGAAAAAATAGAGCAAGACCAGAAGGCAAAATAAAATCAGCTCATTGTACGTGTGTAGCCGGGTCATTGAGAGGGTGCAACCATGTGATTGCTATGTTGTTCCGAATAGATGCTGCTGTATCTACTAGAGCTACAAAACCTGGCTTAACTAGTCTAATTGCTAAATGGAATGTGCCCACAGGGACTAAAACCACAGTAATTAATTGACCAATATGTGACATGACCCTTCACAAACATCACCATATAAAAGGAAATGAAACAACAGAACATGATGTATTATTACTAATGAGGCATATTAATATTTTTCTACTGACTCTCTTTCCACAGATCCTAGAAATGTCAGAGCCAGCTTTTTGAAAAGTTAAAAAAAGCTCAAAAAAGATGCTTTGTTGGGCTATTAACAGACACTGCTAAGCAAAAAATATTGTTAACAGACAGAAGACACGCCTCTTGGAATTAAAATAAATGAAAAAAAAGTTTAAAACTGATTACAATAAAACAAGTGAGAAAAATGTGAAAGTATTTGCAGAGTCAATTGACACAGAAAAGATACAAATACAAGCTATTAAAATTAATACAAGGACACAGTCGCAGTCTACACAAGGGTATCATCAGAGGGAATGCAGGCTCACTTCTTCAAACTTAAAAAAAAACGCTCTTAAGTTTGAACATTGGAAAACCATGACTTAAGTCTTTCAATAACCTGTTCAACGAGGTTTCTTAAATTCCCAATCCGTTTTGTTTTTCGTATTTCAGCAGGAGTTATTTGGGCACTTCCTCTTTTACCAGAAGGTACTGCAATTGAGATAAAACGACTTTCACATTCCTTTGTCAAAATGTACCCATTGTCATACATAATTTCAGAATAGCTAGGAACAGGATCAAAATAACGGTTGGTAGACGCCTTTGATTTTGTTGAACATTTTGCATTTTTATTTTTATTTTTTATTTTTTCGTTGCACCTGCTTATATTTTCAAACGTTTTGTTTCAACGGGTATAAATATAGGGTAACGCAGACTGTGAGCAACCTCGATCCCAGGCCTTTCGCCGTCCCGTTATGGAAAAGGGACAAGAAGCTCGGTTGAATTGTGATTCAAATTACTGTATTGTATGGTTTTGTTCGGTATCCATTACATCGGTTTAATGAGAGATTTAGTGGATTCTTCCACGGGCATTCAGCTAGTAGATATTATTTGCCCTGTAAATTTTTTAACCTAAAATTGCTTGACAGCAAAGATCGCGGCTTTACTCAAAAGAACTTTCGTAAAAAAAACTTTCTGTTCTGTAGTCAGAGGCTCAAGAGCTTTCTAAAATGATGTTCCAGAGCTAAAACCAGATGCGCTCACCTCGGGGCTTACTCGGATCTCGAATACTGATGTTCCTGGACATAGTGGAGCTGGCCTAGAAATCAATGGGGTTGTCTCCAATATTAGAAATGTCTCCAAGGTTAGAAAACGCTCATATCTCTGACTTCCTCTTTCTACTTCTACTCCTCCTTATCTTTGTCATCATCCGATTCGAAAGATAAAACTACGTCTAACATTATGTTCACACTAATTTCTAAAGCGGAGGAACACAAGTAAAAGCTCCTTAGTCCTTTAATATGGACTTTCACCGATTTCACATCCCGGAAAACTTTAATTTTGATGGTACCTCCGATTCCCTCCATTGGACCTTTTCCATGGTGCTGCTCGTTGTAGAACCATTCGATTTTAAACTTTTTATCCATTCTTGCAATTAAATGGAAAACAAAGCGTGACTGAAATTGGGCGGCGCAACCATAGCTCCAAATATAAACTGGTATCTCCTCAGCAAAACTTTCTGGATAGTGTGCATGTGTGAAAAATACTTACCAGACAATCTATCAATCAAATTTGCGCCAAAACAACTTGTTACATCACTAGTTTCGGAGAAGTGAACCAAATCATTCGAACAAAAAAACATTAGAAATCTACAATTCGATGCCCCTGCATTGCCGCATTGTAAAACACAACAAAAACATGCGTCTTACAAATGCTTGTTTTGCTGTGACGAATGGACATTTTGTTTCTTGATTTTTCATGGTGAAAGAGTATAATTTTAACACAACAAGGCTATTATTATTGCTCAAGGGATTTATGATAATTCCGACCTAGCTTAAGCAATTAATTAGAGTTAAATTGACAGTAAACGGGTATCTATTTTTTCGTGACGGATGGACAAAACATCTAAATGATGATATAAGTGTTTTAAGAATAACTGCAATTTTTTTATTCGGAGTTTTCTTTAAACGGTGTTACTGAGAGATAGTGAAATGACAAATTTAAGGGATAGACTAAAAATCTCTTTAGTTACGAAAACTTTCATTATCAATCAAACTTTCTGACGGATGGACAAGACCTGTCCAATTTTCTTTAAAATGAAATGGAAAAAATAAATACAGAATTTGATGTTACTTTTTAAAGTTTGGATTTTAACTGGAGAATCCAGAACAACTTAAATTTTTGGCAGATAATAGGTGGATGCCACGAAAAGTTCATGTACTTGTGTGTCCATCCCTCACACTCATACGAAGCTATCCAGGTACTTTTTAATAGAAAAATATGCTATATCATAATTTTAAAGTTGAAATTTAGATTTTTCGGACAAAAGTTCTGTCCTAATAATGCGGAAACTGAGAAGTCGAAGAAGAAAACTTTGGATGTGCTCAAAGATCACAGCATCAAAGAGAAGCCCTTTCGCCTAGACCCTCCATCTGATAGAGCGCAGATCCAGCAGATTTCCAGAATGGTTTTACTATCTTCACTGAAAACTGTGAGTCCAATATTAAAATTTACGCTCCAAGAGAACGTAACAAACCTACCATTAACAGGAAAGCTAAAGTATGTCAAAAGGTCTTAGGCAAAACTGACCCAGGGGAAACTTTAGGGTCAGAAATTACCATGGATCAAGGAATAGCGGAAATGTCAAAGAAGGAAGCCATCCTAATTGTAAATCATGTCAATGGGAATTTCTTAAGCAATCTGCTTTTGTTCCAAAGAAAGGCGGGGGAAACCGAACTGTGGTAAATCTGAAGAAAAATTTAGTTTATCCCATACAGCCACTTTAAGATGAAAAATTTAAGTTCTTTGATATTCCTTTTGAGACAAGGCGATTGTGTCCGCAAAATAAGTGTAAAAGATGCATACTTCACGGTTCCACTTTCAAAAGAACATTGGAAATACACCTGGAGTTTGCGTTAAATCTCAAAATATCAGTGCTATGAAGAGGATTAAACTCCTAAGTTTAAAAAGAGAGACAGTCAAAATGACTTAAACAGAAATAAGTGAACAAAAAATTAATCAACAGTGCAAAGAACTATTTGTCAACAAAAATATAACAATTCTGACCCTATGTAAACTGATAGGCACATTGTCCTCGACTGCCCAAACTACCGCTCGTTTACAATTTCAATATTTTCAACAGGAGCAAATTTCGGCGCTTCGCAAACAAGTGTCCTGCAGGAGCAGGAGGAATTTGACAAATATTGCGAAGATAAAATTTGCTTGGTGGATAGAAAATTTAACGTTATACTAGGAAAAGATATTTTAACACAAAGCCCGAATATAATCATACAGAGCGATGCGTCATCCCAAAGTTGGAAAACACACTGTAAGGGAACAGCTAAAAGGGGAAAGATAAAAATATCAGCATCTAGTGAAATTTGCATTTTTGGCATTCACTAAAACACGTTACAATATCGCCATTCATTTGCAAATGGACAACACCTGCTTTGTTGTCTATTTACAAATGAATGGCGATATGGTGCATTCTTTCATATCTACTAAATTTGGGAGGTGACCCGCAAAAATCTTTGTTAGATATCAGCAAGGAAATTTGACACTATATTCTTTCCAGGCTAATCTCAATAACTTTCTTTTCTACCGGATTGGCATTCAAGGAATGTGATAGACTCCAAGAATTAAAAACTTTAATCAAAGTTCTTTAGGTAGTATCGAATCACGGGGGCACCCAGATAATAGATCTCATTGTTCTAGGTTATGTGATCAACTTTTGAAGTACATGAAATGAAAACCGTCCCCACACTATTTCGCAACTGACGCGATGCAGCTGTCGTGAAGCAAAATCTACGGCTATGCGTTCTCCCCATTTTTTCTCATAAGCCAAAACTCGAGGAAGGTTTACCAAGAAGAAGTAGAACCACTATTACAAGCATTTCCTGCAGGGAACACAACCGAGCTATGCTTACTTGTTAAATATGTCAGTGGAAAAGGTTTTACTTTTGTCACTTGTATCCAATCTGTTGCAAGATTGCCACGGAAAGTTCCATCCATTAAGAAAGATCTTGACGTATAAGGGCGTAAAAAAATCTAAGGCATAGCCTTGAAATGAAGGGAATATCAAAGAATTCTGTTAGTCTTATCTCACATGCCAGAAACTAGGTGTTTCATGTGTTACTACCAATTGGCCTATTATAGGTGGGTTAGCTGATGTGGTAGGCAACAAATTAATCCATCCGAAGCATCTGTAATCAACATATGCTACAAAAAATCACTATCTGTTAATGAACAATTGAGTAATCTTTAATATAAGTTAACTCATTTTTCAGCAATATCAGCTGTCTTGTGTTTTTTCACAGTTAAACACCTCAAGGTAATACTTATGGCTAAGTCTAATATTTCCAATACATTTTTTTGATAAATTACAAAAGTTGGAAAAAAGGAAAGACTCCTGCAAATGTAACTTATTAGGATTATACACACGATGAATCGTAATGGGTAGTTAAAGATTTGGATGAATACATAGAACGAACAATGGATTGGAGAAAACCAAATGAATCCTCTCGATTCCTGCTAAGTAATCTCAGTCCACTTAACTCAGTCGTTTCTTCCACTGTTTTTGGCTGGCTCAAGATATTACTAGTCAAAGCTGGAATTGATACATCAGTTTTTAAGGCACATTCATCTAGATCGGCATTAAAAAATCTTAGCCAAGTGTTAGTGGTGCGTCACTCACAGAAACACTGAAAAGTAGTTCTTTGTCTAGCAATAGTACCTGGCAATGATGTTTTAAGAAGAATATTATTAAGAAAGGTCACATGTTTCAAGAAATAGTTTATAAGTCAACCTAGGGCGCTTTAAAATATAGGAATACAGGATCTGTTGCTACTAGGTTAAGCAAGAAAAGGTTGAAAAAGCAGTATTGGTCTTGGAAAGATTTTATGAAATAAATTCTCAAAATAAGTAAGGCGCAAAGCGCCCGCAATGTAATTCCGATTATAAAAATAAAAATGAAGGAAGATCTAACGCTGTCTTTCTGCACCCTACCTATTTTACGAAGGAAGCTGCTATTTGTGCACAGCATTTATATGTGTTTTATTGTTAACTCAAGGTTCTTCAACAATGGCATACGATTACGATGTGTATATATTGCATTTTTGAAAAGAAATTTGTATAACTGTTGCCTTCATCGTGTAGAGCATAAAACGCTGATCAAGAAAATGTATAGTACTTTTGATGAGCTGTTACATAGATATGGGGATTCAAAGGGTTTTTGATGAAGTCATTAACACGTCTGTTGAAAAACTGGTGGGTTAACCCACCTTTAAGAAATTAGTTCCTAGTTACCCCCGCAGGAGATGACGTGACTAATTTCCACTGGTTTCCAGGTTATGTTTTAAAGACTTTGTTAAAGAAAATTGTAAAGAATATAAACGCCTTTGTAAAAGTCACTTATAGACAAACAGAAGCTCCGTATTATTATAAAAGATATGAGGATTTAACATTCGAGGCTAAGAATTCGATGTCGTAAATTTATTGTGTAACTGGAAAATGTTTTATTTACAAGTTTCAACTTTTTAAAGAAGATATAGTTTACGTTTTTTAATTCATTTCTTTAAATGCGCTCTCTGTAATGCGAATGGATTACAACTGACATTTATTCACGCGTCGTGATAAATGCAATAATGTGCTATAAAGTGCTGGATTTGTTAAAAAAACATTGACCCGGGATTCCTGTCTATGACAAATACTTCGAAAAAAATGGCGATTCGAGCGGTAAATAGTTTTATGAAACATGTTGTTTTGGCAATAATTTAATTTTTTGACTTTTCTAAGGTTTTTTTTAAAACTCTTTAAAAAACCTGACTTTTAGCAATTAAGCTAGGTAACAAAAGACATGTAGCCGGCAAACTACCTAGCTATCTTACTAACATACTTCGACAGGTGTAAAAAGTCATTACAAACTAAAATTAATTCATATATTTCATTCATTTCATTCATTTTTCTACTAAAGGGAATTTTTACTCTTCAAAAAGAGCCTTATCTATCCAGCTCTTTCTCTGCCATACGTATCCGCCCAGTATAGCTGTGACCTTTTTTTACCACCTTGGTGTCTTTGATTTTCCAATTAAAAATATTAGAAGTTTGTCACTACGACGGTTATTCTTATTTTGCTATTCTTAACACCTGAACATATTTCGGATTATAAATCAAATCAGTTTCGCAAGCATTGAGGTGGTATCACATGTAAAAAGATACCATGTGTATGAAACATCATGGAATCCTTTATTTCGAGAGAGTTTGCAACGTGAAAGGACACCAGACAAACCTATAGACAAATAAGCGGTTTTTAATCAGAAAGAAAATAAGATAGTGGGGCATTTATCACTTAGAAAATCTACTAAATTTACAAATGCAATATCTTATTTTATCACAGTTCTTGAACTGAACTTGTATAAAGTCTTTGATACCGGAGAGCCAGTGATCGGTGTTGATAAAATAATTGGTACTAGTGTTCAACAGAATAAACAAAATTGCAATAAAATGAGGCAATAAAAAAAGACAGCACATCTACAATTCACAAAGATAAAATACACAAACTACTAGAAATCATAAAATGTGAGCAATAATCAATATTTATCAAACTTTTGCTAAGGGACTTATGATATAAATATAATCTTACCAAACCTCGTGCTCTCAATAAGGATAACCACCATAATAGTTATATATATATATTTATACAAAACGACAAGTTCTGTCATCTTTCCGATCAAGAAAAAAATTCATTTGTTCTGTTTTATAGTTCTTTATAAACAAGATCAAATTACTATGTATAAGTTTGTGTATTCAATAAGTTATACTTAATCACTAGTTAATCATTAGTTTTGAATTTTTCTAAAAGCTTTTATATTGTGCACTCCTCCACGGTTGTTGTTCCCAGTGTGATGACTGTGAGATCACCAGTGCAGTGTCTAGCAGATAAAAACTATGCGTGTACCATATGAACCACCCTTAGTCTGCGTAGCTTATTAAAAAATGCATGCTAACACTATTTGTATTTGCTACAACATGGATAAATGCTACAGGCAGTAGCACAAAAGGATATGATATATAGAAACGATAGTATATAATTACTTTACGCACATTACATAGAAGGCTGAGAGCTAAAATCAACAGTCTGAGAGATCGTATAATTAATGTGGTTATAGATAATTTGACAGCCAGATATTTAGTTAATATTAAGGCTAATTACAGACTAATTAATGTAAAATTATTATTTTTTTGCTACACAGCTTTTTACGGTAAAAAAATAAAATAAAAAAAAGCAAAAGTTCTGCACATAATTTACGGAAAAAAAGAAATGGCAGATATATTGCCACCGGTACAAACTTTGAAATATTTTTGATAAATATGGAGTCAAGAAAGTAACCCAACTCTGTGTACTATGAATTTTGTCATTCTTTGTAGATCTCTCAGTCGGTAGAGCGTTCGATTCATGCCCATGTGGTTGTGGGTTTGATCCCACATAAAGACCATTGCCTAGTTGATCCGATACATCAAAGGCATTTGTAGCTGAAAAACAATTTTTAAACACTGCAGAACCGCCTTTGTTGTCTCTCCTGGAAAAAAATTGACCAAAATATATCCATAATTAATGAGGGGTGAGAGTTGTTTTCAAAGGAAATGCACAAAATTCTTTGAAAAAATCACCTGATCCTACATAGAGAATACAAGTAATGTCTTTCGTATCATATGCTCAACATAAACTAACTCTAGATACAAAAATACACGTTTATATACTAACGCGTGAAACATAGACTCACGAACCACAGTACTAAATATAGAACATAACACCTCGCGGAAGCTACATAAAAACATAAATTGACTCGTCCAGTAATATATATATATAATGTCCACACAAAATCATGTAAACATGTTTAACTGTTATCTTGGTGTCAGTTGTGTCCATAAATTTTCTGTCTGTTCCGTAATGGATACTTCTTTCTTTCTAGTTTGTCATTTGTGAGAGGTAATTTGGCCGGTTTTTCTGTTTCAGGTGATTGGAACTTTTTTCACACACGTAATATTTCTTGTATATTTATTTCCTCTCTCACTTATCACTGTGATCATGTTATGATTGATGTCAATAACTTTAAAAATCGTTTTGTAATATTTCGACTTCGTTTTATCAGCATTCTTCTCTCTCCTCAGGATAACGTAATCGTCGATAGCTACGTCATATTCGATTGCTTTCTTTTTCTGTTTGATCCTTCTTTTCGTTTTTTGATTGATAGCTTTCTGTTGATTTCTCACTTCTGAATTTGATGGATGTTTTGGCTGATCGATGAATGGTAGATTGTTATTGATGGATTTGTTGAATAGTAAACTGGAAGGCGTTTGACAAGTTACCATGTGTGTTGCTGTTCTGTAATTTAATAACATTCTGTGTAATTCTTTTACCCAGTTTTTATTGTCGTAAGATGCTGTTCTGATGGTTTTCTTGATGACTCTCATGAATCTTTCTACTACACCGTTTGCTTGTGGATAATAGGGTGTAATATGTTTGGCTTTGATATTGTATAATTTCAAATACTTTTTGAAATCATTTTTACTAAAAGGAGGTCCATTGTCCATACGAACTTTTTCTGGATATCCAAATAACGAAAATATTTTCTCTAATATGTTGATGTTATTTGAAGTAATAGTGTTTTTCACAACTTCAACGATAGGATATCTTGAATATAGGTCGATTACTACTAACAGTTTGTCTCCAGATAGTGGTTGAACAAATCAATCGATAACTAGTTCCTCCCATAGATGGTTTGGTAACGGTGAAGATATTAGTAGTGTTGGTGCATGGTATGGTTCTACAGATTGACAGGCCCTACATTGCTATAATGCTTCTGTTATATGACTGTCCATGCTTTTCCAATAAATTTCTTGCAAAGTAAATTCTTGACATTTTGAACACCTAAGTGTCCTTGGTGAGCAATGTTGATAGCTGTTTGTCGAAGTGATTTTGGTAATACACGAATAATAATAATAATTCCATCGACTTCACAAAATTCTTGATGCAAATTTTGTATTCTTTAAGGTTGTCCCAATTTCCAGTTTGAGAGTAACTGAAGTTCACAATCCTTAGATGTTTCATTTCTGATTTCATTTTGACTAATTGACATCGGTGTGCTGTGTTTCGTAATAAAGTTGATATATTGGTTTGTGCGATCTTCGTCCAATGGTTGGTCATTTCGTTGTCGTGACAGAAAATCGGCAATGTTTTGCTCTCCACGAACATAGTTGATATCAAAATCATATGCCTGTAACTTTAGCTGCCAACGCGCTATTCGTGAGCTAAACTTTGCTTGCGGTTTTATTATAAACTGAAGTGGTTTGTGATCAACTGTTAATTTAAATTTCATACCATATAAATAATGATGATATTTTTCATTACACCAAACTACAGACAGTGCTTCTTTTTCTGTTATACCATATCGTTTTTCGGTTTCTGTTAATGATCACGATAAAAATGATATCGGTCTTTGATGTCCGTCTTTGTCGGTTTGCAAAAGTACACCTCCTAAACCAAAATCTGATGTATCGGTAACTAATTCCGTGTTAGGATTTGGATCGTAAAATGAAAGTACTTTATCGCTTACAAGACAGTTAACTCGTCAAATGCTTTTTGTTGCTCAGTTCCCCATATGAATTTCGTACCTTTCTTTAATAATAATCTTAGGTGGTTTGATCCAACGATCTTTAAAATACTTCAAAAGCATTGTTTATTCCATAGCACAACATTTTAAATCTTTTAATGTCGAAAGACGTGTGAAAATTTGTTAGTTTTCTCGATTCTTCCCTAAGCATTATATGCTTCTTTCATATCTATCTTACTGAAAATTTTACTCCCATGCATGTCATCAAGTATAGATTCGGTATTGGGTCGGTATCGGATGCGTTTCTCTTTGTATCGCAGTCTAAGCATAGTCGTACTGAGTTGTCTGATTTGGGTGTGGCTACTAAATTTGATACCCATTCTTGCGGTCCTTCCACATACTCAATGATTCCAACTTCCTCTAAACGTACAATTTCATGGTCTATTGGTTTTTGAAGATGTATGGGATGACGTCTCATTCTTTGATAAATTGGCTGAACATCCGGTTTGACATGTAGTTTGCATTCGTAATCTTTCATCGATCCGGTACTATGAAAACATTCATCAAAATCGTTCATTAAAGGGGCTACGGAACGGTTGTTGGTTTCGACTTTAGTGACTTACACGAAAGTCGAGCTGATGGCGGCGAAAAACAAACTGGCTATTTTTCCGGCATGTATCTAATTTACAGACTCGAACATATAGATATATCTAGAATCTTCTCCAGCCTTGGCCATGTTTTCATCCAGAATGAGTCTTGCTGAAATATTTCTTTGTAGTATACTTTTCGAGAAAAAATATTGAACCAGCGAGCAAAGTGCGCTGTTCTGTTCATTGCGTAAAACGTTTGCCGGATTTTTAACATGTGCGCATGATATACGGATTGTGAGCATTTTGACCGGTTCGTAGCCCCTTTAAAGTTTTTATTTCTTGTGGTATATTCGGTACAACGTTTTGACTTTCGGTATGATGATTTCGAATTTTCTCATTAGTTGAAATTTCATTAGCAATTATTACTAATTTCAATTGTTTTCGGTGTTGATACCAAATAGATTTCCAGCTCCTTGTTTGTCAATTACGTAAATCACGCTTGAGCACATTTGTTCTTTGTTTCAAAAATGGCGTTGAATTTACCAACAACTTTCACAGGCTGTGAAGCATAAGGATAAAGTTTAGTTTTTGAACCTTTCAAAAGACGCTATTCAATGGACGCTCCCTGTAAAGTTGTTTTCACGCTAAAAAAGGTTAAAACAATATTTCCACCATTAAAGCCAACGATCGAAAAAGCTCTTAAAAGTGGTTTAGTTTACCAAATTGTATGTCCACGGTGTAAATCGTGCTATGTCGGGCAAACAACCCGGCATTTACTAACCCGCGTAAAAGAGCATACAAGGTCAACAAGTCCCGTTGGTAGTCACTTCAAATCATGCAACATCAACCTCGTCCCCAGGTCCATTTTTCTCTTTCTGACAATCTCGAACGGCGAGAAGAAATGACCCTGGGCCACACTGGTCAGTTCTGCTATCTGATTGGTTTCTCAAGCTTCCGTTAATTATGAAGATAAATTAATTTATGCGTAAAAAATTGAATAATAACAGAAAAACAATAATGGCGGCTAAGTTTATGTGCGAAAGGGACGCCAGAATGTTATGCTCTATATATGCCGGACTGAATTTATTTTTGTGAAAAATAAAATATTTGACATTGTTAGTATAGCTTAACGTGCAAACAAAATTAAATAGCTTTTAGTTGTACTTTCAGAGACTGTTAAAGTAAGTTTTTGTTTTTTTTGCAGTGCAGTTGAGGAGGTAGCTACTAGACTAGAGCTAGAAAGCTAGCTATGCTAGCTTTTGTGCACAAGGTGTAGTAAAAAACACAATGTAGGTTTGCTTGAAGACATGTTTAGCAGCTATCTAGCTAGCTCAGATACAACACAAGGTATATACAGGTATACATAACTAATCCTATTTCTCCCAAACAGACCTTCATTTACACTCTAGCTAATATTCTTTCTAAAGGAGGCAGAACACATAAACAAAAAAATAAAATCATATGCTGTTGATTTGGTTGAAAAAGGTTAAAAAACTGGATTAAAAAGTTCATACCATTTAATTAACCAAATAGTTATACGCTTAATTAATCTGTACGTACCTTCTAATTAGTCTGTATTGTCTTAATTAATCATTACAGATTAAATAACAATCGGTTACAGATTAAATAACAATTTTCTCTGACTGCATGAAATGCAACATCCTATGTTTTATGACTTTTAATCTCTTAGTAAAGCAACAAACATAAAATTATTGAAAAAAGTCAATTGGTTTGACCGTAGTGGCCATTTAGTTGTAAATGAGTTTCCAGGGACCCGTTTCGTGAAAACCAAAAGTGCAATATGATAAAAAAGACAGATGAAAAAGAAAGATATTGAGTTGAAACTTGTTAGGAGATGCTTTTAGGCTGGTCTGATGGGATTAGCATAAAAAATGATTCTGTAATAGCTATACTTTCCGAATTTCAGAATTTAGGCATTTAAAGCAGGGCGATAAGATTTTTTAGACAATTATAAATTTTGACCTAACAATAACAAGTTAGGTAAAAATTTTTGGACAATACGATTTTATTTAGGTGTATATGCACGTTACGACAATAACAGACAAAAGGAGCCAGTTATTATATACGTCTAAACGTATATATCTGATCCGTATCTGACACATGGTTACGTTGATGACTCAATACTATAGTATAATATATAGCTACTCGCCACCATAATGCCAGCGTGATAAAGCCTCAACTTAGGTTTATAGAGGTTCACATCAGCAATAAGTCGCCCGCAAGACAAAAATGGAATTAGAAAGACTGCATGTTCCTAAAAAAATACTAAAAACTTAACTATAACTAGGCATCTTCAGTAATTCTAATCACAAAACCCTCTGAGAATTCTGTGGCTTGGTAGCTAGCTATAGCTAGCTAAAAGTACTTTCACTTTTAACTATAATATAAAATAAAGATAGCTAAAAATCATAATTAACAAAGTGTATAACCTTGGTTTGCACAACCTTTGTAGCTACAAAAGTACGTCTTGATCCTTTGCTAGCTAGTTGCTATAGATGGCTGAAAACTTTAAAGTAAATATATATTTAAAATTTGTATGTAGCCAAAAAAAGCGAAGGTAACACTGCAATCATATTTTCTCGAAGCAAAAACTCAAAACACTTTATCTAACTTGTTTCTGATTAAAAATAAAACTCTCTCCATGATTTCGATCCAAGTTTGTTTTGCATAAATTATAGCAATACGGTGTTCTCGGCGGTCCGCATGCAATTCTTAACAAAATGACCAAATTTTGAATAAATTAAAAATCAGCACGAATCGTGCTGATTTTAACCAGCCTGGCCCAGGGTCATTTCTTCGCGCCGTCTCGGATATCAAAAAAGCGAAAAATTGCCCTGGGAACGAGGTTGATGCAACATCGCACTCACAATGGATGACGTTATTATACTTGTTTCATCAAGCAGATCGTCCCATCATTTAATGGTGTTGGAAGCGTTATATATTCGTGAAATTAAACCAACTTTGAACACAAAGGACGAATATAAAAGTGATACATTACTTATTGAAATATAATTAACGACGTCTTCAGGGATGTTAGCTATGGCTTATTATAATTATTGTTTAAAATCTGATTTAAGAATGTGTTATAACATTTTTTAGTATTTGTTTTTAAGGTGTGCATATATTTTTTTAATAAAACTGTTTTTAAACTGTTATTAATTTGTTTTATACAGAATGAATCTGATGATGAGTTACGAAAACTCGAAATATATTATTCTATAAAATTGCGTTGTTGGTCTTAAAATTTCCCGAATAAATCATTACGCCACAATGTTTTTACCTTTCAAGATCTTTCAAAAGAATGTTCAAATTTTTAGATTTTATTTTGCTAAATGTGTCTCGATCTATGACATTTGTTGTACAACCAGAATCTATCATTAATATAATTGGTACATTTTCAACTAAAATCTTGGCGTAATTTGTAACAGAATTTAAAACGTTGTTGTTCTCGACAGAGATTAAAGAATGTGCATTCTCACTCTCTTCCTCAGATGTAGAACTGTCACTTGCATTTTCCTGTCCTTGGTTAGCACGTTTTCTCGTTCGGTCACGATTGCAATTAAAATCTCTACAGTGTCGTTGATAGTTTTGGCCATGTTTCGATGATAAACAAACTGGCGAAAAATGATTTTTCTTTCCACATTCATAACATATTTTACTGATTGAATTGCAACTTTTTAAGTGTCCAGGAAAGAATTTTTCGCCACAGTTTCGACAACTGTTCTGCTGTTTGTTTTTGTGAAGATTATTAAATTTACCTCGTACACGATTTAATTCTTCGATCGACTCATCGGTGACTTTTTTTTATTTCGTGTGCTTAGGATAACGATATTTCCTCATTTCTGGCTAGTTTTAATAAAGTCTCCAGGGTTAATGTGTCTTAACGTAAAAGTTTCTTTTGTAGCGAGCTCGATGTACAAGTATGTATGAAATGGTCCTTGATTTCTGTATTTAAATCAGCTTAGTTTTTAATTCGTACCTCAAACGAAAATAACTTTACTTATTATTATCGTTACTTCTTTATTACATAATAAATTCATATATTCGCATGACTCACCTAATCGTTTCAATCTTAATAACATAATTAACTGAACTTTCGCCATCCTTCGGTTTTGCTTGTTTAAATAAATAAAGTTTATACATGATGTTCTTTTTCGGTTTAAAATATGTGTGGAGTTTCTGAATGACATCTGCATATGTGTCCGTATCTGCTTTTAACGTGCGATAAACCTCCACACATATTTTAAACCGAAAAAGAACATCACCACAGTGTAAAATTAAAGCTTTTTTCTGTGCTTCTTGAGTAAAACCACTGTCAGTTAAAAATAATTCCAGATCATCCTTCCATACAATCCATTTCTTATCCAAATTCACTGAAGTTTCTTCAATTATAAAGGGTTCCACACAAGGAATATTGCTAAGAGCTTTTGCCATATTTTTATCCTTTGTCGCCACTTATTATGGAGCTTCACACAGAGAATACAAGTAATGTCTTTCGTATCATATGCTCAACATAAACTAACTCTAGATACAAAGATGCAGGTTTATATACTAACACGTGACACACAGTATAAAACTCAGACTCACGAACCACAGTATTAAACATAGAACATAACAACTCGTATGTACCGCGTTTTTGTCCAGTCGCTACCCTTGGACCAATCAAATTAATGTATTTTTCCGTTAGTTAGGCGCACTTAAAGTTCTGTTTATATGACAGTTTTGCGCGCATTTTAAACTTGATATTTTTCATAACTGCTTTTACAGGTTGCCATGTCAATACATTAAAATTGTCATGAAAAATACGGTCAGTCGGGAGGACCGTATCAGCTATTGGTTTGCCTGTAGCTATCAGTCAGGTAGTAATATGTTTAATACACCTCTATTGCTATTGCGTTCCGTAAAATATCAATCATCGCTCAATATATCACGTGATCAAATAGCTTTGGTAGGTAAACTTTTAGTTTCAAAGGACGGTAGCAGTCAGTGGCTTTTGAAGGAACAAAATAGTTGTAAATATTTCTTATTAAAATGGATAATAAAAAACGTCCTTCTGCATCAAGAAGACGGTCCAGATGTTGTGCAGTGACTGGATGCCCAAATGGAGATTATACATTAAGTAAGTGGGAAGAGGAAGAATGTTAGTTACATTCTGGTCAACAACACAGCTCATGTTCATGTGAACCACCTTTCAGGTAAAGTTTTAGTCAGGGACGTTGTCACATTTTGCTCATTTCAAAATGCACCGAATTTGGTTTCCACTTTCTGATTCAAGTCAAAATCTAAATAAATTTACTCTGTCATTTATTTAGATTGTTCACTTTCCCACCAAAAAAGGAGGAAGAGAGGTTAAAATGGAGAATGCTGTTAAATAGAAGGAAATTAAAAAACTCAAATCAGCTTTGGTCACCTAGGTAAGAAATAGTTAGCTATCAGTTGGCTTACTTAAACAATTTTAAACTGTGCTACATCTTTTATATTTTACAGAAAGCAGTCTGGAATGTGCTCTATGCACTTTGAAAATGGCCAACCAACATCTGATAATCCCTATCCAACCTTAAATTTGGGATATGATGCCAGTAGAAAAGTAAAACCAATTGTGCCTTCTCGTCGTAAATTGAGTTACAGAGGAACACAAAGAGAAATGAGCGGTACATCAGACGACGACTCAAACTTAATAATCACAGAGTTAGAAGGTGAAGATGATGAAATTTATGAACTTCCGGATATTCCTCTGGTGGAAGAAAAGAGAAATGCGGATGTAATTTTTATGCCAAAACATACTATATTTCGAACAGCATATCTTGGAAACGTGATTTTGTCTTTGATGATAGCTTTGGCATCTCCGGTCGCTTTTGTGTTATGTTTTTTGAGCAAATTAACCAAACAATTTGACATGAATAAAGAACTATTAGACAAACTAAGAAAAAAATCGAAAAAAATCACCACTCTCAACATTATTATAAAGCAGCAGCAAATATTATTGAAAAACCTGACGAACAAAAATAAAATAAAGGGAGCTAAAGTGGAAAAATGCAAATGTTAAATACCTCTTTATTTAAAGCTGTTAACAACTGACAAACAGTGTTTATTTTATACTGGAATCAAAACTGTTGCGTTATTTACCAAACTTCATGATTTTATTGTTCCCTTTGTAAGAAGAAGGTGGCGTGGTACTAAAGGAACAACTAGCACATTGCGAATAAAGTTTTTTTCTGTTCCTAAAAGAATGGGACCATCTAGGAAATTGCCTATTATTAACCTCATTTGCTAATGAGGTTAAGACTTCGACAGTTAGAAAAGGATTTATCTACGCGATTTAACATTTCTGAAGGTTTGGTTAGTGCAATATTTCGCTCTTGGTTGCGTTGTTCAGCAGAAGTGGTCAGTGCATTTGTTTTTGTTCCTGACCAAGGCGCTTTGAATATCACTCGGCCTTCACATTTCCAACCTGCAAGCAACTTGCACTCCATCATAGATGGCACAGAAATGTTTATAGAAACACCGAAAAATGTAATCAATCAGCGTTTAACATGGTCAAATTATAAGCGCCACATAACACTGAAGATATTACTGGCTTGTTCTGTAAATTCTACAATAGTTTTTGTTTCTAAACCGTATTGTGGTTCCATTTCTGATAAAGCCTTAACAGTTGATTGTGGTTACTTAGAGAATGTTGAACCTTACAGCCAACTTAAGCCAGATAAAGGTTTTAACATTATGAGTGAATGTGAGGCACGTAGGATAAATTTAGTCATTCCTCCAGGAAAACGTGGACAAAGCCAAATGCTGCCAAAAGCTGTTAGAAAAACAAGTGAAATTGCACGTATGCGAATCATAGTGGAACAAGTAATTAGACAGTTAAAATCCTTTTACATTCTAGCAAGAGAAATTCCTGTAAACATTATACCGCAAGTTGATGACATTATTACTGTTTGTGCCCAATTGGTAAATACATGGGCCCCAATACATAAGTAACATTTTGCAAATGTTATATCTTTGTTTATACTGTACATTTTTTTACATATATCATATAATATAAGCCTAAATTTTTGCAAGAATCTGAGCTTATGTTAAAATTTTTAATTTTAACAAAAGTGGCTTTTTTTAACAAACTTCAGACTTGCAGAAATTTCGATGTTTAATTTAGATATGTTTTACTTCAAACATTTGAGACAGTACCAGTCTTCTTCTTGATCTAAGTTAACAGATTTTGATATAATTTGCACATGGGAAGTGAAACCAGATGTCACATTTATCGCATTTTATGCTAAAACCTTTATACACTTTCGGATTATTTGACAGTTCTTTAGTGCAAAAACTCTTCCATTTTTCGTTTTTTCATATCCGATTTGGTGACGTTTTCCTTATTTGCCTTATGTAATGTTGATGATGCCACGTTGAATTGGGAACTTATTGATAAATTGTCTACGTTAAAATGAATGTCTTTGATGTCATTAAGTAGAGAGTCGAGATCTTCATCCATGTGTTCTGTTGGTGTCTGCAAAGTGGGAAAACTGTTTTTTTTTTGTACAAGCAACGGCGCTAAGTAATTTAGCCAAAAAGAACTCAGTTTCCCCAACATTTCTTCCAATTTGCCTCTGTTAAACATAATTCTTTCTAAATGATAACCAAATTTTGTGTAAACAAAAAAATCGCAATACATTGTGTTTGTGACAGCCATCTGACCTTGGATTTGATAAAAGTATGCTGATCTAACTTTTAAATGTTGCGCGTCCTCAACTAATTCCAGATAAGGCAAATTTGATGCTGTGGGAATTTCACTGCATATCGAGTAAGGACATTTTATTTCTGCTAAACCATTGCCACAACAATCGCAATTAACAACTAGGTCTGGTGATGCACCAATATACGAATAATCCTTAAGAAGAACCAAACCTGTCTCAGATGATTTAAATTTTTTATGTTTATTTTTTATTACAGCTATGTATTTTTGTTTAGCTTTCGGTTCCATTGCTTTTCCATGCTTTAACGCTTTTGTCTCTACAAAAGGCGCAATTCCAAGTAGGGAATCTGTTAAAGGCTTTGTGTTAGCATTTGATTTTTTATCCAAAGTCTTCATTTTAGTACAAACTCTATAAAAATTTGAAGCTGTTATGCGACCTTTTCTTTGTTGTTGCCAAATTGGTGTTTCAGATTGTTTTGAGGAAACTATAGCTAAGTGTTTTATTTGTTGGTCAGAAACAGTGATTTTTTGTTTAAAAATGTCAATGTTCTCTTCCAGAGTCTTATTTTGATCATATATTGAAAAGTTTCACTTATTGATACAATGGATTCAGGTACATCAAAATTTGGGCTTTCAACTATATTTAAACGTTTTTTTGTGATAAGCTCGAAAATTCTACTTGTGCCAAGTTCGTTTGTGATAGACTTAAACAGTTTTTCTCCTAATTTTTCTTTATCGTGGTGCCAAGTCAGACTCATGTAGTGATGCTGAAAAAGATATGCATCTTGTTCGGCATCTGATTGGTAGATTCGATAAGTCTACTACTTACTTCCCAGGGAATTTTATTTTGTGAAACATGCACTAGTTATCGCCCGCAATACGAGCCAATACAGGGAATCGGTAAATTAATGCTAAAAACCAATTAATTCTCAAGGAGATAATAAGCATCGCCAACATTGCGCATTGGGGTGTATAATAAAAACAAACTTCGACATAAATGGTAGAACATGAGCGTAACGAACAGCGATTAATTGACATGGTATTTACAAGTAAAATCGCATCAAATCTACTAACTTATTCAGTACTTATTCCTGCAAAATTTACCGAAAATGGTAGTTTTATACCTTTTTTTGAAATACCAAAACAACATCTCCTGTCGAATGCTCCGCATCCTAAAGGTTGTCTGAACTCTGCATCGGCATGTGTAGAGGAAAGGTTAGGAGCGTTTATAATGCGCTAGCCATGGTTTTTGCAATATGCGCATAGTGAAACAATTAATGCGGCGTCCTGCGTAGCTGCAAAAAATTGGGAAAATAGGTCACGCTGACGTCAGCAAGAGTTATGATAGCTTCAAGTATCGGATTAAGCCAATAATCTAAGATCCTAAGTCATATATCCGATGTGAAAATTCAACGTTTACAAATTCAATGCGCGTGGATATGATCTTTAAATTCTAAGAAATATTTCAAAATAATTTTGAAAACGATTGTAGGCGTATACTCTATAGCCTTATGGATCAAATTTTTCTGTTGGACAAATTCGTAATTAAAATTAAAAATTTGATGTAAAAACCAGAGTTTCTAGGAACTCTTGGAAGCCGTTAATATTACACAGAAAAGACAACAAGGAAAAGAACCAAACGTTTTGAAGTGTTACTGCAGTCGCATTCCTGCTTATAAGCCATAAACAATGCTACTTTTTTCTCATTATGCATTGCAGACTGCTATATACAAAAAGCAAAGAGTGGTCCTGGTGGAAGCTTGTAAAGACTACAAAAACAGACTGAACTTTTTTTAAAAGACATCTGGTTTGCACATAAAGGAGATATATCTTAAGATGATGATGAAGATGATAATTAATCTGTACGTATATTAAACGTACTAAAAGTCAAACCGAAACTGAAATCTTTTCTATACAGTAAGTATCGCGAAACTTTTTCTATATCGGGATATAGATTTCACTTCCAATGGGGAAATTAGTTATTTGATCGGGATGCAACAGCTGTAAAACAGTTCTCAAAACTTCAAGCCTTTAGGAATAAAAATAAAAAAATGTTGTGAAAAAACTCTACTAAAGACTTTTAAATTTTGACAAGCGGTTCTTGTCTAGTAATTAATTTTCTGGCATATAATAACAGGCGAAACCCTCTATTCCCCTAAGTAAATACATATTTTATGGATGCCCCCTAATTAGTCTGTACTTATATACGCTTTAATTAGTCTTATCAACTAATTGTTCGGTTACCAATTAATTAGAATTTTTCCTTTTTCCTTGTGTTTATTATTTAGTTTTTTGCATAGTAAAAGTTTACTTTTGTTTCTTTATATTATAGCCACTTGTTGGTGCTTGTAGCACTGATACATGTTGTTGCAAATATACCAATAATGATAGCATGTGCACCTAACAAGTAACCTATAGGCTAATGGCCAATATTATAATACAGACTCAGCTTTTATATTTATCTATTAAACACCTACTTGCTAGATTCTTCGGTCCCATACCTCCCAAATCCTTAAATAATGACTTTTACTTTAAACTAATCATAATTGTTGTAATTCCTTAGATTCAAGGCAATTGGCCGATAAATAATCTGCAACAATTTCAAAGGGAGATTGTACGCATTAAAATTAATTGATATTACTTGGTTACATGTAACAACATGAATGAGAACACCTGTATACTATGCTTGTATAGTGACAAAAGTATCAGTTATTTATTCGTCTAGACCAAAATGATATATTTGCAGTTTGGAAATCTAGCTTTAAATACCGTCCCGCCCTGGATTTTAATGTATTTAAAAACTTTTTCTTTTTCTTTTTAGATTCCCCCCCCCCCCCCCCTCAATAACTTTTCATAGGCTTGTTTAAATTGAATCAAACTTGGCACACTTATAGTACCTCACAAAACGAACAAAATGGCGACAAGAAATTTTTGCTTGCCTCAGCACATTTTCTGTGACGTCATCAAAAGCATGAAATTTGTTCATAATGCCATAATCTGCTTAAAATTGAATTAATTTAGTTGTAAAGCGAATTTTTA
This sequence comes from Hydractinia echinata, assembly GCA_030067915.1. Lineage (NCBI taxonomy): Eukaryota > Metazoa > Cnidaria > Hydrozoa > Anthoathecata > Hydractiniidae > Hydractinia > Hydractinia echinata. The sequence continues at coordinate 416,481 of JASGCC010000009.1, read as the reverse complement.
CATTCTGTTTGAAGTTTTGAAAAGCTACATCAAAGTTATTTATCATATTTTCCGGTTTTTACATAGATCGCATGAAAAGTTGCCAAAAATGTTCGGGTAAAATCCGAAAAAATCGGGTAATCGGATTAATCACGTGTCCAAAACAAGAAAAATGATTCTTCTTGATAAAAAAAAGTTGTGTTGTAAATTTCAAGTTCTAAGGATTATCCTAACAAGACTTATTATATTTTCCCCGTTATAAGAGTTTCATGCAGATTTTTAGGGGTAGTTTCAAGTAATAGCCAATATCAAAGCCTCTGAAAGGCATGGAACCTAAAAATTTGGATGCAGGTGGCTAATAGATAAATATTGAAACTAAGTTAGTATCATAGCCATGCAGCATAGCGTTAAGGAGTTACTAAAAAACACCGTCAGGGGAAGGGGGCGGAATCACCCCCCCCCCCCAGACTGGATAGGGTTAAAAAAATGTTTTCATAACAAATTCCGTTTTTTTAGGTGAAGTAAATACCACAAGCTAATTTATCGGTTTTCTGTTTCGCGGAACAAAATGCAATGAGGTAACAAAAAATGTCTGAATTACTATCTAAGTGCCGTGTATTATGGGCCAGTTGAAACAGTAAATTTTCGCACACTCTGTCAGGTTGTACAACTCAAAGGGTTTTAAACCTTATAGTAAACGGCAATTTTGCATGGTTTATTCGCTCTCAAAAGCTTATCAATTTTGGAGTTACGGCGACCAAGACGTACAATATTGGTGTTCCTTGGCTTTATCAGCATTAATTTCATAACCTCTTCCCCAGGGCTCTTTTACGCCTATGACATTCAGTTTTGAAATTTTGAAATATATTGAAGAAAAGTATTGGTTTTCCTTTTGCTGCACCTTGCGAAATGCTTCGCAACCCTTTTTTATTTTCTTGATTGCGTTCTCTGTCCTCTTTTTTTCCCTGAGAGTAGAAATTTTGAACGTCGTAGGATTTCCTCTTAACATTTGCTTATTTCGCGCTACTTCAACCCCACTGCGCCAAACCTAACAGACAAATATATTTCAAGAAATATCAAATAGGTAAAATACTTTTAAATCTGGAGGTCACAATAGGAACTTAATAAAGTCATATTTGGGCAGGTTACTGACTTTTTGAAAGATACTCCCTACTAAGAAATATTTATGCACGGTTAAATGGCAAATGGGCTTCACTCTGCAAATGACAAAGTTATGCAAACATAAAATAATTAAACAATTTTCATGGTGTTCTGCTTTGCTAAGCGAAGCGGGACAATGTGCTGGTAGTTTTCTTTACATTTTAGACCGATGTACACTAACTAACACAGGAAGGAAAATTATAATTCATGTACTTCGTTTAATATCTTGGATAGTCTCCTATTAATTTATAAAATACTGACTAGCTCGTTACTCCAATATGGCACCATTCGCCAGAAGTCTAAATGTCTATCACGCGTTCATGTAAATAATTGAGTGAATAAATAAAAAATAATTACCCAGATGCTCCGCAGTAGCTCCAACATTTTCTTTCCTCGCTCCCATATGCAATTTTACTACTATTTTTAAACACAGTCCTCGAGTCTACCATTTCAGAAGCACCAAACAGACACACTTCGGGCGCAAATAACAACGATCTGATTTTTATGCTTGCTCAAACATTTTCAAACACTTTTTTTGTTTCTGATGGTATGCCTGTGTTTTTACAAAAAGATAACTTTAATACCAATCATTTCTCCTAATTTTAAAGATATTCATTTTCCGGAAGAACATCAGTAAGAACATCTGAAGCAGAAAAAGTGTTACTGTACTACTAAGTATAGCCAACTTTCTCAACCCTTTTTTAATTGTACACTACTTTTTTTGGTTCCATGTTTAGCAGTTTAGTAATATATCGGACGGAAAAGGGAAAAAGTGCATGATAATTGCACTGATTTATTTGATAAATGATTTATTTTCTTCTAAAAACAGTTTAAAACATCATTTTCTCTCCTTAGGAGTTGCTTTAAAGCTTCTAATTCTGCCTTGATGATTTTAATACCATGATGTGCTTGTCATCAAAAACATTTGGCCATTGAAACAACGTTTTTGAAGAAAGATTGAATTTAGCATTTAAATGTAAACAAACATGGCGGTGGAGAGAAGAACGATAGAAGTATGCTCGCGTCTCATTATGTCGTGACTAAATGTAAAGCAGATATTAAGGGCTGTATATATCTACGAAGAACATAATCTGACTGTCTTTTAACAACATTTACTGTTAATATTTGACCATTCTTTACATAGCTAACCTAGGTGCCACATATATGGCCAACCAGCCAGCCAGCTAAACTGAAAGAAGCTGGTTTGCTAGCTAGGTAAACATAACTCTGCTACTAGGTAACTAGCTAAAAGGTACTGGAGGTTATGTAAATGTTAATTTAATGAAGTAGGAAATTGTTTATAGTACGCCAGGTGGAAGTCACAGCATCGTACTGGAGATGATATAGCTAAATACTGTGATATGTGACACTGGAGGTGAGGAAAAAGTTTATAGTTACTGGTGGTAGTTAGCTACACTTTTTTGGAGTTCTCATTTTATAAAAAAATGTTTCTTTCCAATGTTTAATGATATGCCATCCTATTCACTTTTTCGTGGCATAAGCCGCAGTGAAAAAAATATATTGAAAAATGCTGTGATTTACCATACTTTATCCAAATTTAAAAGCAGAAGCTTATGCAAGTTTCTTTTTTTTTGAGTCGCAAATGTTATTTATTTTGGAAATTCGCAAACGTGTATTCTTGCGCATAATTTTGTATTATTTCATTTGCACATAATGCACTAAGTGCACTAAGTGCTTTAACCTTTTTATGTAAGAACCAAATTTGTGGCAGTAAAAAAAGTTGCTTTAAAACTTGCTAGAAAATGTTGAGCGAAATATAAAGTATATATTATATTTTCTTCAAAAAGCTGAATTTAAACCGAAAATTAAAAGCACAAATAATTATTTCAGAATGTGGTGCTGAGGTGATCACAACCATTAATTGAATTTTTATTAAAATTTTAATAATGGATTCGTTAAAAATATACGATAGTTTATGTCTTCAATATTTTCTTTATCCGCCTTTTTTGCAGAAGTGTCTTTGAGCATTTGCAAAAGTAGAAATTATACAAATCGTTTGTTTTTCAAAAGAATTTGTGTTTATATATAATATGCATAATACCCAAGTTATTATGAATAGAAAGAAATTTTTGGGTAACTTTTTCGTGACTTTGACCCTATTTGCAAAATTAACAAGATCAAAATGTATTTTTTGATACAGAAATGTTTATTTGATATAGACTTCACACTACTGTAAAAAATGAATAAAAATAGAAACAATTTCCTATTATTATTTTTGGAATAATATTCAAATTGTTAATAATAATATTTTTATAAAAAAGCCTTTTGATTGCAAAACATTAATTTTCTTGTTCATGGCATCCCTATCACAAAAATGCTTCACAAATATTCTTTGTTTATGTCTCTTATACCCAGAAATTAGTTTTGTAAAAATTTCTCACATAGGATATTGATTTCTAACATTCAACATAAACAGTTATTGGGAAATAACAAATGCTATCAATTCTGCCTATTGATTATGACAAACAAAAGCAACATACAGGGGCTCCATATACTACCTCGCATGAAAATGTCAATTACACATTATCACTGCAACAACTTATTTTTAATATATTAACTAGCTATGATACTTTCTGACTTTTTATATTTATCTACACCTGCTTGTGAAATTTTTAGGTCTCATACTTATTATAAAATCCTTATTCTTCGAACTTGACAATCACAACATAACTTTATTTCGTTAAAAGGAATTTTTTTGCAAACAAAATCGAAAAAACTTTTTAATTTCGCATCAATAAATCATATTGCGTTAATTCGCTAGCCGTAAAACCGGTTTTAAAAATATCTATAATATAAGACATCTATCTGAAACACGAAATGTAATATATAACGGATGGGCGACCTGCGGTAATTTTTCCACGGGTTAACGACCACTTATTAATATAAAAGCCGTTGAATTAAACGTTTTTAGTCAAGTCAGAATGGATCAGTTGGTTAAGGCGGTTAAGTTGCATGGCCACATTCAAAATTTAAATTTCAAAAAATTTTCAACCTTTTTACATGAGTACAAGAGCCCGATCACATGAGGCAGGTTGGCTCATTGTAAACTCCGTTACATACTTTATGTAAAAAGTTAACCAAGGACATGATCTATACTGTTCTCAGGTTGAAAAAACGTATATACATATTTTTGAAGAAATAGCAGATCAAAGGTGTAAACTAACCAGCAAAATAATTGTAAAATTGTCCCCGAGTATTTAGTTTATCAATGGTTTGTTAGATCAAATCCAAAGCTTTCCGTTTTTGTCTTTCGGTTCAACGAAATCACTTAATGCAGAAAACATTGACATATTTCTTGACAAAATGAAACTGGTAGGACAGTGCGCTGGTTCGCTAAAGTGATATTATATAGAACGAGTCAGCCCACGGAATCAACTCATCCTGAGTTGTGAAAACGATCCAGCTTGGCTTAGGAGAGTTAACTCGCTCCATATAATGTCAAAGAAATTTTTAATAGTGGTCTACCATTATGAAAGCTGATTAATTTCTTCATGCTGAGCATTTAGCGAGCCAAATGGGTGAATTCACCTACTATAATCACGCTTTAGGCTGGTTTTACAAAACTCCCATATTTTTCTTGACTCGATGACTTGATGTTGTGATTATAAGCTAGCCGTTTTAATTTGACCTATTTTTTGTGAGCACCTAATTGGATTTGAGATTTAGCACAACTGGAGGAAGCGAATCTGATAGTAAAAAATGCTGAACAGAAATTTAATTTGATGATGACTCCAAAGCACTTATTTAAATTTTTGAGAAACTTTTTAATGTTTAAGCTACATGTAAATCTGGAACTTACTTACGTAGTCAGTGTCTGTTTTGTAACTTAGCTGTTAGCTTTAGCTATAGCTATAGCTACAATCCCGGCCAATATATTTTGGCAATAAGCTACAGAAAGTAGAGTATAATCAATGTTTGGAAACGGGTTAGCACAAGTTTCAAAAATGGGAAAGGGGGCTTTGTAGTTACTTTGCTTTTGCTACACATGTAAAAAGGGTTTACTTCCATTATTTTTCTCTGTCACGTATACGTTGAAGTCGGTCAATATTCTCCAGTACTGCCCTCATAAACAGTTATTATACGATTAACTTTTCGTAGCAGATTGTCATCAGTCCCTTTTAAATGTCGCGCGATAAATATGTTGCGCATGGTTGTGATTTGTTTACTCGCCTACCCGTTACATTTCTTTCCATCTTAGTAATGTGACATATCGGTTGAAATATAAATATTGCGGCCTGTGGTTACCACACTTGTTTTTATCTTCCCCAGTCTTCTAGCTGCTTTTATTAAGTATTTATATTTTTTACATATGTCAGTTGAGAATTCGTTCTTTAAAAATACAGACGCGTTTTAAAAAAAGTTTTTAATGCTTATTTTTAATCCCAATTTACTTGAAAATTCGCGCTCACATACTCGTCTGTTAGTATAATCAGCTTAACCCTACTAGCCCCGTGGAGAGCACATTGTACTCCCCCGCCTCTTCTTTTTTCCGGTACTTATTAACCGTTTGACGGATCGGTCTGAAATTTTACGACTTTTCACCAAATTTCATAATGGATAAAAAACACTTGAAGAAAAATATATTGTTGGCCTGTATTTTCAAATGTGAGTACTTTGTCGACGGCCGTTGTGACATTAGTGATTATTTAATTAACGCAAGGTCTCACAGATAATATTTCTTCTTAAATTATCAGAAAACCTAAAATCGAATCTATTCCGAAAGCTGGGCGTAAACGTTGGTTATGACACAATTATCCTGTTATTTTTTCATATGTATTCATGGCGTGGTATGGTTATAATTTCTGTTCATTGACTTCACTTACTAATACAATACAATTTCACTTAAAGTTGATTTGTTGAAAACATTTGTAATAAGTTGAGTTTTTGATGTTGTTACAGCGTTTTGCAGGCTTGCGCCCTGTATTTTGTGTTGTTTTTATTTTGATTATATATTAGTATACAAGGTCATATTTTTGTTTAAAGTTTTTATTGGGATAATAGGTTTCTTTTGAGTCTCAATAACTATATATAACTTGTTGTGAATCAGAAAAATAGCTTCAGGTTTTGGCATTGTCGAAAATAATATTTTGCCTGATTTTTGCATAAATTTGGAATAATTATAAGTGACGTCCCCACCTTAAGAAGAAAATTCCAAATTTTTTTAAGACTGAATTATTCCTCACATAATGACTAACAAAATATTTAGATGGAAAAAATGAAAACAGAACCAAAATAAAACCTTCCTTAACTTTCTCAGTATTACATGTTGTAAACTACCCAAATTTTGATTTTTTTTTTAAATACTTAATTAAGATAACACAAGGTAACTCTGGTCCAAATCTGACATTAAAATCGCAATCCTATCAAAAGTTATGGGAGGGGGAGTACTTTCTGCTCCCGCCGGGGTTTCTAAAGACAAAAGGCCCGGGGCTAGTAGGGTTGATGGATTTAAGTATGGCAATGGCGCAGCAAGGAAAACGCCCGCTCTCGTAGAATTTTAATTAAATACTTATTTCCACATTTCACATCAAAAGTTACGTTAAGCTCGTGTCATGGTTAAGTAAAAGTAACCGTAACATGGAGAGCTGCTTCAAAATAAAAAAAACATGGCCCGTAAAAAGTTCGTAAAAAAATTAAAATAGTTTAATGGGATAATTTTTTAAATTTGATCGTTATCTTTTAACGAGAACACTGCAACACTAAACCATGTACGATATTGACCCGAGAGACTGCTCGGTGAAAATTTGCTCTGTCGCAGTTGCTATACAGGCTTAGTAGACCGAGAGCTAATTAACTGGATTTAAAAAAGTCGATTTCTGCTGAACCTATTTTGAGACCGTATCCTGGACCTGGGTACGCATAGTTGTTACTTAAACATTTGGTTATCGTAAATATACTTCTCTAAAAAACCATCCGATCGAAACTCTATTAAATGTAAGGCAACATGTTTTTTTATTTTTTATATATTTATACCCGCAAAAAATATTAGTGCAAGCCTAATGGAACATTCTTCTCATTCTAATGTTGAGCTTAAATTTATTTAGATACGAGGACTCAAACTTTCATACGCCATTTTAAATGGTAACCCTCGTAATATTATTCGCCGATTTCGTTCGGGGGGACAAACTGTTAGCGCGTTTTATACCCTTTTATAAATATTAAACAACGTAATTGTAAGATTTTGACAACAAACTTATATTGCGAAGGAGCATGCATAGGCCGACTAGCTTTGGTTAATGCCATTCTTTTAAGAGCTTTTTTTCTAGCCACCATTATTCATTTTTTGAATTATCGTCACCAATCTCATTTTTATTCAGCCGCAACTGGGCCATGTGGCTATCTAACTAAGGTAGCCTTTACTCCCAAATCGGTATAAAATATCGTTGAGTCTACATAAAGATTCTTATATCAGGGAAATAAAAATCTAAGTATTTATACACTTACACGTATTTATAAACAATTATACACATCAGACAAGGGATTGAAATTTAGGAAACTTAGGCTGCCATTGCTCTCTCGGGTGAAAAAGTGAAAATGGCCAGGTACAGCTGGCTGCAACAATATTTTCAAATAGTTTTTCTTATGTTTAATACAGCTTGGTAGATAGACCTCTTACTGTAACATAAGATTTTGCAATGTTTCGCCGCAGAGCATCTTCGTACAGTCTGAATAAGATTGTGCAATAACCAGACCACTAAGAGGGTGGATTCACAACAGATTTTGCCCATTTCATTGTAACAACATAGACAACTTGATAATAAGATTTTGCAATGTTTCGCCGCAGAGCATCTTCGTACAGTCTGAATAAGATTGTGCAATAACCAGACCACTAAGAGGGTGGATTCACAACAGATTTTGCCCATTTCATTGTAACAACATAGACAACTTGATAATTATTAATTACGTCGTTGTGATTTGCTAATTCAGTGGTATTGTCCACATATATGTACATTATTGTTCAGTATTATTCACCACTTTTGCGGTGAAATAACCTCCAGGGTGCAAATTATAATACATAACAGTAAAATCGAAACGTTGTTTTCATAAGAAAAAACAGATAACAGGAAGGACTATATTTGTTAAAAATGCTATACTAAATACCTTTAGGAAGGTAATTAATACCTCTGAAGAAATTCTTAAAGCCCTTGTTGTTGCCTTAATTGGTTTTACAGGCAATACTTTTATATGTTCCTGTGCAGAATGTAGTAAGGATAGCCAGATAGATAGGTCAAAAAAGTTAAACGGTTCTTTTATCGGAAAACTATATTTAAAAAGTAAGGTAAGTGAGTATATAGAATAAATTACGGATATCAAATAGTTGTAAGCTACTTTTCTGTCGTTTTCAGTTATATTTGTGTGTCCAATATGATATGAAAGATGATTTAGGAAGTTGTTTTTGTGCTCAGTGTTCTTAAACTTTTCCCTTGGTCAAGAGTTCAACCTTCATGCAAAGCACTAAAGTGAAAAATTAACTTTAATCGACATTACAAAGTTTTGTCCGATCGCCTTTTCACATTTATTAGGTTTCAAACAATATGATACCCTTTATTGTAAGTATAGCGATTATTATAGGAATATTTTACCAGTTTTATCTGTGTAACCTTTGAAAACAATTTGATGCCGCTTCAATAACCGGCGATGCTTTTTTTGCTTTACCTGATTTGAACTACGACAACTTATCATTATATTTTGTATGACTACCTCAATTTCTGGATATCACATAGTAGAAAAGAGGGCAGGTTTTGAAGATCATAAAGACAAGTAATAAAGAATGTCGCTTCCTTTTAAGTGTTACCCACTCAAAACGGCACAACAGACTAAGGACATAAAAACAGAAACTTTTTTGTGCTGAATCGCAATTTGGTTAGACATTTCAAGGCCATAGATAGAAAGATTTCCCATAATGCAACATTGTTGAGGGTGCAGCCAGCGCATTTTTGACACTGCTAAATTGGCTAACTTCCCCTTTTAAAGTGGACCCTTTGCAACCTACCGGCTACCGTGTACTGACCCAGCCATTATCCAAACATGTCACGACTTATAGTTAAAAAGAGTATGTAGTCACACGTTGAGGAATTTATCTTAGCAATAATTAGCACCACACCTTCATGCCATGTTACCTACGCCTTTGTTAACCGTCTGGATTTTGCAAGCTGGCAATACGGGTTTTTATGCATTCTGATTGGCTTAGCGCTCTTGATGACGGGTCGATATAGAGCGGTATTGCCCGTTGTCAGAAAAAATGGTAGTTTAAAATGTAAACAAGCACGAAAAAACAAGTCTCAAGAAGCATTGGAAATGATTATATATCTAACTCCTACAATACATTTATCGAAAAAAAACATTTTTATAGCACAGAAAAACTACAATGTCAAGTTTAACTGTTAAAATAACCAAATTTAGCAACAATCTGTCTGGACGCTTCTTCAACATAACTAGATAACTAGCTAGCTCCATTGTCGATAAAAAAAGGTGTTTTTATATCCAGTTTTATCAAAAATACTAAATACAGGACGACGAATATATTACAAATGCGTCCCCCTCAATTTCAGACTCGTCTCTTCGGCTTTTTGGTTACTCACTCAATATAAAAATCGTCGAAGCCCATGTTATTCTTGGCTAGCTAGTTGAGAAATTTATTTCAATTTTTGCGTAACTAAATTTTAGTTGCATATTCAACTTTTCACATTTTTCTGTATGTGTGAAACATCGTAATGCTTTATTTACAAATAGTTATCCTATAGGGACATTCGAATTCTGCATAGAATGTTTCAGTTTTTTTGACAGAACTGTTTTGAATTTTGCCTTGAGTGTGTTAACGAAAGTAGTGAATTATATTATTATAAGAACACTAAACCGAACTTCTTAATTTTTTTTTATCTAACTTAACCGGTCAATAATAATCGATTACCACCTAAATACTTATAACGATTCGTTACATCTGACTTTTAACGCTTATGATTTTTACACCTCGTGCACAACCAATCGTGTCTTTTCATTAAAGGTACGTATTTCTAACATGTTTAGCACTATGTACTTTTGGATGTCATAGCTATAGCCCATAAAAATGGCTAATGGTAAATAGGGTTATCCAACTTTCATTATGAAACGACCATACTATTCTATTAAGTAATCTGAAAACGCTCATGCCAATGCACACATGGTATGAATAGATTAGACAAGTAAATAACTCCTCAAGATTAATGTTGAGCTCAAAAGCATTCTTCTTACTCGAAATTTTAAATTATGAAAAGCATTTACATAAAATCACGTCCTTTTTACGCCATATTATTATCAAAAACTATTAACTACAAGAAACACAAAAGACTGGACGGCATATTCTTACCGTAGAGAAAGTCTGAGTATCTGATGTATTTTTGTTATACATAACACGATGAATGGGTGTTTTAAATAGTAACGTGTACAATGAAAGATATCTCTCTGCGCTCAACAGAAAATGACACTTTTTATTTTCTAATTTCTGAGATTGGAAAGACTTAAAAACGTCCACTAGTAGTGTGTCATCTTAGTTCCACCCTGTGCTATCGGTACACGCAACACAATATATTTCATCTACATCTCTTACGAACTAAAATACAACCATCAATTTACAATGTATACGTCTACAACATAGTACCTACGCCGAGAGCGAAAAATACAGGTCTTTGGGAAAACATATTTTTCGGCCGAATGCTGCAAGTACAAATCCTTCAAAGTTAGTTATAACGTTAAATATATACCGATTAAAACAAAAAGATGATATTAAACTACTTATCTTAGACATACACAAAAGGTCAATGTTCACGGTTAGACAAATTATTGACATGTGAGCGCTTTCATGCCTTGCATGCACTTTTAAAAACTTAGAACAGCGTGACTTGCCTTGGCCGTGCAAACAAAACTCTAATATATATTGTAAAAACAATTTATGAATACTGTGTTTTTCAAAGTCTTTTAAAATAGAACAGCGACACTTATGGTAACTAATACGCCTTAATAACATAACTTAGTTTAAATGACAATGCTCTTCATTATGTAACGATTCTACATATAAGAAAGATAAAAAGAATGAAACTCTTTTTGGAACGTAAATTAAGAGTCTAACATTTCCTACAGAGTTCTAATCATTACCCATTGTTTCTATATAACATTTAATTGTAATGCTGTCAACAATTATGCATTTATGAAGTTCTGGATTTAGCGGAAAGTGGGGGAAAACCAGTCCTTGTGATTCTTCAGTTGGTTTTTCTCTACGCAGAGTGTCTAACTCGTCAAGTTTGTAAGACGTTTTATATTTAACATTGTCTATGCTACAGCACTCAAAGGTAACTTTCAAATTGAATGGCCAAACAAGATCGCAATCTCTCTCACCTGTTAGTAGATGAAAATAAATTCCAACGGCTTTTACTTCTTTAACTGGCCACTCAGCACACAAACGACATAGATAACCATTTAACGTTGAGAAAGGCAAACTTTCTGTATATTTTTCAAAGCATGTTTCGTGATAGTTTGTGATATGCCATTCAAAGTAACCCACAAGTATAGTTTCTTGTAAGATACGTATAGATTTTATTTCACTTTTTAAACCATCTATTAAGGCATTTGTCGTTTTTAAGGTTTCTTCAAAGGGTTTACAATATTGAATGATTTTCTCATGGGCGCCAGTTTCTTTTTCTAAGGTACGTATTTTAACTTCTGCAAAATTTGTTTTTACTTCATCCAAAGCTTTGTCGTGATTGTTTAATCCTTTCTCAATCCTCCCAACGCTTTCGTTATCCTGGACGCCCTTTCCAATAGCGCTAATTCTTTCTGCGTTAGTACTTACTTTGTTATTTACTTTTTCCATGCTCGTCTTTATTTTATCCAATACATATTCGTTCTGTTGTATCATCTCTTTCAATTGCAAATCTTTTTCTTTCATATTTGCAGTCAGGATATCCAACTGCTCATCTTTAGATTTTATTAACACTGACATATCTGTTTTTCCTTGATTATTCAATTTTAACTGATTCTCACACACTTTCAGTCTTTCCATGATTTGCACAATAGTAGATTCTAAATGCTTGATTCTTTGCGTTTGATTAAATTCCTATTTTCAAACATAAAATAAAATAACTTTTAACTAGGAATCGCCATCAAAGAGACTGGTATCTTGCTGGTGAAGTATAGCCAAAAAAATTCTATTCCATTCTCTTTTCAACAAAGCGTTCCTGTGTTTGTTTCTTTCCTTAAATTTTATTCATAACACCTGTTTCCACGTTTTTATGGCGGACAAAATATAACGTAGAGGTCTAACTTATCGGGATGGGTAGATTCGTAGCCATTTTATTTCATATTCGATATAATTGAGCAAAACATTCCTTCACAAGTAGAATGAAATATTTTCACGTTAGGAGAATTGGTGAAATTAAAAAATCTGGAAAAAACAGCCCCCACAGTTAGACCGTAAAAAATCAGAGGACTAGGTTGTTGTGGGTAATACTTAGAAAGAGGATAAATTGGACTACCCAACTGGGTCAAACATTAGCAGTCAATCTTTTTCTTAGCCGCCAATTAAAAACGTCCAATTAACTATCCAAACGTTGGGTAATTAATTATTTTTTTAGCTAAAAAAGGTCTTTTTAAAAATGAATAATTAAAAATCTCGTGAAACACACAAAAATTGCTTATTTGCGAAAGTAGCTAAAACCCCTCATATAATTTTTCGCTTGTAAAACTAAAAATCTCAAAGCTCCGTAATCACAAAGAAGATATGAATAATTATAAGGATATAAATACCTTCACCCATGAAGGTATTTATATCCTTATAATTACACTTTTCTTCGTGTTGTAGGAATGTACCTCTCATAGCTCTTTCGTCACATCCATCATAGTGCCAAGTGATTATTTCAAATGGACATTCCATATTCACATGTTCCTGATAACAAATCATAAAATAATAAAAAATATTTTTGGCTACCTGGCATACTTTGTTGACGCATCTATAACGGTTGATTTAGATGCTCGCGAATTTACTAGTAAAAGGTTTCTCGTGATTTTAATAGTTGAAAATGATAGTATTTCTGAAAATACTGCTATAACTACCACCGTGGATGCTATAAAAAACCTAAACTCTTGAAAATATTTTTTTCAATTTTTAATTTTTAATTTCTTTCATTTCTTTTCCATTCGCCACAGGAACATCTTGTACCCGTACTGACTCAGGTTAACATGAGAAAAAAAAGTTTTTACCTGCAACTCTCGTAATTCATTTGTCCATGGACATCCCTTGTCAAAGTTATCACATTTTACTTGTAAATCCAAAATACTTCTTTCAATGCCTTTATCTGGAAAAACCTAAAATGTCATTGTAGTATGATTAAATAAGGACATGTTTTTAAAGAATTGACTAGTAGATATTAGTCACCGGGGATGACTTACTTGACTGATACTTTAAATTGTTAACCGTCTGGATTTTTCAAGCGTGCGATGCGGGTTTTTAGGCATTCTGATTGGCTTAGCGCCCTTGACGACGGGCCGATATTTTGCGGTATTGCCCGTCGTCAAAAAAAATGGTAGCTTAAAATGTAAACAAGCACGAAAAACAAGTTTTAAGAAGCATTGGAAATGATTATATATCTAACTCCTACAATACACTTATCGAGAAAAACATTTTCATAGGATAGAAAAAAAACAATGTCAAGTTTAACAGTTAAAATAACCAGATTCAGCAACATTCCGTCTGGATGGTTCTTCAACATGGCTAGTTAACTAGCTACATTGTCCATAAAAAACGATGATCTGATATCCAGTTTTACCAAAAATACTAAATACAGGGCGACGAAATCATAAAAAATACGTCTCCTCTCATTTTCAGATTCGTTCCTTCAGCTTTGTGGTTACTGAGTCAATATAAACCTCGTTGAAGCCCATGTTACTCTTGGCTAGCTAGCTAGCTAAAAAAATTACTTTAATATTCGTTGTAACTATATTTTAGCTGCGCATTCAACTTTGCACATTATTCTGTACGTGTCGAACATCGTAATGTTCTGTTTATAAAGTTTTATTCTATAGGGACTTTTTAATTCTAAACAGAATGTTTGTTTTTAGACAGGACTGTTTCGAATTTTGACCTCGGGTGTTAACAAAAGTAGTGCTAGTGAATTATATTATTATAAGAACACTAAACTAAAATTCTTATTTTTTATTTTTATCTAACTTAGACGGTTAACAAATACAATAATAACCGATTACCCCGGGCTGTACCGAAAATATCGCCCTCAGTCATTGCACCGACCTCGCAAGCTCGGTCGGCACTTAGACCTCGGGAGATATTTTGCGGTACAGCCCGGGGTAATTGGTTATTACTGTATTATGTATGATATATCGGACACATGAATTAAAATAAACCATATTCAAGATTAGTGGTTAAAATCACTATGCATGACTTGTCGCTGGTTTACGCGAATTATTTCACTACTAAAATTTAACATGATCAAAAAATGGCGTTTGCAGATACATATTATAGAAGAATACCGAAAGCATAAAGATTCCTTTTTAATTTTCCCCGAGTCTGTGAATAATAAAATAAAAAATTCTTATTATTTTAAACCTTTGTTCTATATGCTGCTACAATCCTAGTCAAAATATATTGAGGCAGGGCAGCTAAATTTAAAGTTTGCCACCAAAAGTAATTGGATAGGCTATTTTATATTAGATTCACCTATATTCCACGATTCCACGTTGTCAATGTTCAAAGTGGACTAAGGATTTGCATTATTTGGTTGAGTCCAAATTCTTGATATATGCTGTCTGTTGATGACGTTAGCATGACCGTTTTCCACAAACTTCGACGTGGATTATTTCGTAGTTGAGTGTGCTGGAGCATGCGACCAGCGCATTTTAAACGCTGTCTACTTGTTCTATGTGTGTGCAAAAGTAGCGACCTTGTAGCCTGCCCGCTGCAGATCATTCATTATGTGAAGTTTTTGTCCATAACTTAAAAATGATGAAAAAGCTACCGTTGTCTCACTATTCTTATCTTGCAATGTAGAATACCAATATCTGTTTAAAATGATATTGCTTCAGTTCTAAAACTAATTTTAATATTCCATTTAAAAATCGAATAAAAGCTAATACTACAGGTTCCGAATTTTACAGAATTTGAATAAAAAATGCCAAATAATTTCAAGTATCTGATTTTTCCCGCTTTTCGGGTGAAACAAGAAAAAATCGGGAAATCGGTTTATTAAAGTATTTTTAAAATAATTCAACTTGACAAAATAAACTGTGTTGCGATTTTTAAATTTTGTTTATCGTAGCGAAAGTCATAGTATTTCTTTCATTGTAAGGAGTTCATAGAAATTTAAGGGGTAGTTTTGAATAATGTCCAATATGAAGTCTCTGAGAGATATGGCAAGTAAAAAATTATCATTCAGGTGTCAGATGGATAAATATAAAAACTCAGTAAGTACCATAGCCACGCAACAAAACAAAAAAGACGTATTAAGAAGAAAAAAAGGCACAGGGGCGGAATTTGCGCAAAACATAGCCATAAAAAGTCATCGTACCTTTTCTTTATCTATCACAGCTCTATCGAGCGGACACAACAATTCAAATCCTCTAAAATAGAAAACAAAGAAGCTGTCAGCTGTAAGCTGACATTTCAAGTTTATTGTCAGCACACTTAAAATTAAATTGTCAGCACAATATAAAATAAAAAAGTACCTTAATATTGCATAATCTTTCGTGTTTTCAAAGCATTCTTTACAAAATCTGTGTCCACACTCCACAATAATTACTGGATTTTTTAAAACGAAATGACACACAGCACATTTCAAGAGGTCATGTACCTCTGTCACAAAGTTAGCATCATATCCACCATTACACTCAGCCATGGTTTGGGTTTAATTATTCTTATATCTACACAGACTGAAGAATGCGAATTTTATAAAACATTTTGTTGCAGATAAACAGCATTTATTGTAAGGTTTTATAAGCAGTCAAGTGAAAATAACTGAGCAGGTACTCATTTACTTAAGATATGGGTAGTTAATAATTTCGATTGCCTGAGGTTCAATTTTAAAATTTTTCTATATTTTTGAAGATGACTGCCCTATAATGCCCTTAATACTAACTTTTTGTTTGATTTGAGAATGAAATAACGCAAAATGCTGTATTGCATGTCACCTTTACTACAGTTCATCGCGCATAATTTATCAGCCGAAGGAAAAAAAAAGTGTTTAGAAAGTTAGTAAAAATAAAAAATGTTTTAAAAATATATAAAAGGAAATCTTATCACAGTCACAAAAGGTAACTACAAGTCTTCCCTGTTTTTAAAGATATTATCATGAAAAACGTGATTACAGTACTTCAAAATAACGGAAACATTTATGGTAATACTAAATTTAATATATCACATGTAAGATATGCATATATAGACTTCTACTTACCACTGCAAAACACTTATGAAAAGACATCGTTAAACTTTGAATCATAAACCTTTGAATTGCTGTTATTTATAATTGATTTCATAAAAACCAATTGCGTTGTCATAGCAACAGACAAATTAAGACAGAAACTTAATTGCACTGTCTGTTAGAAAATAAAAGTTTAGTATAGCTACTTTAAATTGGTTGCTAAAATAAAGAAAATTGCTCTCTTATACCTTCATTATTGTGCAACTATTCCTATAACACATTCCGTTTTCCTGCGTGTCTGTCATATTCCTGCGTGTTTGTTTATTTTTATCTGCTATGTCAAACTTTCAGCTTTGCCTGCGCTCGTGCGCGATTAAAGGACTTGGTAAAAACATTAATATGCGTAATTATGCACGTGACGTAAGTACAGTCCTCGTTGCACAAGGTAAGCAAGGTAAACTCTCCAGATTGTTCCTTAGTTAAGTCGTTGAAAATAGATCTTTCGAAGAAAGTTTTTAACAACATTTTTATTCATAAGTAGTCACGACCTATAATACAAATAGTCCTACTGTACTTGGCTCTTTCAGCCAGAACTTTCCTTAAACGAAAGGCAAGCTGCAACGTACGACGATGGGGAAAATTATCATTATCTATCTCCAGCAGAACCTTCTGCATTAATTCTAATATAAGGTCTTGTTGCAAGTGCGAACACTGCCAAATAATGCCCCCGTTCCAGAAACTAGAAGGGACGCGGGACTGGCCGCAGCAATATCAACGCAGAATACAGTTATGAACAAAAGTATCTTTCACAGTGTTAACGACGTATATATTAGACAGTAAAGCTTGTCGAACAGTAAATATAAGACATGTTTAATTTCCAGATCTGTCACTCTCGTTTGCGGTCTATACTGCAGATAAAACAACCTCTTGGTGGTTAAAAGTTTGCACATACGATCGTATGTGTGAACATAAAATCTTTCAAACGTCTTCTTCCGCTTGTTAAAAGCTTTCTCGACTTGCTCTTAAATTATATGAAACAAAATACGTAATATATAACATTTATTTGTTCTTGTCATAAACTATGCTCTTCAACATTTCTTCTCGTTCAAATTCGTCTTGTTTCTCTCTTTTCACACGCTCTTCAACTCTCCTTCGCTCATTTTACGCACTTACCTTTGTTTTCCCAACTGCTTAAGCATTCATCGGCTTCATTCAAAATCTTGTACGCAAAGTGCTTGAAACGTCACATCGTTAATAATTATCTCCAACACTACGCGGAATAGTGGTATTTTATTACCCTCTTCTTTAACTTTATATTTTTGAAAATTAAAAAATTAAATATGTACTGGGAGTTTTTGTAATAATGTTTAATGTCGCGCTAGTAATTTTTATTGTATTTTATCTGATCTCTATTGACGTTATTGTTGTGATCTAATTCGGCTAACTGCGTACCAGCTATCATTTTCTTCGTCTTAAAAAATGTAGACTTTGGTAGATACCATATTGTAATAGTATGGAACACTTCCAACAGGATTGTGTGTATTTGCTTCGTCTTTTCTTCCAAATCTTTAACGAGCAGTTGAAAATGTGGCGGAATCGGAGAACGAAACATGGGAAGACAGTGAGAATAAAATTTGAAACATTATAACAACCAGACTTGGTATAACAGCAGATTTTCCTATCGAACGTGCTCATAGAACTGGAAGAATAGAGGCAGACAAGAAAAGAACAATTGTAGCGAAATTTTTAAATTACAAGGACAGGGAGATGGTTTTGCAATCATACTTTCGAAATAAATTGTGGGAAGGTAACGAACCAGTTTATGTCAATGAAGATTTCTCCAAACGCACATTAACAATTAGGAAAGGATTGTTTCAAGAGATGAAGGAATTGAAAAACAAATTATTTCTTATATTCTGTTTCTGACAGTTATCTTATTTTCTACACTAACGGAATCTATAATTTTGTTTGAAAATCTATCCCCAAACTTTTTTAAAAATCAAAGAATCACACTTTCAGATAATTATCACCCAGACCCAACAAACGAGTTTTTCTAATTGGAGATTTCAACATAGATTCTTTAAAATATGACGGCAATGCAAACAGTCAAAATGTAACACTCTCTTCTCTGAGGGTTTATACCAATAATTAACAGACCAACACGGGTGACCAGTATATCTAACACAATAATTGACCACGTATTTACTAACTCTCTTTTTGAAAGCCACATCACGTCAGGTATCATAAAAACAGATGTTTCTGACAACTTTCCAGTTTTTTCTATATGCAATGCTGCTAACGACACACCATCCATGCAGCGAAAACAGAAAATTTACAAAAGAAGTTTTTCTGAACCAGCAGTCCAGAAATTTAACCTGGCTCTAGCGCAATTAAATTGGAAACAAGTAGTAAACGGTAAAAGTGTTAATGACGCGTACAATAAATTTATAGAGATCTTCACTGGCCATTATAAGCAATGCTTTCCATTAAAAGAATATGTAATAAAAATAAAATCTTTGTTATCACCTTTGATGACGAAGGGATTAATTAAATCATCAAAATTAAAACAGAAACTGTATGTAAAGTACCTAAGATCACTTAGAGATAAAGAAACGTATTTAAATTATAAACACTTTTTCGAGCGACTAAAAAATATATCCAAAAAACAGCACTACACTAGCGCATTAACACAATATAAATATATACACAATATATAATGACGCAAAAAGAAGGTGGCAGATAATAAAAGAAGTTATAGGTAAAAAACAAAATGTGCAACATTGTCTTCCAGACAAGATCACTTATGACAACAATATTGTTGAAAACGATACTGAAAATAGGCAACGCATTTAATGAATTTTTTGTGAATGTTGGGCCAAATCTTGCTTCAAAGGTTACAAGCAATGTGAACTATAAAAACTATATCCCGAAATGTAAATTGAAAATACTAAATGATGAACTTCAATAAGAGGGATTAGAAAATGCATTTAAAGGCCTAAAAAAGGGTAAAGCTCCAGGTTACGGCAATATTAGTAGTGATATAGTAATAAATTCTTTTGCATCGATTAAACACATTATATATAATATTTTTAAACAATCATTTTCACAAGACATATTTGCAGAGCTACTTAAAACTGCTAAAGTAATTCCAATACACAAATCAGGCAATGTTGAGTCGGTCTGAAATTACAGACCAATCTCGATATTGCCAGTATTTTCGAATCTGTTGAAAAGAATTATGTATAACAGAGTGTTCAATTACTTTATTAAAAACTCCCTTTTCTATAACAAACAATTTGGCTTCCGTCAACAGCACTCGACAGAACATGCCATTATGCAACTTGTGGAAGATTTACACAATTCTTTTTTAAGCGGTAAATATACTCTGGGTTTTGACACTGGTAATCATAAGATTTTATTAGAAAAACTACATGCATATGATAAAGACGGAATTACGTTAAAGTGGTTTGAAAGTTATTTATCTAATCGTACACAGTATGTGTTGCAACGGAGGGACTCCGCGAAGGAGAATATTGTGTATGATACTCCGGTAATTATCGTCATGCTCCAATACGCCACGCCGCTGATGAGAGCAGAATCGACTGCTGTCATCAGTTGCCGTTGATAGACCGATCAGTGAGGAGCTGACTAACGTATCGTAAATTTGTTGTTGTTCGAAGTTCTTAGGAAGAAAAAGAGTCCGTATAGTGGAGCATGACGATAATCCGAGTTGTTTCAAAAATAGTAAGAGTTTATATTTATTTAAGTTGTGTTTTCGGTGTATTTATTTATTTTTATTTTCTTTGTAGCTTTAAATATTTTGTACATGTTATGTCGATTTTGAACCGAATTCAAAAAGTTTTTGAACGTATCGCATGTTCCGTTTCCCCCACCGAAAAGTGTGTCAATGTTGGGAATGGCAAAAGAACTAATAAGCTCTTGATAAAATGTCGGGTCCCTCAAGGCTCTACACTTGGACCCCTCCTGTTTGTGATTTACATTAATGATCTTAATTATTCTACTCAAGTTCTAAATCCTATTATGTTTGCAGATAATACTAACCTTTTCTATTCTCATGAAGATCTCAATACACTCTACAGAACTGTAAACAATGAACTTATAGAACTAACAGACTGGTTTAAGGCAAATAAATTATCTCCAACTGTTAAAAAGACCAAATATTCATTATTCCACCGAGCGCATAAAAGAAACAGGCTACCAACAATATTACCGGAATTAAAAATCGGAGATATTACAATCTCACGTGAAACAGAAACGAACATTTATATTACACAGATTAAACAATGAAGTCCTGTACTTTACACCTTTATTTATCTTTTGCAGGCTATAGCGTATTCATAACATTCTTGGTATGGCGTTACGTCTGTCTCGAAAGAAATATTTTTTTGTCAAAATTTATTATTGGCCAGGACAAAGAGAAAAAAATATCCTTCTTTACAATTCCAAAATAATATATTTGCCTTTTTATGTTTTTATGAAGTAATTTTACACATCACTATCATTTGAAACAATTTTTGCTATTGCAAAGTTTGCTTTCCACCGCTTTTGCCATTTTTAGGTTGGGATTAAATGATGATGTCAACGTTTTCCTCCAATCTACTAACAAACATTTGTGCAAAGTTTTGTGGCAAAAGAATGGTCTAGCGAAGAGCTTTCTCATATAAAAGGTTTGCGGGCTGAATGAGACCACTAAATCCCCGGCCTGAGTAGGGTTGAGTATGGAGCAGCTTTTTGTAAGGTAATTACTGTAACGATATGATGGTCAACTGTTATCAGTAATCTGAGTTCCTTTTTTGAACCTTCATTTAAAAATCAAACAATATCCCTCAACATAATTTATCTATGTCAATGTATTGCGAAAAGTATGAAAAGTGTTCTTGTAGCTCGACACAAAAGTTACTACCGCAGGACTATCACAGCTTTTTCGAGGTTTATTACCCCACTGTTGAGTATTTTCGAATGTTTACGTTTATTCGAACGTCCTCGGAAAATTTGATTGTATTTTTTATTTCACGTGACCAGTCTATATGACGCCGTATTAACTGACATCAAAACAAAAACAAAACAAGAAGCTAATTTAAAGTGGTAGAAAAATGTCAATCACTACACAAGAGAAGACAGTTGGTATTTGAAAACTCCCCTCGGGAAAAATAAAATTGGAGAATTTTTAAGTTCCAAAAAACACGGGCTTACAGGCAGAAAAGTGGCAAATCATTCGGTAAGAAAAACATCGATTGGAAAGCTTTTGGATGCAAATGTCCCCGAAGTTTATGTAGCCCAACACAGTGGTCACAAAAATATTGATTCGTTAAGAAATTACAAATCAGCTAGTACCACTCACCGTTACAAAATGTCAAACATCTTGAGCTCATATATTAACCAACTTGACGTACATAACCATTCGACAGCTCTTAATACTTCCAGTTCCACGCAGTCTTCAATCCTCTCTTCATTTTTTCCAGAGGAAACTTTAACAATTGTACATTTAATTTTAATACGAACACCCCACCAGCGAAACGACAAAGAATTGAATTTTAAAACTGGTTTGAAATATTCTATTTTTAAAAGTTGTACTGTATTGTTTATTTTTGAACCAGTTGTGGATCGAATGTCTGTGTACGTTCCAAATATAAAGAAAGTTACATGGTTTCCACCTAAGCCTTGTTTTTGGTAAAGACCCCTGGACTCTAAAACCGTTTTTTCATTAATGGTTATGAAATAATCAGTGGGGTAATAAATGACTTATTAACCTTATTACCCTGTCTATACGGGAAAATATAGACCTTTGTCACTCGCATGGACCTCACTGCGTTCGGTCCATGACGTCATGACCTCGGCCTATATTTTCCCGTATAGACCGGCTAAACGGTTAATAAGCCATTAATACAAAACTCATCCGCTGCAAAATTTCCTTTATAAACTGTATATACCCGACAATTTTCTAAATTGACTTTTGTGCAATCGCTTAATATGCATCTCTCTGTGCGATTGAGATTAGGCAAAAGAAACAGGGAATTATAACCTTTGTTGTCCGTTTCTTTTGTTTATACTATTACTCTGTTACTCATGCGTTGTAAGTAGTTTAAATTTTACCAAGAGGATTCCGTTTCATGGTTGTCTATTGCCTACTTTATTTAGACAAAAAGGTTTTAAAATTAAATTACGCACTCCGTTATATCAATTTCACAAATAAACTTTTATTTCAGTCATTTTTTTGGATTTTGTAGTATCCAGTATTTGCCACTTATATTTTTTAAACTTAGGTACTTAAAGGACTCATATTTTTTACATTGATGCTTGAAGACGGATTTTTCAATGCGTAATACTACTATTCCGCAATCTTGAGAAAAACTTGAGTTTTTTTAAACACTATAAACTGTCGATATGTACAAAACCATTTATATCGTCACCAATATAATTAATTCTACATGGGCACAATGATATCCATTATTTAACAAAAGTAAATATCAAATTAATTAAAAACGCTCAAATTTATGCCGGACACAAGTAATGCATGATAAAAAAAGAAATAAGACCCTGAGTACAGAAAAAATAGGAAAATATTGATGCTTAGTGAAGAAAAGTATGCTTCAAAACAATAATCTTCATTTAGGTAGCTTGTAGAAATTTTAAAATGCAGATAAACGTTTAATAAAGGAAAAATACTACGTAACAATTGCAGGAGGTCTCAGTTTTGCAGTTAAGCATAAGTACTTCTTGCAATATTGTTCAAAACTTTGTTGTCAAATCAGCATACAAACTTAGTTTTATTGCTTGAACATTAAGTTCTGCATAGTTAGACGATGCTGCTTGTGCTGTTTTGTCGTTTGTTAACTCAGCATAGATGCTTGGTGTTATAAATTGTGGATTGAGATCTGCATAATGAGGCGATGTTGCTCCCGTCATTTCGTAATCGTCATCATTTCCATCTCCAACGTTCTGCAATGGTAGTCGATGCTTATTAACAAAATCTGAATAAAGGAAAAATAATAAGCACATTTGTAGTGGTGGAAGAATAGATGTTTAGTTTTATTGAATTGAGAATTAATAAAAGAGTGTATTTAACCAAATAAACCAACAGAAACTTCTTATGCCAGTAACACACTGAAAAGCACAAAGAATCTATGTTCGTTTTTACTTAAGTACACGTCCAAAATAAAAAAAATTGTCTTTTAGACATTAACAAAGGCGAACTTTGAATTGCTTAAATATATGACTTCCGATAACCGGAAATCATGTACAAGGAAAATGTCACTTATGTGTACTCTGTTGACCGTAAGTAAATTGTATTCATCAGTGTAAAGTGTACTATTCGGATCTACAATATTATAAAAAAACATATTTGTGGAAAAGAAGCTAATTTTTAAAGCTATCTCAGAAAGTAGCATCCCGGAAGAAGTTTCTCCTGTACCGCATTTTTTAGATAACACACAAGCTTGTTAAATTTCGCATGTTGAATTTTCTCAGCAGACTCAGGTCCTTTGATTAGATTCGTAGTGAAGGAGGTTAACTATAGTTGACGTCAGCCCGTGACAACTTTTATACAATTTTAAGGCTTTCACCAGCCGTAACGTGGTATATTTTGTAAAACACATATTCTTTGCTTGGATAATCCCAACGGTTAAAAGTGTAAAACGATTGATTGACTTAAGCTTTAAAAATGGTTCGTCTGTTCAAAATTGAGAAAAGTAAACGGAGTAAATTTGAACAGTCTTTGTCTAGTTTAGTACTGAACGTAAAGCTCTTCCATTCTTGAGAAAAGTGTTATCAATACGCCTTAATCACACGAAGAACAAAAACGTAATTTCAGCATCAAACTAATCATCACAAATCGTGTACACGTACATTTGGATCAGCCACCGCTATAACTTTTCTTTTCAGCGCCGATAAAATAATACAAAAGCAAAAAAATTAAAATTTGATTATACTATACGCATTACTCACTCCTTTTGCATAATTTCTTTCTTTTCATCAACAAAACAATGACAACAACCAAAAAGAACACCAAAATTATGGGAATAATGACTGTATGATAAAGATTGTTATCTATAAATAAAAAATGCAATAAACTGTAGGTGGTAGTTCTTACATTTGTTATTTGTTGTTGTTGTTTTTATTGCTTTGTTTTCTTCTCTTTTTTGTGCTGACAGTAGAAGCCGAATGGACCTTGGCTTGATACATTACCGCATAGAAGAACTTACGTGCTAATGAGAATCACAGTTGTGCATTAAGGCTTTTTTAATTTAACTAGCGATTTAATTAGAAAGCATGGAGACACAATATACAATTTTCATACCCTAGAAAATCCTTCTCATTAACTATTACACCCAGACATACCGTAGCGTAAAAAATGATCGAATTTGGAAGATCGTTACTATACGCAATTTAAGATATGTTTTTATCCAATCAATACCCACTCGAACTTTTGAACGATGACTGTTCAAAGTGGTATTAGCGGATATAGCGAACTGAGCGAATTTAGCGAACTGAGCGAATTTAGCGAACTTAAGTCATTTCGTTAGATGCGAAATATCAAACGATAATAATGTTACACACGTGAAGACCCAATTTCATATCTTCCTCAAACCGTTGCGCGAATTTTTTCATAATGCAAGCATTATAGAAAATAGAGCTGGCATATTCTACTTGTTTGTATGAGAACTTTTCTATCTATGAATACAGATTCTTTTGCGTCCAACCGTTTGCTAACATTGGAAAAATTTTGCTTTTTTTTCATTTCGAGAAAAATCAAAAACAAAAAAAAATAAAGACACGATAATTTGCACATATTACGTCTAGCGTTGTATAAATGAAATATCTAACCTTTTCGTTGTGTGCCACGCTCAGCATTTATTTCTTGTATAACCCAATCACTCCACTGATTCCATACAGATATTGTTCTAACTTTAACATACCGTATTGATGTGTAGCACATAAAGTGATTATTCGACGTTGTCACGGTTGTCGTATTTTGTAAAAACGATTCATCTTTAAGAAGCGCTTTCAATTCGTACATTTTAACACATTTCATACCAAGATGATGAATCGACCATGTAACTGTGTAGCATCCATTACAATCTGTTTTATAACTTACATTCTGCGGGGTATCTAAATATTATTTCCTAGGATAATTCATGTAATTTGGTTTATTTGCGGATCCTTGGGTGGTATAATTTCCGGCGTAATATTTTCTTTGAAGAGATTTTTTTAATTTTTTCAAAAAGACAAATAAGGAAAGTGCAAATATGCTGTACATCTCAGTCATTGTTAGTCAGAAACTGAGAAGACATTTTATTGTATACATATCCTTAAGCATCAACATTGGGATCAAAGCCTAATCAAAGTCTAAATGATCAGTTATTATATTTTTCCATGTGACCCAAATTTTCAACGATTAGTTCATTTTAAAATTAGTGATGATGATTACAAGACACTTGTTAATAAAGAACTCACAGTTGGCAATTATCCGGGATGACGAATTTAGTTTCATATTGTTATAACCGCGACTTTCCAAATACAGCATTTCTCCACATTTCAAATCTGTTAATTCCACTTCGCATTTGTACTTCTTCAGTCTTTCATCTGTTAACTCACACGTACCCGGAAGTTTTTGATGTTTGTGTGTGAAAAAATTTACTTCGGGTTTTGGATGACCACATATCTCAACTTCAGTTTTTTCATTATTTACATTAATTTCCTTTGGTAATTTTGTTCCACAGAATTCAGGACCTCCTAAAAGATCATTAAATTTATATATTCTATGTGTCAGGAACAGCCTTTACTGACTAAGTCAAAAGTTGGGTAGGGGTCCAAAAATTCTGATCAGTCGCGATATTTCTTTTCCATTAAATTACGATGATCTGATTCACACTGAGTAGCCTTCTTAAGAGTGATTAATACGTTTTTAAAGGATTGAGAAATCATGTAAAACCTGTTCGAAGTCTTATAAACACAAAAACTATTATAACAATTTTTCTTTGTTATAAAAACATTTAGAGATTTTCAAATTTATTTAAGCTAAAGTATTGATGTCATATTTACATGGTCACAAATTTGAACATTTGGCATCTTACTTGATTCGTTTTTCGAATAAAAATTTCCACATTTTCGTTAAGGTGCTTATGGAATTAAGACTGAAATTGAAATTTTATTACTGTCCAACATGCAGAAAAATAAAAAACTGTGGGATTCACATTGTTTTTGAGGACGAAACCTTTTTTGTGTTTGCGTCCATAGAAGAAAAAACTGTAGTTAATCTAAATATCTGAAGATCAAGACACAGGGCAAGCTAGCTAAAATGTCGTTTTTAAAATCAATAAAGGTTAGCGTGGCGAAATCAACTTAACGTTACGATTCGTTGCTATTTTTATGTGTAGCAGGTACATGTTGAAAACATACTGTATTCTACAACTTTTTCGCAAAAATATCAAATTTTAAATGATCACTAGCTACATGTAAGTTTCATCACTATAAAAAGATGTTCAATGATTACATATAATATGCAATTTATGGATTATACAAGACTAAATAGGCAGTGGATTATTTCTTTATAAAAATATTTTCCTCCGTTTAAAATTTTCTTTACTTAATTTAACCGAAATATTACTTTTTCTGAATAAATTTTTTAATTAGTGCGATCAAAAGATCGCGTCGCACGGTAAGTCTTTTACATATTAAAACCTGTTTTTAGTATCAAAAAACCTTTTTGCATGCATTCTTTTCACATGAATCCACTAGCTTTTAGTGAATATACTTGCCTTAAAGGCGCGTTACCACCCTTATCGAAAAACATTAACAGATACATTTTTTTATTTATTTCAAAGTTCAGACGGAGTTATGAGTTTCCTGAAATTTTGAGGATATAAAACTTACTAGAAATGGAAATAATAGTACTCTAATATCTTGAGTTCATTGTTGTTTTTTCCAGCCGCCATATTTAACGATCTTGTTGATCTCTTATTCCCGTCTAATAAGCGGGCCGTCTCAAAATGTTCGTGTGAAACCGTAGGTAAACAAACGGCCGTAACTTTAAATCAGCACTGAGATGGAGTTCGATAAAATCGCAATTATGGAGTCGCCATTGTTTTTAGAGACCAGACAAAACAAAACAAAACAGAAAGAAGAAACCACAGCATTGTCTCATGGTTATTAATTTTGATAATTAATGCTTATCACGCTCTTTCTTTTTTATTAGCATGACCGGGATTATTACATATTATAAGCAAAAAACCCAACCGGGGAGAATGCTCATTGTGATAGTTAAAGATAGTTGAAGCACTATGGAGATAATTAAATTTAGAGCATAAAAGGGGAAATTCTGAAAATTTAGGTATTCTAATTGTCTAGATCTGATACTATCTCCATAAGGAAACGATTAACTGTTTGAACAAAGGAAAATAATCAAAAAGTAAGACAGCTAGCGAGGCGAAGCTGTCTTCAGAAACAACAACAAGAAGAGGTCGGTGTTGCAAAGAAGTCTGATTTCAGTAAGTTAAAACGTTCAAATAATAAAGAATAACACAGAAACTTCGATTGATTTATCTGATTTATCATGTTCGAAACTTTGTTGATACATTTATAAAAGCATTACGATGGAAACACAGCTACAGATGCTCTCCCTCATTCATTATTTTTTCTGTAATAGCATGAATGCAGCAACCATGAGATCGATTTTGCCGTGCGTTTATTATCGCATGATTCGTGCAATGAAATGCAATGGCGGTTCTGTAGGCGAAGAGAAATTGGGGTGAGTTTGTTATTTCTATGAAACATTTGAACATGTTCTGGTTGTCAGTTTTCAATAAAATTTTCAGGATAATGTTTCTCATGTATATATTTCAATTTTTACAATAAAATAAGCACCTCTAAAAAATTTGCCAACAGGGTGATTACGCGCCTTTAAGTATTTTCGCTTCCAAAAGTAATTTGTCAAAACATTGGAGGAAAAATAGGATAAAAAATTTGGATAACGTCATCCAGTTTAACGTGACGTCATGATATATTTCGGAACCAGGTAACAGGTTAAAACGGCTAAACGTCAACCTCGGAATGAGAAAAACTGTTTCGAAAAGGAGATATCTCTTTCTTTACAACAGAGATGTCTGATTTAAAGTTTATTAAACACAGTTACCGCCTGTGTATAAAGCATAAATAGTGAACTAGCAGTAAAATGCTTAATCTGTAACACGTTCAAGGCAAAGCCAGACCTGAATGAGGCACATTTAAACTACCATGTTACCCTATCTTACTTCTATGCGGTCTTCCCATAACTTCATCTGGTTAAAAATATGGTTTCCAACGGTTGAATTGCCATTATGCCTGCATCGCTCTCATTTAATTCACGCATGGAAAAATGACAGAAAAACTGACCAATCGAGACCGGAGCAGAGTGAGATGGTGCACGGTCGCATTTGGTAGCGAAAAAGATTTCAAGCTTAACACGGGAGCAGCAAAAACAACATTAGCATTTGAAAACATGACTAGCATGAAAATGGGCCTGCCATCCTAGTTTGACACAATTTTAATGTGGCACTTTTAGAAAATGTTCCCTGGTAAGAAATATTTACGCTCGTTTAAATAGAAAATAATTTCGCTTGTGCCCATCTCGCTTTGCTCGCTAGCTAAGCTCCGCAATAAAGTAAAAAAGTAAGTAACTGGCAGCGTTTCATGAAAAGTTGCGGCAGTGGATATAAGTATTCCTATTTAATACTGACTTTAGAGGCTAGGCTTTCCAAACCGCTCTAGAAAAGAAACCTATTTGAGGAACTATTTAAGTCCGATAAACATATAATAACAAAAATTAACTTTCATTAATCAGGAACATATTTCAGTTGCGGAAAGTAACACAGTACATTATACTTGCAACATTAAAGCGGAACATTGCTTCCTCTTTTGGTTCTCGTAAATTACTAAATTGGCCATAATAATCTTATATCTCCTTAACTGGCAACAACTCACATAGACTGATTATATAGACTCAAATATATCATCGATGCATTTACCTGTAACATTAATACGGAACGTAGCGTTTTCTTCAAACATCACAAATTGTTCGAGAGTTACATATATCACTTTCATAACATATTCACTTGCATCATCATCATATGAAACATTGTGTATTGTCATCATGCACCTCATTTTATTTCCGTCCACGAAAGTTTTTATAGAAATAGATGTTTTGTTGACAGTGAATAATTCAAGAGATTTCCATTTAAAAGCAAGAGCTGCTTTAATAATCTTTTTGTTTCTATACAATTTCAATTCATAAATTGCTTTTGCATTGGTGATGTTCCAATAAATAGTATAATTCTCTCCTTTTATAACTTCGTTTTTATTGTTAGCTGCATTTACATCAATGAGTCCCTCAACTGAGCAAGCAATAAAAAAGGGAATAATATTAGTTATAAAAATACATAAATAACTTTAAAAAAACAGTTTTGTCAGAATTTTATGGTAAAATGTTGCATTAACGGTAATTCCTACGGTATATGAGTCCTAAAAATAGAAACCTCACCTTGTTTATAAAGATTTTTTTTTTTAATGTTGAGTTAAGAGTTTTGTTCAGAATTTCCAAATTCTACACGCAGTCCCGAAGATATAACTTAGCAGCAGTTCTTACAAAAAAGTTTAATAATTAATCAATCACTAGTGGCAGAATAGAAAGTTATCACGAGAGGTACGTAGAATTACATTTTGGCGTGGAGTACAACAACTGATTTTATATAAAAGTTCTATGAAATTTTATATAAAATCTTTTGTTCTTCAAGTATCTGGATATAAAAGTTTCCTTTTGTTTTCTTTTATAAATCAATTCATTCCTATTGCACTACGGAAAAGACCCGATACGAATAAATGACTACATATCATACGCAAATACAGCATTAAGATTCCTACATTCTAATTTCGCACAAACCCAGTTCTTATTGATCGCCTTTCAAAAGACTAGTACAGTTATGAAGGATTTCTAAAGCCTAATTCACACAGAAAACACAGTTCACTGCGGCGCGGAAGGTCGCTGCATGGTGTTTGCGCATTTTTTGTTCGCATGAAATTTTGTTATCTTTTTTTATTGCATATAATAGAAAAAGCAGGTGATTTAAAAATAAAAATGTAACATGTTTTACCAGCATGGAGCAGCGCCTCATGCTGCTACCGCGGCGTCATGTGGCACACTGAAAATGGGTGTACGTCATTTAGCAGCTACCGTGTGTGGTCAAAACGCGCTGCGGCGCCGAACATTTTTTTTTAGTGTGAATTTTGCGTAACGCCGAATTTGTATAAAGAGTAAAAATAATATGGAACAGTTTTTAATTGTTTGCTAATTAAAAAATATACCAATCGTTATCCAAAAAATCATCACAAGAATCAATGATTTGATGTATGACACTTCGACCACATGAAAGATATTCCTAGAAATATATTACAAAAACGGTATTAGAAAATAAATACAGAACGAAAAAAAGGGTAAACATTCTGATGCTTAATCGCAGCAGCTTCTGCCTTATTTTTCTTTTCTATATACCGTATCGGGGAAAAAAAAGTCAGGGGAAAATTTCGTCGGGTTAAAATAAGTCACTTTTACCCGACTAATTTTTCAAATTAGTCACTTTTAACGAACTAATTTTTGATATTCTTGTAGATAAACTCACAAGGAAATTTGAATCAATTCTGTATTATTTATCTATGTATGTTTTTCATACAAAAACAACTACAAGAAGAAGTACAAAAATCTAGTCCAAAACAATTATGTCGTTTTTTGGACTTTCTTTAGCAACATTGCGTTGACTCATTTCAAAAATGTTCGTTCGATGAGCAGATGAGTCTTTTTATAATGGACACTTTTAAGGGACAAGATGATAATGAAATCGCTAAACTTTGCCGTGACAAATATTGTGCCCTTATAATTGTTCCTCGTAATTTAACAAACAAATTCCAGCCACTTGATATTGCAGGTTTTAAAGCAGCAGGTATCACTGAATACGTAGAAAAAGCCAACAGAGTTTATCATAGAATTGACAACCCATTCCTTGCTTCTCGAAATGAAAAGAACTGGGAGACCATTCGTTGTTTGACTTAAACGAACTACTGATGTTATAGTTGTATAATTGTTTCATGTTTGTTTAAACACAAAATGCTGTTTCTTTTTGTTTCCATTATGTTTTTTCTGTCCTTAATCATTTTTTGTAATCTTCCTTGCAATTTATTAAGGTGGTAACAATGAGAAATAAAGTTTAGGATAAAAGAAAAAAGTCGGGGTAAATTCTTAGTCGGGCATAAAAAAATCGGGTAAAAGTACTGGTCGGGGAAAATATATTCGGGGGGAATTGTTGTCATTTTTCCCCGAATTTTTTTCCCCGATAATGTACTTAATTTTTGCTTCAATGTTACGTACGACAGACAACCAAAATGTGAAAGTGATATACTTTCTAACTTGTTAGCTAAAGGAAATGGAAAATGAAAGAATTCTTACGCCAATTTTGAAGACAAATGTGCCGTACTTCCCTTAATAACCGACCGGGCGCTTATTAATTTTTTTATTATTATATCTTATTAAATTTAAGTGTACGGTTATTTTAATGACCGTTTAAAATAGCAGGAGGTTATAGAAATGTCATTTAAAATCAGTACAAAGAATAAAAAATAATTCCGTTTTCGTCCATTGGACCTGATATTATTCTAATCGCATATTAGTTTAAAAATTAGTTTAAATACAGAAGTAGAAATTATTCACATTAAATTTTGATCAGTTTTTAACAATGCTAAATAATAACTGTCACCAATAATTTTTACTGACGCCAGAAGTTTTTGTTCGAATTCAAGCTTTCGAAAAGTTGTTCTTTTTTATATATTTTTCGCGATATTTGTGTAAAAATAATTAAATAAAATATTATTTTGTACTTGGATTGACATTTTAACTATTTCGCCATAATTCATTAAGTTATTTAGGCGTAAATTAGGCAAAAGGTAGAAAAATTGATACGCTATTTTAATGAATTTTAAGTTTTATTTAGGGCATCGCTAGAAAATATACTTTTTGACTGCTTTAGATCAAGATAACTAATTTCACAAGGCGCTTTATCTACAAAAACCTAACAAAGCAAAAAAACAGCGAAAAATCGTATAGCGTAAGTGAGCGTAACTTCAGGGAGACATTAACGCAATGGATGAGGGAAAAAAGTATGGAATTTACTTATAGAACTTCAATGAAGTATTTCACTAATTTGTCAAGAAATGCGAAAAAAATATGTAATAGATCTTAGTCATTCTATAGAAAAATGAATAAATAATCGAACAAAATTAGCATTGTCAATGGGTTACCAATTTTAACGCTATTGATGAATGTATAACAGGATATGACATATTTGTTCTTCCCTCAACCTGATAATAATAGAGTTGACAAAGGTAATACCAATACCTCTTTTCTGCTTCGTCCATCTGTTTATTTAGTAGACTTGTTTTCATTTTATTTACATATTTTTCTTGGCAGTCAGTAATTCTTTTTGCATTATACGTTTCTTTAGATTTCCAAAAAGTATCCACAACTTTATATTGTATTTAATGTCATGCGAAGTATATGTCTCTCTAAAGGAATCTAAATTGAAAGTTCAAAGTATGCTTTTTTCAGAATATGTAATTATATTCCCCTTTATTAATTAAGAAAGTGAAATTTGCTTTACGTCGTTAACAGCATTTTGTAATATTCGCCGCCATTTTCTTACACGTAATTTGAAGTTTTCTGCTGTTATTTCTTTCTCTTATGAAGTTAATTAAATGTCAGTATCGTTCTATCAGGAAATTTTCAAATTTGGAATGTGAATTAATTGAATGTTGTAAATTGAATGCTTCATTAATTTTTTTATTATGTTTTACCTGACAGAAGTTTTTCTTTATTAAATGATTGTGACTTCCTTATCTACTTTCGTTTTTCTTGGAGACATTTGTCAGTGATGTTTAGTTTTATGAATGTAGTGTAAATTAAACTCAATTAATTCTTAAAGTTGTTCCCTTGTGTACTATTCAGGAGTGAGCGACAAGGCCTTAATCATCAAAATTTAACTTAACCCTATTGGCACCGAGTGAAAAAAACTGGTGTAACACCGAGAGGGCGCTTTAACGACACCCCCCCAGATAATGTTTTATTGGAATGTGCTATGAATCTATTTTTTTGGCAAGGGGATATTTAACCATATTACTACCATAATATTAAAAACAATATGAAAAATTATTTTAATAATGGCCGCTACGGCATGTTTGTATTCGAGGTATGTGGAAATAAAAAGAATTTTGGCCGAAAAACCTACATTTTCAAATTTTGCCTGTGCATAATGAATATAACAAGTTTGATATTGAATTATCCTTTTCTGAATTCATAAAGGCTTTTATCATCAGGAAATATAAACAAAAAGGAACATAAATGTACATTATATGTCGTGTATGTAGCCAAGTTTTTCGTTATCTTTGGTTACATGTTTTGCATTTTTGCACTAAGTGAGTTTTGCATGTATAGCGAGAACATCCCTGACAGATAGATCGGTTACTTGATAAAAGTTTCCTCTTTTTCGTGTAACCTGCACCAAAAGCTTCCTCTACACAAATGTAACATCTTCCTCTCGTGTCGCTCAATGTTCGCCCTAACTCGTCGTTTGCGGGCAGTTCTGGCTGTGGAGGACGTCCAATAATTAGTACAATTTTGCTTTTCACCAGCCAACTCAACCTTTCTGTGTTTCTCTGTTCAATGAAAGGTTTCACCAGCAGCATAACAAGGTCAAAACCATATTTGAATGAATCTTGTTTCAACGGATCCATCCCAGTGTTCAATGCAAGTATCGTTGACGAATTCACCCGCGCCATGTCCAATAAAAATGCGAATGCGACCATTGTCCATTTTCTCGATTTCGTTTTACATGTAAGAAATCCCATTCGCTGTTCAACAATGAAGGTTCCGCCCTTTGTAAAATCATACAATTTGTATGTTCCAAACTTTTCTTTCTTGTCGTCCTTTGTGAGACCCATAATTGGTTTGGTCGTTGTCAGCATCAGTACATTTTTTTTCCTCGTTGATATTTTCACCACGTACGACATTATTGTAAGTGGCCCACCTTTTTGCCAGTACACCTCTATTTCTTACTTCTTTGAGGTCTGTTGGAATTCCGGTTGATCTGTAGTGTACCAATACTGGTTATGCTCTTTTCGCACAACCACATTTCCAAGCTGGGTGAGGTATACAATCTGTCGAAGGATATGTTTCTCCCATTCAACTGAACCTTACACTCTAGCCTTTCCACCAAATACTTCACTATATTCTCTGTTCCTTGAATGTAGTATGCACCCCCTTTTTCCACAGGCTTTCCACTATATGGCGTAGCAATGAAAGTGTACGGACAGCGGGCGGCAGTGACAGATTTGAACAATAATCCGTATTTTGAAGGCTTATTAGGATTGTACTGCTTGAATCCAATCTGAGTTCGCATTGGATATAAAGTTTCATCTAATGACAAATAATCTCCTGGCACAACACAAGTCATACATTCGTTGTTGAATGATTCAAAAACTTCTAGAAATGCTGCAAATCGATCTTCCATCGTTCGTTGCGCGTACTTTCATTGTCAAATGATAGGTTGGACAAAATGAAAGTAAAACGACTTCTCGACATTGTCGCAGAAAATTTTGGTGGGCCATATTCATTCGAAAACAGTTTCTCAACATTTAGAGTATTTAGCTGGTACATCCCCCGATATAAGATAAGTCCAATAACAGCATTCACTTCGAAATCATTTGTGATTTTTAAAAAATTATAAGGGAAATTTTCTTCCAAAAAGTTTTCTGGAAGTTTATCAATCAGCTGATTGATCTTCATATTCGTATATTCCACTATGCTGCTTACCATATCAGGAGTAAGAAGCAATTGGAAAGCTTCTCGACTTGTTTTGGCATTTTTCGCTTTCGGCTGTACACCTTGTCTGCCAGTAATGATGTTGGTAACGGTCGAGGCGGCCAAGGTTATTCATCGGCGGTTGATTTACAAATGTATACGTAACATCGTTATCTCTGTTACGATTAATCTTTACAACCCTTTCTATTTCGTTATGCTGCACCATAATGGGATAGGATTTGTAATTGTTCATGTCAAGTGCAGAATCAATACTGTTGACTAATCGATTCTTCGTCAATTGACGTCTTCGCAGTCGTTCCGGTTGTACATCTTCGACTTCTTCGACTTCTTTGTCTTCTACTTCTCCATCTTCACCGTCTTCCACTAAAATAAAATAATATTTTCAGTACTGCTGTATATCACTGAAAATACACCCTCATATAAAATAAGGAATGAGAAATATTAGCTTACCATCATCTCCCTTTAGATCATTCAAATTTACCTCCACGGCGGGTAAAAACGGTCCAAGAAATGCTTATCAAAAGCGTCCGCGTTTTTCGGCCCGTAGGTTTTTAAAAATGCTCGAGGACCGTAAGTATTATATCTTTGGTACATGGTACCATACTTTTATCTGGTATGTGTTTTAAACGTGTCTGATGGTTTTACGAGCGCTAGAATTTGAAAGTCGAATAAATTTTCTTTCGATCGAATATAAACATGCTTATGTTGAACATCGTGGAATGTCTTTTTAGCTGTGAAATAGTGCCTCTTTCAATTTTACCCATCCAGTAACAAGTATATGTTGGGTATAGAATAGTATTAAATGGTATTATTTTTCTATTTGAAGGCATTAAAACGCAAGTTGTAAGACGTAACTTCAATTCTGTTGTTTTACATTTTTTAATTTTGAGGTTTTTTTGGTAAAAAAAAGCAACGAAAGTATGGGAAAATTGTAGAAAGCTACGTATGGCAGTCTCAGGAATTAAGAAATGGCAGCCATTTTGAAATTGTTTCTTTTTTATTATATTCTGTAAACTAAGGTGTGTTAATGGTCTATCTGGCTATGTCCTATGAGTATAAGTATATTTTAGGTCTCATATAGCCGACTTCTCAATTTTTCACAATATATACAAGAAACCCATCCATATAAAAAAATTAAAACTTGTCTTTAAAGCTAGCTAGCTAGCTAAATATTTTGTGGATGTGTTGTCCCATTGTATAGCTAGCTAGCTATGCTTTATTCTGACTAAATTTTCGCATGTATTATTTTTTTCGCAAGTTTTCATTCATCCACAAGTAGCAAGGAAAAATTTAGGGTTTTTAGGCAAAATAGATGCGTTAAACCGTAGCTAGCTAGAGTTCTGTGGATAGATGTGCAAATGTTTACAAAGTTCTGTATATGTGCGCGCATTCTTACAGGCAATAAAAGAAGGACCATATAAGAAAAACTATTTCCACTAATTTATATATTTAAGGAATAAACGATCTAAAAGGAGCTGGAATTGGTTTTTATTAACTGTCATTTTCTCTTTTTAAGATCAGGTTTTAATTATTTCACAATGTAAGTTGCTTTTTAACTTGATTTTTTCAATCGCTGCGGTCTGATACCCGGCAAAATTCTGATAACTGACTATTCGCTAAATTAAATACTCGCTAAATTTAACATTAAATCCCCACCAAGTATTCCATTTTGGTCATTCGCCATTAAATACTCGCCAAAATTTATCCACTTAAGGTAGTAAATAAAAATATCCTCTCCTTTTCATCTTCTTTTTCTAAAATGACAGATAATAACTTTTCTTTTCTATATATATATATATAATATATATTTATAATTACCTATGTTTTTAGATCATGTAGTCAGTTGGGGGAAAACGGTCGAAGTGTGATTCTCAGGGGAAAACAAATGAAGCAAAAATATAAAGAATAAGCAAAGATATGATCAAAACTTTGAAAGATCTAAAATTTTTAAGCCCTCAGCTTATATTTTTAACTAATCTCCTTATTTCAACATTATTACAATAAGAGATATAGTCAATAATAAAGAGGTTACTCATTCCGGCGCCATTTTGACTTTCACATCGACTGCACGAACTTTTAAATTTCCCCTCTCTGAAGGTTTCGCACGTGATCATTCAATGTTTTTTAACGTTTCAGCGCCTTGTTTTTACCACGGTTAACTGTTGATTTAATTTGCATAACCACAGGGGTCCCAAAAACATTCGTCAGTTTTCCCAGTCTGAGAAAGGCAACTATGGGGAAAACAGTCGAACGATTCACGGCAAAACAAAAATTATTCGCCGAGTAGGCAATTATACAGAAACTTCGATAACAATAAAATATGCCTACGGAAGGCCTTTTTAATGATCGGCCAGCTTGTATAATATAGAA
The DNA here is from genome assembly GCA_030067915.1 of Hydractinia echinata. Taxonomy (NCBI): domain Eukaryota; kingdom Metazoa; phylum Cnidaria; class Hydrozoa; order Anthoathecata; family Hydractiniidae; genus Hydractinia; species Hydractinia echinata. The sequence continues at coordinate 378,639 of JASGCC010000009.1, read as the reverse complement.
AGATGAGTGTGGGCTTGTTTTTATGCCTCTTTACTTGAACGCTAGCTATCAAAGAGAGTTCTTCACGCCCTGAGTTTGTATAATACAAAATTTGACAATTTTTTAAATATATTTCTCACTGAAAAGTACATTTTTAATTGCTGCTGTTGGATTTTTGACTTGACTGAACTTGGACTACCCCACTGGATACGGAAGAATTACAATATAATACAACTCTTATTTTACTAATGTAAGTGGGATGTTATTGATTCTGTGTAATATATCCAATTGATTTATGTTTGATAAGATAAAAAATTGTTTTTTTAGACTACTACATTTCGATTTAAAGTCTGAAGATCACTGTTTTGCATGTAAGTAGAGCGCGGGGAAAGATTATACAGAAAACAAAATTTAGAATGAAACACGGGTCTTTTTATATTTAGATTTAAAGGATGCCGCGTAACTATGTAAAAAAATTGAAGAGGTATACGGAGGCCGATGTTAAACTCGCCTTAGATGAAATCAACAACGGAAAATCTGTTAATGCTGCGGCGAAAGCTCACGGGATGTCAGAGCATTTTTTAAGGATCAGAATAAAAACAATTAAGGACGGGATACCTATTGCTTGCGGAAGTGGTAAATCCACCGCCCTTTCATCAGAGGTCGAATCCGAATTGGCAGAATGTATCGGCGTGCTTTGTAATTTTTCAGTTTTCAGTCCTACTATGGCTGAAATAATCGATTTGGTGGCAGATATTTAAAGAAAAATAATCTGACTATATCTGCTTTTAAACAAAATCGTCCTGGCTATGACTGGTTAAAGGGTTTCATGAAGCGCAACAGCTTATCGCTAAAGAAAGCAAATATGATTTCCACTGCAAGGAAATCGGCAACGGCAAATCCGTTCTTGATCTATGGATTTTTTGATCTGCTAGACCAAACAATTACAGATCCAAACCTAGACGCCCATCAGATATGGAACTGCGATGAATCTGGTTTTCCGACAGATCCCCATCGTAGTAAAGTTGTTAGTGTCAAAGGACAAACAGCATTTAAAATGACAAGTGGAGCTCGCAGAGAAAATATTACGACATTGGCTGTTTGTAGTGCAAGCGGACGAGCCTTAGATCCCGTCATTGTTTTTACGGGGAAAAACATGCAATCCACTTGGCTCTCAGAAAAAGCGCTGCCCAATACTTTCTACGGCAGGTCAGATAATGGCTGGATGACCACAGAACTTTTTACGACATGGTTTAAAATTTTTTGCTCAATAATAAAAGAGCGACCCTTGCTTCTTATTTTAGATAGCCATCTAACTCACGTCTCAATTGAAATTATTTTGACCGCCAATAAAGAGGGAGTGCGCATTTTAAAATTCCCGCCGCATGTCACAGATGTCCTGCAGCCTTTAGACGTGTGTTGCTTTGGTCCACTAAAAAGGAGGTGGGAGAAGATGCTAAATCTTCGTTTAAACGAACTTGGCCCATCTAAGAGTCGTTTGGACAAAGTAACGTTTGTAACAAAGCTCTGTGAGGTGTGGCATGATGAATTAAACTCTTCCAACATAATCGCTGGGTTTAAAGCAACCGGAATATTTCTTTTAGATCGAACAAAATACCCAGAAAGTCGGTTCCATACACGCCTCTTAAAGCGGTATAACAACTGGGTGGCGACTGGAAAACCATCAGAAATGATTGAAGATCTGGCGACGGCTGTAACCACTCCAGTAAAGCTACGCGCTGCTGAAACAAACGAAACCGTTAACACGACACCGGTAGGCGATACAGAAAATGTATCTACCAGTACAACCATGCCGACGAGTGCTGGGGAAACTCCAGTTAATGCTAACCAGCTACTTGAGGAGTTAGGACCTGTTCCACAAACTGCCCCACCTGGATTCCGCTGGAGACTTCGTTGGGAACTTGTACCTTCTGCAAATTCTGCGAACAGCTCCGTTTCTTTTACGAAGTCGTTTAAAGAGCACAAAGGTCCCGCTGATAAGCCACAAGCAAAAAGATTAAAAGTGGACTTGATGGCCAAATTAGTTACGCACAAAGAGTATTTGGATGCGCTATTGGCGAAGAAGAATCCACCAAAGAAGGGAAGTGCAAAAATTTCCGGAAATGTTAGCGAGGAGGAGGAAGAAGGAGTGCACGAAATTGACGATATATCACGTGATGATTAAAACGAAGAAGACGATGATCGAAACCTGTGTAAACACGAAAGAATTCTATGCGTCCGTTTTCCCAGAACCTTCGCCCGTTTTCCCCCATTCTAACAGGGAAAACGGTCGAACAGTTTTTTACGATTTTTTATAAATTTGTTAGCGCTATAAAGAAATGCTTTTGGTTATTTAAAAGTACTTTCAACGATGGTTATAAGAAACATAATTCATTGCCGGTATAAATGATGTCAGATTTAATTGATTCATATGCAGAGTTGGACGAAAAAAATATCCTCGTCATCAATTTAATAAAGTTTCACTTCGATACAATTTTAACATCTCTTAATCGAAAAATTCAAGCAAAACAAACTTTGTATAATCCCTTCAAAGTTGTCATTAATGAACGTGTCCATTCCAAAATATTTTTAGCTGTTTATAAAGCCATTCGCGACTTCCGCACAGCTTACGGTAGAGAATTGATTGTTAAGAAAGACAAAAGTGGTATCATTAAAGAAATTAGTATTATTTTTCACCATCTTGGGTCATTGAAATTCCATTTATCAAACTTGTCTAGCCTTGATATCAATAAAATATTCAAAAAGAAGTTTAAAAGCAATGCCGTCGGTGATATAATATGTGACGATGAAAAAAAATGTATTTTACATTACAAAGTGTCAACAAAGACATTAAATATAACTGCATCGTACAAAGTTGTCAACCAATATGGTATGGTATGTAGTTATTGACAGAATTGGATTTTTATGCTAGTTAAATGTTTTTATTTTGTTGTATTTCTATGCCATGCCTCCTAAAGGAAAGTCAAAGGCACAAAACATTAAGTTTTCCCAGTTAGGAAAATATACATCAAACAGAAAAAAAAATCAACGATATGGATTTGAAAATTTCAAATCAGAGTAACCTAATTGAGGAAAAACAAAAACAATTAGCAGCATTGAGCAGTGAGATAACTTTGATTGATATTGATGTTGATAAGTTAAGAAATAGATTAGCTAGAAAAAGAAAACGTGTTAGACACCTAAACTATGAGTGTAGTAAGAATAGAGTGGACTCTGAAGTCAAATTTAGCATCAGCAAGGTAACAGCTGAGAGGCGTAGTAAATTCCCATCATCTAGTGATTTAAATAGATCAGCAAAAGATACACGTCGTCTGGAAGCATTTGAAGCTTGTTCTACCATTCACGGAGGGTCTAAGGAATCTGTTCAGCCGGTTATGTTTGGTATGATTGACACATTGTGTTCGAAAATCCCCTCAAAAATGTTTGCAAAAAGTTTATTGAATACTAAATCATCTGTAGTAAAACAGATAAAGGAAACTACCATCAAAATAGCAAATGAAGAATTTTACAATTCAGAAGATAATAAACTACGTTCTCTCAATGTTTTTTTACAGCCACAATGTCATGGGGAAAGCTAAATACATGGCAATTAGAAAGGCAAATAGAATTTCCCAGAATAAACAGAATTCAGTGGTTAATTATATTCAGTATCCTCACTTAGCAACTATTATCAATAACATTGATATAGGAACACTACATGACATACATCCAACTCTAACCTTTGGAGATGAAACAAAATCAGTTACAGGAAATTATAGATCGTGTTTTTGTTACGATTGGCAAAATTATATTTAAAAGTGAATCGTCAACGGAGTGACAAACTAAAAACATTCAATATGCTTGAAAAAAAAGATTTTGAATCTTTCCTGTTTGTATTTGCTCTTGGTGGGGATGGAGCTCCTATTTGTGGTATGTCATTTTTAGTTTCTTTTCTTAATGGTGGTAATCGGATATGCAGCAGCTCTGAAAACCTTTTAATTTTTGGTGGTGATACTGAGGAAAATTCTACTGTTGTACGCAATTATGTTCTCAAGTTGTTGTCGGACGTGAAGTTTTTGGAAAGTCAGGTTTTCACTGTTTATGTTGATGAAGTTGCCTACAAAGTTGAATTTTTATTGGGTGAATTACCTAACGACATGAATATGTTGGCTTTTTTTGGCTGGGGAACTAACAAATTCAGCCTACTACTTTTCAACGTTCGGAAATGTAAATAAAGATAATTCAACCAAATTTGAATATACATACGGAACCAAGCAAAGTGACAAATGGATGCCCTTCAACTATCACAAACGCACAAGTGATGCCAAAAAGGTTGAAGGTAAAAAAAAAGAAATCGAAGTTAAATGCAAAGGAAATAGTGCAACGAAACGTATTAACTTGACATCTTATATATCTAAAGTTTTGAAAGGTAGACAAGAAGAAGTCCCCTTGGTTGGCCATTATATTGATAAAGCGAAAGCCGAACCTCTTCATCTGAAGAACAATGTCGTCAAAGAGCACTTCATGAAGTTATTCAATCTATGTTTGGCAAGTGCTACATAGAATTCCTACTAAGCATTTAAAGATATACCTTCCTCGCATGCTTTAATTAAATTTGTTAATTTTATACGTTCAGCAATGGGATGTAATTTTTTGTCGAAAAAAATTATCCGGTGGTTTAATGAAAGCAGTTCTAAGAATGAAAGTAGTTTCACTTTTCGTTTTCGTGGAAAGGAGATTAAAGCCTTTCTTTGTCATTTCCCAGAATTAAATTTAATTATTTTAAATTAATTGAAGAGTGAACAAATGAAAATAAGGCTGCATCAAATCCATTTTCAGTTAATATGTTTGCGAAAAATTATTTCACTATCACGGTACGTGTAGAGAATTTCAATTTGGAACTTTTAACAGATTTAAAGAAGCAATGTAAACTACTTTTCAAGTCAAGCTGTTGGTATGATGTTAGCGTCTCACCCAGTTTATGGACTTTATGAAACTGCATACCTTTCCATGCTGAAAGTACTTTGCTGTGCTACGGTTTTGGAATTGGATGTAATAGTATAGAAGGGCGGGAGCAAAAGCACCAGATGATTGTAAAGTATTCTAAGAATACCACTTTCCAATGTCGCTGGCCAAGAATTTCCCGTCACGAGTACATACAATTGTTGCATCTGAGAGAGAACGGTTACGATAAGTTGCACTATGTTTCAAGAGGATCTGATTACATACCTGAGAGAGATATGTGTTGTGAACATTGCTTGCTGCTTGTTAGAAATAACTTGAAATGCCAACTATGTAAGAGTGCTTTCATGAAAAAGGTTTTTTCTGATTTAGAAATTTAGACACCGTTTTTTGTTTAAAAGTTCAGTATGTTGATAGTTCGTGTTAGATGTATATTTTCCTTATTTCCTTATTCTGCTATATACTTTTTGTGAGCATAACATTTGCAATGTATACTTGTGAATCAGTGACATAGTGTCTTTCGCAAGAGTATGAATATAAATTTTTCCAATTAGAAAGCTCAAAAAAATCAAATTTTTAATATAAATGTGTGTGAATTAATGTTTTGTCAGAACATTTGGTACATAAATGTTTACGACGTAATCATATAGAAAGTATGGTGACTATTACAGCATAAAATTTATAATATTTACATCAAAGAATATGTATTTTATACAAATATATTTTATTTTTATGAGCATGGCAATGCCAAATTTTCTCTTGCAAAAGAAAACAAATTCTAGATCATCATCATTTTTTCCTGTGAATAGATGTTATAAAACACTAGCTATATGATAGTTTATATTTTATTAAAAAAAAGTTTTCATAGTTAATATGTTTTATTTAAACAGAGTTGTTGTGTTATTATTTGCTTCATATTGAGATACAATGTGTCACAAAAGTAGTTTTTGTTGTTGACTGTCCTGGCAGCTAGCTATCTGTGCTGCCTCCATCCCATCTTCTTTTTATTTTTTATTATATGCAATAATGAGTAATGGTAGCTACGAAAGCCATAAAATAACAATAATTTATCCATTTTTTACTCGTTATATACCAAATCAAAACTTTAAACACTTGCAGCAACCTTTCAGTGTGTTTAGCCCAGGTAGCCATTTTTATTTTTCTATTAATCTCTCCATCGCGCTGCTGTTGTACCTAATATTGTGGAAACCTGGGTTGCATTTGAAGGAGTGTCGAATTGCGGCGCAAACTCCATGTAACAATCCTTGACAAAATAGCCAGGCCGTTTGAAAAATACGAGTTAAGCATTTTCACACGGGAAATAGCCCGCCGTGCTCTTCTTCTTCGCTATCGTTATCATCATTTTGTTCTTCGACAAATCTAGGAATATCTGCCACTGCCTCTTCAGCCGTAATACGTACTTTTTTAGGAGGCATTGAAAATAATTAAATACTTTTGTTTCTATACAACTAAAAAATAAAGGACAAGTAAGCAATAATATATATTCAAGTTATTAGCTACATATAGTGAATATGATATTAGACTTCTAAAAACGCTTTATGAAGATTTTGGCATGAAGCTACTGAACCGCCTGGCGATTCAGCCAGCATTGAACTGTGTCGTCAGCTTTTTGGTGACCTTTTATTATTACTGTATTATTATCAACTAAAATCACCTCCAAAAATATTATAAATATCAAAATAATGATAATTCATGAAAATTGAAAAATGGCGATTTTTCAGATATTTTGACGCGGTGTGACAAATTTGGTACTGGGACCGAACCGCGACATTTTTTTATAAAAATTTTTTTGCAATGATGCCGCGGTGAAAATATATTAAAAGTCATAAAAACTTAGTACGACACGACGGATATTTAAGAAATGGCGGATAAAATTGAGGGACAAGGGGGCGCTGCAAAAGCGCCCTCTCCGTGCCAATAGGGTTAATTCGCCGACGAGGCCTTCAATGTTAAAATTTAAGTTGTCTTTACTAAGACGAATGTCACTAACTTAAAATTCGTCAAAATCCAAATAAATTTGAAATCTGTACAAAATTAGGTTTTCATTTCTAAATTGGGTATTTCCTTCTTAGACAGTCTATACAGCGTTGTTATTTTCCTGTGTTATTTTATTAAAGTTCGCAAACTACGTAAATGCGTGCGTACTCCTTCAACTTAAAAGTTACAGTCAACTTATCTTTGGAAATATAGACGAATTTCAAAACGTTCGATTCAATACGAAAAAATAATTGAAATCAATTTTAATTTTAATTTTTCTAATCACAGCCTGCGTCCGTAGAAGATTTTACCGATTTGGAGCCTGTGTTTTGTCATTTGATGTCTTTAGTAATTTTCCGGGTGTTATTGTAATTGTTTTTGTAATACACAGCTGTTCTAGCGCTTTTTAACAAATCTTTACATAACTGAGTGGCTTCTAAATGTGTCATTTATAATTCGGAAACAAATACAATGAAATCATTAAACTATAGCAACAACAAACTACATAATTGTGTGGTTTTTCGACAGGTTGTATCTGTTCATTTCACCTAACAAAACACATTAACAACGCGTCTAGATTCCATCGCAAGTTAAACAAATTATTCCTACTCACAATTGCAAAGTACTTCCTTATCATTTCTTTTGCTTCTATTCGTTATAATTAATACTAAATTCAATACAAAATATTTTTTTTGTTCTGACAGGAGAGCCCTATGGTCAAAAAAGTGGACCAGATTGCTTCATAGTAAGGGACTTTATGCCACATAATGCAGCGTCAGTAAATTTAAAAAAAAACAATAAGCCCGAAACACAATCGTCTAAGACTGTCAAAACTCGAAGCAGGTTTCTTAATCTAAAGCCATATTGGGCAGAATATTTCGGAAAGAACTACACATAGACCAATTAGAAAGAATCAAGATGTATATTGTTACCATATGTGTTCGAAGGAATGTTATTGTGCTATGATAACATCATATGTGACAAAAATCAATCGAATTATTTACAATGAAGTGTGTAGTTGAGAAATTGTTGATTACCTTTTTTAGGCCAAGCTTTACCTCTTTAATATTGCCACATGTAGAAGATGCGTTACAAAGGACTTTTCATCAGCGTTTTTTGTGTGACTTTTTCCATCATAAGTTTTTTAACTTTTTAAAACACCACACAACCATCATATATATATTGGAGTGTTGAGCAAGGAAGTTTCGTGTTACTGATATGCGTGCAGTTGACAAGGTTCCCGACTTATCACTGAAGTTGTAACCATTTGCTTGAGGCTTAAATTGTAGTTTTCAAACGGAATAATGAGAAAACCCATTTTCTAGGACTTAACTGTCACCTCTGGAGATTGGAAGCTCTGTGTTCAAGAGTTTAGAATTTCACAGGTACTACGATTAAATTGGAAGAAGTGAGGCGACCAAAGCTCATAAATGTATAAGAAACATTCAAGCCGTTATATTACTTTCGTTTTAAGCAGTTATATTGCTTGCAGGTACAAAACATAACAGAATCATAAAAAATTGATAAAACGACAAAAAATCAAAATGATAGATATTTTGAACATATAATGTACGGCTTTGCCTAAATAACACTGTTTTTCACGTGAACTTTGCAACAGAAGTATATATAACACATATAGCGTCAAAGTTACACATTATCCAATTTCGATTGATTTACTATGCTTAAACAATAGCCCAGAATATCGCAATAACCACGCTATTTAAGGCGCAGGAATGCATAAAAAATTAGGGCTCAAAATGATGAACTGTAGTTATTAACCGATGTCATTTTTAATCGTTTTTGTGTCACAACGTAAATCGCAACGTTTTTGATTTTTTACTATTTTATTTGCACAGTAGTAAAATTATAAATGTAATTGTAACATTTTCATTTCAAGATATAATCAGGGAAACCTAAATAGAACCCGGGAATATAAAAGCCTATAATGCTTAAGGGTAGGTTGGCTTACACTGGGCTAAAACATAGCTGTATATAAAATTATGTATACTTAAGTGATATTGTATATATATAAAAATGTTGACTTAAATTGAACTTTGAATAACTGAAATGCAGATTTTCCGTTATAGTGATAATAACTTAAGTGGATGCATATATACATAAAGTGAAATTGTATATATATGTGACAAAAGGTTGACTTAATATACAATGAAATATAACCGAAATCAAGCTTTAATTATGCACGGTTTCTGTTATAGTGATAGTAACTCAATATGAATATATATATATATACACTTAAAGTGGAATATGATTATGCGCTATGTCTGTAACAGGCATAGTGATTGTGTTAATATTTTTTGAGTTTAAAGTAGTACTGTGATGTTCCCAGGCATTTTTGGAAAGTCTGTGGCGTCTTAAACTGTGAAAATATATTTACAAATGTTTTGTGAAGTAATCCATAAACCAAAACCAGCGTTTTAAAACGAAACGATGAAGAGATTAACGCATCAAAGCGCCTTATTAACAGACAGTGTCTAGTTTACAGTTCTTCACCAGTTTTACTATTGTATACGTACTGACAAGAGCTTTGTCAAATATCTTGTGAGTAATTAATTTTAAAAAAAAGACTTAATTTTAAGCGAATATTCAAAAATTATAATTTTTGATATTATCTTACAACTGGAAGTAGTTTAATTATATAGTTTCAAGTTTTCTCTTCTTTTAGTGCGAGGTTTGATAGTACAATTAAAGAAAACAGAAACCTGTTTACAGTTTGAAGCATTTTTTTGACGTTGACGTTGTGAATTTAAAGATGAAGATTTGTGTATTATTTTGGACAGCGCTGTTTCTCTGTCTTTGTAAGTAGATATTTATTCTTCCCATTAAAGTGTTTCTTGCATTAACGCCCAGCGTTTAGCATCAGGGCATGCGCATAGAAATCCTTTCGCTACTACGACCCTCTATTCTGGCATTATTGAAGTCAGGACGAGTGAACTTCCCAGGGATAGACAGCGTTTTAAAACATCCACAAAAAATTCAGATAACGCCGCCATCTTTAATAAATTGGATAATAAACAGATTGATTTAATAAATTTTTTTGTCGAAAATAGGGTTGCGTTAATTTTGGTGGGACAGCCGGAAACGGTTTTCGTTAACTAGAGAAATCAATTGTCACGTTTTTAAAAATACTTTAAAGCGGCAAAAAATGCTACCCTAGACAAAAGTATAATTCTTCAGAAACATTTTTGTTATGCCCAATAAAGTACCTTAGACATATATATTGTGGTTTTTTTAAAAATCTGGAGATGTGTTGGAATCCTCCCACAAATTTATTGGCCTCAACTACACAAATTGTGATAGGCGTTTCCAAATGGCATCAAATTTGCCAAGTTTAAGGCTATTTTTGAGTTAAGGAAATTTTCCGCGGAACATGACATATAATTTACCACATGCGTATTACCCTCGATGATTGAAAAAAGGTTAAAAACATTCTGAATTTTTTTTATATAGTCCAATATAATAACACACTGGTGGAAGAGTTACTAATATTTTGCATTTTTTTATTAATGCCCGAATATGTAGTCGGATCACTTCCCAGATGCCTGGCAGCATGCGCACGAGGTATTTAGTATTAATTTGTCTGAGTTACGTTTTTGACAATATTAGGCGTATTGTGCAGCCATAATTTCAAAAATGCACGAGGTTAAATAAACTTTGTTGCCTTTTAAGTACTTTATTACCATTTTGTCGTGTTTTTGATGTGTTCACATTTGTCTTTACAATGTAAAGAGAATATGTGCAATTCTTAACATTTTTATCTAGGTACTAGAGCCATTCAAGCGTTCTGTTGAACCATTCGTGTTCCATAAGCGGGTGGTGCGTGCTGGGCTGTTCATTTCGCAGGAGCAGTTGCGTGTACAGGTTTCTGCTACCTTTACTTTTAGTGAAACATTGTTATTGTTTTGTTTTGTTATTTTTTACATTTTTTTTGCACCATCGTAATAACATTGCTGTACAGGGTCAAAACAGAAGAATAATACAATCACTGATACAACAAAATAGTAATTTAAAAAGTTTCATAAAATTAGAAAAATCATGTGATAGAATTAGGCTTCTCTGCTCCCTGCATGTTATGACCTTGTTTAAAATAGTCTTAAGGGAAGCGCAAACCGGCCAACATGTTGGCCAACATTTTCGACCAACATTTCGGCCAACATGTTGGTACGGTTTGCGTTGGCGTATATTTTTTAAAAAAACAAGTAGCCAATATTACGAAATGTTCATTCATTTGTTTTTGACTTCCAATGAAGAAGGATGTCAGAGTCTGAAGCTGCTGTTTGTTTGGCACTCGTCCTCTTGCTTGATGACGACGACAAAAAAAGACGTGGTCCTACAAGAAAATGGGTTTGAAGAAGAAACAGCGAAGGGCTGTATACAAACTTAGTACAGGAATTACTGGCTGAAGACACAAAAAGTTACAAGGAAATGATGAGAATGACCTATGAATCGTTTATAGAGATTCTTGCTTTCATCGAACCATACATAACACCAAAAGAACACCTACTCAGGTGTAATGGGAGCTCATCAAACAATCTCAGCGGCTCAAAGATTAGTGCTCACCATTCGGTTCCTTGCGACAGGAGAAATGAATATACTCCCCCTGGATTTTTCGATTCCGTTACTTCTACAGGCGAAAGTGTGCGAGGGAGCGGGAGATCGGAGAATATCGAGAACTCTCTTGGCGTTTTCTCTTCATCTATTGTGCCTCAAGTTGGAAGAAAGGCTCCTACCACGGCTAAAGTAATTCGAGAAACATTTACTGAATATTTTATGAATGAAGGAAGTGTCGATTGGCAGTGGGAAAAGGCATAGACAAAAACTAAACATGAAAAGCAAGGCAGATTTATTGTATTTTAACACTCTATTTTATGCTAAAGTACTATGTTTATTAAATAAAAATATTTTTATTAACATATTTTATGCTTAAGTACTATGTTTATTAAATAAAAAAGCTTAACCAATAATCAAAAATCATTATTTAACGTAGCAGTATAAGGTCCTTGCATAGGTGGAGCAGCAAATCTTTGATTTTGAACGCCAGGATTGAAACGTGTAGGTTGGTCAAACTCCTCAAAGCGCATCTCAAATAATATGTCATTGATTAGTTTTTCTGCAAGCAACCTGCGTCGTTTATCTAATGTTTTTAGCTGATCAAAAACATACAAAGCGAATGGTTCTTCAGGCTCTTTCTTTTGTAGGGTTTTTCGGACGATCCAATACATCAATACATTTTGAAATCAGCTTTGTTTTTGTTCAGCTGAATTAGGGGTACGTTTACGTTTGTTGTTGTTTACTGGAGTCTCTTTGGCTCATTGTTTTACAGGAGTTTCCTCTTTTTCGCTTTCATTCTCCTCGTCTTCGATTGTTTCAAAGGCGCTTGTAATCTTTATAGTTGACGTGCTTTTCGCTGTTTTCTTTACGTGTTCAATAAATCGCATTTTATCCATGAAAATCCACGAGCTCTCGTAGAGCTCGTCGGTGCCTTGCCCATTTTTGGTCTTGGATTCCTTGGTAAGCTCTCTCCCGTGTTGTGCACGTACGCATGGTCTTGCCTTATTCATGTCTATAAGTGTCTCGACTTCATCATCATTCCAAGTGCGTTTTTTGTTTGCAGCTGCAGCAGCAGACTTTTTGGTACTACTCACTTCCTTGTTGTCAGCCATTTTGAAATGAATAGAGTGCTATAAGGACATGCCCGCCAAATGTAAAATATATATAAACATTCGAATCAATTAAGAGCATTCGATTTGGAGTTCGAATTTTAAAAAATTCGAATTAAAACATTCGAAAGCTAAAATGTTGGTCGAAATGTTGGCCAACATGTTGGTTACCCAGCGCAAACCGACAAACATGCTACCAACATGCAAATTTCGGCGGAAATGTTGGCCAACATTTATTAAATACTAGCCGAGGACCGGCGTCGCACGCCGGGGTAAGCCACAAGTAAATGTGTTACCCAGCATTTTAAAATCCTGTGGCGCAATTAATAAGAACCATAAACTGTGCGACACATTCAGGTGGAGCACTCTAGTACAGGTATACATATGTCGGTCAAAGTTCAAAAGTGAATGTTACTCCGGGCAGCGCGCTTAGTACAGGTAAACAATGTCGCGCATTCATGTAGGTACAATACCTTTTTCCAAAAAAAACTTTATCACAACTTTGGTGTAACATAAACACAGAAAACAGACTGTCGTTAACACTGGACTAAGCGCTTAGTTGCACGTGTTTATGCTTAATACCATTTTAGCACAGTTTATAACCCGTAGTTACCCCATCATAGCAAAAAAAAGTCAATATTATTTTATTTTGCAGAATAAGTTGCAGTAAACGTTAACAAATTAATCATGACACAGGATACACTCTGTTGAAACGCCGGGTTAAGCCACAAGTAACTGTGTTACCCCACGTTGAAAACCAGAATGAGGTTTTTTCCATTTTTTATCCATTACTTATAGCAGAAAATTAATTTAAAAACATTGTTTAACCCTATACATGCCAGACTTCTTTGGAACCCATTTATCCGCAAGCTGGTAAGATTAACTTGACTTAAGCAAGACAAATCTTGTTCAATATTTGAACGTTTCTATATTAACAAATTGACAACCCTTTTTTTATTTCTTTCTTCAAAGGATTTAATGTGGTGGGTGTCGCAAAAGAAGCAAAAACAGGAGCTGCTACGAACGTTTAGCTAAGTAAACGGTATAAAAAAGCTTATTTTTTGTTTATAACTGTCCGTTTTAATTAAAGTGAAAGTTATATAACAGCCAAAATTGACATGATTTGAAACTTGTATTATGTCTTGCCTATTAATTTTTCACAAGACTTATGCGCAGAAAACATTGATTCTCATAATTTAAAATATATCAGGTAAGCTCTAAATAAAGTGCATGATACGTTTACATTATGCAACATACTATCATATTTTTTGACAGAAACTTTACACGATATTGGTCAACATTTGGCGAAAAGACACAACAGCGGTAAATCCTTCTCATATGACTTTTTTCGGAAAAGTCTGTTGCGGGATGCCCTAAAAGAATCAGACTATTTCAGTTTGCACTGGGAAAATTTTTAACATGTGTGGGTTTTTTATTTGGATCAAAATTCTGTATTTTTACTGCCTGTAACGCATTAACTTTAACATCCAAACCCTTCCCAACTATTTTGGGCACACGTTTTTACAATAGGAAATTTTAAAAATTTTGGTGCTTCTTATATTTTGTGGATTTTTCCCCATTTTGTTACCTTTAGTTAGTCATCAAAGTCATTTCACGAAAAACGTATTTTTAAACAATTAAAACGTGACCACGCTTGCGTGGATCGGATAATAAGTTTTGGAGGTGATATCTTTTTACACTGGAATTTTTTTACTCTTAATTGCTTTAAATTTCTACTGACATGTTTTCCTCGTCCCCGATAACTGAAACGTATAATAGACAGCAAAAAGTAGTGGCAGTTATCCAATATTCCAGTCAATAATTTCAAATCAAACATAGAAGTCATTAAACGTTTTTTGTTAACTACGAATTTTTATGCCTGTGCAGGAACGTAAATTATTTTAATTATTTATTTGGTAAGTGGAAATTACTCCCCTTTGTATTTCAGATGCTACGGTGTTGTTTTATCCGGTGTGATCAGAGCCTTAAGCTTTCATCTGTCTATTCAAATAATTAAGAAAAAACCAATTGGTGCTGATACTTTTGTCAAGTGTAGATGCAGCTGTGCCCGTATCATGTTAAATCAAGTACATACAGAACATTGCTGTTAGTGTTGATACGTTTGTTGTTAATGAACATACATAGGGTGCAGAAGAGAAGCCCAAGAATGTGGTTTGTATCAGTATTTCTTTTTGTCGCCTTTTCGTTTCGGAAGCAAAACGGCTCACATTGTACGTTTTTTTAAATCGGGGACATTAAATTCAGTTTATCTTATCAGAAAGTCTAGACGCAAAATTATGTTTCGAGTCTGATATCAAATGTATGAACAATAACCACAAACCAGCGCGGACACATCATATCGTCTTAAAAATTCGGGAATGAAATATAATTCTTTGTAAAAGTGAAAACATTCGCTCAAGACTTTGAAAAAGAAAAGAGTTTCCTGATATTTATTATAACAGATCTCCTGCATATCATGTACTATAAATAATACCATCTGGGCCATTATTTATAGGGCTGTTTCCACGTCCAAAAACTTGGTCGATTAATTTTTGCTACAAAAAATAGATGTTAGAAATTAATTTGAATTATAAATTGCCTAAGTAAAAACTAAAACCGACAAGATAAATTTCAGCAGACGAGAACCTATTCTTCTCCCTTTCCTAATCTATTGTCATCGAAAACATATGCAACTAGAATTAGAGATGCAATAAACGCAAATAAGCACAATGGATATTAATTCTTTCCCCTGAAATAAAATTAACAACAAACTTTATGACAAGAACAGCAAACAGGTTTATTTTATATATAATTGTTTCATTCTTGAAATGTTTTGTTCAAGTTATTCTTTATATTTTTAACGTTATAACAGACATTTCGCAATATGAAGAGAAGCCATCTTTTAAGATTTGATTTTACGTTATTGATTTATTAGCAATTTCTACGTCGTCTCATTGAAAAAAAAATATTCTTTTCTTGATTTCGATTACGAGTTAAAATATTTCCACTCACTGTTAAACAGGAAAATAAGACAAAATTTGGAGTTGAAAATTAGAAGATGCTAATGCGCATGGTCAAAACGTTTTTGCTCGCAATTTTTCAAGTTCAAAGTATAATTTTTCTCTTGTTTAAAATGCCTATTTTATTTAAATTATATAAACAAGAAATATGTGAGTACAGTTACTGACAGGCATGTAAATTAAATATGTCTAGCAAAGTCAGCGCGATAAAGAATATGCTTTTTGTTCAGAAAGAATTAACTTCGTTTACTGTTGGTAAAAATAAAAATAATGACTTTAACCTTGGCATGACATGTTTTTAGACCGTTTTGGTGAAATCAAGTCAAAAAAATGTACCACCGGTTTTATAGCTCTTGAGTTTCTGATTTTATACTTTTGGTTGTATATCAATTTTGACAAAGATACATGCACAAAAAACATTAAAAGCAAATTTCATAATTGAAGTATGTCAGGTAGAGCCTAAATAAAATGTGTGCTCCGTCGGGGGTTGCGTCACACTTTCCTATACCCTAAATAAAGACATTCCAGTACTAAAAAAAACCGCCGTGATATTATGATTATTGAAACTCATTGATTCTCAACATTGCCGAAAAAAAATATTCTGCTTTTTTAAAAACATGCAACAATTTAAAGTGAATATTTAATTAATTATTGAATAGGGTCCCCAAAATATACATATTTAGCTAGCTATGTGGCTAGATAGCTAGCTAGCTAAATGTACGCAAAATATCAAGCTAAAACACATAAAGCCATTTGATTTTAGCTATTATAATGTTGACCCTAAAAAATGCTGGCTTACCGTCTACTCTCATATCAAAAGGTCAAACAACACTTGGGATGAAGGTGACAGCAGGCCTTCTTATTCAAAGTTCTCTTTATGGTTATTTAGCTGGATAATAAAAGACTTTCTTCCCCTATTTTCCTGTCTTTACTAGATAATGTTGTCCTCTGTGATTCGCACCTCGTTCTATATTTCCTGTATAGAACAGCAAACGGCTAATCAATCAGGCTAGCTTTTGTTATCAATTGATAACAAATCGGTTGTCAAAACTATATAAAAAAAATTTAACTCCCACACAATCTTTTATATAAATTTTAACCCATAAGATAGAAGAATCACGTACCTACATTGCAATACCCTATTAAAAGAAATGTCCCTACATCTATATATTTATTGAACCAAAGGAAATGGTATAACAACATCTTTGCATTTATTTTATCTACAACTTAAATTTTTTTTATCGTTTTAACTTTGCACACACATATCAAGTAAAGTACATAGACTCAAATTACTATCTTTTTCAATATAAACAGGGTAGAAAAGTGTATAAAGTGATAGACTAAGTGTATTACTTTACAATCTAAATACGCAAAAGGACAATGGAGAAAAATGAAAGTTTTAGAACTTTTGATGACGTGAACAGTGCACATAAAAAAAACCATTTTGCAAAATTTAATTCAGTTATTAATTTAAAATGTTAGAGCGTGAAGTTTTGATCAAAATAATGTACAGGATCATGTACATTTGAAGAACGGTTGAAAAGATATTGGTGTTTAAAGGTTTTTTGTTGACGCTATCACCGCATCTGTTCCAAAACGCGTGGGTTGAGCCATGTTCCAAAAATTGGTCCCAGATGGTGTCCTTAGCTATTTCCACCCGTTTCACAGTTATTTGGACTCAAACATAAACGTCCAATGCAATGATTTCACTTATCTAATAAAAAACATTGACGCCAATCTAATATATTTACGCTGTGAAGTAACGTCAAAATAAGACATTTGTTAAGAAAAAATAAAACGAGTTTGCAAGTTAAAAAGTATTTATTTGTTAAGCTTTTCTTAAGTACATCTTCAGACTATATAAACAACTGAGTTCAGACTATACAAACAAGAGTTGTTTATATAGTCTGAAGATATACTTAGTGTACGCAAAGCTTAACAAATAAATACTTTTTAACTTTCAAAATCGTTTTAGTTATTTTTACCAATACATTTGTCGTTCATCAATTAAGATATAGATTCCCCCTCATATTTAACGTATTTAACGTAAACTGCATTTTACCGTTGCCCGTCTCAAACACACTGAATTTTCCTATTATAACATTTTTGAATCAGGAAATGTGAGTTAAAAAATGTTTAATAACCAATGCTTAGTCCTTAAAGCAAATGCAGCACAAAAAATAATTTTTAGGTTTCTTAAGGCGAGCTTACACGTACAGTTTTCTTGTTAAAGAAATCTTTTAAGAGAAAAATTTTAAGCTTTTTACACTATATCAATTTTTATTGCGAAATGTTTGTAATCACTTGAGTCATGGTGTAATTCAGGTACCCTGGTCAATCTGATACAAAAACAATAAAAAAGTGAAAAATCTGCACCTTTGTTTTATTATTCACTGGAAATATTACTTCAAATAAAACTTTTTTTACCTTTCTTCTTCCTCTGCCGTTGGCGTATATGGTGCCTGTCTGTTGCAAAATCTACGCGTTGCATCAAATTCACTCATAGTTTTTTTTTTTTGTTAAATGATGCATCTTCGTTTGTTTAGAAGATACAAAACGTCAAACTTAAAGTGATGAATGAAAGTACGCGATGTGATATAGTCAGGATGTCAGCATCCTCTGAAAAAACTTTGAGAAGAAAAATATTTTACCAACACAGGTGAAAAAAAGTTTTTTAAACAGGTGGTAAAAACTTTCGAGCCGCCTTTAACGAAACGTAGCATAATTCTACTCAACGTGATTTTTTCTGTGTTTCGAGTTTCAATACGTCAGTTTTGTTGGAATATCTTTCTGCTTCGATTGAAGTATGGTATGTTGTAAGTGTTGCGCTGAAAACTACATCCAGAGTAATTCTTACTAACTTTTAATTCAAAATATCAACAAAGGTTGGAAAATCACACCTTTCATTACGACATTTATAAAAACAAAATTGGGAGAGACTTTTTTCGCTTTGCAGCGGTTCGAAAATTACGGTGCGAATATTACAGAATATTTACTTTAATTTTGGATGTATTTCTGACACAAAATTAGACTGAGTGTGAAAATCAACATCAATCAACCATTAGAATTTTCCTTGTCATTTTCACCAAGCTTTGTTTTACTATGCCAAACGTTCAATAAAAGCAGTTTTAATATTTCGACCAAATTTGGCTTCAAAATTGCCAAAAATTAGGATTTTTATTTCATCATTAATTTCAGCAACCTCTTTTTCAGTGTACCGCATATATTTAAACAATTAAACGAGCCCTTTACATTATACTTTCCACTGAATCAAAGGACAAGGACAAGCACAAGAAAAGTTTCAGCTCAGGTGATGTACACACATGCATGCTCCGAAACTTCTTGTTCCTGTCCACATAAAAAATATCTTGAAATGTAAAACAGCCTTTAGGCACGTGATTTAACCAATACTTACTGAGTCATACTCTTGCAGTCATGATAAGATTTTTCTGTCTAGCTTTTAATCCTATCTCTCCTGTGCATGTCTTCAAGTGTTTTGACACAAAAAGGCAATCTGAAGATGATACTACCATAAAATTCTTATCACTGGAATACTGTTTAGAGGTGGGGATTTTTAAAGAGTTCTTAATATCTTAATTTTCTAGCAACTACTATTTTAGCCCTTTTTTGACGAAAACCTAGAAACAATATTTGTAACTGCTAGAATTTGTGAAAAATCATTTTTCTTGCTTGCTCTTTTCATGTGCGTTAAGTTTTATGTGCAATAACATATTTATTTCGTCTTAATAATAACATATATTTCTACTTTTTATCAGATTTAAACAGAAAAATATTTCTTAAAAACGTGACTGTTATCTTCAAGAAACTAACGTACTATGCACCGTCCCTCGAGAGGGCTGTGTACCAAGGGCAAAAAGAAACACAACGAAGAAGAGCACACCACAACCCTACCCCCTAAATAAATGTTAGCTACAACATAACACATTTTTTTAATAACCTACATATAATATATACGTACTACTTCTTAAAAATAAAACTATATGTCAAATGATTTTCAAGTCTGTTTGGAGGTACAATGTATCTTCTCAGTCTATATCGTCCTATATGTCCTCCCCCACAAACTTCGTCATTACTCGTTTCCTCAAGTTGTTCAAAATTACTATATTCCGGAATATCGTTATTCGTATTTTGCTTGTCGAGTACTTATCGATTCTCTCGCCATTTCGAACATTTTTTGTAACATTTGCTTGAACAGCTGAATATCATATGTCTCTTTATCGGCGTCATTTCCATACATAATGTGTAACAGAATTCTTAACTTGCTCCCAAACATTAGTTTTGCAGGTGTAAACCTCGTACTTGATTGAATCGATGTGTTCTAAGCATAGCGCATTTCATTTAACCACTGATCCCATTCTCCCACAACAAAGTAACGTATTTCAATAGTTACTGCTTCACGATGTCGTTTAATTTCCCGCTTAACTTTGATTTCCCGCAAAATGAAAAATAACCATATATACATTTACTGGCTGTTAAAGCTCGACCGATCCTTGACTGCATAAAATTTCAAATATTTTGAAAAAATTGTCGACTACCGTGAGAATGTAATCTTTCCTACGGTTAGTTATTTCCAAATCAACTATGAAGTCAATGGATAATATTTGGTTTGGCTTTAGTAAAAATTCTCGCTTACCCAGATGGATTTATCTATACTGTGTTTCGTCATGATATAAATTTTACAATTTTCAATATATTTCTGTATATCTTTTAGCATTGACGGCCACCAAACCGTGTTCAATATTTTGTGCACTTTAAAAACTGATCGTGTCCCTGACGGATAATTTCGGAACGTAATTCTTTTGGACAGACATATGATAATTTAACATGCAAATTATACTGTAAATTATTATCGTACATAACAAGATTATTCTTATAACGTTTATAAACATTGTTCAATACTGTCGTTTCACCCAATTTAAATTTTATACATTGGGCAATAGTCAGGGAGCTAATGGTGAAAAAAAAACAGGATCCATTCACTATTATAATTGCCGCGTATTGTTAAAAATTGCTGCGCGCAGCTTTTTTCGGGAAATCCCTGAAAACCCTGCAGAACCCGATTGTTACAAAGGAATATGAAACAATTTGAGCTACGGCCATTTTAAAAGCAGTGGCGATGACGTTGGTAAGTCTGTTTTTCTTTACTTTCTTCCCTTCTAAAAGCTTTTTATTTGTGTTCTTTTATACGTTTTGCAGGTTGAAATAAATTTATTGTCACGTTTTTTAACCATATGCATATCTTGAACTTATTAGTTTTAAGATTTTTGTTACGAACATAAATTTCACCATAGCATCCTAAAAAGCCGGCTAGCTAGCCTTATTATTCAGTTTGGTACGACAGCTTTTGATCTTAGCCAGCATTATTTCTTTTTGTGTTATTATTACCAATCTGATGGTTACTAAGCTGCAACTTGGGGCTATCTAGCTAGCTGTTAGTTACCTCTGGCTAAAAGAGAAAGTAGCTAAATAATACAGTTAGCTGGAACAAAATTTTCAAATCTTCCCTATGCTAAATGGACGTTGGTAGCTACACCTTTTACTGTAATTTAAACTTTGGCAAAAGTTTAAAGGTTATTGTTTCAATAACAGAACAGTCTCCATTAGCCTGAGATAAGGTTTATTCTGTAACTGTATCTGATCGTGCAGCTCTCGTTGGACATCGAAGGGAGTCACCTAAATGTTTTTAATGATACGTTACATCCAACTTTCACCGCGTATGTTTTTACACCACGTGCACAATGAATTGTGTCTTTTGAGTAACGGTACGTATTTCTAACATGTTTCCCAGTAAACACAAAGACGTCTTAATGACGTCTTTTCCCGTCCCTAGATCGTTCGGACGTCTTTCTCTTTATAAGACCAGTCAAATCTTGTTCGAAAGAAACGTCTTAAAGACGTCTTTATTTGGTCTCTGTAAGACCAATTAAATCTTGTTCCAAAGAAACGTCTTAAAGACGTCTTTATTATTTGGTCTCCGCAAGACTAATAAAATCTCGTTCGAAACGAACGTCTCAAAGACGTTTTTATTTGGTGTCTGTAAAACAAGTAAAATCTCGTTCGAAATGAACGTCTTGAAGACGTCTTTATTTGATCTCCACAAGACAAGTAAAATCTCGTTCGAAATGAACGTCTTAAAGACGTTTTTATTTGGTCTCCGTAAGACCAGTTAAATCTCGCTCGAAAGAACCTCCTAGAGACGTCTTTATTTGGTTTCCGTAAAAATTTTTAACCATGTTTTCATTAAACCCTTTCTTTGTTCACTTTGGAAAAAGTTGAGAATGAAAATTACTAAAGATCAGGAAATCGTAAGGTCTACCAGCAGTATAACATTTGGAAGAGGAAAATACGTCTTTAATATGTTATGTTAGTAGCTGCCGACGTCTAAAAAACGTCTGAAACTGGTCTAATATGTCCGCTTTTAAGACGTTTTTTGCAAGGCGTCTTTTAGACGTCGAAGGAAAGACATTTTTTAGACATCTTGCCCAGACGTTTGCAGGAACGTCTTGCCGTAGACCTGTTTCATACGTCTAAAAAGCGGACAAAATAGACGTGATTTAGATGCTTTTTAGACGTCTTTCTGAATGGTTTTAAAGACGTGTTATTGCAGACATTTTATGCCGTACACGTTTTTATATGTCATGGCACAGTGTGCGTATTTTAAACATTAAAACTTAATTCTGTTATAAGGATTTATAATTTATTCCCTTATCACTGGGCAAAGATCTTTCTTACTTACTTCGCCTAAAAAACAACCTGTCCAGTTTTCTACGCGGGGGACGATAATAAGTCTGATTTATTTACAACAATTTATTCTATTATAAACAATGTCATTCGCAACAATAAATAATTTTACAACAATAATTTAATAACAATTTTTTATGTACAATTTCTATATTTTCCTACCACAAATGAGGAGAAAAGTAAGAAAAAAACACACATTTTCTTCCAACATTTAGAAAGAAAATGTTCTAAAGAACCTGTCAACGTACCTCGAGTTGTTGTAGCCTCTTTTTTGGCGAGTTAAAAACAAGGACGGTGTAAAATACTCGATTGGGTGTGGCATGAAGTCAAATTTTTTTTGTGAAGAAAGTATAAAGCCGTTCCGTACTTGCTTAAAAAATCTTTCTGCGAAGTCTTATTTCCAAAATAAAGCACACAGCTATAGCTTTTTTAAATCAATTTTACAAGCTAATCCGATGAAATAAATCTAAAACGGTGTTTAAAAATCTGGGTACTAATAAATAAATAAATAAATAAATAAATAAATAAATAACTATACAAATGCACACTAATTGTTTTCAGCAAACGTTTAACCACGCCAAGCAACACTAGATACATATAATGAAGAGGAAAGTGTTTGATCATATCCAAATTTAACTCAGTGAGGGGTGAAATTTCATTTTTTGATGAGCATGTTGGTAACTTAAGGATAGAAACTCTTGATCTGTTCTTCGTTCATCTGCTCCAAAATCGTTGAACACAATGCAGTGTTGTAAATATTGTCCTTTAATTTTACAGCGTTCACATGAATGATAACCAGTATCTCTTATAATAATACGGAGAGTGTGTCTGTGTGTCTGTGTGTCCGTAACAGGCAAAGTGGATATGCTTATTTTCCTTTGATGTAGCCGAAATTCTCTTTGAAGTCGCCGAAAAAATTATGTCCATTTTGCCAGCGGGTTTACTTTGTTTACATCACGTGATGAAAACGATTCAATTTGATTTGCTGAAATGGTGTCCTCTCGCCGCCAAAAAAAACCACAAAAGAACGATCTTGAAAAAAGTAAAATAAGTGGTTCAAAAAAGCATATTTAAAAAGAAAATAGTCCAAGTGAAGAAGTAGAAAAGTGAAGTTGGAAGTGAAAGTGGAGCTACGTCAAGCTAGTAGTAAAGTAAATTTAGAAGTAGAAAATAAACGCCATCAAAAAAAAGCACAGAAGAACGATCCCTTTACCTTGAAAAAAAGGAAAAAAAGTGGTTTAAAAAAGCATAGCTATATATTTAAAAAGAAAAGAGACCAAGTGAAGAAGTAGAAAAGTGAAGTGAGAAGTGGAGCTAGATGTAAAGTAAAGTTAGAAGTAGAAAACAAAGGCTAGAGTTTAAAGTGGATTTGAAATCACAAATAGTAAGAACTTTGATATTTTCAGACGTTTGGTTTTATGTCGGTGGAGCAAGCAGACTCGCATTACCCAGGAAAAGCTACAGTTTTTTATTTTACCGCGTATGTAGCCATATTTGTTTACGTTTTGTTGCATAATTCATGTGCCCTCTGGCACGTAACTAATGTATTGTCCTAAAATTCAAAATGCTACATAAATCTGTTGGCTGACTAAAAAACGGAAAACTTTGGTTTGTTGAACTGTAATGTTATTAATTTTACATTACTATTGCTTCTCTTTTTATGTGTTTTACTAAGCATAAATAGCTAGCTTTAGTTTTAGGTAAGTGTTCCCAGTTTAAGTATATTTAACTGGGTGTCTTAGCTACTGTTAGCCTCCAAGTCCAGCTCCCCATCCCATGGCTAGCTCTAACCTATGACTTCTGTTGTTATTCCTCTTTTTTAATTATCTATAGCTAGCTAACTACTATAGTTTCCAAATTTCTCTTCTTTTATGAGCACGAATTATGATGTAACAAGCTAGCTAGCTACCTACAAAATCTTTCAAAGACTTGAACTTGGGATAGTAGGATGTATTTTTATGCCCATAGAGTATAGATGAATTCCGTTGTTTACATTTTCAGTTGTACGCTCTTTCGGCTTTGGCATTTGCGTGGCAGGGAAAAATATTGGAGTGCTAGGTGAGGCAAAGTAATTATCAGTTCATTTCTTCAAACGAAGGCATTCTTATGACTTTTAATGAATTCAAATAAATCAGAAGGCATCAACCTACACTCTATAATATTTTATAACCCCAACGATGTCCCCGTTAGAAGAAATCCACAGTAAAAGTCCTTTCTTCACCAAATCCTAGCATCTTTTTTCCTGCCACGCAAAAGCCAGAGTCAAGGAGCTTACGCTAAAATGTAAACAAATGACGTCACGCTGGAATTCATCTATAATTTTTTTCACATTACCTGTGCACTTTACAAGGGGACCACATGCAATATGACAAGTGGAACGAATTTTATAGAATTTAAAGTGTGTGTGTTAAGTTATTTTTTATTGTTTTGTTTCTGACATCCTGTTAAACTTTTGTCAGCCTACATGTAAAATGCCAGGGTTTTTTACAGGGGTTTTTTACATTTCATTGGAAATTTACGTGGGTTTATGACTTTGGGTTAAAAAAAATTATGAGAGGATGGTATGGTTAAGTCAGTTTATATTGTTTGTGTTGCAAAATGCTGTTTTTTGAAATTTTGTGTAAACTTTTGTGGAAATAGACCACATGCAATATATATACTGAAAGAACAAATCTTTGTAGAATCAGACTTCACTGTAAGCTGTTGTAAAGCTGATGTCTTTAACGGTAAAAATAACAGCCATAGTTTACTAATTAAGAAAAAAATAAAACGAGTTTGAAAGTTAAAAAGTATTTATTTGTTAAGCTTTTCGTACACTAAGTACATCTTCAGACTACATAAACAACTTTGTCTTTATATTTCGTATTATAAACTATTGTTTGGGAGAACTAACTGTATGTGATGTAATCTTTGCTGGAAGAAAATTCCATGGTTTCACGTTTTTGTTTTTCTTGAGAAATGTACAAAATTTTGTAGGGATAAATGTTTGCTGATGATAAAAAAATTACTTAATGTTCTGACTGAAACTGTTTTTGTTTTTTATATTTTGTAATCTAAACGCGTGGACTGTATGCACTGAAATCATTGATTTTTTTAAATTTTGATGTCTTTCATAACCTTTTTGTGGAAGATTAATGGGTAATGGCAATATACGACATGCTGAATGAACTTATTTTTGTTGATTTAGATGTGTTTCTCAAAAACCGATCTGTTTTAAATTTTGTGTAAACCTTTGTTTATGAACCGTATACAATGTTTCCAAAATAATGATCTTTGTTGATTCAAGTTTATTCTTTGGTCATTGATTTTTTGACATTTAGGTTTCAAATTGTTGGTAAAGGGCAGTACGGAACTAAAAATGAAAATTTTTGTGTTCGTAACTGGTTGATTTTTACATTTTGTGTAAATTTTTGTGGGAGAGGATGGTATCCAACCGAAATGACTGATTTTTCTAGATTTAAATTTGATGTTTTCGAAACTATGGCTTTTTCATATTTTTGTATAAGATTTTAAGGGAAAGAAAATATTTAAAATGTGTGAAGAACTTATATTTGTTGATTTGTGCTAACTCTTGCAGGCCTGCTTTTTGACATTTCAGAATAAAATACTGAGGGTTTTCAACATAATCACTTACTATAAGATGTACATATTTGAGATGCGTTATTTCTGACATTGTTATTATCCGTGTTGTGACTGTCGGTGTTGTAACTGTCGGTTTTGGGAGTATTGGTGTTGTGAGTGTTGATTTTGTGAGTGTCGTTGTTGTAACTTTTTATCAACTAGATTTTACACCTTGCAAGCTGTTCTTTTTTATTTTGTGTAAGATTTGTGTGGAGGATTTAATGCGATTTGACATTTGACATTTTGTGTAAGATTTTAAGAACATTTTTTTTTGTATATGCACCACTGACGTCAGCAAAACATCTAAAGCAACCTATTTTTCATTGGCCTTTTGCCTAAGTGGATTTTTCCACGGGCCTTATCGACTAGTGACTAATAATACATTTGAGGAAAGAACGAGCAGGACAAACAGCAGCAGCAGAACAAATTATCGCTTGAAGATTAAATTGGTATAGCTTATTTTCTATTCTGACACTATCTTGCAACAGCGTTATTGCCTCAACAATAAATTCTGACAGATAATCTGCAAGTGAATTTGGTTTAGCATAGGCATGAAAAATAGCAATAGGAAATACATGATTACTGTTAATAATGGAACAAAGTATTGGCCACAGCTGAGAACTGGAGGATTTTGACAAAGGCAAACCATCAATGTTAATAACTAATTTAATGGCATTAGTGTCCAAAGACAGAAAAGAAAAAGCTATATTGATACTATTTTCTATGCCCACATACCCAAAGGTCCCTCCACACTTTGTGGTAGTCTGTACTGTTCTTGGTGTTCTCAGTAGTGTCTGTGAATCTTTTGGAAGTTCTGACAAACCACTATTTCTTCATAAACACAATAGTTCATTAATGCATTTTCTAGAGCGGTTGTACCTAACTGCCCATGTAGCTAAATCAAATTGCAACACACACTGTTGTTCAACATCTTCACCAATCACATCTACGTCATCCATTGACAGAGAGGAACTTGATGACGACTCTGCACTTTCAAAATCTGACACAAAACTACAGTCAGTACTACCTAAATCTGATTTATCACTTGTAATAGCAATTTGTGCTGTTTCGACTGCAGGCATAAGCTCATCATTACTATCACTACCGAACTCTCTAAACAATCTTTCTGTCTCACGCTGGAGTTTTCTTCTAGCATGCCTTTTCTTTGACTTTTCCATAATAGCTAGGAAGACATACATATACACTACAAATAACTACATAAAAATCATAGTATTCTAACTAAAGGCCTTAGCTATACCTCTGTAGAGACGCTTAAACTCATAAACTAAAATACTATTCTTTTGTATTCTTTTCGCAATATAGCTAGCCAGCTAGCTACCTAACTAGGTTAAACTTAACTCAAAGTTTTCGTTAGCTGAGATGTTACATTTCAAAGTAATCTTTAACTTGCCTAAACAAAATTAAGGCTAGCAGATATCACTTTATTTTGAAAAAAAAAGATCACTCATCTCTCAAGAAAGAACTAGACACACTTGATTGCCATTATTAGTCTTTGTTGTGTTATGTTGGTCAATGTTTTTTAGAAAAAATGTAAACTTACCGACAAAGATGACAAGTCTTTCAAGCGTTTCATCGACATCAAACAATGTCGATAAAACTAACTGAGGTGTGAGAAGGACATACTCTTAATTTCATGTAAGTTTTTTGAAGAAAGAGTTATAAGAATAAATATTAAAAAAGAAACATATTAAAATAAAAAAAAAGGTTTAAGATCATATTTTTTTTTAACATAACTCCTCCCCCCCCGTACGTTATGTTAAACACCACGGCTGCATAAGAAAACACAGGTCTAAAAACGACGTCTTTATTAAACGTATTTTAAACGTCTAAAATACATTTTTTTAAAGGCCCGTTTATGCGCGTCGTTCGCTAAACCACGAAAAGACGTCTTTTAAACGTCTTATTTAGTCGCGATATGTTTAAAAGTTTATAAAGCGTCTAAAAGACGTCTAATAGTTGCGCGTCTTTCAAAGACGGAAAACAGACCTTACTTAGACGTCTAAAAAACGTCTTGTGCCGGCTGGGTTAAGACGACTTAAAACGTTTTGAAAGCTACAAGGACGTATTTCAGACGTCTTTAAGACGTCTTAAAAACGTTTTGGTAGCTACGAGGACATCTGTAAGACGTCTTTAAAATACGTCTTTGTCTTGTCTTTTCAAGACGTCCTTTGGCGTTACGCTTTTAAACGAGTAGGAGACGTTTTAAAGACGTCTCTACTAGTCTATAAAGGACGTCTTAAAGACGTCTTTAAGACGTCTTGTGTTTACTGGGTTATCACTATGTGCTTTTGGACGTCATAGCTACAGTCCATAAAAATGGCTATTGGTATAGAGTTTTATCCAACTTTCATTAAGAAACGACCATATTATTCTATTACGTAATCTGAAAAGCTAATGTCAAATTAACACGTGGTATAGACATGTAAATAGGGGCCGCACGATTAGAATTAAGCTCGGAAGCATCCGCCTTGCTCAAAATTTGAAAATTTGAAAAACATTTCAATAGAGAACTACAAGAAACACAAAAGACTGGACGGCATATTCTTACCGTAGAGAAAATCTGAGTATCTGATGTGTTTTTGTTATATATAACACGATAAATGGGTGTTGTCAATAGCAACGTGCACAAGTTAATATACCTTATGTTTTTTTCTAATGTTTGAGACCGGAAAGACTAATCGTGTGTCAACTTAGTTGCACCATGTGCCTTCGGTAGCCATAACACAATATTGTACATCTACATGTCTTACGAACTAGAATACAACCACTAATTTACAATATATACGTTTCATAGATACGTCGAAGGCGAAAAATCTAAGTCTTGGGGAAATCAAATTCTTGGACCCAATGCTGCAACTACTATTCAAAGTTAAGGCTAACGCTAAATATATAAAGCGATTTAAACAAAAACATGAGATAAAACTACTTATCCTAGATATACACACGGGACAATACTCACGGTTAAATAACTAATTGACATATGAGGTTTTTTATGCCTTGCACGCCTTTTTACAAACTGCGCGACTTTCCTTGGCCATAGATACAAATCTCTAATATTGTAGAAACAACTTATGAATACTCTATTCTTGGAAATCTTTTAAACCAGAACAGCGACGCTTGGTAAGTAAAACGCCTTAATAGCAAATCGTAATTGAAATCACAATGCACTTCTGCACATAAGAAAAGATAAAAAATGAATTTTATTTAGTTGGAACATAAATCAATAGTGGAACGTTTCCTACAGAGCTCTAATTATTACGCATTGTTTCTATATAACATTTAATTGTAATGCTATCATCAATTATGCATTTATCAAGGTCTGGTTTTAGCAAAAAGTCGGAATACCCGAAACCCTGTCCTTGTGATTCGTAAGTCGGTTTTCCTCTCCGCAAAACTTCTGTCTCGTCAAGTTGAAGAGACTGTTCATGTTTAACATTGTCCACGCTACAACACTTAAAGGTAACTTTCAAATTGAATGGCCAAACAAGATCGCGGTCTCTCTCATCTACTAGTAGATAAAAGTGAATTCCAAACGCTCCCTTTTTTTCATTGAAACACTGAGCAGATAAACGACATTTATAGCCATTTAACGTCCAGAAAGGTAAACTATGTACGATATTATCTAAGCACTTATCAGAATAGTTTGTGATATGCCATTCGAAGTAACCAACAAGCAAAATAGACTTAATTTCACTCTTTAAGTCATCAATTGAGGCATTTACGTTCTGACTTTTGTTATTAAGTGCTCGCAATTTTTTTTCTAATTTTTTCTTCTCCGTAAAAGCATTACTCGTGATCTTTTCAATATTTACATAAAGATCAGCAACTTGGCCTTCTTGCTTTTTTAGGGCTTCTTTATAGAGTTTATTATCTTGAATGATTATTTTAAGAACGGTAATTTCTTGTTCATTGGTAATTACATGATCTTGAAGTTCTAAAAAATTTGAGTTATTGACATCCAAAGTTTTACTGTAAATGTC
This sequence comes from Hydractinia echinata, assembly GCA_030067915.1. Lineage (NCBI taxonomy): Eukaryota > Metazoa > Cnidaria > Hydrozoa > Anthoathecata > Hydractiniidae > Hydractinia > Hydractinia echinata. The sequence continues at coordinate 348,618 of JASGCC010000009.1, read as the reverse complement.
TAACCGGCTTTCAATTTCTTTAACGCTTTCATCATTATGCTGAACGCTTTTTTTAAGACAGTTGATTTCTTCTGTGTTGATATTAATTTTGTCATTTACTACTTCCACACTTTTTGTTATTTCATCCAAAACTTTTTCCTCCTCCTTTAATTTTGCTTCCATTGCTTTCAATTGCAACTCCTTTTCTTTCATGCTAGTTGCCATCATAGTCAGTTGTTCATCTTTAGATCTTAATAAAGCTGACATATCTTTTTTTTCTTGATTATTCAGCTTTAAATTGTCTTCGCATACCACTAGTCTTTTCATAATTTGCGCCACAGTAGTTTCTAAATGCTTGATTTTTTGTGTCTGATTAAATTCCTATGTAGAAACAAGAAATAAAATAACTTTCAACCAAGAATCGCTATCACAGAAGCTTTTAACTTCATAGGTTGGTAAAGTATAGCAAAAAAAAATATTCTATCGCACTGTATTTTAAACAAAGTGTTCCTGTGTTTGTTCCTCTAGTTAAATTTTATTTAAAACGCCTGATTCCACGTTTCTATGGCAGACAAAATATAACGTAAAGACCTAACCTATCGGGATGGGTCATTTTATTTCATATATTCATATTTCTTGGTCATTTTATTTCATATTCATATTATTTCATATTGAGCAAAACATTCCCTTACAAGTAGAATGAGATATTTTCACGTCAGGGGAATTGGTGAAATTAAAAAAATGGAAAAAACAGATCCACAGTTAGACCTTCAAAAATCCGGAGGAATAGGTTGTTGTGGAGAATACTTAAAAAGAGGATGAGTTGGACTACCCAACCGAGTAAAAAATTAGCTATCAATCTTTTTCTTAACAGTCAATTGAAAATGTCCAATTTGATATTCAAAGGTTGGATACTTAATTATTTTTTGGTTCAAAGATGGTCGCTTTAAAAATGAATACTTAAGAACCTCGAAGCTCTTTAATCACACAGGAGATATGAATAAAAATAAAGATGTAAATACCCTCATGGGACACTTTTCCTCGTGTTGTGGAAGTGCACCTCTCATTATTCTTTCGTCACATCCATCATGATGGCAAGTGATTGTTTCAAATGGACATTGCATATCCATATGATCCTGATAACAAATCATAAAATAATAAAAAATATTCTTGGCTACCTGGAATACTTTGTTGACCCATCTATAACGGTTAATTTAGGTTCCCGAGAATTTTCTAGTAAAAGATTTCTCGTGATTTTAATAGTTGAAAATAATAGTATTTCTGAAAATACTGTTAAAACCTCTTCAAAGTATATTTTCTAATTTTTTAATTTTACTTTCTTTCATTTTTTTCCACTCGCCCACAGGAACATCTTTTACATGTACTGACAGAATTTTTGGAATGCCATACCTGCAGCTGTCGTAATTCATTTATCCATGTACATCCCTTGTCAAAGTTATCACATTTTACTTGTAAATCCAAGATCCTTCTTTCAATGCCTTTATCTGGAAAAACCTAAAATGTCTTTGCAGCATGATTAAATAAGAAAATGTTTTTAAAGAAGTAACTACTAGTTATTATTCACCGGGTATGACGTTCTTGACTAATATTTTAAACGCAAAATATACAGGCACAGTCTTTTTTAATTTTCCCATAGCCTGTTCTGAATGATAAAATAAATAACCCTATAATATTGTTCTATATGTTGCTGCAATTCTAGTCAAAATAAATGGAGACAGGGCAGCTAACTTTAAATTTCGCCACCACAAATAATTGGATAGGCCATTTCTATATTAGATTCACCAATTTTGAAAGTCTAAAAGTTCACTTGTTAATTTTTGAGATGGACTTAGGTTTTTTGGTTAAGTCCAAACTCATTGAATGTGCTAACTGTTGCTGAAATTAGCATGCCAAATTTTCACAAACTTCGACGTGAATTATTTCCTAGTGTGGGCGTGCTAAAGCATGCGACTTTCATATTTTAAAAGCTGTCTACGTGTTCTACGTGTGTGCAAAAATAGCGACCTTGAAGTCTGCCGGCTGCAGACTATTCATTATGTTCAGGTTTTGTCCATACTTCAAAATGACGAAAAAACTGCCGCTGTCTCATTATTCTTGTCTAGAATTGTAAAATACCAATATCTGTTTAAAATGTTATTGCTTCAGTTCCAGAACTAATTTTCACGTTCTATTTAAAGTTCTGACAAACTAGTAAAAGATAATATCGCGTTTTGAATTTAACAGAATTTAAATAAAAAATTCCAAAAAATTTTCAGTATCTGATTTTTGCTATTTTCTAGGCGAAACAACAAAAAATCTGGAAATCGGATTAATGAAGTATTTAAATTTTTCGTAATCATTCGCCTTGACAAAATAAAGCTATGTTGTGAGCTTTAAATTTTGATTATTTTAGCGAAAGTAATTGTATTTCTTCCATTATAAAGATTTCATAAAATTTAAGGAGTTGTTTTGATTTATGTTCAATATGTAAGTCTCTGAGTGGTATGGGACGAAAAAATTTAGCACTAAGGTGTTTGATAGATAAATTTAAAAACTCAGTAAGTATCATAGCCACATGGTTATGATACTTACTTAGTTTTTTTATAAAGCAAAAAAGGCGCAGGAGTGGAATCTGCGCTAAAACATAACCTTAAAGTCATCGTACCTTTTCTTTATCTATCAAAGTTCTATCGAGTGGACACAAGAATTCAAATCCTCTAAAAGGGAAACAAGAGAACGCTGTCAGATGTCAGCTGACACTTCTAAATTTATTGTCAGCACACTTAAAATTCATTTTAAAAAGCATAATAAACAAAACAAAAAATGAAATGATGAAACGGGACAGCAATATAAAATAAACAAGTACCTTGATATCGAATAATCTTTCGTGTTTTCAAAGCATTCTTTACAAAGTCTGTGTCCACACTCCACAATAATTACTGGATTTTTTAAGACAAATTGACACACAGCACATTTCAATAGGTCATGTACCTCTGTCACAAAGTTGGCATCATATCCACCATTACACTCAGCCATGGTTGCGTGTAATTATCCTTATATCTAAACAGATTGAGTAATGCGAACTTTATAATCAATTTTCGCAGATTTGCACCCTTTGGTAATTACAATTGTTGTAGATAAACAGAAGTTCTTGTAAGCTTTTATAAGCAATCAAGTGATAATACCAATGCCATATCAGGTGCCCATTTTCTTTCTTTCTTTCTTTCTAACAGTTTCCCATTGCACGACGTTCAATTTCAGAATTTTGCCATATTTATCATGATGTATGCCCGAGATTGCCCTTAATAATATGTTTTTTGTTTTACTTTAGAAGCGAATAAAGTAAAATGCTGTATTGCATGTCACCTTTACCACAGTTCATCGCGCATATAAAGTTTTAAAAAATATATGAAATTAAATCTTATCAGAGTCGCAAGGTTACTACTACAAGTCTTACCTGTTCTTAACGCTATTATCATAAAGAATCTGATCACAGTGTTCCAAAATATCAGAAACATTTATACTAGCCAATACTAAGTTTAATATATCACAATGAAAGCTATACAAAAATAAACTTGCACTTACCACTAAACAACACTTATGGAAATGACATCGCTAACTTTTGAATCATAATATAACATCGCTGTTATTTACAATTGATTTCATAGAAACCAATTGCGTTGTTACAGCAACAGACAAATACAGACAAAAACTTAATTGTACTGTCCGATATGTCACATTGTATTGCTAAAAAAAAGACATACCTTTATTATCGTTCAACACATATTTCTTCGCGTTTGTTTATTTTCATTTGTCATGTCACACTTGCATATTTGTAATGGTTCGTGCGCGATTTAAGGACTGGGTAAAGACATTGAGATGCGTAATTATGCACGTGACGTAAGTACAGTCCTCGTTGCGAATTATGTACAAGGTTGTTCTTTAGTTAAGTCGCTGTTAAAAAAAACGTCTTTCAAAGAATTTTTTAGGATTATTTTTATTCATAAGTAGTCATTGTGCCTATAATAGCAATATTTCTACCTTACTTGACCTTCAGTTTGAGCCAGAACTTCCCTTAAACGAACGGCAAGCACCAACGTACGATGACGGGATAAATTACAATTATCTACCTCCAGCAGAACCTTCTGCATTAATTCTAATGTAAAGTTTTGGTGCAAGTACGAAAACTGCCAAACGATGCCCCGTTGTAGAAACTCAAGGGACGCGGCGCTGGCGTCAACAATATCAACGCAGAATACAGTTATGAACAAAAGTATCTTTCACAGTTTTAACGACGTATACTAGACAGTAACGTTTGTCGAACAGTATATTTAAGACGTGTTTACTTTCCTGATCTTTAATGCAGATAAAAAATTTAAAGATTGTATGTGGAAACATAAAACCTTTCAAAACATCTTCTTTCGCTTGTTTAAAGCTTTCCCGACTTGCTCTTGAATTATATGAAACAAAATACGTAATATATAACGTTTGTTTGTTCTTGTCATAAACTACGCTCTTTAAAATTCCTTTCTTTTGTTACCCAAAATTCTAATTAGAGACTGGACAAAGGCATGTGTCATGACAAACTATCTTCTACTCTTTCTTGGTAATTCTAGGCTCTTATAATTTAGTAAAGGACAAATACTATGCTTATAAAACAACTCAATGAACTACCTAAAATAAAAGAACAGATTTGACATCAGAAATTGAATCCTGATGTCATTTATATTTGCGCTGATGACAAATTTTTTTAAAAAAACAGTCGTTTTGTATTCTTACAGCATATTAAAATTGTATTGGCATAATTTGCTGTCAATATAATTAGGGTTTTTTTCAAGATATAAATTCCTACCAGTGCCATATCTTGCGAAAAATTGCTAACTTGACTTTAGGAAATGTACCAAAATCTCACTATATGAAAATCATATGGAAAACAAGAAAATAGATTCAAGGTATTAAAAATAAACCGGAGTGTGTAAATAAACTCTCCTACCCCCGAAAAATTGGACGAAATAAATTTCTAATTTTTCGAAATCGTTTTAATCTACCGAAGCTATTCAATGTCATAAAACGCAAACTATAACTCTAATCGAACTGCAAGCTGAAAAGCCAACCCCCCCCCTATTTTTCATGTTTTTGTAATACAATTTAAAGCATGCCTTTTAAGGGTTAAACTTATTGCCTTTTTAGTTTTCTGTAACGTAGTCAAATCATTCTTGGTATGACAGTCAGGACAAAGACAAAAAATATCCTTCTTCGCAGTTCCAATATCATATATTTGCCTTTTTATGTTTTTATCAAGTAATTTTACACGTCACCATCATTTGCAACATTTTTTGCTATTGCAAAGTTTGCTTTTCACCGCTTTTGTCATTTGTAGGTTTTCCCCCAATGTACTAACAAACATTTGTGCCAAGTTTTGTCGCAAACAATAGTCCATCAAGGATATATAAAAGGTCTGTGGCCTGGATGAGATCCCTAAATCCCCGGCCTGAGTAGCGTTGAATATGGTGCAGTTACCTCAAGTAATTTTCTACCTTTCTATCAAATGAGAAAAATACGTAATACGTTCAAAAATATCTTTTGTAAGTTGATTACTGTAACGTTATCATTGTCAACTGTTATCAGTAATCTGAGTTCCTTTTTTTGAACGTACATCTAAAAATCAAACGACATTCCTCAACATAATTTATTTATGTGTATGTCTTGCGAAAAGTATAACAAGTGTTCTTGTAGGTTGAATCAAGAATTACTACCGCCGGCGTATGACAGCTATTTCAGGTATACAAAACTCATCCGTTGCAAGATTTCCTTTAGGAACTGTATATGCCCGAATATTTTTTTTTAAAATTATCTTTTTTGCAATCCCTTAATACGCTGACTCATCTCTCTGTGCGGTTGAGAAAGTTATTTCGAACGTTTTTGAAAGTTTTCCACAAAGGCGGATAACAGACACCCTCTATAACAATGTTCCGTATTTTATAAGGTTAATTTTTAAACAAACAATGGATATTTATTAAGCAAAAGTATCAGGGAATTAACCTCTGTTGCTCTTTTCTTTTGTTTATACTATTCTCTGTTGCTTATGCGTTATAAGTAGTTTAAATTTTACCAAGAAAATCTTGTTTCGCGGTTGTTTATTGTCTACTTCATTTAGGAAAAAGTTAGTAAATATTAAATTATACTATCCTTTATATCAATTCTACAACAAACTCTTATTTGAGTCATTTTGTTTGATTTAGTAGTATCCAGTATTTGTTACTCATATTTTTACCTTTGGTGCTTGAGGGCAGATTTTTCAATGCGTAATACAACTATTCCGTAATCTTGAAAAAATCTGAATTTCTTTTGTCGCTATAAATTGTCGATATGTACACAACCATTTATATAGTCACCAATATAATTAATTCTAAAAGCGCAAAATGATATGCATTATTTAACAAAAATAGGTATCAAATTGTTATAAACGTTCAAATTTATGCAAGACACGAGAGATGCATGATAAACAATGAAAAAAGAGGCTGAGTACAGGAATAATATGAAGAGGAATTAAAGTACGCTTAAAAACAAAATTAAAATGCAGATAAACTTTCAATAAAGCGAAAATGCTACGTTGCAGGAGGACTGAGTTTTGCAGTTAGGCATAAGTACTTCTTGCAATATTGTTCAAAACTTTGTTGTCAAATCATAATACAAACTTGGTTTTATTGCTTGAACATTAAGTTCTGCATAGTTCGACGATGCTGCTTGTGCTGTTTTGTCGTTTGTTAACTTAGCATAGACGCTTGGTGTTATAAATTGAGGATTGAGATCTGCATAATGAGACGATGTTACTCCTGTCACTTCATAACCGTCATCATTCCCATCTCCAGCGTTTTGCAATGGTAGTTGATGCTTATTACCAAAATCTGAATAAAGAAGAAAATAATAAGCACAGGTGTGGTGGTGTAAAAATAAATGTATAATTTTATTAAACAAAAAATGCAAAATAAAGTGTATTCAACCAAGGAAACCGATAGGAAACTCATTATGCCAGTAACACACTGTAAAGCACATGAAATCTATGTTGTTTTTAATTATGTACGTATCCAAGTTAATTTTAAAGGCTATACCAGAAAGTTGTCTCCTGCAAGACGTTTCTCCCCTAACGCATTTCCTATACAAAACCCAAACTATCCAAATTTGTCAATATTCGCATGATGAATTGTCACTGTAGACTCAGGTCATTTGATTAGAGTTGTAGCAGCGTAAGGGGTAGCGTAGGGCTGTTAACTATCCTTGACGTCAGCCTGTGACAACATTTAAACACCGGCTGTAGTGTTGTGTATTCTGTTTTATTTGTTTTCTGTTTTTTAAAACTATTAATTGACTGTAAGCCGTACACATGGTGCCTCTTTTTACAATGGAGGAAAGTAAATAGAGTTTTCCAAATTTGAACAGTCCATTTTCAGTTTTTGTATTGTACTGTAACGTAATGTTTTTTCATTTTTGGGTAAATGATTATCTGATGCATGTCTATCACAGGAAGAACAAAAACGTAATTGCCACATCAAACTAATCATCGCAAATTGTGTAAATGTGTTGAGTGATCACTGATAATAAGATAAACGCCATTTAAAAAAAATTAACAAAAGGTTTTTTATACCAGCCCCCGTTTTCTTTTCAGCGCCAATAAAAAATACAAAACCACAGAAATTAAATATCGATTATACTATACGCATTACTCACTCCTTTTGCACAATTTCTTTCTTTTCATCAACAAAACAATGACAACAACCAAAACGAACGCCAAAATTAAGGGAATAATGACCGTATGAAATAGATTGTTGTCTATAAATAAAAAATACAATAAATTTTTTTTATTTTGTTTTTTTCTCTTTTTTTGTGTTGGCAGTAGAAGCTGGATGGACTTTTGCTTGATACATTACCGCATATAAAAACTTAAGTGTTACCTATAAATAAAGACCCAATGTCTTTCCTAAAACAGGGTAAAAAAGAGTGTTCACACCATTATAATCTACATAAACCTAGCGACATAGATAGAAAATGTCTTGTAATTAGAAAGAATAAAGACACAATTTATAATTTTTATAACCTAGAAAATCCTTATGGTAAACTACAACACCGAGACATAATATAACGTAAACAAGGATCGTTACCACAGGGAATTTAAAATGCTGTTGTTACCTAAACAATACCCAATCAAACTTGTGAATAATGACTGTTGGGTGGTAATTGTGGTATTAGCAGGCATATAGAATTAGAGAATTTAACGAACTTAAATCAGTTTCTTAGATCCAAAATCTAAAACGGTAATATATTTTACAGACATCAAGACGTCCCATTCTCTCTATTGTCAGAGCTTTCTCAGGCCGTTGCGCGAATTTTTCATAATGCAAGAATTATAGAAAGTGCATATTCTCATAGTGTGTTCGTAAACATCAGTAAAAATAGATGATTTTGCGTCCAAATTATTGCTGAGCATTGGCAAAGTAATTATTTCTTCCCATTTCGAGAAAAATCAAAAACAAAACAAAAAGATACACGATCATTTGCACAAATATTACGTCCAACGTTGAAAAAATAGATGTCTAACCTTTTCGTTGTGCAACACGCTCAGCATTTATTTCTTGCATAGCCCATTTACTTTTATCATCCCATATAGTTACTGTTCTAACTTTCACATATCGTATCGATGGGTAGCACATAAAGTGATTGTTCGACGTTGTTACTATTGTCGTGTTTTTTAACACTGATTCATCGTCAAGAAGCGCTTTCAATTCGTACATTCTAACACATCCTATCCAAAACTGGTGGATGGACCATGTAACTGTGTAGCATCCATTGCTATCCACTTTGTAACTTAAACTTAGCGGCGTATCTATAAACAATTTAAAATTCATTCATTCTTGCAAAATGCACTTCTTGGAATTTGTGATAAGGCTGTTGATTTAATTATATGTAAGCAGACGAAGTGAGTAGAACTGCGTTTTGTATCAGACATCGGATTCTTTCGGTACGCTACGAAAGATTTCTCTGTTAGCATAACATATTTGCAGGTTGTTACTCGAGCATAAACTAATTCGACACAGTCTAAGGTTCAAACATAAATTTTTTTTAAAACTTTTCTATTCTCTTGTGAGACGAAAGAACAAAAAAATAACATGACATTGGTGCTTTAGGCAATCCTGATATCATATTCCTCTATGAGGGACGATTAGCAAATAAATTTTTTTGTTTCATTGTGTAAGACAGTGAACACTAAGAAATGAAGAAAAAAATCTACGTTTTGGGTGCACACCACTTTCGTCATTTATCTTTTGTAAAGCCCAATTACTTGTATCGTTCCATAGAGATACAGCTCTAACTGTCACATACTGTATCGATGTGTTGCACATAAAGCAATTCGTTGATGTTGTTACTATTGTTGAACTTTTCGACCACGATTTGTCTTTAAGAAACACTTTCAATTCGTACTTCTTAACACATTCCATACCAAGATGATGGATAGACCATGTAACTGTGTAGCATCCATTACAATTTGCTTTATAACTTACATTCTGCGGTTTATCTAAAAATTATTGTTTTAGAATAATTAATATAATTTGATTCGTTACGGTTCCTTCGGTGTTATAATTTTTTGCATAATATTTTCTAAGAGATTTATTCAAGTTTTTTTCAAAACACCAAATAAGGAATGTGCAAATACGTTGTACGTTTCAGTCAGTGTTAGTCAGTACCGGAGAGAAAATTTTATTGTATACTTTAGCCATTAATATGGAGATCGAAGCCTGTCTAAAATTTGATCAGTTATTATATTTTCCCATGAGGCCGAAATTTTCAACAATTAATTCACATTACAGTTAGTAATATTGAGTACCAGAGACCTGGTAATTAAGCACTCACAGTTGCCAATTAACAGGGATGACGAATTTAGTTTTATATCGTCATAACCGCGACTTTCCAAATACAGCATTTCTCCACATTTCAAATCTGTTAATTCCACTTTGCATTTGTACTTCTTAAGTCTTTCTTCTGTTAATTCACACGCAGCAGGAAGTATTTTATGGTTGTGTGTATAAAAATTTACTTCGGGTTTTGGATGACCACATATCTCAACTTCAGCTTTTCCATTATTTACATTAATTTCCTTTGGTAATTTTGTTCCACAGAATTCAGGACCTCCTAAAACAACGTTAAATTTATTTATTCTATGTGTCAGGAACAACCTTTACTGACTCAGTCAAAAGTTGGGTAGGGGTCAAAAAATTCTACTCAGTCGCAAATTTTTTTTCCATTAAATTACTATGATCTGATTTACACTAAGTAGCCTTCCTGAGAGCGATTGATACGTTTTTAAACAATGTTAAATTGAAATATCATGTAAAACTTGTTATAGGAACTATTATAACAATTTTTTTTTTTATCAAAACATTTAAAGATTTTTAAATTTTTTTAAGGTCAAGTATTGATGACATGTTTAAGTGGTAACAAATTTGGACATTTGGCATCTTACTTGATTCGTTTTTCGAATAAAAATGTCCACATTTTCGTTGAGGTTAACCACCTCAATTAAGACTGAAATTAAAATTGTAATAAACAGTCCAACATGCAGAAAAATTAAAAGCTGTGGCATTCACATTTTTTTTAAGGACGAAGCCTTTTTTGTCCTTGCGTCCATAGGAAAAAAAAACTGTAGTTAATCTAAATATCTGAAGATCAAGACAGAGGGCAAGCTAGCTAAAATGTCGTTTTTAAAATCATTAAAAGTTAGCATTAAAAATCAACGTAACGTTACGATTCGTTACTATTTTTATGTGCAGCAGGTACATGTTGAAAACATACTGTTTTCTACAATTTTTCGCAAAAATATCAAATTTTAAATGATCACTAGCTACTTATAAGGTTCATCACTATAAAAAGATGTTCAATGATTACATTTAGTATACATTTTACGGATTATGCAAGACCAAAAAAGCAGTGGAATAATTCTTTTTAAAAATATTTTCCTCCGTTTAAAATTTTCTTTACCAAATTTAACCGAAATATTACTTTTTCTTAATAAATTTTTTAATTAGTGCGATCAAAAGATCGCGTCGCACGGTAATTCTTTTATATATTAAAACAAGTTTTTAGTATCAAAAAACCTTTTGCATGCATTCTCTTCACAAGAATCCACTAGCTTTTAGTGAATATACTTGTCTTAAAGGCGCGTAATCACCCTTATCGAAAAAAATTAACATATACATTTTTTTATTTATTTCAATGTTCAGATGGAGTTATGACTTTCCTGAAAATTTGAGTATATAAAACTTACTAGAAATGGAAATAATAGTACTTTAATATCTTGAATTTATTGTTGTTTTTTTCCAACTGCCATATTTAACGATCTTGTTGATCTCTTATTCCCGTCTAATAAGCGGGCCGTCGCAAAATGTTCGTGTGAAACCGTAGGTAAACAAACGGCCGTAACCTTAAATCAGCACTGAGATGGAGTTCGATAAAATCGCCATTATGGAGTCGCCATTGTTTTTGGAGACCAGACAAAAAAACAAAACAGAAAGAAGAAATCACAGCATTGTCTCGTAGTTATTAATTTTGATAATTAATGCTTATCACGCTCTTTCTTTTTTTATTAGCACAACCGAGATTATTGCATATTATAAGCAAAAAACCCAACGGGGGAGAATGCTCATTGTGATAGTTGAAGATAATTGAAGCACTATGGAGTAATAAAATTTAGAGCATAAAAGGGGAAATTCTGAAAATTTAGGTATTCTAATTATCTAGATCTGACACTGTCTCCATAAGGAGACGATTAACTGTTTGAACAAAGGAAAATAATCAAATAGTAAGACAGCTAGCGAGACGAATCTGTCTTCAGAAACAACAACAAGAAGAGGTCGGTGTTGCAAAGAAGTCTGATTTCAGTAAGTTAAAACGTTCAAATAATAAAGAATAACACAGAAACTTCGATTTATTTATCTGATTTATCTTGTTCGAAACTTTGTTGATACATTCATAAAAGCATTACGATGGAAACACAGCTACAGATGCTTTCCGTCATTCATTATTTTTTCTGTAATGGCATGAATGCAGCAACCATGTGATCGATTTTGCAGTGCGTTTATTATCGCATGATTCGTGCAATGAAATGCAATGGCGCTTCTGTAGGCGAAGAGAAAATTTTCAGGATAATGTTTCTCATGTATATCTTTCAATTTTTACAATAAAATAAGCACCTCTAAAAAATTTGCCAACAGGGTGATTACGCGCCTTTAAGAATTTTCGCTTCCAAAAGTAATTTGTCAAAACATTGGAGGAAAAATAGGATAAAAAATTTGGATAACGTCATCCAGTTTAACGTGACGTCATGATATATTTCGGAACCAGGTAACAGGTCAAAACGGCTAAACGTCAACCTCGGAATGAGAAAAACTGTTTCGAAAAGGAGATATCTCTTTCTTTACAACAGAGATGTCTGATTTAAAGTTTAGTAAACACACTTATCGCCTGTGTATAAAGCATAAATAGTGAACTAAAAGTAAAATGCTTAATCTTGTAACACGTTCAAGGCAAAGCCAGACATGAATGAGGCACATTTAAACTACCATGTTACTCTGTCTGTTACTTTTATGCGGTCTTCTCATAACTTAATCTGGTTAAAAATATGGTTTACAACGGTTAAATAGCCTGCATTGCTCTCATTTAATTCACGCATGGAAAAATGACAGAAAAACTAACCCATCGAGACCGGAGCAGAGTGAGATGTTGTACGGTCGCATTTGGGTAGCGAAAAATATTTCAAGCTCAACACGGGAGCAGCAAAATCAACATTAGCATTTAAAAACATAACTAGGATGAAAATGGGCCTGCCATACTAGTTTGACACAATTTTAATGTGGCACTTTTAGAAAAGGTTCCCCGGTAAGAAATATATACGCTCGTTTAAATAGAAAATAAACTTCGCTTGTGCTCATAAAGAAGTAAGTAACTGGCAGCGTTTCATGAAAAATTGCAATGTGGCAGTGGATATAAGTATTCCTATTTATTACTGACTTTACAGGCTAGGCTTCCCAAACCGCTCTGGAAAAGAAACTTATTTGAGTAACTATTTAAGTCCGATAAACATATAATAACAAAAATTAACTTTTGTTAATCAGGAACATATTTCATTTGCGTAAAGTAGCACAGTACATTATACTTGCAAAATTAAGGCAGAACATTTCTTTCTTTTCTACTTCTCGTAAATTACTAACTGGCCATAATAATCTTATATCTCCTTAACCGACAACAACGTACAAAGAGTGATTATATAGACTAGAATATATCATCGTTGCATTTACCTGTAACATTAAGGCGGAATGTAGCGTTTTCTTCGTATTTCTGAAATGGTTCGAGAGTTACATATATCACTTTCATAACATATTCACTTGCATCATCAGCATATGAAACATTGCGTATAGTCATCATAAAGCACAGTTTATCACCCTCCACGAAAGTTTTTATAGAAATCAAGGCTTTGTTGACGGTAAAAAATTCATTAGAAATCCAGTTAGCAAAGGCATCTGACTTAATAATTTTTTTGTTTCTATACAATTTCAATCGATAAATTGCTTCTGCATTGCTGATATTCCAATAAATAGTATAATTCTCTCCTTTTATAACTTCGTTTTTATTGTTAGCTGCATTTACATCAATGAGTCCCTCAACTGAGCAAGCAATAAAAAAGGGAATAATATTAGTTATAAAAATACATAAATAACTTTAAAAAAACAGTTTTTTCAGCATTTTATGGCAAAATGTTGCATTAACAGTAATTCCTAGGGTATATGAGTCCTAAAAATAGAAATTTCACCTTGTGTATAAAGATTGTTTTTTTTTAATGTTAAGTTAAGAATTTTGTTAAGAAATTCGAAATACTACACGCGGTCACGATGATATAACTACAGTAGTTCTTAGAATAATCAATAATCATAATCAATCCATCGAAAGCCTAATAAGATTCCTTTTTAGTGCTGAAATTATCAGTGACGGAAGAGAAATTTGTCAGCAGAAGTACGTAAATATATATTTTCGCGTAGAATACAAACGCATAACTTTTATATAAAATCTGTGATTCTCCAAGTATCTGGATGGAAAAAGCTTTCTTTTGTTTTCTTTTATAAATCAAGTCATTCCTATTGCATTACGAGATAGATGTCTAAAGCTTAATCCACACAGAAAACACAGTTCACTGCGGCGCGGAACGTCGCTGCATGATCTTTGCGTTATTTTGTTCACATGAATTTTTTTTTTGTTTTTTTTTTGCATATAATAGAAAAAACAGGTAATTCCAAAATAAAAATGTAAAATGCTTATATCAGCATGGAACAGCGCCACATGCTACTACCGCAGCGTCATGTGGCAAACTAAAAATGGGTGTACGTCATGTAGCAGGTACCGTGTGTGGTCAAAACGCGTTGCGACGCCGAACATTTTTTTTTTTAGTGTGAATTTTGCATGACGCTTAATTTGTATGATGATCAAAAATAATATGAAAAATAATATGAAAAAGTTTTAAATTGTTTGCCGATTAAAAAATATACCAATCGTTATCCAAAAAATCAGCACAAGAATCAATGATTTGGTGTATGACACTTCGACCACATGAAAGATATGCCTAGAAATATAATACAAAAAAGGTATTAGAAAAATAAATGCAGAAAGAAAAACAGAGTAAACATTCTGACGCTTAATCGCAGCAGCTAATGCCTGATTTTTATTTTCTATATACTTAGTTTTTGCTACAATATTAGGTAGAACAGAGAAGGTGTCGCAACCAAAGGTGAAACTGATATACTTTCTAACTTGTTAGGTAAGAAAAATGGCAGATGAAAAAAATCTTACGCCAATTTTGAAGACATATGTGCCGTATTTCCTTTAATAACCGCCCGGGCGCTTATTAATTTTCCTTTTATTAAATCTTATTAAATTTAAACATGAAGTTATTAGAATGGTTGTTTAAAATAGCAGAAGGTTATAGAAATATTATTTAGAATCAGTACAAAAAGTAAAGAATAATTTCGATTTCGTTCATTTTAGCTGAAATTACGCTAATCACATATCAGTTTTGAAGGGTTAATTAACTACAAAAGTTTAAATTTTATTGACATCAAATTTTTATCAATTCTTACAATGCCAAATGATTACTGTCGGGAATAATTTTTACTGACGTTAGCATTTTCTGTTCTAATTCCAGTTTTCAAAGAGCTAATGTTTCGAACACATTTTTCACGATATTTGCTTAAAAATAATGAAATAAAGTATTATTTGTTCTTGGAATGACATTTTAACTATTTCGTCATAATTTATTAATTTATTGAGGCGGAAATGGGGCGGGCAAGAAGCTGAATAATTGATACATCATTTTAATGAATTTTAAATTTTACTTGGGGCATCGCTAGAAAATATGCATTTTGACTGCTTTAAATAAACATAAGTAATTTCACAGGGCGCCTTATTCACAAAAACCTCACAAAGCAAAAGCACACCACAAACTCGTAGGGCGTAAGGGGGCGTAACTTCAGTGAGACATTAACGCCATTGATGATGGGAAAAAGTATGGAACTATCAATAACGTATGGAATTTACTAATAGAACTTCAAAGAATTATTTCACTAATTTCTCAAGAAATTTGAAAAACAATATGTAATATAACTTTTGAAAATGAGCGTGCCAATTCTACCATTTTATTTTAGGGGGTGTTTACATGGGAAATCTCATCCCGGGATGAAACTCGTCCCGGGATGAGGTCATCCTTGTCTCTGGCCAAAGTCTTTATACTGTGTACATGTTTTAGGCGGGATGAAATCTCATCCCAGTGCGAGTTCATCCCGGTCAAAATGACCGAGATGAAATTTCAACCCACGGGATGAAACTATGCTCAAATCTCCATGTAAACAGAAAGAATATATTTAATCCCGGGATTAAACTACGTTTATTTCTGAATTTTATGCGCAATGGTTGTGACTAATTTCATCCCGGGATGAAATTATTCAAAACTCGCCCCGGGATGAAATATAGATGTAAAGAAAAAAGTTTCATAACGGGACAAAACTCATCCCTGGATGAAATTTCATCCCGCCTACATGTAAACGTAGTCTTATTTATTTTATAGAAAAACGAATAAATAATCTAACAAAATTAGCGTTGTCAATGGGCTAACAATTTTAACGTTATTGAAGAATGTATACCAGGTATAACATTTTTGTTCCTTCCCGAACCTGATAATAATAGAGTTGACAAAGGTAATACCCATACCTCTTTTCTGCTTCATCCATCTGTTTATTTAGTCGATTCTTTTCAGTTTATTTATATATTTTTCTTGATAGTCAGTAATTCTTTATGGACTCTGCGTTATTTTAGATTTCCAAAAAGCATCCGCGATACGTAACTTTGTATTTTATTTAATGTCATGGTCAATATGTCTCTCAACGAATTTGAATTGAAAGTTCAAAATTTGATCTTTTTCAGAATATATAATTATACTCCTCTTTATTAATTAAGAAAGTGAAATTTGCTTTACGTCGTTAACAGTATTTTGTGATCTTCGCCGCCATTTTCTTGCACGTGATTTGAAGTTTTCCGCTGTTGTTTCTTTCTTTTAAAGTTATTTAAATTTCAGTATCGTTCTATCATGAAATTGGCAACTTTGGAATGCGAATTAATTAAATGTTGTAAATTGAATACTTCATTAATTTTTTTATTATGTTTTACCTCACAGAAGTTTTTCTGTATTAAATGATTGTGACTTCCTTATCTACTTTCGTTTTTTGGTGAAGGCTTTTGTTAAACAGTGTTTAGTGTAAATTAAACTCAATTAATTCTTGAAGTTGTTCCCTCGTATGTTATTTAGATGTGACCGACGAGGCCTTGATCATCCAAATTTAAGTTAACTTACCGACGAAGGCTTTAATGTTAATATTTAAGTTGTAACTGTAAATTAATACGCATGTCCTTAACTTACAATTCTTTAAAATCCGAATCAATTTAAAATCTGTACAAAATTAGGTTTTTCATTTATTAAATTGGGTATTTCACTCTTTGACAGTCATTACAGCGTTGTTATTTTTCGTTTGTTACTTTATTAAAGACCTCAAACTACGTAAATGCCTACTTACTCCTTGACCTTGAAGTTACAGTCACTTTTGAAATTTTTGAAATACAAACGACTTTCAAAACGTTCGATTCAATACGAGAAATAAAAATTTTAATTTTAATTTTTCTAATCAAGAAACAAAAACAGAGCTTTCGTCCTTTGGAGATTTTTCTCCGCAATCTCAAGAATTGATTTTACCGATTTGGAGCTTGTGTTTTGTCATTTGACGTCCTTAGTAATTTTACGGGTGTTATTGTAATTTTTTTGTAATACACAGCTGTTTTAGCGTGCTTTTTAACAAGGCTTTACATAACTATGTCGCTTCTAAATGTATCATCAAATTATTGCAACAACAAACTACATCAATGTGTGGTTTTTCTGCAGATTGTATCTGTTCATTTAATTAACACAACAAAATAACAGAGCGTCAGATTCCATCGCAAGTTAAACAAATTGTTTTTACTGGCAATGGCGAAGTACTTCTTATCAGTTCTTTTATTGCTCTTCTTTATAATTAATACTATAGTTTAGAGAGAAGATTTTTTTGTTTGTTTGTTCAGACAAACTTATTTTCTAGGATTTAACTGTCACCTCGGAAAATTGGCAGTTATGGCTTTAGGGATTTAGAATTTCACATGTACTGCGATTAATATAATTGTTGTGAGGCTCCAAAAGCAAATAAAAGAAACATTCAAGCCGACCAAATCAGTTATATTGCTTGCACGTACATTGATGAATAGTCATTAAGTTATATTACCAAATGTGTGCTACTGTTGTGTACTACCATGTGTTTCTGTTTCCAAATATTTTATTTAGAAATTTTAACCACATTAAACATTTAACCGCCAAAAAAATCAAAATTGTAGTTATCTACAACATTTATTGTACATACTTTGCCTAACTAACCCTGTTCTATCAATTGAATTTTGCAACAGATGTATATATGACACATATACTGTCAAGGTTACACATTATCCAATTTCGATTAATTTACTATGCTTAAACATTAGTCCAGAATAAAGCAATGACCACGCTATTCAACGCTTAGGGATGCATAAAAAAGTAGGCTCAAAATGATAGAATGGAGTTTGTCATTTTAATCGTTTTTGTGCCGCAACGTAAATCGCAGTGTTTTGATTTTTTTACTATCACTGTGGGCAAATAAGATGGTCAAAATGTGCAACTGCCGTATGCGGACGCAACGGACCAATACATTTTCAACTTGAACTTTCCGTTCATGTGTTAATACGTGAGGTAATTGCCCAGCGCTCTCCTCCTACTTTTTAACATTACATATCTAAAATTTAATATAAAGAACTTCAGGGGAAAAGCGCTGTCAAGGAAAAAGAAATGGCTACCGCGAAGACAGGAAGAGACAAGTTTCTGATGTTTAGCTAGCTGTTTGGATTTGGATTAATTCTAGTTGGAAATTTTATTTATGGTGGCTTTTTCAGATTATTATAAACATAGTATTGTTTATTGTAAAAAGTGGAGCTAGTAGCTATCTATGATTAATGATGGGGGTAGCTTTTTACTTTTAGGCTAGCTACCCGCCCTAGCTACATGATATATATTTTATGTCAATATTGTGTCTCTTGAACCTCTTAAGGTATATACAACAACTTAAATGTTAGGTGCCTGATCATGTAGCTAGCTATAACCTAGCATTTGTTTTGCAGAACTTTAAAAACTCCCCCCGCCCCCCCCCCCCGGACCTAATTAGGACCCCCCCCCCTCCCCTCGTTTATTAAATTTCAAGTTTGATCCACTCAATTCTAACGTTTTTTATGCATCTTTTCAAGTTTTTTGAATTTCGATCATTATTGCATTGAACATTCTTTAAATATTACCATATCTGACGTGAGAGTTGCATTATACGACTAGTTTATCGGTACATTGAATGGGTGATTATAATGTCAGCTTACGAAAACCTAACAAACGTTTACAAATCAAAAATACAGTTTTTTGCCATTTCCCCCCCGCTTATTAAATTTTCAGAATTGTTCCCACCCCCCCCCCCCCGTTTATAAGCAACCCCCCATTTATAAGCAACCCCCCGTTTATTTGGCACCCGAGAGTAAGGTAAGAAATTGTCGCGGTAAGAAATTTTGGCGATTTAGGGTCAAAATCTATCTATTTATGTCAGAAGATAAAGTAAACCACCAGATTTTATTTCGTGGAAAGCACCTCACAACCTAAAATATTGCTTAGTTTGCAGTAGCGGCAGTTTTATCAAAATTTTACTTTCAGATTACATATATATATATACATAACTGTACCTCTAAATTGAGGTTGGCACGTCCAGTCGCACATGGATTTGATCCACAGCATCACACTGTGCCTTTCGTAAAATTTAAATTTATTGTTAAAACATAATTTGAAAATGATAACTTTTTAACCAGCAATTTTAAGCTTGATATTCAAAGGTAAGAAAATAATATCCATGCAAATTAATCAATGAGACCGAAATTGTCAATTTCGTTAATTCTTTTATTGAGTATGTATATACAATAGACCTGGAGAATAAGAGATCAAGACATAATTTTCAATATCAACTAGCTTCTTAATATAAATAAAATATAGACTCCAGTACAAAGGTCTAAAACATATAACAAATATATAAACTTCTTTAAAACATCATCATATATACAGGTAAAAACTTTTATGAAATGAAAATGTAAACAAAAGAAGGGGGCGCCTAAAAAGAAAGCTCAAAAGTAAATATATATATACTGTTTTATCTCTGTAACACACATATTTGAGTCAAACCAAAGTCACTGCTCAAAAACTACCAATGATTACCCACACAATAAATAAACACAATAAACACAATAAAGTCAGCTCTCTTTCTATAAATATCAAAGGTCAGCTCTATTTCTATAAATATCAAAGGTCAGCTCTATTTCTATAAATATCAAAGGTCAGCTCTCTTTCTAAAAATATCAAAGGTCAGCTCTATTTCTATAAATATCAAAGGCTTTTCTGCAAAGTATATAACTCCTGCAACTCACTGTTATCAAAAACTTTAACCTTCAAAAAATGATAAACATCATCTATATAACTTAAGTAAATTTTAACTCAGAATAAATCTTAGACATTGATGCACAATCGCAAAGGCTGCACTTTGTTTCATTTAGGCTAAACTTCATACCACATTTTAAAGAAGAATTTTCATTGGTCTCAAGAATGTACTTTGTTGATCTTTTTCTGTATTTTTTTGCATCATAACCATTTTCTCGCAAATAAATTAGTTCAATGTACTCATGCCTAAAGATTCTTGGCCAACGACATTGGTATGTGGTGTTTTTGCTGTACTTTTGAATTTTTTGATGCTTTTGTTCTCGACCTTCCATGGTGTTTACTCCAAGGCCGAGAGAATACAATTCATATGTTTTGGCTGCATAAAATGGCACACAGTTGCACAAGGTCCATAAACTTGGACTAATGGAAGTTTCATACAAGCATGAAATTTTGAAAAGCTTACGACATGCTTCCTTTAGCTCCTCGACACAATCTTTATCAAATGTGTCAATCCTAACAGACAGAGATACTGCTTTTCTTAGGTACACAGATTCCAAATGTATGCGTAATAACTTTAACCTGAGTTTGTCGTTTGTTATGTTTCGTAAAACAAGTAATATCAAATTAGGAAAATGTCTTAAATACAGAAGACTTTCCTTTCCTCGAAATCTGAAGGTGAATTCTTTATCATCATGTTCTGAACTCTCATTGAACCACATCCGAATCTTTTTCGATAAAAAGTTACAGTTCATGTTCGAGCGGATAAACGCAACAAATTTAAAAAACAGGCTTTCCTCTGGGATATCTTTAAAGGCTTTATACTTTCCTAAGTTTGATTCTGCTACAGAGATTTTGAATGTTTTCACGAAGATAGCTTTGACAACATTGTTCTTAATATGAAGTGGTTCTGGTTTAGCACAATCTACGTACTTACCAAGGAGAGGTATCTCTTCTTGTCTACTATTCAAAGTTTTTGCAATGTATCCAGTAATGTATTTTCTTGTTGTACTTTTTGCTAATGACTTTGCAGCTAACTCGGTTTTCTTTAGATTAACAGCTTTTGCATCACTCAACCGCTTGGAATAACTAAAAGGTTTCCAGTGATTATCAGTATCATTCCCATATGTATACTTGAAATTTGTTGCGTTTTCTTGATTGACATTGCCAAAAGAACAAAAATAATATGCTGCATTACTTAGCTCGCCACATATTGGTGCTGCATCTCCTCCTATAGCGAGTGCAAAAACAAATAACTCAGGGTCCTTTTTTGGTAATGCAGCAAATGACAGTAGCTTATCAGATCTTTGACAATTCACAAATAAATAGAAGATTGCAAGTCTCAAAATGTATTCATCACATGATCGATAACACCCCTGCCCAACATCCTCGATGTCAAGTCCTTCTGTCAGTGATGGACTGATATCATGCAGTGTACCGATATCAATATTATTGATTGTTGTTGCTAGAAGACCTATGCAATGTAGTTTGGTACTGACTGATTTGCAAATGAAGATTTCCTATTTGCCTTCCGAACTGATTGATATTTGGCTTTTCCCATCACATTGTGCGAATAGAAAACATTTAAGGAGCGCCGGATGTTTTCCTGGGAGGAAGAATATTCCTTGGACCATTCCCCAGCTGACTTTTGTTGCAAGACATTTTTAATTTTTGACTTTCCACTAAGTACTATGTCTATTACTTTTTTTGCTGGAAATTTTCGAGTCATGGTCTCATAAATTCCAAACAAAATAGAATCATCAGTATCATTCTTCGCCCCATGAATTGCCGTACAATCGCAATTGTTTCTTTTGATCGGGTAACTTTGGCTCGTTTTGGGATTGAGGATGATGATGCATTCAATAAACGTTTTTGGGACGTTTGTTCAGTAAAACTAAATGTAAACTGTCTATTTTGAGATACTTGTTGGCTTTTTGCCTGTGATTTTAACTCTAGTCTTTTCTTCTGAAGCTTCAATTCTTTCTCATTAATTTTCTTTTTAATCTCAATAAGTTCAATCTCAGCAAATTTAAGTTTTTTCTGTGATTCCTTGCATGCTGTTTTAGTTTCTAATAAGTTCAAGTCCAGCTTACTTAGGATCTTTCTATCACTATGCAGTTTTGAAACTAACTCGTTCCTTTTTTGTTTTGCCTTTGTACTATTCTTGGGTGGCATCATAAACAAAAGATAATAAATAATAACGATAATCAAAATAATAACGATAATCAAAAGCTACATTCGATTCCGTATCGGTTCAATACTTTAAAATGGAGATCAATGTTTAATGTATGCTTCTTACAATTGAACTTCATTACCACCGGTCGTTCATTGCTAGCCACAATTTCCCCTTTAGATCCTTTAGTTCCTTTAAATCGTTTTGTCAATAGTGTTGAAATCTCGAACTTTCCACCAATCACTTTATTCCGGTGAAATTTTAATGCACCAAAATGGCTAAATCTGATTTCGACTGAATGTGTTTTCCCAGACTTATCTTTTACAGTCGAATACTCAACGCCATACTGAATTTTGTAGTCTCTCACAGCGCGAAAAAATTGTATGAAAGTTATGTGGTGAATATTTCTAACCACTGATATTTGCCACGGGTTTCGGTATTTTTGCTTTGTCGTTATTCGTCTGTTGATTGTCTTCAATATATCACCAAAATGCCATTCTAACAGTTCGGCTACAAATATTTCCTTTTTTTTAGCGATTCATACGAGTCGAAATCCATTTTGATCGACTGGCATTATTTTTATATACTTTTTATATACATATCAATTCTAAAAATATAAAAAAATAAATCATATATATATATATAGCTTACAAACAAATACCCCCAAAAACAGTTATCCGTAAGAACATATGAGCCTGAAATCCATTTAAAAAAAAGAATAATGAGCCTCGAGGTACGTACGCTCGAAATATGCAAAATTCAGAAATTTTTAAAACGTTGATAGTCGGAGAAAGCTCACCGTTTCCCTCGTTTGTTTACATTTCTTTACTGCCATTTCTGCGCGTGCATGTAAAAATGATTACGTCATTGATTCTATGCGCACGCACTATAGTTTATCGGAACTGTGAGGAGGTGTAATTCAGCGACACCATTATATCCATATCAGAATTCTTCTTAACAGCCCTCTTAAAATATGGATGCTTCTAATCTGGGACAGCGAAAAGTCACTTTGAGTGGGTGGCAAACTTTAAAAATACCTTGCAAAAAAACGTAGCTAGATAGCTTTATACCTACATTATTTATTTTTTCCAAGCATACGTACGCTCTGCCAATGACAACCACCCCCCCCCCCACCCCCCACCCTGTACGCACTTGTACGTTTTTGGCGAGAAAGGAGAAATTACGTATTTTGGAGCCCAAGATAATCCACCAAAACAATAATTTTGGTCTTAATCCTATATCCTATATTAAGATGTCTGAAGTATAAACAAAGTTTTTTCTCCATTTCCATCCTATAAAGACCTTTCTATACCCATTTTGTTGACTGCACTTCAAATATAACAAAATACGTAAGGTCAAATAAATGCAGCTAAGTCATAAACATTCAACAACCAACACATATGTGACCACTCGTTGGAATGATAAGGCTTCGCTGTTTCTAATCATCTTGAATATAAAGAAAGCTAACGTCTAAAATGCTGACCAGGAGCCCCTCAAAATTGTTAAAATTGAACGTTTGGAGCTAGCCGACAGCTACAGAAAATAGGGTCGTTTCCGGACCGCGCATCACAGCTGCATAATTGCACATTTCTCGCGCGGCTTTTTCCCGCCGTGTATTAGTGTATTTGCCTTATAATAAAATTATAACTGTAAAAATTTTCAATTACAGATGTCAGGAGGGAGACCTAAATTGAACCCGGGAATATAAAGGCCTATAATGCTTTAGGGTAGGATGGCTTACACTGGACTAAAACATAACTGAATGTAAAATTATGTATATTTGAGCGATAATGTATATATATAAAAATGTTGACTTAAATTGGACTTTGCCTATCTGAAATCTTTGCATATATGCAGATTTTCCGTTATGTTCCGTTAATAGCTTAATTGGATTCATATATACATAAAGTGGAATTGTATATATATTTGTCAAAATGTTGACTTATGAATATACAATAAAATATAACCGAAATCAATCTTTACATATGCACTTTTTCTGTTATAGTGATAGTGACTCAAGGTGGATATATATATATACTTAAAGTGGAATATGATTAGGCGCTATGTCTGTGACAGGCATAGTGGATGCGCTTTAGAGAGACAATTATATCGTCATATACCGATAATGTTGCAGATGTTCGTCAAATTGAGTCGATCCGTGATACTTTGATGGAAAAAAAAGCGAAAGTTGCAGAACTAAACGAGTCGATTATGGATTGCTTGACAGAGCAGGATGATATCGACAAGGAAGAAGATTCTAGTAAGGAGGAAATGATGATGTTAAAGGATAAACTTCGTCTGTTTGAATCATTTTTAGAAAAACGATCAGCCAAAAAAGATTTTTCTGAAGCAGGAAGCACTTTCAGCCACAGTAAACTAATAAAATTGCCTCGCTTACATTTACAGCCCTTTGATGGGCATCCGGAAAACTGGTCGACTTTCTGGGATAGCTTTGAATGTGCCGTACACACTAATGACGATATTTCCGACGTTCAAAAAATGACCTATTTAAAAAATCTAGTAGAAGGTCCCGCTGCAAGTTGTATCGCTGGGTTTAGACTTAGCAATGAAAATTATAAAACCGTCGTTGATTTACTGAAAGAGAGATATAATATAAACAGTTACTTATTTCAGCACATATGAAAAAATTACTGAAACTTGAACAGGCGAATAACTTAACTAACATAGAAACATTGCGTAATGTATTTGACAACGTTGAGACACAAGTGAGAAGTCTGGAAAAGTTAGATGTCACGTCTGAAAATTATGGTCCGCTATTACCGGTACTTATGTCGAAACTTCCAGAAGAGCTTAATTTAATTATTAGTCGTCAATTTAACGACAAAGATTGCTGGGATATGAAGTTAGTTTTAAGAGCGTTAAAATCGGAGATCGAAGTTCGTGAGAAATCTGCATATTCTTTACAACAGCCACACGATAACAACCCGTTTTCATCATCGGCATTACCAGTTCACTATTCACATCAATCGAACCGTGATCTTCCGCACAATCAGTATCAAAACAATCAGCATAATTATCGCAATCATCAGAATAATCAGAATAATTATAGATGCATATTTTGAGACAAATCGCATAAATCACAGCAATGCCGAATAATCACTAATTTCGACGCAAGGAAAAACGTGTTACGTGACAAGAAGAGATGTTTTGTTTGTTTGAAAGGTGGACATTTAGCTAAGTCTTGTTATTCTAAGATTAGTTGTTTAAAGTGTTCGGGTAGACACCATGTTGCTATTTGTGATAAGAAAAGGGACGTTGACCAAGGTCGTAGAGATAAGGATGGAACCGAACAAGAAAAACCAGAAAATGTTGCTGGTGCCACTTCGTTGGTTACAAGTTCAAATTCGCTCGACATTCCGAGTTCCGTTATGTTGCAAACCGCTAAAGTTAAAGTTGTTAATACTACTGATCCTTCAAAAATTGAGAACACGAGAATTTTGTTCGATAACTGTTCCCAATTAAGTTACATATCGCCAGAGTTATGTGAAAAATTGCAATTAAAGGTTGTTGGTAAGCGTGAGATTTGCATCCGTATTTTTGGTAAACATTCGTTCAAAGAAACTTTAGATAGGGTGCAGTTTTCAGTGATCGGTTTAGATGGAGATAAAATCAACGTTGATTGTTATGTGAAAAATATTTGTCATCCTTTAACAGGACAGAATTTTAACGATTGTTTGAAGTATAAACACTTGAAAGACTTACGTTTCGCTGACAGTAACTGCAATAATAGAGATTTGAAGGTGGATGTCTTGTTGGGTGGTGATAATTATTGGAAATTTTTTGATGGTGGTATAGTTCGGGGTGAGGATGGGCCAGTTGCTTTAAATTCAAAGGTTGGATACATTGTAAGTGGGCGCATAGGGTCGAGTGAAGGTAGTAGAAGTGCAGTCTTGGTAGCAAATGTATTGAAGATTGGGGCTGAGTTTGTCGAAGATAAGTTGGATAATCAGTTGGAAAAGTTTTGGTCCTTCGAAAACGCTGGTATCGAGGAACAACCAGCTGTTGAAATTTTTTGTGAAAATGTTAAATTCAGCGCGCAGACTAAACGTTACGAGGTGCGGCTGCCTTTTAACCCTATTCGGTCCGGGGTTTTTCGAACATACTATGACCGGGGGGGGGCGGAATCCGCCCCCCCTCAATAACTCCTGATAGGGTTGTTCAAATTGAATCAAACTTGGCACGCTTATAGTACGTCATAAAAGGAACAAAATGGCAGCAATCAATTTTTGCTTGCGTCAGCACATTTTCTGTGACGTCATCAGAAGCTTGAAATTTGTTAAAAATGCCACTATCTGCTTAAAATTTAATTACTTTTGTTCCAGAGCGAATTTTTGCATTCTGTTTGAAGTTTCTGAAAGCTAAATAAAAGTTATTTAACATATTTTCCGGTTTTTACGTGGATCGCATAAAAAAATGCCAAAAATTGCCCGAAAATCCGGTTTTTTCCGATTTTCGGGTAAAATCCGAAAAAATCGGGAAATCGGATTAATCACGTGTCCAAATTATGCAAAATGGTTCTTCTTAATAAAATAAAGTTGTGTTGCAAGTTTCAAGTTCTAAGGTTAATCCTAACAGAAGTTATTAATTTTCCCCATTATAAGGATTTCATAGAGATTTTTAGGGGGTAGTTTCGAGTAATGGCCAATATTAAAGCCTCTGAAGGGTATGGGACCTAAATATTTGGCATGCAGGTGTCTAATAGATAAATATTAAAACTCAGTATGTTTCAAAGCCATATAACATAGCAATAAGGAGTTATTAAAAAAAAACCGTCAGGGGGGGCGGAATCCGCCCCCCCCCGGACCGAATAGGGTTAAGGATGATCACGATGTGCTCCCTGATAATTATTGTGTTTCTTTAAAGAGACTTGAATCATTGAGGCATAAATTGAAAAATAATCCCGAATTATTGCGTAATTATAACAGTATCCTCAAAGAACAGCTTGAACAAGGTATCATTGAAAGAGTTACCAACAACGATTGTGCCAAAAGACAAGTTCACTATTTACCAAACCGACCAGTCATTCGTGATGATAAACCAAGCACCAAAGTACGCATGGTATTCGATGCAAGTTCAAAATCAGTGGGACTGTCTTCATTAAATGATTGTTTGCATGCTGGACCATCTTTAACCGAGCCTTTATATAACGTTTTATTGCGCTTTCGATCTCACAAAGTAGCCTTCATTGCTGATATCGAGAAGGCATTTTTACAAATTAATTTACATCCAACCGATCGTGATTTTGTTCGTTTTATTTGGTTTAAAGATTTACATAATTTATCAGAACAAAACATTGAAACTGCAGAAATTGGTATTTATAGATTGAGTAGAGTATTGTTTGGTGTAAGTTCGTCACCATTCCTCCTTAGTGCCACTCTTATTAAGCATGCTGAATCATTTAATCATGTTGATCCTTTGTTTGTACAGAAGTTATTGAGTTCACTTCACGTTGATGATCTAACTTCCGGTGGCGCTACTGTTAATGCAGCACATGATTTTTACCAGAAATGTAAACAACGTCTCGCTGAAGCAAATTTCAATCTGCATAAATTTCATTCGAATTTCGAAGAGTTGGAACAATTAGTTACCAAACCCCATGTTGCTCATACCCGACATGTTACCAAAGTTCTTGGTGTTTTGTGGGATACCTTATTCCATGAAATTAACGAGTCAAGAAATTAACGCGAATTAAATTAACGGTCATGAAATTAACGCGGTTCAATGAAATTAATTTGAAAAAGGCATTTAATTAACGCGGTTGAGCAAGGTTGTTTTTAAAAATGAATTTAATTAACGCGAATTTGAGAATATGCGATATCACACGAAGCAAAAATTACGGCAACAGTTGAATCCACGGTAGTAAAGCGGTCTCCTCAATTACAAGGCGGTTTGGAAATCGAAAAAAACGTTTTTGTTGTTTGGAAAGACAATGTTAAAAATTTAAAAATTCTGGAAGAAAAACTGCTTTCGGTTAATTTTGCACTTGGATCAGAGTATGAAGATTATACAAAAGCTATTTTAAAAAAGATCGCTGAAAAAGAGAACACCGTTGGCTATCGTTTGATGAGGAGAAAATAGTAGAAAATTTGTAAAAAAATTTGTATTTTTATGTTTTTTAGGCTTTTATATATTATAAAAAAGTCACCAAATTAACAGTATTTTAATTAACGAGTCATGAAATTAACAGTCTTTAAATTAACACTGCATTTAATTAACGGTCATTAAATTAACGCGAATTTTGAAAAATTTCATGACTCGTTAATTTCATGGAATAAGGTAAAAAGAAAGATTCGCTCTTATTCACATTCGACGACATTTTATCGTTAGCGAAGGACATACCGACAAAACGACAATTGATTAAATTTACCGCTTCCATTTTTGACCCTCTTGGTCTTATTAACCCTATTGTTATGCGATTAAAAACATTGTTTCAAAAAACCTGTGTAGGTAAAATTGGTTGGGACATCGAGTTGAGTGGACAGGTTTTGGACGAGTGGCGAGTTACGTACAATGATTTTAAAACTGTTTCACATTTGAATGTACCACGATGTTACGATGGCGGGAATATTGTTGATGTACAATTGCATGGTTTTTCTGATGCTTCTTTGAAAGGTTACGGTGCGTGTGTTTATTTGAGGTTCGAACATGCTGATGGTAGTTTTTCTACGAAGTTAGTGACGTCTAAGTCGAGAATCGCGCCAATTAAACCGGTCACGATACCTCCATTGGAGCTGTATGGTGCAGTGATGTTAGCGAAGCTGGTGAAGTATGTTCGTGATGAGTTGAGTTTGGTTTATGATATTTCTGTGACACGGTGTTGGATTGATTCGCCTATTGTTCTATATTGGATTAAAAATGTTAATAAGAAGTATGATGTGGTTGTCGAACGGCGAGTTGGTATCATTCGTGATTTAGTTTCACCGGACAGGTGGTTTCATGTGGAGTCAATATATTTTGTCGAAAGGTTGTTTGGTATCGGAGTTGGTGAACAATAACTTATGGTTTTCAGGACCTGATTTCTTGCGCGACACTAACATCTCAGCTTCGAGTTTTAATTTCAGTAATTTCAAGGTTGATGATGCGACTTGTTTAATTGTTGGTAACGACGAATCAGAGGAGAGCACCGAAGAAGAAATTGATTTAAATTTTATGAACATTGCACGATATTCTAATTACACACGTTTATTGCGATTTACCGCATTGGTTTTACGATTTGCTGGAAACCTCAGAAAAAAGCGTCGTAAGGAAGAATTGGTTTTACGTACATTTGTTACAAAGGACGAGCAGTTGCATGCAGAAAAACTGTGGATTAAATATGCGCAAAAAGATATAATTCAACTTCCGAGTTACAAACAGTTACAAAAAGATTTACGATTTCAAAATATTGATGGTATTATTCGTTGTAAGGGACGCTTAGAAAACGCTCCTTTAGACTTTGATACTAAGTTCCCGATATTTTTACCGAAAAACAATCCTTTAACAAAGCTAGTCATTTTGCATTATCATGTTCAAGTTTTGCATAATGGTTTGAAAGAAACACTTAATGCCATCAGATCGAAATTTTGGATTCCAAAAGCACGAAATTACATAAAGCAGTTAATCCGACAGTGCTATTTATGTCGTTATTATGAAGGGAAGTCTTATGCTTATCCTGTTTCATCAGCATTACCGAAATCACGACTATCCAATCATCATCCGTTTAAACATACTGGTCTCGATTATGCCGGACCTTTATATGTTCTAAATGTTTATCATGGTGGAAGTATGTATAAAGCTTGGGTGTTCTTATTCTGGGGCGGATATAGCATTTTTTTTATGTCAGTCACAGTCATTTTTGCGAAGCAAAAAAGCGCAGCTGTTTGCGTAGCAAACCGCTGCGCGCCAAAACAGCCGGGGGATTTGGGGGGCGCTGTAAGCCCCCCAAATGGGGTACGGGGCGAAGCCCCGGAAGTTTTTGCTTTTTACGGCATTCTAAAGCGTTAACAGGCTAAATTAAAGTCCAATCTCCCCTTACTCTTTAACGTGTTAAACCACTCTTTTGCGTTAATTTTGGAAAAATGTATTTGTTGTATAAAGTTAGGGATAATAAAAACAACGGTAGGAATTATATATTATCAGACTGTTTCGCCCAATATCAGGGCTCATCAGCTTGCCTAGGCAACATTCAATAACATTATATATTATTTAGTGTGCCAGACAAGTACAGTCAGCTAGCGCTCCAATAAACCGGGTACTATTAGCAGGAGCAAGCTAAACCCGGGGGTGAATTAGGTACAAAAATTATAGGAACAAAATGATTAGGCTTAAAGGTGATACTTGAGTCAACATTAAAACTTTGTAAACAAAATAGAAATTTCAATGTCCTTAAAGAAGGAGTGGGATTGCTTGGACTGATTATGCAATTAAATAAAATTTTATCCCTTGAGTCACCACAATCCGGAAAATATGTATTAATGTTGGCCAATGACACTGACGACAAAGCAAATATGCAAAGAAGCTACACCACTTTTGATTTTTACAGTTACCAATGGCTTCATTTTTTACCAACTTATTAGAGCACGAAGAACCTGAAGCATCAAGAGCTTCAAAAGATGTTACCATTCGCAAAATGCTATCAACAGATTTAAATACCTTACATTAATAACAGACCGCTGACATTTTTGTATGAAAACATAGGTGAGCAACCATTAACACCTAACCATTTACTATTTGGGAGAAAAATTAATTTGGAAGCCTCGCATATTGATAGCGATGAAAATGAAAAAGATTTGTGTCAACGTTATGATCATTTGCAACGTATCATAAACCACTATTGGAATCGATGGAAATGCGAATATTTGACAGAGTTACGCGAATATCACAGAGTTGGCAAATCACGTGGTGAAACTTCTATTCGAATCAACGATGTTGTTTTAATTGAGGAAGCAAAGCAACCGAGACAAAATTGGAAAATGGGAGTCGTTGAAGAGTTCGTACCATCACGTGACGGCAAGAAACGGGGAGCTGTCGTTAAATATGTTCTCAATGGAAACACACATACAATAAGAAGACCGATAAACAAACTTTATCCTGTTGAATTAGCGAAAGACGAAGCTGAAAAGAAAGAAGAAGTAAATATTACATTCATTGACGAAAATGATATCATAACGAACATGTAAATAAGAAACATTGAAGACATTATGTTATACATTTGTTGACACTTTTATAGTTTATCACGTATTTGTTATATATAGGATATTTAGGCAGCTAGGGGAGAGGATGTGGTTACCATATTTGTTTATGTCTTCCCCAGTCCTCTAGCTGCTCTTATTATGTATTTATATTCTCGCACATGTTAGTTTAGATTTCGTTCTTTAAAAATATAGTCACGTTTTAAAATAAAGTTTTATTTGTATCCGAATAGACCTATTTCCATATCCATTTTCGTTCCGCGGAATATGTATTCCAAAATACCGAATAACATGAAAACGAGATTAGTTATGAGCAAATTTTTAGTTTGCAGCGAAGTAGTGCAGATATGGTTTGTTTATTTGCAATATTAATTTGTCATACAGATTGTTATTAACATTTGGTGATAATATGGGATAATAGCATGTATCATTGGGCCGTTCTAATGCTTTTGTTAATTATTCTTGGTGTTAAATGGGCTAGGTATTAGCTAGCTTTGAGTATAATATGAGTAGCTTGCTAGTTGGCTGGCTGACTTGTTCTAAACAAACGTGAAATTTCAAGCTGTTTACCAAAATTGGTGATGTTGCTGGTATATATCCGGTGTCTCCAGTTATTGAGTGTGCCTTATTTTTAAACAACATCTGTGAAAATAACATTAGCAAGGCTTACTGGATGACGGTGTGGTTTTTAAATAGTAGTTGAGTTGACCTTATGGGTGCATTACCTTGTTTATTTTTTTTCCAAGTGAGGGTAGTTTTGGAAGTATTTATAACTCACATTTTACAGATTTGACTTGGTGGGGAAAGTTGGACTTAAGCTTTCCTTGGAATGTTCTTGCTTATTTGTGTCACATTTTAAGCCTCTATCGTAGATTGTATTTGGTAAAAAAAATTATATAAAACTCCAAAAAATAAGGTTGACAAAAGGGATGATATCCTAATTCTTAAATTTTGTATTCAGAGAGTTACCATCTTGGTATTTTTTCAGACAAATGAAATTGTCCAGTGATTTTGCTTGGTGAAAAACAAATTTTTCCTTGAGAGGATCACTTGTTGTTCGAAAAAAACACAAAATGGTTACTGACGTACTGCCTAGAAATAAAGAAATTTCTGTAAAATTTTGTCCACAAAATACTCGTCATGTCGAACTTTAACTTTAATAAGTGAAAACAATGTGAATTTTTTTTGTGAAGTCAAAAACAAAATTTTTGGTTTCATATTTTAACAAATCGACACTATGGAAGATTATTTTCTGTTAATAAGCAATTTGAACAATTCTGCAAGATTAATTTTCAAGATTTCATGTAAGTAAGAAAACAAAATGGTTTTTAAAAACATTGAGAGTGAGATTTTGCCAAAAATTAAGCACGTTTACAGCTGAAATTCAGACATTCTTATAAGAATAAGTATATCATTTTATTTTTATTTTTTTGGATAAAACACCTCAATTTTAAAAAAAGACTTGACTTTTCCTATACTTGGAGATTTATGATAAGCTCTATGCTCTATCAATTCATATTACTTACAAACTGTAAGTATTAAGGTTAACCATCACAATGCTTGTTACAAATGTACGATTATTGACAGTCAGTAAGAGAGGGAGTAGTGACAGAGGGAGTGTGACAGTTACATAATCACAGCAGCCGATAGTTTGAAAATAATAATTTTAAATATCATTTTACACAACAAATGTTGAAATATGATTTGTTGATTACTCATGCAGCTAAGCTATAGCTACAACCCTGGAAAAAATACTTGTGAAAAAGCTATAAGAAAATCCAGCTGTTTCATTATTCTTGATGTTAAAATCTCTTTATTGTCCCCTCCACTTTCCCCCAAAGTCAATGTTACTTTTCTCTAGAGTACTCCAGCTTTTTGCTGTACTTCTGTTAGCATCAGTCAAGCATATTCAATATTCAACATTGATTTTGGGGGAATAGAGAGCTCAAAATGAAATTCACAATATGTTTTTCCAGGGTTAGCTTAGCGCTGGCTACTTTGGCTAGTTACCAGCAAGCTAACTTTAATTTTTTGAACTGATCAGAGTAATATGAAGTGCCACTGAGCGTTAGTAAACTGTATATTGAGTTTTAGTTCTAAATTTACTTAAAAACAGTAAAATAAAAATGTATTCACATCATTCTAAAAACGTGGCTAGGTTTTAGGTTTAGCTAGCTAGCTAGCTAACATATACCAAGAGATACGCCCTTAAAATTTGCAATATTTTAACTTTTTTGTCACACTACCACTACTAATACCCTCTTTATAACTGTGTTAACTACGATTATGTAAAACTGCCAGTTAAAAGCTGTAAAAGTCAACATTTTGTTGATACATTCTTCAAACTTGCATGTAAACAACCAGCATCCCGAAATTTGCTCATAACTAATCTCGTTTTCATGTTATTCTGCATTTTCGCATGTATATTTCGCGGAACCAAATGGATATGGAAATAGGTCTATTTATCTGGAAATTCACAGCCCGCTTCCAGGGTTGTAATGTTGTTATCGACCATAAAACTACAATAGAAAGTCTTCTGTTTTATCCGATCGAACATTCGAATTTTTTTTTTCTCGGAGATAAAAAACAAAACAAAAAAATCTGGCGAGAAACAACATTAGCAGCAAAATGGCACAAGATCAGGACAAGACAAAAGAATTTGATTTTGGTGTGTTAATTTCTAGCCAAAATTCTGATTTGGATGAGCATGAGCTAGATAAGCTAGTGATCGATTCCAAACCACAAAACACCAAAAGAAGCACTGCCTGGGGATTTAACAAGTTTGGAAGATGGATGGAAAAAAGAGGTATCAACATAAACTTCAAAGAAGTAACTGCTGAAGCATTATATCAAACATTACCAAAGTTTTATGCTGGAGTAACAACCGATTCCAACAAGATGCTGACCCCTAGTTCACTTGTAGGAATTGGAGACAGCAAACGAAATGTTTGCTGCTCGATGCAAAATTGTACAGAAATGTTTTTTTTTTATTTAAATTATGTATTCAAAATTAATTACTGTTACGGCTTGTTGTATTACGTCATGTTTATTTTTGCGCATGCGCACATTATGCCTTATGTATGCGCACGTGTTTGTTGGCTATCAGTTCTAAAATTCTGTTTGTTGTGTAACGATCAT
This sequence comes from Hydractinia echinata, assembly GCA_030067915.1. Classification (NCBI taxonomy): domain Eukaryota; kingdom Metazoa; phylum Cnidaria; class Hydrozoa; order Anthoathecata; family Hydractiniidae; genus Hydractinia; species Hydractinia echinata. The sequence goes on along the minus strand of JASGCC010000009.1, from coordinate 313,979 downwards.
TTTTATACAAAGAAACCAATATATTAAATTCAGAGTTATTATTCTAAAGAAGTTTCCAGGGAAACTTAAGACAAATATTGTCATATGGTGCCGAGACCCCAACCTCGATCCCAGGGCCTGTAGCGTTTTTTGATATGAAGATGAAACGCGTACGAGGCCCTGGTACAACAGACTGAAATTCGCCCAAAATTAAGCATGCAGAGAAAAGTAATGTATGCGTGACGTTTCGATCAAAGATGGTGTTTTAGTGGCGAGAATTTGTAAAGTGTTTTGCTGGGTTTTGGTAGCTAGAGGTTCCTAGCCATACCCATACAATTTCGGAATAGATACAACCCTTAGTGACTTTCTAGTCATTTTGTGGTGTATCATACATGTAGTAAAAACTACAGCACTTATAAATATTATAGAATAATTTACACCAGCTGCAAAAATAACAGATGAAAAAGGATGGACCACTTAATGTTGGAGAAAATTCAGAGATCTTTAGAGGGACGAAGTTTTCCTGACCACAAGTCAAATGCTTAGAGTCAATAGTATGAGGACAAGGACGTCATTGGAGTTTTATCAAAAGCATATGGAAAATCTTTAATTTTTTAAGCGTTAGCTAGCTAGCTACCAAATGCAATTATTAAAGATCAAGTGAATTTTCTTGAAGATGTAGGAATGACTTCATACATTTTACGTGGTTTAATCTTTGAGAAGAATGCTGTACAGATGTTGTTTGAGGATCTCTGTCTTAACAATAAAATAGAAGATGTGTTGTCATCATTTGTATAGACGACTTTCATCATCGTGACGCGTGTTGTTTATAATCCCCAGACCTCTTACGCAAATCGACAGGCAAAATAATGGAGGCGGTAAGTGGTGGACCAGTCCATTTTAACTTTATTTTCAGTTAGAGGCGTCTTTTGATCTTAAAATTAGAATATAGCTTGCATGTAGTTTAGATTTAGATCATATATCAGTGAAAAGATGCTAGTAGCCACAATACAAAAGTTTTTAACCATAATTTGACTTTCTTCACCTACGGTCTGCATTGTTTTGCCTGTCGATTTTTCTGATTTTTTCCGCGCATGTTCAAGAATCCCTTAAAAATGTAAACATTGAAAGTCATATATTGGATGGTCATTGGGGCAATTTTGAGTGAAAGAGAAGGAAATTTAATGAAATTAGAAATTTATCAAAAAATGTCAAAGCTTGTGTTATTGACAAGGCTTACTGCTTCCACCGGTTTTGTACTTTATATATATATATATATATATATAGCTATATGACCAATACTTATACTTACTTATACTTAAGAATATCTATAACAACCGGATAACAGGAAAAACAGTGACTAGAATGAAACATATTATATTTGGAATAAGAACCTTCACAATAATCTGTCAATCCAAACAGAAAAAATGTATTCCGCAGAAAAAAGAGAAAAGTTCGCAAGGAAGAAATATCGCAGATTAAGGTTATAAAACATAACATATTAAGAAAACAAGTATATATATATACATTAAAAACATAACATCTACCAATTGTTTTATTGTGCAATTTCACACACCACAAACAAAGACCATGTAAAACCAAATTCTTCTTGAAGTTGCAAAAGAAGATATGAACGTTTGCATTATTATAGCAACCTCTGCTCTTGGTATAGGAGTTTATGCACCATTATCAAACAAATCTACCGTATAAGTCCACCAAGTACCATTGAAGACCATTGAATATATATATATGCAGCAATTTGGTCGGTCTGGTCGATGAGGGCAAGAAGCATTGGCAAGATTATATTATACTGGACATAATATCAGCACTAGGTGTTTGAAACAAAATAACATTAATGAGTTTTTGGTGATGATATAACGCTCTTTACAATGTAATTTTTCTGAAAGCTTATTTGTGCAATCCGGCAGAAAATCTTTAATTGTCTTTCACATTTACGACAGCATTAGTTTGCATAATTGTGATATTTGAGGTTCCAATACTTCCGAAAATTTCACTAAACTGTTTTAAGTTTGTTTCAGCCAGCAGCCTACATACTTCAACACACCCACAATAAACTTTATGTGTTGCAATATTTTCTTTCTCACTGCCTAAAAACAATAATATGTTATATAGTTGTGATTTCTTGTATATATTTCTTTTTATTTATACAGCTAGCTATACTTTATTCCCTAATTTATTTCCATTAATTTTTCAATACTTTAGCTAGTATTTTGTCCCAATAGTTTGTTAAAAGATATCTCTTGACACGTGTGGCATTTTAAGAAAAATTGGTTGTCATTGTTGTGTTTGTGCATCTTTAAGCCAACAGCATCTAGCCAGTTAATCAACATACACACTACAGAGTTGCATCTGTACGAAGTTTTTCTTTACTTTTTAGCATATGAAAACAAAAATAAAATTTTCAGTTTTTTTAAAATGAAGCATTGTGTCCCAACAAAAGGTGAGAGTACCTGTTACTTTCGTTCGCAGGACAGGATGTTCGTCGCACTATTCCATTTGAGTTGTCAGCTGCCTTTTCACCCAGTGAGGAAACAAAAGTAATGTTTAAAAATTTTTAACAGCTTTGATAAATTTGTAAACGATGCAAGGAAGTCAAAAATAACGTGAATATAAATATTTTCTTCATAAACAAGTAACCAGAAAAATCTTCGTAATGCTCACCGCCATATTTGTTGTTGATAAAAAAATGCAGTGCTTGCAAAAAAACGGCTGCATTAATTATCTTTTTAACATAATTTAAAAAGCCGTGCACGCAATCTCATTGGTTGATTAAGTCTGTTGTACCAGGGCCTCGTACGCGTTTCATCTTCATATAAAAAAACGCTACAGGCCCTGGGATCGAGGTTGCCGAGACCCGGGATTATTTAAAAGTTCGCATTCAAAACATTAATTAATATTATTCAGTCGTTCAAAGGTCAAGGTTTTATTTACATCGTTATTAATTATGGTGGAGTTAACATTACTAAAAAATCAACGTAAAGGTCATCGTGGTTAAACATCGAAAATTATCAAACAGGTTGAGGACTTACTTAACATCGTCTCAAATACCGCTGAAGAATTGGCCGAACTGAAAATCAAGTGTTTAACACATAAGAATACTTTAACAAGTAAGATTGACACTCTGAAAAATTTGCATGAAAACATCTTGGATAAACTAACCGACGACGATGAAGTCGAGGAAGAAATCTTTAATGATAGCGATTTTCAAAGTGGAATTCAGGAAATAATGATAAGAATAGACCAGTGGTTGCATAAACATGAAGAAAAGGAACACACCGTATCGTCCAGGTCAGTAGAAACAGCTTCTAATTTCGCTAAATTACCACGAATCGAGTTGAAACATTTTGATGGCAACCCTCTTAATTTTCAGACATTTTGAGACAGTTTTGACAGTGCAATTCCCAAAAACACCAAATTAGATGACGTCACTAAATTTAATTATCTTAATTCACTTTTGGACAAAAGCGCAGCTAACTCTTTAAAAGGATTAACATTATCATCAGAAAATTACCAAGACGCAATAAAAATTTTGAAAGATCGATTTGGTGACCCACAAATAATAATAACCGCTAATATGGATGCCTTGCTAGCTCTCCCTTCCGTGCCATCCTCTCATAAAATCCTAGAGTTGAGAAATGTTTACGACACGATCGAAATCCATGCTCGAAATCTCCAAAATTTTGACATCAATCCGGAACATTATGGCCCAATTTTAATATCTGTTATCATGAGTAAACTCCCAGACGACTTCAGATTAAATATTTCAAGAATGATGCCTGCAGGAAAATGGGAACTTAATAAATTGTTAGATACCTTTAAAAACGAATTCACGTCAAGAGAAAAATGTTTTTTCATGTCGTCAAACAACAATGCTCAAAATGATTTCAAAGAAAATTACTCTTCTTCAACATTCTTTGTGGGCGGTCCTTCGAAGATCACATGTTGTTATTGTAAAGCGGCTCATCCTTCAAATCAATGTAAAATTGTTACAGAAGTTTCTGCAAGAAAATCTATTCTTCAACAAAAAAATAGATGTTTTAATTGTTTACGTACTGGACATTTTATTAAAAATTGTCAAAAAGATTCAAAATGTTATTCGTGCGGTGGAAAGCACCACATATCGATTTGCGAAAGAAAAGAGTTTAAAAATAATTCAGAGCATCAATCAAAAGATCAAAAAGATCAACAACAAGAATCTCGTGATCGCAAAGAAACAGAAACACCTGGCGCCACGGCAATGCTCATTAACAATAACAGCGGTCACACTCTCCTTCAAACAGCAAAAGCGTGGCTTTCATCCACTGGTTTAACCGAAAAAGCTCTGATGGGGAGAGTTCTGTTTGATAATTGCTCCCAGCAAACGTTTATATCTGAAAAATTACGTAACCAACTTAAGCTTCCCACAGTGAGAAAAGAAAAAATTATGGTCAAAGCGTTCGGAACCACGGAACATACCTTACAAATTTTAGACGTCGTAGCATTGAAAATTCAAGGAGTTAATTGTAAATCATATCACAACATTGAAGCAGTGGTCGTACCTATTATTTGTTCTCCATTAGCAAACCAAACAATCGATTTAGCCAGAGACCAATACCCACACATAAAAAATCTCGATCTAGCCGACACCAATAACAACCAAGATGATTCAGATGTCGATATTTTAATTGGTGCGAATTACTACTGGAATTTTTTGTCCGGATCTATCAAACGAGGAACAAGTAGTGAACCTGTCGCAATCGAAACAACCCTTGGCTGGGTACTAAACGGACCAATGGGTGCTCCAAAATCCATTGATCGAGTTAACGTCAATCTATCTAGTAGTCACGTAATGAAGGTGTCGTGCATAACTGATGATTCTGAACCTCTTACCAATCTCGCGCAATCATTTGATAAATTTTGGGAAATTGAGTCAACAGGTGTCAGCCCAGAATCAAAAGAGAAGCCTCAGCAACAATTCTGACCTTCTGAATTATATAGAGAATCAGACCACATTCAATGGAAAAAGGTATGAAGTTCCGTTACCATGGAAACAGTCACATGGTATCCTACCCGATAATTATATCCACAGCAAAAATCGCTTATTCGCGTTAATAAGAAGATTTAAAAAAACTCCTGAATTGTTAAAAGAATATGATAATATAATGAAAGATCAAGAAAAAGAAGGAATTATCGAACAAATTCCTGCAGTCCACATTGCCATTCCTATTCACGTACACTACCTACCACACCACCCTGTCATCAGACAGGACAAAGACACTTCAAAAGTTAGAATTGTCTACGATGCAAGTTCGAAACAACCTGGAAAACCATCACTTAATGATTGTTTGGAAACTGGTCTTAATTTGTTACCGCAAATAACAGATATTTTAATACGTTTTCGAAGCAACAAAATTGGTTTAATTGGCGATATTAAGAAAGCCTTTTTAAATATTGGAGTCCAAGAAAATGATCGGGACGCATTACGTTTCCTTTGGATTGACAATATTGACACCATTGATCCAAACATCATCATTCGTAGATTCACCAGAGTTATATTTGGAAGTACAAGTATTCTTCACAACTCTTATTAAATACTACCATCCATAAACATGTTCAAAATTATGCAAAAATTGATGCTGCATTCGTTAACAAGTTCTTAAAGGAGCTGTATGTGGATGACCTAATTAGTGGTGGACAGAAAATCGACTATTTGCTTGCATTTTATACAAAAGCGAAGCAGTGCATGCTAGATGGTGGTTTACAATTACGAAAATGGCAGACCAACCATCCTGATTTACAACACAAGAATAATCAAACGGAAAGTGCTGATTTTTCAACATCTACGAAGGAGTGCAAAGTGTTGGGTGTCAATTGGAATTTAAATCAAGATTGTTTTACTGTCGATCTAAATGAAATTTACAAAGCTAGTCTTATGATCACGCCCACCAAAAGAAATATCTTTAAAGTTAATCGCCAGCATATACGATCCGCTTGGAATCGTGTCACCGATCGTTATGAGCTTTAAAATTCTATTCCAACTGTTGTGTATATCAAACTATGGATGGGATGAAAAACTTCCTGATGAACTTGTATCAAAATGGCTAAAACTCAGAGACTTATTCCAATTTAGTGCATCAATTCCACGTTTTTATTTCTCAAATACTGATATTCACGACATTACAAACATAAATCTGCATGGTTTCTGTGACGCAAGTAAAGGTGGTTATTCAGCTGTTATTTACATCATTGGTCAAACACGCGAAGAACAGTTTGTAGGAAATTTTAGCAAAAACGAAAGTTGCACCAATCAAAAAGTTGTCAATCCCAAAAATGGAATTATTGGCTTGTTTATTATTAGTCAACTGATGGAGAAGGTTATGGACTCCATTCCAAATGAGTTAAAAGTTGAGAGGGTCACGTGTTGGAGTGACTCATTAGATTCTGTACATTGGATCAAAGGTGATAAAAAGAAATGGCCATTATTCGTTGAAAACCGTGTAGTAGCGATCCGTAAGGTAGTGCCTCCTTTATACTGGAGGCATTGCCCTGGGTCACTTAATCCAGCAGATTTGCCTTCACGTGGCGTTAGTAAAAAAGATTTAAACTCTCAAGATTTTAATTTATGGTTAAAAACGCCATCATTCGTGTTTAATGAGAATGATTGGCCCACTGATAAAAGTGATATTAGTGTTAATTTAACTACAGAAGAAACTGGTGCTAGCTTACATGAAGATATTGTTGTTAATACAGAAGAAGATTTAGAAAAAGATGATGTTATTTTACGTGAAAAGGAACATGTAAAGAACAACATTACGAAGAAGAATTTATTTGTTACGAACATTATCAAATTAGAAGATTATAGCAACATTGAGAAACTATTACGTGTTACTAGTTACGTGTTGAGATTTTTAAACAACATTAAGAGAAAGTTACGTAAAGAAGAACGCGTATATGGTTATCTTACATTGGATGAAATTAACGACGCAGAAAATATATGGTTATTTAATATTCAGAAAGTATTTACTGAAAATGATAAATACTCGAACCAGCTAAAACAATCCCTTGGTATTTATTATGACACTCAAAATATATTACGATGCAAAGGGAGACTCAATAACGCTGACATATCGCAAAACTCTCGTAATCCAATCTTATTACCAAAATGTGGACATTTCCCAGTGGGCACGTCAACGTTATTTTAACGTTGAATTAACGTCCAGTTGTAACGTTAGAATAACGTTAAAAAAAGGGAATCTTGGAAACAAATTTGACGTCAAATTTAAACGTTAAAATAACGTTATCAAAAAACGTTATTTAAACGTTAACACAACGTTGTTTTAACGTTTAAATAACGTTCCTAATGCGACGTTATTTTAACGTTACATAGAAACGTTAATTTAGCGTTATCATTACGTTATATAAACGTTAATATAACCTTTTCGTATGCGACGTTATTTTAACGTTATAAAAAACATTATTCTAACGTTATCATTACGTTAAATCACCGTTGATATAACCTTCTGAAACGTTCGTATGCGACGTTATTTGCAAAACTTTATTTCAGAAAAGGTGCAGACGAACTCACAAAAAATCACAGAGAAAATGACGAGGGCCAGGAAAGCGGTATAATGGTTGCAACAGGTGGACATAATTGTCTGGTATCATCATTCAAACTTTAATTTTTAAAGTTAAACCCTAAAATAGACACTTTCTTTCAACGACCAAAAGTTACTGGTAGTGGCGCAATATGGTACGATGCTCAAGTTTTAGGAACAAAGTCTCTCAAAAACAAAATGAAGAAAATTAGCGCAGAGGCTGAATTAAGCCAACTTTACACCAACCACAGCATTCGAGCAACGTCAATCACTATACTTGATCAAACTGGTTATGAAGCTCGACACATCATGTCTATAAGCGGTCACAAATCGGAAAGTAGCATAAGAAGTTATGCTCGCACTGGTGAAGATACAAAAAGGAAAATGTCGAGCCTGTTGTCATCCGTCAGTATGAAAGCACAAAATGAGAAAAAGTTACGATATTCTAGAGAAAGTAATTTTAGTTTTGGAGTTAAGATTTCTTCTCCTCTGAAAGATTCTGAAAGGGACAACTCTAAGGATTCATCAGTCGTAAACCATTGTGACGGAAATATATCGTTTTCAAACTGTACATTTAAACTATAAAAAAGTTTTGTAACCCTTGTGTTAAAAATTGTTGTACTGTTATTCTGTTATAGTTTTAAAAATTGCTAATTGTGTTGAACAAAATGAATTGTTTTTGTCATCTCATTCCCTTCCAATGGTGCATGATAAAACAGATATTCAGCGCGGTAAACTCGGATATCGTAATTATTCAGTCTCGCTTTGTTGATATTCAACTCCGCTGCGCGTCGTCGAATACCACAAGCTCGACTGAATAATTACGGATATCCGATTTTACCTTGCTGAATATCTGCTTAATATCAGATTCGGATTTCATGTAAAAGCCAATAGATATATTGTTAGAACATTTTGGATAAATAATAATGACCAGCTTGTGTAGAAATATGGTATTATTATAGAAAAAAACTTGTATTACATATTTTTCTAGGTGAGAATGTACTTTATACAGTCAAGATCCCAGCAATAGCGGCATTTGCTTTTGTTGTTGTAATTATTTTGCTAGTTAAATGGAGGAAAATATGTAAAAGAAGTAAGTATTCATCATGTCAATATTATGTACGAAAAATTAACCCAGTCCCATCCTCTTTCTTTTCTAAAAAATCACTTATGTTGTTTAAAGATATTTTTATGTTTTTTGCTCATATGTTGCGGAGATATCGAACAATGTCCAGGACCTGTTACTACATATAATGAACTATTGAGAAATATATGCAACACCAAAGGTTTGAAATTAGCTCATCTAAACGTACAAGGTTTGTCAACATCTTATAATGGTATTTGTCATGTTCTGGGGGAGAATCCTGATATTGATATATTGACTCTATCTGAAACGCACCTCACGTACATTGATAATGACGAAGTATACAAAATTTCAGGCTACACTTTCGTAAGACGTGATAGAACTAAAGGTCGTGGTGGGGGAGTGGCTATGTACATTAAAGAGAAAGTAAAATGGAAAAGGAGAAGCGAATTAGAACGGGAAAATGTTGAAAGTTTGTGGATCGAAATTATTTTCTCAAACGCAAAAAACGCTCTCTTGACGTCATATTACAGTCCACCAAAAAGTTCAAATTATTTCACGAAAGATTTCAGTGATATATGGAATGAGCAGTTGTTACAAGCAACAAAGGAATCAAAAGAAGTCATACTCCTTGGGGATTTAAACACCGATTACCTCAAGAGACAAGATAATGAGAATATAAAACAAACGTTGACATTAAATGGCTTTGTACAGTATATCAAATCTCCTACCCGTGTCACAATTAACTCTTCTACATTGATCGACATCATTTCAAGTAATAAAGAGAACATTGTTAAAACCGAAGTTATTCCATTGTCTATCAGTGATCACGACATGGTCATCTGCGTTCGTAAAATCAATTACACAAAATACAAACCGATTTACAAACGAATGAGAAACTTTGCACGTTATGACCATCAAGAACTCGTCAAAGAACTTAAATCAAATGATTGGCATTCCGTCTTACATGAAACTGATGTGAATAATGCAGTTACTTTGTTTACAAATATTCTCAACAATGTTTTCGACCGTCATGCACCATTTGTAACGAGAAAAGTGAAAGGAAAACCTACTCCATGGTTAGACGAATCTGTTAAACCGCACATGGATCAGCGAGACAAACTTTTGAGAAAAGCAAGGAAATCAAACTCGCCAGAAAACTGGAGTGCTTACAAAAGGCTTCGAAACACGTGTACAAATCTTCTCCGATCAGCCAGGCGCAAATATCATCAGAATCTCCTTAATGAAAACCGTTTAAATCCTAAAAACTTTTGGAAAGCTATCAAGAAAATCTTTCCGTCGAAAAAGAAAACATCACCATCATCAAGTGAATCGGAATCAAACGAGAAAGTATCAAAATTTAGAGACTTCTTTGCTTCCGTAGTAAATAAACTAAAGAAAAACAGTTTCAAGTTGGTTGAATTAGTATGGAGAATGCCAAAGGTTTTTCGCTCAAGAACTAATTCAAGATTTCATTTCACGTATGTATCTGTAACCTTTGTTCGGAAAGAATTACGAACACTTAAACGGACGAAAGCAACAGGTCTGGACCAACTTCCAACTTCCCTTCTGAAAGATGTGGCTGACGTAATATCAGTACCTCTTACACACATAATCAACCTATCATTAAAATCATCAACCGTCCCGTCACTATGGAAACAAGCAAAGATCATACCGGTCTTCAAGAGTGGAAATTCTGCGGATCCTTTGAACTACAGACCAATCTCTGTTTTACCAACACTCTCGAAATTCTGGAGAAGGCGGTACATACCCAACTAATAGATTACTTGGAAGAAAATCGCCTGTTAAACAACTGTCAGTTTGGATATAGAAAGAACCGTTCAACTGAATCTGCAGCTACTCTTCTCGTGGACCATATCCGAAATGAAGTCGATGATAAAAAACTTGTCGGAGCAGTATTCATGGATTTAAGTTGCGCCTTTGATACTGTTAGCCACAGCGTACTTATAGAGAAGCTTAAATCATATGGTCTTAATCGTGGAGTGGTAGCATGGTTTGGTGATTATCTGTTTTGTAGAACTCAGGTGGTTGAAGTAGACACTACACTCTCTACACCTTTCCAGCTAACGTCAGGAGTACCGCAAGGGTCCATATTAGGCCCACTGTTGTTTTTAATTTACTTCAACGACCTGGCAGACCATCTTCATCATGCTCGTATTCTAATGTATGCAGATGACACCGTAATCTACTATTCCGACAACGATATTTATGCTATTGAGAATGTGCTCAACTCCGAGTTTGAAAGAGTTTTATGTTACATGAACGATTCTGAGCTAATAATGAATTGGAAAATTGGAAAAACTGAATCAATGTTGTTTGGCACTTCAAAAAATTTATCAAAAGTGCCAAAAGAGTTTGAAGTAAAGTACAACAACTATACTATCAATGTTACCGACGAGTACAGCTATTTGGGCAACATCATTACTCCAACTTTAAACTTGGACAGAAACTTTCAAGAGCATTATAGAAAAATGTCCAACAGGATCAGATTGTTAACAAAAATTTGTGAATATCTAACACCTGAAGCTACATATAGAAGAAGAAGAAGAATGTATATATTTCAGCCGTTAACCATGTTACAAATACTATATAATATATATATTAAATTTATATAATAAACTATATTTTGTATATTTAACAACTATAGAAATATATAGTTCAAAGAAGACAACATATTTAGGCTGTTGATACTGAGAAAAATCTTGAAAGATTAAACAAGCTCAGTACCAATTTGTTTTTTGTTTTTTTCATGCATGGCGCAGCGAAAGCGGTTGTGTGATGACACGGGTCAAAGACTGATTCTAGTAAAAGTCTGTAGTAGTGTTTTAGAATGTAGAAACATGTTAGGAATACAGAGTAGTTAAAATGAGTGATTACAGTGATATTTGGTTTCAGGTTTTAATTGATTTTAAATCGTTGTAAGAAGATGTTGTTTGTAAGATTTCTTAAGGGTTTCAAGAGAATTTGCTTTTTTTATTGTACTTGGAATGCCACGATTCCAATTGATTACTCCTTTATATGTTATAAAGCTTTTGGCTACCTCTGTGTTTCTATGAGGATTGATAAATTTTTCCTTATCTCTTTCGTTAATTAGGACACCATGTTCGAAAAACATTTTTTTTGTGACATCAGCTATGCAATTGTTAGAGATTCTCCAGATCAATTTCCCTGATGCTAATTTTACATTAGTAGTAATGGGTAATATATTCATTTCCTTGTATAAAGGAGCTGTTATAGTAGTTTTATTGCAGAAGTTCATTATTCTGACAGCCTTATCTTGTGTTTTGCTTAAATCCTGAAGGTTACCTTGTGCAGTAGTGCTCCATACTAGGATACCATAATCTAAAAATGAATGGAAATGAGCATAGTATAAGCTTTTAAGTAACTGGTGTGGAACAAAGTGTCTGAGTTTTGCAAGCAGAGAGTTGCCTCTATTCAACTTCTGATTTATTATGCATGTCTGTTGGGTGAATATAATTTTGTTGTCTATTAAGATACCAAGATATTTAACACAGTCAGTTTCTTTTATTTGCATATCGTTTATTTTCAGGTTAGAGTCCAGGTTATTCTTTGCATTCCTTGGTCTAAATATTATGACATTAGATTTTCCTACATTTAGGCTAAGTTTATTAGCTGTAAGCCAATCAGATAGCTTGTTCAATTCTATATTCAAAATTCGTTCTAATTCTATTCTATTCTTATTTGAGTAAAAAATACTAGTGTCATCTGCAAACAAGAACATAGTGACGATGTCAGAGACTTTCACAATGTCATTTAGATAAATTAAGAAGAGCAGTGGCCCTAGCACACTGCCTTGTGGTACTCCAATTTCTATTGTAATTAATTCAGAGGTGTTATTTTGGATTGAAACGCATTGTTGTCTGTTATATAGATATGAAGATATCCAATTACCAGCTCTTCCCCTAATTCCGTAGTATTCTAGTTTTTGAATAAGAATGTTGTGGTTGACAGTATCGAAGGCTTTAGCAAAGTCTAAGAATATACCACACGGTGTTTCTCCTTTCTCCAGTGAATCAATGATCTTAGATTGTAGATCTAGAATTGCCATTTCTGTTGATTTACCTTTTTGAAATCCATATTGCCTATTATAAAGTATTTTTTCATGTTTAAAGAATTCTATCAGTCTGGAATACATGACCTTTTCTAGTATCTTGCTAATAAGCGGTAATAGTGAAATTGGTCTATAGTTGCCTACTTCTAGCCTAGAATTTGCCTTATGGATCGGGATTACTTTTGCAGTTTTAAGCATACTGGGAAACATACCAAGTTCAAATGATTTATTAAAAAGCTGTGTCAGTGGGTCGCATAATGTATAAGCTCCTATTTTTAGTAACTTAGGGGATATATCATAGATATCTGCAGATTTAGAAACGTCCAATTTTGAAAGCAGTTTTGCTATTTCACTTGGTTCTGCTTCATTTAGGAATATACTGTGTTCATTAGGGTTTTTTAAGTAATCTTGAAATTTGGTATTTGGATTTGGTAGTTTTTGAACTAACTTGTTAGCAATCACACCAAAGAATTGATTAAATTTATTTGCTACTTTTATTTGATCTGTTATAATATTACCATTGTCATTGAGAAAGATTTCACTATTCTTGCTACTTTTTTTGTGTATAATTTCATTCATTCCTGCCCAAATCTTTTTGGAGTTGTTTAGATGTTTCTGAAAGTAGTTTAAGTAGTGTAATTTTTTACCGGCTTTAATGAGGGTTTTCACTGAATCACGATAAAATTTATACCTGTGAAACCAGAATTGGTCTCTCTTTATTAAATATTTTCTATATAATCTGTTCTTAATCATAATGGATTTTTGTATACTTTTTGAGATCCACGGTTTTCGTAACCATTTACTTTCCTGACTAGAGTAGGTCTTTAAAGGAGCATGTTTTTCTATTATATTCATAAATTGGTTGTGAAATTCTGTATATATATCATCCATGTCATTTTTGTATAAAACATTATTTAGTGAAATTTCACTAATATCAGCTAGGTAATTATCTTCGTTGAATTTGGAATAGTCTCTTTTAGTTATCTTTTGTTTAAGTGGTCGAGATACAAGGTCTTGGATTATTACGAAGTTTGGCATATGATCTGTAATTTTTGAGGTGATATTGCCACTTATGATGTCTTTGTCAATAATATTAAGGAATATGTTATCAACTATACTGGGTGTTTGGTTATTTACAATTCTAGATGGTTCAAGTATACATGGTTGGAGGGAGTTTTCAAACATGGTGTCAAAGAATGTCCGTACAAATTTGTTGTTCTCATACTTTAATGGGCAATAATTAAAGTCGCCCACCACAATAATATTTTTATTTTCCTTTCTAATTTCAGATAATATTTTATCAAAATAATTTGTAAAATTCAAGTCTGAAGATTTCTTGGGATGTCGATAGGTAATGCAAATTAAGATATTGGCATATTTGTCATTTACAATTTCAACCCATTTAGTTTGGTATTCATTATTTTCGTCTTGAAATGAGGTGTCTAATTTTTTACGCTCTACGAACTTATATGTGTTTTTGATATATATACCAACACCTCCTTTTATTGAATGTCCGGGTTGTCCAATATAATCATGGTAGCCTTCAATTACACCTGGTCTAAAATTGTGTACTTTGTATTTCGGGTTCCATGTTTCAGAAAGTGCAATAATATCAAAAGAGAAGTCTAGGTCAGTTAGAAGATTGTGGAGGGAGTCAAAGTTATGCATGATAGATTCAATGTTTGTGTGAAATAAGGAGAAGTTTTTTTTTTTTGAATTTTCAGTTTTATTATGATTTAATTTGTGGAAATCATGTGTGGAGAAATAGACAAAATTAACATTATGATTTAGTGAATTTTGTATAAGATTATCAAAATCTGGGCCGTACTTTTGATTTTCATATACGGCACCACCATACTTAAATACATTATTTCTATTTAATGGGATATCCCTAGTTTGGCATAAGCATTTATACTCTGAATTAAAAGTTATATTTTTAAGTAAATCATCAGTTAGTACATTTTGAAATGGAAAAGTATCACTATAACAAGATGGGCATCGCCAGTTAGAAAAAGAGTTTTTCGGTAAAATATTTAGGTCATTTAATCGAATACCTGAACATTTACGATGAATATAACAATTGCACTGATTGCATGTTAGAGCCTTTTGGGTTTTATTAAGAGCTATTTTTCTGTTACAGACAGAGCATGAATTTGAAATTTTATTCAATTTCAATGATCGTTTTTCAATGTGTTCTGAAAAGGAGGTGATGGTAGTTTTTAGGAAGTCTTGATCAGACAAATTTGAAAAAGGGAGAATATTACAATTCGTACAAAACCATAAATCAGAATTTTTGCCAGATTGGAGTTCGTTGTAGGTATGGAGTGTTATATTTGTGCATTTTAAATGGAACCAAGTGTCACAGTTTTCGCCATCGCAACACAACGCATTTTGGTAATCAAATACTGGATTATCACACTTTCCACATTTATAGTGCTTACAAAATTCGCAGGTAAATTGATTTATAACATCAGCAGTCATAGATTTAAAAGATTTGAGAGAAGTATTAGAGCAACGCAAATGAAATTGGTTATTACAACATATGCAGTTTAAGTAAGATGAGTTTTTAGGGACTATTTTCCGACATTTAGGACATTTCAAATTTAAAACTTGTTTGTCAGCCATTAGTCTAGTTTAGAACATATATATACCAATTCGTGTAGAAATAAAATAAAAAACAGACTATAAAACAAACATAATAGCGAGACTTACTCAATCTTTTCAATGTCAGATTTTGATCGGATCATGATAAATTTACCCTTTTCATCTTTTTTGGCGCGTATTTGACCAATTACGACGTAGCCTGGATATGTGTACTTAAGTTCTTTTGCCTTTTTCCTAGTTTCAGCTAGCAAGTCTGCATTGTTTTTTGTCAAGGAATCTTGCAATTGGATGTAGGGAGTGTAGGTTTGAACTTTTCTGGTGTCTGCAACTTCCTGATTATCATTTCCAAATCGTAATGGCTCACTGTTGTCTCCGTTTAATTTCCAGAGATTTCTTCTTTGTCCAAAAAATCTCATGCGGTCGACTTTGTTTTTAAACCGAACAATAATAGGCGAGTACTTCGAAAACCCGACGCGGTGGCAAACATCAATTTGTGATTTGTCGAAGAGGCTAAAATTCGTGGCTTTGGCGAGTTTAACAACAACGTCTTGGGTAACTGGATTGCTTGGTTCAGAGGTATCATCTTCTCCAACTTGATAAGGTATCCCCGATATTTTGACGTTTACACTACTTCTATGGTATTGAGCTGATTCATTTGAGGTAGCTTTCACTTGCTCCAACTCATTTTTAAGCTCGCTGAATTGCGATTTCAAGAGTTTGTTTTCTTTTTCAAGGCTGACATTTTTTGTAGTTATCGTGTTCATGATTACTTTATTTTTCTCATATTCTTTGCTGAGAAAACTTTGACTTGTTTCTAATTCAATAAGTTTGTCGTCTATTCTTTTTATTTCAGAGTTAAAGTTCAACTCAACTTGTTTCAGGCTTTTGTTTATTTCGAGTACTGTACTCTTAACGTCTTGAATATCTTTCGTTCTTTCCAACAAAATTGCGATATTATCTTTGATATCTTTAATATCACCCATTTTAACTTTTAATATCAATTTCAAAAACAACTACATTGATTATTTAACAAAAATAAATAACAGCATTTGAACCACGCGCCATTTTCACGTCCGTCTTCCGCGGCAGCCATTATGAAAAAAAAGTATATGATAGCATGATTGAGCCGCTGATGTTGTATTGTTGTTCATTAAACTTAGATCTTACTTCAACCCAGCAAAAGAAGCTCACAAGTATTGAGAACCGGGCATCAGCACTCATTGGTGAGACTGTAGCTTCAATTCACAATAAAATGAAAATCAAATGTTGTTTAACAGTAAAAAGATGTATGTTGAATGATGTTTGTACTCCTTTGAAAAGTTATTTTATGATTAATGAACACGGAATAAACACTCGAAATAAAAGGCTGTTATTGAAACTCCCTAAAGTTAAGTTGGAATTTGGAAGAAAGTCTTTCCTCTTTCTTGGGGCTAAACTTTACAATTCTATACCCAGGAATATTAGAGAAGTTGAAACTTTTAATTCTTTTAAAAACCATATCAAGATGCTAGAATTTTAATTTGTTTTTATTAATAATAAACTTTTGGATTAAGAGTATGCGGAGTGTTTGGTATAGTCTTCTTCAGCTTCTTTCTTCTTCAGCTACACTTTTCTAAACACTCTGTATATTAACTTCTTTATTTATTTTTTAACTTTTTAACCTTATAACATTTTATTGAAAATTTTTATACATTTATTGTAACCTTAATATATATATTTTTGGTCCAACATTTATAGCAGAATATTATTTTCTGAAGTTTGTAACCAAGTAAAATATTGAATAATAATAATTATAATAATAATAATAATAATAATAATAATAATAATAATAATAATAATAATAATAATAATATCACCTTGAGATAGATGTGTTTAGCAGACTTATTTTAAGATTGGAAGTGTCTTGATATGTGGAACAAGTTGCGTTCTTATAGAAAAGTCTTCTTTCTGACCCAAGATGAGAAAGCACTAAATGTGCAAGATCATAATCAATCAACTTTTTACAGCAACTTCGCAGAAATAAATACGTGCTGTTTAGATTACTTTAAACAGACATTACAGGTCCGATGAATATCTATCCAATGAACTTATTATCAAGATTTATCCTCCCGATTTAGGGTAATATTTTAGGAGGCGCTTGCGAAAAGCTGGCAACCGATTTGATCAAATAAAAGTTGCAGTATGCTAAATTTTTAATTACAATAGTTTTACTTAGGAAACATTTTTTGCCTATTTAGGTGAGTATTCTATCCTGTACAGCTTATTTGTTGATTTTAACCCGAAATATACTGTGATGGGGGGCGGAATCCACCCCTTCCTGTCACTTTTTTAATAAATCATTTTTACTATGTTGCATGGCTATGATAGTTAATGAGTTTATAAGTTGATCTATTAGACACTTCTACGCCAAATTTTAAAGTAAAATCTCTCCGATCTTAGATATTTGCTATAATTCAAAACTACCCCCATAATTAGTATGAAATCCTCACAATCGGTAAAATTTAAGTTTTAATAGGTTTAATCCTTAGAACTTGCAACTTGCAGCATAATTTTATTTTATTAGGGGAATCATTTTGTATAGTTGATGCACATAATTACACCGATTTTTAATTTTTTAGGAATTTACCCAAAAATTTCGAACTTCCATTGACGTCACAGGAAAAGTCCTGACATAAGCAAAATCTTTTTTGCGCTATTCTGTTTCTAAAAAATGTTAGTTTATTGTTAGACAAAATTTTTATTCAATAATTAAAAATTATGCTATATTTATAATACTTTATTTAATTTTCTTTTCGATTGAGTATGGATATTTAATGTCGGATCACCTATCAAATTGTTAAATTGTGTTTATTCAGGTTTTGTTAATAAACATCATCTAGTATCTCAACCTGTTGAGCATCAGGAAGATGAAAATTATCAAGTAGGAGAAACAACATCTCCTAATTATACAGATCTTAATGTTCAAGTTATTGAGCTATTCAGGCTTTATGCTGATTTGACGAATTACGAAGAAATTCCTATGTAAATGTCAAGAACTAAAATTGACCTCCAATCATTATGGAGCAACAGTCGCATTTATAATACTACGTTATGTACGTATTTATTTAAGCTCTTTTTTGAAATAAAATAAGACTTTTACAATTATCAGCACCTACACATTTAAAAGTTTTTGCCGACAATAACTAATTACTACCACTAAAGACATGGCATTTCACTTACAACTTTAAAAAACTTGTAATCGGATGGAAGTAACTGACGTTTGAAAACAAAAGTATTCAAATCGGTTCACTTTAACCTATTCACCCGTTTCTAATAGATCCCTGTCGTAATGCTTTCTCTATTGGACTTTTGGACCCATTCAATCCTGATAGCACCTGTTTCTCGCCAACTCTCAACTTTCACTTTAAATTATTTTTTATTAAACATTGTTTTTATCCTCAGTGCCCACACACTGTTTCAGATGTAATAGCTGGTGTCAATCTATGAAGACTAAATCTAACAGCCGTTTTGTAGCGCCTTTACCATCACTTTACTAGGATTAAACTTTTATGAAACAAAACAACAACACAATCGTCGGTTTTTGTCTTACATACATGTGTTGATGCTTTAAGCGGTAAATCGTAACACTGGTAACAAATTAATTTTTATAATTTAGAAAACCTTGCAGTGGCTGCAACGCCACTTATATAGGTGAGATGTCGCGTCATCTTAAGGTTCGGGCAAGCGAGCACCTCGGAGTGTCTCCCTTAACAGGTAAGAAATCAACCTCATCTAATTGCACGGCAATTAAAGATCATCTTAAAGCCTTCCACACCACATCATCTCTTGACGATTTTAGTATACTCTCTAGGGGTAACAACCGGTATTTGCCTGAGATTACAGAGAGTTTGTTCATAATGCGGGATAGTCCCCAGTTGAATAACAACATTAGATCTGCTCCATTGTATTTATACAATTAGTATTTAATCTGTAACTATGGTTACTGTTAAACTTGTATATATTTAGGAAAACATTGTACGTTTTTGATTGATTGAAAATGACTGTGTGAACACCCGAAGCGTCGCAAATAATGTAGTTTTTTATTTTTGTCAATTTACTAGCGCGATGATTCTTCATCATGATAATAACTCTATGAGGAAATGTCAAAATTATTGAACATTACAGACGTAAATTTTATGCCTTATAAGTTTTACAATTGAAAGTTAATTAAATGATACATTAATTTTGTAACTTGTACTTTTTGAACTTAGACTTTGTGCTTAAATTGTAAATTGAATAGGGAATCAAAGAATTTTAAAAAGAAAAGGTTTCGTTTATGCAGAAGGAGGGTTTGCGCAGCATAAGATGCTAGAAGTTGTGGCGATTTTGAATTTAACCCTTTTACTTGAGTAAAGAGAAGAAAACTTTGAAATAATAAAATGCTTTTTTACTACATTTCCCCAATCCGCGTTAATTGTGTTCACCCGTAATGTATTTTTGTTGAAAAACCGCGTTAATTTTTTACTTCCAAAATGCGAATTTCAGACGCTCCGCGTTAAAACCACGTACGCAAATTTTTTGAATTGTTAATTTCATGATTCGTTAATTTCCTGTAATGAGGTAATTAATTCTTACAACTATTTGCATGAAGTTTGACTGTTGGTCCATTGACTTTTAGAACCATAGCATGGGACCTCCCTAGGCTGCATCTGCTAAATCAGGTTCGTAAGCTAGAAAAAAAACTCGCGCAAACATGGCCAAGGTTATTGGAACGATATTAAAAAGAATTTTTTACAGCGAAAAATCTAATCAAGCATGCGCACTATTGACAAAATAAAACTATTGTATCATTCTTCGCGCACGCTGTCTCAAAAATAGTATAAATGAATCCTATTTTGTTATCGTAAAATTGCGACAGCCAATCAGAACAGTGAAATGTGTAAACAGAAAATTCGCAGACAAAAGCTTCATTCATTATGGAGATATTAATGAAAATTGGTTAGCTCATGTTCATGCTGGAAACAGCATATTGGGTATTTGTACAGAAGTTGATGAGAAAGTCGTAATCAACGTAACGTCAGAGAAGTTGAGACTTATGTAATCGGAAAAGAGAGGGCTCGTTATATCCGACAATTAGAGCATGCGCAACCTTATAGTCAACATAAAATGCATTGTTGTTTTCAAAAAACAATATGGCGGTAACGAGAAATAATGTGGCTTCTCATCAGTTTTGGATTTACAATAAAATATACCAATACATGATCAATAAGCCTCTACAGTTATCATTTTTGAAGATAAGATATATATAACTGATAGATGTACCAAATAAAACAAATTTAATAACTACAAAAATCAAAGTTACAAAGAGGTCAAGAAACAAGGCGTAACAAAGCTGAACAACGCTTGACAATGTTGGAAGGGATAGTATATAATGACCCGCTGAAGTAAAAATCAGCACTAGGAAATTAAATAGCTAGCAATGTAATGAAATCAACTGAATATAATAACGCGAAACAAGATCGAAAAAAGAAAAGTTTTCTTTCATTCGATCTTTTCTTCTTCTGCGTCTCACGCGTACTGCACATGTACAACACAAGAAGAAACTGCATGATAGGACCTCGAACATGGACGTGATGCTCGCTCCGAACACTATTGAATATAATACGCGATTCTCATTCCTTTGCATTACGGCACCCCTCAACATTTGGCATAAAGTGCGCCTCTTTTAACTTTTCGACAACCAACAGGAAAATGATCGCATACGAACAAAACAAACATTTTAACGAATGTGCGAATAAACAAAAAAGAAAAGATTGCACAAGAAGATTACCTTGTCGTGGTCGTGGAATTTGGGATTTTGGAATTTTAAAAGTGTTCTATTGCACATATGAAAGTATTTTTTATTGCTGCTAACAAAATTAACATAAATCATTCTGCGCGGGCTAAAAATTACCGACCAGATTACCTTGTCATATAACGATACTTCATTAGTAATTAAATATCGAATTTAAAATGGATGCGAGAGGGATCAATAATGTTTATCTAAAATGAATTAGCTAACAGTTCGGCAAACAAAATGTCTATTCAGGAAAAAAAATTTGTATATCTTAGTCCTGACAATATATATGTTTACTTTTTCTATTGCTGGAACAAATTTCTGGCCTCTAAAGCTCGGCCATTATTGGTCCAATGAATTAAACGTATAACGTGTTTGCGTTAACTGGCCATATGCTATCCAAAAATGCTCAACAATGCCAAGGTATTTTTTGGTCGTATTCTCTTATATCAAAAAGGGTAGTTTTAGAAAAAAGTATTATTAAAACTCGATGTTGTGTGAGATAAATTAAGATAAATAGACCAAGAAAAAATCGACCAAAGTAGGAAAGTAATTTTATTAAGGGTTATAAATTAAAAATAAAAATTATTGGCAAATTAAATACTTGCACCTCCAAAAACAGTCAGGTGATCTGATGCATAGCTAGCGCAGAATATTTTTAAATAGACACAAACATATATATTTCTTTTCCTTAGAATACAACACGATGTTAGTTTTGATACAAGATATTAACTGGAGGATAGCGCCCAATTTTAATTTTAGTTGACGTAACAAAAAGCTTTGATACTTAAGGGAAGTTTATCAAAATCAATAAAACAGACTTAAGAAGTTGTCAACAAGTCTTACAATACCAGCAAAGCTACCATAATAACATATTTATAAGATACATACTTAATGCGGCAATCTATATTACAATACCTGTATACGTCTGCCTGTCACGCACAATGCTAACCACATTAGGGAGACAGGAAATGTGGTAAATAAAGGACGGGGAAAACCGTGGATTTTTCCATGAGCCACCGACTAGTATATAAAAAATCAATCCTTATTAACATGAAAGATGTTTTGATTACATATAAAATGTTTTTTTTACTACTATAAGGATCTGTTGTTGCTGTGTTATCAGGCATTAATACTTAATAATCGTTGTTATTTTTACTTTCACCCTGCGTATTTATGTAAATTTTTTAAACAGTTATTTCTCGTTTAATTTTTTCAAATCTAGAAACCGTTATCTTGATCGTAAAAGTGAAATTTTAATATTTTATCTCAAACGTGGGAATAATTATTTTTTCAAAAGTCCAAATCGCCCCTCATAATCAAGTTATTGCTGTAATAAAGCGAGATAATCACACAACAATGTTAAGACCATAGTTTACAGAATCTTTAAGGATGAACACTTTGTGTTGATATTAGCATGCTTGTTTCGTTTTGTTTCGGTGAACTCAATTTCGGCATATCCTTTCGATGAATCTGTTGTTGTCGTTAAATCAACATTAGTACTTTGTTTAACAAATTTCACATTCTGGTCGTGATAATGAGATGATGTTGTTCCTGTTACTTCATTGTTATCATCATCCCTCCGTTCCATATGTTGCCATGTTGTTTTAGGACTTTTCTTGAATACTAAATAACCTAAATGAAAAATTATAACTTTCTCTCAGACGATATTAGTGTATTAAACTACAGCGACAATTATGTTTCATAAAATGTCCTTGAAGAAAAGTAGCTAATAAAGTTGACAGTTTTCGGGCAGTAATCTTTAATGCTTTATTAACAATAACTATCTGCAACTCATAAACCTTTATTTGACCTTTCTTAAAAATGAACTATTTTGCTAGCAGTGGTTAGCAGTAAGGTTAAACGAGGCAAAGCCTAAGCACTGCATTAAAATTTATTTTTAAGGCTAGTTTCTATTTGGCTCAAGAACGCTATGGAACGACAAGGTAAAAAATATTTAGTTTCCGTTGGAGAAAATCAAGTCTACCTTTGATGACGTTATTACAGATTTCAGAACAACTTTATAGGTGATGTTTTAATACTAATACTTTTATTGCTCTATTAAGTTATTTTAAATGTCCATAAATGTTTAAGGTTTTTGATTCGCGCGTTGGTTTTGGTAAATTAATAAAAGTTCGAGCTACAATATCATCAAAAAAATTATTCATTCCTTCGTTGGATTATCAGGCTACCTAAGTTATTAAATAATACTTTACTATAATACTATTAATGAGCAAATATCGCAAAAAATATGTTCCAAGCAATATATCTGGTAACTGGAATTTTTCCAAAAAAACACTAACGTTGGAAAAAATTGATGCTAACAGTGATCATTTGAGCCATGATATTTTATTCTCATATAAAAGGCCTCATCTTTATCAAGCTTTTTGACTTATAATGTATTACAAGAAAGTTATTGGGGGTAGATTATCCCCGCCAACCCAGTGCTACCGTCAATCACCATACGTTGGCATCAAGCAGCTTATTATAATGTTACAAAAAGTAACAGCACTTTAAATTAACAGTAGTTTCGAATGTCTATTTCTTCATTAATATAAACATTTTTTTCGTGAATGCAATTTAATTGCACTACTGCTTCTTGATATAGTTTAAAATGTCTTTTTTTTCACTTTTATTTTACGCGTATGAAATGTGCAATGAAATTGATTTTACGTCGATGGAAACCTTTGGCTTTTTATAGCGAAAAGCACACTTAGTCGAAAACAATAAATAAATTTGATTAAATGCTTACATTGCGAAGAAACTTCGAGTTTCAGAAAGTTTGCCTAATTAAAAATTGTTTAAGAAGAGATAACTAAATAAATAAAGACATAAACAAATAAACAAATAAACAAATAAACAAATAAACAAATAAACAAATAAACAAATAAACAAATAAAAACAAATAAACAAATAAAACAAATAAACAAATAAACAAATAAACAAATAAACAAATAAACAAATAAACAAATAAACAAATAAAACAAATAAACAAATAAACAAATAAACAAATAAACAAATAAACAAATAAACAAAATAAACAAATAAAACAAATAAACAAATAAACAAATAAACAAATAAACAAATAAACAAATAAACAATAAACAAATAAACAAATAAACAATAAACAAATAAACAAATAAACAAATAAACAAATAAACAAATAAACAAAAAATAAACAAATAAACAATAACAAAACAAATAAACAAATAAACAAATAACAAATAAACAAATAACAAATAAACAAATAAACAAATAAACAAATAAACAAATAAACAAATAAACAAATAAACAAATAAAACAAATAAAACAACATAAACAAATAACAAATAAACAAATAAACAAATACAACAAATAAACAAATAAACAAATAAACAAATAAACAAATAAACAAAAACAATAAACAAGCAAGTAAACATGTAAGTTAAACATGTAAGTAAATAGTTGAAGAAATAAGATAATAAACGAATAAACAATGGAACAATGAAACAAATAAATAAATAATCGCGCTTACCTTTGCGTCCCAACGTCACAAATATAACTATGTTTATAATCAACCCAATAACTATTGTAGTCAGAATACCAATTGCACTTATACTGGCACAATGCCAGTCATCTATAATGAAATACGATGCAATGTAAGAACAGCATTTAAAAAGCTAAGTAGAAGCTTATAAAAACGTGAACTTTTTATATTATGTGCCGAAAATTTTGTTACTGTCTGTCTGTCGTTTTTTGTGTTGCACATGCGTTTAGTGCAATATTACCTTTAGAGGTTGTTGTAACACTTGACAGGATTGTTATATCAGGTCGTAGGGTAATCAAATGAAGTATAATGTCAACTTTTCCACCAGTATTGCCTTTGTATGATGCCCAAATAGACGCACTTGAAGCAGAAGGTGAATGGCATATGTCGACATTTGTCTTAGATGTGTTATAAACATCGTGTATATTATTAAATTGTATATGATATTCCAGTAAGCAATTTCCAGTGTCTTCTCTATACCAATTTAAATAAACACAACTTGCATTATGCCTGTACGACGATGTTATCCTGATCTTTGAAGGTGTGACTGTAAGAAAATAATTAAAATTACAACACGAACTTCACTAGGGGAAATTTACACTAAGAAACTAATAGAAATTCAATCATTAACAGGCGATGGTTAATAGTTATTTCAGACTAAATTAGGAAACTATGTATTAAAAGCACTGCTTTGAGGAAACAGTAGTTTCACTTTCAATTGTTTAAAAGCTTAAAAGTTTGCACACAATTTCTTATCTAAAATTTGTCCTTTTTCATTATATGTTCACCATAGTTAAAAATATTGCTACCGTTAGGCATGCATATTTGCCATTATCCAATATATTTTTTATTCTTGTGCAAATAATAACTGATAATGGAACAGGTGGCTGCATAGTACTTCTAATTTAGGAGTTTTAATTAGACTTGCAGGGAGCTGATTTATTTTGAAATTAAACCGGTGGCAGAAAATTTAATTTTGCAACTAAAAACTACTTAGTGAACTGAATGTGGAGGTGTAATAGAACTTTAGTCAAGTAATTAGAACATTGTTAATGAAAAAGTGATAACATCTCAAATTTTAGGTAGGATCACCTTAATTGTACATTGTGTGTGAAATTTTATTGACACAACCTGCAGAACAAACAAGAACTCTTTTGTACACAAATAGTTCAGTGATTGCATTGTGTGACTACAAACAAACAAGAGCTGTTGTGCACACAAATAGTTTGATGATTGTTATTGTGTGAATAATCAGCAAGAAGTATTGTAGTTCCCCCTTTAAATGGTTAAATTCTAACCGTCAGAAAGTGTACCCAATGCAAAATTAAATTTTATGTTTGTTTATTTAGATTGGTATAAAAGAAGCATAGCAAGTTTAAGGCCATTATCTTCCCTTCTACCTATTTTAGATGTGCCCAAGCAGACACTCCTATAAGTATAACGACTACTACTGCTTAACCATCTAGTTTTTCTTTAAATCCTATCCTTAGAACATAAACCTTAAAAAAAAGATTGCCGGACAATCGGTAACAATCTCTTATTTATTACCTTCGACGGGTCAGGTAACAACTGCAGTGCAACATTCATAGAAAATAAAGACGGCAATATTCTTTACATTCATGGACCAAGAGTTATAAAAATTACCGTCGACCTCGAAGGATAATCCAGGGAAAGAGGTAAAACACCTCACACACGCGCTATATTTCCGTAAGAACAAGATGAACGACACCCATATTTTTCAAGAAAACGCCTGTGGAGATACACTTACACTACGTTTAAAATTTACTTGTTGCAATTGCACCAGTGCATACAACAACGCAACAATGCAAAAATAAATGAGATAGTAAAGAAATCAGTCAAATGAATGCGCCACAATTATTTGTAATTCACTGCAAAATAATTAAAAAAATGATTAACAGTATGCATATTAGACAACTAGCGCAAAATGTAATTTATAATAATTACTTACAGGAAATATAAATCATTGAGTATCCTTCGACATTTCCAAATTCATTTCTGGCGTGATACATAATTTTTTCCCCACAATTTGATCGTACTATATTTTCTGTTGTAAAGCTATATCTGCATTTTTTTGTTGCGTCATCTATTAACATAGACCTAGATGAACTACTAAAACTGGTATCTTCTAATTTCCATTCGACAAAAGGTTTGGGATGTCCACATATATCTTGTGCAACTGTGATCGTGGCGGTATCAGTTATGTAGTAGCGAGATTTTACACTTTTACCACACACGTTAGGAGGACCTATAATTTTATATGTAAATGTGTTAAAAAAATAATCCAGTCCCTATTAAATAAATATACGTAACTATTTTCTTTTTTAACCTTATTGAAGCAGTGGCAAAGGGAAACGCCGTAGACCATAACTTAGTGTTGGGTTGTAAGTCATAAAAATTGATACAAATGGTGTCAATCAGCAAATTATTTTGCTAACTGCACTGCAAGTTTTAAAAAATTTTCTTAGAACTTAAAACTTACTCATTCACTTTTTTATCAAAAAAACTCGTCGTGTAAAGTTTTGACATATGACTGTTAAAAACATTAGTAACATTTAACTGTATATTAAAATTCATTCTATTAGTAGAGTAACTGGATTTTACACAGCCACTGAAAATTGATACACCTCTTTCTAACATGGTGTACCGCTTCTTTCGTGTATTTTGCGGTTAAATAAAAATATAAATAAAAACGAAAACGAAAACGAAAAACAAACCGTAGGGCGTATATTTCTACGTTTCGCACCACCTCTGTTGCTATCAAGGTTTCTCTTTAATAATTATTTAATCTTTTCTGTATAAATTTACGTGCTATTTCGCCAAAATAGATAATTTTTTATAACGTTGAAGTTTAATGAGAAATACACATTTTCGTCGATTGCAATCGGTTCGGTAAAATATACATATATGCCCTGTGTAGCCTGGACCCAAGATAATTTTGGTGGT
Source organism: Hydractinia echinata (assembly GCA_030067915.1). Classification (NCBI taxonomy): domain Eukaryota; kingdom Metazoa; phylum Cnidaria; class Hydrozoa; order Anthoathecata; family Hydractiniidae; genus Hydractinia; species Hydractinia echinata. The sequence goes on along the minus strand of JASGCC010000009.1, from coordinate 286,319 downwards.
TAATCAAATCAAAATCGTTAGCTAGCTAGTGTATGTTGCATGCCTCCTGCAATCTTTGAAGTTGAAGTTTATGTAAAATTATTTTACATCATTATACATTATTTTAAAATGACATGAGCTGTTGTAAACAGTTGCTAAAATGGTCTCTGCCAACTTAACAAATGGAAGGGATCTCATTCTTATGTCAATCAATCATTATTTGAATGTTACTCCGCGCCTAGGTAAGTAAGTAACAGCTAACTAACTAGCTAGCTAGTGATAGTCTGAATTATAGTCGTGTTGCTTATTTATGTAGGTAAGCATAAACTTATACCAACAATGTTTTTACATATGTAGGTTGTTTCCGTACAGAAAAAGAAAAGAGAAGAAAAAAGAAAATGGTTACAACTGATAAAACGACTCGATGGTGCCACTAACAAGTTCTGTATTCCAGGTAAAGAGTCAAGATTCTGTTTGGATCATTTTATTGATTATATCCGACAAAGGAACACCCTTATCCAACTCCGAGATTCGAATATCAATCAGCTGAAAAAGTTACAAACTTGGTGGGTAAAAAATGATGCGCGTTGACTAAATAGGTTCTTTTAGCAAATAAAACAAAAGGAAAAAAAGCAAGTAGTGTTGCATCGTCATCATAAAAAGACACTGTTATTGTAGCAGAGATTTACTTGTTGAGAATAATAATGCATCTACCACTGATTATCTCTCAGCGACCGATATTTTAATGAAGAAAGATGCATACTCTGATTATGAATCGTCAGCATACGATGATGTATCCTTTGCACTATTTACTTGGTATTTGAAATTCACATTCCTAAGTTAGTAAGCATAGGAAAATTTACTTCAAGTGTTTTATCATCACTAATCGAAATATAACATTGGCTTGTCTATGTTGGTTTTTCCACCTGGTATCTTACACCATGTTTGACGCGAAAGAGCATTGCTAAGATGTTGTTACACCTACCAGCCAGACCAGCGATGGAAATACAAAGACTGGATAGATTGTTTCTGTTTTTTTAGGGGGAACTGGCTATACATAGGAAGGCTTTCAATTCAACTTATATGACTGTATAACGTTATCTGTAGCCCGTTCAGCAACGCATTGACTTCTCCAAGTGATCTAATCATCTTTCGATTGCCACGGAAAAAAAAGTTGAGAAAGAAAAACAAACGAAGAAGAAAAACAAAACAAAACAAATGTAAAAGAGAAAGTTTTAAATTTGGAGTGATTGCGCCTCAAGTCAAGACACCACTCTTGAAGAGAGCGAATTGGACAAAATTGCAACTGCAAGAAATTCATAAAGCACTATTAGATTAAATTTGTAAGGCATGATTGAAAGAGTTTAAGGTTCAGAACTATAAAGCTAATCAATAGATTTAACATTGTTTTGATATTAGTAATATTAGAAATATATTAGTAATGATAGTAATAATGTTCCTCCTGTACCATTTACGACCTCTATTCCTCACCAGCCGTAATGAGACATGAGATTAGATAAGAGGAGATAAGTCATTAATTCAACCAAAATGTGTAAAAAGGTTTTGAGCGTTCACCCGCGACACTTAAAATTTTTTCGAATGCCATTTTGTTAAATATACATAAAAATGCCAGAATATGTAATTTGCTTCTATGTGTTCTGGCGTTTATATCATTACATAAACATAGAAATTATGGTCGTCCCAAGTTTATTTGTTCATCTGTGAAGATTTATTTGGGTGACATGTTAAAAACTAATAGGTCCAAGTCTAATTTTCCTTAATACCTTTTTAACAATACGGTATAACCAATTGTCTCATAAATGAGATAAAACTGTACATGTACCATTTGACGATTTAGTTTGTTAACCTACCAAGTCCGCCTTTTATTGACTTTTTAAATATTGTCTCCCTAAAAGGTGCACGCGCGTAATTTTCAAAATTGGCGAAATGTGTATTGTTGAAACAAAACATGTTAGGTAAAAAATAATAGTATTATAGAATATGATATATTTGTATATAAGGTCTAAAAATAACCTTTAGTACCTAATTATCTGATCAGGATCTAAAAGTGTTACTCCCACCTTAACTTATTTTTATATTTTTTGTGAATAAGCATATTGTCTTTTAAATAAGTTTTGCTACATGAAACTAGAATGATAACAATTCTTAATATTAATATCAACTAACCGTACGCTCGTCTCCACTATATTTCTCTTTTAATTCATGTAAAAGATTTTCAAAAAAACAAACAACACGGAAGTTTGACATTTCACAACCCGCGTTATTTAATGGTTTCAATTTGAGAAATTCAATACTAAAAAGTGCCCAACAAAATTGAAAGTGTCTAACAACAACTCTATTCACTAAAATTATAATACTAAAATAATTTTGCAAAAGAAGACGATTTACAAGGATAATATTGAAATGCAACAAAAATCTTTTTTGTTTTATTGTATATGATCCTCTTCACCAAAGTTTAATCAAAACGTCAAAAAACCGTATTTTGGAGGAGTGAATTTTAAATAACCAAAATGAGTATTTTTTAGTAATTTGCATATTACCTTTACCCATAAAATGTTACACAAAATATAAAAAAATATACAGCATGCAAGGTGTAAAATCTTGTTGATACAAAAATTATTCTTAAGCATGTTACATATATCATTCCTCCCAAAAGTTAAACACCATATTAAAAACAACAACAAAAGAAAAAATAGTCTAAGTCATAACATCTACAGTAAAAATAGTTAATACTACTGTCGTCCATAAGATTTCCACACGAAAATTTAAAAAAATCATCGTTATAATCTGTCAAATATAAAGCAACTAATTTCTTTTCTTTTTAATGCTATCCTTTGCCCCCCCTCCCCCTCCCGTACCCTCCTCCCCCCCTCAAATATATGCGTATTCTCTGCTTAAAAGGTTTTTCCTAAGTCACTCAGAATAGAATATCTATCTAGGAGCCAAGGTCTACCAAAACTCAGTTAGTAAGTTTTAATATAACTTTTGTTCTATTCCGTTTCTTATTCCGTTATAATATCCAAAAGGTTTGATTATATTTTTGCGAATGTTTTTTCCTTTTTGTGAAATTTGAAATGTGCTGCTTTAATTTCACATAAACTTGCCCGATAAAAAGCATGAACTTTATAAATTTGCTACTGATGTAGTTTGAATTTCTGCATGCCAGTAAAACAACATACCTGTAACACATTTTATTGTGATGGTGCCTGTACCAAGAACAAAACCGGGAAAAAACCGAGCAACAAAAGAAAATGTCACATTCTCATTGTATTTGATATTCTGCAGTGTGAGAGTGACATTTTCATAATGTTTGCTGTAATTAGCAGAAAGTCTATTTCCAAACAGTTTCCTTCCCTTGATGTTTACAGTAAGTTTTTGAGAAGCGTATGTGACAATATTAGTTTCGTCATCTGGAAATTTATGAAGTTTTATATAAATTATTCCTTCAGATGGTTCCAGTTTCACTTTCCACGTCAACTTCACTGTCGTATTTACAGTTGCACATTTGGTCATCGGAATAGGTTCGACGCTTGCACAATGTGCTGTAAAGAAAAGTAAGATGTTATTTGTTAATGCTAGAATCTGACATTTCTTTAAGACAAAACTTGCAAAAAAGAATGGAGCATAGATATACAGGATGTTGATTCTCACTTACTAACCTGACCTTAGTGTTTATTCATGCCACTATGGCCGCGGTCAGTTTATTTATAGTTAATTTTTTACATATACAGCGTTTGACTGTAATGCTCCGTATATGTTTAAGTAGCGAAAGAAAGTGGTTTACTTATGTTTTCTGCTTGTTATTGCGATAATAAAGATGTAATAAAAGAGAAACAGACTCAACGGCTATGCAGGCTATTGTGCTGGGCTGCGTCCTTGGAGAAGGTTGTGTATTCATGAAATTTAAAGTTCTTAGATCTAGATTGTTTACGCTGATCCATTCATATAAAAGAAATTATCTTGGTTGTTATTTCGCCAAGTCAGAGTCAAAAAATATTTGCAAAACTTAAATATTTTGTAATAATTAAGTGCACATTTCAACATAATTTAGACCAGTTAAAGCAACGTTTTTATTTCTTCGGCAAATTACATCAAAGAATATCGTCGTGGAAAGAAAATTTAAGCAAGGCCGTAAATGAACAATGTAATCAAGTGTCGATGAAAGGCATTTTATTTTAAGTTATAGGTAAAACTTTTAATAGATTTAACCACATACAACATAAATTAGCAATAAATAAGCTAAATTATACAGAAAAATAAATCACTAAGCTCTCTCTTTGCTAAGGATAGCTGGTAGCTTTGAATTTAATTGTTGTCATGGACCAACAAATCTTTATAATAATACCAAGACTGTTTGTATGTGTCCGCCTGTCTGTCTGTAACAGGCACGGTAGATGTGCTCATTTTACTTTGATGTGGCCGGAAAAGTTATATCTTATTTGATAACTTTTCTGACGTTACGGCACGACGTTAGAAATGTTAATCTATGTATTAATACGGCTCGTGTGTGTGTGTTTGCGCACGGTGAGGCCAAGGACAAAAATATACGGGTCACTTTCTTATTTCTCATGCATTGTGTCCCCAAAGCGTGGTGTTACGCTAAAATTTACTAACTTAAAAAACTCAAATCAGGGGGTTACTATTTAATCATCTAATTCTTTTTTCTTCTTACTTTTAAAAATAAAACTCTGTTTTTGTATTTCATTAAAACTAATTTTAAAATGTTTTTATTAGTTTTTTTGTTTTAAAAGCCCCACGGTTTCGTTATAAAGAGAATAATTTAATTTTACCCCCGGTTTACAATGTGCGCGCCGTATCTCACGGAAACAAGTTGTTTATCAACTGAAAAAGGAAACCGAAGCAAAGAAGGTTGTCTCTTTTTTAAAGAAATCCTGAAAAAATCTATTTCAAACCAGGCATGCCAATGCTTACTTATCATAAGGTTCATTTTTGTGTTCTGTGACCGAGGTTGCTGCTTCCTTTTATAGAAAATCTATCGAATTCGAATAGGAATGTAATTCGAATCTGAAATGTAAAAAAAAAACTGTTGTTGTCTAACGAAGTTAGTGTTGTTAGTTAGAAATATTTCTAACGCACGATGATTTAACATCGCAAAGAGAATTCATTGGAAATGTATCAGACAATTGTAGCTATATATTTTCAATTCGTTCTCTTTGGGATGAAGCGAAGTTTAGTAATCAAAGTAAAAAACAGATTGAACTTTTATCCAGAGAACGCTAACAAGCTACCTACTGATAAAGTGAAGGAAAAGCAGGTGTGTTGTTTAGATTATTTGGTAGAGAAATGAATTTGGGTGTATAACGAATTTTTAGACGTTTTAACTTTCAGACCTAAATTTTCCCTTAAACATTAAGTTTTTGTTGTGTCTTGACACAGAAAATATTTTATTTTTTGTAAGAATAGACTCTGAACAATGAATTGGTCAGAAGTTAGGAATATCGTAAGAATATTTCCAACCTCGATTGCTTATTTTAAATATAAAAAGAATTTGCCAATACCTATAGCAACTTATAGCAAGCTTTATTTTATTAAGGCATTATATATTTTCAGACCATAGCCATGCTAAGAATAAATTAGGAACAATGAGGATAGTATTTGTCAAGAAAGTTAAGAACATTGAGGCTGAAACGAAAAAAACACTATTCTTATAAAATACACGGGGTCCTAGAGAAGAATTTTATAAATTGTAAAAATTACTTTTTTCGCTGCTACTGTTTTTTAACGCTAAGAAGTGGGTGATTCACTGTTGTTGTCATTATGCTAAACAAAAAAAATGTAATAAAACTTAAATCGATGTTCACATCTGTTCCGTTACAATCTTTTGAAATATATTTGATTCTGAAATTCGAAAACGTTGCATTGTTATCATGCACAATACGTTTGCGCTGTTTTCTTGATACATAAAACCAAAATAATTTTTATTCTTGGAGTTTGAGTCTGTTAGGCAAACTGTTCCTTTAATATTTTCGATTGAAATATTGTGGTAGATATAAAATATACGAAAATGATTTAAGTTTTTATTTTTCTATTTTATGAGTTAAAATCTGTTGATTTCTTATATTTTATGTAAACTTTTGGAATAGAAGGATTGCTGTATGCAATAGACTAAATAGCTGATTTTTTGGCGTGCCAAAGCAAGTATATAGTTTTAGCAGATTTCCGTTTTTACATAACGGTTGTTAGACAACTTCAATTTTGTTGGACATTTTGTATTTTTATTTTATTTTTATTTTGTTGTTGCACATGCTTATATTCTTAAAACAGTTTTGTTTCAGCGGGTATTAATATAGAGTATTGCACATTGTGAGGAACCTCAATCCCAGGTATTTTTAGGCAAATCTCCACGGGACGATTTTTACGACGATCGTCATCAATACTCGAATTTGAATGGTCGCGATTTTCGTCATGACGAAAAGTTGAATTGGTTTCTACTTTTCGTCACAGATATCGTCGCGAATATCGTCCAGTGGACATCGGCTTTTGCTATTCCGTTATAAAAAAGAGTCGAGGAGCCCGGAAGTCGAGGATGGATTGTGAGTTTTAAAAATTCAAATTACTGTATTGTATGTTTTTGTTTGGTATCCCTTACATGGATTCAATGAGAGATTCAGTGAATTCTTCCACGGGCATACAGCTAGTTTAACGTTAATAGCTTAAGAATTCAAATAATTGAAAATCCAATAAAGCGATTTTTTTAAAAATTACTTCAAAGGTGACGATAAGCCCCGGCGAGCTTTTTAGCCAAAAACCTTTGGGGGAATTCAGTGGAAAACTTTATTATTATATACTATTATTATTATATACTAAAACGGTGATTAGTCGTTTTGCGAGAAATGCACAAAGTAGCCTGAAACCCAGTGAAGTGCCTCCTCCGCATTGTTTGTTTGAACAATATGCTATTGCATGCTAAAATACTTACGTTGTGTCCCTTTCTCTTTTATTATGTCTCTATGGTGACACCGATAAGAAAAATTTTCAGAGCATAATAATCGTAATAAAAATAAATGCACAAAGCACTTAATGCAATTTCCACAGTTGAAATGTCCCAAGCACTAATAATAATGTGTGTTAAGTTTGTGATCAAATGCTCCAATCTACTCTAGAGGAATTAATGAAGTACCTTAAATAAGGTTATGGCGGAGTATTCATTTTACATTTTTGCTTAGAAAAAGTACGGTTAAATATTTATCTTCCAACTTTACAATAACTCTCACCTCCCAATATACTCAGAAATTCTTCTACTAACTTTCAAGTTGTTAAGCATCGTTAATTGTTTATCAATGTAGGTCGTTAGCTTTACTTGCTATTGAATTGTGTATGATGCATTATTTAAAGGCTACTACTTATGCCCAGCAACGTGTACTGGATCTACACAGACGCATTACCTAAAACATGCAGAAGTTAATATTTCACTTACCTACACCATGTTTCCATAATATAAGGTAAAGCATTATAAATGCAGTCGATGCTCCAAATAAACACGCCATTTTTATATACCAAGTTTTCCGTTTAAATCATCTATTTACATTTTGTTGTATTATGACTCTATGTATTATAAATAACGAGCTTTTCTTTAAATAAAAGGAGCAATCAAATAACTCTCTTTTTATTAAAAAAAAATCCAGTTGCCATACCAATCGTTTCTGTTTTGTTAAAAGGATTAAATGATACGATTAAAATTAAATGAAAAGTATAAGTTGGCCTGAAATCATTTTTTTTATATCTACTAAACCTTTGAGTATTGAAGTACCAGGCCGATCTTATTTCTTCAATTTAAAACGAAATACAATTAATATGAGTGCTTCTTTCTATAGTATTTATGGTTTCTATAATCTTTCTTGCTGCAAAACCCGGCTGGAAAACGAGGTCGCGACGTCATAGACTCAACACAGTGAAGTCTATGTTAAAAACCGATATTGCTGTTTTCCTGAGTAGCGCCTGGTTAAACGGCTTATAAGCCATTGATATCTGATGGCTATATAAAAACATGGCATTTGATGCAATCTATAGCTAAAGTATATGATGTAAGTCATAGAAACATTGGCATTTAGAGAAAATTAAAATACAACATTTTTATGTGAAACCGGGTCTTACATATGTGTTAAAGAGAAACGTTCAGTCAACTGACGAAAAGAAAATTCTTTTCAAACACAACGAAAACATTTTTGTAGTTCTATTCTAAACGTTTTAGAATTCGTTCTTGGTAGAGTGATTTTTTGTTGTAAGATTAAACTAGCATTTGTTAGAATTAACCAGAATTAACGGAAAAACTCACGTTGAAGGTGTTATTTTTTAAGAAGTTAGTTGATGATGCTTTTGGACTGTTGTTTATTTTTTCCTTGTTTGGAAATGTTAGGCATTTGATAACGGTGAGTTTGGATAGGTGCTATATAACTGTTGGGGCAGCCTATATTTTAATGGCCACTTTTTAGTTTTGACAAAACTTTCTGAAGAGAATAATTTCATATTTCGTTGAACGTTTTGATCCAGTATGAATTGATCTATTTTGTCGTACTCCAAAATTGCCTAAATTAATTAGTTTAAATTTTTAGGTTCCTTTAGTTTAACTTTTTGCGGAGCCTATGGAACGCCAAGCTTTAACGCTTTCCAATGATGTATTTTATGTGGTGACCAATACAAATCACAGGAAGAAGTAGGTAAATGAAGTTTTAAATGCTGTTGAAAAAGAGTAAGTGTATGTATATGTAGCTGATATATCACTATTTTTTACATCTAATGAACCCCTCCTTATCAGTCGCACATTTTTTTTTTTTACATTAATATCTACATTTTATATTACTGAGGATTTTTGAAATCTCCCTAGCCATTCACATGCAAGCAGCAACATCTACTGGAAATCTTCAAATATATACACGTTTTTTTATATCAGAAAACCGTTTTTTGAACTGAGCCTCAATTTTCTTAGCAAAAAAACTGAATATAGGCTAAAGTTTTCTTTAATATTTGCTTAATTTTTTTTCTTCTATTTTGGTTTTTTTAAATTGAATAAGTTCCATGCTTTTATTTGAAGTTATACATTGATGTATTTATTCAAATCAACATTTTTCTTAATGAAGATATTAGGATGTATATTTGACAGAAAAAAACAATAATGATTTAAAAGCTATAAATATAACTATCAACTTCTCTAAAAATTGGATGTTAAAGGGAAACCGAGGTGCAAAAGGATGTTGAACTTATAGAGCTTAAAAAGTTGGTTAAAACTCTCTTTAAATTTTTCAAAAAGGTCTTTTCGTTCTCAAGTTATTCACATTAAGGTATTTTTAGATTTAATTATGCTGCATAAATTATGATGTCATTTTTAAGTAATAGCAAATTTTAAAATTTTCATTCATCAGTAATTTTAGACCTGTAAGGGGATGTGCATTCAAACTTTATCAATACATAGATAGTATAAAAGTGAATCTATTAACTTAATTTTTTTGGCCAAAACAATATTTGTTTGTTCGTCCAGGCCACCTAATATTTTGCTGACATCACAATAACTCAGGATCTGCTACTTGTTTTGCAATAAAATTTTCTGAGTAAGTTGTATAGATCCTATATGTTTACTTGCCAAATTTGATTGCAAACCAACATGGATGTCCTAAGTTATGGGGTCGTCAGCAAAAAAACGCCTATACGTGAGACAATGTTTACCTGCAGTAAGCTCCACCCTTTTATTTACGAACTTTTCAAAGGAAACATTTTCTGAAAAATAAAAATTTGGCTGAATGTTTTTGCTATGATAGGGTGACAACATGTTGTAAACTGTGTTTTTTTAGCTAAACTTAGGTAAAATATGTTACACCTTAAACACGTTAATGTTGTGTGCGCTTCATTCGATTAAATGCTGAGAACAGAGGTATACTCCTTATAGAAAGAAGGCAAAATATTGGAGAAACCTTTTTATCTACTCCAATGGAGAGTTTAACATGTTCTAAAAAAGTTTCCTCGAGTTTAATGAAATGCAATCTCGTCTTTAAAGCTTATTTTTCGCTTTCTAGTATGTTGGCGCAGTTCTAGCCACACACCAGAAAGCACAAAGAGCCTTAGGAGGGAGATTGTTACAAAATGCATTTAGTTTTCAGATAGCAAAAAGAGCAAACACATGACAGTATGAATTATCGTCTGACTTTTCATAATCAAAAAACTTTTTCCGTCCAGTGTTTTCCTTATTGTTTACAAAAGATTTTTATGGAAGCGGGGAAATAATGAAAAAAAAACAGATTGGGTTATTATGTTACATTTACTTCGAACACGCGCGTAGTAAACCTTGAAACACTTTCATACAATTTCATTTCTAAACAGCCAAAAGCTAATAATAACATAAAACACTTATATAATGGAAGTATTCTATTCTTTACGAAGCTTTTCGTTACATAGTAGCATATTCAGGTATATACAAGAACTAAAATTATCCACTTTATATACATCATTGAAATACCCTAAGCATCGACATAAAAATGCATGCAAGAATAAAACTTCCGTCAAGAGATAGAACAACTAAAAACCAAATAAATAAACCTAAATAAATTCAAACTTTTAATATCTTTTTGATTGTTAAGGAACCACACGTTAAAAAAACGCTTATTAAATCTTTCGTTTTCTTTTATTTGTAGGATCTCTGCTTAAAATTCTCTAACCAAATACATGATCAGTGTTAAAAACCAAATGTTTTGATGGTTCTGATCTTTTATTATTACTGACGTGTACTTTCCAACGGAGTTAGACGTTACACTTTGCTTCCTCAATATATACGCATCACAAGAACGTACGCCTTTGTATATAACATTGCTTGGATGAGTAACACGGTCTTTAATGCAGAAGAACGATCGCAGTTTGGTGCTTTTTCAAAAATATACAACCTCAACTTTAAGTCGGAAAAAATCTAATGATTTGTTACTACGTTTTCTAACTGTTTTTTCATTTTTCATGCAAAATTGAACATCACCTTAGGTTTTACTTGTTCAAATAACCAAGAAGGTATAACTAGGTCTTCTTTAACAGACGTGAAATCGTTGATTCGTGCATCAATAAAACAGCTATGCGGTGATACACTTAACAACGTATTGGTTTCTAAAATTTAAATTAATTTCGTTTAAACAATTTCCATCAATCACAAACTGAAACGAAAAAAATCGTTTGATGGATAAAGTTTGTTCCTTTTTCATTTCAAGGATCATCCACATTATAAGAACATGCGTCCCTCGAGGAATTAACTTGTGACGTTTTTTTCTAAAGCAAAGACCCATAAGTTTGTTCAAAGTTCTGACGGCCAATCTTCATCAGTTGAAACTACGTTCAATTATCAACTAAACTGTTACTTAATATTAAGAAGCCAGTAAAGTAATTGCAGCCTATTTAAAACCATTGTTGGAAAACAGATATATCATTGAGGATACTCAGCCGTTCCCAAGTGTATTAAAGAAGTTACATCCATTAAAATCAGATGAAGAGGAAGTAAGTTAAGATGTTTCTGTTTCGGATACCATGGATTATATATGTTCCGAAATTTACAACAATCCTAAATTATATGACCCAGTAGTAGCTTCCGGAAGCTATTGTACAAATTGACCACAGAATGTAAATTCACTGCAAATGGCAAGTTATTTAAACAATCCGATTGTGTTTAGATGGGTGGTCTCAGTTATGTTCACTAGTTGTTTCATGAATAAAATGCAAAGTATAACAAAGCCATTATCTCCTTCCTTCTACAAACGTGATTTAGACGATACTTATACAAGACAGAGAAAAGATGTCAATGACGAATTGTTCCTTACTGTAAACAATTTTTATCTTAAAATTAAACTAACTGTTGATATTACTCCTAAACGCTTCCTTGATACGAAAATCGATCGACTGGAAAATGGTTCTTCTTCATTTAGTGTCGTTAATAAAGAAACAAAATTACCGTTTCTATGGTTCTCGAAATTACTATTGCAATATGAAGAAGTGTTGTCAGAGAAGATCTGAACAGATCTTTCAGAATTGGAAGTAACTTTGACATTAAGGTTGAGAAAATTAAATCAAAGTATATAAAGGCAGGTTATATGAATCGTTGGTTGTATATATGAAACCTATGGAACGCCAAGCTTTAACGTTTTCCAATGATGTATTTTATGTGGTGACCAATACAAATCACAGGAAGAAGTAGGTAAATGAAGTTTTAAATGCTGTTGAAAAAAGGTATATCGCGAATATTTGATATAATCAGTCGTTATAAAACATGCTGAGTACAAGTGAACTTTTTTCATTTTACGCTTTTTATCTCCTCTCCCCTGAATCCCAGATTTATAATTGTTGTACCTAACAATACTTTTGTGACATACTCTTTGAAGTGTTTATAATGCACGTCTTTAAACGTCTAGTTCAAAAGTAAACATTTGCTTTGTAGCTCTCTATTAAACTTTTCCTTAGTCACTTAACGACTAGTCTCCTCAATAGCAGTCGCCATCTGTCTTTGTGTTTCTGCGCAAAACGTGACCTGGAGCAGCGAGACACACATAATGCGGGATATAAAGGAAGTGTTTATAATGCACGTCTTTAAACGTCTAGTTCAAAAGTAAACATTTGCTTTGTAGCTCTCTATTAAACTTTTCCTTAGTCACTTAACGACTAGTCTCCTCAATAGCAGTAGCCATCTGTCTTTGTGTTTCTGCGCAAAACGTGACCTGGAGCAGCGAGACACACAGAATGCGGGATATAAAGGAAGTGTTTATAAGGCACGACTTTAAACGTCTAGTTCAAAAGTAAACATTTGCTTTGTAGCTCTCTATTAAACTTTTCCTTAGCCAGTTAAGACAAACGTCCGGCGACATGACCTATCCATATAAATTGCAAGAAGATGTTAGGAATTAAGCTTAACTATGTATAGTAGCTAACTTTTGTCAAGTAAAGGAAATAAATTAAACAAACTCTTGCATAGAAAATGTATTTTGCCGCAGCTTTCTATTGCACATTTTAGCCAGCCGGTTTATCGTGTAGCTACGGCGAGATACTTATAAGCCATTACAAAAGATGGATAAATTGGAATGTCTGTTTCATAAAACTGTTTATTCTACTTTGAATTGTGTATACGGTGTTGTGCTTTGTAGTTGGCATTATAAAACCTAACCTTTTGAAGTATCATAATGTATTAAGAACACTCGCCTTTCTTTTTCCAAAAAAAGAGGCTTATTAAAACCTTTGTTCTTCTCACAGACTGTATGCCATATATCAAAAATATGATTTTTGGAGATTTATGTTTATGTTCTGTAATTTGTAAAATCACCGATTCTAAGGAAAAAATTAATCACGTTTAGTTTAAAATATTTTAATAAGTTTGGTTGAATTAGCGAAAAAGGAAAATGTTTAAACTTGTTCACCATGTATTCACTTGTTCAAACCCTTTACCGTTAAATTAGCTGAAACTTTAAAAAAGTTCGTTTTTAAGATAAACCACAATTTACACGTGAGCCGCCCGCAAAGCGTTTTAATTGCTTCTTAGAATTTCGCTAATACGACAATATTCACAAAAAATCAGAAATTATTCTATATTAAACCTTTGTATGGACTTCACACCTTGTATATAATTAAAAATGAGGTAGCACGCTTTACAAAAGGCTGCAATAACTTTTTCCCTTAAAGTATATATATTATTGATTAAGTCGTTATTGATTTTGAAATTTCGAAAAAGAATTGCATTCCAGAAAAGCGTAAGTTTTATAAAAAATTTTGTGCCAGCGAAATTTTGTGCATAGCCTACTAATCTACAATATTGATAGAAAGGAAGTTTTTTCATTATTTTGTCATATATGGAAGACAGATTTACATGGTGAATGCTCTGCAGTCGGCAGGCTGCAAATTCGCTACTTCTGCACGCACATAGGACAGAAAGACACTTTTAAAATATGCTATTCGCATTTTTAGCACGCCCGTAACACGATATAATCAAGGTCAGGGCCCTAAAGGAACTCAAGATTCGCACAAAATTGTCATGCTGACGTCAGCAACAACTAGCACAATTTAAGAGTTTGGACTTGAGATTCTAGCATGATCTCAATATTGACAAGTGAATTTTTACAACTTCGAAAAACATGACTCAAATATAAAAATAGTCTACACAATTACTTGAAGTGACGAACATCCAAGTTAGCTGTCTTGTCTCAAAATATTTTGACTAGCTTTTTAGTTCAAGATCAAGTTGTGGATAACTGTTACCTGATTTTTAGTTTTGTTCTAGATTTCTCAAAGCTGTTGATATCAACAATAAAAATTATAAAATCATTATTTTTGCGATGTTCGCAAAGCTAATGAGTTGAGTTGTTTTGGTTTATCCATACTAGCGATGATGTCCTCTTATTATATGTGTATATTTGTTCATTCATATTTTACCTCTTGGCATTTATGTATTACTAGCCGGGGGACCCGGCGACGCACGCCGGAATAAGCCACAAGTAAATTAATAAGAACCGTAAACTATGCAACACATTCAGGTGGAGCACTTTAGTACAGGTATGCAGTATGTCATAAATCTAGTTAAGCCCACAGGCATTATGGTGTTTCAGGTATAATATATTGTTCAAAAAATAACTTTTATGCACATTTCGTTTAGTCTACAACGCGTTGTTATCCCGTCATAGCAAAATTGGTTGACCAAGCTTTGTTATTTTTTGGAAAATGTTTGTGGAGAAACTTCAAAAATGAATGTTACTCCAATGTTGCACATTCATGTAAGATTGCTGCAAAATCATTGCAAAACCGAGGGTTTATTTAATTAAAAACCGCGAAGATGATGATTTATATTTCGCCGTCGAAATATAAATCATCGCAAACCTTGTGACCCGATTCTGTGATAAGTACGATATGAGCTTGTAGCAATGGCAACATGGTTGGTAAACAATCTAATGTAGCGGTGGAAATTTGGAAGGTTTTTGTTTTTCTCTATGTTATCAAACATCTTTCACACAGTCCTTAAAAATGTGTACTTTATATTGTCCACGTTTGTCGTGGTGATGGAGGTCAGGTAACACAAAATACGATTTTCGTGTATTCACAAATCTAAAATCGTAATTTTAAGCGGGAAGATAACTCTTATCCAACATAACAGCCGAAATACCACTTGCATTTCCCAGATATCTAAAATCGGAGAATCGGAAAATGTATGATGGGAGAACCCGTTGATTTTTTCACGGGCCAACGACTAGTCTCCTCAATAGCAGTCGTCATCTGTCTTTGTGTTTCTGCGCAAAACGTGACCTGGAGTAGCGAGACACACAGAATGCGGGATATAAAGGACGGGCGAATCCGTGGATTCATCCACGGGCCACTGATTAGTCTCCATAATAATAGTCATATGTTGTCGGTTTTCAATTTAGCGCAGCGGCTTTATTTATGACTCGAATCATTTTCAAGCAGCACCGGATAAATATTTAGATAAACAATCCTGTTTTTACCGAACTTTTTATGCCTCTTTTATATGTATATAACTATCAAAAATCATTTCATTTTCCGCATCAATTGTATCTTTGCCAAGTTAGGTTTTTACTGCCTGAATAAGGTTTAAGAGCACTGTGGTTGTTTTGATTTGAGATTTGTAAGTTACTTTCTGCCTTTTCGTTTTGTAGTGGGGTTGTACATATTTAGCTCTATTTCGCTAGCTATTTCTGGCTAAAAATTGAAAGTAACTATAGCTATAGTTAGCCAGCAATTAGTTTGGCTGTATCAGGTTTACAAGTTTACCTGTTTCAAGCGCCTGTTGTTAATGTTGGGCTGTTTTCTGAGCTTTTGTTTGAAGCGAAGTTGCTTATTTTGAAAGAGCGTCTTACGCCTATAGGGAGGTGCCACACGGTTTACCTGTACTAAGCGCGCTGCGCCCAGCGTCACGTTTACTATTTAAACGTGACGGAACCTTTTCCGCCAAATAACAAAAACCCAGATGATTTTTTTGCTACGACAGGGTAACTACACGTAGGAAAACAGGCGGTTGTTTGATCGAAAAACTTATTATTGGTGGAAAGAAATTAATAAATAAATTTATTTCTCTAACTAATTCAGTTATGTTTATTTATAAACTAAGTTAAAATAAATAAATTAGGTGATTAAAATAAATTCATTATTATTTTAATACGTCACTGTTAATATGAACCCCCGTGATTTGAATTGCCAATTCACAAGCCATAAAAACATATGCGTGCGTAGTATATACCAATCACGACGCCTGATTCTTTGAAAAACTAATCCACGATTTTTGCGGCTTAGAATTTACGAAGGAACATTACCGGCTTTTATTCAGCGAATTCTGGGCAGGAATAAAGCGCTGGTAGCGAAAACATTTTTACCTAATTTGGTTTGACTCGATATCCTATTTAAATTTATAGAAAAGTGCAATGTTATGTTCTTTCTTTCCTAATTCTTTCCTACACATACTAAGGTTTAACTTTTAAATAACGTGCTGAAATGGTGCTGCCAGTCCTCTCTGTTGTATATTAACTTTTCTAAAACGTTTCAAATGAACACAACTTAAATTTAATACCTAACTTTACCACAGTTCAAAGGTAAATGGTATATGACTATTTATTCGAATGCATTAGTAGAAATGTTTTCCTTATGACCAACCTTTATGTTATGAATTGAAAAGAAGGTAACCAAGGCTACCATCTCATTGAGGCGAGATAAAGCTTGGGAGGTGTCGTGTGATACAATAAAGAAATTGAAATGTCAAATATACCGCAAACGAAGGCAAGTCAATTACTACAATCAATTGAAAGCGTCGTTGACAAAACATGAATGCTTAATTCATGTAGATTATAGTGAATCGTACTCAAACAAACAGCAAGGAGAAATTTAGAGAGCATATACTTTGGCCATTCTATTTTTTTAATATTTACCGCTTGCGGGTACCTTCGAACAGATGAAGGTAGCGATCTTACCAAAGTACTAATAACTATCCTTAACGAAGCCAATGACTAATCGATGATCGCTAATACATGTATTTCGTACGCTATCGAGTCTGATGAGGAACAAATGCCTATCGCAAATAACTTAAAGCGAGTTATTATTTGGAGCGACGCTGTGCAGCTCAATTTCGGTAGCGGTTTAATTTTAGTCTCCTGGTAGATTTGTGCACTTCTAAATCCGTTGAGTGGAATTTCAACGAAGCGAACAATGGCAAAGGGCCGATGAACGGAATTGGGGGTACAATAAAAACCCAATTTTACCAAAACGTCAAGTCAGGTAAAATAATTCTCCATTCTCCAAAAGAATTCTGTGATGCTGCTCGCTCACTTGTCCCTTCAACGATTTATTTACCTGAAGCGGAAATACCTAAAGAGCGTTAGCGTGAATCACCGCCGATCCCTGGTGCGCTCCAAGTGCATTAGGTAACCAGGAGAAAAAATGACCAAGGGGTTATATGTCTAGAATTTTTAAAATGTCTCTTGATAAAAAAACGTTTTATAAACAATATTATCGCAAAGAGGACGATCCCATAGTGTGCGGCCACGAGGAATTCGATGGTGGAGATATAATTGCGCAGCTGTAATGCGGTTTACACTCTCGGCGTGGAGTGGATCCAATGTCCAATTTTTAAAAATAGGTATTGTCGAGAACATACTTTTCAATGTAGATACTTGTGTTCCGATCTTAATGTTCAACAATGTAAAATCTGTTGGACGCACACATTCTATTCACTTCCAAATGAGAAATTTTAAACTTAGCTAAATAAATTACCTTATTTGAATTTTCAACTTATATGTTTTTCTAAATTATCCAAAAATCTGGTGGACGCACATATTTTCTATTTTAAGAAATTAAAGCAGCTGTATTAAAATATGCTCAATAACATTTTCCTGGAATGCTAAACACAGTGGTCCCCAACTATTTTTCATAAAATTTTATATTTTTCACGGGTTGGATATTTTTTGTATTTTTGTGCGTCCAACATTGTGCGCCCAACAGAATTTTTAGCAAATATCTATGATCCTATAATTTTTAAAATGCCACAAGTCCTATGGATCTTTTAAGTGAAAAGTCTGTCTACTGATAAGGTTTCTTTCATTAAGCAGATTTCCACCTGCATTCTTTAAATTTCGATAAAATTTGAGAAAGAAAGCACATTTTACTTTTTCCAAATATTATCGTGTTTGTCCGACAGATTGTCTCTTACCATTTAAAACAAGATAAATATTGTTTTGTGCAATATTTTTGTGTTTTATCCAAGGTTACAATTTCGGAGCTGAAATACATTTATTAAGAAGTTAGTAGTTCGTTTTTATGAAATTTTTTAACTATAGAAAGTGCGGTCAACAGATTTTTGAATTAAATAATAGCCCCTGTATTGTATATTAAACTATGGCTATCTAGGGCAAGGACAATCGAACAAGAATGATAGCTAGCTAAGAGCGAAAGTACAAAAAAGGATAATCGTATATCAAGTTAAAATCAAGAAATCATATATCATATCTTATATCAAGGTGAATCAAGTAATAAAACAAAAATAACAATCCTTTCTAACATGAAAAGGATGTCGCTTGATAAAAAGTATTATTAACACGGCATAATCACACATCAATAATTTACAAAATCTAAAGGAAGAATTCTATGTGTTAATATTAGCATACGTGTTTCGTTTAGTTTCGTTTAATTCAATTTCGGCATACTCTTTCGACGAATCTGTTGTTAAATCAGCGTAAATACTCGGTTTCACAGATTTCACATTCAGGTCGGCATAATGAGATGATGTCGTTTCTGTTACTTCATAGTTATCATCATCTGTTCGTTCCGTATGTTGCAATGTTTTTTTCGGATTTTTGTTGCATACTATAAAACCTAAATGTAAAAAATTTTTTGTAAGTGACTTGTAGAAGATCTATATGTGTAGTTTTTCATTAAACTGAAGCAACAATTATGTTTCATAAATAATCCTTGCATAAAAATGAACAGTGTCCGTGCAACAATTTTTTTTAATGCTTCAGGCACATTGTTTGCAAACCTCAAAATCCTCAATTTGGTGCTGCAAATATTAACCACACTTGTAATACCATGATTATTATCATCATTTAAATATTTAGTTAAAGTGAATAATTATTCACATTATCCGTTTAATAACTTCAATTAAATTATCGCTATTACGCCACGATCTATTACTTTAATTAGCAATGGCCAGCAGTAACACAACATGAAGTGAAACCTAAATACTGCATTACAATATAATTATAAGGCTTTTCTCTATTTAGTATAATTTTTCGCCAAAGCTCAAAAAGGTCAAGAACGTTATATTTAACGCATGCACAATTAAAGTTGCAGCTAGTTAATTGTTTTTTTGTGCCCACAGCTGCTCTTAAATCAGTAAAAGTTAAACTCATTTTAATTTAGACGACGTTCGTTGTCTCTTTATTACGTAATAGCCAATGATATTTGAGTTATTCGAGTTATTACGTATTTTCACCAATTATCTGAAAATAATTCAAATATTCATATGGAATTAAAATATATCAACATGGCAAACAACAAGAACGTTCACTTCATCCTTAATAAATCCCTATCCATGCCGTGGAAGGGAAGGCAAAATGCCTACTCCGGGATACTTTCCCTAATAACATTGGAACCGTTAACTCAATGAAACAGAAACTTTCTGTAGGTGAGTCGTGAGGCAGATGGTTACAACGGCCATTTATAAAACGTCAATCTCATATTATTTTGGTTTCTTTAAGGTATTCGTTAATTTCTTTATTAAAGTTCCTTATATGAGTTTTTTCGAGTCCCTTGTAGCACACATTTCTTTACGCAACAGAGTTTTAATACTTTACCAAAAGCTACGGTTTACAAAATTTTCAGGCCATTAAAACAAAATTTTAAATAATGCATTATAGATAAAAAGTTACAATGTAACTCAAAGTATCAAATAATACACATGTCACTATTTATGAGAAAATATAGCCCAAAATTTATCACAAATAATAGACTTTTTGAAACTGAAATTCGGCCAAGGAATGCTGACGGCAACAAAAATTATTGCTGGCAGTCGACATTTTATGTATAACTTATAATTTTTATGTGTAAGACATGGTGTGTAGCAACTTATACGACTTACAAGCTAATATGAAGTAGGGAATTTTAGCCGATCCCCCCCCCCCAACTGTCCCTTTACCCAGATAATACAGTCATTCCGTATACCCCGGCAAGAGCAGGGCTAAATGCCTTAAAAAGAATCCCTGCTGATTAAACAGCATGAGATTATTTTTAATATGTGTTGTTTTTATTAATATAAACATTCTTTATTTTTTCATGGATACGAATTACTTGAATTTAGATCTATTGTTTACAGTATTTACCACATTCCTTTCCAATTCTGTTTCACGCGGGAGGAAAACGCAATGGAAAATTTTATTTTTCGTGACTGTGTTTTTTTGTGACTTTTTGTGCTTTAGCGACAAATGCGGTAAATCAGAACCAAGGCTTAAATGTGCTTAAAGTGCTTCTTCTAACATCAAAAAATCAAAAAATAAATAGAAAAAATAATCATAATCACCTTTGTTTTTCAAAATTACAAATATAACGATGTTTATAATCAACCCAATTACGATAGTGATAACAATGCCAATTGCAAACTTACTAGCATATTGACACTCATCTATAATGAATTAAGTTGCATTGTAAGAACAGCACTTCAAAAACTACAATAATAATCAATAAAATGTCCTAAGTTATAGCCAGCTTTTAATAATTATAACATCCTTTCTGTAGTAGTTTTAAAGTTGCATTTTGTAAAAGTACTAATATAAAATAACACACATTTTGAAGGAAAACTGCGAATGACGATAAAATTCGATTTAAAGCGCCTTAACTTAACCAACCACCATTAAGCTGTATAATTGAACAAATAATAGAAGAATGTTTTGTGTTATACCTGTTCTAGAGCTTGGCATGTTGGAAATATCTGGTCGTGATGGTATTGTGCGGAGGGTAATGTTATTTTTATAACCAGCATTTCCTCTGTATGATGCCCAAATAGACAGAATTGAAGCACAAGGTGAATGACAGAGACCAAAATATGCATTAGAGGTGCTGTAAACATCGTCTTCATCATCAAATTTCAAATGATATGTTAATAAGCAATTTCCAGTATCTTCTCTATACCAAGTCAAATAAACACAGCTTGCATTATATTTGTACGATGATGTTAACGTGATCTTTGAAGGTTTGACTAAAACATTAGAACACGAACCTAAGTAGGTGAAAATTACACTGATTTTTTGCACGAACCAATTTATAAGAACAATGAGGCTGCAGATGGTTAAAATAAAAGAACAAAATAAAAACAGTGGTAAAGCTGCCATTTTTCTGGTCATGTCTTCTTTCGTAGGACGTATACAAGGAACATATATTTGAAGCCAAAATTTCTTTAGGTCAGTACTTTAAATTTACAAAATTTTTACTTGATCACAAATACACTGTAAAAAAAGGAAAAAAAGCAAATATTATATAATTAACAAAATAAAAACAATTTCAGGCTGATAAATAAAACAAATAATAAATAAAACGACAAAATTAAAACAATTATGACAAAATTTAAATAAATATAATTTCTTACAGGAAATATAAATTAGTGTGTTTCCGTCGACTTTTCCAAATACATTTCTGGCAGTATACATAATTCTTTCCCCACACTGTGAACGTATCATATTTCGTGTTGCAAATCTATATCTGTATTTTCTTGATGCATTATTTATTAACATAGAACCCAACGCGCTACTAAAAGTGACGTCTTCTTCTAATTTCCATTTAACAATAGGTTTTGGATTTCCACATATGTCTTGTGTGACTGTCAAGCTGACATTCTCAATTATATTGTAAGCAGGTTTTAAACTTTCACCACATGTTTCTAGAATACCTATAACATTAAAATGCAAACTGTATAAGCATTTAGCTTATTTCAAGCGACTATTGAGCGGATTTACTCCATTTAAACAATTTTAGGGCAGATTTACTTATTCGGAAAGCATTTATTGATTGAATTTTCTTATCTTGATATACAGCCGTAGCTCTAAAAATTATAAATTTTTCATGATATTACATATTACCACACTGCAATACTAAATATTCTTTTGTACCCATATCGAAAAAAAACTGGACAAAAGAATTTATCTTGAAAGTTCACCACACTGACTGAAAGTGACATTTCTGTGTATGGATCGATAAATAATGCGGCGATTTTTTTTATCTAATATATTTTCGTTTTTGACGTCCCAATGTTGTCCGCTATAGAGATGTTTCACTGTAATTCTTTTATTAAAATTCGCAATTGGGGCTCCTACAAACTAATAAAAACAACTCCCTTAAATCCTCGCGCCTCAATCATAGTGCCCTATGCTCATATAGCCCTATTCGGTCCAGGAGTGGGCGGATTCACAACTCCATGCTTTTTTGCTCGCCTGCGTGGTTAGCACCATCTTGAGTGTTAATAATAATCTATAAGACACCTGTGTACTAAATTCTTTCAACCCATACCTTTCATAACCGTCGATATTGGTTATTACTCGAAACTGCCACTAAAAATTTCTCTAAAATCCTTATAATCAGAAAACTAAAAAAACCTTTCTTAGGATTACACTTATAGTTTAAAACTTACAACACAACTTTATTTCCATAAGTTGCTGAAGAATCTCACTCAGTGACAAGTAGAAATAGGTTTGAACAAGCTTAATACGTCAAAAATGCTTTTAGTAATAAGTCTATGAAAACAAATTAGAATGTAAAAATCGTAAATAAAGCATTAAACAGATTTGTTGATGCTTTTAGTTAAAGTAAGTAAACTTAGGACCGAGGCGAAATTTATGTAAAATTTATATGCGATCTACAAGAAAAGAAAAACACCTAAATAGCGTATTAAAACCTACAATAACGTAAGTAAACAAAAGTTTTATGTGCTTTGTCGAAACCAATACATTAATTCGGATTCGTCGAACCGACTTTCAACAAATCTGCTATCTGCTTAAAGGCGCGTAATCACCCTTATCGAAAAAAATTAACATATACATTTTATTTCTTTATTTCAAAGTTCAGACGGAGTTATAACTTTCCTGAAAATTTGAGGATGTAAAACGTACTAGAAATGGAAATAATGGTACTTTAATATCTTGAATTTATTGTGTTTTTTTTTCAGCCGCCATATTTAACGATCTTGTTGATCTCTTATTCTTGTCTAATAAGCGGGCCGTCGCAAAATGTTCGTGTGAAACCGTAGGTAAACAAACGGCCTTAACTTTAAATGAGCTCTGAGATGGAGTTCGATAAAATCGCCAATATGGTAGGCTCCGTTCACCATGCTGTTCTTTTTGGCTTGTTTTTTCTTTGCAAAACATGGCATCAAAAAGTGGAAAGAAATTTTGGTTCTGTTTAAAAAAGTGGCCGCGCGTAAAAACATCCGTATCACACTTTCTCCACTTAGATTTCATTTTCTTCTATTCTATTCGTCATTGTTTTTGGAGACCAGACAAAACAAAACAGAAAGAAGAAATCACAACATTGCCTCGTGGTTATTAATTATGATAATTAATGCTTATCACGCTTCTTTTTTTATTAGCTTGGCCGGGATTACTGCATATTATAAGCCAAAAAACCCAACGGGGGAGAATGCTCATTGTGATAGTTGAAGATAGTTGAAGCACTATGGAGATAATTAAATTTAGAGCATGAAAGGGGAAATTCTGAAAATTTAGGTATTCTAATTGTCTAGCTCTGATACTGTCTCCATAAGGAAACGACTAATTGTTTGAACAAAGGAAAATAATCAAAAAGTAAGACAGCTAGCGAGGCGAAGCTGTCTTCAGAAACAACAACAAGAAGCGGTCAGTGTTGCAAAGAAGTCTGATTTCAGTAAGTTAAAACGTTTAAATAATAAAAAACAACACAGAAACTTCGATTGATTTATCTGATTTATCATGTTCGGAACTTTGTTGATACATTTATAAAAGCATTACGATGGAAACACAGCTACGGATACTCTCCCTCATTCATTATTTTTTCTGTAATGGCATGAATCCAGCAACCATGTGATCGATTTTGCCGTGCGTTTATTATTGCATGATTCGTGCAATGAAATGCAATGGCGGTTCTGTAGGCGAAGAGAAATTGTGGTGAGTTTGTTATTTCTATGAAACATTTGAACATGGTCTGGTTGTCAGTTTTCAATAAAATTTTCAGGATAATGTTTTCTTATGTATATCTTTCAATTTTTACAATAAAATAGGCACCTCTAAAAAAAGTTGCCTACAGGGTGATTACGCGCCTTTAAATCATGTTACATATATTCTTAAGCTTCATTGAAATTCCAGGACATTCTGGGTGGTTTGAAACATTAGATTGTCTGCGTTTTTTGATATATCGTAAAATTAATTATTTTCGCTTTGTTGATAGGGTATTAGTGGTCTAGGAAAGTATTCATGCCTTTTCTTCATCGTTATTCCGCTTTTTAACACTCTGTTCCAAAATTTATTCCTTTCAAGGGATCTAAAATTATATTTATATCATAAAAATTATATTTTTTCTTCTAACGCTTGATAGTTTCCGTCGTCTTGTTGGCGATTTCTTATCTTAAACGTAATGCACATATAGTTATCCTGAATCTTGGACTTGAAAATTATTTTTTTGAGACTGGCAGATAGATATACAACGTCTAGTAATGAACTAATTTCCTCTTTTATTTTTGGCTATTCATGCTGTTGCATAAGGGGCGAGTACCTGTGAGTGGAAAGAATTCTTGTTGCAACTATTTTTAAAACTTTGGATCAAACTAAATAATTTA
Organism: Hydractinia echinata; assembly: GCA_030067915.1. NCBI lineage: Eukaryota > Metazoa > Cnidaria > Hydrozoa > Anthoathecata > Hydractiniidae > Hydractinia > Hydractinia echinata. The sequence continues at coordinate 261,511 of JASGCC010000009.1, read as the reverse complement.
ACAAGGCGACAAACCCCCAACAAATGGAACAGAAGTTAGGACATAAGTTTGCGTAACGACATACTTTACAAATAAGGGAATACAAAAGTTTGAATAATTTTGCTTTATCTTGAGTTAATTGCTAAATTTTTGATGTACATGTAAGATTTCCATTTAAGAAAATCTTTTACTACCATTTTTTGAAAATTTTAGAAAATTTGTCGACCACAATACTTTTATCGTTGAGAAATTTTCGCCTCAATTTTGTTGTCGTCATTTCTACTGCTTTAAACGTGAAAATATTTAATTTAGGCATTAATTTTGAACAAAATATGGCAAGGCACATAAAATAATCTAGCCATGCATGGCACAATAGCAGTAACTATAAGAAACCTAAGACAACTTACCATTAACAGTTACCTGAATATCGGATGTTTTGTGACCAGCTTTCATACCTTTTCTGAACAATGCCAGAAGTTTAAATGTTACTGTGTCATTGTAAGTTACGTTCTTTAAAATTAGTTTGAATGTTGAGCCAGCAAATGTAGCAGACAATCTACCAACACCAAATAATCTAATTGCATAAGATGTCACAGTTGGACTGCGACCAAATAATATTTCAAAAGTAGTGTTTGGCAACACAAATACAATTAAAGTATAGACATGTTCACCAGTTGATGGATACACTGTCCATTTTAATGCTAATGTATCGCCATTTGTTACTGTTACATTCGATGATTCAGGTTCAATTGTTCCTCCAAAACCTGCAATAAATTTATAAAGAAAAAGAAAACTACAATTTGTTTTACCGTACACACTTTTTTTGTCTTTTTTTACGGTATATATTTTGAATAAATCTTTAGACACCATTGCATTTATTTCTTATTTTTTGCAATTTTTTACTCTTAACTTAATTCCTTAAAGAAGAAACATCTTATAAAAAATAATTGTAAATTACAAACAGTGTCGTGTAACTACGACTTAACTAAGAATATTTATATACTTCAAGTCAAAATACAAATGTTTATACTTATCATGGCCGGAGGGGGGATTAGATCTCAGGCTACGTAAATAGTCGTCGCAAAACACTTGATACAATGAAATTTCAATTCAATATGAAAGATTTAAACAGGAAAATGACATTTTTGTCACGTCACTGAACTATAGCCTCAATTTATGAGAAAAAATGAGTGTGTGATTTTTTTTTTAAATTTGCGTGTTCCTTATCTGCGTTAAAAAGAGCACCTAAACACGTGATTTCTAATAGTAGTTAAAGACCCCAAAGCAATGTATTGACAATATTATCCCAGACAATCATAACCCTTTTTAATAATATACAAAAAAGCAACCCGGATGACAGACATTACAACTACTATAATCGATTTGATATTTACGAACACACAAGCAAATATTTCGTAGCCGTCCGTTTTCTCTTATTGTATTGTGACCATGACATGATAGGTTGCATTCTAAAGATAAACCAACAAACATGCGAACCAATCACAAAAGAATGTAAAAATTATTTGAACTATAATCACGACGCAATGTGTGTTGAAATGAAAAACATAGATTGGAATTCAGTGTATGAAGCCATAGATGTTAATTCGGCCATAAACAATTTTAATTCTAAACCGCAAAACATTTTTGACAGACGCGCTCTACTAATCCGAAAAATTGGTGGAGGTAGGTCCTGTCCGGGACCAGCAGTTGAGAAAAGCACGTAAAACGAACAAAGAAATCATTGTAATTCCAACATACTGAAAGCGAGGGAAGTGATGCTATTTGACACATCAAAACGATTAAGATCATCTGGTAAATTTGTTACACCATCTTGGTATTATAGTTGGTGACAACCTCGCAATGTCTGCCAACTTCAATCGATCAGAATACAAGAAATAATTTTTCTAGCATCAAATTACCTCCAGTAAAGTTGGAAGTTGCCAGCCGTGGCTTTTACTTTGCAGGTGGTACTGTGGACAGTAGTTTACCTTTATATATACGTGATATTAACAATACCTCAGATTTAAAAAAGTCTCTTTCAACATCTTTCAATTGATTTTTTACCTTAATATTTACATTTTAATTTTACTGACACCGGTGTTTTTCTTCTTTGCACAAAGTGAAATTGAAATTCATTTGTGCCTTCGCACTACCATTTGTTGTCATCGTGACATACTCCATTTTTCATTTTCTAGATCCTCAGCTTTTAACTTAACTAATTTACTAATTTTTTCTCATATATTTAATTTCACAATTTTTATTATCAACAGGACTAACGTTTATAGCAGTTTTATTGTACATACTGTTTGTATAATGACTGACTGAAGTTTTCTATCCTGCATAAATATTTATGAAATAAAATATAATAAAATAAAATAAATAAAGTACAGTGTGCAACAAATGCAACTAAGTAACTAAAAATAAGTTATTTCGATTGACTAAATCACTTTTCTATTTAACAAAAGTTTATGAAAAATGTAAGCAGTTAACCACACTTATGGAAGTGTGATAAATTCTGTTATTTTATTCTATATCATATTCTCTAATTCATAAATAAGGTAGGAGTCAAATTTAATAAATAAACCGAAAATGAAAAAAAATACGTAGTACCTGCCTGGCTGTTAAGTATCACAAGATATACTGATGCTAAAATATAAATACAGCTTCCAAATTTCTGCAAACATTCGATCATTTTATTTTGCACTATCATAATGAAACATAACACTTTTAACTTATATCAAAAAAATCTTTTAATAAATTCACAAATTCAATGTGTAAGTTATCTCTTAATTACATATCGTTATTGTCTAATTTAAGTGGGCTAACTCATTAAGAATGACCTTATTGACTTTCACTTCCGTACCATTCAATTAATTACTACGACGCCACTTGTGCAAAATACGTAAAAAATCAGACTTTTTATTTATCACTTTTTATTTGGAAAATGTGCTTATGTACTCCACCCTATTCAAGACATTTTTTAGCGGTATACAAAGCAGGCATTTTATTAGTACATTTTATATTTAGAGGACCTGATACACAGTTAATAGAAAAAGAAATAATAAAGGCCGTCCTTTTCTATGTGATCTATACATTTTTTTTAATAGTCAGAAAACACTGAGAAAAGTTTGAATTGATTTTTTTCCAAAAACTTTCTGTACTAAACTACTAAATTAATGAATTTATACCTTTATTAACGAAGCTCGATTCTGTACACTTCAGAGGCATAAAGATTTAATAAAAAAAATTCTGCATGCGATCTCTATCTATAGGAATTATGTTTTATAACAATACGAGGCTGGAATTAACGGTTGCAACAATTCCTATTGTTAAGAACTGTAAAAAGAAAAACAGCTAAGCAACAGCCTAGTTGAAGTTTTGGTATTGCTATAAAAAATAGGGTAATAAATAATTTTGGCATTGCAAGGCGCCCAAGGTACTAAAAATTCTGTACCGTACTTGTTTTTTCCACAAACACAGAAATGGTATTTAATGTTAATTTAAAATCTACAAAATCAGTACCTGAATTTCTTTTTCAGGGCATTTTTTTGGCTTTTGGATATGTGGATAGCCACTTCATTTGCGCTTTTACGCATATCATAAAACAAAAATTAAGTTTTGAGGACGTGATTGATCAACAGCTATGCTTGACCAACACTTTCGTGTGGTTGTTGTGGAATAATAGGTATAAAAAAAAGTGGCAAAATATATGACAGAGTGAACAGAATAAAGGACATGAATAGAATAAATTACGTACTAGCCTTTATGTTTGAAATATAAAAACTATTGCATTTACAATCAGTGTGATAACTAATGTCACGATAATTGCAATGATAAATTTATTTGTAGATTAATAGTCACCTAAAATGAGGTTTTGCCAGTTAAAGCATGTTTTAATTAAAAAAAATCCTTTCAAAAAAAGGCCTTCCATCAATCACATAACACCAAAAGTGACTGGTAGCCTTATGGTAGAGCGTTCGCTTCCAGTGCGGGAGGTCTTGGGTTCAAACCCCGGCCTAGTCATGCCAGAGACTATAAAAGTGTGAATCTATCCTTTCTGCTTAGCGCTCAGCATGAGAATAGGATTGATATCTTGGGCGGTTGTCTAGTTGAGCGATTGCTGTGCTTGCACGACTTTCGTAGCTCAAATGGGAGCTTTAAATGCACTAGGACCCCCCTCGCAGGACCCTCTTGGAAAGCAGTACCAAAAGGAACTGAAGAGGCTATCCTGGGTAAATAATTTCAATAATAATAATAATAAATAATTTCAATAATAATAATAATAATGACATCATAAGTAAAATTTATATGCAAATTTTATTGATCGTAAAAACACGTGGGGAACATAACGTTTACCTAGTAAAATAAGTCTGGGCTTAATAGGGTTGTAGTACAAGTATTTTCTCATCGTAATTTTGCTTATGTATTAAAGATTAGTAACGTGATTTATGATCGTTTCTCAGAAAGACGAATTTTCCATGTGCAAAATAAATTAATTCGATTCGAATCCAGGCTGACCAAATACAACGCCGTGCTCATCATAGTCAAAAGCCTTCATTTTCCTGTTTACCATCTCATACCGCTATTTCAAAATTACGTTCGGATTCAGAATGTAAATAAATGGTTCAAGCAGAGTGTGTGATTTTTACTTTACAAAAAGAAAAAACATTTGAAATTCCCAATTCAAATGTCTATTGCAATCAATATAAATTTTCTTTTAACACAATATAAAGCATTTGTTTATTATAATGCATATAAACTGACCGAAAAATACGGCTTTTTAATTTAGCGGTATGGTAAATTACACCTCTTCTGTATAAAGCATTTTTTCAACTTTCCTTTTAAAAAAAACATTATAAAAGTAAATATGTACTTGTTAACAAGTGTAAACAAGTACAATAAGACGGACAAGAAAAATTAAAATGTAACAGATTAAAAACATAGACGAAAGTCTTAAAAAGTAGGTGTGGCCAACTGTGAAGGGATTAGGCTTAAACGTATACAAGTTTTACAGAGATAGTCTGAATTTAAATCGCGTGTCTTATTTTTTTTTCAACTTTAGTCGTTGTAAATATATGACGTAAAACATCTATAAGTTCATAAAAGTAACACTCCATTTTTTTTTCTTCTTCGTTCAATCACTTTTGCATCCAAACCCGCTGACCAAAAATTAAGAGGAGACAGACGATTAGAGATTAAACACTCGTGAAGCCGAAAACGAAAATTTCATGATGTATTTTTGAGGCAGTTTCCTTTTAAGAAGAGTAGGCAACTGAAAATTTTTACAAAATATTATTCAGAGATTTTCGTTAACGAAGTATTTTCTTCCGAACTGTGATTGTTTGCAAGAAATTGAAATAAAATATGTAATGATTAATTAGTTATTTAAAGTGAACTTGTAGAACTCTTCTTCAACACGGTTTCAGCATAAGAATGTCACCGTCAAAATAAAGCAAAATAAATAATTCTCAAGTCATTTGTTTCTGATATGATATTTTTTACTCCGGTCAGGGGATTTGAGGGTAAAATATGGCATAAGTGTTCAAAAACAGGAAATGTAATGATCGAGAAAATGATTCTCATTTTTTTTGAGAATATTTGTTTTAATGAGAATACAAACATGCAAAAAGCAAATAAAACATTTGCAGAATACTTTTAGCACATTTTGTTTCTCTGATTCAAATTCTCGTTGTTTATTTTTCCTTTCTTTTCTTGAAGTTTTGAATGAATCTCTACGATAATCTCACGATTTAGAAGACATTTTCACGAAGACGAAATGAGGAAATGCTATATTATATATTCCAACCTTTTTCCCAGTGCTTTTTTTCTCGCTTATATCTCCAACCTTGCATAAATATTGCGTAAACCAAAAGTTCTCAATGCTGCAGGTTAGATATTTTTTAGTAAACGTGAGTCGTTATTTTGTGCGCAGAAATATAGCCAGAATAAAGACCTATAAATGGAATATTTTGTAACACTAAATCCTTCAATTTTTCAGGGAAATTGTGGAATAAAAATTAGTTCATTAAAAAAAGCAGTTTTAAAAGCAAAATTTTCCTTGAAAAAAAAAAATTAAAAAAAAAATAATTATTTACCATACCGCTTCCTTAAAATTTATATTTGCAACAAAAATATGTTTTGCAAAATGACTACCTAAAGGTTATTCTTTTCTATTAAACTAAGCTAAAAAACATGAAGCACCGAAAAAATTTGCGCAGACTTGTTTTGCATTGTCGTCCAGCAGAGAATGTATTAAATTGTAGTAAATTTAAAACCCTTGGGAAGCATTAAAAATTGTTAATTATTAAAAGTTTATAATATAAAGAACTTTTGTAGATTATGTCCAAGAATTAGTTACTTTTAGACCTTGACATTTGCGTATATGTCCTTCTTATGCAACTTAATTTCATCATGCTGCTTTTAATGATCAGTCGTCGTTGTCAAATCTGCATATATACTTCATAGCTTTGGCGTCGATATCTGAATTATGAGAAATTGTCGACTCTGCTTCTTTATAATTGCCAGTACTTCGATTTTTATAGATTTGTGGTGGTCTATTCCGGCTTTTGCTGACAGTAATATAACCTAAATAAAAAAGCGTTTACTGTAGCGAAATTTTAAAACTTTGCTGTCACAAATTTTCGCAGATTTTCCCTCGTAATTATTACTTCGATAACGTTTAGACGTTGCTCAAATGGCCAGGAAGACAAAAAATTACAATGCTGGTTAACTTTTTAAAGTAAACAAAACAAATGCCCTGAAGTAGTCGCTATGGCTATAGGAAAAGTTTTTAATTTTGTTTTAAGTTTCTGAAAAATCAAATCGACAATTATCCCAAGCTTGACGCAATTAATTGCCACCTTGTTTGTGAGAGAAATTTTCAGAAATAATAAAATACTGCACTCGTACTGAAATCTAACATTTTTTCGCAATATTTCATCTCTGTTTTATTAACCTTCTTTGCGTGACTTTTCTTACAAACAAATGGTTTAATATAACTTAAACGCCCGTTACTGCTTACGGAGAGTCGTGAGGTCTCGGTGAAACTTTTATTACTACATTTTGTGCTTTTCGGCTGGGCTATTTAAGGTCTCTCCGACGGCGTGTACCCAGGTATGCTTTAAGTTGTGATGAATTGATTGTGAAAGAAATGCCTTGCAGGCTGTTACTGAATGTTAGATGCAACATGATCTTAATCCCTAAGAACGTTACATTTTATCAGAAACGTAAACCTTTTTCACTGCATTTACCGTCGTTTACCGTTTTCTAACAAGCATCGCCTGGCTGATACCCTGCAGCAGACAAATAGGTAAGCCAGATAAAGCATGTTAAATATGCCGTAGTCAAAATTTCTACTACGATGTGGAAATTTTGGAAATAATTTACTCCACGGCCCGTGAACTCCAAAAATCGAAAAATCGGCGTGGTCACACGAGCAAATCTTATATAGCAACATCGCTTATAACCTCGCTTATGACCTCTTTGTGCAGTACAGTTATTTTTTTTAAAAGCATCAGTGATAAATGAACTGGCCGTAATGACTTGAGCTGTTATTATTTATTCTCTCGGCATAAAGAATTTAATTTGTTAATTTAATTTATCACATATTGCGCTTTCAGATGCTCTGTTAAAATTTCGCTGATAACATCGTTTTATATGTCCGATCCCGTTGTTCTTTGTCAGCAGAAGAAATGTTTGTGTCTGTATTTTCTCCGAGTCATTTTACTGTCGAAACCTTTATGTATTTACCGGAATAATATATTTTATAACCCAGCCAATTTTCAGATCCTAGGTTCTAACAGAAATATTTTTTGGAAATATTTATAAACGATACTTGTCCAACATCCTTAGAATAAATATGCTGTGTTTTTTTTGTGTTTTTATTTTAAACTAGCAATTACAAATAAAACCATGAACAAAATAAAGGACAAACTTACCTTTTTGTTTCGAAATTATAAAGACAATTGTAATTAAAATCAGTGTGATAGCTAATGTGAGAACGATCGGAACGATAATGTTACTTGTAGATTGACAATCACCTAAAAGGAAAATAACTAATGATAACGGAGAAATAATTACCTGTTTTAATAAATCTTAGACCTGAGAAACAATTCCGATATCGATACTACTCTTTAGTTGTTAAACGTACTTGATATTTGTATTTTATAAATCTTTCCATCCAGCGTTTGTTAATTCCTAGGGATTACGATCCAATCACCATGTTGTATTAATAATTTAAATTTTACTTAAAAAAGAGACCACCATTTCAGTTAAGTAAATTGCCGTATGTATTTTAATTATCTTTGATATACTTAATTTGCTGAACTTTTACAATTTTAAAATCTATCTTATTTCATTACAAGATTTTAAAAATTTCTATAATGACTCCAGTTAATCTATACCCTGTCCCTTTATCAGGATGTGATTGCTAGAAACAATAGAAAAGGAACATCTAAAAACAAGAACAAATTTACAGTTTAATTTACATGATGTCGGTACACATTTTCCTGCATTGGTCGTCACCATATTTGGCGTCGTGGTGATATCTGGTGACAAAGTTGGGGTGCTATTTGTTGTCGAGGTGATATCTGGTGATGAAGTTGTGGTAAAATTTTCCTCCACATTTGTATTACATGATGCCCAAATGATAGGAGTGTCAACATCTGTTGTATTGCAGAGTGTAAAATATGTGTTAGACGTGTTGTAAATAGTCTCTCTACCAGAAAACCGCACATGGTAATTGAGAATACATTTCCCAGTATCTTCTCCATTCCAAGTGACACGAACACAGGTTGTATTATATCTGAACAACGATACCATCAAGACCGGTGAAGGTACAACTATGAAACAAATCATAAAAAGAAACTTTAAGGAAACTGTTAAAAATGAAAAATTTAATAAAAACAAACATATATTAAAATTCATGCTCACATTTCACATCAATTTTGGCATTTCTTTCCATACTTCCAATTGTATTAGAAGTAACTAATGTGAGGTTTCTTCCACAATCTTTGCGAGTGATAGGTCGAGTCTTAAAACTGCATTCGTATTGTCTGGTTGCATTATTAATAACAGAAGGACTAGATGCAGTACTGAAGTTGTCATCTCCCACTTTCCATTTCAGTTCAGGTATCGGATATCCACATACATTCTGTACCACTGTTAAAACTTCATTTCGTTTACAGTGTGATGATATTTCAAATTTATGTCACAAAAACTGGAACTACCTATAAGAAATGTAACGTAACAACGGTACGTTTTATTCAACGGCAATTTATATTTTTTACAGAAAATGATTGTTATTTTTCCAAATATATGAGATATTAACTCTAAACCATGTAAAATAAAATAGAATAAAATAATAATAGGTACTACTATATCTTAAAGTTATTGAATCTATTATTTATTAACCACAATCCCGGACATAAAGTATTGCAAAGGAGGACGAATTTTGAAGGTTCCTTTCTTGTGCATATTCCTTATAGCTGTACTAAATCTATCTTTTATTTAGTACAATCCTGGACATAAATTATTGCATAGAAAGGAAGATTTTCAAAGGTCGTGACCACAAGTAATCGGGAAAGCCGTTTTTTGTTAGTAAAACGCACTCCAAACTTGGCTACCTTTTCAGTTTTCACATCATGCTTGGACTTTAGATCTTAGGTTATTTGTTTAATTTTTTAAATTTTAAAGTGTGCTAATTTTTGCTCAGCACGCGCAGATTTCACGCTTTTTAGGCCTTTCCGTGTAGTGCAACAAATTGCTGTATAATACGCACGTTTAGGAAAGTGCTTGTAGGAGCTGACTACAAGCGGCCACTATCAAATTCATCAAAAAGTCAAAATGGCCAATATCGCTACATACATTTCCGTCTCTGGTTTTCAATTAAGAAATTCTGCTTGGGACTTGCGAGCAAAAGGCAGTACCTTTCTTATATTTAAGTTTCTTATTCTGTTTAAAAAACATTAACTTTAGTCTTTGAATGATAAGTAATAAAATTCACAGAAAAGATGAATAGTTAAACAGTCATCAATTAGGAGAGTTTGTCGGTATTGACAGTGGTGAAGAGATGGAGCAACTGGAAAGTTTGCTTAAGGCGGAAGAATCCGTAAAGATTATGATATGCTATATTACTTCTTATTTTTTAAATTATTAGCATATTATTAAAGTCTTATTTTATCACTATGGTTTTGTTCTTCTTTAAAAGATTTTTTCTAACTGTTCGATGTCCTGATACTGATTATTTAAACATTTTAAGAATTAACGAGGTTTAGTTGATTTCTTTTTTCTTCATGTTCAGCAAATTTGAAGCATTGGTGGCTGCAACTAAAACTATACCATTAAACAAACGCTTGGTTGGTCTAAAAATTTTGCGCATTAAGGAAAAATCTTTGGAATCATGCTTATTAAAAAAGTATATTGACAGAATGTATTTTTCTTTTGTAAATATTTTGCGGTCATTTTTCTTCGTCAAGGCAACTAACGAAAAAAGAATGACAAGATAGCGCATACAGAGAAAGAGATATTACTAATTATTTTCGGTGAGTGTTTAAAATTTACAAAAACAACAACAGAACAAAGCATATGTTATCGCACAATTATCTTATTTTTGTTTGAGGCGAGTAGAAGTAGAAATTTTACTAAACCACCTGATTTGAGTGAAACCGAGATTGTCGTTTAGAAGATAATTGGGAAATTAATTGAAGCTGTTACCTATTTTCAAAATGAAATTGGTAAAGAAAATGATGAAAAGAAAAAAACAGAAGAAATAAGGTTGAATTTTTTGGAAAATTTCAGCAAAGCACGTAAAAGTTCATATAGCCTGGCCAATAACGGTTTTCCTAAATCGAGAAGATGTCGGAAACTATTGCATTTCACAGAGTTAAAGAGAATTGTGTTGCGGAACTTTGTCAACAAAAATTAAAAGGGAAGACTGATAAGATCAAATTTTTGAGGGATGCTATGACTTAGCAGCACAAAATTCTTGAAGAGGTTACGAACCAACTAACACAACAGCGATAAGTTTCTCAACACCAACAGAAGCAGTTGATGCCTCCGTAAATACAGGCATAGCAACAACAGGCCCAAATTCTTGCCAGCTTGATTTAAACTGAAAATAGGTCACCTCAAGACGCTCAATATTGAAAAAACATGATTTTATGTCTCCATATAAACAAGTGTGTGGACTGAGTCTCCATAAAAACAAGTGTGTGCATTTCCTACAACTAAAAACTGGCTCAGTCCTATCTTCAACTGTTTTTGAAAGTTAGGTATAGAAAGTAATAACCCTATAATAACTGTTTATGAGGGCAATGCCGGAGAATATTGACCGACGTCAAAGTATTGCCCGAGCTTGTGAGGGCAATACGCGGAGGTTATTATATGGTTATTATATGGATTATTATTCGGGTACTGCATTTTACGACAAAAAATATAAAATTATAAGCAGGATGTAGAAACTATTTCCATATGGAACGTACATTCGAACACAAAATATATTTTTTTAAAATCAAATATCGTGTAAACAAAACAGGTTTTTATTGTAACTACAACATAGAAGTAAGTTTCACTTCTGTTTCGCGTTTTGTTCACTTTTTTCCGTGCTTATTTACATTTAATGCTACCATATTTAAACTTTAAACACGGTTGCTATGGTAGCGGGCAATACCGTACCGTAAGTTCTAACCAATCACATTGCGCGATTTTCGAAAATATCGATGCCGCCCTTTTACCCGGGTAATAATTCAATGTATTACGCAACACCCATTAACACCTACTCGAACTTCACTCATAACTTCATTATGTATTAGTTTATCAGGTGTTAGCGTATAGCCCCAAAATGCTGTTTGCAGGTGCACTCTTAGTGGGTAAGCTGGATCTCCATAAAGGCACAGGTTATTTTCATATGGACCAAATAAGTGATTTCGTAACAGTGCTAATAAACTGCAAGCACTATGCTGTCAAATTTTCACCCTATATCAGGCCTTTAATGATTACCAATTAATTCTTTAGCAGCTTCCACAGACTAAAACTTTATGTTAATCACGTGTTTGTGCCCATTGTAAACAATCATCTGATTTTCTTAAGATGACTAAATTGAACAAAGAGTGCCATTGAAGCGGTGCCCTTTTTGCAAAAGCTGTCTTAGGCATATGTTATCCAGGCAGCATTTGACACAACGCATACTTGAAGCACAGCCCTGTCAAATCAGTGGATCAGATTACTACATTAGCATTGATAGGTATACCGTTTAAGAAATATAGAGAGTGCTTCTAAAACGTCTACTCCTACACAACTATAGCTTATGATTTTATAAGGCATTTGGAAATCTTCACGTAATGAACATAAATGCAATCGTTAGAAAAACTAAATTAGCTTAAACAATCATCGTCACACATTTTTTCCAAGACAAATTGCTCATATTGATAAAGGGTTGAAATTAAATATTTGTGATCTCTTTAGATCTTGCAAAAAGGCAAAATTGTCTCAATTATTACTGTTATCAGCCATTGCAATTAATAATTGTTCCCGTGTTTCTCAGTAGGTAGTCGTTTTTGTTTAGTTTTTCCCCTCTGTTTTAGTTTGATTTGATTGCGTAATCGTGATTGGATTTATCAGCGACTGTCTAGAGTTACTTCGTCACTTGGGAATGCCGTCGTAGAGCTTCCCAGTCCATGTTGTGTATGGTCATTATTGTGAATAGGTTGGGATACTCATTTATTTACTCATTTTAGATTTAAGTTTTCAGCTAAATACATGCCTTTTTTCTCAATTAATCCACTAATGTGAGTTGATTTATGAAAATATTTTTGTCACGGAAAGTAAAGCAAATATTCAACTATCAACGAGGCTGTTATAAACGGATATTTAAGCCTGCGTTGTTCAAAACAGTATTTTAACTGCTGATTCAAACTACCCAACCGGCACAAGATCACTTTTAGATGTTTTGATTTTATCTAAATTGCGTTTAGATAATCTAGACTTGATTTAGATGTCTTTTAAACATCTACACAGACGCATCTTGTGGTAGACATCTTTTATGTGTCTTTTAAATGATGATCAAAGATGTTGTGTCACTGCATTTTTAAAGACCGCATTCCAAAATATATTTTTTTCAATCTATAATTCATCTTCTAAAAGGCATCTTTTAAAGGTTAATTTTTTAAACGAAGTTTTAAAACATTTCAGTGTTCACCAAATGCGGCATAATTATTGTTTCTTAAAAGTATTCTTTTTATAATTGATCTTATTTGCCACTTTAAATATATAATAGAAAAGTTGCAAATATTTTTAGAAATATTTTGAATATGCATGACTCTCTGATGTTGTGCTGCGTTTAAGCTTGAGCACTTAAACTGGTTAAAAAGAAAGTACCGAACGAGAATGTAATTGTTGCAAAACGGAAATGTTTTATCCGCTTTCATTTGTTTACGCTCGTGCACCAAAACATATGTTTTAAATTATCACCTTCAAATAATTCGGAAGTTTATCAGGTCAGTCTCACTCATAAATCCGAATAAATGTGCTCAAGTCTAAACGCACCATTAAAGCTAACAATTTTAAATGTATATACCCCCAACGTAAGCGCTATTCAATTTTTGAGTTCTAAATATCGGGTCTTTAAAATCCGTGGAAGCAAGACCGATCCTTTCTTTTGAAGTTAGTATGTTATGATAAGAGGTCCTATCGATCTTTTAAGGGAAATCGCATTACTTTTAAATGTAATCATGTGTGTACCTTTAACCAAAGCAGTTTAAATATCTCCTTGCGCTAATGTGTGTTCTAAAACATAAAAGCACTAAGTTGTGCAACATTTTTCAACAAAAAGACTTAAAAAATAAAACAAATTAAGAAAATTATAATCGTAAAATAGAAGACAATGTGAGAACATCCAGCCTTCTAGCCTTCAAATCTTAAAGAGTGTAATTATAAAAACTATTTTTGTACCCACGAACATCAACGTATTTAAAATCAAAAAAAAAAAATTGTTTATAAAAACCCAGAGTAATATAAATCAAAGCATGAGCTACATTGATATGTTTTGGTATCAGAAAGCGAAGTTAAAGTTATTATTTTTGTTGGATAGATAGAGATAACTTTATAGCTAAAAAGTTTCTTTTATACAGTATGTCAAAAGATTTTGATACAATATAAAGTCAACGTTTTAATTTAAGGTTGAAGCAGGTAAGCTTGTAACGTTGATTTTTGTAAAAAAACTTCGCTTCAGTTTACTGATTAAATAATTTTCTTTTCTACCTTCAAGATTCATTGTTGTAATTATAGTGTACAATTTTTATATGATGGACTTAAAGTAATAATTTATAAAAATTATTGAAAAAAACTTTGAAGGATTGATTGCAATGTGAACAATGTGGGTTTGGCATCATTTTTATTTATCGTTTACTTTTTTTGCGCACATATATCTTCAGCGGACTTGTATTAGGTGAAATATCAGGGACAGAAATAATGGATGTCGCCATCCAAAATCAATCACATAATAACTTTTATCTAACATTGCTTGTCCTATCAAATTAAAACAATGTTGAGTTTTGGGGTGCACACCGGGAGCCTCTCTCTCAGCCCTAAGGAGCCCCTAAAAATCTATCTTTTAATCCGCTAGAGCATTAGTTGGGGTCACCAAAAGTTGTTAAAACAGCAACTCTTACAACAATTTATTGCTTCCATTTTGAGCTTTTAAAAGGGCAACTTTCTGCACCAAGGTGCGACTGTTATAATTACTAAGTCGCAAATAATTAGATGCAATTCTTTTTTTAACCAATCACAACCTGTGATTGATCTATAGCTGCTAATCACGATTTTTGAACAAAATTTGGAATATTGAATAAACATCTCATCTCTCTTTTTATGAGATAATTCTATTGTTGAATTTTCATTATTGAACTTGTTTACCCAAAATAGCCTCTTTAGTTCCTATTGGTACTGCTATCAACGAGGGTCCTGTGAAGGGGATCTGGAGCTAGGAATGTTGTGCAAGCACCTAAATCGCTCAACTAGACAACCGCCCAAAATATTAATCCTATTCTCATGCTGATCAATAAGCATAAAAGATATATTCACACTCTTATAACCTCTCGCATGACTCAGCCTGGATGTGAATCCAATACTTCTCGCACCGGAGGACCAATAGGCTGCCAGTCGGCTGAAAAATTATTGTACAGCCTACCTGTAACACTGACATGAATGTCGGATTGGGTTTCCTTTAAACCATTATTTCGAAAAAATACAAGAAGTTGAAATGTCCCACTTTCATTATATCTCACATCCATTAAAGACATTGTGTACGTCGAGTTCCATATGTAGCTGATAATCTGTTTCCACCAAATAATTCTCGACCTTTTTTTATGACACGTCAACTAGTATTGGATTAATGAAGTTAGGTGACAAGTAGACACTTCTTAAAGCAATAATGTCACCAGGAGATACATTTACAATCCATTCAATTCTAACGTATTGCCATTAAGTACAGTATTGTTATTCGATTTTGTAGTTATTGTGACTCCATTCGCAAAAATAAAAAATGTATAGCTAAATTAAAAGGACGCAACAATAAAAAGATTTGTGCCAAATGTACAAAAATTGAACTTATTTTTAATGAACTCTGAACAGACATTGAAATTAGTAAACCATTTTGAAACTGCTTTCCGTTTCCATGCATCTATTTCTTTCTTACAACGTTACAACCGACATACCTGATTATTATTCAAAATTATGAATAAAGAAGTTTAGAATTAGAGTTTGGAACACCGTAATAATTGAACTTTAATATCCTAAAATATTCAGAGCCTTCTTAGTCAAAATGAAGGGATCAGAGTCTTCCATTTACCAAGGAATTCGGTAAAAACCATGTTTTCGAAAATGAGGGTCAATCGCATATAGCATTTATAAATATATACAGAGACGATTTGTTTGCCTGACATTCTATTTTGAGAACGAAAAAATGCATTAGTGCCAGAAGACTAAAGGGTAACGGTAACACCATTTGACACACACTCAGTAAATCTAAAATCACAACAAACTTATCTTTTTTAAAGAATGTGTTCCAAAACCTATAAAATATTCTTGAGATAACCTATTTTATTTAATATAGAAAATTTCCACCGATAGAATTATCGTCAAATTGCTTTCATGCAGATCACATATTTCATTTAACACAAGGAAACATAACCTTCACTTTGCGCTTTGAAAATTCCCCTCAGCAAAAAAAAATAAAAAAAATTGCCAATCATTCGATATTGTTTATCTCAAGTTTGCTAAGAAATTATTTGTTTTTATGCCTTATCCATTACTTATAGCAGAAAATTAATTTAAAAACATTGTTTAACCCTATACATGCCAGACCTCTTTGGAGCCCATTTATCCGCAAGCTGGTAAGATTAACTTGACTTAAGCAAGACAAATCTTGCTCAATATTTGAACGTTTCTATATTAACAAATTGACAACCCCTTTTTATTTCTTTGTTCAAAGGATTCAATGTGGTGGGTGTCGCAAAAGAAACAAAAACAGGAGCTGCTACGAATGTTTAGCTAAGTAAACTTTATAAAAAAAATTATTTTTTGTTTATAACTGTCCATTTTGATTAAAGTTAAAGTGATATAACAGCAAAAATTGACATGATTTGAAAGTTGTGTTATGTCTTGCGTATTAACTTTTCACAAAGACATATGCGCAGAAAACATTGATTCTCATAATTTAAAATATATCAGGTAAGCTCTAAATAAAATGCATGATGCGTTTACATTATGTAACATACTATCATATTTTTTGAAATTTGAAACGCGTGCAAAATGAAAAGACAGAAAATTTAAACAATATTGGTCAACATCTCGCGAAAAGACACAACAGCGGTAAATCTTTATGACATGACTTTTTCGTAAAAGTCTGTTGCGGAATACCCTTAAAAAATCAGGTATTTTCAGTTTGCAATGGTGAAATTGTTAACATGTGTGTGGTTTTTTCTATACCTGCACCGCCATGAATAGGATTAACCTGAAACTCCAATGATAATTGGGATCAAAATTCTGTGTATTTTTACTCCCTGTAACGCATTACTTTAACATCTGAACCCTTCCCAATTATTTTGTGCACACATTTATACAATAGGAAATTCTAGAAATGAAAATAATGTTTGGTGCTTCCAATATTTTCAGTATTTTTTTCCATTTTGCTGTCTTTAGTTAGTCATCAAAGTCATTTCACGAAAAGCGTATTATTAAACAATTAAAACGTGACCACGCTTGCGTGGATCGGATAATAAGTTTTGAAGGTAATATCTTTGTACACTGGAATTTTTTTGCTCTTAATTGCTTTAAATCTCTACTGAGATGTTTTCCTCTTCCCCAATAACTGAAACGTATAAGTGACAGCAAAAAGTGGTGGCAGTTATCCAATATTCCAGTCAATCATTTCAAATCAAACATTGAAGTCATTAAATGTTTTTTGTTAACTGCGAATTATTATATCCGTGCAGGAACATAAATTATTTTAAATATTTATTTGGCAAGTGGAAATTACTCCCCTTTGTCTTTCAGATGCTACGGTGTTGTTTTATCCGGTGTGATCTGTTCGTCTGTCTATTAAATTAATTAAGAAAAACCCAATTGGTAATGATACTTTTGTCAAATGTAGATGCAGCGGTGCAGGTATCATGTTCTATCAAGTACATACAGAACCTTGCTGTTAGTGTTGATACGTTTGTTGTTAATGAATATACCTAGGGTGCAGAAGAGAAGCCCAAGAATGTGGTTTGTATCAGTATCTCTTTTTGTCGCTTTTTTGTTTCGGAAGCAGAACGGCTCATATTGTACGTTTTTTTAATCGGAGACATTAAATTCAGTTTATCATATCAGAAAGCCTAGACGCAAAATTATGTTTCGAGTCTGATATCAAATGTATGAACAATAACCACAAACCAGCGCGGACACATCATATCGTCTTAAAAATTCGGGAATGAAATATAATTCTTTGTAAAAGTGAAAACATTCGCCCAAGAGTTTAAAAAAGAAAAGAGTTTCCTGATATTTATTATAACAGATCTCCCGCATATCATGTACTATAAATAATACCATCTTGGCCATTATTTAAAGGGCTGTTTCCACGTCCAAAAACTTGGTCGATTAATTTTTGCTACAAAAAATAGATGTTAGAAATTAATTTGAATTATAAATTTCCTAAGTAAAAACTAAAACCGACAAGATAAATTTCACTAGACGAGAACCTATTCTTCTCCCTTTCCTAATCTATTGTCATCGAAAACATATGCAACTAGAATTAGAGATGCAATAAACGCCAATAAACACAATGGATATTAATTCTCTCCCCTGAAATAAAATTAACAACAAACTTTATGACAAGAACAGCAAACAGGTTTATTTTATATATAATTGTTTCATTCTTGAAATGTTTTATTCTTTATATTTTTAACGTTATAACAGACATTTCGCAATATGAAGAGAAGCCATCTTTTAAGATTTGATTTTACGTTATTGATTTATTAGCAATTTCTACGTCGTCTCATTGAAAAAAAATATATTCTTTTCTTGTTTTCGATTACGAGTTAAAATATTTCCACTCACTTTAAAACAGGAAAATAAGACAAAATTTGGAGTTGAAAATTAGAAGATGCTAATGCGCATGGTCAAAACGTTTTTGCTCGCAATTTTTCAAGTTCAAAGTATAATTTCTCTCTTGTTTAAAATGCCTATTTTATTTAAATATATAAACAAGAAACATGTGAGTACATTTACCGCCAGGCATGTAAATTAAATATGTCTAGCAAAGTCAGCGCGATAAAGAATGTGCTTTTTGTTCAGAAAGAATTAACTTCGTTTACAGTTGGTAAAAATAAAAATAATGACTTTAACCTTGGCATGACATGTTTTTAGACCGTTTTGGTGAAATCAAGTCAAAAAAATGTACCACCGGTTTTATAGCTCTTGAGTTTCTGATTTTATACTTTTGGTTGTATATCAATTTTGACAAAGATACATGCACAAAAAACATTAAAAGCAATTTTCATAATTGAAGTATGTCTGTTAGAGCCTAAATAAAATGTGTGCTCCGTCGGGGGTTGCGTCACACTTTCCTATTTCCTAAATAAAGACACTCCAGTAATAAAAAAAACCGCCGTGATATTATGATTATTGAAACTCATTGATTCTCAACATTGCCGAAAAAAATATTCTTCTTTTTTAAAAAATGCAACAATTTAAAGTGAATATTTATTTAATTAGTGTAGAGGGTCCCCAAAATATACATATTTAGCTAGCTATGTGGCTAGATAGCTAGCTAGCTAAATGTAAGCAAAATATCAAGCTAAAACACATAAAGCCTTTTGATTTTAGCTATTATAGTGTTGACCCTAAAAAACGCTGGCTTATCGTCTACTCTCATACCAAAAGGTCAAAAACACTTGGGACGAAGGTGACAGCAGGCCTTCTTATTCAAAGTTCTCTTTTTGGTTATTTAGCTGGATAATAAAAGACTTTTGTTCCCCTATTTTCCTGTCTTTACTAGATAATGTTATCCTCTGTGATTCGCAACTCGTTCTATATCTCCTGTATAGAACAGCAAACGGCTAATTAATCAGGCTAGCTTTTGTTATCAATTGATAACAAATCGGTTGTCAAAACTATATAAAAAACTTTAACTCCTACACAATCTTTTAAATAAATTTTAACCCATAAGATAGAAAAATCACGTACCTACATTGCAATACCATATTAAAAGAAATGTCCCTACATCTATATGTTTATTGAACCCAAGGAAATTGTATAACAACATCTTTGCATTTATTTTATCTGCAACTTAAACTTTTTTATGGTTTTTACATTGCACACACATATCAAGTAAAGTACATAGACTCAAATTACTATCTTTTTCAATATAAACAGGGTAGAAAAGTGTATAAAGTGATAGACTAAGTGTATTACTTTACAATCTAAATACGCAAAAGGACAATGGAGAAAACTGGAAGTTTTAGAACTTTTGATGACGTCAACAGTGCACATAAAAAAACCATTTTGCAAAATTTAATTCAGTTATTACTTTAAGTTGTTAGAGCGTGAAGTTTTGATCAAAATAATGTACAGGATCATGTACATTGGAGGAACGGTTGAAAAGATATTGGTGTTTAAAGGTTTTTGTTGACGCTATCACCGCATCTGTTCCAAAACGCGTGCGTTGAGCCATGTTCAAAAAATTGGTCCCAGATGGTGTCCTTAGCTATTTCCACCCGTTTCACAGTTATTTGGACTCAAACATAAACGTCCAATGCAATGATTTCACTTATCTAATAAACATTGACGCCAATCTAATATATTTACGCTGTGAAGTAACGTCAAAATAAGACATTTGTTAAGAAAAAATAAAACGAGTTTGAAAGTTAAAAAGTATTTATTTGTTAAGCTTTTCTTAAGTACATCCTCAGACTATATAAACAACTGAGTTGTTTATATAGTCTGAAGATATACTTAGTGTACGCAAAGCTTAACAAATAAATACTTTTTAACTTTCAAAATCGTTTTAGTTATTTTTACCAATACATTTGTCGTTCATCAATTAAGATATAGATTCCCCCTCATATTTTAGGTATTAAACTGCATGTTACCGTTGCCCGTCTCAAACACACTGAATTTTCCTATTATAACATTTTTGAAACAGGAAATGTGAGTTAAAAAATGTTTAATAACCAATGCTTAGTCCTTAAAGCAAATGCAGCACAAAAAAATAATTTTTAGGTTTCTTAAGGCGAGCTTACACGTACAGTTTTCTTGTTAAAGAAATCTTTTAAAAGAAAAATTTCAAGCTTTTTACACTATATCAATTTTTATTACTAAATGTTTGTAATCACTTGAGTCATGGTGTAATTCAGGTACCCTGGTCAATCTGATACAAAAACAATAAAAAAGTGAAAAATCTGCACCTTTGTTTTATTATTCACTGGAAATATTACTTCAAATAAAACTTTTTTACCTTTCTTCTTCCTCTGCTGTTGGCGTATATGGTGCCTGTCTGTTGCGAAATCTACGCGCTGCATCAAATTCACTCATAGTTTTTTTTTTTGTTAAATGATGCATCTTCGTTTGTCTAGAAGATACAAAACGTCAAACTTAAAGTGATGAATGAAAGTACGCGATGTGATATAATCAGGATGTCAGCATCCTCTGAAAAAACTTTGAGAAGAAAAATATTTTACCAACACAGGTAAAAAAATCGCCTTTTGGAAGGTTTTTAAAACAGGTGGTAAAAACTTTCGAGCCGCCTTTAACGAAACGTAGCATAATTCTACTCAACGTGATTTTTTCTGTGTTTCGAGTTTCAATACGTCAGTTTTGTTGGAATATCTTTCTGCTTCGATTGAAGTATGGTATGTTGTAAGTGTTGCGCTGAAAACTACATCCAGAGTAATTCTTACTAACTTTTAATTCAAAATATCAACAAAGGTTGGAAAATCACACCTTTCATTACGACATTTATAAAAACAAAATTGGGAGAGACTTTTTTCGCTTTGCAGCGGTTCGAAAATTACGGTGCGAATATTACGGAATATTTACTTTAATTTTGGATGTATTTCTGACACAAAATTAGACTGAGTGTAAAAATCAACATCAATCAACCATTAGAATTTTCATTATCATTTTCACCAAGCTTTGTTTTACTATGCCATACGTTCAATAAAAGCAGTTTTAATATTTTGACCAAATTTGGCTTCAAAATTGCCAAAAATTAGGATTTTCATTTCATCATTATTTTCAGCAACCTCTTTTTCAGTGTACCGCATATATTTAAACAATTAAACGAGCCCTTTATATTATACTTTCCACTGAATCAAAGGACAAGGACAAGCACAAGAAAAGTTTCAGCTCAGGTGATATAAACACATGCATGCTCCGAAACTTCTTGTTCCTGTCCACATAAAAAATATCTTGAAGTGTAAAACAGCCTTTAGGCACGTGATTTAACCAATACTTACTGAGTCATACTCTTGCAGTCATGATAAGATTTTTCAGTCTAGCTTTTAATCCTATCTCTCCTGTGCATGTCTTCAAGTGTTTTGACACAAAAAGGCAATCTGAAGATGATACTACCATAAAATTCTTATCACTGGAATACTGTTTAGAGGTGAGGATTTTTAAAGAGTTCTTAATATCTTAATTTTCTAGCCACTACTATTTTAGCACTTCTTTGACGAAAACCTAGAAGCAATATTTGTAACTGCTAGAATTTGTGAAAAATCATTTTTCTTGCTTGCTCTTTTCATGTGCGTTATGTTTTATGTGCAATAACATATATATTTCTTCTTAATAATAACATATATTTCTACTTTTTATCAGATTTAAACAGAAAAATATTTCTTAAAAACGTGACTGTTACCTTCAAGAAACTAACGTACTATGCACCGTCCCTCGAGAGGGCTGTGTACCAAGGGCAAAAAGAAACACAACGAAGGAGAGCACACCACAACCCTACCCCCTAAATAAATGTTAGCTACAACATAACACATTTTTTTAATAAGCTACATATAATATATACGTACTACTTCTTAAAAATAAAACTATAGGTCAAATGATTTTCAAGTCTGTTTGGAGGTACAGTGTATCTTCTCAGTCTATATCGTCCTATATGTCCTCCCCCACAAACTTCGTCATTACTCGTTTCCTCAAGTTGTTCAAAATTACTATATTCCGGAATCTTGTTATTCGTATTTTGCTTGTCGAGTACTTATCGATTCTCTCGCCATTTCGAACATTGTTTGTAACATTTGCTTGAACAGCTGAATATCATATGTCTCTTTATCGGCGTCATTTCCATACATAATGTGTAACAGAATTCCTAACTTGCTCCCAAACATTAGTTTTGCAGGTGTAAACCTCGTACTTGATTGAATCGATGTGTTGTAAGCATAGCGCATTTCATTTAACCAGTGATCCCATTCTCCCACAACAAAGTAACGTATTTTAATACTTACTGCTTCACGATGTCGTTTATTTTCCCGCTTAACTTTGATTTCCCGCAAAAGGAAGAAATAACCATATATACATTTACTGGCTGTTAAAGCTCGACCGATACTTGACTGCATAAAATTTCAAATATTTTGAAAAAATTGTCGACTACCGTGAGAATGTAATCTTTCCTACGGTTAGTTATTTCCAAATCAACTATGAAGTCAATGGATATTATTTGGCTTGGCTTTAGTAAAAATTCTCGCTTACCCAGATGGATTTATCTCTACTGTGTTTCGTCATGATATAAATTTTACAATTTTCAATATATGTCTGTATATATTTTAGCATTGACGGCCACCAAACCGTGTTCAAAATTTGTGCACTTTAAAAACTGATCATGTCCCTGACGGATAATTTATGAACGTAATTCCTTTGGACAGACATATGATAATTTAACATGCAAATCATACTGTAAAATATTATCGTACATAACAAGATTATTCTTATAATGTTTATAAACATTGTTCAATACTGTCGTTTCACCCAATTTAAATTTTATACATTGGGCAATAGTCAGGGAGCTAATGGTGAAAAAAAAACAGGATCCATTCTCTATTATAATTGCCGCGTATTGTTAAAAATTGTTGCGCGCAGCTTTTTTCGGGAAATCCCTGAAAACCCTGCAGAACCCGATTGTTACAAAGGAATATGAAACAATTTGAGCTACGGCCATTTTAAAAGCAGTGGCGATGACGTTGGTAAGTCTGTTTTTCTTTACTTTCTTCCCTTCTAAAAGCTTTTTATTTGTGTTCTTTTATACGTTTTGCAGGTTGAAATAAATTTATTGTCACGTTTTTTAACCATATGCATATCTTGAACTTATTAGTTTTAAGATTTTTGTTACGAACATAAATTTCACCATAGCATCCTAAAAAGCCGGCTAGCTAGCCTTATTATTCAGTTTGGTACGACAGCTTTTGATCTTAGCCAGCATTATTTCTTTTTGTGTTATTATTACCAATCTGATGGTTACTAAGCTGCAACTTGGGGCTATCTAGCTAGCTGTTAGTTACCTCTGGCTAAAAGAGAAAGTAGCTAAATAATACAGTTAGCTGGAACAAAATTTTCAAATCTTTCCTATGCTAAATGGACGTTGGTAGCTACACCTTTCACTGTAATTTAAACTTTGGCAAAAGTTTAAAGGTTATTGTTTCAATAACAGAACAGTCTCCATTAGCCTGAGATAAGGTTTATTCTGTAACTGTATCTGATCGTGCAGCTCTCGTTGGACATCGAAGGGAGTCACCTAAATGTTTTTAATGATACGTTACATCCAACTTTCACCGCGTATGTTTTTACACTACGTGCACAATGAATTGTGTCTTTTGAGTAACGGTAGGTTTTTCTAACATGTTTCCCAGTAAACACAAAGACGACTTAATGACGTCTTTTCCCGTCCCTAGATCGTTCGGACGTCTTTCTCTTTATAAGACCAGTCAAATCTTGTTCGAAAGAAACGTCTTAAAGACGTCTTTATTTGGTCTCTGTAAGACCAATTAAATCTTGTTCCAAAGAAACGTCTTAAAGACGTCTTTATTATTTGGTCTCCGCAAGACTAATAAAATCTCGTTCGAAACGAACGTCTCAAAGACGTTTTTATTTGGTGTCTGTAAAACAAGTAAAATCTCGTTCGAAATGAACGTCTTGAAGACGTCTTTATTTGATCTCCACAAGACAAGTAAAATCTCGTTCGAAATGAACGTCTTAAAGACGTTTTTATTTGGTCTCCGTAAGACCAGTTAAATCTCGCTCGAAAGAACCTCTTAGAGACGTCTTTATTTGGTTTCCGTAAAATTTTTTAACCATGTTTTCATTAAACCCTTTCTTTGTTCACTTTGGAAAAAGTTGAGAATGAAAATTACTAAAGATCAGGAAATCGTAAGGTCTACCAGCAGTATAACATTTGGAAGAGGAAAATACGTCTTTAATATGTTATGTTAGTAGCTGCCGACGTCTAAAAAACGTCTGAAACTGGTCTAATATGTCCGCTTTTAAGACGTTTTTTGCAAGGCGTCTTTTAGACGTCGAAGGAAAGACATTTTTTAGACATCTTGCCCAGACGTTTGCAGGAACGTCTTGCCGTAGACCTGTTTCATACGTCTAAAAAGCGGACAAAATAGACGTGATTTAGATGCTTTTTAGACGTCTTTCTGAACGGTTTTAAAGACGTGTTATTGCAGACATTTTATGCCGTACACGTTTTTATATGTCATGGCACAGTGTGCGTATTTTAAACATTAAAACTTAATTCTGTTATAAGGATTTATAATTTATTCCCTTATCACTGGGCAAAGATCTTTCTTACTTACTTCGCCTAAAAAACAACTTGTCCAGTTTTTTACGCGGGGGACGATAATAAGTCTGATTTATTTACAACAATTTATTCTATTATAAACAATGTCATTCGCAACAATAAATAATTTTACAACAATAATTTAATAACAATTTTTTATGTACAATTTCTATATTTTCCTACCACAAATGAGGAGAAAAGTAAGAAAAAAACACACATTTTCTTCCAACATTTAGAAAGAAAATGTTCTAAAGAACCTGTCAACGTACCTCGAGTTGTTGTTGCCTCTTTTTTGGCGAGTTAAAAACAAGGACGGTGTAAAATACTCGATTGGGTGTGGCATGAAGTCAAATTTTTTTTGTGAAGAAAGTATAAAGCCGTTCCGTACTTGCTTAAAAAATCTTTCTGCGAAGTCTTATTTCCAAAATAAAGCACACAGCTATAGCTTTTTTAAATCAATTTTACAAGCTAATCCGATGAAATAAATCTAAAACGGTGTTTAAAAATCTGGGTACTAATAAATAAATAAATAAATAAATAAATAACTATACAAATGCACACTAATTGTTTTCAGCAAACGTTTAACCACGCCAAGCAACACTAGATACATATAATGAAGAGGAAAGTGTTTGATCATATCCAAATTTAACTCAGTGAGGGGTGAAATTTCATTTTTTGATGAGCATGTTGGTAACTTAAGGATAGAAACTCTTGGTCTGTTCTTCGTTCATCTGCTCCAAAATCGTTGAACACAATGCAGTGTTGTAAATATTGTCCTTTAATTTTACAGCGTTCACATGAATGATAACCAGTATCTCTTATAATAATACGGAGATTGTGTCTGTGTGTCTGTGTGTGCGTAACAGGCAAAGTGGATATGCTTATTTTCCTTTGATGTAGCCGAAATTCTCTTTGAAGTCGCCGAAAAAATTATGTCCATTTTGCCAGCGGGTTTACTTTGTTTACATCACGTGATGAAAACGATTCAATTTGATTTGCTGAAATAAATTTAACGGCTAACTTTCGAAAAATGGTGTCCTCTCGCCGCCAAAAAAACCCACAAAAGAACGATCTTGAAAAAAGTAAAATAAGTGGTTCAAAAAAGCATATTTAAAAAGAAAATAGTCCAAGTGAAGAAGTAGAAAAGTGAAGTTGGAAGTGAAAGTGGAGCTACGTCAAGCTAGTAGTAAAGTAAATTTAGAAGTAGAAAATAAACGCCACCAAAAAAAAGCACAGAAGAGCGATCCCTTTACCTTGAAAAAAAGGAAAAAAAGTGGTTTAAAAAAGCATAGCTATATATTTAAAAAGAAAAGAGACCAAGTGAAGAAGTAGAAAAGTGAAGTGAGAAGTGGAGCTAGATGTAAAGTAAAGTTAGAAGTAGAAAACAAAAGCTAGAGTTTAAAGTGGATTTGAAATCACAAATAGTAAGAACTTTGATATTTTTAGACGTTTGGTTTTATGTCGGTGGAGCAAGCAGACTCGCATTTCCCAGGAAAAGCTACAGTTTTTTATTTTACCGCGTATGTAGCCATATTTGTTTACGTTTTGTTGCATAATTCATGTGCCCTCTGGCACGTAACTAATGTATTGTCCTAAAATTCAAAATGCTACATAAATCTGTTGGCTGACTAAAAAACGGAAAACTTTGGTTTGTTGAACTGTAATGTTATTAATTTTACATTACTATTGCTTCTCTTTTTATGTGTTTTACTAAGCATAAATAGCTAGCTTTAGTTTTAGGTAAGTGTTCCCAGTTTAAGTATATTTAACTGGGTGTCTTAGCTACTGTTAGCCTCCAAGTCCAGCTCCCCATCCCATGGCTAGCTCTAACCTATGACTTCTGTTGTTATTCCTCTTTTTTAATTATCTATAGCTAGCTAACTACTATAGTTTCCAAATTTCTCTTCTTTTATGAGCACGAATTATGATGTAACAAGCTAGCTAGCTACCTACAAAATCTTTCAAAGACTTGAACTTGGGATAGTAGGATGTATTTTTATGCCCATAGAGTATAGATGAATTCCGTTGTTTACATTTTTAGTTGTACGCTCTTTCGGCTTTGGCATTTGCGTGGCAGGGAAAAATATTGGAGTGCTAGGTGAGGCAAAGTAATTATCAGTTCATTTCTTCAAACGAAGGCATTCTTATGACTTTTAATGAATTCAAATAAATCAGAAGGCATCAACCTACACTCTATAATATTTTATAACCCCAACGATGTCCCCGTTAGAAGAAATCCACAGTAAAAGACCTTTCTTCACCAAATCCTAGCATCTTTTTACCTGCCACGCAAAAGCCAGAGTCAAGGAGCTTACCGCTAAAATGTAAACAAATGACGTCACGCTGGAATTCATCTATAATTTTTTTCACATTACCTGTGCACTTTACAAGGGGACCACATGCAATATGACAAGTGGAACGAATTTTATAGAATTTAAAGTGTGTGTGTTAAGTTATTTTTTATTGTTTTGTTTCTGACATCCTGTTAAACTTTTGTCAGCCTACATGTAAAATGCCAGGGTTTTTTACAGGGGTTTTTTACATTTGATTGGAAATTTACGTGGGTTTATGACTTTGGGTTAAAAAAAATTATGAGAGGATGGTATGGTTAAGTCAGTTTATATTGTTTGTGTTGCAAAATGCTGTTTTTTTGAAATTTTGTGTAAACTTTTGTGGAAATAGACCACATGCAATATATATACTGAAAGAACAAATCTTTGTAGAATCAGACTTCACTGTAAGCTGTTGTAAAGCTGATGTCTTTAACGGTAAAAATAACAGCCATAGTTTACTAATTAAGAAAAAAATAAAACGAGTTTGAAAGTTAAAAAGTATTTATTTGTTAAGCTTTTCGTACACTAAGTACATCTTCAGACTACATAAACAACTTTGTCTTTATATTTCGTATTATAAACTATTGTTTGGGAGAACTAACTGTATGTGATGTAATCTTTGCTGGAAGAAAATTCCATGGTTTCACGTTTTTGTTTTTCTTGAGAAATTTACAAAATTTTGTAGGGATAAATGTTTGCTGATGATAAAAAAATTACTTAATGTTCTGACTGAAACTGTTTTTGTTTTTTATATTTTGTAATCTAAACGCGTGGATGTATGCACTGAAATCATTGATTTTTTTAAATTTTGATGTCTTTCATAACCTTTTTGTGGAAGATTAATGGGTAATGGCAATATACGACATGCTGAATGAACTTATTTTTGTTGATTTAGATGTGTTTCTCAAAAACCGATCTGTTTTAAATTTTGTGTAAACCTTTGTTTATGAACCGTATACAATGTTTCCAAAATAATGATCTTTGTTGATTCAAGTTTATTCTTTGGTCATTGATTTTTTGACATTTAGGTTTCAAATTGTTGGTAAAGGGCAGTACGGAACTAAAAAGGAAAATTTTTGTGTTCTTAACTGGTTGATTTTTACATTTTGTGTAAATTTTTGTGGGAGAGGATGGTATCCAACCGAAATGACTGATTTTTCTAGATTTAAATTTGATGTTTTCGAAACTATGGCTTTTTCATATTTTTGTATAAGCATTTAAGGGAAAGAAAATATTTGTTGATTTGTGCTAACTCTTGCAGGCCTGCTTTTTGACATTTTAGAATAAAATACTGAGGGTTTTCAACATAATCACTTACTATAAGATGTACATATTTGAGATGCGTTATTTCTGACATTGTTATTATCCGTGTTGTGACTGTCGGTGTTGTAACTGTCGGTTTTGGGAGTATTGGTGTTGTGAGTGTTGATTTTGTGAGTGTCGTTGTTGTAACTTTTTATCAACTAGATTTTACACCTTGCAAGCTGTTCTTTTTTATTTTGTGTAAGATTTGTGTGGAGGATTTAATGCGATTTGACATTTGACATTTTGTGTAAGATTTTAAGAACATTTTTTTTTGTATATGCACCACTGACGTCAGCAAAACATCTAAAGCAACCTATTTTTCATTGGCCTTTTGCCTAAGTGGATTTTTCCACGGGCCTTATCGACTAGTGACTAATAATACATTTGAGGAAAGAACGAGCAGGACAAACAGCAGCAGCAGAACAAATTATCGCTTGAAGATTAAATTGGTATAGCTTATTTTCTATTCTGACACTATCTTGCAACAGCGTTATTGCCTCAACAATAAATTCTGACAGATAATCTGCAAGTGAATTTGGTTTAGCATAGGCATGAAAAATAGCAATAGGAAATACATGATTACTGTTAATAATGGAACAAAGTATTGGCCACAGCTGAGAACTGGAGGATTTTGACAAAGGCAAACCATCAATGTTAATAACTAATTTAATGGCATTAGTGTCCAAAGACAGAAAAGAAAAAGCTATATTGATACTATTTTCTATGCCCACATACCCAAAGGTCCCTCCACACTTTGTGGTAGTCTGTACTGTTCTTGGTGTTCTCAGTAGTGTCTGTGAATCTTTTGGAAGTTCTGACAAACCACTATTTCTTCATAAACACAATAGTTCATTAATGCATTTTCTAGAGCGGTTGTACCTAACTGCCCATGTAGCTAAATCAAATTGCAACACACACTGTTGTTCAACATCTTCACCAATCACATCTACGTCATCCATTGACAGAGAGGAACTTGATGACGACTCTGCACTTTCAAAATCTGACACAAAACTACAGTCAGTACTACCTAAATCTGATTTATCACTTGTAATAGCAATTTGTGCTGTTTCGACTGCAGGCATAAGCTCATCATTACTATCACTACCGAACTCTCTAAACAATCTTTCTGTCTCACGCTGGAGTTTTCTTCTAGCATGCCTTTTCTTTGACTTTTCCATAATAGCTAGGAAGACAGACATATACACTACAAATAACTACATAAAAATCATAGTATTCTAACTAAAGGCCTTAGCTATACCTCTGTAGAGACGCTTAAACTCATAAAAACTAAAATACTATTCTTTTGTATTCTTTTCGCAATATAGCTAGCCAGCTAGCTACCTAACTAGGTTAAACTTAACTCAAAGTTTTCGTTAGCTGAGATGTTACATTTCAAAGTAATCTTTAACTTGCCTAAACAAAATTAAGGCTAGCAGATATCACTTTATTTTGAAAAAAAAAGATCACTCATCTCTCAAGAAAGAACCAGACACACTTGATTGCCATTATTAGTCTTTGTTGTGTTATGTTGGTCAATGTTTTTTAGAAAAAATGTAAACTTACCGACAAAGATGACAAGTCTTTCAAGCGTTTCATCGACATCAAACAATGTCGATAAAACTAACTGAGGTGTGAGAAGGACATACTCTGAATTTCATGTATTTTTTTTGAAGAAAGAGTTATAAGAATAAATATTAAAAAAGAAACATATTAAAATAAAAAAAAAGGTTTAAAATCATATTTTTTTTTAACATAACTCCTCCCCCCCGTACGTTATGTTAAACACCACGGCTGCATAAGAAAACACAGGTCTAAAAACGACGTCTTTATTAAACGTATTTTAAACGTCTAAAATACATTTTTTTAAAGGCCCGTTTATGCGCGTCGTTCGCTAAACCACAAAAAGACGTCTTTTAAACGTCTTATTTAGTCGCGATATGTTTAAAAGTTTATAAAGCGTCTAAAAGACGTCTAATAGTTGCGCGTCTTTCAAAGACGGAAAACAGACCTTACTTAGGACGTCTAAAAAACGTCTTGTGCCGGCTGGGTTAAGACGACTTAAAACGTTTTGAAAGCTACAAGGACGTATTTCAGACGTCTGTAAGACGTCTTAAAAACGTTTTGGTAGCTACGAGGACATCTGTAAGACGTCTTTAAAATACGTCTTTGTCTTGTCTTTTCAAGAAGTCCTTTGGCGTTACGCTTTTAAACGAGTAGGAGACGTTTTAAAGACGTCTCTACTAGTCTATAAAGGACGTCTTAAAGACGTCTTTAAGACGTCTTGTGTTTACTGGGTTATCACTATGTGCTTTTGGACGTCATAGCTACAGTCCATAAAAATGGCTATTGGTATAGAGTTTTATCCAACTTTCATTAAGAAACGACCATATTATTCTATTACGTAATCTGAAAAGCTAATGTCCAATTAACACGTGGTATAGACATGTAAATAGGGGCCGCACGATTAGAATTAAGCTCGGAAGCATCCGCCTTGCTCAAAATTTAAAAATTTGAAAAACATTTCAATAGAGAACTACAAGAAACACAAAAGACTGGACGGCATATTCTTACCGTAGAGAAAATCTGAGTATCTGGTGTGTTTTTGTTATACATAACACGATAAATGGGTGTTGTCAATAGCAACGTGCACAAGTTAATATACCTTATGTTTTTTTCTAATCTTTGAGACAGGAAAGACTAATCGTGTGTCAACTCAGTTGCACCATGTGCCTTCGGTAGCCATAACACAATATAGTACATCTACATGTCTTACGAACTAGAATACAACCACTAATTTACATTATATACGTTTCATAGATACGTCGAAGGCGAAAAATCTAAGTCTTGGGGAAATCAAATTCTTGGACCCAATGCTGCAACTACTACTCAAAGTTAAGGCTAACGCTAAATATATAAAGCGATTTAAACAAAAACATGAGATAAAACTACTTATCCTAGATATACACACGGGACAATACTCACGGTTAAATAACTAATTGACATGTGAGGTTTTTTATGCCTTGCACGCCTTTTTACAAACTGCGCGACTTTCCTTGGCCATAGATACAAATCTCTAATATTGTAGAAACAACTTATGAATACTCTATTCTTGGAAATCTTTTAAACCAGAACAGCGACGCTTGGTAAGTAAAACGCCTTAATAGCAAATCGTAATTGAAATCACAATGTACTTCTGCACATAAGAAAAGATAAAAAATGAATTTTATTTAGTTGGAACATAAATCAATAGTGGAACGTTTCCTACAGAGCTCTAATTATTACGCATTGTTTCTATATAACATTTAATTGTAATGCTATCATCAATTATGCATTTATCAAGATCTGGTTTTAGCAAAAAGTCGGAATACCCGAAACCCTGTCCTTGTGATTCGTAAGTCGGTTTTCCTCTCCGCAAAACTTCTGTGTCGTCAAGTTGAAGAGACTGTTCATGTTTAACATTGTCCACGCTACAACACTTAAAGGTAACTTTCAAATTGAATGGCCAAACAAGATCGCGGTCTCTCTCACCTACTAGTAGATAAAAGTGAATTCCAAACGCTCCCTTTTTTTCATTGAAACACTGAGCAGATAAACGACATTTATAGCCATTTAACGTCCAGAAAGGTAAACTATGTACGATATTATCTAAGCACTTATCAGAATAGTTTGTGATATGCCATTCGAAGTAACCAACAAGCAAAATAGACTTAATTTCACTCTTTAAGTCATCAATTGAGGCATTTACATTCTGACTTTTGTTATTAAGTGCTTGCAATTTTTTTTCTAATTTTTTCTTCTCCGTAAGAGCATTACTCGTGATCTTTTCAATATTTACATAAAGATCAGCAACTTGGCCTTCTTGCTTTTTAGGGCTTCTTTATAGAGTTTATTATCTTGAATGATTATTTTAAGAACGGTAATTTCTTGTTCATTGGTAATTACATGATCTTGAAGTTCTAAAAAATTTGAGTTATTGACATCCAAAGTTTTACTGTAAATGTCTAACCGGCTTTCAATTTCTTTAACACTTTCATCATTATGCTGAACGCTTTTTTTAAGACAGTTGATTTCTTCTGTGTTGATATTAATTTTGTCATTTACTTCTTCCACACTTTTTGTTATTTCATCCAAAACTTTTTCCTCCTCCTTTAATTTTGCTTCCATTGCTTTCAATTGCAACTCCTTTTCTTTCATGCTAGTTGCCATCATAGTCAGTTGTTCATCTTTAGATCTTAATAAAGCTGACATATCTTTTTTTTCTTGATTATTCAGCTTTAAATTGTCTTCGCATACCACTAGTCTTTTCATAATTTGCGCCACAGTAGTTTCTAAATGCTTGATTTTCTTTGTCTGATTAAACTCCTATGTAGAAACAAGAAATAAAATAACTTTCAACTAGGAATCGCTATCACAGAAACTTTTAGCTTCATAGGTTGGTAAAGTATAGCAAAAAAAATAAATTCTATTGCACTCTCTTTTAAACAAAGTGTTCCTGTGTTTGTTCCTCTAGTTAAATTTTATTTAAAACGCCTGGTTCCTCGTTTCTATAGCAGACAAAATATAACGTAAAGGCCTAACCTATCGGGATGGGTCATTTTATTTCATATATTCATATTTCTTGGTCATTTTATTTCATATTCATATTATTTCATATTGAGCAAAACATTCCCTTACAAGTAAAATGAGATATTTTCACGTTAGGAGAATTGGTGAAATTAAAAAAATCTGCAAAAAACAGATCCACAGTTAGACCTTCAAAAATCCGGAGGAATAGGTTGTTGTGGAGAATACTTAAAAAGAGGATGAGTTGCACTACCCAACCGAGTAAAAAATTAGCTATCAATCTTTTTCTTAACAGTCAATTGAAAATGTCCAATTTGATATTCAAAGGTTGGATACTTAATTATTTTTTCGTTCAAAGATGGTCGCTTTAAAAATGAATACTTAAGACCCTCGAAGCTCTTTAATCACACGGAAGATATGAATAAAAACAAGAAGCCCTGCGGCTTGAAGATTTCCGTCATTAGCCTGAAAGATTTTGAAATTTAAGGTAGACCTTGAAAACGGAGAATTATGGGGTAAACAAATCACGAGTATCACAATTCTCAACTATTTTTGTAACTAACCTGCAATGTTAAAATACAACTCAATATAAATAAAAAATAAAAAATAAAAATTTTACATAGCTATATTCTAAAATAACAGTTAAAATTTTAACTGGATATTTTTAAAACTGATCAGGAAAATTCTGGAAATTTCAAAATACAAATCTTGTTATGTATAAACTTGACGATTCGAATATAATAACTTCTGAACGAGCTCAATTTGAATGAATGTAGTAGTTCATTATTAATTAATTCAGCAATAAATACATATTAGTATTTGAATATTTCAGTATTTAGGGCTTTAAAATTTACTCTCTTGTTGAATATTTTTTGAAAATGCTGATGGTGCATGGTTTGATAACAGCTGATCTGAAAAAGAAAGTACGTTTTAAAAATGAGAAACATGAATACAATTTTACCATAAACTGAATTAAAATCAGGTTGTTTAATTATTGTCTCTTTAACTTCTCTTTGCCTCTTTGATTTGAAAAGGGAATTTATTAAAAACATACATATCAATGCCATGTGATGCACAAGGTATATTATATATATATATAAATAATGTATATATATAAATTTAATCAAGCTGGTTTTTGATATCTTTGTTAAACAAGTAACATATTAAGCAGGCGATACATGATTTTGAAACCTGTGGACAATACAGGATTTATTTTGCCGAAATCGATGTATTGAATTCAACAAATTTGATTGTTTGGTATCCTTTTTTAATTCGAATTCTCAAATTTTTAATTTCTTTTTGAAGAGTCTGATTAGTTGCATTTTTTCCTTTTAAGAAAACTGATTGGTCATTGTTTTGTTTGACGAATCCAAAAAGTTGAACATATCTAACTTCTGAAATTTCAAATTGACAAATTGAATTCAACAAGTTGAAACAAAAAAGGGTAAACACACAATAAATTTGCAGATTGGAAAAATCGATGGTCCTTTTCGTGAGATTTTTCAAAATCAAGTCTTTTCTACGAAATCTTAGAAAAATATTTTGTGATACTTTGGGTGAGTTCAAGAAAGACTTTCAAGCAAATTAGGCACTCAAGGAAAACTGATAATTAGCCAGTAACAGAATAGTTAACCGTTTTCAATGGCGCCATAGCTTGGTGGTTATAACTCTGGCACTTTGTGCGGGAGAACGGGGTTCAATTCCCCTTGGCGGCAATTCAATATGGGTGAGTGAATGCTACCATAGCCCCGGGTTAACCCAAGCCATGTGAGGGAAATTGGGGAGATGGCACACTATGTGGGCTGTTGGATGCTGCAGGGAGTTGTCTGGTAGAGCGGGGACCCTATTGGGTCTGCATAGCTCAAAGTGAGCATTAAATACTCTAGGACTCCCTATCTAAGCTATGGCCCATCCTGGAAATAATAGACAGGATTTGTGAAGCTAGCCATATAAAATATACAGACATTCTATTTATCTATACAGAATAATTATATATACGGTGCGTACAGTATAATTAGCCGCTCATACAGCTACTTATACGACATATATCTTTTTACTTAAATTTCCACTTTTCTTCGTTATCGATCTCCCCATAGCCATCTATATTTATATAGATCCACATAAAGTTGTGCTTCAATTAAAACCAAGAAAAGGAACAAGAAACGATTATGCAAAAAGTTATAATTTTACTGTAGCTAGCAGTATAATGGCGTATATATATATTATTAAACAACAAAACTATTTTAATTTCAAGAAAAAACATGGAAAAGACGCAGTTAGCTGTAAAGAACACAAAGAAGCTTTTAACGGCTAATTATACTATGCGTAGCATCTAATTATTCTGCATCGGCTAACTATATATTCTGGTACAGGTTAATCATCAGTTCACCCTGACTGTTCAAGGCAAGCAACAATAAACTTTTGTCACGTTTCGACAACTTTTCTGCAAAAAATATTAAAAAAATCCTGTGCGAATATACATCTTTTTATCTGATAGAAGTAGCCCCACAAAGTGTTGTTTGGAAGTTATTTTTAGCCCCCTTTTTTCCCATAAGAACAGGAGTTGGGTGTCCAGTCATGGAAAAACTATGCAAAGCAGGATAAAGGTTTTTTGTTGCTGGCTCTTTAAGAAAAAAAGGCACTCTAATCAAAGCACTATTTTGTGTAGCTAGCTAGCTAGCAAGTAAGTAATTTCATGACTATTAAAAGGGGTATGTCAGCACCAATCAAAAGGAGATCCAAGTCAGCACCAAAAATTGAGATAGCTAGCTAGCCAGCACACCTTTCTCACTAAGCCATATATAAAATAATTCTTACCTGATAAAATACACGAATTTGAAAAATAGTGCTTAGCTCCCCATCAATAAAGCTACTACGACCAAACCAGAGGGGCGACCAACAAAATGTAAGCACTTTTAGTCATGGCTACACACGGAATGTTCTGGCCACACGAAGAGTACACAATCTCTGTTCAGATTGGTCATTAAAATGACAGAGATTAAAATGAAGCATCTTCATTGGCTTTCGAAAAAATGGAATTTTCCGATGTTTTAGCCTGGACACAAACTTAGCAGCGTCCGGGTTCTGTGCTGTCTCTATATATCTATATGTATGTATCTCTATCTTCCATCCGGCGATTTTAAAGATTCCGCCCCGCGTAGCGGCGACGGAAATCAATAAAGATGTAAATACCCTCATTGGACACTTTTCCTCGTGTTGTGGAAGTGCACCTCTCATAATTCTTTCGTCACATCCATCATGATGGCAAGTGATTGTTTCAAATGGACATTGCATATCCATATGATCCTGATAACAAATCATAAAATAATAAAAAATATTCTTGGCTACCTGGAATACTTTGTTGACGCATCTATAACGGTTAATTTAGATGCCCTCGAATTTTCTAGTAAAAGATTTCTCGTGATTTTAATAGTTGAAAATAATAGTATTTCTGAAAATACTGTTAAAACCTCTTCAAAGTATATTTTCTAATTTTTTAATTTTACTTTCTTTCATTTTTTTTCCACTCGCCCACAGGAACATCTTTTACATGTACTGACAGAATTTTTGGAATGCTATACCTGCAGCTGTCGTAATTCATTTATCCATGTACATCCCTTGTCAAAGTTATCACATTTTACTTGTAAATCCAAGATCCTTCGTTCAATGCCTTTATCTGGAAAAACCTAAAATGTCTTTGCAGCATGATTAAATAAGAAAATGTTTTTAAAGAAGTAACTACTAGTTATTATTCACCGGGTATGACGTTCTTGACTAATATTTTAAACGCAAAATATATAGGCGCAATCTTTTTTAATTTTCCCATAGCCTGTTCTGAATGATAAAATAAATAACCCTATAATATTTTTCTATATGATGCTGCAATCCTAGTCAAAATAAATGGAGACAGGGCAGCTAACTTTAAATTTCGCCACCACAAATAATTGGATAGGCCATTTCTATATTAGATTCACCAATTTTGAACGTCTAAAAGTTCACTTGTTAATTTTTGAGATGGACTTAGGACTTAGGTTTTTTGGTTAAGTCCAAACTCTTTGAATGTGCTAACTGTTGCTGGAATTAGCATGCCAAATTTTCACAAACTTCGACGTGAATTATTTCCTAGTGTGGGCGTGCTAAAGCATGCGACTTTCATATTTTAAAAGCTGTCTACTTGTTCTACGTGTGTGCAAAAGTAGCAACCCTGAAGCCTGCCGGCTGCAGACTATTCATTATGTGGAGTTTTTGTCCATACTTCAAAATGACGAAAAAACTGTCGCTGTCTCATTATTCTTGTCTAGAATTGTAAAATACCAATATCTGTTTAAAATCCTTTTGCTTCAGTTCCAGAACTAATTTTCACGTTCTATTTAAAGTTCTGACAACCTAGTAAAAGATAATATTGAAACAAGAAAAAATCTGGAAATGGGAATAATGAAGTATTTAAATTTTTCTTTTAAATTTTTCGTAATCATTCGCCTGGTCAAAATAAAGCTATGTTGTGAGCTTTAAATTTTGATTATTGTAGCGAAAGTAATTGTATTTCTTCCAGTATAAAGATTTCATAAAATTTAAGGAGTTGTTCTGATTTATGTTCAATATGTAAGTCTCTTAGTGGTATGGGACGAAAAAATATAGCACTTGGGTGTCTGATAGATAAATTTAAAAAATCAGTAAGTATCATAGCCACATGGTTATGATACTTACTTAGTTTTTTGATAAAGCAAAAAAGGCGCAGCAGTGGAATCTGCGCAAAAACATAACCCAAAAGTTATCGTACCTTTTCTTTATCTATCAAAGTTCTTTCGAGTGGACACAACAATTCAAATCCTCTAAAAGAGAAACAAGAGCGAGCTGTCAACTGTCAGCTGACACTTCTAAAATTATTGTCAACACACTTAAAATTCATTTTAAAAAGCATAATAAACAAAACAAAAAAGATGAAACGGGACAGCAATATAAATTAAACAAATACCTTAATATTGCATAATCTTTCGTGTTTTCAAAGCATTCTTTACAAAGTCTGTGTCCGCACTCCACAATAATTACTGGATTTTTTAACACGAAATGACATACAGCACATTCCAATAGGTCATGTACCTCTGTCACAAAGTTGACATCATATCCACCATTGCACTCAG
Organism: Hydractinia echinata; assembly: GCA_030067915.1. NCBI lineage: Eukaryota > Metazoa > Cnidaria > Hydrozoa > Anthoathecata > Hydractiniidae > Hydractinia > Hydractinia echinata. Next base: position 222,872 of record JASGCC010000009.1, on the reverse strand, counting down.
CCATGGTTGCGTCTAATTATCCTTATATCTAAACGGATTAAGGAATGCGAAATTTAAAATCAATTTTCGCAGATTTGCACACTTTGGTAATTACAATTGTTGTAGATAAACAGAAGTTCCTGTCAATTTTTATACGCAATAAAGTGGTAATAACAAGGCCATAGCAGGCACCCATTTTCTTTCTTTCTTAAAGTCAAGGGCAGTTAATAATTTCCCATTAAACGAGTTCAACTTCAAAATTTTCCTATATTTATCGTGATGAATGCCTGAGAATGCCCTTAATAACATTTCTTTTGTTTTACTTTAGAAGCAAATAACGTAAAATGCTGTAATGCATGTCACCTTCACCTAAGTTTATAACGGAAAATTTAACAGGCAAGGAAAAAAGTGTTTAGAAAGTTAACAAAAATGAAAAGGTTTGAAAAATATACGAAAGCAAATCTTCTCACAGTCACAAGGTTAACACAAGTATTACCTGTTTTTAACGCTAATGTCATGAACAACGTGATCACAGAGTTTAAATATAGCAGACGCATTTATACTAGCCAGTACTAAGTTTAATATATCACAATGTAAGCTATACAAAAATAAACTTGCACTGACCACTACAAAACACTTATGAAAAGACATCGTTAAACTTCGAATCATAATATAACATCGCTATTATTGACAATAGAATTCATAGAAACCAGTTGCGTTGTCAGAGCAACAAGCAAATATAAACAGAAACTTTATTGTCCGGTAGAAAATAAAACTTTAGTATATGTCACAGTGTGTTGCTATAATAAAGAAAATTGCTCTTTTATACCTTCAATATTGTTCAACACATAGTCCTTCGTGCTTATTTATTATTATCTGTCATGTCAAACGTTCAGCTTTGTATGCGGTTGTGCGCGATGTAAGGACTGGGTAAAAACATTAATATGCGTAATTATGCACGTGACGTAAGTACAGTCCTCCTTGCGAATTATGTACAAGGTTGTTCTTTAGTTAAGTCGCTGTTAAAAAAACGTCTTTCAAAGAATTTTTTTAGGATTATTTTTATTCATAAGTAGTTATTGTGCCTATAATAGCAATATTCCTACCTTAGTTGGCCTTAAGTTTGAGCCAGAACTTCCCTTAAACGAACGGCAAGCACCAACGTACGATGACGGGATAAATTATAATTATCTACCTCCAGTAGAACCTTCTGCATTAATTCTAATGTAAAGTCTTGATGCAAGTGCGAAAACTGCCAAACGATGCCCCTATTGCATAAACTAAAAGAGACGCGGCACTGGCGTCAACAATTTGAACGCAGAATACAGTTATGAACAAAAGTATCTTTCACAGTTTTAACGACGTATACTAGACAGTAAAGTTTGTCGAACAGTATATTTAAGACGTGTTTACTTTCCTGATTTGTGACTCGTGTTTGCGATCTTTAATGCAGATAAAATAACCTTTTGGTGGTTAAAAATTTAAAGATTGTATGTGGAAACATAAAACCTTTCAAAACATCTTCTTTCGTTTGTTTAAAGCTTTCCCGACTTGCTCTTGAATTATATGAAACAAAATACGTAATATATAACGTTTGTTTGTTCTTGTCATAAACTACGCTCTTTAAGATTCCTTTCTTTTGTTACCCAAAATTCTAAGTAGAGACTGGACAAACGCATGTGTGATGACAAACTATCTTCTACTCTTTCTTGGTAATTCTAGGCTCTTATAATTTAGTAAAGGACAAATACTATGCTTATAAAACTACTCAACGAACTACCTAAAATAAAAGAACAGATTTGACATCAGAAATTGATGCGCTGATGACACAATGTTTTTTTAAAAAAACAGTAATTTTGTATTCTTACAGCATATTAAAATTGTATTGGCATAATTTGCTGTCAATGTAATTAGGTTTTTTTTCAAGATATAAATTCCTACCAGAAGTGCCATATCTAACTTGACTTTAGGAAATGTACTAAAATCCCACTATATGAAAATCATATAGAAAACAAGAAAATAGATTCAAGGTATTAAAAATAAACCAGAGTGTGTAAATAAACTCTCCTATCCCCAAAAAATTGGACGAAATAAATTTCTAATTTTTCGAAATTGTTTTAATCTACCGAAGCTAATTCAATGTCATAAAACGCAAACTATAACTCTAATCGAACTGCAAGCTGAAAAGCCCCTTTTCTTCATGTTTTTGTAATAGAATTTAAAGCATACCTTTTAAGGGTTAAACTTATTGGCTTTTTAGTTTTCTGTAACGTAGTCAAATCATTCTTGGTATGACAGTATCCTTCTTCACAGTTCAAATATCATATATTTGCCTATTTCTGTTTTTATCAAGTAATTCTACACGTCACCATCATTTCTTACATTTTTTGCTATTACAAAGTTTGCTTTGCACCACTTTTGTCATTTGTAGGTTGTCCCCCAATGTACTAACAAACATTTGTGCCAAGTTTTGTGGCAAACAATAGTCCATCAAAGATATATAAAAGGTCTGTGGCCTGGATGAGATCCCTAAATCCCCGGCCTGAGTAGCGTTGAATATGGTGCAGTTACCTCAAGTAATTTTCTACCTTTCTACCAAATGAGAAAAATACGTAATACGTTCAAAAATATCTTTTGTAAGTTGATTACTGTAACGTTATCATTGTCAACTGTTATCAGTAATCTGAGTTCCTTTTTCTGAACGTACATCTAAAAATCAAACGACATTCCTCAACATAATTTATTTATGTGTATGTCTTGCGAAAAGTATAACAAGTGTTCTTGTAGGTTGAATCAAGAGTTACTACCGCCGGCGTATGACACCTATTTGAGGTATACAAAACTCATCCGTTGCAAGATTTCCTTTAGGAACTGTATATGCCCGACCATTTTTAAAATGATCTTTTTTGCAATCCCTTAATACGCAGTCTCATCTCTCTGTGCGGTTGAGAAAGTTATTTTGAACGTTTTTGAAAGTTTTCTACAAAGGCGGATAACAGACACCCTCTATAACAATGTTCCGTATTTTATAAGGTTAATTTTTAAACAAACAATGGATATTTATTAAGCAAAAGTATCAGGAAATTAACCTCTGTTGCTCTTTTCTTTTGTTTATACTATTCTCTGTTGCTTATCCGTTATAAGTAGTTTAAATGTTACCAAGATAATTTTGTTTCGCAGTTGTTTATTGTCTACTTCATTTAGAAAAAAGTTGTTAAATATTAAATTATACTATGCTTTATATCAATTTTACAACAAACTCTTATTTTAGTCACTTTGTTTGATTTAGTAGTATCCAGTATTTGTCACTCATATTTTTAACTTTGGTGCTTGAGGGCAGATTTTTCAATGCGTAATACAACTATTCCGTAATCTTGAGAAAATCTGAATTTCTTTTGTCGCTATAAACTGTCGATATGTACACAACTATAGTTTATATAGTCACCAATATAATTAATTCTAAATGCGCAAAATGATATGCATTATTTCACAAAAATAGGTATCAAATTGTTATAAACGTTCAAATTTATGCAAGACACGAGAGATGCATGATAAACAATGAAAAAAGAGGCTGAGTACAGAGGATGATCTCACGGAATTAAAGTACGCCTAAAAACAAAATTAAAATGCAGATAAACTTTCAATAAAGCAAAAATACTACGTTGCAAGAGGACTGATTTTTGCAGTTAGGCATAAGTACTTCTTGCAATATTGTTCAAAACTTTGTTGTCAAAGCAGCATACAAACTTGGTTTTATTGCTTGAACATTAAGTTCTGTATAGTTAGACGATGCTGCTTGTGCTGTTTTGTCGTTTGTTAACTCAGCATAGATGCTTGGTGTTATAAATTGAGGATTGAGATCTGCATAATGAGACGATGTTACACCTGTCAATTCATAACCGTCATCATTCCCATCTCCAACGTTTTGTAATGGTAGTTGATGCTTATTACCAAAATCTGAATAAAGAAGAAAATAAAAAGCACAGGTGTGGTGGTGTAAAAATAAATGTATAATTTTATTAAACAAAAAAGTTAAAATAAAGTGTATTCAACCAAAGAAACCAATAGGAAAATCATTATGCCAGTAACACACTGTAAAGCACATGAAATCTATGTTGTTTTTGATTATGTACACATCCAAGTTAATTTTAAAGGCTATACCAGAAAGTTGTCTCCTGCAAGACGTTTCTCCCCTAACGCATTTCCTATACAAAACCCAAACTATCCAAATTTGTCAAAGTTCGCATGATGAATTGTCACTGTAGACTCAGGTCATTTGATTAGAGTCGTAGCAGCGTAAGGGGTAGCGTAAGACTGTTCACTATCCTTGACGTCAGCCTGTGACAACTTTTAAACACCGACTGTAGTGTTGTGTATTCTGCTTTATTTGTTTTCAGATTTTTAAAACTATTAATTGACTGTAAGCTGTACACATGGTGCCTCTTTTTGCAATGAAAGAAAGTAAATGGAGTTTTCCAAATTTGAACAGTCCATTTTCAGTTTTTGTATTGTACTGTATAGTAATGTTTTTTCATTTTTGGGAAAATGATTATCTGATGCATGTCTATCAGAAGAAGAACAAAAACGTAATTGCCATATCAAACTAATCATCGCAAATTGTGTAAATGTGTTAAGTGGTCACTAATAATAAGATAAACGACATTTAAAAAAAATAACAAAATGTTTTTTAGACCAGCCCCCGTTAAAACTTTTCTTTTCTGCGCCAATAAAAAAATACAAAACCACAAAAATTAAATATCGATTATACTATACGCATTACTCACTCCTTTTGCACAATTTCTTTCTTTTCATCAACAAAACAATAACAACAACCAAAACGAACAAAATTATGGGAATAATGACTGTATGACAAATATTGTTATCTATGAATAAAAAATACAATAAACTTTTTTTATTTTGTTTTCTTTTCTTTTTTGTGTTGACAGTAGAAGTTGGATGGACTTTTGCTTGATACATTACCGCATAGAAAAACTTACGTGCTACCTATAACTAAAGACCCAATGTCTTTCCTAAAACAGGGTAAAAAAGAGTGTTCACATTACAATCTACATAAACCTAGCGACATAGATGGAAAATGTCTTGTATTTAAAAAACATAAAGACACAATTTATAATTTTTATACCCTAGAAAATCCTTATGGTAAACTACAACACCCACACATAATATAACGTAAACAAGGATCGTTACCATAGGGAATTTAAAATGCTGTTGTTACCTAAACAATACCCAATCCAACTTGTGAATAATGACTGTTGGGTGGTAATTGTGGTATTAGCAGGTATATAGAATTAGAGAATTTAACGAACTTAAATCAGTTTCGTAGATCCAAAATCTAAAACGGTAATATATTTTACAGACATCAAGACGTCCCATTCTCTCTATTGTCAGAGCTTTCTCAGGCCGTTGCGCGAATTTTTCATAATGCAAGAATTATAGAAAGTGCATATTCTCATTGTGTGTTCGTAAACATCAGTAAAAACAGATGATTTTGCGTCCAAATTATTGCTGAGCATTGGCAAAGTAATTCTTTTTTCCCATTTAGAGAAAAATCAAAAACAAAACAAAAAGATACACGATCATTTTTGCACAAATATTACGTCCAACGTTGAAAAAATAGATGTCTAACCTTTTCGTTGTGCAACACGCTCAGCATTTATTTCTTGTATAACCCATTTACTTTTATCATCCCATATAGATACTGTTCTAACTTTAACATATCGTATCGATGTGTAGCACATAAAGTAATCAGTCGACGTTGTTGTTATTGTCGCATTTTTTAACAATGATTCATCGTCGAGAAGCGCTTTCAATTCGTACATTTTAACACATTTTTTCCACAACCGGTGGATGGACCATGAAACTGTGTAGCATCCGTTGCTATCTACTTTGTAACTTAAATTTAGCGGCGTATCTATAAACGATTTAAAATTCATTCATTCTTGAAAAGTGCACTACCTGGAATTTGCGATAAGGCTATCGATTTAATTAAATGTAAGCAGACGAAGTGATTAGAACTGCATTTTTTGTCAGACGTCGGATTCTTGTTCGCTACAAAAGATTTCTCTGCTAACATAACATATTTGCAGCTTGTTACTCTAGCACAAACTAATTCGACAAAGTCGACAAAGTTTGTACATAGGAATTTTTTTCAGACATTTCTATTCTCTTGTGAGACGAAACGACACAAAAATAACATATGACATTGGTTTAGACAATCCTGATCCCATTTTCCTCTATGAGGAAGGATTAGTAAATACAATTTTTTTTATTTCATTCATGTAAGACAGTGAAAACTAAGAAATGAACAAAAATCTACCTTTTGAGTGTACAACACTCTTAGCATTTATCTTTTGTATAACCCAATTACTTTTATCTTTCCATAAATATACAGCTCTAACTTTAACATACTGTATCGCTGTGTTGCACATAAAGTAATTCGTTGATGTTGTTACTATTGTTGGATTTTTTAAAAACGATTTGTCCTTAAGAAACACTTTCAATTCGTACTTCTTAACACAGTCTATTCCAAGATGATGGATAGACCATGTAATTGTGTAGAATCCATTAGAATCTGCTCTATAACTTACATTCTGCGGGGTATCTAAAAATTATTTTTTTAGAATAATTAATGCAATTTGATTAATTTACGGTTCCTTCGGTGTTATAATTTTTTGCACAATACGTTCTTTAAAGAAATTTATTCAAGTTTTTTTTCAAAAAACCCAATAAGGAATGTGCAAATACGTCGTACATTTCCCCATTGTTAGTCAGAAATTGAAAGAACATTTTATTATATACATCAGGCATTAACATGATGATCAAAGCCTGTCTAAAATTTCATCAGTGATTATATTTTTCCGTGTGACCCAAATTTTCAACGATAAGTTCACGTTAAAATTAGTGATAATGATTACAAAACACTTGGTAATAAAGCACTCACAGTTGGCAATTATCAGGGATGACGAATTTAGTTTGATATTGTTATATCCGTGACTTTCCAAATACAGCCTTTCTCCACAGTTCAAATCTGTTAATTCCACTTCGCATTTGTACTTCTTAAGTCTTTCTTCTGTTAATTCACACGCACCAAGAAGTCTTTTGCCTTCGTGTATATAAAAATTTACTTTGGGTTTTGGATGACCACAAATCTCAACTTCAGCTTTTTTATTGATTACGTCAATCCTGTTTGGTAACTTTGTTCCACAGAATTCCGGACCGCCTAAAACATCATTAAATTTATTTATTCTATGTGTCAGGAACAGCCTTTACTGACTCAGTAAAAACTTGTGTAGGGGTCCAAAAATTCTGATCAGTCGCAATATTTCTTTTCCATTAAATTACGATGATCTGATTCACACTAAGTAGCCTTCTTAAGAGTGATTAATACGTTTTTAAAGGATTGAGAAATCATGTAAAACCTGTTCGAAGTCTTATAAACACAACAACTATTATAACAATTTTTCTTTGTTCTTAAAACATTTAGAGATTTTTAAATTTATTTAAGCTAAAGTATTGATTTTATATTTACATGGTAACAAATTTGGACATTTGGCATCTTACTTGATTCGTTTTTCGAATAAAAATAGCCATATTGTCGTTGACAGGCTTGGACTTAAGACTGAAATTGAAATTTTATTAAACAGTCCAGCATGCAGAAAAATAAAAAACTGTGGGATTCACATTGTTTTTGAGGACGAAACCTTTTTTGTGTTTGCGTCCATAGAAGAAAAAACTGTAGTTAATCTAAATATATGAAGATCAAGATACAGGGCAAGCTAGCTAAAATGTAGTTTTTAAAATCATTAAAAGTTAGCGTAGCGAAATCAACGTAACGTTACGATTCGTTGCTATTTTTATGTGTACCAGGTACATGTTGAAAACATACTGTTTTCTACCACTTTTTCGCAAAAATATCAAATTTTAAATGATCACTAGCTACATGTGAGTTTCATCACTATAAAAAGATGTTCAATGATTACATATAATATACAATTTATGGATTATACAAGACCAAAAAGGCAGTGGAATAATTCTTTATAAAAATATTTTCCTCCGTTTAAAATTTTCTTTACTAAATTTAACCGAAATATTACTTTTTCTGAATAAATTTTTTAATTAGTGCGATCAAAAGATCGCGTCGCACGGTAAGTCTTTTATATATTAAAACCTGTTTTTAGTATCAAAAAACCTTTTTGCATGCATTCTTTTCACAAGAATCCACTAGCTTTTAGTGAATATACTTGCCTTAACCCTATTTGGTATGGGGGGGGGGGGGGGCATAAAGTGCCCGCGGCATTTTCAAAGTCTAATAACTTTTTAAATACTGGATGAAATTACTTGAAATTTTGTGACTTTTCCTAACTTTTATTGGACTTACGGAAAATAAAATAAAATATTTTCAAAAATTGTCCTGTCAATGTCACTTTGTCCTTTTTGACAGGTGGTCATATCAACTTTTTTATGGTAGTGCTAAAAATAAATGCTTTCTAAACTAACCAGTTGTATGAATATGGGATTATGTATGTGATAGTGACAAAAAGTTATCATACAATATTGACATGCATACTGTGTAATTTGCAGACCGGAATATTGGTAATTTACAGACCAGAATGTTTGTAATTTCCTATTTCTCTATTTCTATTGTCATATGATAACGTCATAGGTCATTTTGTCCCATGTCAATCCAAATTGTCTTTATTGAGTAGCTACTGACGTAAGTGCTAATAGATATACCAAGTTTTATTCCATGACAGCTACTAACACTAAGGTTCTCAAATATAGATTTTTCAAAAAAAATTCTTGAAGATTTGAATTCTGATCGATTTCCATTTTCTCCTTAGAGAAATCCTTTGTCTTTATACCACCTGTTAATGTTCCTAATAATATCTTACATTCTCATATTACTTTTTTAATGACTAGTACTGTAAATAGTTTTAAAAAAGATAAAAAAACGAGAATTTCCAAGAAAGACATATTTTCTTCAATCATTGTCTCATTATGACGTCATCACTTCCTGTGATGACATGTCAACCTAAATATTTTGTCACTAATTAAGTCACAACATATTGATGCTTCTTTGTGCCAAGTTTTGTCACTTAAAACCAAACTGAACAAAAGTTACAGCCCGCGGGCACTTTATGCCCCCCCCATACTTACAAGGGTCAAAAAGGCCCATACCAAATAGGGTTAAAGGCTCGTAATCACCCTTATCGAAAAAAATTAACAGATACATTTTTTTATTTAATTCAAAGTTCAGACGGAGTTATGAGTTTCCTGAAAATTTGAGGATATAAAACTTACTAGAAATGAAAATAATAGTACTTTAATATCTTGAGTTTATTGTTGTTTTTTCCAGCCGCCATATTTAACGATCTTGTTGATCTCTTATTCCCGTCTAATAAGCGGGCCGTCTCAAAATGTTCGTGTGAAACCGTAGGTAAACAAACGGCCGTAACTTTATATCAGCACTGAGATGGAGTTCGATAAAATCGCAATTATGGAGTCGCCATTGTTTTTAGAGACCAGACAAAACAAAACAAAACAGAAAGAAGAAACCACAGCATTGTCTCATGGTTAATAATTTTGATAATTAATGCTTATCACGCTCTTTCTTTTTTATTAGCATGACCGGGATTATTACATATTATAAGCAAAAAACCCAACGGGGGGGAATGTTCATTGTGATAGTTAAAGATAGTTGAAGCACTATGGAGATAATTAAATTTAGAGCATAAAAGGGGAAATTCTGAAAATTTAGGTATTCTAATTGTCTAGATCTGATACTATCTCCATAAGGAAACGATCTGTTTGAACAAAGGAAAAAAATCAAAAAGTAAGACAGCTAGCGAGGCGAAGCTGTCTTCAGAAACAACAACAAGAAGAGGTCGGTGTTGCAAAGAAGTCTGATTTAAGTAAGTTAAAACGTTCAAATAATAAAGAATAACACAGAAACTTCGATTGATTTATCTGATTTATCATGTTCGAAACTTTGTTGATACATTTATAAAAGCATTAAGATGGAAACACAGCTACAGATGCTCTCCCTCATTCATTATTTTTTCTGTAATGGCATGAATGCAGCAACCATGTGATCGATTTTGCAGTGCGTTTATTATCGCATGATTCGTGCAATGAAATGCAATGGCGGTTCTGTAGGCGAAGAGAAATTGGGGTGAGTTTGTTATTTCTATGAAACATTTGAACATGTTCTGGTTGTCAGTTTTCAATAAAATTTTCAGGATAATGTTTCTCATGTATATCTTTCAATTTTTACAATAGAATAAGCACCTCTAAAAAATTTGCCAACAGGGTGATTACGCGCCTTTAAGTATTTTCGCTTCCAAAAGTAATTTGTCAAAACATTGGAGGAAAAATAGGATAAAAATTTTGGATAACGTCATCCAGTTTAACGTGACGTCATGATATATTTCGGAACCAGGTAACAGGTCAAAACGGCTAAACGTCAACCTCGTAATGAGAAACCTGTGTATATAAAGCATAAATAGTGAACTAGCAGTAAAATGCTGAATCTGTAACACGTTCAAAGCAAAGCCAGACATTAATGAGGCACATTTAAACTACCATGTTACCCTATCTTACTTCTATGCGGTCTTCCCATAACTTCATCTGGTTAAAAATATGGTTTCCAACGGTTAAATTGCCATTATGCCTGCATCGCTCTCATTTAATTCACGCATGGAAAAATGACAGAAAAACTGACCGGAGCAGAGTGAGATGGTGCACGGTCGCATTCGGGTAGTGAAAAAGATTTGAAGCTCAACACGGGAGCAGCAAAATCAACATTAGCATTTAAAAACATGACTAGCATCAAAATGGGCCTGCCATCCTAATTTGACACAATTTGAATGTGGCACTTTTAGAAAACGTTCCCTGGTATGAAATATTTACGCTCGTTTAAATAGAAAATGAACTTCGCTTGTGCTCATCTCGCTTTGCTCGCTGGCTAAACTCCGCAATAAAGTAAAAAAGTAAGTAACTGGCAGCGTTTCATGAAAAATTGCTGCATTGGATATAAGTATTCCTATTTATTACTGACTTTACAGGCTAGGCTTTCCAAACCGCTCTAGAAAAGAAACTTATTTGAGTAACTATTTAAGTCTGATAAACATATAATAACAAAAATTAACTTTCATTAATCAGGAACATATTTCAGTTGCGTAAAATAACACAGTACATAATGCTTGCAACATTATTGCGGAACATTGCTTCCTCTTTTACGTCTCGTAAATTACTAAATTGGCCATAATAATCTTATTCTCCTTAACCAACAACAACGTACATAGAGTGATTATATAGACTCAAATATATCATCGATGCATTTACCTGTAACATTAAGGCGGAACGTAGCGTTTTCTTTAAACACCTCAAATGGTTCGAGAGTTACATATACCACTTTCATAACATATTCAATTGCATCATCATCATATGAAACATTGTATATCGTCATCATGCAGTATATTTTATTACTCTCCACGAAAGTTTTTATAGAGATAGATGTTTTGTTGACAGTGAATATTTCAAGAGATTTCCATTTAGCAGCAGAATCTGACTTAATAATTGTTTTGTTTCTATACAATTTCAATCGATAAATATCTTTTGCATTGCTGATATTCCAATAAACAGTATAATTCTCTCCTTTTATAACTTCGTTTTTATTGTTAGCTGCATTTATATCAATGAGTCCCTCAACTGAGCAAGCAATAAAAAAGGGAATAATATTAGTTATAAAAATACATAAATAACTTTAAAAAAACAGTTTTGTCAGCATTTTATGGTAAAATATTGCATTAACGGTAATTCCTACCGTATATGAGTCCTAAAAATAGAAATCTCACCTCGTGTATAAAGATTGTTTTTTTTAATGTTGAGTTAAGAGTTTTGTTCAGAATTTCCAAATTCTACACGCAGTCCCGAAGATATAACTTAGCAGCAGTTCTTACAAAAAAAGTTTAATAATTAATCAATCGAAAACGTGATCACTAGTGGCAGAATAGTTATCACGAGAGGTACGTAGAATTACATTTTCGCGTGGAGTACAACAACCGATTTTATATAAAAGTTATACGAAATTTTATATAAAATCTTTTGTTCTTCAAGTATCTGGATATAAAAGTTTCTTTTTGTTTTCTTTTATACGGAAAAGAACTGAACCCCGGGAAACGAATAAATGACTACATATTATACGCAAATAAAGCATTAAGATTCCTACATTCAAATTTCGCACAAACCCAGTTCTTATTGATCTCCTTTCAAAAGACTGGTACAGTTACGAAGGATTTCTAAAGCCTAATTCACACAGAAAACACAGTTCACTGCGGCGCGGCAGGTCGCTGCATGGCCTTGGCGTTTTTTTTTGTTCGCATGAAATTTTGTTACCTTTTTTTTATTGCATAATGGAAAAAGCAGGTGTTTCAAAAATAAAAATGTAACATGCTTTACCAGCATGGAGCAGCGCCTCATGCTGCTACCGCTGCGTCATGTGGCACATCGAAAACGGGTGTACGTCAATTAGCAGCTACCGTGCGTGGTCAAAACGCGCTGCGGCGCCGAACATTTTTTTTTAGTGTGAATTTTGCGTAACGCCGAATTTGTATAAAGAGTAAAAATAATATGGAACAGTTTTTAATTGTTTGCTAATTAAAAAATATACCAATCGTTATCCAAAAAATCAGCACAAGAATCAATGATTTGGTGTATGACACTTCGACCACATGAAACATATTCCTAGAAATATATTACAAAAACGGTATTAGAAAATAAATGCAGAACGAAATTATTATTAAATCTTATTAAATTTAAGTGTACAGTTATTTTAGTGACCGTTTAAAATAGCAGGAGGTTATAGAAATATCATTTAAAATCAGTACAAAGAATAAAAAACAATTCCGTTTTCGTCCATTGGACCTGATATTATGCTAATCGCATATTAGTTTAAAAAGTTTAATTAAATATATTGTTTCATGTTTGTTTAAACACAAAATGCTGTTTCTTTTTGTTTCCATTATGTTTTTTATGTCCGCAATAATTTTTTGTAATCTTCCTTGCAATTTATTAAGGTGGTAACAATGAGAAATAAAGTTTAAGATAAAAGAAAAAAGTCGGGGTAAATTCTTAGTCGGGTATAAAAAAATCGGGTAAAAGTACCAGTCGAGGAATAAATATTCGGGGGAAATGTTGTCAATTTTCCCCGAATTTTTTCCCCGATAATGTACATAATTTTTGCTTCAATGTTACGTAGGACAGAGAAGGTGTCACAACCAAAATGTGAAAGTGATATACTTTCTAACTTGTTAGCTAAAGGAAATGGAAAATGAAAGAATTCTTACGCCAATTTTGAAGACAAATGTGCCGTATTTCCCTTAATAACCGACCGGGCGCTTATGAATTTTTTTATTATTAAATCTTATTAAATTTAAGTGTACGGTTATTTTAATGACCGTTTAAAATAGCAGGAGGTTATAGAAATGTCATTTAAAATCAGTACAAAGAATAAAAAACAATTCCGTTTTCGTCCATTGGACCTGATATTATGCTAATCGCATATTAGTTTAAAAAGTTTAATTAAATACAGAAGTATAAATTCACATTAAATTTTGATCAGTTTTTAACAATGCTAAATAATAACTGTCACCAATAATTTTTACTGACGCCAGAAGTTTTTGTTCGAATTCAAGCTTTCGAAAAGTTGTTCTTTTCGATACATTTTTCGCGATATTTGCTTAAAAATAATAAAATAAAATATTATTTTGTACTTGATTGACATTTTAACTATTTCGTCATAATTCATTAAGTTATTTAGGCGTAAATTAGGCAAAAGGTAGAAAAATTGATACGCTATTTTAATGAATTTTAAGTTTTATTTAGGGCATCGCTAGAAAATATACTTTTTGACTGCTTTAGATCAAGATAACTAATTTCACAAGGCGCTTTATCTACAAAAACCTAACAAAGCGAAAGAACAGCGAAAAATCGTATGGCGTAAGTAAACGTAACTTCAGGGAGACATTAACGCAATGGATGAGGGAAAAAAAGTATGGGAACTAGCAACAAGGTATGGAATTTACTTATAGAACTTCAATGAAGTATTTCACTAATTTGTCATGAAATTCGAATAAAATATGTAATAGATCTTTTGAAAATGAGCGTGCCAATTCTACCATTTTATTAAGTCATTCTATAGAAGAATGAATAAATAATCTAACAAAATTAGCATTGTCAATGGGTTACCAATTTTAACGCTATTGATGAATGTATACCAGGTTATGACATTTGTTCTTCCCTCAACCTGATAATAATAGAGTTGACAAAGGTAATACCAGTACCTCTTTTCTGCTTGGTCCATCTGTTTATTTAGTAGATTGTTTTCATTTTATTTACATATTTTTCTTGGCAGTCAGTAATTCTTTTTGCATTATACGTTTCTTTAGATTTCCAAAAAGTATCCACAACTTTATATTGTATTTAATGTCATGCGAAGTATATGTCTCTCTAAAGGAATCTAAATTGAAAGTTCAAATTATGCTTTTTTCAGAATATGTAATTATATTCCCCTTTAATAATTAAGAAAGTGAAATTTGCTTTACGTCGTTAACAGCATTTTGTAATATTCGCCGCCATTTTCTTACACGTAATTTGAAGTTTTCTGCTGTTATTTCTTTCTCTTATGAAGTTATTTAAATGTCAGTATCGTTCCATCATGAAATTTTCAACTTTGGAATGTGAGTTAATTGAATGTTGTAAATTGAATGCTTCATTAATTTTTTTATTATGTTTTACCTGACAGAAGTTTTTCTTTATTAAATGATTGTGACTTCCTTATCTACTTTCGTTTTTCTTGAAGACATTTGTCAGTGATGTTTAGTTTTATGAATGTAGTGTAAATTAAACTCAATTAATTCTTGAAGTTGTTCCCTTGTGTACTATTCAGGAGTGACCGACGAGGCCTTAATTATAAAAATTTAAGTTAATTTGCCGTCGAGGGCTTCAATATTAAAATTTAAGTTGTCTTTACTAAGACGAATGTCACTAACTGAAAATTCTTCAAAATCCAAATAAATTTGAAATATGTACAAAATTAGGTTTTTCATTTACTAAATTGGGTATTTCCTTCTTAGACAGTCTATACAGTGTTGTTATTTTTCCCGTGTTATTTTAGTAAAGTCCGCAACCTACGTAAATGCTTGCGTACTCCTTCACTTAAAAGTTACGGTCAATTTATCTTTGGAAATATAGACGAATTTCAAAACGTTCGATTCAATACGAAAAAATAAATGAAATCAATTTTAATTCTAATTTTTCTAATCACAGCTTGCGTCCGTAGGAGATTCTTCTCCGCAATCTCAAGAACTGGTTTTACCGATTTGGAGCCTGTGTTTTGTCATTTGATGTCTTTAGTAATTTTCCGGGTGTTATAGTAATTGTTTTTGTAATACACAGCTGTTCTAGCGCGCTTTTTAACAAATCTTTACATAACTGAGTGGCTTCTAAATGTGTCATTTATAATTCGGAAACAAATACAATGAAATCATTAAACTATAGCAACAACAAACTACATAATTGTGTGGTTTTTCGGCAGGTTGTATCTTTTCATTTCACCTAACAAAACAGATTAACAAAGCGTCTAGATTCCATCGCAAGTTATACAAATTGTTTTTACTCACAATTGCAAAGTACTTCCTTATCATTTCTTTTGCTTCTATTCTTTTTAATTAATACTAAATTCAATACCAAATATTTTTTTTGTTCTGACAGGAGAGCCCTATGGTCAAAAAAGTTGACCAGATTGCTTCGTAGTAAGGGACTTTATGCCACATAATGCAGCGCCAGTAAATCTTAAAAAAAAAACAATAACCCCAAAACACAATCGTCTAAGGCTGTCAAAACTCGAAGCAGGTTTCTTAATCTAAAGCTGTATTGGGCAGAATATTTCGGAAAGAACTACGCATAAACCAATTAGAAAGAATCAAGATGTATATTGTTACCATATGTGTTCGAAGGAATGTTATTGTGCTATGATAACATCATATGTGACAATCTTATTAAAAATCAATCGAATTATTTACAATGAAGTGTATAGATAAGACATTGTTGATAACTTTTTTTAGACCAAGCTTTACCTCTTTGATGTTGCTACATGTAGAAGATGTGTTATAAAGGACATTTCATCAGCGTTTTTTGTGTGATTTTTCCATCATTAGTTTTTTTAACTTTTTAAAACACCACACAACCATCATATATATATTGGAGTGTCGAGCCAGGAAGTTTCGTGTTACTGATATGCGTTCAGTTGACAAGGTTGTTATTTGAGTGGGTGGAGTATACAAAACAAACTGTGGAGGAAAATCACTCACAGGTGGAGCACAATTACCAACTCCCGACTCATTTGCGTGCGGCTTAAATTGTAGTTTTCAGACGGAATAATGAGAAAACCCATTTTCTAGGACTTAACTGTCACCTCTGGAGAATGGAAGCTTTGTGTTCAAGAGTTTAGAATTTCACAGGTACTGCGATTAAATTGGCAGAAGTGAGGCGACCAAAGCTATAAATATATAAGAAACATCCAAGCTGTTATATTGCTTTCGTTTCAAGCAGTTATATTGCTTGCAGTTACAAAACATAACAGAATCATAAAAAATTGATAAAAAGATATTAAGTTGTAATACCAAGTACTATTGTGTACCACAATGTGTGTCTGTTTCCCAATATCTTATTCATTTTTTTAAATAACCACGTTAAATATTCAAGAGCCAAAAAAAAATCAAAATTATAGATATTTTGAACATGTAATGTACGGCTTTGCCTAAATAACACTGTTTTATCAAGTGAACTTTACAACAGAAGTATATATAACACACATAGCGTCAAAGTTACACATTATCCAATTTCGATTGATTTACTATGCTTAAACAATAGCCCAGAATATAGCAATAACTACGCTATTTAACGCGCAGGAATGCATCAAAAATTAGGCTCAAAATAATAAACTGCAGTTATTAACCGCTGCCATTTTTAATCGTTTTTGTGTCACAACGTAAATCGCAACATTTTTTACTATTTTATTTGCACAGTAGTAAAATTATAAATGTGAAAATTTTTATTTCAAGATGTAATCAGGGAGACCTAAATAGAGCCCGGGAATATAAAAGCCTATAATGCTTTAGGGTAGGTTGGCTTACACTGGGCTAAAACATAACTGAACGTAAAATTATGTATACTTATATATATACTTAAAGTGGAATATGATTATGCGCTATGTCGGTAACAGGCATAGTGATTGTGTTAATGTTTTTGAGTTTAAAGTACTACTGGGATGTTCCCAGGCATTTTTAGAAAGTCTGTGGCGTCTTAAACTCTCTAAATGTATTTACAAATGTTTTTTAAAGTAATCTATAAACCAAAAATAGCGTTTTAAAACGAAACGATAAGGAGATTAAAACAGCAAAGCACCTTATTGTCAGACAGTGTCTACTTTAAAGTTTTTAACCACTTTTACTATTGTATACGTACTGACAAGAGCTTGGTCAAAAATCTTGTGAGTAAATTTTTAAAAATATCATGATTGACTCAATTATAAGCGAATTTTCGAATATTATAAATTGTGATATTATCTTACAACTGGAAGTAGTTTAATTATTTAGTTTTCAAGTTTTTCTGTTTTTTTAGTGCGTGGTTTGATAGTACAATTAAAGAAAACAAAAACCTTTTTTTGTTTGCAGCATTTTTTTGACGTTGACGTTGTGATATCAAAGATGAAGATTTATGTATTATTTTTGACAGCGTTGTTTCTCTGTCTTTTTAAGTAGATATTTATTCTTTCCACTAAAGCGTTTTTCGCCGTAACGCTGGGCGTTACGGCGAAAAACGTTACATCATTTTTCAGGACTACGACTCACTAGCGCTAATGTTTTAAAACAACCACAAAAAATCAGATAACGCTGCCATTTTTAATAAATTAGAAAGGGACCAGCTTAACACTGAAATTTTTTAAACACATAAAGCAGCGACCATTAACCCTTTAATAGAAAACGGCTTCACGTTTTATTGTAAAATTTTAGGCTGAAGAAAAATAAGTTCATTTTATAATAAAAAATGTTTAATAAGTATTTTTGTTGGCCGATGGGTTGCGTCGGATAAACATTTTGGTGGGACAAAATTAGCAGCCGGAAACGGTTTTCGTCAACCAGACAAAACATTTGTCAATTTTTTGAAAATACTTCTCTAGTTTACTTATCTTACTATAAAGCGGTAAAAAATACATAAACCAACTCTAGACCGAAACATAATTCTTCAGAAACATTTTTGTCATTGTCTTTTTTGCCCGACAACGTTTTGTAAAGTACCTTAACCCTATTCCTGCTGGGCCTTTTAGGGGCTCCTCAATGCTGGGGGGGGGGGCTGATTCGACCCCCCCCCCCCTGTGTAATTTCTACAATTGTTGTCCGTTGGACCTGAAACTTACCACAAGTGTTGTCCAGGTATTAATAAACAATTTGATGAAAAAAAATTGATGACGTCAGCATTTTCGGTGATGACGTCATCAAATTCGGTAACATAGAGAAAAAAGCTCTAACTTTGAATTTTGTTAATTGTTGTATAATAGCGATGAATTTAGTAACAATAATAATAGAAACACAAAATAATATAACAATATAAACTAAGAAGTGACATGTAGCTTTTAAAAACATGTTAAAAAAAATTTTTCGTAAAAAATTTTTTTTCATAATTTTATTCAACATAAAAGAAGTGTTGTCATGGCAACACTTCGGCATAATTCCCGAAAAATTTTTTTGGGAAAATAAAGCTAAATAAAAGTTAGGAAAAGTCACAAAATTAGAAGGTGTAACTATAAACACATAAAAAGTTATTAAAAAAAGTTTAGGAGGGGGGGTTGAATCAGCCCCCCCCCCCCCTCCAGCACGAATAGGGTTAAGCCTATATATTCAGGGTTTTTCAGGCCTACAAATCTTAAGATGTGGTGGAATTCTCCCACAATATTATTGGCCTTAACTGCACAAATTTTGATAGTCGTTTCCAATTGGCAACTTGTCAAGTTTAAAGCTATTTCCGGGTTAAAGAAAATTTTAGGCGGAACATGACATGTAATTTACCATATGCGTATAACTCTCGATGATTGAAAAAAGGTTAAGAACGTTCTGAACATTTTTTTTATATAGTCCAATATAATAACACACTGGTGGAAGAGTGATTAATATTTTGTATATTTTTTTAGTGCCTGAAGATGTAGTCGGATCAGTTCCAAAATGCCTAGCATCATGCGCACGAGGTATTTGGTATTAATTTGTCTGAGTTACGTTTTTGACAATATTGAGCGTATTGTGGAGCCATAATTTCAAAAATGCACGAGGTTAAATAGGCTTTGTGGCCTTTTAAGTACTTTATTACTATTTTAACGTGTTCTTGATGTGTCTTTACAATGTAAAAAGAATATGTGCAATTTTTAACATCTAGGTACAGGAGCCATTCAAGCCTTCTGCCGAACCGTTTGTGTTCCACAAGTGCGGGCTGCGTGTTGGGCTGTTCAATTCGCAGGACCAGTTGCATGTAGAGGTTTCTGCTACCTTTACTTTTAGTGAAACATTGTTATTGTTTTGTTTTGTTATTTCTTACATTATATTTTGCACTATCGTAATAATAGGGTCATAACAGAATAATAATACAGTCACTGATACAACAAAATGATAATTTAAAAAGTTTCATAAAATTAGAAAAATCATGTGTTAGAATAAGGCTTCTCTGCACCCTGCCTGTTATGACCTTGTTTGAAAAAGTCTTACGGGACACTTGTCTGCTAAAATTATGAAATTATGACTTTGTTATGATTATGAAAAATGTTGTATTTCAAACATTGTTGTACATTTCCTACCCTCCCATTTTTCTGATAAACGCGCCTTCCTTTACTTTATCTTGATTTGTTTTGATCTATATCAAACAAATAAAGTTTAAGCTTCTTTATATATAATTTTTCCTGGAATCAATAGAATACAAAATAGATCTAAAAAAGCCATATTAAGCTTAATTCAGAAATTAAAAGTTCTAAAATGTGAAAAGACAAGAAATTTTTATCACAATTTAGTTGTTCACTATCAAAATCATGTAGTTTATATATGATATTTTTTCATATATCTCTTTACTTCCTAGTCAAGTCTAAGTTAAGGTTTATTGAATAGTCTCTTTATTAGTAGCGCCCTATTTTTTCAAAAGGGTTGCGTCGCAGCTTTATTTTGGAAAATCTTTGCGGAAGCTGATTTATATAGACTTTGTTTTAATTGTACGCAACTTAGTTTAAAACCATGGTAGAACACGAGAAAGACATTCTACAAAGGCTGATGTGGGCTTTGTAGGTCTCCTTTTGACATTTTTTTCTTCTAAATTATTGCTCGATAGGAATATTTATTTTCCATGTGTTCATAACAGTCTGACTAGATGTTATTCAATAGAAATAGACAAATAGGATTAAACTGTGTATACTCAAATGTATCTCTCGTGACTTTATAAAATTCTCTTTAAATAAGAAAATTGATTCCCGACTGCTAGGATATCATTGATACACAACTGGGACAGAAAAACAAATAACGTCGAGCATTCGTATTTTTCAATTTCCTCGATAAGCCACTGCGCATTGTTATAACTATTTTCCAGGTTTTGCTCCTGAAAACTTCAAAAACTGTAAGATAATGAAATTTACAGAAACAAAATCTTTGAAGACAAGCTTCAGATGATTAGAGGAATGCAGAGATAATGATCAAGAATAATTGAGCTATCAGTAGGATATAACAGGTTAATTGCAACTAGAATAAGACGGTGATAAAAACAACATCCTGTACTTCGTGGTAGCATCGATGCTTTCTATATTTTAACCCTCCGCTTTTGAATCAGCCCCCAAACTTCCGATTGATTAAATTTCAACATATATATTTTGTCATCTCAAGTATTAAAATGTCATACACTAAAAATCAATTTTATACCCTTTGATTTTTTTATGCGAGTTACCAATCGTATTTGTTTTCAACAGTATTGATTATTTCTATGCAAACATATAAAATTTTATAAATAAATTGGGACAGAAAAACAAATAACGTCGAGCATTCGTATTTTTCAATTTCCTCGATAAGCCACTGCGCATTGTTATAACTATTTTCCAGGTTTTGCTCCTGAAAACTTCAAAAACTGTAAGATAATGAAATTTACAGAAACAAAATCTTTGAAGACAAGCTTCAGATGATTAGAGGAATGCAGAGATAATGATCAAGAATAATTGAGCTATCAGTAGGATATAACAGGTTAATTGCAACTAGAATAAAACGGTGATAAAAACAACATCCTGTACTTCGTGGTAGCATCGATGCTTTCTATATTTTAACCCTCCGCTTTTGAATCAGCCCCCAAACCTCCGATTGATTAAATTTCAATATATATATTTTGTCATCTCAAGTATTAAAATGTCATACACTAAAAATCAATTTTATACCCTTTGATTTTTTATACGAGTTACCAATCGTATTTGTTTTCAACAGTATTAATTATTTCTATGCAAACATATAAAATTTTATAAATAAATTTTTCTCACTCCACAACTTAAAACCAGCTGAAAATTTAAATAGAGTCAATGCTCTTAACGACAAAAAGCACATTTTATATGCTTATAATTTATCAATATAATATAATATTGTTTTTGTTCTCCAAAAATATGCTTCTTTTGAACTTTTAGTTTAGATACGTTGCAAAGCAAAAGTGTTGTACATCACATTAAATAACATAGAAAGCTACGTATCGTAAATAATTGTAGTACATGAAAACACACGAGTTA
Organism: Hydractinia echinata; assembly: GCA_030067915.1. NCBI lineage: Eukaryota > Metazoa > Cnidaria > Hydrozoa > Anthoathecata > Hydractiniidae > Hydractinia > Hydractinia echinata. The sequence continues at coordinate 201,025 of JASGCC010000009.1, read as the reverse complement.
CGATAAAAAAAAAATACTTTGATACTCTTTCTTCTGTTGTAGAAAAAAGAGTATCAAATCGAAAACGATCAAATAATTACATCGATGGATACTGCGCAGAAGAGGTATTAGTATTACTTTAATTGAATATAAACTGATTTGTGTACCTATACAATATAAGTATAGACCGAGATTGCGAGGTCGATATGCTGAAGGAAACGCTGACCAGGATTATTTTCTCAATATTTCCTTGTAACAAGGTTGTAAAAATCAGGTCTTATTAAAAGAAAAACGATCAATTTAAATTTTGTTTTGTTTTGTTTTTCAAATCATCTGGAAAGACAAAACAAAACATTCGAATAACCATATACAAGAATTTTTAAAAAAATTTTGAACAAAAGTTTATTGTTCGTCTATCACACAATTTCGCAGCCGTTTCGCTTGTTGCTCTTTGTGCTGAAGAATGCTTATATGTAAAACGTAGAAATTTATGTTGGTTTTTGATATTTCGCAAAGAATTTTTTTTACCACAGTTGTTAAAACTGTACACGTTTGACATGTGATGTTACTGCTTAATGGTGATCACTCTCACTGTTACCCTTATCGTTGCTGTGAGGCTTAATGTTATACCGTGCAGGTATAGCCTGACATTAATGCGTTTTGACCAATCAACAAGGCATTATGACTTGCGATGGTTGCGAAAACTGCCTATAATATTTTTATTTTTTTCGTTCTGCTTTAATCAATATTGCATTTAAATTTGAAAATAAGAAGTCCTCAATATTTGCTGTAATTCTGACGACGTATTTATTCCGTTCTTTACATAGTTTGGCGAATAAAATTCTAAAAATTGGCCAAAAAGATTTTTTACGCGACTTTCTGGGGAAATCCGAAAAAATCGGGAAATCGAAATAATCACGTGTCAAGGGGTGTCGCCCATTAACGTACGTCTATTATAAAGTCTTTGTACCACTCTTCTTTCAAACGGTTGAGGAAATACCTGTTAAAAACTGCTTGCAGCTCTTGAAAGGTTGAAATGTTAGCAAATTTTTTAACACAACACAAATGCATTTTTTCACGGGTCTTATTATCTGGTATAATTATACGCTGTGTCTGTGACTATCATTAGTGGATGTGTTCATTTTCTTTAAAGTCGTGTCTCAATTGTAAATCGAGAAGAAGAAATCATTATGAAGTCAATAACATTTATTTAACGTCAATAGCTTAATTTAAATTATAAAACGCACTTTCAAGTTTCACGCCACTAACCTTGCAAGCTGGTAAAATTACTGCGCTAGTAATAGTTACTAACACTTTGGACCGAAATGGGACTAATTATTTAACGCTGAGTAAACTCCATCTTATGCGTCATTTTCTTCGGCGTTTCATGCTATACATAACGCTGGTAATGGTTAAAAAAATGTGAAAAATTTTTTGCACCGACGTCATTGACTGTTAACGTTATCAAAGTTTAAATGACGTATCTTTTCTATTTCTCTTTGGCATAAGTGGACTTTCCTTAAGTGTAGTGCAGCATTACCTAAAACCGAGTCTACAAATAAAATCCAACCGTCTATCCGTCCTTCTGTGCCTCTGTCCATTCGTCCCTTTTCCCCAGCCAGCAAGCCAGTGTGCACAGGAATTCAATTACACTCAAGTTCAAATTATAAATCCATCCTGTTCGAAACCATTTTTTTTTCTGGTTAAAATTTCATACCATTTTTTCAAACGAAAAAGAGGAAATAGTTCTAGCAAATTGCATATTCATCAACTTTAATTGGAGGGTTTTATCTAAGTTGTTATTCACTTCACGCACACATCAGAGATTTTGGTTCAAAAAATATCTATTTCATTAATTACAAATGTCCTTTTAACGCAATAATGACTACCAAATGGTTTGGAATTCTGTCATGGTAAACCAAGCTAAAAAAATATGAAAGACGGGAGAAATTTGCGTAGGCTTATTTTGCATTCTCATCTAATAGGTGTGGAATACATTATATTATCTAATTTAATACGCTTAAATGGTAACAAAAATAATTCGTTACACACTAAGTTATTAGATGAAGTGTCTGTGTCTGTAGTTCGGTTACTTTCAGGACGTGGTGTTGGCGTATATGTTTCTTTGCATTGTATTCAACTCAATTTCATAATACTGCATGGAATGATCAGCGGTTGTTGTCAAATCTGCATATATACTTTCTTTCACAGATTTGCTGTTGACATCTGCATAATGAGATATCATTGCCCCTGTTTTCTCATAATCGTTAGTACTCTGATTTTTATTGCGTTGTGGTGGTCTCGTCTGTCACATGCTAAGTATTATAAAACCTAAATAACAGTAATAAAGCCTAAATGAGGAAAGAAACGTTTTATGTGAAAAAAATATAAGATTTTAATGTCCACCATTTTTTCCTACTTCTAAAGTATTTCTCGAAATGTTTGGAATGACCAAGAAAAAAAAGAAATGTGATATTGAAATAACTGATAAAATAAAAACTATATCACTATCGTTGTATGTTTTCCTCTGAAACATCAACGAATTAACCCCTGTTCTATATTATACTAGTCGATAATGGAAAAACGCACTTAGGCAGGATAATAATAGAAATATTATATAGGTTGTTTTAGGACTTTTGATGACGGAAGTAGTGCAAATAAAAATATATTTTACAGATTTTTTTTTTAACTCGATGTCTGTAATGTGTTGAGTTTAAAACAATGATGAAAAAAATGTATAGGATCAGAGATAGATCTTCAAACGCTGATCAAGAAAATGTATAGGATCATATACTTCTGACTAACATTCTCAAAGATATGGATATTTAAAGGGTTTTTGACACCATTAACCATTCTTTTCCGAAAAAGGTGGGTTGACCAAGCTTCTGAAAATTAGTCTTAATTTGGTCCCTGGTAGTCCCTAGTTACCCACGCAGGATACGACGTCAGTTATTTTCGCCGATTTCCAAGTTATTTCGCCTTTAAATTAAAAGTGCAACGCAACGACTTTACTATCTTATTATGCTTTCCCTTGACGGTGCTTTAACGTCAAAGTTTGGGAACTTCCAGAGCACTGTTAGAGGCGATGTTTTATAGACTTTGTTAAAGAAATTGTAAAAAATATAATAGACTTGGCAACAGTCACAGACAGACAAGCGGAAGCTTCGTATTATTATAAGAGACTAGTCGATAAGAGCGGTGGAAAAATCCACTTAGGCAAAAGGTTAATGGAAAAATATATCAGTCGAATTTCGATGGCGTCTGCAGCCAACCGTGAATACACAAAAATGTTTTTGACAAACACCTAAACAGATATAAAGGCTTAAAAATTGTGAGACTTAAAAATTTGAGGAAAAAGTAGAAATAATTTGATTTTGTAATTTTATATTTTGTGATCAGCATTTGTTAGGGAAGACAATATGTAAGATTATCGAGGAAAAATACATGTTTAGTATTACTAGTATAACTAGATCTTAACCCTGTAAGATGTTGTTTTTTCATATTATATTTTTGGAGAGGTTAATACATGATCGAAATAATTGATTCTTCCATTTTTGACATTTTCTGTAAGATTTTGTGCGCTAAGACAAAATAAGTGAATTGGGTTGACTTGAGTTTATGTCTGCAAGGGAAACAGTTCTTTTTAATATTTTGGACTAAAATATTGCGGTCGCACGCAACATACTAAAACGATTCAAGTTTTTACATTTCATTTCTATGTGTCGTTAACTGTCGATTTCTTACATTCTGTGTGAAAATTTGAGAGGGTTGCTGTATGTAATATGTTAAATAGCCGATTTGGTATGATGTGCTACAAACTGTACACTGTGGTAATTTTGTAATAACCTTCTTTGTATGGCTTAACGATGTTGGAGTTTTTAATGTCTGGTTATGCTTTTTTTCTCTGTTGTACTTCTCTGATGATTAAAGCAACATATAGTGTTAGCTAGTTTAGTTTTTCTAAGTAACTGTTTTTAGACACCTTTAAATTTGTCAGACATTTTTAATTATTTTATTTTATTTTATTTTTTACACGTATTATTTCAGCGTGTATGAATATAGAATAATACAGATGGTGAGATTTAAAAATTAAAATTACTGTGTTGTAGTATGTATTTTTTATTGGTATCCCGTTAATGGATTTAATGAGAGATGCAGTGGATTCTTCCACATGAATACGACTAGATCTTTATATTTCTTACCAATTCTTACACTTCAGATTCTTATAGAGAATGTTATTGTTTATATGACGGTAAAAGCCTTAAGCTGTAGCCAATTCTTCTTATTCTTTACATTTCTTGAAAGTACTGTAATTCAACAGATGAAGCAAGTAAATAGTAACAATTTAAAGTAAAAATATAAATTGATCCATCAGCTGCATTTCATTTTCACCTACTTTCTTAGATTTATACAGTGTGTACCAAAATACTGCTTTTACAGCGAATCGGTCTTAAATGATTATAGCTGTTTAATTGAAACTTGCATTCGCAATTTAAATCAAGAACAGAAGAAATGACATACTAACCTTTGTGCTTGAAAATGACAAAAATAATTGTATTTATAATAAGTGTGACAGCTAATGTGACGATCGCAGTAATAATGTTACTTGTATATTGATGGTCACCTAAAATTGAAATATTTATTGATAACACAAAAATGCTTAGATGCATGTGTTAGCAAATCTTAGTAAACCTGATAATTGTTTTAAACGACATAACAAGAAAATATTATTCTTGACTTCAAATTTTTAAACTTCAATCAGGAATAAACGTTTCGTAAAACAAAATTGTAATTAAATTTGGGCACGGTTGCCGAAAAATCAATTGTTTTGTAAGACATTCATTTATGTTTTGGAAGAACTGATCCGGAATGCACAAAAGTTACAAAATTTTAAGATACAGCCTGTTCAGAAAGGTTTACCAATATTACATATCCTGTGTGCCACTAGTAATTAAAGGTTTGAGGTGCTTAATATAATTTTAATATAATTTTAAATCTTTTCATCCTATTTGTCATTCATTTGTCATTCAGCATTTAATTAAAGCAGTTAATTCCTTTGGGTACATCCAATTATTACATTACATGCTAATTTTAGTATTTTGAGGAACTTAAAGTGTGATTAACAGCAAACACCATATTATATAGGCATTGGGAAACTTTATAACGAATTTAATTTCATAGACTTTTAAAATTTCCAATCTTATTTGGGAGTTCTCAAATACTTGCTTATTCTTACCCTATCCCTAGGTAAATATGTTATTAATAGGGTCTAAACACCGAAAAATCAATGTAAAATGTGTATTTACATGTTGCCTGTACATTTTGTCCTGCATTTTTCGTTAGGCTATCTGGTAACGAGGTTGTAGCACTAATTCTACTGGCAAGTTTTCTACCAATTTTCCTCTTGTTTGACGCCCAAATGAAAACGACATCAACATATGAAGAATTGCAGAGTGTAAAATTTGTGCTGGAAATATTATACACAGCTTTTGTACCAGCAAACTGCAAATGATAGCTGATATTACATTTCCCAGTATCTTCCGCATCCCAAGTGACACAAACACAACTTGCATTGTGTCTGTATAATAATACTTTAGAAACCAATGAAGGTACAACTATGAAATAAAACACGCAAAGAAAATTAGGGCAAAAATAGAGCAATATTAAAATTCCTGCTCACATTCAACATCAATTTTGAAATTTCTTTCCATACTTCCTAATGTATTAGAAGTAACAAATGTGAAGTTTTTCCACAATCTTTGCGAGTGATAGGTCGAGTCTTAAAACTGTGTTTGTATTTCCTAGTTGCTTTATTAATGGCAGAAGGAGTAGATAAGGTACTGAAGTTGTCTTCTCCTAGTTTCCATTTCATATCCGGTATGGGATATCCACATACCTCCGGTCCCCTTGTAAAAACATCACTTTCGATTGCAGTATAATGATATGGATATTTATTGTCGCAAAAGTTGGGTCTACCTGTAAAAAATAACGAAACAACGCTACTTGTCATTCGTTGCTAAATTCTAGGGAGAAAATGAATGCTGTACTTTGCTAAATAATTAAGTTATTAACTCTAAAGCAGATAAAATAAAGCAAAACTAGAAATTGATACATGGGATATATGGAATATTTATTTAAAAATAACTTTTACTTCATTTGGTTACGTTTGCATACTTCTTTTAGAGTTGATAAATCTACTATTTAGTAACTACAATTCTTCCAGACACACTCTTTTGTCCATGTGGGTAAGTTTTTAAACCTTAAAGTTTACTTGTTAGTATTCACAGTTAATTTCAACTTCATAAAGTGTGTTAATTCTTCTGGCAACAGAACGCACAGATTTCACGCTTTTTAGATTTTTTTTAAGGTGTTGCAACGTTTTGTTCCATAATACGGATTTTGATGGAAGCGCTTTTAATATCAACCAACATTATCAATTTCATCAAAATGTCCTGTATTGTGGCAGAAATTTACGTTCTCTTTTTATCAGTTGAACTAATTTTGCATCCAACTTGCGAGTGAAACTTACTCTTTAGTGTTAATTTATTTTATTATTTTCCTCTCTAGCTAGAGGTAACCTATTGCTAACTTAGCTTGTGTCTTATATGTTATATAATTAGCGATACTTTACATAATATTCAAAGATTCTTTTTATTTATATAGAAGAGACCTTCAATTCCAAAGAATTAGTAATAGATAAGCAAAAAGAAAGAATAGTAAACAGCTAGATAGCTAGCTAGCTAGCTGTGGCACACTTTTAGAGATGCTGGAAGAATATTTACACTGCCTAAGTTTTACTATTCCTGAAATATAATTCACGCAAAATCTGCATAAAATATACAAACTTTTTATAAATTTACACACTTTATTAAAAACCTTTTATAAGCTTATAAGTATTTTAGCCAGGATGTTCATTAACCAGATATCTCCATTGTGAAAACAGTTTGAATTGATTTTCAAATCTTGTCCTAATATTCTTATAAAGCAAGTTCTTAGTGAAAATCGCCAAAAATAACTCACAGGGATGTGCAACATTAACTTAGTAGTGAAAAAGACTAAAGACTTTTTAAATTTACAAAAAGGTTAATATTTTAAGCGGTGACAAGGAAATAGATTTTGTCGTTATTGACAGTATTGAACAGTTAGGCCCACTAAAAGATTGTCTCAACGCGGAGGAATCCGTGAAGAACGCGACATCTTCATTACTTTTAATGTCGTAAATTATCACTAGGATTAGAATTTCATAGTTTATTATCACTATCTTTTTTTTCCATTTTTGCAAATGTTTTTTTCAAATCTATCGATGTCCTGTTACTAGTTACTCAAATAATTTTAACGCTATTTGGTCCGGGGGTTTTCAAACATATTAAGACATGAGTTGACCAGGGCGTTGCGTTGGACCCTCTCTCGACCACAAAAAAATTCGTTAGATTTGTCTAATATAAATCAAACTTGGCACATTAACAATACGTCATAGAGGAAACAAAATAGTAAAAATAAATTTCTGCTAATGTCAGCACTTTGTGTTTACAGTTACGAAACTTTGAAAATTGTTCAAAATACCACTATTTGCTTATTTCTAGAACGATTTTTTTACATTCTGTTTAATGTCTGTGAGAGACAAATAAAAGTTATTTAATCCTGCTTTTGCTGATTCTTGGGTAAAATCTGAAAAATTTAGGAAATCGGATTAATTACGTCTCTAAAATTTTCTGAATAATTTCACTAAGTGAAACAAACTTTTGCTGCAAGATTTGAATTTAAGGAAAATCCTAACGAAAGTTATTATAACTTCCCGATTATGCGGACAATGTTGTTTAACCCTATCGGAAGTGCGGGTGGGCAAAAAATTGTGAGGTGGTTAGTTGTTTCATTGATTCCAGTTTCTTGAAATAATTTTTAAGATAATAACGTTTCTGTAGTAAATCTTAATCATTTGTGCACAGAATTTTTGTTTCTCGGTTTTCATAAAAACAAAATAATTGGCAACTTAGGTTCAAAAATGACAAATTTATGTTTTTATCTGCAATTGATTGTCATGTAAGTAATTTGGCATGATTTAACAGACCGGAATAAAAGGTCAATGACATAAAAATTTCTATCAAATTGTACTTGTCCTATTAATTTAAAACTAGCCGAATTCCTGTGAAAGAATCCACTGAATCTCTCATTACACCAATGTAAGGGATACCAAACAAAAACATATAACACAGTAATTTGAATTTTCAAAACCCACATTTGAACCTCGACCCCGGGCTCTTTGTCTCTTTTACAACCACGGCGGGAAAAACGGCATGAAAAAAGAGCCATCCGTAAATTTCAGGCTTTGTAATTAAAATTCATAATATGTAATCCTACGTGAAGTGTTCGTGAAACGCGTTCAAAATGGTAACGTTGCAGCGGTACGGGAAGAAGAAAAGGATGTTTTGTACAACTGTAGCTATGTATCTTCAAGAATAAATAACACAAGATATACAACTATAAATTTTGTAACTTTAACCGTTCGAAAAGAAAAAGAAAAAAACAATATCGCAGAAAGAGAATACGGTGAATTTGAAAATACCGAATGCTATCTCTTTATGCATTATTAACTTTAATTATGATTTACAATGCATAACAATCAATAGGTAATATATACAACAATAACCATTGTATATGTATATTGTATATGGTTTAAATACGCATCTTGATGGCAATGCACTGATTTTACAGAATCAACGTGTTAAAAGTTGTCAATTGCGAAAACTCCAAATTTCTTAAATACCGACCGACCGACTGACTCTCTTTCACGAGTATTTCGGACCCGAAATAAACATATCATTGATGGCCGCCTAAAACATCTCATATAGTTGCAACTACAGTCAAACCTGTCCACAACGAACGCCTACGAGACGGAAAATTTGTGGTCGTAAAGGACAGGTATATATAGATATATAAACATGAAAACCTTAAAAAATAATATCCAAAACGAATAAAGTATCAGTCTGTATACATCAAAACAAAACTGATATATATATATTGAGTGGATTAATTTTCACGCTGACTTTATTTCGAGGGAATTTAATTTCGCAGAGCACCCCGAAATCCGCAAAAAATTAATCCATGCAAAAATTAATCCACTACAGGGTATATATATAATATATAAAACATCTCGTACAAGTTATAAACTTTCTCTTTGAATGTAATCAAAGAAAACCCAAAATAACAAATATCCTAAATATATGAACAAATATCACTAGCTTAGCTAAAATATCCTGCAAATATATAGCTACACAGTCTTAAAATCATGATAAAAAGTAATAATTATAACATGCACTATAAGTGTTGTCATGTTTGTTTCAACCTAGATACATAGCTATGCATATTTAATGTGTGACAATAAGCAAAGAATCGTTGTTTCCATTTTATAATATATACGCGTAATAGTGATAACTTCAAACAACATATATATACTCTAACTAATATAGAATACTAAATTGAATACATTTTAGATTCAACAAATGTAGTAATGTCCTGCATTAAATAGCTATCACACAAGAAACACTTTCTATTATTATCAAGCTGTAACCTACATTTTTTACAACAACCTTCCTTTTCATCAGGTATGTACCTTACACGCCGCTTGTTATATTTCTTCAAGTCGAACCCATGCTCTTTTAGATATACTAGTTGAATGAATTCATGTCGGAAGGTGAAAGACCAACGATTTTGATATGTGGCTTTTTTAGCATACTTAGCGATTTGTTGATGTTTTTGCTCTCTTCCTTCCATTGTATAGATACCGAGACCAAAACCAAACAACTCCATAGACTTTTCAGAATGAACAGGAGCAACATTAGTGAAATTCCACATTGACGGAGTAACTCGTGCATCAAATAAACAACAGCTTGTAAACAATTTCCTCCCAATAGATTTCATGACGTAAATATCATGAAGTGATATATCTGTAATGCGAACTGAATATGATACCATATCTCGCAAACATATTGACTGGAAGAAAACTCTCATCAGCTTCTCTTTATTGCTAACACTAGTAAGTTTGCGAATAACAAGCTCTATTAACAGAGGAAAACCATGAAGATAGTTTAAACTTTCTTTCCCACGAAATCGAAAAGCAAATTCCTTTTCCTTTTTGCCATCTTTGTTCTCATTGAACCATATTATTATTTTCTTAGCAAGATAATTACAATTAATATCTTTGCGAATGCACTCAACAAATGCAACAAACAGGTTATCAGATGGAATAGTACTGTATGATTGGACGTTATCTGGAACATGTGATTCTGCTAGCACAACTTTTAGAATTACCATGAATCTTTCCTTTACAGTGTTATTCTTCATGTGAAGAGGTTCACAATAGGCACAGTCTACGTAAGGCCCAACAAGAGGCATTTCTTTTTGACGACTTTTCAATTCTTTACTTATGTACGTAGTAATGGCAGTGCGTGGGTTAGCCAATTTTTTTTTAAGGAGAGCATCTTTCTTGATTAACACCTTTGAAGCATCATTTAATCTCTTTTCATATGGAAAAGGTTTCCAGTGTGTTTCACCAGTGAGACTATATGATTTGGTAAAATCATTTGAATCATCTTTGTTCACAGTTCCAAATGTAGTAAAAAATTTGGAAGCGTTTGTAAGTTCACCAGCCAAAAATGCTAACATCTTTAAATCGTTTGGTAGTGATGCGACTTTAAATTCAACAGGTATCTTAGAAGTGATGCTGCTGTCTTTATCAACCATGTCAATAAAGAATACTTCTTTTTCCAAAATCTTCAATTGTTGCATTAAATATAGCAAGTATCTCCTAACAACTTGACCATTTTCCTTGACATTAGCACCAAAGATCAAATAATTTTCAAAACTACTGGCAATTCGTTTACCAACATTGAGAAATGACAACAAAAAAATTGTCCCAGATCCAGGAGCCTCATCTCCACCTAGAGCAAGGAGAAACAACAATGAGGATGGATCTTTTCGTTCATAATTGTCAAACTTTACAAGCTTATCTTGCCTAAATTGATCGACATAAACATACAACTTTGCAATTCGAGGAGCATATGTAAGAAGGTTTCTGTACATTCCATCTCCAATTTCATCTCCAATTAAACCATTTGTAAATGTTGGATTGATATCATGAACCTCTCCAATATTTTTAGAAAGCATTTTATAAGAGACAAAGTTCACAACTTGAGGTGCTTTATTTGCATTACGCATGCTGGAATATGTTCTTTTTCCGAGCACTGATTGACAATAGTACACATTAAGTGATCTTGTGGTATTGGATTCTGAATAATAATACTCCTTGTTGCGTTTATTGATACAACTATCTTCTAAACATTTAACAACTGATTTTTTTGACTGAAGAATTTGATGTGACAACTGTTTTGCTGTGCACTTAGAAGTTAACGTAAACATCATTCCTTCAATAGTTGGTTTAATATCATCATTTGATCCACCATGTATGGCCGCACAAGCTGCTATTGTCTCATTTGCTCGTCGACGTTTTGATGCAAGAGACAAGTTTTCAGTAGTTGGGTTGTTTCCACGGCGTACCCGTGTAGATTATGAAATCAGATTATGAAAACACAAAAAATATATATATATATATACTGTATATATATAGCTATTATTTAACTGCAATTAATACCATATCGATTTTTTAGTGTATATGTTCCACGAATCTGTAAATCATTTCTTGACGGTGTATAAACAAGTGTCAATGGAGTATCAGCACTAAACACAACTTCGCCACTTCCACCACCTAACATAGACTTTTTAAGGAACTGTTTAACATCAGTGGTTCTAACTATTTTAGAAATATGGAATATGAATGTGCCTTTGTGAATGAAGTCGATTTTGATTGTTTTTATCGTACCTTGGGATCTTCTCGATCTTGATCCTCTTTCAACAGTTATTTTGCGTCTATAAGCCGGAACATAATCTGCCACTGCTCGATAAAATTCGTTAAAAACACTTTTAAATATCTTCACTTTGATACAAATCTTCCAGGGATTTTTCACTGATTGTCGTGGTGAGATCTTGCGTTTTATGCTTTTCAAAATATCCAGGAAATGATCTTCCAATATCGGAAGTACACTTAGCTTCCTTGCTTCCAAAATGTCATAAGGTTGGAGAGGATGGAAATGTGGATGTTCCCTCTGGTGTGACATAAGTAAACATATATATAGATTGAAATTTAATAAGCTAAAGTAAAGTAAATAAGCCATCATAAAAAGTATATATAGCTAGCTACAAGTGTTACACAATTATATCTTTCTAGTAATTCCACAGTTTGGGAAAACACAAGAAATAAAAAATATCGGCCCACAGAGATTCGTGAAAAACGTACGTTTTAAAAATCCAAATATCTCAGCATTGAAGGAAACATTTCAAAAAGTAAAACCATAGGAATCTCCATGAAAGACCTACTATCCTATAGAAACCAAACCTGCACATCTAAACACATGTAAAAATAGTGCTTACATTAACTAAAAAATAGTATTATTATCTGTGGTCAGCGTTGGGGAAAAAATCAATATTTTGCACTCGTGAAAATTTATAATATTCCTGATGAATCCTATCACATGGCACCTTGCCAGAAAGCCGCATTATTCAGCTTTTCAAAAATGGTAGATTTGTTATCGTTACGTGGGCAGAACGCCATGTAAGACATCATTTTGTAACCTTATATAGACAGTACTTTCATCATATATAAATGAGGGCCGCGCAAGGCCGTATTTGAGGTGAGCAAACTTGCGGCTTTTTCCCCGAAATATTTCCCGCCGTGAACGGGATGTCAACGGGATCGAGGCTGCTCACAATCTCTATTATTCTATGTTTATAACCACTGAAACAAAACGTCTGAAAATATAAGCATGTGCAACAACAACAAAAAATTATAAAATAAAAATGGAAAATGTCCAAAAAAATCAAAGGTGTCTAACAACCGTTACGTAAAAAGCGAAATACGCTAAAACGATATACTTGCTGTGTCATTCCAGAAGTACACCAATCAAAAGAGGATACCAAACGTTAAAAAAACCAACATTTTTGTTAAGTCATACAAAATTAGCTATTCAGTCTATTCTATACGGCAAACCTTCCAAAATTGAACTTAAAATATAAGGAATGAATAGTTTACAACCCATAAAAGAGAAATATAAAAACTTGGATCATTTGGTATATTGTATATCTACCGAAATATTTCAATCCAAAATATAAAAAGAACAGACCCAAACTCATAATAAAAAAAATCACGCATAAAATCAAGCAAGATAACAATGCAGCGTTTTCGAATTTAAAATCGAATATAATTCAAACGATCGTAACGTAATGTAAACATTGACTTAAGTTTAGGTTTTAGGTTTATCACACAATCTGCAGTGTTTAAAACAGTAACAACGGAAAAATTAATTTTTAAAGTTTATGTAAGTTTATGTAAGTTCTCTAGGATATACACGCTGTTTATATCAGAATAGTGTGTTTTAGTTTCAGCTTCGATGTTCTTAGCATAACTATGGCCTGAAAATATATAATGACCTAATAAAATAAAGCATGCCGTAAGTTACTATAGCTAGCTAATGGCAAATTCTACTACATGTAACGGCCCATTGTTTGGACACAAAAAAGTTTAATTCATTTGATATACAATAAAAAAAGTAAACTTCTAATCAATTCTGTGCGTCATACAAATGTATTTAAAACAAACTATCAAGCTTAGATATATTCTTTGGATATTCTAAACTTCGGACCCATTTTTCAGAGTATATTCTGGCAAAATAAGTGCTTAAAGAAAATATTTTCCGGCTCAAGACGCAACAATAACTTAATATTTAAGTAAAATTTAGCTCTGAAAGAAACGGCTAAGAAATCGTTATACACCCAAATTCATTTCTCTATCAAATAATTTAAACAACACACCTGCTTTTCTTTTGCTTTCTCAGCAGGTCGCTAGCTAGGGTTCTCTGAAAAAAAGTCCAATCAGTTTTTTGCGGAGCAAAGCGGAGTGCGCGCCAGCGCACGGAGAGTAGCGGAGCCCATTTCCTCATTAAATAAGCCAAATATAAGAGAAAAGGAAGTACGGTGGAGAGTATATAGCATTTCTATGTGATTTCGTCCCTATACATCCGAAATATTAAAATTTCAACCAACAAACCACAGTAATTCAGCAATTTAATATGGTCATTCTTTAATACAGTTCTTAGTAAGCGAGACAACGTGTTTTTTTTCAACACGGCGATGGAGTTTTTGTTGTTTTTTAAAGATGGTGCTAAGCAGCGTAGCTAGCTAGAAAGAAGTGAAGGTTCTGTACCTGGTATATCACTATTTTTTACATGTTATGGACTCCTTCTTTAGCCTTACTTACAACTAAAGCTAGCTATCACAACAGTAGCAGCTTAGCTAGCATAAAACTACCAATTTAGCTAGAAACTATTTTCGAGCTAGCTAGCTGCTACACATTCTGCACAACAGTGAGTGACATACTTCTGCTCTAATTAAGATAAGATTAAGAATGCACATCACATAGCTTATGCTTGGTAGTTACATCCGTTTTCACAAAATATGTTAGCCCTTGGCAATTTTAACTTGAATGTTAGCATATACATACTAGCTTAAAAAATTCTTTCAGACAGATAACAAAGCATAAAATTAACTACTTAACTGGGATGCAACTACCAATGTAGCTAGCATAAAATTAGCTATTTTTTGAGTGAGATACTTCTACTCTGTATGAATGTCCCATCACATAGCTCTTTCTAGCTATAATCATCCACAAAATTTGTTTTATCTAACAATTTTATACCAAAAACCAAAATGTTTAGCAAAGTTAGCAAAAGAACATAGCTAGCTACATATTTTGCAGATAGTACGTTCCGTCCCCTGTTAATGATCAATGTTTATATAAATGTTGATGTGAGTCACGTGTAATCGTTTACCCTGCTCAGCCACAAAGGGCTCTTTTTAACATTCAGGGGGAGTGGAGACCCATATTTTTGTGCACAATTGCAGCTATATTGTAGGCATGTGAGAAAATCACTTTTTTAAGTTTTGCCCCTGAGCATACACCAGTGTGGCTGTAGTTACAGAAACCGAAATTATTTCAATATAAATATATAGCTATATATATATATATCGGGAAACTTTTTCAACATTTGCATTTGTTATTACCGAGGCGTTTTAGATTCTGACAAGGGGTTCTCAGGCAATCATCAACACCTAGAAATTCTTCAAATATCTATATACGTCGCATTCATTTTTTGACAGAAATAATTTCTATATCAAATAACGTTTTTTTACATCAACGTCTACATTTTCTGTTACAGAGGCTTTTTAAATTCTGACAAGCTGTTCTCGTGCAATCGTCAACATGTATTGAAAATCTTCATATATCCATTGTTTCTTATTTAATTTCCCAATATGTATACAAATAATGTCCCGATAATTTCTGTTTATTAACTTGACCTGAACTTTTACACCAATGCGGAATATCAAGCTTAAGTCCAGCTCTAGCTAGGTACAAAGGTAGCCCAATTAATTGCTATTGTTTTGAAGTGTCTGTTCAGTTGGGAATAAGAATTGTTTATCCTATTGTCATATAAACTTGTTCTCCAAAATAAAACTGCTGTCTAATTAGCTGGACAGGGTAACAACAGGCTGTTTTCGCTGTTTTTATTTAGACCAAATTTGCAATAAATTTTTTTTTGGAAAATGTATTCCGCCTATCCGATTTCACGATTAATTTTTGATCTTGCACAGGAACTTTTCCCATAAAATGTTGCAGGATTCTTTTTGCTTGAACAGGGTAAATAAGCTGTGTTTTTATTTTTAAATGTTACAAAAACCTTTTCACAAAATAAAATTGCAGAGTGATTGTTTTAGCTGTGTAGGGTAACAACAGGTTGTTTACTGTCTGTTTATTTGAACCAAAGTTAGAATAGTTTTTGAAAGGGGTATTATGCCAAAGCGTATGTATGACACAGTATACCTGTGTTTCTATTTAACAGAAGTTGCGCTAAAGTTTTTTTGAAAGGGATATTTACCTAATGGCTCACTGCAGATTAAAGTACATATACATTTTAAGTTTCACAGGGAACATTTTGTGAAAAATACAAAAGGTTTGCTGACTGTTTTCGCTATGACATGGCACAATGTGTAAATTGTGTTTTTATTCCAGCTAAAGTTGAAGGAAAGATATTTTCTGACAAAATATATTACACCCGAAACACTGCTCTGTGTGTTTCATCGATTAACGATATGCTGCATACCTGTGCTAAAGCGCTCCACCTGAATGTGTAGTACAGTTTACAATTTGTATTAATTGTTCCACCGAGCGTTTTATGCCAGGTAACACAGTGACTTATGGCTTAACCAGAATTTCTCAAAAGGTTAATTAACTGCTGTGTGCTGTAAATTCCTAAGTGTATACAATATTCATTTGTAAAATTTCGTATATATATTTATGCCCTGCTGGTCTAATGGCTATGACACTCATGCAAATGAGAGATCCAGGTTCAAATCCTGGACAGGGCTAGGAAAAACATAATTATCTTGCATCTACAACAACCAGGTATTCATAAGTATATGATATAGCGATATTGAGGATATTAGGTAATCTTTTTGTTTATAGAGCACAAAAATGCCATTTTTTACATTTCTGTACTTTGACTTTTTAATGTTGTAAGATTCAGTAAAAACCCATATTGTCAAATTTATTTTAACCAAGTTGACTTTTAATTTCAAATTTATCAAAGCACGATTATTTTGGCATTATGACCAATTATTGTTTAAATTCTTGTATTGGCACATAATTCTGCTAAGATGATTCAGTCTATATTAACCTGATAACAAATTCAGGTATTGACTTTGAACTATTTGTACCTCAATATTTCCCATACTCTTGGACTTACATATTGAGTATACGTAATCTTTGAGTTGCAGAGGAGAAGATGTTCTATTAAGGTGCCTGCCCGTCCCCTGCCGTCCCCTTGCCTTGCCAGCACTTACCGTGCCTTTGCCTACCCTTCCTATGCCTTTTCTGGTGCCTGCCTACTATGCCCTTAAGGGCCTTGCCTGTGCATGCCTGTGCCTCCCATGCCTGTGCCTCCCATGCCTTGCCTACACCTGCCTTGCCTACCCCTGCCTTCCTGATTCCTCTTTCTGTTTCCCTGCCTGCCTTTGCCGTGCCCTTTCCTTGCCGTGCTTAATGCCTTTGCCTTGCTGATTCCTCTTCCTGTTTCCTTGCCTGCCCATGCCGTGCCTTTTCCTTGCCGTGCTCAATGCCTTTGCCTTGCTTGTGCCTCCCATGCCTTGCCTACCCCTGCCTTACTGATTCCTCTTCCTGTTTCCTTGTCTGCCTTTGCCGTGCCCTTTGCCGTGCCCTGTTTCCTTGCCTGCCTTTGCCGTGCCCTGTCCTTGCCGTGCTTCATGCCTTTGCCTTGGCAACCTCTCCGCAACACTTTCTATACTAGTTGCGGAGAGTAGCGGAGCCCATTTCCTCATTAAATAAGCCAAATATAAAAGAAAAAGTAAGCACGGTGGAGAGTATATAGCATTTCTGTACGATTTCGTCCCTATACATCCAAAATATTAAATTTCGGCCGAAAACCAGTGCCATTCAGCAAATTATTATGGTCATTCTCTGGTAAAGTTTTTAGTGAGCGAGACAGCGTGTTTTTAGGGCACGACGATGGAGTTTTTGTTGGCTTTTAAAGATGGTGCTAAGCGTAGCGCGCTACCTAGAAACGAAATGAGATTTTTCAAGAAAGTATAGTGGAGGTTATGTACCTAGTATATATATCACTATTTTTTACATGTTATAGACCCCTTCTTTATCCTTAATTACAACTAAAGCTAGCTAGCACAACAGTAGCATAAAACTACCTACTAGCATCATAAGAGAATTCTTTAGGACAGATTTTCAAGCTAGCTCTGCTACACATTCTGCACAGTGAGTGACATAATTCTGCTCTAATTGGGAATGTCTATCACATAGCTTGTGCTTATTAGTTACATCCGTCTCCACAAAATATGTTGGCCCTTGGCAATTTGAATTTGAATGTTAGCATAAAATACTAGGTAGCTATACATACTAGCTTAAAAAATTCTTGCAGACAGATAACAAAGCTAGCATAAAATTAACTACTTAACTGGGATGAAACTACCAATGTAGCTAGCATAAAATTAGCTATTTTTTGCGTGAGATACTTCTACTCTGAATGAACCATCACATATCTTGTTCTATAGCTATATTCATCCACAAAAATTGTTGTCTCTAACAATTTAATACCAAAAACGAAAAAGTTTAACAAAGTCAGCAAAAGTACATAGCTAGCTACATATAGTACATATAGTACGTTCCGTCCCCCGTTAATGATCAATGTTTATATATATATATAAGGCTGATGTGGCTTACATGTAATCGTTATGCTGCTCAGCCACAAAGGGCATTCATTTTTAACATTCAGGGGGAGTGGATAGCCATATTTTTGTGAACGATTCCAGCTATATTGTAGGCATTTCAGGAAATCAACTTTTTTTAACCCTGCCCGAAATTATTTCAATATATATAAATATATATATATCGGGAAACTTTTTCAACATCTGCATTTGTTATTACTGAGGCGTTTTAAATTCTGACAAGTGGTTCTCAGGGATTAACACCTAGAAAATCTTCAAATATCTAAATATCGCATTCATTTTTTGACAGAAATTATTTCTATATCAAATAACCTTTTTTTACATCAACGTCTATATTTCTGTTACAGTGGCTTTTTAAATTCTGACAAGCGGTTCAAGTGCAATCGTCACATGTATTAAAAATCTTCATATATATATATCCATTTTTCTTATTTAATTTTCCAATATGTATACAAATAATGTCCCGATAATTTCTGTTTTATTAACTTGACCTGAACTTTTACACCAATGCGGGATATCAAGCTTAAGTCCAGCTCTAGCTAGACCAAGCTAGCCAAATTAATTGCTATTGTTTTGAAGTTTCTGTTTAGTTGGAATTTTTTATCCTATTGTCACGAAAACTTGTTCTCCAAAATAAAACTGCTGTCTGATTAGCTGGACAGGGTAACAACGAGCTATATCCGCTGTTTTTTTTTAAACCGAAGTTGCAATAAAGGTTTTTTGGAAAATGTGTTACGCTTATCAGATGTCACGATTAATGCAGTTTTGTTTTGCTTTGAGAGGGTAAAAACAGGTTATAAACTGTATTTTTATGTTTAAATGTTACAAAATTTTCCACAAAGTAAAATTGTTTTAGGTACGTAGGATAACAACAGGTTGTTAACTGTCTGTTTGTTTATGCCCGCTTATCGGGTGATAGGCGTATATATATGTGCGACATTGTTTACCTATACTAAGCGCTCACCCTGGATTGAAATTAACTTTTTAAGTTTTGCGAGAAACATTTTGAGAAATTCGCTAAGATGGGCACAACATATAAACTGTATTTTTGAAGAAAAGTTATTATTTGAAAAATATATTACACCTGAAACATCTTACTGTTGTGTGTGCTTCACATAATTTATGATGTACTGCATACTTGTACTAAAGCGCTCCACATGAATGTGTGGCACAGTTTACAAAACGTATAAATCGCTCTACACCAGACGTTTAACGCCGGGTGTTACAGTTACTTGTGACTAAACCAGACATTTCAACGCCAGGTCCCCCTGTCTAGTTAGTAAAAAGGCTATGTGAGCATATATAAGATGCACATGTAAAGTTTTTCATATATATATATATATTCATGCCCTGTTGGTCTAATGGCTATGACACTCATGCAAATGAGAGATCCAGGTTCAAATCCTGGACAGGGCTAGGAAAAGTATAATTATCTTGCATCTACAACAAGCAGGTATTCATAAGTATATGATATTAGCTATATTGAGTATAATAGGTAATCTCTGAGTCGTAGAGGGGGGAATTGCGTACATTCATCGCTTTCATTTATAGAGCCCAAAAAATGCTTTGTTTTTGTAATAGATCTATCACTTTATGGTAAAAAGTTTTGTGTTGATAAACCTGCTAGGCACAAGAAACCAAAGAAGGCGTTTTTTACTAAACTTTTTTGCCTTTCTTGTGGACTTCTCTGATTATTTCTAATTCTTGACTTTTTAATGTTGTTGTCATTGGAACCAAGTTAATTTTTAATCTCAGATTTATCAAAATATGATAGTTTTTTCGGCGTTATGACCGATTGTTTAAATACTTGTATTGGCACATAGTTCTGCTAACATGATTC
The DNA here is from genome assembly GCA_030067915.1 of Hydractinia echinata. Lineage (NCBI taxonomy): Eukaryota > Metazoa > Cnidaria > Hydrozoa > Anthoathecata > Hydractiniidae > Hydractinia > Hydractinia echinata. Next base: position 180,789 of record JASGCC010000009.1, on the reverse strand, counting down.
ACTGTATATTGACCTGATATAAATTTGAGACCTTTTTTATGAGCTATTGAATTTGAAATATTTGCACCTTAATATGTTCTATACTCCTGGCCTAATATGATACATATCTTAGACATATTGAGTATACACAATCTTTCAGTTGTAGGGGGGAGATTTTCTATTAGGTGTCTGCCCCTGCCTTGCCGTTCCCTGGCCTTGCCAGCACTGACCGTTCCTTTGCCTACTCTTCCTATGCCTTTTCTGGTGCCTGCCTACTATGCCCTTGTCTGTGCCTCCCATGCCTGTGCCTCCCATGCCTTGCCTACCCCTGCCTTGCTGATTCCTCTTCCTGTTTCCTTGCCTGCCTTTGCCGTGCCCTTTCCTTGCCGTGCTTAATGCCTTTGCCTTGGCAACCTCTCCGCAACACTTTCTATACTGGTTACTTCGATTACTAAATTTCGTTTCATCCCAAAGAGAACGAATTGAAAATGTATAGCTACAATTGTCTGATGCATTTTCAACCAATTCTTTTTGTGACGTTATATCATCGTACGTTTTTCTTCGTTTTAAAAAATATTTCTGACAGCAACATTAACTTTTTGTTTGTTTTATACATTGCAGATTCGAATTACAACCTCTGTCCCAGAACACAACAATGGAAAATATAGATGAACATATAAGCTTTAAGCTAACCTCATGATGAGTAAACATTGGCATGCTTTGTTCGAAATAACTTTCTCCAGGATTAATTTGAGAAAGAGACGACCTTCTTCGCTTCGCTTTTCTTTTTTCAGTTGATAAACAACTTGTTTCCGTGAGATACGGCGCGCACATGGTAAACCGGGGGCAAAATTAAATTATTTTAACTGTAACGACCCAGAACGGCGCTGTAGCATAAATGACAAATGGTCCCCCTATTTCTTTAGTAAATTTTAGCGTACGGCCACGTCATAAGAAGGTCACCCGTGATTTGCGTGTCGTGGTCACACATAGTTACTCACGCAAGGGAATTAATATATAAGACTAGCTGTTTGCCCGTGGAAGAATCCACTGTATTTCTCCTTTAATTCATGTAACAGATATACGTCCATCAAAAAACAAACAATACAGCAGTGCGAATATTACAATCTGCATTATTATATAAATGACCAAAAAATGAAGGTGTCCAGCAACTGCGACATGTATATGTGACATTCAAAATCTAAATCTACTAAAACTACTTGCTCTGACCCTCTGACAATGCGAAAAGTTATTCGGAAAGAAGTTTACCAAAGCATTGTAAATTGCATTTCATGCATAAAATTTAAATCACTCAAAATGTCACATACAAAAAAAGCTGATCAATGCCAAACACAAATCTCTCTTAATGGATAAGTTAAAATTAGTTTATTGCAAACCCTTCCAAAGGTTGACACAGAATGTGAAAAATAAACAATAAATTGTGCCTCTGGCAGAAATTTTTATTTAAGGTGTAAAAAAATGGATTGCAAGTATAAATTATAATACAACAAAACGTTCTTTTCATATATTGCATACGGTCCTTCCTCATAAACTTTAGACAAAATCTCAACAATAAAAAGACGGTTTTTAAACCCGAAATTAATAAAACTCTGTCCTTTTAGCAACTTGCATGCTGTTTTACCATCAATAAAGTCTTACACAAAATTTCAAATCTGACATAGTATTCTGTCACAAATGTTTACATAAAATATATATAAAAAATAACAGTTTGCATGGTGCAAAATTAATTGGCAAAATTTTTTTTTTGCCTAATTAGTCAAATTAGAATTGCAAAAAATATTTGAGTCATAATGAGTCATGTTAAAACAACAACAATCAATCTAACAGTTTATTTTATATCAATTTGTGCACCAAATTTGCAACACAAAATACAAATTCTAAATAATACTGAATTCTCTTATTCTGGCCCATTGCATACTAATGGTCTCCCAAAAAAGTTTAATCAAAATGTAAAAGATGAGTGGTTAATTATTTTGGTATATATATATATATTGCATATGCCCTAAAAACCATATTTTAATCCAAAATGCCAAAGAAAAACAGTTTGCAACAATCAGTTATTTTGATGATATTGCATACACTCTTTCCCCACAAAAGCTTCACAAAGTGTAAAAAAAGAATAGGGAGGTTATAGGGAGTACTTCTGCTTCAACAAAAATCAGTTTTTTGACATTTTGCATGTTGTACACAAAATTCCAAAAAACTACGATTTGGAACGCATCAAATTTAAATCGGGAAGGATGAGTCATTTCGGTATGTTGCACAGAGTCCTCCCAGGTAAGAATTTATACAAAATATGGAAAAACACAGATTGCAAGGTGTAAAACCTAATTATTCTTCTGTGTATGGTCCTTCCTCACAAAATTAACATAAAATGTCAAATGTCAAAAGAAATTTGAAAAATTCCATTCATTTATATGCATATTGTATATGCCTTCTACAACAATAAGTAAATCCAAAATGTCAAAAAGAAGAAAAAAAAATAGCTTACAGTACAAAGAGTATAAAATCGAAATCAACAAAGTAACTCTTTTGGTGTATTGAATATGGCCATGCGCACAAAAGTTCACATTAAATGTAAAAAAATAGTTGTGTTTAGTAATTCTAAATCAACAAAAGTCAGTTCTTTTAGCATGCTTATTTTTATCTTTGCCCACAAACTCTTACATGAAAATGTCAAAACCACAATTTGGAACAAATTAAATTTACATTTTAAAAATAAGTAATTTCTGTACTTTGGTAATTTAGAAATTGTTTTAGGAAAAGAACTTTGCAAACCAAAAAAAGAATCAGCAAAATGTTTAAATTTTTCAGGGTTAATAACGTTTGATGGATTTTGTGGGAATTTTACTTTTTGTAGAAATAATATCAGAGTTGAATTTCTCATTTTAATATAAAAACATGAATGGCTTGCAAGGTGTAAAGTCAAATTCTACAAAAATTAGTTCTTTCGGTATATTGTATGATACTTTTGCCACAAACGTGAACACAAAATTTCAAAAAAAACACACACAACAGTTTGTATTTATTATATACATTATGTATATAAATGGAAAGTCACCCCGGCCTTCCCTGTATCCATTTTTTACTCTAAATTTGAAAAAACATGTAAATCCTTCCCCGCATTCCCCAAAAAATAAAAAATAAATAAATAATGAAAAACCCACGTAAATACTGCAACAAAATCAAATGTGAAAATTACGTAAATTTTCCTCATAATGTCAAAAACCTATGTCTCATAAGAATGTTAAACAAGGCAGGTTTTTTCCGTGTTAACATGTAGTACTCCCTTAGAAAAGTTTAAACGTTTCTTAAATAACACGAAATGTCATCAACAAAAACATTTGAGTCAGAACTTCTAAACAACAAAAATCACCACACTTAAGCTACGAGAATTACTATGTTAAATAAAAATCCTTTTGTCATATTGCATGCAAGCGATGTAAGTTTAGTTACATACACAAAATGTGAAAAATACATTATATATATGTATATTTGCATAAAAAAGAGTCCTTAACTATCCTTAAATATTATCTTAAAAGGTGTTATAGTTTGTTATATCTGCCAATTTAAGCTCAAAAGGTCTAGTTAATAACTTACATCCATATTCATAAGAAAGAACACTAAGATAGCTAGCTAAATGTAATAGCAACATAAAACTCACAGGTAAGCTAGGTACTGGGGAGCTTTAGTTTAAAGAAAACATTAGCTAGCTACATCAGGTAATAGCTGGTCAGTTAAATATAAACTGGAGACTTAGCTAGGTATAAAGATTATGGCTACATATATGTACATTAGATAGCAATTCTACTTCCTAGCTAGCTAGTTGTTGTTGCTGGCTGGCTTTATGGTGCTACCTAAGAAACCCGTCTCGCATCAATATTATCATCAAAACTGAAAAAACATGAACAAACCTCACAGAAACCTTGCTTTGACTAATTTATATAACCATGCTCTTCTTCAAATGTTTTCTTAAATATTTATTTCGAAGGAAAGAGTACAAAATATTAAAAAAGAACAGCCATCTTTTTTGTAAACACAATTTCCGTTTCTTTATGCTAGGAACTTCATTTAACAGTCAGTGTGTAGTCTGTGAATATCGAAGCCCGTTAATTCATATGCAGCATATACCTATATATGTATTCCTATATAGGTATTTTTTCATATGGTATATATATTTATATTGTATATTATGGTGCTTATATAGTTATAACTTATATGTGATTTCTATGAGGTAACAGTGTAACTATTATGGTAAAATATTAACGTAACGCCACGCTTTAGCGGGCACATGCACGATCCGTAAGAAAGTGACTGGTAATTGTTTGTCCTTGACCTCACCATGCGCACACACACACACAAGGCGTATTAATATATAGCATAGTCATAAGAAAAAAAGATAGTCTGGAGCCGGGTGGGTCGTTTATTAGCTTCAATATTGTCTTGCGCGCGCAAGGCTGAGAAAAGTTCGACGACCCGCTGAAAGTACACAACTTCATCAAAATGGTTACCCTTTCAGAGAGTTTTATTGCAGGAGAAGAACTTGATGATTTGTATTACTTGCTAGAAGGTGGTTTTCTTGATGCAGATGAAGATTTTAATGAAGAAATTAATAACCTTGTTTCTGAGGTAACATTGGATGAAGAAATAGTTGAAGGATTTCTTTGCGAACATTGTGAAAAGAGATGCAAGTCCAGGCGTGGCCTTTCTAGGCACATCAACAGTAAGCATGTGACACGACCCTCAACAGACTTAGTGGTTTCTTCTGTAGATGAAATTTCTTTGAAAAAACTGCATCCACTTGAACTGAAGATGATTGTGAAAAAATGTGCTGAAAAACTTGTCTCAGACTGCTGTTTCCCAGAAGAGCTAAGAAATAAATTCTCACCAAACAATTTTTCTTTTTCTACAGATGAGGCACATGAACTTTGGTGCAAAATAAGGTCTGTAATCGATTAATTTAATGGTGATGCTGAGAAATTTTATGCAAAATATTATTCGTTGCTTGTTGAAAATTTGTTGTTGGATAAGTTTACAGATAAAACTGTTAGTAACACTTTACTTGCTGAAGTAGCTAATGATGTTTTACTCCACCTTTCTGGTTCAAAAGTTAGTGATGCTAAAACCTTAACTAAAATTGCATCTTTACCTGATAAGGAAAAAAAGAGTTTGCAATATCTGCTTGGTTATATATTGCACAAACTGCATTCAAAGTTTCGCTTTTCAAAGAAGTGGCATAGTTCTGAAGTTTATAAGCAGTATGTATCACTACTACAAGCTTGTAAAGTAGAAAAAGATAGCACCCAGACACTGGTTAATGCTCGGAACAGAGGTGGACTTTGGATGGCAAGTACCAAAATCCAAGATGTTTTTTACCAATGTGAGCAAATCTTTCGTGAGCACACAATCAATGTGACATCTGTTATTAACTGCAAAGACTTAGTACATGCTATGATCACCAATTCATTAGTTGTTTCCAATTTTACCAGTATTGGGTATAGTGTTAATCCAAAAGTTAAGAAAGAAACTCAGCTCAATTTGTTGGAACATATGGTAAGTTTGTTCGTCAAGGTTCGTACCTTCTCGTATGCAAAAGATGTTAGGGAAAAACACAAAATAGCGAAAAAGGCATCAAAAAAACGTTCTCTCAGGACAGAAATGAAAAGGGCCAGTTCCACTTGCAGTTCAAATCCAACGCAGTAATGTCTTTTGCCAAATTAAAACGGTTATTTTTATAGCCACAGTCTCATTCGTCTAATGGAAAGATACCAATCTGGTGATCTGGGTTAAACTCCCAGCTGAGACGATGATAACTAAAATGTGTTTTAGAAATTTTTTTTTTTTAAATTTGTGTTTTAATATTGGTACTTAAAGAAGTCATGTCATGAAGAAAAATTTGGTAAAATTAGTAAATCTTGTCATGTTTCATAAAATATAATCTAAGTGTTCGTTATGCTGAAATTAGATATGTTTGTTATGTCCGAAGGACAATAAAAAATATATCTTATGCATTTTCATAATACAAGCCTTGACTAGGATTTGAACCTAGATCTACCACAATGTGGTTGTCCTACTGTTGGACTACCAGGGCTGTAGCTATAAAAATAGCTGTTTTATTAGAAATTTACTGAAATGTCACCCAAGTCTACAAAACCAATCAACTCGCCAGTGTGTTTATCCCATACAAGATCTTCTTGCAACTTCATTTCATCGAAGAGAATAGTAACAAATCTTTCAGGAGAAGAAAATAGCTCTGTCTTTTGTTTTAACTCTGAAATTACTTCATTGTTAAATCCACGTTTTGGACGAATGTAATTTTTGTAGTCTCTTAATGTTCGTAAACTTGGAAGTATTAAAATGTCAGCACCGGTTTTGCTTTTGTACCGAAGGTCTGAATATGAAGATGATGATTTAGCAGCAAGAGCCAAACAAAATTTTATAATCATTGGATGATACAAAACACTGCTTGCATTTGATTCTTTTAGGTACTTTTGCTGCTCCTCCCAAAATAATTTCAAAAAGGGGGGGATTTTGCCTTGGTCAGAGCTTGAAAATATGGATTTGAAATCATTGGAAAGTTCAGGAGTCACATTTTTGCTGTCTGAAGTTATTGATGTTTTCATATTAATAATTTCCTGTTCCAACTGCTTACATCTTAAACGCTGACCTTGCATGGTAAGTTTTGTACGTTCAGGCGAAGTAAATTTTATCGGAGCAGTCAGCTTTGCAGGCTCGTTCAGCTTTGCCTTTTTCCGATTACGTTCATACAAACACTTCACATTATGTTTATCACAAGAAATGCATATTTTCTGTCCATCATTACTTAACAGAAGGTCACACATGGAAGAACGAAAATATTCGTCTTGACTAACAGCAGGTTTGAATTCCTTTTTTTGAAATTGATGGTAGTCAAATTTTCTTGGAATAACATGGCTTTGACAGCTAAGTTTCACATCAAGATCAGAAGCTTGAATACCAGTACAAAAATTAAACTTCATAACATCACAAACAAAATTAGAAAGTGTGACATTTAAAAATGATCTTTTGTAATCAATATACAGTTTATGGTTATCCGGTAACATCCAACCAAAAACGCGTAGACTAAATGACAACGACTGGTCAACAAAGATTTCATATTTTGGTAGAATGTGATCAGGAGAAGGTAAAGTGATTACAGCGAGGGTGTTTGATGTGCTGATATTCCATTCATCAAGTTGTAGTTTTTGAATGCGTTGTTGGAAATCTGCAAAACTTTTATACATACGTGGTGGTGGTAAAGGTGACAATTGCTGAAGCACTAAACATTCTTCACGTTTCTCAATGGCCAAGGTTTTGCGTGCTGCAGGCTTTGGTGTTTTAATACTTTTTTGGGGAAGATTGATAGTTGGTATTGCACCTTCCTTTAATGATTTTCGTGTTGGATCTACTTGGAAAAGAATAAATTAGCAATTAATTATATATATACAAGTTAATTCAACCTCAAGCTTTAGGGAAGAAGCATCATGCCAGATAACATATAGAATTACAAAAAAAATATCCTTGAGTTTTTTAGACATGTACCCTTTGTTTCAGTTCTAGCTAGCTAGAGCTAGAAAGACAGGAAAGGCAGCTTCTTGTCACTCCAGAAGAAATATTTGAAAGCTAACAATAATGATTACAGATAAGGATACTCGCTACTTACATATCCAGAACTGGTCTTCTCTGAAGTGTCTTTCACATATATAAACTTGGCTAGCATCAATTCTCTTCTTTAGCAAGTCAGCAACAACACGATCTTTCGTAATTATATTCAAAAGTTCACTTCTCCATTTCTTATTAAAATCATTGTTAGGAGATGGAATCTTGAATATACTGAACTCTTTATTTCTTCGAGAAACAGAACAACCATAAATTGAGCAATTTGCGCCAGGCATGTTGTAAATATACTCAAAATATTACACAAGAACTTCAACCGATGGGAGTAGCCCACTAATAATCAGCCATATTGAAGTTCTTGTGTACTTTCGGAGGTCTGTGCGCCAGCTAAATAATTAGCTAAAGGCTAAACAATGGGCCATCGCCGGCCTCCAGACTATGTTTTTTTCTTATGACTATGTATATAGATACTAGTCGATAAAGCCCGTGGAAAGATCCATTGAGGCATGATAAAAATGAAAAAGATGCGTCATTTGAATTTTGATGACGTCAGCAAACCATCCACACAAAAAATAATTTCGAACCTTGTTTTCACATTGCCTTTATTGTGATGAGCTCGAAATTCTGATCAAAATAATGTATAGAATCATGTGCTTTTGATGAACGGTTGAGGAGATAAAAGGTTTTTTAAATTTTGCTGACGTCAGCAAAGACCTGTGAAAAGACGAAAATTATTTTTTTAGAAATTTGTATACCCGTTGCCTTCATCGTAAAGATCTTGGAACGCTGATCAAGAAAATGTATAGGATCATGTACTTTTGACAAACGGTTGCGGAGATATTAGGGTTTAAAGGTTTCTGGATGACGTCATCAACCCGTCCATTCCGAAACGGATTTGGGGACCAAGGTTTGGGAAAATTACCCAAATTGGTCCCAGGTGGTCCCTAGTTACCCACGCGGTGAAAAATGATTGAAGTTACCACCTTGTTTCCAAGTTATTTGGCCTCAAAATTTTTAGTGCACTGTAATGACTTCACTAATCTTAATATACTTTCCTTTGACGTCAACATTATTTTAACATCAAAGTTTAGTAATTTACCGAACAAATTTATAGGTGATGTTTTATAGAATTTTTTAAAGAAAAAATGTGAAGAATATAATCCACTTTGCAAAAGTGACAGACAGACACACGGAACTGGCGTATTATTATATAGACTAGTCGATAAGGCCCGTGGAAGAATCCACTCAGGCAGAAGATTAGGTTGTTTTGCAGATTTTGCTAACGTCAGCAGTGCATATACAAAAAGTTTTTGTTGAAATGTAGCTTATCTGTTGCCTGTAATGCATACAGATTCAAACGTTAATAAAAATAATGTATAGGAACATATGTGTTCGCAAACGCATAAGGGGATATAAGTACTTTAAAATTTTCAAATTTTGCTTACGTCAGTAAAGTCCTCTAAAGCACAAAAAAAGATTTTCTTTAGAAATATACACTGTAAAATCCACTTAGGCAAGAATACATAGGAAAAGAGAACCGTAACTTGTATTTTGATGACGTCTGCCAGGACCCGTCAATACACAATATTTTTTTCCTGAAATTTGTTGACACTTGCTTCCAATATGTAGAGCTTGAAACGGTAATCAAAATAATACATAGAATCATGCACAACACCAACAACAGTCAGAAATAACACATCTTCAATATTTACATCTTATAAAGTTACATCTTATTACGTTTGATTACGTTGAAAACCTTTAATAGTGTAATCAGAAATGTCAAAAACATCAAATTTATATCTGGAAAATCATTTATTCGGTTATAACTATCCTGTTCACCAAAAATATACACAAAATGTAAAAATTAACCGGTTAAGAACACAAAATTTGTTTTCTTAGTATGATGATCTGTAATGACCTTTACCAACCATTTTAAACGTATATGTGAAAAAAGAATAAGGAGTAAATTTTGAATGAACAAAGATATTATTTTTGGAATATATATACGGTCCTTCCTCACAAAAGTTTACACAATATGTAAAACAGATCGGTTTTTGAGAAGCACATCCAAACAACAAAAATCAATTCATTTAGCATGTTCTATATTGCCATTGCCCAAAAATCATCCACAAAAAGGTTATGAAACACATCAATTTATAGAAAAATCAGGCATTTCATACAATATAAAAAACAAAAAAGTTCTAGTCACAACAGTTAGTAATTTTTTCACTATCACCAAACACAGTTATATATCACTACAATTTTAAAATTCTTAACAAAAACGTGAAACCATACAGTTTAGTTTTCCCCAACAAAAGTTTATAATACCAAATATGAAAAAGCCATTAGCTTACACAAGAGCCTTCAGTGTAGTCCAATTCCACAAAAAGTTGTTCTTTCAGTATATTGCATGTGGTCTTTTTCCCACAAAAGTTTACACAAAATTTTAAAAAACAGCAGTTTGCAACATAAACAAAAATACGAACAACCATACCATCCTCTCATAAATTAAAATAAAGTTAAAAACCCACGTAAATTGTCAATCAAATGTCTACAACCCCCTGTAAAAATAACCTGCCATTTTACATGTAGGCTGACAAAAGTTTAACAGAATGTCAGAAACAAAACAATAAAAAATAACTTAACATGCACGCTTTAAATTCTGAAAAGTTTTATTCCACTTGTCATATTGCACGTGGTCCCCTTGTAAAGTTTACAGGAAATGTGAAAATAATTGAGCTCTTATGGGCATAAAAATACATCCTACTATCCTGCAAAAGTTCAAGTCTTTGAAAGTTTTTGTAGGTAGGTAGCTAGCTTGTTAAATCATAATTCGGGCTCATAAAAGAAGAGAAGTTTGGAAACTAAGGTAGCTAGCTAGAGATAATTACAAAAGAGGAATAACAACAGAAGTCATAGGTTAGAGCTAGCCATGGAATGGGGAGCTGGACTTGGACGCTAACATTAGCTAGGTAACAGTAGCTAAGACCCCCAGTTAAGTATACTTAAACTGGGAACACTTAGCTAAAACTAAAGCTAGCTATTTATGCTTAGTAAAACACATATAAAGAGAAGCAATAGTAATGTAAAATTAATAACATTACAGTTCAACAAACCAAAGTTTTCCGTTTTTTAGTCAGCCAACAGATTTATGTAGCATTTTGAATTTTAGGACAATACATTAGTTACGTGCCAGAGGGCACATGAATTATGCAACAAAACGTAAACAAATATGGCTACATACGCGGTAAAATAAAAAACTGTAGCTTTTCCTGGGAAATGCGAGTCTGCTTGCTCCACCGACATAAAACCAAACGTCTAAAAATATCAAAGTTCTTACTATTTGTGATTTCAAATCCACTTTAAACTCTAGCTTTTGTTTTCTACTTCTAACTTTACTTTACATCTAGCTCCACTTCTCACTTCACTTTTCTACTTCTTCACTTGGTCTCTTTTCTTTTTAAATATATAGCTATGCTTTTTTGAACCACTTTTTTTCCTTTTTTTCAAGATAAAGGGATCGTTCTTCTGTGCTTTCTTTTGGTGGCCTTTATTTTCTACTTCTAACTTTACTTTACTTCTAGCTCCACTTCTCACTTCTCACTTCCAACTTCACTGTTCTACTTCTTCACTTGGATTTTTTCTTTTTAATTATGCTTATTTACTTTTTTCAAGATCGTTCTTTTGTGGGTTTTTTTTGGTGGCGAGAGGACACCATTTTTCGAAAGTTAGCCGTTAAATTTATTTCAGCAAATCAAATTGAGTCGTTTTCATCACGTGATGTAAACAAAGTAAACCCGCTAGCAAAATGGACATAATTTTTTCGGCGACTTCAAAGAGAATTTCGGCGACATCAAAGGAAAATGACGATATCCACGTCGACCGTCGTTATTTATCTCTTATAATAATACGGAGTGTTTGACTCCGTATTATTATAAGAGATATATAAAGTTTATGTTCTATGCGATAGTAAAAATACAATCCTTGTTAACATATATATAAACAATCATCCAACAATGTTAACGCAAAACCTTCTCGGATAAACTTTATGTGTTGATGTTAGCATACATGTTTTGATTAGTTATGTTTAACTCAATTTCGGCATATTCTTTCGTTGGATCTGTTGTTAAATCAGCGTAAATACTTGGTTTTACAGACTTGACGTTCAGGTCCGCATAATGAGATGATGTTGTTTCTGTTACTTCATAGTTATCATCATCTCTTTGTTCCGGATGTTGCAATTTTTTTGGCTTTTTGTTAAATTGCAAAAAACCTAAATACAAAAGAAATATTTCAATTGTTTCGTAAATGATGTAGTTACACCAATAAACATGTTTTATGAAATACCTTGAAAAAGAATTTATTAATAAAATTAATCACCCTGATTATTCACTTTAACAGTCCAGTAAAGGGGTAGCGTCAATGCGCTATTACAAATTATTTCTGATTAGCAGTAGCATAAAACCTAAAAGTAGCCTCAATAATGTGCTACAATTTATCCAGAAGGCTCATATTCATTAGTTTAAGTGCTAAGCGTGGCCAATTTAAAAAATAATACAGCTTGTTGTGAGATATTTTGTCATCAAGAGCAGTTCTACATATAAGCAACAAAATTTACTTCATTCTACTTTTTGTGACGGTGTTCTTCCTTCTTGCTACAAATAGCCAATGATTTTAAATACTTATTTCTTTGACGTTATTTCGCCAAATATCAAGTACTTTGATCAAATGCATTATGAACGTAAATCTAGAACTACGCAAGATTGATGACATGCTTTCTTTATGCGTAAATTCAATTTCTTAAAATATATTCCTGTTGATCGATTAGCATTACACAGTTTTTGCATATGTTAATCGTCACTAAACGGGCGTTTTTATGCCTATAAATCTTGGGGGATAGGAGTTGAGTAATTCCTGCTTAAAATTCAATTAATTTAGTTCCGGGCATTCTGTTTAAAGTGCCTGGTAGCCATGTAAAAGTTAATCAACAAATTTTCCAGTTTTTATATAATTCGCATGAAAAAAGCCTTGGCCAGAAATGCGAAAATCTGATTTTCCAAAAAATGAGAAATGAAATAAAGTTATGCTGCAAGTTTTAAGTTCCAAGGATAAACCTAACGAAAGTTTTTAAATTTCCTAGATTATAAGGATTTGTCAGCAAGAGGTAGTTGTGAGTAATGGCTAATATCAAAACTGTGAATGGTATGGGACCTAAAAATGCTTGCAGATATATATTAGATAAATCATATAAATCACTAAAAATCATAACCATTTAGCATGCCAAAAAAGAGTTATTATTTATTGTCTATTTATTTATCTGTTATTTTAAACTATACAAACATTTTTTCCTGGATAGGATTATGTTGCACGGTTGCCTTCTTAAAGCTCAAATTGTAAAAATACTTTATTAACAGCAGGTGACGTAATTCTTACAAATTTCATTTGCGCGTAAATAAAGCACAAAGGAAATTGATTCCTCGCCCAGTTCTGAAAACTGTTAACGTGTCGCGTACCATAGCGAAACAGGCAGCAAATATAAATAGAGCATTAGTTGTGGTTAAAAGGCTGCTCGTGACTTCAAAAAGTTATGTTGTGTTGCTGCGAGTTTTAGAAAGTTCGCCTGATCAGGATTGTGCAAAAAATAGATAGCAATATATAAAAGTTTAATGATATTTACCTTTATTCTTGAAAATCACAAATATAACGATGTTTATAATCAGCCCAATAACTATGGTGGTAACAGCGGTGATAGCAATTTTACTAGCGTACTGACAGTCATCTACAATAAACAAGTTGTATTATAAGATAATTATTCGTCACTTTCACAGCTCCAATAGGAGCCAATAAAATTTAACTGATAACATTGTACCGGTATTTAGTGCAGTATTTCCTGTCGAGGTTGTTGTAAAAGTTGGCATAATTGTTGTATCGGGTCGTGGTGTAATCTTATGTAGAGCAATGTCAATTTTGTCACCAGTATTTTCTTTGTATGATGCCCAAATAGATAGAGTTGAAGTACAACGTAAATGGCAGAGAGTAAAATTTGTGTAAAATGTGTGGTAAACATCGTCTTTATCATCAAATTTCAAATGATATTCTAATAAGCAATTTCCAGTATCTTCTCTGTGCCAAGTCAAATAAACACAGCTTACATTATGTCTGTACGATGATGTTATCGTGACTTTTAAGGGTGTGACTATAAGAAAATAATTAGAATTACAAAAGAAGTGTTATGAAAAGAAAATTACAATGATTTTTTGACAAAAAACAATTTATATGAACAATAAGGCTGGAAATGGCTAAATTATAGAAAGAAAAATAAGAGCAGTGGTTGCAACTGAATACTGAATATGTCTCCTTTTTTGGACGAATACAGGGATATGGAGGAATTATATTACATGGCAAAAGTTTTTTGGTCAGTTGCTGCGAATTTGCGAAACTTGTACTTGCTTACAAAGATTAGTAATTGAATGTAGAATAAGTAGAAAACTGCTGAAAAAATTATTAGAAAATAAGAGCAATTCCAGACGGAAAAAGTGAAACAAATAAGAACAAAATTATAGAAGTAAAACAATTATGAAAAAATTTAATTTGAAAAAATTTCTTACAAGAAATATAAATTGTTGAGTTTCCTTCGATTTCTCCAAATTTATTTTTGGCATTGTACATAACTTTTCCCCCACAATTGGAACGTAGCATGTTTTGTGCCGTAAAATTATATCTGTATTTTTTCGAGGAATCATTGATTAACATAGAACCAAGCGAACTGTTAAAAGTGGCGTCTTCTTCTAATTTCCATTCTACAAAAGGTTTAGGATGCCCACATATGTCTTGTGTGACTGTTAAGGTGGCAGTTTCATCTATAGTATAACCAGATGTCAAAGTTCTACCACAGATTCCAGGACTACCTATAATATTTTAAAGCAACTCTGTTAAAAACAGATTGTAGAAGATAATTAGTCTAAATTAAATAAAGTTTTAATATTGTTTACAACATTAAACTACATACCACATAAATAATTTAATTATTTTATTAATAGCCCAAATAGTAATAATTGTCGCCAAATTAACTATTAACATGATTTCCTTATTGCCTGACATGGTTTTAAAACATTTATATATGTCATTGCAATTGGTGACGGTCACAAGGAGAAAAACAAATGTTAATACAATAATGCCCAGGGCTGTATTTCCGGACATTTTTTACGCAATCTGTGTGAAAACTGGAAATATGTTAAATAACTTTTATCTAGCTTTTAGAAACTTTAAACAGAATGTAAAAAGTCGCTCTAGAACTAAAGTAATTGAATTTTAAGTAGATTTTGGCATTTTTAACAAATTTGATGACGTCACAGAAAATGTGCTGACGCAAGCAAAAATTTATTGCTGCCATTTTATTCCTTTTTTGACGTGCTATAAGTGTGCTTAGTTTGATTCAATTTGGACATGCCTATGAAAAGTTAGTGAAATGAAAATTCTCTTGAGAATAGATTGTCAGTAACAAACCAGAGAATATAATTGAAGTCGTGCTCGTATTTTTCTTAGCTGCATTGTGATAAATCATAAAAACGTGAAATTTTTCCTACATCTTTCTTTTTATCTCTTGGAAATACTGTTCATGCCACCCAAAAGCAAGTACTCCGAGAAGAAACTTGTATTTATTATGTTTGAGTATAGTTGACTCTCTCTAATTCGAATTCCAAGGGGGGGGATTTTTTGTTTGAATTATAGAGAGATTAAAATAGTAGAAAGTCTTTCTTGTTAAAATTTTCAGTTTTGAAGGGGGGAAAGTCGAATTAAAAACAGAAATCGGATCGATTTTTCTTTGATTCTTTTCTTCTGTTCCTAAGTTTCAAAATCTAGTACACACTAATTGCTAAAAAAGTGTTCAATTGTTGATTGTTTCTTGTTAGTTAGATTTTCTAAATCAAACACACGACTCACGTCGCTAAGAGCTTTCCTCAACTCGTCTCCAAATTTCGTAAACATGCTGTATTCTTCGAGGATGAAAATGGCATTAATGGCATCTTTAAAATCTGGCTTGATCAACGTTTCGGTAGGTTCTTCGTTGTGGGGATCATCATCCTCACTATCATTATTATCATTACGCCCACTCACTTGGGCAATGATATCTGCATCTGATACAATACCAGATACGCTGACCTCGAAGTCAATATCGACTAGCTCGACTGCGGTTAATTTGAAGTCCACATTTAACTTTTCTTTCATCACTTGGATGTCATCTTGTAAATTCTCAATGCCATCTACTTCGACATCTAAATTCGGAGCGCGGGATACCAAATGATTTTGCCACTTCTTTATTGGACTTCCCTTTCTCTAACTCCAACAAAGCTTTATACTTTGTCTCTAGCTTTTGAACTACAAGTCGCTTAACCATTTTGAACGAGAAGTAAGACGCATTTCATCAAACTGTCAAACGCCATTTCATCAAAAAATCAAAACATTTTGAACTAAAATTCGAATTTCAAAAATGAACATTCGAATGTATTAACGGTTACTTTACACTCCGAAAATGAGAATTATGGAGAGGATTTTAGCGAGGGGACCTGAAAATTTGTTCGAATTAAAGAGGTTTTCGAATTACAGAAATTCGAATAATAGAAAGTAAATTATAAGAGTTTCTTAAGGAAAAATGACGGTGACTTTGAATTCGTTTGAATTATAAAAAGTTTAGGACTAATTTGCTATGTTTTTTAATTTTTGATGACGTACACGAAAAAGACAACGCAACTCAAATGACAAAACGAAATCGATTAAAGACACAGAAAAGATCGTAAAATTATGTAATATGTGATTTTGTAATGAAGAAAATCTGCTGGCGGAAGATGTACAAGCCACAGGTTTTTCCTCTCAAAATAATAATTGCATAAAATTGTACTCCTAGTTTGTTTAGGGGAGCGACAGGTTTTAGTCCATGATGAAATATACTAATCTAATGCATAGACTTTAACAAGCGCGACCTCTATACGAACACACCTTTTATCTAAGAAACGATGGTCCTGTAGTGATAAAACCCAGATTACTACTTTACGCCTACCCTGACGACGACTATAAACAAGTCGAGAACATGATTAAATTCACAGTAATAGAGATAAGTCATTGACCGGATGCAACTTACACGGTGGTTAGTTTAGCTTACATTGTGAATGAAGTTTTACGTGAATTTGATAAAGCAAAAAGTTTCTATGATAATTGTATTTCGGCGGAAAACGTGAAAATCATATGGATCAAGTCGAAACCAAAATGGGCAGACTTTAGAATCCAAATCATTTTAACAAAAAGTCAATTCCAGCAACCATGTATTATGTCATAAACGCGATTATACGTAAAATATGATATTCATGTTATTAGCCCACTCAACGTAGAGGAAATACAATCATTCGGAGTCCAATGCCAAATCCAGGTATTGCATGAACGATAACGAATATCCAACGGTTTATAATATCAGGCAAACAAAGTACCTGATGTACTACAAGCAAAAATGTTTACTACGACATGTTACGAGAAAACACCTTAGTTTACATTTATTTGTCACAGGAACGACGAAAGAAAATTACCAGGAAATTATCTATTAAATGGTACGGCAATGCGGGTCGTAAATTGCAAACGCCATAGATAATAAAAGGAATACAACAGTGGATAACGTGGGATAAATTAAGATGCGAAAGCTCCACAACTTTAGAATGTCGAAATTAGGATAACGAAAACGTAATTAATCAGAAGATATTATAAAGTACATTTTTGACAGATAAACAATAGAAAGAATGGTAATAATGCGCAGGGTAGTAACATATGCCACCCATTTATGGAACAAATTTCAAGTGTAAAACAATCAAATTAGCTCATAATGATCAAGGAGGAAAAACACGTGTTATGGAGAAATAATGTTGCGGCAGCATATTTAATTACCTAACATAAACGCTAAAGTAACTGCTTTATACCTATATGTTTGCAACAAGATGTTCCCATACTTCTTTGTCCCTTTTTATAGGAATGGGATGAAGTTGCAGATTCGTAAACGTTAAGAATATTGTTTATTTGAAAGAAGGGATGCGATATGGTAGCTATTTAGACAGGTACGAAAATTTAAACGCACCTATATTAAGATTAAGGAAGGTCCTTCTGGCAGACAGAACAAAAAATCGATCATCATGCCAAATACATCCATCTTCTTCTATGAAACTCGTCAACATCTATATACTTGAAACAGTGCAGATCTAAAGGTTATTCTAACAAATGCGATGATGTTTGTGAAAAAACATGATGGTATGTAAGGACCCAACTTCTCGAAAATAGAAGACTAAATTGAAATATTCTGCGAACTTTGGCAATTAACCGGTGAGAGTGGTCCTTTAGCTTTCATACCCGAATTTTAACATTTCCATTTGCACTTTTCGGTATTTGCATGGTGTCAAAAAACATAGTTTTTTGTTCTTCTTCCATACTAAGGCGCTGTTCATATGGGAAATATTTCCTCGGAAACCGGATAAATGTGTCAGCATGATATCAAGTCAAGATCTCGGGTTGTTAACAAACTCTTAACAAAATTTAGTTGCGTTCATATGAGAAAAAACATTTAGCCGCCTACCGAGATCTTGAGTGCGCATGATCGAGATGTCGGTAAGCGAGATAGATTTATGTCGATTCGGCATAATTTTTAAAAATAAACAATAGATTCTTATCACAATAAACAATAGAAACTTATCACATGGTATTTTCTCATCCGAGGAAAAAATTTTCTGCCCATTGCCATATGAACAGCAAGTAAAAATTATATCCTGCTGAAATATTTCCCCGTTAACCGAGAAAATATTTTCCATATGAACAGCCCCTGAGTGAAGTTTCAATTAAAGCACGTGTAGTTTAATTTAACACAGGATAACACTGTGAAAGAGGAAAACCGATGGTGTCAAACATTCTGCAAAAACACAAGATTTTATGTGCCTTACACTATTAAACAAGCTGCTAGAACTCAAATTTCTCTGAGCAACTTTGCTCTTTTCAAGAAAAATGCTATTTACTGCGTCAGTTGAAACTTCTTTTAACGAATAATATATATTTATATATATTTATAATATATATATTTATATATCGGCAAATACTACTATTTTAACGCGGCACACATCTTTAAATTAGTTAAACGAGAGGCGAACAAAAAACTATTTTGTGGCAGCCGAAAAATAAATTTTATTCGAGAGAAAAAATATTATAGATTTCTAAATCCTTAAATATACTAAGGTAACTACTATAATAACAAATAAATAACTATATTTTATAATTAAGTATCTGTATATCTTCGTAACAACATTTTTTATAAAATTTTCATGGCTGCAGAGGATGAAAAAGGTAGGTTTTGAATGTACTTAGCATTACACATCAAAAATAAGATATTTTACTTAAAATAAGCAAGAGTATTTTACGTACTATAATAATAACTACGGAAGCGTATTAGTGCCACTTTTGCCTGCTCACTTCATATGCATTTTTAAATGGTTTTACACGTGTTTTTAACCTTTCCTTCTTTATATTTTTTTACAAGTGGTTATTTTTAACATTTCCTCGACCACTTAATATTTTGTAAGTGGTTTTTTTATTAAAAAATATTTTCTCGACCACTTAATATTTTTTAAGTGTTTTTTTATTAAAAAATATTTTTTCAACCACTTAATATTTTTTAAGTGGTTTTTTATTAAAAAATATTTTTTCGACCACTTAATATTTTTTAAGTGGTTTTTTATTAAAAAATATTTTCTCGACCACTTAATATTTTTTAAGTGGTTTTTTATTAAAAAATATTTTTTCCACCACTTAATATTTTTTAAGTGGTTGTTTATTAAAAAATATTTTTTCGACCACTTAATATTTTTTAAGTGGTTTTTTTTAACGGCACGCTCCATCGCTCTGCTTATTTAAATTAAATTGGAAGAGCCGCGATATTCAACCTCTGCGGTAAAGCGTTTTGTAAATAAACGAAACGAAAATATGGCGGATGCACTATCATGTGGTTCTAACTCTGAGGTAAAACATTTTACACTGTTTAAAAGCTGTTTTGAAGTTTGGAGAATAAAAAAAAGGATATTTTTTTATTGTTTCTAGATTGTACTTACTACTCTCGTCCTCCATCTTCGCCACTCTCCAAAACAAATATTACGGCATGCGGCAGGAAAACAGAGCACCACGTGGAGGATAAAAATGAAAACCATTAGTTAATATTTAACAAGTGGAAAAATTCTTAACGCAAAAAACCACTTGTAAAAAAAATTAACAAGTGGAAAAATACTTAATGCACAAAACCACTTGTAAAAAAAATTAACAAGTGGAAAAATAATTAATGCACAAAACCACTTGTAAAAAAAATTAACAAGTGGAAAAATACTTAATGCACAAAACCACTTGTAAAAAAAATTAACAAGTGGAAAAATAAAAATAATTAAAAAAATTACTTATAAATTTTTTTGAAAAGTAGGTCAGTACAGATAATAAGCTTCCGTAAGTAACCGAATTTTATAACCTTCGTTTAAATTTTTCTGAACTTAAAATATATCTATCATGACCAACAACAATATTTTTTTATGTTTTGAGTCCCTTTTTCACAAAATGCTACGAGCTTCGAATGAAGGGATGGCGCCAAATTTAATTAAATATGCAGACCGCAAACATTTAGTAGTACAAAATAAAATAAATATTCTTTACATGTTGTTCAACCTTTTTTGCTGTTTTGATCTTTAACTCTTTAACTCGTTATTTTGTCTGTACTGACCCGTGACCATCCCAATAAGGAAAAATATATATCAATCACTCACACCTCGTGTATCGATCGCCGTATCGATCAATATTCGCTGTATCTGTCTATACGGATTTTTTGATGGTTATTTATTTATTTTTTCCATGAAATTTATTTTTGATAGTTATAGCTCCTCATTTCCCAAATAATAAGTTCTGCGGGGCTAAACTTCTGTGCTCAAAGAATCTCAGAATCAAAGATTCACTGTTTTTATGTAAAAAAACATCAAATTTTTATTTTTCTACGAATATTTTTAATATAAAACATTCTTAGCCTTTTTTAGCACGTCTTTAGTTATGATGCCTGGAACATGTATATTGATTTATAATATAGGTGACTATGCCAGTCGGTCTGGTCTTTACGTTAGAAGTACTATAAGATCAGCTGAGTTGGAATGCAAAAATCGGTGCGATAAATTTCTAAGCCGGTAAAGTCATCTTTTCGTTATAACCATTGGTTCTAAGTTTAGCCAATTTTAAAGATGCCGATAAGCTATTATTCACAGCATATCAATTTTGACAACGATACATCTGCCAAATCCCTTAAAAACTATTTTTATAGTTGCAACAAACAGATAAGATCTAAATAAAAGGTGTGCTAATTTTAGGACCAAATGCGTTATATAGTGTGGAGTTGGAATATTCCACTTACATATACAGTAGACGTCCGCTAATTCGAATGCCGCTTAATTCGAACTTTCCCTTATTTCGAACAAATTTCCAAGTCCCCTGAGTTTGGTTTAATAAAGTCTTATATTTTGAGCTCTCCGCTAATTCGAACATTTCGCTAATTCGAACAATTTTTTAGTCCCAAGGCTACATTATGCTCGTTAATTCGAACTTTTGCGCATCGATAAATAAAATCTTATGGAAAAAAACAAACCGTTTTCATATTTTTCATTTTATTTGCATCAATGGTGGCAAAATTTCTTTCAATTTATCAGTCAAGTTGGCATTTCCAATAAAAAGAAGTTTACAAGGAATTTGGAGGCCTTGTCCATCGCCAAGCAAACAACGTTAAAAGATTTTTATAAAAAGTTGTAGTAAAGTTATTAGCTTAAAACCTTTTTTTCTGAACCGTTTTTTCTGAACTTCCGATAATTCGAACATTCGTTAATTCGAACAAATAATTTAGTCCCTTGCGTGTTCGAATTAACGGACGTCTACTGTACCAGTAAAAATACGCGTAGATTAAAACACAGGTTACCTGTCCTTTATTAATAACTTCTGTTGAAATATAAATCTGGCCAATGCCTGTTGAGAATACGGACATAGCTAACTCTTCCCTGCCTCGACATATTTATATATCTCTTAAATTCATTTTTCGGAAAAAATAATTGTGCCAATCTAAGACGCTTAAAATCAAGGTAGACATACAACATTATAAGTAAATTGGTTTGGTCATAATTAGCTAGTCTCAAACCTATTTGAGTACCAGATAAATACTCTTGCCGCATAACCCATAACCCAGGTTGAAATAATTTGTAGCAAATTAAAAGTATCCAAAATTATAAACATTAGTTAGGATATAGTGTGGGCTATAATGTTGTCGAGTATTTCTTTTTAATTTACAGCTGGAAAAGAACTTAAAATTCTTATGCACTTAGAAAGCTCAAACGATTCGTAGGACCAGATAATGTATTCGGTCCTAAATGTCTTTATTTAGTACCTGATTTATTGCAACCGAATACCTTTTTAACACACATACATAATTTCTGAATTTAGTTCTCGGCTAATATCCCGAAAGTCTGGATAATAACATTTATACGTTGAAAATGATAATAATTTTCGCGGTCAGACTGGGTGAAAATTAAATTTTTCCAAAGCGACAGGCAAAATCAAATAACGTTTTTCTAGGAATCTTTTTCGAAACTTTTCGAATTTTAGAAAAAATACTAATTAATTTCTCAATGTAATCCTCCCTCATAAATTAGCTACCTTTCACCGTATTCTCAGAAAAATTACGTTTCTACTATATTTTTTCATTTTTTCCAGGTCCCCTCCCTTAGTGAAATAAGTAATAATAATGATATTAAGTGACAATTATCAGAAATACAAATAATTTTTATTGGCTTCCTTGAATTTTCGCAAAATAAACATTCAAACATGACTCACCAGAGGTGAGAATAATTTTAGGTTTACATTTTTAAAAATCATAAACAAAAATAACATACGCACAACATCCTTTATTTTGATATTAGCAGCAGCTTTTGTCAGCACTAAATCTTTCTTCTCAAATACGACTTTTAACTGAAATGTAAATATTTCGTTATACTGAATGTTATTAAATGCAATCACGTATTTATTTTCGCCAGTTTTGTTGTAAGTCCCTGATAGTCTGTCACCAAATAGGTCCAACCCTCTTTGCTGTAGTGATAACAAGTGAACTCCAATCATTACTGGGCTGCGTAAATCAGGTAAAACATATAGATTTAAAGAATTAATGAACTCATTTACACCAAGTGTGACTTTCCAATTCATAACCACTGTAGAATTAACCTGTGGTTCTTCATTATTTATACTTATTGCAGTAACATTTCCACAGGAAACTAAAAAATTAAGACAAGCAATATGCCTTCAATAAACCAAAATTAAAAAGCTACTTAAAGTATTTTCGTGGAGAAAACTTTATATGAATCTATATTGTAACGCTTAACCCTATTCAGGCCGCTGTGTTGGGGGGCGAGTGTAGTCCCGGGGGGGTTATAACTTATAAAACTTGGTATGGATGATGTCTGTCATATGACAATTAAAAATCTGACTGTCAGCAATTTTTTTTGCTGACGCCAGCATCTTTTTTGGAATTTGTGTTGCTTCATAATAGATTTTTATCTTTTTTTGTAAATATTGAAAATAATGTTAATTTTAATAATTAAATAAACATTTTAGCTATTTTAACTGACTTTAAGACCCTTTGAGGCGCCAACTTAAAAATGTTCACTTCTTCCAATTACAGCTCTTAGTAACATAAATTTCTAGGTTTTAAACTTCAAACAATATATCTATCAGATGCCATAATGACTAAAACATTTTTGTTTTCAAAATTATATACAAAAAATCATACAATAAAATTTGTTTCAGTCTAGAACAGCTATTACATAGATATAACAAATGTTTTTTACAAATTTTGTTCTGGCATTTCACACAGGCCATCTTCACTTTCGTATGGTTCTTTTTTCTTTTTTTGGATACTTCCTTTCTACGAAGTTCTTCAATGCACAGATAACGGCGATTTCTGTCACTTGCTGGTTCAGCTGGGTCAGCTACAACTGCAATATTCTTAACACTCAAAAAATTTTCATCTTATTTATCACTTGCGCCTGCAGTCCTCTTGGATTAGCCTATCTGCGTTCCACGTGAGGCATGACTAAGTATTTTCCCAGCGCCCATATGTTATCGAATGAACTTAATTTAGCTTCTGTTACTTCCTTGAAATTGTAAAGGAATTTTTGCGTGCTGTTTTTAAAACATACGAAAATGCATTCATAGTCCATCGTTTGGACTTGAACTTTGTGCTGTACTTTCCAATAATCACGTCAAGGACATAAACAACTCCCTTTGTCTTGACATACAAACATATTGGGCTGGGCTTTTTTGGTTGATAGAAGCAAGATATTTCTTTTTCCTGAGTTCTTGTTTACTACGAATGATGTCAGCATAATTTTGTGTTTATCCGTATATGCAACAATTGTGGATTTATCAGCTCTATCTTTCATTTCAATTAATTCTTTCGGAAGACCTCGCCTGTTTGCCCTCAATGTTCCAACAACAGATAACTTATTCTTCAAAAAATACTCAGCTATTAAAATGCTGGTAAAAAATCTGTCCATTGATATATTTCTTCCACTGATATCCACATGCTTTATCAGATTATCAACTAAATATATGGTGTAGTCATCTGTTCCGGTTATGTAATATGGACTTCCCATTTCTACCGGTTTTCCACTGTAAGGCAAAGTAAAATACGTATATGCCGAAGTACTATCTGATATGCTGCGATACAAAAAAACATATTTTGCTGGCTTGTTTGGATTATATTGTTTTAGTTTCACATAACCTTTATATGGATATAATGGTGTCAACTGCTAAGAACTCTGACGGAACACGATTTGTGGCGCATTGTTTATTGAACTTCTCAAATATTTCACGAAATGCAGCAAAGCGGTCGGTTTTCAACGTTCTCCTCTCGTCTTCTTTTTATCAAAATAAATCAACTGCGTGAGAAAAAAGTATCGGTTTTAGTTCCTACTAGCACTAAATATATCGTCAGAAGATTCGTGGTAAAATACGTCAGGTATGTTTTGTAGATTGACATGGAGTGCTCCGCGTAAATACATCAATCCGATGAAAGCTCTTATCTCGGTACTGTCAGTTAGTTTCAGGTAAGACATTCTATCACCCTCAACTGGATGCTCTAGAAGAAATTATTCGATACAAGCATTTGTGTTCTCAGTTATGTCGTCTATTATCTATTCCGTAAGAAATAACTGCCAAGATTGCAGTGGAGTCTCGATCCTTCGTCCTTGTTTGCGTTTCAAAATATTCTCGCCACCTCTTCGCAAAACTGTGTTTGAATTTTTTGTACTCCAAGGATATCATCGTCACCACATTTTGAATAATACGTTGCATCCGCCGGTTCCGGCGAAGAATCGTAGTTGCTTTCGTCTAACGCAAAATCAACTGTTGATTTAGGGTTTCTAACTGCTTGTGGAACCATTCTTTCTTATTTTCATCTTCTTCACTGTCATTTTATAAGTCATCCTCATCGTTAGTAAGAATTTTCTATAAAATCAAGAATATCTCTTTCCGTCACAGTTGTTTTTGCTTTCTTACAGGCAGAAGCCATTGTTATGACACTAAAAAAAATCATATAGATATAAAGTATATTTACCTGAAAGAATATTTTTTATTTCAAAGAAGTTTTTCCTACTTCAAAGAGAATTTGTTTTACTTCAAAGTAGGCTGTTAAGGTCAAATTTTTCTATGCGCCGTTCGACTTTCTAGCCGTATGCAACGTTTTCTACATTTCAATACGGTTTCAACGAGGGGTCGTGCAACTTTTAACTCCAAGCCAATCTCTAGTTATTGTTATTTTTATGATAGATAGTATAGCCCTTTTTTGTTGCGTTTTTCGGCCAATTTCGCAACAAAACACGGCACAAAGACGGGGGTCATGTATGGGCATTTTTTTACAATTTCTATTTTAAAAATCAATAACTCCAGATTGAGACATGGTAAGAACTTAAAATTTTCACAGTAGATAGAACATTGGTAAAAGAAAAAATGTATCAATTTTTGATGGTTTATTTTTAGAAATAACGTCATGATGACGTCATAGCTCAAATACTACTACAAACCGCTTTAAAAGCACAAGAAAGTATACAACAACCAGTAAACAATTTTATAAACTGCAATCTTAACGTTAGACAAAGTTCATTGAAGTGTACGAAATTTCGGACAAGGGTGTAAATTTGCAGACCAGATAGAAAAAACGAAGTCATAGCTGAAAAAAATCTTTCAAATTGATGAAAATCTGAAAAAATTTCACAGGAACATAATAAAACACCACAAATTAGTAACTATTCAAAAATTATACAAACACTCTTAAAGAGTACAAAATATATGACAAAAGTGTAATTTGCAGACCAGATAGTAAAAATGATGCCGTAGCTCAAAACTGATGAAAAATAAATATAAAAGCACAAAAATTATACACAACCAGTAAAAAAAGATTATAAACTGTAATCTTAACATTGAGAGACTTTATAGAAGTGTACAAAATTTCGGACAAGAACATATATTTGCAGACTAGCCAGAGAAAATAACGTAATAGCTGAAAGGATATTTCAAATTAAAGAAAATGTAAAAGGAAAGCCCACAGAAATCACTATAAAACACTACAAGTTCGTAACTATAAAAACTTGGACAAACACTCTTAATGCGTACAAAATATTCGACAGAGTATAAATATGCAGACCAGATGAAAATGGAACAACTGCACCCTTAAGCACCTAAAAAGAACACAGAATATTAGGCTACCATAAGTGATAAATGTTTTAATAGAACAATATATATATACCACATGTTACAAGTTGACAAAACAACGAACCTCAAAGAAAGAAGTTTTTGTCATAAAAAAAAGTGCCACAGTTAAAAGGAGTTACATTACCACAAATATTTCTTCTCTCGAGTCGAATATCTAATTTAACAACTATATTCTCCCTTCTAAAAATCTAAAATTATTGGAACACCTCTGTCTCATGTTCTGAATCATACACTACATTAAACAAGGTGCATTTGAGAATTTGAATGTCGTTTCGCTACACTTAGGATTTCCCCTTTACACCAATACGCATAACATGCCTGTAAAAATTCATTTGAGCTAGCAAAACTTCTGCACGTTTATGGGATAATATATCCATCATAATTTTTTTCAGTTCATCAACAGATATCCCATATATATTATATATGCATATTATTTTTAAAAAAACCATTCCTAGACTGTGTACACGTTGTTTTTTTATAAGAAACATGTTTATAAGAAACCTACATATAGAATTTTTAAAAATTAAGAAACTTTTACTACTACATTCTATGTCTATTTCTGAAATAAGAAACTTGTTTGTTACAATTATCACTAGGGAGTAAGTAGTTTTATTACGTTGTTGTTGAGAACTTTTAATGAAAGAGACTTAAACGAAAAATGCTATATATATATTATAGTCCAAAAATTTAAGAAACTTTTAGAACCAGCTATTTATTTGATATAAGAAACCCTTATTTTACTAGAAAATTAAGAAACTAAATAAGAAACTTTTGGAATTATGAGGAATCAGGAATTATGATATATACATACTAAACACTGGAATATTTACAAAAATAATATTATATAATCATCATCTCTTAAATTATTATCTAAATCTTGCTTTTCAAAACAGTATAAGCTAGTAGCTATAAAGTAACCTACTCTGAGTCTTAGCTAACTTTAGGCCTGGAAAGTTGGAAGAGAATTTTTTTCTGAGACGTTTTTGTAAAAAAAATAATGGTAAACAGTTTGCAAGAACTGTGGGTAACAAGTTGTTCCACGTTGTTCCTGTCTCTGGAATCAAATTTCCAGGCCTGATACTTTAACAGTGTTTAAAAACCATAGCACACTAGCAGTAAGCAAAATATACCTTTATTTATTAACCACACAGTGGTATGGAATTAATAAACACAACATCACACAGCACTCCATCTCCTTGCCCACTACTTCTCGGCTAATATATAGCTAGCTAGCTAGCCATGGTGATTTAGTTTAGTAGCTGTGTCTAATGTTAACTAATCTAGCACATAGCCATATAGCCATCATTCCAAGACTATAAATTATATAATAAAATAAAATAAATAAAAATTGAAATTCGTTGTTGCACTGCAGAAAAGTCACAGAGAACTTTAAGACGGGGGTTCGATATAAACAAAAAAACGCATTTTCTCCAGATTTGTCATGCAGAAAAGTTAGGAATAAGAATAGAAGTTGAAAGTATATTTTTAATATAAACTAATTTCAAGTGAGACTACCTGATATGTCTTGCACTTTCCTCTGTTTGCGCCAAGTTTACATTTCCCTCGTCGAAATATGAATGCATTGTTGGTCGCTTACACAAGTCTCATTCAAAAAAAAAACCCTCAGGTAATCAACAATCTTTATCTGCCCAGTTACCATCTGTCTTAGGCGAAATAGGTGCCGAATTCAACGATTTAAAATAAGTGCCATTGCGCACAATAACAAAATCCGCGTTGCCGTGTGCGAGCTTGTTTTAAGCGGAATTTCCGAACACGGCAAAAAGTCACGTGACTGAACAGCCTATTCAAAGGGGAAAATTTTTTACTGTAGCGATGGAACATGTGTGATGACATTTCAAAGGGTTGATTATACCAATAGTCAACGTAATTGGATCAATCATATGCAATTACGTCGTGTAAAAAATGTAAAAACATATTTTCACACATATAATTGGAGAAATTATATGATCGTAAAAAGTCAAATATATATGCGCACCTTGTTAGAGACATTATTATTATTATTATTATTATTATTATTATTATTTATATTATTATTATTATTATTATTATTATTATTATTATTATTATTAAATTGAATATTTGTACAGGATGACTATTCCAGTTCTAAATACTGTTATCATATATGTCCTGTTTATGTACAAATATATATATGTATATATATATAAAAAATTAAAAACATATTTTATTCATATACACACAGAAACAATTGTCAGTAAAAATATTTCTTAACTTAAAACTTAAAAACATTAAAAGATGTTTCAGATGTTTCAGATCTTATCTCGATTGGTAAACTGTTGTATAATTTAGCACCAGCCAAGGCTTGTGATTTAAATAGATTCATAGATTGATTATACACAGTTTTATTGAGAAATGCTTACAATCAAATGAAAAAGGCTTATAAAAATTATTGACAAGCAACGCAGGTATCAAAGTTTTAGTTAAAACTAAAAAAAAAAAGGCGTAAGTGGGAGTTCCCTAAAAATAAAAAATAACGCTCACGGGCGTCAAAGGGCAGTAAAGGCGAAGGGCGCAAGTTATTTGAACAACTTCAGACATATAAACCTAAATGTTAACATTTTAAGTCCATTATAATATCCATATACCAAAATGCTAAAAATAATTGTAACAGTGCATTTCAAAATGGGCGTGGCACACCACCTGCTGTATATTTTGGATTTTTTTTCAGATCCAAGATAAAAAGTCAGCTACTAGAAGTTACAGGGTAATACCATTTGGTTCCACAGTTATTAGCGAAAGTATGCCAGGTAGGGAATTTTTGCCCCCCCCCCCCCTGGGCTGAATAGGGTCAAAACAAACAGTGCATAAAGTCGTCTTTTAAAAAAGACGACTTTAATTTAATACCAGGGTTTTTGGAAGAGATGAATTGGGTTCATTAAGTGCGCTCTATAACTCCCGCACGGCTTATTCTTTGTTGATGAAACTAGCAGTACTTTTCAACCTATCCGCGCGAAAACATATTATAATAATCATAACATACGAATTTTCAAAAATATTCTAAAAATCAAGATCATAATGGACCATAAACGGCATATCAATTGCAAAACGACAGAAGAAGACACGATCATTGATTTAGTGGTTACCCCAATGTCTCAGTCACTCTAATGTTTCATGTTATAGTGCAAATGTGATGACATATAGATTGCTATAGACGATAGTCAGTAAGATTCCCTGCTCATAAGTTTGCGTGGCAGCTAGAGGGATATCAACAAGAGAGATTAAAAATTGCCGGAGTAATGCTGATGATAATATGGCAGTAGTAGTGATATGACTTTGTCACTACTGCAAAAACTCCCAGCTGTTTCAAAAAAAGAAAAAGACAAAGAAGACACAATTCAGGCTGATCGAACAGCAAAGATATTTTTAATAGAGAAAAGAAAATATCTGATCCAAAGCAAAGTAGGAAGGCGATTAACGATTATTATTTTCAGGGCGAGCGACAAATAACTTTTGTCACGCCTATTATTTGGGTGTAAACTGTGGAATCACGTGATTTACGTGTAAGGCCTTTATTAGACCGCAAAAGGCCATATTACAGCCTTTAGAGTCCTGTGCGCGTAGTTGACGGTGTTATAAGGTTTTACCAGTCAGGGACAACCGCAAATTAGACCAGCACGCCAAAATAAGATTGGTATGAGATTTGTCATACACTAGTAGACGAGCATCTCTTTAGACAGTTTGTTCTCTTCTTTCAAAGTTATCTTGACAACCATAGCTGATCGCGCCATCTCTCTTTTGAGTTTAGTTCTTTGCTAAGTCATCCTTTTTGAAGCTGAATTTTGTGTGCTTTGCCTGACGAGACTAATAATTATACGTCAACAGTCTTCGCGTCAGCTAAGTAGGCTAGGGATAGGCTACTTAGGGTATGCGTAGCCATGTTGAAAAAATACCCTGCAAAACATTTAACCACTTTGTGGACAAAACCTTGGCCATATAGATGTAACCGTAAAACAAAGGAGCCGTATATACCGCCTCCAGTCTCCAATAAAAAGAGATTAAACGCGATATATATCTTCTGACAACGTCAAAGCTAATAAAAATATCTGTCGAGAAACAAAGGTTGATGCAATGGGTTATTATTAGCTACCAAAACTTGGGATTTTGCAATTTAAAAGTGACAGGCAAAAAAGAATATATAATCATGACCTAAAAAAGAAAGATAAATCTCCTAAATAAGCATAGTCTAATTTGCGGTTATTCCTAATTATTGACATTGATTATTTGGATGCATTAGATTTTCCTTTTAAGTAATTGTTTAGACCCACCAAACTCATTTGGTGATGTACAGATCGCAATACCGTAGCAGAAATGCCAAATAACACCAAGATACTGCTTTTTAAATATGTGTCTGATCTGGCAATTGTTAATGCAGACGTGAACTATGTAATTTTGCAGAGAAACTTCAGCTTATAATTAATAATAGTATATTTTTTTATATTATTGTTGTCATTGCTAAGGAAAATGATGAAACGACGTGTAAAAAAAGATAACAGGAAATCATGTTTTAACGCACGCAGTGAAGCCAGGCTGAGTGGGCAAAATTCTTCCCACTTATTAGAAGGTTTTACTTGCAAAATTATGTATGATAGTTGCAGTAATTGGCAAGAAAGATCTCCTACAATAAATGCTATGTCATGTTTGTGATGATTTTGTACCTTTGACATTGTCCTTGCATTATTGTACTGGCTATATTAATGGTTACCAGCGTCTTTAGCAACATGGGTTTTATGTAATGATATGAATGAAATTGGGGGAATCTGTAATTTAGTTAAAGGAGAAACTTGTATTGCCATTACTCTTAAATTAATAAATTAATTTGTAAATTAAGAGTTACAATTTTACAATATTATTGCTTTTTTAAAACTTCAAGACAACAAATTATTGTGGGAAATAAATTTCCGGAATTTTGTGTTTTTGATACAATCTGCCAAATTCCTTTTTTAGTTCATTATGAGTTAAACACGTAGTGTTTGTATTGTGCCAATACTGTTATTAATAATGTTATTAATACTGTTATTAATACTGCTATTAATACTGTTATTAACCCATTCACTGTTGGTGTACTATTAAAATCTGGTCTAGTATTGTTAAATTAATTAATAACTTGATAAAGTGGGATGTATTTGTATTCGAAAAGGCATGTCAGAAAGCTCTCAAAGGGCTCTTTTTTGATGGCTTTAGGGGATATTGTGGAATAGATGTATTGTAAAAGAGGTTATTTCGTATAGATGTTAATGTGATCAGTCATTATTGGACAACGCAGTTGCCATGTATATTGTAACAGCAAATTATGCCGCTACCAATTGGAAAAGTATGTGTAGAATTTAATTTTTGTGTATGAGGGTTTGATACATTCAGAGAAATCGCACCCATCTCACTGTGCTGATCAGTAAAAATTGTATTATTTGATGGTAAAAAATAAAGGTAATACTAAAACAAGCAGATGGGTGTATGTTTCATTATGATACTCTGTATCTTTTGTATTTTTATTTGAAGATTCATTTATTTCTGCTCTGTTACAATAAATCGAATTTCATTAAAGGGTAAGAAACCAGCTAATCGATTCTTTCACACTAAATTGTTATTTAAACATTATGATTTTATCACAATTAATATCGTTTGAGCCTTACTTTGTTATAAAATTGTTATAAAATGTGTAAAGCTTTTAAGAAGTGTGAAGACTGTTAAATATTATTTATCTTACCACGGTGTCATCGTTCTCAATAGCCGTTGAACAGCTATTTTGCAATTAAAATTAATCCAGAATTTTCCTGATGGTTGCTTTCTTGTAATTAAGAAGGGATAGTAACTCTTATGTAGACAAATCAGTGGCAATGGCCTTTAAATGGAACGGGCATAAAATTACATTCAACTATGCAATAATAAGTGGCTATGTGAATGTTATGCGAAATTAATTCTGTGAATTAAGCTGTTTTAAATCGTCTGAGAAGATGAAATCATTTTCTCCAAGGGCTGTCCTATGGTACACATCCTGTAAAGATCCTTAAGCTTAATGAAAGTCGTGATTTAGATCTAACTGCCACTGTTTCAAATTTTAGGATTACACCCTGCTTGCACAGTTTAATGTTTTTGCTCTTTTGACACTTTTCACTAAATTCAGTTGTAAAAGAGTGAAATAGTGGATAAAAATTTTAAAACATTTGAATAACAAATCGAACCACTTTGTTGGTGTATATAACAGCAAAATGAAACATATTATATTATTCACTTTACATGACAAATATAGCCTTAATTATTAAGGCTATCAATCAATAAGAACCGGTAAATTATACATGTAACAAAGTTTTACCTGGCGCAATACATTTAAAATGTTTTTTATTTTAATTTTTATCCGTACGCATTCGTTTTAATAATTTTTCCTAACTGAAAAGTTTTATATCATGTCAACATTATACACCAAAAATAAAATTACTTTCCATCCTCTCTTTTTTCTGGCAGATGACGTCTATTGTTTACTCCCCTAAAATTTTTTAGATTGTGTTTAGCGCCCATATTTTCCATACCCATCTTTTATTGGAAAGGTTTTAATTCGGTGAAAAAGTTAAAGCATTATTATTGGAACGTCTCTTCGTCGCGTAGAATATTTTCATAGATCAAGACATTTTTTTAAAGATAAAATTTGCGGTCGCTCAATTGAGAGAAACTTTTTCTTTTGGAGTGGGAGAGACGATGTTTTCTAACTTTAATTTGACATCTAAACAACAGTAGAAATATTTAAAGTGTGTTCATAACCTAAACTTTCTCATAGTATACGCCCTCTTTATCAAACATCGGTTAATCCCCTGTCCTATGTACAAAAATAACAACA
Organism: Hydractinia echinata; assembly: GCA_030067915.1. Taxonomy (NCBI): domain Eukaryota; kingdom Metazoa; phylum Cnidaria; class Hydrozoa; order Anthoathecata; family Hydractiniidae; genus Hydractinia; species Hydractinia echinata. The sequence goes on along the minus strand of JASGCC010000009.1, from coordinate 147,437 downwards.
TTCGAATTTGAGTTCATTCTACAAAGAATGAAAAAGTTGTTGAGACAAGACGCGAATTTATAGCGTTTTTGATCTTAAACTTTCGGATATAGTTGTGTAATTAAGCTACCAAAACGCAAATGACTTAAAGTGTCACAAATTCGAGGTGCATTTGCCAATAGTAAGATTTTTTTTCGTACAATTTTACGTGGTTTAGTAAGCCAAAAGATAGTATTTTCATATTTAGTTCTTGCCAAACGTATTTTCGCTAACTTTATATATATTTTATACAAACATTCAGAAAAAATTAGGCGAATTTTAACCCTAAGGGGAATTTATTTCCTGCGAAACACGAAGTAGCACCTGGAAAAGGAAATATGCTGTATTTTAAGAAAAACTTACCAAAGCAGAATTTATTTATGGCAAGCTTAGATGTTGATTCTCTTTTCATAAATATTCCCTTACAAGAAACCATTGATATTTGTGCAGGAGTATTATTTAAACACACTGACAAAGTTAGTAATTTATGTCAAGGTGATTTTATAACGTCTGTTTATAGAAAACCAACATTTAGAGGTGTTTATGCTAATTATAATAGTTTTTTACCAGAAGAATATAAAAATGGTTTAGTTTTTACATTGATTTTCCGAATCTTCAAAATTGTTTCAGATTTTTCAAGGTTTTATTTGGAAATGCAGGATCTTAGAAACATACTGTTTAAAAAATGGCTATCCCTCAAACCTGATCGAACGATGCATTAAGTTATTTCTCGACAGAATGTTTCAAGATACAAAAGCTGTCATCACTGTGCCTAAGCTAGAAATTTTTATTATTTTACCATACTTAGGTAAATTATCCTTGAAACTGCGATCTCGTTTAACCAACACATTTGATAAGAGTCTTCCATCTTGTAAGGTTAGGGTTGTTTTCAAGTCTGTTTGTAGAATTGGCGATTTTTTCCGTTTTAAGGACCGTCCTTCAAGGGCTCTGCGTTCAAAAGTCGTGTATAAATATAAGTGCGATGGCTGCAATGCTATCTATTACGGTAAGACTATACGACATTTGAAAGTAAGAGCCTGCGAACATATGGGTGTTTCTGCCTTGACTGGAAAAACCGTCAAAGCTCAAAATCACAGTACGGTTTTAGAGCATATAATTTTCTGCAAAAATAAACCTACTTTGGAGAACCTTTCTATACTCTCCTCTGCTAATACTAATTTTGATTTGGAATTGAAAGAGAGTATATTGATCCGTAGGGACAAGTCAATTCTCAATAGAAATATTGCGTCTTTGCCATTATTTCTATTCTCCGATAATTGACTTCCCCCTTGGGATAAGTTTTGATCGTACGATACGATCGTACCATGTTATTTATTTGAACATATTGTACTAGGACTTGTTTACTTGAAAATGGCCGTCGAACGGCCGATACGTCGTAAAGTGTAGTGATTATTACTGGTTTTATTTACAACGCCACACACAGCAATTTTTCAAAGGTAGAACTTAAATTTTAAAAAATAGAAAAAAAAATGTGTACCTGCTTGGCTGTTAAACATTACAATATATAGTAATATTAAAATATCAATGCATCTTCTACATTTCTGCAAACGTTTAGTCATGATCAGAATCAAATATCAAAAAGTGTAACAAAACTATATCAACAAACTTTCAATAAGTTCACAAATTAAATGTGTAAGTTATCTCTTAATTACATATCGTTATTGTCTAATTTAAGTGGGTTAACTCATTAAGAGTGACCTTATTGACTTTCACTTCTGTACCATTCAATTAATTAATACGACGCCACTTCTTGTGTTAAATACGTCAAATATTGACTAAGTGTCCGGGCTATTCATTTATCACTTTTGATTTTGAACGAGCGCTTTTATACTTTACAGTATTCCAAACATTTTATCGTTTAAAGTTTTCGATAAACTGTGTAATAAAGCAGTCATAACATATGTTACAAATTTATAACGCCTATTGTCTAAGGTGAAATACGTTATAAAAAAAAGGATTGATATACGAAGATGGCTTTTCCAATTGAAATATTATAAAATGTTGTCTACAAATTTGTAGAGCGACGTAATTTTCTATAAATTGATGAAAATTCATTTAACGAAAAGAGCATTCTCATTTCAAGTGTATTTGAAACATGTCCGATTTGTCTTCCGCATTTTCTAATTAGTGTTTACTACAGTAACAATTTAAAGTTCAGTCAATATGTCCAGATTTAAAATATATTTGCTTACCAAAATTTCATTTAACAAATTTGAGATTGAGCTGACTCTCCTTAGTCAGAATTCATTGAATCGAATATCTTCAAAAAATTACCGTAAATCTGCTTTGGAAATCTCTTTCCGCCTTATTTTAAATGTTTTCCCAATTCGAACACAAATTCGAGTACCTACGAAATATTCTTCATGTAATTCGAAATTTATATTTTTATATCTATGAACCGACTAAAATTGATAACAATTCATAATCGAAGTGTATTGATGATTCTGTCTGTTTGATCAATGTGTCCCAAACAAGACTTTACTGTACGAATGAAAAGCACACTGTACGAAAGTATGGCTCATGTAATTTAAAAACATTTTAGTTCTCGATTTCTATTTTTGCAGTTTGGATACAATTGTTTTCAAATACTAAACTTTTTATAATTCGAATTACTCACTAATTCTAACTTTAATCATTCCCCAGTCGAATTTCATAGAGGCAACTGCAGTTTAAAAAATTTGAGTTCATTTCATTTGAAAGTTTTGTAGTCTTTTAGATTTTGGATATCGTGTGTCTCATTTTCTGAGAACACGTACATCTAACGCTGAACACTATGCGTCAACTTTAATAGTTAGTGCGTAAATTTTGTTTCTACAATGGTACCTTTGTTTACATTAAACCTTATGATATTATTTCTGGGAAAAAAAGAACAGAAAGATAATGAAACAATGCTTAAGAATTTGAGTTTTTTAGGACCTTAATTTAAGCTCCCAATGAAAAATCACAGAAAATTTCTGAGATAAGCAAAAGTTTAGTACCGCTAATTTGTTCCTTTCGTGATGTAGTGTAATTTGCCAAGTTTGTACAAATACGGTAAAGGGCGTTTCTAAAGTGAAACGTTTCTTTTTCGCCCAATCATACAAAAGTATATGGAAATGTGGCACATCCACTTTTGTAAGCTAAGTAAGGTAATCTAGCTGCCCCATCCTTCAAAAAATATGTCCCGCGACGAAATACCTGAAGAAAAGCGCTTTTACTTGCAACTTTCTCACCGATCCGCATTTCCAAAATATTATTTAAATATTTTCTTCTTGAAATAGAGTATCCGTATTCTGACTGGAAAATATTCTGATGGAAAGCTTAAAACTCGTTTCAGGAGAAAGGTTCGGTGCGTGGCAATATAATACATTGGCTTTCTCCAAGTAATACATTCTTTATATTTTTCTCTGACTTAAAAGTCAATAGGATAGGTAATTACTTAAATTACTAAAGTAATAGAGATGTTTAAACACTCTGCTTGAATCCTTTCAGAAATAATAAATAGTTGCTATGACAACTAAATAATAATTTTTTAACTAAAGAACGAATTGTATTAAATATCACTTTTCACAGTTTATGAAAAACCATACGAGGAAACATAAAAAAATGATATAAAACCGAAAGTTGCTTTAAACAACATTATGGACTTTATCGACGACTTAAATAAATATCTGCTTATACAACTATGTCTGCTTTTGTGGTGTCATGGCTTTGGTAAGTGATAGAAAAGTAAAGCTATTTGAAATTACTAAGATGTAAAGGAAAATCAAAATTATAAACCTGTTTCGTTGAACTATTAAGGCCGGGGCAAACGACTCCAACATTCCATCCAACACACACCCAACACCCATGTTGGATAAATGTTGGAATCGTTTGAACGAAAGTAAAATTTATAAAAGAAGAAAAAATGACGTCAAAAGAAGAAAAAAATAGTTGGATGAAGTTGGATGAAAGTTTGTTCGCCATCAAACTTTTCATCCAACTTTTGCCTCTTTTTCTCGTTCGATTTTCCTGTTGGAATCGTTTGAACACTTTTTGTCCAACATTCGAATGATGATGACGTCAATCGAAAGAAAATCGAACGTTTTTATTCGAAAAGTTCTCAAAGAAATTGTGTATAAATAAAGATGGTAGAAAAGCTGTGTATAAACTGTGTGTAAACAAAAAACAAACATGGACAGTGAAGACGACCAAACACTTTCTGAAATTAAAGCTGAAAACACCGGAGTGGAAGGGAAGAAGAATATAGAAGAGAAGAATCTAAAGCAACCAGAGAAAGGTCAGCGTAAAAAAGCATCAAAGGCAGATAAGAAGGACAAGAAAGATTGGACAGACAATGAAATTTTTGGTTTCATTGACATGTTGGAAGAGCGAGTTTGTCTCTGGGACATTTTTCACAAAGATTACAGCAAACGTGACCTGAAAGAGATTGCCTACTCTGTTATGGCAGAAACATTCGACACAAACATCAAATCTATAAAAGCGAAAATCAACGGTTTACGAGCTCAGCTGGGGCGAGAAAAGACCAAAGAAAATACAACCAAAAGTGGTCAAGCGGCTGATGAACTATATGAAAGTTCGTGGATTCATTATAATCGATTAGGCTTCTTGCTTCCCGTGATGGGTGCTTCAAAGAGCAAAGAAACTTTTCGGAAACGAGGATCAGGAGTTGAGCTGGACTTTGAAGTAGTCAATATTGAAGCTGATGATCATGATGATGGCGAGGCGTCAATACCACCAAAGTCGAAGAAAAGATCAGTAGCTGAACGGAAATTAGAATTGCTGGCAAAATGCACCGAAGCTAAGAAGAAAGAGGAGCGAAGAAGAAAGAGGAGCCAAAAAAGGAAAAAGAAAGCAAAGAGATCAAAATGTCGACATTTGCGTTGTATATCGATGAAAAGTTACGAGGTTTGGATGACCGAAAGAGAGCGTTCGCTGAAAAAAGAATTACTGACGTTATTTTTGAGCTTGAGTTTATGGATGAAATTAACAACAACAATATATATTCCGGAAGTGGCAATGTTCTGAATTTGCAACATGGAACACCTGGAAATTCTGCAGGAATAGTTCCATTCTTTAGTAGTCCAAGTAGTCACGGACCTTACAGTGTTATGCTGAGGAATTAAGTAAGGGAAAAGGAAGGAAAAACACCTACTTTATTTGTTTATATTTAGCTTTATTTCACTCAAACCAAAACGTTATGAAACCATGTAGAATATACATTTTACTTTGTTTATGATTAGGAATATATACTAGTACATATTACTCTTGTTGTTTAAAAAAAGTTTTCCATCAAAAAAGTTATGTATACTTCCACTGCCATTGAACCGCACCTTCTGCCATGAAAAAGTCCTTAAAATTTTCTCTTGTTGTTTTTGCCGACACTGTAGAATTGTGACCAGTTTTAGGAACTTGCAAAGGATGAAAGTGTTCCAAATCATTTTCTTCTCGCCATTCTCCTTCTATTAAATTTCCCTCGTCGTCAAATGAATCCACTAAGACGTTCGGGCGATAGGTATTCTGCGATGTTTGGCTCTTACATAGCATATTGTGAAGGGCTAGCGTTGTCAGAATTATGGAGTTCATGTTTGCAACACTTGCACTAAATCCCTCTAGAATTATATGAAGCCATTGCATTACGGCAATGACTTTCAATGGGCAATATCGGATTATAAAATTTTTTGCATTGCGTTTGACCAGTTCTGATTTTTCTTTTAAATCCAAACCTGATTACTTCCGAAAAACTGCAACAAATACTTATTAGAAAGTTGAGTTTTTATTAGTTAACAGATAGTCATTAAGGCAGTTAAGGCGGACACCAGGTGACCCATTTTTGCCACAACAACTTATCGCGCCCGGCATAAATAGGGTTAATTAAAAGCTTTAACAAATTTCTTTGGTAGTTGCTAAGGTAGATCATTTACAAGTTTGTTCACATTTTTCTACATATTTCATGTACTCTTGTAATGTAACAATAATGTGTGGATTCTGCAGAGAATTTACGCTCTCTAATTTTCCAAAATAACCCAACTAAGGCAAGACGTTATTGACTATTTTGCTTTTTGTTGAAAAGATGAAAACGAAAACTTTAGTTAAGTTGTTCAACACTTGTTTCACCACCTAGACGACTTTCATTTTCAGGCATGGAATAAGGATAACAGTGAAAAAAAGATTTATTGGTTGCGTCGGTGATACAGTTGCAGTAATTCCATAGCTACACCAAGTAGTTAAAGTTATTCATAAATTAAAGTGATCCGTATATTAATACCCATTGTTTCTATGCGATTTTATAGCTGTGCTACGAACACACAATATTTCGATATGTAAGTGGCGGACGCACTCTTGGATTGATTCGCGGGCTACCGACTAGCTAATATAATGTGACGAAACCTTTTTTACTTTAATGTGTCTTTAACCCTATTATACCTGAGCTTTTTGACCTTTGTAACCCTGGGGGGGGGGGGCACAAAGTGCCCGCGGGTCATAAATCCTGAACCACTTGTGCTTAAGTGATGAAACTTGGCACAGTTGTAGAATTTGGTTACGTCATAGGGATCAGAAATGACGTCATATATCCCAGCAGGCACACGACGTCGTACAGACGTCTGTTGCTAGTCGCTGCTACGTCGCGACGTCGGCCACGTCGTTACAACGTCGCTTCGACGTCGTAATTTCCGACGTCGTATTTCGACCATAAACCGACGTCGATCCAAAGTCAGGATTTCCGACGTCGCATATCGACCATAAACCGACGTCGATCCGACGTTAGGTTATCAGACGTCGGATTTATACTTCAACACGACGTTGTACCAACGTCGCACCAACGTAAGATTCGATAACTCTTTCAGGGAAAAATTATTCTTAAAATTTTCTTAGAAAAATAAAAAACGGTTTTTACAAATGCAATAACTGACTGACTTTTGGAGATTGTACGAGGGATACGCTTTTATTACAATTTTATTTTTAAGAGAGAAAGCGCAAAAGTTTCCAGTTCAAATTTGTATTAGATGTGACCAAACCATATGATAAAAATTATGCAATTTGATTTGTTAAAACATCGCACTTTCGAACGAGGAAATATTCGAACGGAAAAAGAAGTCGCTTCGAATTTAAAAATAAACACAACGTTTTTCTCTTTACCAAAGAAAATTGAAGTTGCAAACGTTTTGAAATATATTTGTTGAAACGACGTTATATGTGTGTCAATTTATTTCGCGCTAAAATCGTTGTGTGTTAATATCAAGCATTTGTTGTTGGTAAAGTATAGTAGATTTTATTTTTACGAACATATAGAAGAAAAGAAAGAAAGTGGAAATATTTCAAAATATTTTGAGAAGGATCTGACAAGCAGTAAGTTTTTTTAATTCCCTGTCTTACCCTGAATATTTATATGAAATACAATGTATACATATTTCAAGTTTATTTGGTGTCATTATTTCGCATATGCTATAGAAAAATTTCTTTATTTTAGGTTGATGAAAAAAGCGACAAAAAGGAATTGAGAAGATTCCCGTTTTAAGAAGAAAAAACAGTAAGTAATTCTAGTTACTTTATAACTAACATTGTATCTAGGCACATCAATTGAAAACTGTAGAATCTGTTAATATATATTTCTTTGAACACCTAGCTTTACAATTATACATCTTGTCATTTCCGAGAAAAGAAATGTTCTTATATAAAAAGCGTGTATCTTCGCTCTGTTACAAATTCTACTTGCAATTTATATCACTAGTTAGATCATATTTTAATACCTTTATTTTCTTTCAATAGCAAATAGAAGAAAAAGTCGATGAAAACTCGTTTCGATACTGAAGACGCACGTGAAAAATGCAGAGGTGATGAAAAATGTTTATGCTTGGGAACATAAAGTTATTGTAAATAAATATGAGTTATCAAGTGTCTTCTCATACTAGTGTAATTTAACGAATGTGAATACTAGTTGATTATAAAAGAAAATAATTTTAAATATCACTTTTTGTTTTAAAGAGCCTCTTTGTTACGTCTGTTAACATCGCAGCTAAGTCGCTGTAACGTCGGTTAACTTCGCAGTTATACGTCTGTAAAAGGTCGGCAGACGTCTATACAACGTAGCCACGACGTCGATAGGACGTTGTGCTCTGACGTCGTACAGACGTCGAAGTCCGACGTCTGCGCGACTTTCCATTCTGACGTTGAGCGGACGTCGCACCGACGTAAAACTCGATGTCGCTACGACGTCTCTGCGACGTTGGTGTGCCGGCTGGGATGTATAAAATTTTCTGGTCTTGATAATGCAAAAATTCTTGTCTGCATTATATACACGTTGTGGTATGTATCCATGGTAACACAAAAACATCCATTAGCATATATAAAACTATTTTATAACAAAACAACGCAACAAAACTGTTTTATATTGACTTGCTGAGAAAAAAATTCTAAAAAAAACAGACCATGAATTCAAAAATGGCGGGAAATTCCAGGAAATTAAATTTTTTTACAAATTTTTTTTTTTGCTGGAATCTATAATAACATTTAGGAAAAGTCACCAAATTTCAACATTCAATGTCATGCACCAAAAAAGTTATGCCCAATTGAAATTGCCACGGGCACTTTGTGCCCCCCCCAGGTATAATAGGGTTAAATTTATATCAAAACAATTTCTTTTTTATAACCGAAGATTTAGTAACAGAGAAGATAGAGACTATAAATTAATTAAGTATAGTTATGGATAGAATTACACCTCCCTAAGGAAAGAACAAGCAGGACAATAGAATATTTCTGGCCTTGGAAAGGTTTGATTTACATAGCTTTCACATTTACTGTCGGTGTCTTGGTCAAACTGAGTAATTGCAAACTCGACGTACTTGATATGAAATAAAATCAACAGGGCGCGTACACGCATTTTTTTGGTCCACGCATTCATGAGATTTGTGTTTATTTTTCAAGACATAAATTATTCCTTTCCTGCCAATTTAAAAACATTTTCGCATCTATTGGATATTGTAACATAAATGAAACAAGGATCTTTTGAGCATAGAATGTCTGTCTTAACAACAGTAATTGAACAATATTAAACCGACGTAAATGAAGTACATAAAGCTATATCAGAGGGGCATTAATCCAATTAATTAGAAATGTTATCCTATTTTCAATCAGCTTTGTTTGGCCCTGCAAAAACAAAATAAAGACGTCATTTAAACCCTTTAATTGCTGAAAAATATTCAGAGTGTTAGAAGCGAGAACAGCCATATTTCGGATGTGTTTAAGTTCACGTTCCTTTCCATCAACGTGAGACATTCTATGAAGAAGAATTTACAATTTGAAAGCAAGAAAGAACACTTTCTTTTAGGTTGTTATCAATATAGAAATAACTAGTCCTTTGCCTTTGGAAAGATCCACAGCTACGCCGTCAGCAAAATTTTCTGCTCTGTTACGGACCCGGAACAAAGAGGCGCAGCCATTTTAAACAAACAAAGTGGGGCTTTTATTATTATAAAAAAATCAATTGTCCGTGGATAAATCGACGTATTTCTCCTTCAATCACATACCGCATTTCCTGTTTCCCTATCCTGCCTTCTGTGCTGACAAGTAGACAGAATACGAGTGTAATTCTATCAATGTACGAAAATATGATATAACATGAACACACGCACAAACTGCCTGTACACCACGCCTCTCTTCCAGCAACACGCTATCTAAGCATTCTAGGCAAAAATCTCAGACTTACCAAGAACTCGCACTATTTCATGCATAAACAAAATAAACTGATCCACTATGATAAATGCATATACATTTCCAAATGACTCTCGCCACGTTTTTAAAGATTAGAAACTTATCTTTACCAATTTCTGTTTTGTCCTGGTGAAACGACTTAACCCCTAAAACATTTTTCACCACCCCAGTCCATGGTATGCACCGTTTTATTATTAACCTAAACCGAACATCCTGAGACAATGAGAACCTACAACGCTTCAAAATATATCACGCACTTCACTCAAACCAAAGCCTAATCCATCAAACAAAATAAAACGGATCACAATTTACCACTCCCAGATTTAAACATCCTTGTTTACATCAAAGTTCGGGAGCATTTTTACATTCTCTTAAATTGGAATAAAAAATTTGGATCTAAAATTCCCGCTTTTATGATTCCTTTTGCGTCAGACAATTATACATACATCACAAAAAAATGACGAACTTCTCCGCTCCCAGATTCGAACATTCTTGTTTACATAAAGTCCGTAAGCACTTTTACATTCCCTGGAATTCGATTAAAGAAATAAAATCCAAAATTCCCGTGTTTATTCTTTCTTGTGCGTCCGACAATTTTTCAGACACCGAAAACAACAAAAACATTACAGGCATTCCGAGTATGGGTATTTCCGCTTCCCAACTTGTCTACGACATAGTTTTATTAAAGAAACTATATACATCCTAAATTTTAGGTCAGTATTTAAACTTTCGCACATAAGCAACTCGCCAAAGCTCATTCTCACTTTCGTTCTATTATACATTATTCTATTACTTTTCTAAGAAAAACGAATGGGGTATTTTGTAATTGCAAGGACTTTGCTCGGATACTTCCCTGTCGGGCAATTGAAACATGTTTCGCAGAAACAAGGAAGAAACGATACCTGCTCCTGATGACGGCCGTTTTGGCAAACCGATCATTCTCGTTGTTTTGACAGTCTGCACCTATCTTTTTTTATTTCGTTCTGTTTCATTTCATTTTAAGTTAAAATAATCTTTTTCTAATTGCGTAACGTTAAGGCGAGCTAATTTTTTTATTAATTTTCGAGCGTTGTTAATTGGCTTTTTTAAACAAAGAGGTTGCTGGACGAAAAGAAACACAATTACTTGCTTACCCACATGCACTATTTCCGCAACTTTATACTCTGCTTTCTCTGCGGACAGGCATACAGAATACAGGTATTACTAATATAGAGATTTATAACACATGCACGAGCCTTTGTGCTTATTAATTTTAGTAAAAGACAGAAACATAATGAAACGCCACCATGGTAAATTATGTTGGTGTGTATGATGTTAGTGTATATGGTTGTAAATGTGATAAACCTACGATCTGTTCCATACAATATCTGCCAGACAACGTGTTTAACTGATTATAATGTTTTTTGTTCTAAGCATTGTCTAAACTGTGTTTAGCCTGATGGTATAATCGGATTCAGTATTTGGTAACATAAAACATATTCTGTTGCGCAAAAATTGAAAATTGTACACCTTCCAATCTGACGACATATTCACTTAGCAGTTAAACATGGCCACTTTATCGAACAAGCAAAACTTCGCATCTGAATCGCAAAATATCGGTTTATTAACCTATAAAAACGTACCGGGACAAAATACCTTTTCAATGACTCTGGTGTCTCTATTCCTCATGGTTCCAATTCTTGACTAAATTTAAGGGAAAGACTTTACACGAGCGGTGTTTTGTCATGATTAATGTTAATTTAAAGTGTTTGTGTACTTTATTTGTATTTTCTAGTTAATGGTAAAATTGACACAACAGCTGCAAACAATAAAACGGAGGCTTTTAAAGGAGACAATTATACTGCGTATTGGAATATTAGCAATGCAGAAGCCATATATCGATTGGAATTGAATGAAAGCAAAACAATTATAAAGTCAAATTTTGCTGTTCACTGGTTTTCTACTGAATTATTCACCGTCCACAAAACCACTGTTTCTATAAAAAACTTAATGGAGGGTAATAAAATGTGGTGCATGATGACGATACATAATGTTTCATATGCTGATGATGCAAGTGTATATGTTATGAAAGTAGTATATATATTATTCAATCCATTACGAAAAGTAGAAGAAAAAGCGTGTTTTGTTGTTAATGTCAAAGGTAAGAGCGTCAATAGTATAATTAAATCAGTCTACGTAAGTTGTTGTCGTTTAAGGATGTATAAGATTTTTATGGCCTTTATAGTTCCGCTTTTACTCCATTGAAAAAGCTATGTCTTTATTACGTAAAGCGTTGTTCTTAAGAATCATAAATTATGCATGGTTGATATTATTTTAAAAAACTACAAACCAAAAAAGTGCAATTGGTGAAAAAAATTATGTACCACTTTTTTTAAACGTAAATTTGGTATATAATTAAAATCATATTAAATAGCGTAGACAAACAAACAATCGACACGGCTTTGTAGGAAATCCAACTTAGGTGTAAACTCTAGCTAAAAGGGTAGAGCAAACTTACAGTATATTGTTCCGTCGGGTGAATTTTTGTGAATTTTTTTACCGGCTTGCGACAACTATTTTAACGTTTGATAAAATAGAACTGGTTAATACGACATAACACAACCTAAGACAGTATATTGGAAGGAGACCAACAAAATAAGGGTCAATGTCCCAGACGATAAGCTTTCCCTTCTAAAGCGATTTTTGTCACTAGCTGTTTAAACGATGATGGGCTTGGGTACTCTTGAAAAATGTAATTGTATGCTTTCAAATGGGTATCAAATTTTATATCTTGAAATTGAGTGCTCATGAGTATTTTCTTATAGACTGGATGTTGGTGTGTCAACTTCCCCTGGACAAATTACCAGCCAAAGGGAGAAAGAAGATTGCCAATCTACTAAAATTTCATATTCTCCCCGCCCCTTATTTTTTTATAATTTTAGAACTTATAGAAATATGCATTCAAGCATTACACAGTAATTCCTCATTACCTTTTCCGCGGCTCATGACAAGATTTAAGAATGAAACAGCTAACTTCAATTTAATAATTGGGATTTTTTTTTCCTGAAGATTTACCCTCTAACTAACACTTGGTAGGTAGATCCATAAAATAAAAATAATATACTTGTTTTCACGCGAAAACTATATTATTGCAATTGGCTGTCGCAAAAATACTATGAACTAACCTGCCTTGGTATTCAATTTTGTTCATAAAAAAATGTTAACATGAGAACTGCCTCCCTTTGACAGACAAGATACAGTGCTTAAAGAATTGGACAAATTTTATGATAAATCTAAATTATTTTTTATGCTTCTTATACTATGATTATATAAGTATATGTTCTTAGTTTTCGATCCTTTTTATCAAAATTTAAATTTTTAAGTTTATGTTTTAGGAGGTCCCGAATTTTGTGGAACCACGTTAAAAAACGTAACAGACCTAAGTATCACGACAGCTCGATTTGAGATATGTGGAAATCCAAAACCGGAAGTAACATTTTTCACAAGTGAGAATCAAAAACTTTCTAGTGTGTGTAAACTTACGGAGAAGAAATTTAAAAAGTACACATGCGAAGTTAAATTAGCAGGTTTGAATTGTGGACAAATGCTGTATTTAGAAAGTAAAGGATACGATCACATGACATTGAGTGCGTCATCGCTGTTGATCGCCAATTGTAGGTGCCTTAAATATCATTTTGTCATGAAATAACGAGTCCCAATATACACGTACACTACTTTTTGCAAGTTGTGTTCCCATCCAATAAAATTCAATACTAGACAGACCATAAAAGATGTTGAAATGGCAAAATAACTACCCTTCATTCGCACCACATTGGTGCTAAAAGGCGATCCTAGAGTTAGATTTCCATTTTGTTTAATTTCATGCTATAACAATTCGACAAGACAAAAATGATTATGCCTTAAAACGGGATCTATCTTCATGGGATAATTTTATGCGAATTTAGCATTTTTCATCAATTTCTAGAAATTTAACGCAGGTATATACTTTTTTTTCTTGTGAGAGGGGTAGTTTGGTATTCCCGTGACGTTTTGTTATATACGGCAATTTCCAAGAAATTTTGATAATATCAACCATTTATAGTCTTAAAAATGTGTAGTCATTGAATTAAAAATCGCAATTTCTGTTATTAGCGTTAAAAAAAACGATAAACTATAAGTTATTTCAAATGAGGAACAATTAATGCATAGCGTAAATATTAAAATTATTTGTAGATACCCCGCAGAATTTGAGTTATAAAGCAGAAAGCAGTGGATGTTACAGTGTTCTATGGTCCATCCATCATCTTGGAATTAAATGTGTTAAGATGTACGAACTTAAACTGCTTCTTGACGATGAATCGTTGTTAACAAATACGACAATAGTAACAACATCGAGCAATCATTTTATGTGCTACCCATCGATGCGATATGTTAAAGTTAGAACAGTATCTATATGGAATAGAAGGAGTGATTGGGTAACACTAAAGATAAATATAAACAATATTGTCTCGTCAAAAGGTAGGTTCTCATTTGTATATTTCTTGCTTTGTTTTGTCGTACAAGTAAAAGAAGCCGGAGAAGAATTAAAGTTTATTTATTTATCTGGTCTTCATCTTTGAGGCGCTTCCGATGTACAAAAATATCCTTCCAAAAACTTTAGTGCAGTGTTGTTTTTTCGTTTTTATGTTTTTACATTGAGAAATAAATGACAAAATGTAGACAACACATTTCAAGAATAAAAGAATTAACGCAGTTCCCTTTGAAGGACGAGTATTTTGTGCAAAGATTCTCATCATTTTCTCTCTGTTAATTGTAATCACTGCACCTATATTTATAAATGTTCAAGAAAATAAAAAAATAAATTTAAAGTAAAATGATTAGCATATCTAGAATTAATAACGACTCTAAGCTGCACCCATAATTATCAGTGCAGATCTTCGTTTTCACAAGTAGTAAATTAATCTCTGTAACGATTGGTTGGAAAAACTACAAATTTTATATAAATATGACAAAAATATGTGTAAATCTCCACTATCTATTGTCGGGCATTGTTTCATTCCCTGCATTTGATCAGTGTGGAATAATAAATTACACAAACAAATTATATTAGTTATTCTATTTTTATAACTTCTTTTCTTAGTGACTTTACTCCCCAGGTAACAGAAATCCTCAATATATGTTGCCAAGAAAAATAACTCTGGTACAAACTTTTTCTTCGATTAGGATACATTTCGTTCGGATTTCATGTATAAACCAATATATATATTGTTAGAACATTTTAGATCAAGAATAATGATCAGCTTGTTTAGAAACTTGGTATTATTATAGAAAAAAACTTGTATTACATATTTTCCAGGTGAGAATGTACTTTATACAATCACGATCCCAGCAATCGCGGCATTTGCTTTTGTTGTTATAATTATTTTGCTAGTTAAATGGAGCAAAATATGTAAAAGAGGTAAGTATTTGTACCAAAAATTTACCTAGTCCCATCCTCATGCTTTTCTAAAAAATCACCTATGTTGTTTATCGCCTTGAGACGTATAGATGGTGTTTAGCACAATTTGTTCAAGATTGAAAGGGTTTTAATATGTGGAACAAGTTGCGTTCCTATAAAAAAGTATGCTTTCCGACCCAAGATGGGAAAGCACTACGTGTGCAAGATCATAATCAATCAACTTTTTACAGTAACTTCGCAGAAATAAGCACGTGCTGTTTAGATTACTTTAAGCAGGCATTACAGGTCCATTGAATATCTATCCAATAAACTTAATATCAAGATTTATCCTCCCGACATAGGGTAGCATTATAGAAGGCGCTCGCGAAAAGCTGGCAATCGATTTGATCAAATCAAAGTTGCAATTTACTGAATTTTTAATTACAATAGTTTTACTCAGGAAACATTTATTGACTATTTAGGTGAATATACTTTTCTCTGCAGCTTTTTCGTTGATTTTAACCCGAAATATACTGTGATGGTGGGCGGAATCCACCCCGTCCTGTCCGTTTTTTTAATTAATCATTTTTGCTATGTTGCATGACTATGATAGTTATTTAGTTTTTATGTTGATCTATTAGACACTTCCACGCCAAATTTTAAAATAAAATCTCTTAGAGTCTTAGATATTTGCCATAATTCGAAACTACCCCCATAATTAGTATGAAATCCTAATAATCGGAAAAAATTTATGTTTCATGAGGATTATCCTTAGAACTTGCAACTTGTAGCATAACTTTATTTAATTAAGGGTAATCATTCGGTATATTTGATGCATATAATTAAACCGATTTTTAGATTTTTTAAGAATTTACATGAAAATTTCAAACCTCGGTTGACGTCACGGGAAAAGTCCTGACATAAGCAAAATATTTTTTGCTGCCATTCTGTTCCTAACAAAATTGTTAGACAAATATCTTTATTCAAAAATGAAAAAATTATGCTATAATTATAATACTTTATTTAATTTTCTTTCCAATTAAGTATGAATGTCGGATCACCTATCAAATTATGTTTATTCAGGTTTTGTTAATGAACATCATATAGTATCTCAACCTGTTGAAGATCAGGATGATGAAGACTTTCAAGTAGGAGGAACAACATCATCTAATTATGCAGATCTTAATGTTCAGGCTATTCAACCTAGGTTTTATGCTGATTTGACAACAACCATTGGTCAATCGACGAATTACGAAGAAATTCCTACGTAAATGTCAGGAACTGAAGTTGACCTCCAATCATTATGGTGCAACAATTTGTAATACTACGCTATGCACGTATTTGTTTAAACTCTTTTTAAAAATGAATTAAATTTTTAAAATGATCACTAACTGATTACTATCACTAAAGAAATTGCCTTTTCACATACAAATTTAAAAAACTTGTAATCGGATTGCAGTATCTGACGTTTAAGCACAAAATTATTTAGATCTACACACCTTACCCTACGGAACCGTATCTGATAGGTCTTTTTGGACCAACCTCACGGACCTGATAGGCGTTAATTCTTGCTAACTCGTAACCTTCTGACACCCACTGACTGGTAGCATTGTGGTAGAGCGTGAGCTTCCAGTGCGCGAGGTCTTTGGTTCAAAGCCCGCCCATGTCTTGCCAGATACTATAGAAGTGTGAATCAATCTTTTTACTTAGCGTTCAGCATGAGAATAGGATTATTATCTTAAGCGGTTGCCTAGTTGAGCGATTGCTGTGCTGGCACGACTCTCGTAGCTCAAATAAGAGTTTAGAAATGTACTAGGACCACCTTCGCAGGACCCTCGTTGTTAGCAGTACGAATAGGAACTGAAGGAGCTATCTTGGGTAGACAATTTCAATAATTATAATAACAATGATTTTTAATTATTGTTATTAAACATTGTTGTTATCCTCAGTGATCACGAAAAATTTCACGTCTTATAGCAGGTGTCGATCAATGAAGTCAAAATTGTACGGCCGTTTTGTAGCGACTTTAACACCATTATGTCAGGATTAAAATTATTTATGAAACAAGATAACAACAAACCCGGTAGTTTTTGACTTTTTTACATGTGTTGATGCTGTAAGCGGTAAACCGGAAGATTTATAGTAAGTTAATTCTTATTATTTTGAAAAATAAATATATACAGAAACGTTTTAATCACTATTCTAAAGAAGAAACAGCTCAGCACAATGTATTTTATGATTTTTAATTATCCTATTACATTGTGTTGTAGCGCTCAAAAGGCTGTTTAAAATTTTGAAAAGGCTTCTTTGGTTCTCGAGATACACGCCTGTGTTTTACACCAAATTTCTAACCAGCCTGGTCATCATTCTTATTTTACTGTTGTTCTAAACAACCCATATTGCTTTTAACCTAAAATTGCAGTCTGGTATACTTATAAAGTATATTCTTATGAAATAAAAACCGTGTACTCATATTTATAGATTTATACTTTATTGTTCTACGGCTTTAGCCTGTAGAACTTTAAAATAGGTTTCCTTTTTTCTCGCTGTTGTTACTACCGACGCTAGTGACGCACGGAAGAGTACAAGTCTAGTGTAGCGGTGCGTAAATTATAAGTCTTTGGGCGTTGATAACAGGACTACCCTGTTGAACGGTACAAAAGGTACTAAGACCTATTATTTTCACAAATAAATTATTTTGCGTTATTGTTTTGTGCTCAGTTGGTTTCGCCAGTACCAAGCTACAACGGTCTTAAAAAACCAAATAAATCAAGAATAGTTGTTTTTATTGATTTTTTCGTTTTCAGTAATAAAGAACTTAAACTCTTGTTTTCGTTTTTCGCTCTACGAGTTAACTATTAACTATTAATAATGTGGGGATTTTTTCTGCACAATTGGAGAACTAAAGCAAACACGACGTACAACTTAAAGTATTACTTGCTTGCTTGATATCTCTACCGACATAAAAAGTTAGACACACGTCCACTGAATTACCCCAACCAAATAGACCCAAGACATAAACCCTCATTATCCGACATCCTCACAACACAAACATATTTCCCTGTAGATAGACCGTAACCAACATAAAATAGCATAATATTTCACCTGACCCTAACAATCTCTATAATAAGCCAGTTCCGTCTGTCTGTCTGTAAATTTTGCAAAGTGGATCTCTTCATTTGCCTTTGATGTTGCCGAAAAAAATCTTTGATGTTGCCGTAAAATAATGTCTTCTTTTTCGTGAAAAGCTGCGAGTTTTGTGTGGTTTGTTAAATGAAGTTCTAGCACAAAGTAACGGAAATTGTGTTTGCAAAAAAGATGGCTGTCCTTTTTAAGCATTTGTCTTCTCTTGCCTTCAAAATAAATCTACAAAAACATTTGAAAAAGGGCATGGTATGTAAATGAAGTATAGCAAGGTTTCAAAGGTTTGTTTATGTTTATGTTTTTTTTAGTTTTGGTGATATTATTGATGCGAGACATGTTTGTTAGCTAGCATCATAAAGCCAACCACACCAACAACAACCTAATAGCTAGCTAGCTCGGAATTTTTAAATATGTAGCCATGTTCTTTATACCTAGCTAAGTCTCCAGTTTATATTCAACTGACCAGCTATTAGCTGCTGTAGCTAGCTTATGTTAGCTTCAAATTTAACATTCCAAGTACCTAACTTGTGAGTTTTATGTTGCTTTTTACATGTAAGAGCTACCATAGTTATCTTAGTGGTCTTTGCTAAGAATGTGGCTCTAACTTATTTCACTTGACATTTTAAGCTTAAATTAACAAGCCACAAAAACTTTTAAAAAAGTATTACATAATATTTAAGAATAGTTTAAGGACTGTTTTTAAGCAAATGATGTATTTTTCACATTTTGTGTATGCAAATAATGTATTTTTCACATTTTGTGTAACTAAACTTATATAAATACATCGGTTACATGCAATATGACGAAACTATTTTTATTTAAAATGTAGTAATTCTGGTACCATAAGTGTAGTGATTTTTGTTGTTCTAGATGTTCTGACTAAAATGTTTTTGTTTATGACAATTTGTCTGATTTAAGAAAAGTTTCAACTTTTTTGAGGGAGTACAACACCGAAAAAACTTGTGTTTTTTTTATATAATTCTTTTTTGACAGAGGTTTTTGATATTATGGGGAAACTTTACGTAGCTTTTTCACATTTTTTGATTTTGTTGCAGTATTTACATGGGTTGTTGAATATTTATTTTTTATTTTTATTTTTTTGGGAAAGGATTCACATTTTTTACCCTAAATGTAAAAAATGTACATGAAAGGCTGGGGTAACTTTTCATTTATATATATTGAAATGTTATGTGTTAGGATCATGCAATATACCGAAAGAATTAATTTTTGTAGAATTTTACTTTACACCTTGCAAGCCATTCCAGTTTTTATATTAAAATGAGAAATTCAACTGACATTATATATACAAAATGTAAAATTCCCACAAAATCCATCAAACGTTATTAACCCTGAAAATCTTTTTTTGACTTGCGAAGTTCTTTTCCTGCAAAGATTTCTAAAAATAAAGTACAGAAATACTTATTTTTAAAATGTAAATTTAATTTCTTCCAATTTATGGTTTTGACATATTCATGTAAGAGTTTGTGGGCAAAGACATAAATCAGCATGCTAAAAGAACTGACGTTTGTTGACGTAGAATTACTAAACACAACCGTTTTTTACATTTAGTGTAAACTTTTGTGCATATGGCCATATTCAATATATACACCAAAAGAGTTAGCTACTTTGTTGATTTTGGTTTTATACTCTTTGTAAGCTATTGTTTTCTTCTTTTTGACATTTTGGATTAACTTATTGTTTCGGTAGGCATATATATACAATATGCATATAAAAAAATTGGAATTTTGCAAATTTCTGTTTTACCACTCAATTTACACATTTTATATAAATTCTTTGGGACAGGATGGTATGAAATATACCAAAATACCTGATCTTAGTTGTTTTTAATTTACAGGCTGTGCCTTGTGAAACTTTAAGGTGAACATTTTGTGTAAGACAATGGCATGACATATACTGATAGAACTGATTTTTGTTGTTTTAGATGTTATAACTGAAAATTTTTTTTATATATTTATGTTATTTTGTGAGGAAGGACGATACACAGAAGAAGAATTAGATTTTACACATTGCAAGCTGTGTTTTCTATATTTTGTATAAATTCTTACTGGCGAGGACTCTGTACAACATAACGAAATGACTGATCCTTCTCTATTTAAATTTGATGTGTTCCAAATCGCAGTTTTTTAAAAAAAATTGGGGAAATTTACCTGGGTTTTTGACATTTGTGGTTAAAATTTCTCAACAGAGAATAGTATGGTTGCCGTTTATATTGTTTGTGTTGCAAACTGCTGTTTTTTAAATTCTGTGTAAACTTTTGTGGAAAAAGAGCACATGCAAAATACTGAAAGAACAAATTTTTGTACAATTAGACTGTTAGATGTTGTGTAAGTGGATTTTTTTTATATTTTGTGTTATAAACTTTTTTTAAACTTTAAACTAACTGTAAGTAATGTCAGTTTTGCTGGAAGAAAAGTCCACGGTTTCACGTTTTTGTTTTTATTAAGAACTTCACAAAATATTGCGGGAATAAATATTTGGTGATGATAAAAAATTACTGGATGTTCAGACTGAAACTGTTTAACTGTTGTGAGGGAGGACCGTATGCAAGTATATATACTAAAAAAATAATTTGATATTCTACACTTTCCAAGTTGTATTTTTGTATGCACTGAAATGACTGCTTTTTCTGAGTTGAATTTGATGGGTTTCATATCCTTTTTGTGGAAGATTTTATGGGTGAAGACAATATAGAACATGCCAATTGAACTGATTTTTGTTCATATTTTGATTTGCTCCTCAGAAACCTTTGTGTTCTACATTTATTGTAAATTTTTCAATGTTTTCAAAATAATAATTTTTGTTGATTTGAAATTTACTCCTTGCTCATTGCTTTTTCGACATTTCAGTTTAAAATGTTTGGTAAAGTCAGTATGGATCATTAGACAAAAAAATTGTTTTGTTAACCAATTAATTTTTACATTTTGTGCATATTTTTGCGGGAGAGGATGGTATGCAACCGAATAAATGATTTTTCAAAGTTTAACATTTTGTTTTTTAGTGTTTAGTGTTTGTTTAAGTTTGGCTTTTTGATATTGTTCAGGTTGTATTGTTGTATAAGCATTTAGGGAAAAGACAATGTTTAAAATGCGTAAACAACTTATTTTCATAGATCTGTGCTTACTGTTGCAAGCCTTTCTTTTCGACACTTCGGATTAAAATATTGAAAGTTTTCAACATAATCACATAATAAGATGTATACATATTTGAGATGTGTTATTTCTGACATTATTATTATTGTTGTCGTAACTGTCTGGGTTGTGACTGTCAATGTTGTCACTTTCTACTAACTAGATTTCACACCTTGCACGACGTTTTTTTTTTTTTATATTTTGTCTGAAGTTTTGTTGGGAGGATTTCATGCGATTTGACATTTGATATTTTGTGTTAGATTTTAAGAACGTTTTTGTTAAATTATGACTTACTTTCTTTTTATGCATTTTCAGATTATTTTTTTGGTAAAAGGCAGTATATATACAATATACTGAAACATTTGCTGATGTCATCAAAATTCAAATGACAGAACTTTTCAATTGTTTTTCTGCCTAAGTGGATTTTTCCACGGGCCTAATCTATCTATATAATAATACAGAGACTGTGTCTGTCCGTAACAGGCAAAGTGGATTTTTTCATTTTCCTTTGATGTTGCCGAAAAAATCTTTGATGTTGCCGTAAAATATATGTCTTCTTTGTCCTGGAAAGCTGCGAGTTTTGTGTGGTTTGTTAAATGAAGTTCTAGCACAAAGTAACGGAAATTGTGTTTGCAAAAAAGATGGCTGTTCTTTTTAAGCATTTTCTACTCTTTCCTTCAAAATAAAAAGTATAGAAAGGCTTCTGTAAGGTTTGTTTATGTTTTTTTCAGTTTTGATGATATTATTGATGCGAGACATGTTTGTTAGCTAGCATCAACCACACCAACAACAACCTAATAGCTAGCTAGCTCGGACTTTATGAATATGTAGCCATGTTCTTTATACCTAGCTAAGTCTCCAGTTTATATTCAACTGACAAGCTATTAGCTGCTGTAGCTAGCTTATGTTAGCTTCAGTTTTATGTTGCTTTTTACATGTAAGCTAGCTACCGTAGTGTTATCTTAGTGGTCTTTGCTAAGAATGCGACTGTAACTTATTTCACTTGACATTTTAAGCTTAAATTAACAAGCCACAACAACTTTTAAAAAAGTATTACATAATATTTAAGAAGAGTTTAAGGACTTTTTTTAAGCAAATAATGTATTTTTCACATTTTGTGTATGCAAATAATGTATTTTTCACATTTTGTGTAACTAAACTTATATACATCGGTTACATGCAATATGACGAAACGATTTTTATTTAACATGTAGTAATTCTGGTACCTTAAGTGTAGTGATTTTTGTTGTTCTAGATGTTCTGACTAAAATGTTTTTGTTTATGACATTTTGTCTTAATTAAGAAAAGTTTCAACTTTTTTGAGGGAGTACAACACCGAAAAAACTTGTTTTTTTTTTATATTTTGTATAAATTCTTACCGGGCAGGACTCTGTACAACATACCGAAATGACTGATCCCTCTCTATTTATAAATTTGATGCGTTCCAAATCACAGTTTTTTGAAGTTTTGGGTAATATTTAATGAGTACAAGATGCAAATACTGATTTTTGTTGAATCAGAAGTATTTCCTACAACCATTCTTTTTTTACACTTTTGTGGAGAAAAAGCGTATGCAATATCATCAGAATAACTGATTTTGTTGCAAACTGTTTTTCTTTTTCACATTTTGGATTGAAATATTGTTATAAAGGGCATATATCAATAGACATATATATATCAAAATAATTAAATTCTGCAAACTTTGATTTTGTCGTTCACCTCTCATCTTTTATATTTTGATTAAACTTTTGAGGAAAAACATCTAAAGCAACCTATTTTTCATTGGCCTTTTGCCTAAGTGGATTTTTCCACGGGCCTTATCGACTAGTACTCTCTATTGCTACATAACAGATGCATATTTACCCCGAAGACAGGCCATAACCAACGTAGTATCGCATAATACTCCACATAACAATAGAAATTTTAATGAAGGATTTTATACAACATAATAAAAGTCCTAAAGTAAAAGAAAACATGTTGATCTTTAGCCTAATTATTAAGACCCGAGCCCCCAACGCTCCTCCGATGTCGCTATCAGGAAATAAAAAACAGCGGTCATCAATAAACGCTAAACGCTTTTATTTTCCCTAAAGAACCCGAGGACTAAGTTTGTTAACAGACCTAGATGTTGGGGCAGTTAAGTAACGCCAGGTGTTTACATACAGCTGATGTTCATACATTCTACTCAGAATAAATAAAGGTGGCGGTTCTCCTGACGGGAGTGGAAAATTGCAAGGAGTATTAAAAATTCTCTGTATTGAGTATTTTGGAATGGCGCTGCATCACGAAACTGGAAATGGCTAAAGTTACTTGCATTGTCACAATTTGGAACATTTTAAAATTTTGACCTGTGACCTGTGACCTGTGACATGTGACATGTGACCTGTGATATGTGATCTATAACCTGTGCAATACGTAAACAATTTGGAAAACATATATAACAACATAACAACTAACAAACTTACATGCGAAGGAAATATGAACAGCAATTATCCCGATTGAAATACTAATTGTGAGATAGTATAAATGTAATTGCGCCATTTTCAAGACAAAACACTTAATATGGCAGAAAGAAACTACTTGTGTGCTTTAAAAGCCTGCTGCAGAACATTCAGCAAACATGTATGCTAATGAAAATCAGGTTACAATTTTTGGGTCTTATTACAGTTCTAATGTCCCTGGCTGCTATTGCCTGCTTTAAATATTCTTGCTAGAAATTAGTGAAAAACCAATCTATTTATATTTAATAATATACTTTCTAATGTTTTTAGGCTTACTTTGTGAATAGTAACCGTGACAGTGGTAGGATTATAACAACTCATTAAAACAGTAGTTTTCACAGCATGTGTTAAGTTACGTTTACGTTATTTCTTTTTAATTTTCTTTTCAAAACATCTTATCAACTACTTAAAAATGCCTAAGCAGGGAAATTGGCAAATAAAAAAAAACATGTCAAGTTTCAACTCAACATATGTTTTTTCACCGGCGAAGACGTTTATTTATGCCCAGACAGAGTTCGCATATGATTAAAATAGTCGGTATATCTTCTTTCTTTCTTTACAACTTTAACAGTTTGATACATGGGCACACTCTCAACACTGAAAACAACAGTAGCTTTATTGATTATTTCTTGGGCGAAGTGGCTAAGACACGCTGGCTGTGCTGATCGCATAAACTTCATTCCTCCACTCAACCAGTCAGGAAAAAAAGAGCAATTGGAGTATATTAAATTTCCTTGCTCTTTTCCGCTTCCTGTATTTTCTAAAGAATTACCGAGGTTCTTTTTGTCTGTCTATTTTTGCCTGGAATATAGCTAAAGCTAATTGTGCGTAGGTAAGCCAGTCTTCTCCATTTTTGTTGTCCATGATGTAGTGAATGGGATCACATTCTGGTTGGTGTGTTGTGGGACTAATTCTGACTGGTTAGCTTTGTCAGATTTGTTCTGACCACAAATTGTCAGACTGATACTAACCACAAAGTCTTGTCAGATTGAGTCTGATAACTAGACTTGGCAGGCTGGCTTACCATAGTCTCTTGATATTGTTTATTCTGACCGTAAATACTCTCAAATCAGCTGGCTATATACAAGATATATAATTTTTTATCATAACTTGTTTACAGACAAACTAGCTATAAATCTTCAGTCCCAATTCAAAATACACGATGCAGTCATATTTAAAACTGATTTGACTATCAGTAATGATGCAAAAACAAACCCTGGCCCGCAAGAATATAAAATTATAAGATCCGTTATTATATACCTGCCAACCCTTTTTTATATACAATAAATCTAAATGTTCCGTACAACCGTGGAATAACTGATGCGATATTCCACGCTTGTTTTGGTATTTTCAATTTGCAATGCAATGACTTCCGTAAAACGTTCGAATCATCAAATCGAATTTTTTCGTTAAAAAAACTAACGAAAAAAAAAATAGCAGATACAAAAATACTCCCTTTCATGGACCTTCTATTTGGCAAAATGCAATAGAAAAATAAAAAATGTCTGACAAAAAAAGGGATGTTAGGTATATAATAAAGCATATATTGCATGCCCGTTGGTCGAATATCAGATTTATCCACTCTTGGTGAGGCAATATTCCACTCGGCTGCGGCTTGTGGAATATTTTTCACTTCGAGTGGATACATCTTGATATTCAACGAACGGTCCTGCAATATCTGCTTATTATTGGATCATTCAACTAGGGAAATATTAGATTCGGTAATACAGGTGGACGACAGCGTGTGCATTGATTTATATGCGATTGCACGGTCTATGTTTAAACCCATCGGTGTATGGAGTACAGCAGATTTAGATATTGTTGTTATTGAAGGTTATAAGACATTTAACAGTCTTAAAACTAATCAATTTTTGTCCTTAGAGGACCTACTAAAATTTGCTTGTATTAAAAATAAAAACTTTAAAGTTGTTAAATTGGAATATAGTCAGGGAAAGATATTAGCCAGAGACATTGCTAGATCATTTAACACATTTTATGCAAATAAAAGCGTCAAAGCTAATGGGATTCTATTAATTATTGAAGGTTATACACTCAGTATTATGTGGAATAAATTTCATTTGTTTTATTTGATACTCACAGTCGCAGTAATGGAGGGAAGGTTATCGAGAATGGTCAATAAATGCTATTAGAATTTAGATCCCTGAAAGCAATGGACAAGTATATCAAGACAACTTATTTAAATGGTTTCCAATTCCTTGTGTATTATATGCGATGTTCAACATTCAAACTTATATGAGAAGATGGTAGGATCGCACCCTGTGATGTTGACTTTTGTAAAATGATGCAGAGTGGTCATACGGTTGCTGTCAAAAAATGAAATGTATGAGTTACAGAAGAAAACAGCTCGGAAAAATAACCAGCGGTTGAAAAGTTCTGAGAAATTTGAATTAAAAAGAAAACGAAACTATGAAAATTTTAAGTGTTCCGAAAAATATGGTTTGAAAAAGAAACGAATGATTGATAGTTATGAAAGTTTTAAATATTCCGAGAAGTAGAATTTGAAAAAAAGGCGATTCTTCAAAGTAATGAGCATAAGAAAAAAGTAATGACGGCTTATGCAGCTAAAACGTCTAAAAAAGTTGTTCCAATTGATGTCAAAGTAAAAAGATTTAAAGTTGAAGTAAGAAAAGGTCCATATTATGTTTATGTTTGTTGTAACAGATGTTTGCATAGGAGAAAAGTGAAATTCGATAGTGACTATTCAAATTTCTATTGAAAGCGGTGTCCTTTGAAACTATGCGCGATGCGAAGTTCACTGGATATTCACACATTTGCTGCATACTTGCGTTTGTTTACGTTTTTAAAAAGCCATTAAAATACATATTTCCTGAAGGCTGAGGTCTAAGTGGCTTATGAATTTTATTAGCCAATCATCTTTAGAGGATATGTAAACATTAGAAGCACGAGGAAACTTCAGTATTCTTGAGAGAAAGTGGAAAAACATTAAAAATATGTGTGGCAAAAACTGGCTTAAAACATAAGATATACATGCGCCGTTGTAACGCCGTTGTAACCATGGCACAATTAATGTTTTAGAAAACGTCTCTGAAAATTTCAAGTCGATCCATTGATGTTTGCACAGTTTATAGGCTTTTATTTCTGACATACTTTTAAGCAAAATTTCTGTAAAAAACGCGGGCAAGAGCCATTATGAATGTTTTGATTTGCTGAATGATTCTTTTGTTTCATTTCTACGCTAGAAAGCATCTGAAATTAACATGTATTAAGAATAAGATAATAAATATGAAATGCTTAATGTGAACATAGAGTGAAGAGAGAAATGTTTTTATAGAATGATGTACTTAAGATTCTGAAAAAGATTTTGTTAACATTTTGAGACGGTGTGATTAAATATATAACAGACAAACTTTTTTTATTTTTATTTATTTGGTTAACTCTTTTATAAGGACTGTGATCGTATTTTTTGTTAGCTACTGCTACTGCACACAACACTTGGCGACTCTTTACATGAATTAAATTGATTGACAGTTGGTCCGAATTGGCCAATCACAATTCGTTTTTAAACAATCAAACTAACTTCCCGGGGGCAAATTTAAAGATGAGTTCGTTCTCATTGAATGTAGCACCTGTTTTTGCATCACGCATGGTTTCAATAGCTCTAAAGAAGATGTATCTCCTGTTCTTTTATACCTCCATGGTTTCCTATATATGCAGAGCTTGAAACGCTGATGAGAAAATGTATAGTATCATGTGCTATTGACGAACAGTGAAGGTTTTAAAATTTTGCTGACGTCAGCAAAATTTCTACCAAAAGTACCAAAAAAATTTATTTATTCAGAAAAACAATTAAAAAGCTCTGTCATTTGAATTTTGATGACATTAGCAAATACTTCAGTATATCGAATACTGCCCTTTTACAAACAAATAGTCTGAAAATGCAAAAAAAGAACGTTTGCAAGAAGTAAGTCCTATTTAACAAAAAGATTCAAATCGCATGAAATCCTGCGAACAAAACTTCAGACAAAATATAAAAAACAACTGCTTGCAAGGTGTAAAATCCAATTAGTAGAAAGTTACAACATTGACAGTCACAACACCGACAGTTATGATACCAATAATAACAATGTCAGAAATAACACATCTCAAATATGTATAATACATCTTATGTGATTACGTTGAAAACCTTCAATACTCTAATCTGAAGAAAAGAAAGGCTTGCAAGAGTAAGCACAAATCTATGAAAATAAGTTCTTTGCGCATTTTAAACATTGTCTTTTCCCTGAATGCTTATACAACAATATCAAAAAGCTATAGTTTGGAAAACATTAAATTTAAATTTTGAAAAATCATTCGGTTGCATACCATTCTCTCGCGCAAAAATATGCACAAAATGTAAAAATTAACTGGGCAATAAAACAATTCTTTTTGTCCAATGATCAGTACTGCCCTTTACCAAGCATTTTAAACTGAAATGTCAAAAAAGCAATGAGCAAAGAGTAAATTTCAAATCAACAAAAATCATTATCTTAAAAACATTGTATATATATATATGGTCCTTCCTCACAAAAGTTCATACTAAATGTAGAACACGAAGTTTTCTGAGGAGCGAATCAAAATGAAGAAAAATCACTTCAATTGGCATGTTCTATATTGTGTCCACCCATAAAATTTTCCACAAAAAGGATATGAAACACATCAAATTCAACTACAGAAAAAGCAGTCATTTTAGTGCATACAAAAATACAACTTGGAAAGTGTAGAATATCAAATTATTTCTTTTAGTATATATACTTGTATATGGTCCTTCCTCACGAAAGTTAAAGGGGAACTCCAGTAAAAATCACTTTTTTCTTTTTTGTTTTATGCGTACTCAGAAAAGCATAAGAAATCAAAAAAAACTTACTTCACTTCTTTTCCTTATTTAAAATTGTTGTACTAGCCTTCGCATATTCAATTTTTTTCTCTTAAAAAAACAGACAGGCGCGATTTCATTTAGGACTGGACCCGATTATAAATAATGACATCACATCGTACAGAAAGTTTAAGCGAGCGCAGAGAACGTTCATGTTAACCCTATTCCAACTGGGCTTTTAAGGGCTCTCAATCGCCGGGGGGGGACCATTTGGTCCCCCCTATGTATCTTCTGATTGAGAAAGGCTAATTACTTCAAATTTGGTAGGGAGTTAGTATTTGATAAATAAAATCAATTTGATTAAAAAAAATCATGATGACGTCATTATTTTTAAGATGACGTCATTAAAACCCCTCAAATTGGACTCTTGGACTTAATCAAATGACGGAATTGATTTCATTAGCTACGGCTCTATTTTTTTTAGTTTAGTTATTTGTTGTTTAAACAATTCAAAAAACTATTTATTTTGGCGATGTCACGCATATTATGACGTCATCATCATCGATAAAAAGGACGAAAATTCCCTTTACAGAAAGTCAACATACGTTGATAAAAAGATAATTATTTGACTTCGCGAACAGTAAAAACTAAGTAGATATATAAAATCTCTGTAAAATTTGCAAAACATTGATATATAATAGTATATATTTCATTTTTTATCAACTTATTGTCTTTTTTTCCATGATAACAGATGACAATGGATTAGTGACATGAAAATGTACCCAAAATGATTAAATGTCATATTTGAGTATGTTTTTCCATTCCAAGTATTGAAATTGATTTATTTCAGCCAAATTAAAAATATATATACTTCTTGGATTTTGACAACCTCAATAAATTGAATGAATGCTGAAGGTGAGCATAATTTTTTCCAAAAAAAATTACGGCAAAATATTGCTAAATAAATTTTAGAAAAAGTCAGAAAATTTCAGGGCCATATCATAACACTATAAAACGTTAGGCAACAAAAACTGGTAGGGGGGACCATTTGGTCCCCCCCCAGTTGGAATAGGGTTAAGACCTATAGCTTACATTTAAATCGCTTTTTGTATGTAATTTACGTTTAAATCTTTAAAAAATTAGTTGCTCTACGTTTCGATGTACCAATCGATCAGAGAAGTGTAAAGAAGTCAGTTTTCACAGAATCCCGTCTGTGAAAAAGAAAAAAGAACTTAGACAAAAATGGCTAAACAAAATACGTCGTGCAGGTGATCTATCAAGCGATCAAAGTTGTTATATTTGTTTGTCGCACTTCACAGATAGTTCTTTTAAAAGAGATCTCCAGGAAATAAACTTCCATATTAAAATATATTCCAACTTCGTAAAAATGCCATTTTAGCTAGTGAACGCGATCAAAGTTTCTGATTTCTTCTCATTTCATTATTTGTACTTATATCCACAGAACACAACCAAATAACGTTTTGTACATTTTTATAATAAATAAAAGAACATTATACCAATTTCCAATACAAACACCGAAAAAAAGTTTTCTGGTTACACATGAATCTCTCGTAGCGCTCCAGTTTCTATTCTTTGTTTTTCAAAAAAGAAGTTTTTTGGATGGAAGACCCGCCGAATATTTTCGGGGGGTAAATGTGCCCATTTTCTTCAATCTTTGTTACTGCTAAGGCTGCATGTAATGCTGATAATGCAGTTTCTAAAACAGCTTTGTCAAAATAACCACTTATAAATCAGTAGCTTCTGCAACGCATTTATGACCTACCATAATCATAAGAATGATTTTTATTTATACAATATTAATACCCCCGTTTTACCAACTTATCACGACACGAACATTATTCGATCTTTCGATCACGCATTTCAATGGTCCTCCATCACGGAGAATATTTCAACGTTACATAAAATTTGTTTGCATTTGTGCCCAAAAAAGCGCGTGCGGAGGAAAGATATTGCTGAACTGTGAAATAAAAATAAATTGGCTTGTAAATTAGGAAAGATTTTTTACTGAAGCAAATGATTAAGTTTTTTGACGAAAAGAATGTAAAAAAAAGCGATTAAATATATTTTTTATTTCTTTAAAAAGAAAATATTTTGCTAAGAACGTTGCTTTGAGTCAGTAAAAGAAACCTCGTCACTTTGCATCATTATTAATTTCTCCCTTGTGAGACAGAAGAGGTTCGAAGTCGTATGACTGTGGCTTTGTAAAGTCTTTTTCATGAAGAGAATTATCCGATTCTAAGTTTTCTAAGTTATAATCTTCGTCATTATTACAAGACGTCTTATCAACGAACAATGTAAACAGTAAGTAAACAAACTTTTAGAAGGTGTGCTGCTGAGCTCACGGACTTTCTGCACGATCTGACGTATGCTCATTTATTCGGACCTAGTCCTCTCGACTTTACGCGACCTTGCAAATTTATTTGAAATTGAAGATGTTTACAGACCCGATTAAGGTATAAATAAAGATTTTTAACGATTGTAAAAGGTTTATTTTGACATATTTATGTATTGTCTTATCAAAATAACATTTTTTTCAAATATTTTTTTTTCACTGGAGTGCCCCTTTAAACATAAAATAAAAAACAAAAACAGTTTCAGTTCGAACATTCAGTAATTTTTTATCATCACCGAATATTTTTCCCCGCAAAATTTTGTGAAATTCTCAAGAAAAACAAAAAGATGTAACCGTGGAATTTTTTTCCAGCAAAACTGACATCACAAACAGATAGTTTAAAGTTTAAAAAAATTGATAACACAAAATATTAAAAAAAATCAACTTACACAACAGCTCACACTAAAGTTTAATTGTACAAAAATTTGTTCTTTCAGTACATTGCATGTGGTCTTTTTCCACAAGTTTACACAGCATCTTAAAAAACAGCAGTTTGCAACACAAACAACATAAACGGACAACCACACTATCAACTTCTGAGAAATTTTAACAACAAATGTCAAAAACCCAGGTAAATTTCCCCCAAAATGCCAACAACTTTTGTGAAAATATCAACCACCCCCATTGTAAAAATATATAAACTGGTAATTTACATGCTTCGTTTAACAGAATGTCAACAACAAAACAATAAAACTTACTCCAATTAACGCACACACTTCAAGTTTTACAAAATCGTCCTTTTAAAGTAAGGTTTACAGGAAATGCGAGAAAAGTTATTCCTCTCATTATCCTGAAAGTTCAATAAGCCTTTGAAAGATTTTGTGGCTTGTAACATCATAATTCATGCTCAAATAAGATCCCTGAGTTTGACTACTAAGGTAGATTTAAATAGCTAAAAAAAGGAATAACAACATTAATCATTGGTTAGCTAGCTAGCTAGCTAACTATGAAGCTTGAAGATAACATTAGCTAAGACAGATACCCAGTTAAATATAGTTAAACTGGGAAGACGCATATAGCCAGCTAGCTATTTATGCTTAGTAAAACACATATAAAGAGAAACGATAGCAATATAAAAATTATGACATTTGCAGTAAGTTTAAGAAACCAAAATTTTCTGTTTCGCTAGCACATTTGCTTCCCAGGTAACAGCTTTGTGCAGTATTTTGAATTTTAGGACAAATACATTAGTTACGCACTAGAGGACACAAATAAACGCGGTGAGAATTTGAAGCTTTTAAGTGATTTTTTCCTGGAAAATGCGAGTCTGCTTGACACGAAGCTCTAGCGACATAAAACCCGAACGTCTAAAAATATCAAAGTTCTTACTATTTGTGAATTCAGATCGCCTTTAAACTAAAGATTTCATTTTCTACTTCTAACTTTGCTTTACTACTTCTAGCTCCACTCTTTACTTCCGAAGTAGCTTCTTGTGGCTTCCAACTTCAGTTTTCTACTTCTACTTCTTCACTTGGACTCTTTTTCCCTTTTCATATATGCTTTTTTGAACTACGTTACTTTTTCACTTTTTTCATGACGAAGGAACTGTTCTTTTGTTGTTTTTTGTGTGTCGATGGTAACCCTGTTCCAAATTATATGCTTTTTTAATCCACTCTTCCTCCGCACTTTGACTTCTCTTGCTTTTAATATCTGCACTTTTTTATGAATAAGAGATTGTCAAAAATTAGACATTTTGTATCCGCTTCTTTAGTTCGCCTTTTGTCGAGAACTTTGTCGAGAAATTTTTATGTGTGTTTGCTTTTACGCAAAGGGAACTTTCTCTTCGAATGCCGTCCCGTTCGAAAGTACATGTTTGAGCAAATCATACTGCTTATGTTCTATCACGTGGTTTCTAACAGCTGCGAGACATATGTAAACAAAACTAAAAACTCGAAAAACTCGCGCATTCGGGTGGTAAAAAATATCGCGTTTGCAAAAGTGACAGACAAACAGACAGAAGCTCCGTATTATTATATAGATTGCGCATGTTAGCAGCTTTGCTAGGGGAGAACATATTTTCCAGAGTTAAGGTGCTTTGAGAACGATCGCATGGGAGAAACTTATCAATGCCTGTATGCCATAAAAACGCAGAAACGTGTAGGATATCGTATGCTTTGAAACGGTAAAAATAGTGCTGGAATCAGTACGTAGATGTCTAAGACGAATGTTATTCTTGTTTTTTCTAACATTGCCTTTAAAGTTTTGATGAAACATTTTTGTCCTCTAAGAAAGCCATGTTGCGGAAACACTAATATAGGGACTATTTTATTAACATGCGGAGGAGATTTCATTTTGTTTTTCTGATGTCGGAGCAATTAGGCAGCTGCAAATACATCAATAAATCAGCAGGTCTTAAATTTTGTAAATTTTGTTTCCTATTGTTAAATTAGCTTTTTCTTCCAAAAGCTTTTTATTATTGTAATATTTGTTTTCTTTTTACACGTTTTCTAGCAATATATAAATCTTAAACAAACCAATTTTAAGATTGTGGCTACGAACGAAGATTTTAAGGAAGCATCATGAAGTCAGATAGCTACCATTATTAATTCTTGTCTTATGTTCGCCAATTTGATTTCCTCTCACCTGGAATTGTGGCTGCTGTTAGCTAGCACAAGACCAAAGGGGAAAGCAGCCAACAGTAGTGGTGCAACAAAATTTTCATATAAATTTTCTTATGCTAAATGTAGTGTAAGCTACACCTTTTACTGTAATGTAGCACAGGCTTTACCATGTTTTTTTTAAACTAACAATTATTTTTTGCAAATGCTGAGTGATTGTATGGGGAAGTTGCAATAAGTTTTTTATACAGTATTACTACACCTATATGCATATGTGACACTGTTTACCTGTACTAAGAGCTCAGTTCGGTGTTAGCCGACAGACTGTTTCCTGTGTTTTTATTTAAACCAAAATTGTGAGACAGTTTTTTTATACAAGGTTTTATGCCTAAATTGATGTGCAACACGGTATACCTTTACTAAGTGCTCAGCCTGATGTTGCGATTAATTTTTAAACTTTTACGAAAACTTTTACCGCAAAATAGGTTGGGTTCTATATATTTCAGCTAAAGGTGTAATAAAATTATTTTTAAAAAAATATGTTCGACATACTGCGTATCTGCAGTAAAGCGTTCTACTTGAATGTATGACATAGTTTGCAGCTCTTTTTAAGCCCTACACCATGCGTTTAACGCCGGGCTACATAGTTACTTGAGTATGCTCGTATTCTGTCTGTCGCGGAGCAAAATGATAGATCAAGTAGCAAAACACATAAAATGCGGTATATAAAGGGCTGGCGAACACTATTAAGCTAGGTAGAAAAATGTTAAGAAATTATCCAAAACTCATATTTTGTTAAAGGTTCTACCAAAAGCACAAACAAAAGAAATAATATATGAATGTAGCTATACAAAATATGTCACATTTAAGATAAACAAGTAGATTAACCTCTGACCTGCTGGGCCAGAGAGATTCATCTTTTTATTTCTGTCAAGAAAGAAGGCGGACATCCTTGATATGAAGGACCACGCGATCGTCGTCGCTTGAAGATGCATGTAA
Source organism: Hydractinia echinata (assembly GCA_030067915.1). Lineage (NCBI taxonomy): Eukaryota > Metazoa > Cnidaria > Hydrozoa > Anthoathecata > Hydractiniidae > Hydractinia > Hydractinia echinata. The sequence continues at coordinate 112,694 of JASGCC010000009.1, read as the reverse complement.
AAACACGCCTATTTAGTTAACTAACAAAATGTGACAGTCAACCCATTATCGATCAGGACATTCTGGCACTACAAAAATACATTACTAGTTATGCTACCGAAAGATTTGGTACATGTTTATAGGCATCTCATTAAAGACACTGCTGATGGAAGCACTGGTTTAGTAGATGTACCAGGTGCTGCGGCAGATTTCATTAATAGTGGTGGCCGCTTGACTAGATGTACCAGGAATTTTCGATACATTGGTATCAGTGGCTTCCGAGCCTTGGACACGTCTGGTGAAGATGGGACCGTTACAAAGAGTACCACATTGGACAAATACTTAAGCGATAAGCGTAGAGAAACTGAGCCAGAAATATCATTTTCGAATTAACGCAAGAAATGTAATTGTACCTGCAAAGTAGACCCAAGTCCCAGCTTTTACAGAAATGTCTACACATTTCGGCCTGTTACTGAGGACTATGCAAATGCTATGCTCATTATATTTTCTGTTGGAACGTGGCATAATACTGAATAATTTTAGGGACCACATGAGTCATTTGCTGCTGCTGAAGAATGTCCATCAATATTAATTGATTCATTGAAAGAGGCTAAACAATTTTTCGATAAAAAGAGCAAGAGAACACGAATTCACACTATTGTAATCTCAGTCTTCAGGTCAATCATCACAATACACAGATGCAAGTTCTCAATGTTCCCAAATATCCGCCATTGCAGAAATAAACATAGGCAGAACAATAACGAGAGATATTGCTCAGCATTATGTTGCTGTGAGCCGAATGTACAACAGGTTCTTCCCAATGGACAGCCTACGCTTGATTGTAATAATTATGCAATTGAAATTGTTGGTAGTCAATGGCTAATTAATGCTGATACATGGTTGATCTATATCTGAAGAATCAGAAATAAATAAATTGCAGCATGCTGAAGATTGTACTTTACTCCAAATAAACACCTTTAATGCTACTGAATTGTAAAGAACAGTCAGTGGTATAAATCTTCAGCAATTATGACAAGTCACAAAAGGAACTTTGCCAACAGGTATCTAGTCATTACGTTTATTAATACAAGGGAAAGCTGGTGTCGGGAAAGCATTTATCATTACCGCGCTCACTAGAATCGTCCGTCGTATTTTTAAACGAAATTTTGCCGTTCAGAACTTGGCTCTAACTATTATTATTATTATTACTAGTCGATAAGGCCCGTGGAAAAATCCACTTAGGCAGAAGAATAATGGAAAAGAATTGGCGAAAGTTAGTTTATTCTTTGCTTTTAATGTGTAGAGGTTGAAACGCTGATCAAAATAATGTATAGGATCATACGTTTTCCACAAACGCCTAAGGAGATATAAGGGTTTAAAAAATTGGCTGACGTCAGCGAAGATCCGCGAAAGCATCATTTTCTTTTCAAAGATTTGTATACCTGTTGCCTTCATCGTATAGATCTTGAAACGCTGATCAGGAAAATGTATAGGATCATGTACTTTTGACAAACGGATGCGGAGATATTAGGGTTTAAAGGTTTTTTGATGACGTCATCAACCCGTCCATTCCGACACGGATTTGGGGACCCGGGTTTGGGGAAATTACCCAAATTGGTCTTAGGTTGTCCCTTGTTACCCACGCGGTAAAAAATCATTGACGTCACCACCTCGTTTCCAAGTTATTTGGCCTTAAAGTTTTAAGTGCACTGTAAGAGCTTCCTTAACTTAATATAAGATATTGACGTTAAAGTAGTGTTATTGACGTCGCGCCGTAACGTCAGAAAATTTAATATATTAGACATGCATTTTTCGGCAATATCAAAGGAAAATGAACACATCCACTTTGCATGTTACAGAGACACAGAACTGGCGTATTATTATATAGACTAGCCGGGAAACCCGGCGTCGAAACACCGGGTTAAGCCAAAAGTAACTGTTGTTGAACGCCCTAAGAAGCGCTTAAGAAGAACCGCAAACTGTGTGACACGGTCAGGTGGAGCGCTTTAGTACAGGTATGCAGTAAGTCGTAAATCAAGTGAAGCGCATACACCATTGTTGTGTTGCGACTGTAACATATTTTTTTTTAAATAAATTTCCCGCAAAAAAAGCTAAAAAAAAAACAGAGTTTACAAACCATTGTTACTCCGTCATAACAAAAACAATCAGGCAATATTATTTTGTTTTGCGGAATAAGTTTTCGTGAAAGTTCCAAACTTAATCATGGCAGCGGGCCAAGAAAAACTTTACTGCAACTTCGGTTTAAGTTAAAACACAGGAAAAATCCTGTTGTTACCCCATCCAGCTAAAAAAACTCCATAATTGGAGCGCTCTAGCACAGGTATGCAGTATATGTCGTGAATCGAGTAAAGCTCACACAACATTATACTGTTTCGGTTGTAATTTTTTTTTTTGATATATATATATATATATAACTTTACTGCAACTTTAGCCGAAATAAAAACACAGTTTACACCTGTTTTTACCCATTCATAAAAAAAAAATAGTCAATATTATTTTATTTTGCGGAATAGAGTTTCAGTAAACCTTAACAAATTAATCATGACACCAGACTGAGCACTTAGTACAGGTAAATGTTGTCACACATACATTATAGCCATAATAGCCTTTTCCAAAAAACACTTATCGCAACTTCAATTAAATAAAAAACACTAAAAACACCCTGTTGTTAACACCGGGTTGAACGTTTATTGCGGGTAAAAAAACTTTATCACAACAGATGAAATAAAAACACAGGAAACAGCCCGTCATTAACACCAGGCTGAGCACTTAACAGGTAAATCGTGTCATACATAAGTAATAGGCGTAATAAAATTTTCCAAAGAAACTTTATTACAACGGTTTAAATAAAAACAGAGGAAACAGCCCGTCGTTAACACCAGGCTGAGCGCTTAACAGGTGAATCGTGTTATACATGAGCATAGGGGTACTACCATTTTCCAAAAATCCTTATGCTTCGGTTTTAAAAGAAATCAGGGAACTGCCTGGCGTTAACCCGGTTCAGTTTAAGAAATTACTCAGCAATTTTATTTTGCAGAATAAATTTTTAAAACAGTAATAAAAGTGGTCGCTGCCAACTGCATTTAGCATAAGAATTATTAAAAATTGTGTTGCAGCAAAACTGCATTTGGCTACTTTCACTTGCAGTCAAACTGCATTTGGCTACTTTCACTTTTTAGCCAGAAGTAGCTAAAAGGAGGTAGCTAGGTAGACCCAACTTCAACATAAAAATAAATAACAATATACCAAACTGAATTAAAAACTTTAAAAGAATAGGAATAAAAATAAAGATAGCTACAGCTAGCTGCGTTAAAATCTACGTTTCGTAGCTAGCTAAAATCTGAAAATTGGTTTGTTTAAGATTTATACATTGCTAGAAAACGTGACGAAATATGCATCTTAACATGTAAAAACATCAAAATAAATATTCCTATAGATACAAAGTATTTAGAAGAGAAAAAGGTCAAAAGGAGACTTACGAACCGGACAACAACACCTCCAAACTAAAACGGCCTCCGTAGCATGTTTCCGTTGTTTATCTGGTTCTGGCGTGATTCCCAAAATATTCCGAAATTATGCTGCGTCCAACCGAAAAACGGAGGTCCGTAAAAATCGGACCCTGCGCTACTTTTCCGAAAAAAGCTGCGCGCAACCATTTTGAACAGAATACGGCTATTATTATAGAGTCTAGTCGATAAGGCCCGTGGATAAATCCACTTAGGCAGAAGGACAATGGAAAAATAGGTTTTTTGCTGACGTCAGCAGTGCAGTGCAGATAAAAATCATTGCGAAATTTGGTTTATTTTTTGTCTGTTATGTGTAGAGGTTGAAACGCTGATCAAGAAAATATGACCATGTGCTTTTGATAAACGGTTAATGAGATATAAGGGTTTAAAAATTTTGCTGACTTCAGCAATGGCCCGTCAAAACGCCCAAATTTTTTTTTACAGATTTGTATACCTGTTGCCTTTATCGTATAGATCTTGAAACGCTGATCAAGAAAATATATAGGATCATATACGTTTGATAAACGGTTGCAGAGATATTTCTGTTCGGATGGGTTGACCGAGGAGATAAATCCCATCTTGGTCCTAGGGGGTCCAGGAGATGACATTATTTATGTTTATTCGTTTCCAACTTGTTTGGCCTCGCACATAGAAGGGTAATGCAATAGTTACACCAACTGTAATAATATCATTAGCGTCAATCTTCGTAATTACGTAATGATTAGAGCCGATAAACAAATTAGATTGAATTTTTTAAACTTGCGCAATCTCCTGGTGAAAAAAAAAACACTTTTTTAGAAAGTCGAATTCTGTTCAGTATTTTGAATCACAGACAAACTTTTCGTATTCAGATAACAGATAATGATGTACAATCCACCCGAAAAAAATCCGAATATAAACCTAAACCACGAATTAACAAGGGGGTTGATCTTAACATGCCTTAAATTAGGGGCCTAACGATTTTTTAACTGTTTTAACATTCAGAGCTAAATACCCAATTAAATATTTTCTTGCCTAAGATATATGAAAAAATACAAATTGATATGATATTGGCTAAAAAGTACGTGAACGAGTTGTTAATCGAAACGTAAAACCGTATTGGTCTGTATCCGAGTAAAATCGCCACGGTCTATACAACTAGGAATTTGTAATGTTCCAAAAATCCGTCAATCTTAATGTGCATAGAAATCTTCTTCTGTTTGTCCAAATTTTTACGGTTTATTAGGCGTTTAGCTGGCCACTCTTAGAATTATCCAAAGAGGTTCGGACGTCATGGATCAAGCGGACCGAGCAAATTGGTCACATGAAAGATCGAGAACTTAAGGGATAATCGACGTGACCTCAACTAATCAATAAGAATAATTGCAATAAAAATGACTCAATTGCAATGCTGAAAATCGTAATTAAATTCCCGCTTTATTTCAACAGGAAGTGCTTTTTTTGTGACGCACCTACATATTATTTAGATGTGAAGTTCCTCTATTTCCACATTACTTACTACTTTAAGGGCAGAAACTTTTGCGTATCAAAAAAAACGCGAAATTTACGGAATAAACTTTCGCGATTTGCTGTTTTTGGAACAAATTTTGCGAAAAAAACTTTCGCGAATCGAATAAAAAGATCATTTTAGCGCGAAAAAGTTTTCGCGAATGAGCAAAATATAAGATTTTTTGCTTCTTTAAGTTGCTGTTTTGATAACAACGAATTTCAGGAGGGGTCTTAAATTTGCTTGGAAAAAAAGATTGTTTTGCGTGAAAAAACGGGCATGTTTATATAAACGATCGCGTTTTTTATGCCAAATCAAGAATTAGGAACGAAAGTATTTTCTTGTACTAGAATTTGCTTGTTTACCAAACTCGATACTGTTTTCCCCCATTTAAAGGGACTTGTTGACATGCAGGTGCGTATTGTCGTTCGTATTTTTTAAATCCAATAAGAAATAGGATCGAAAATTCCCGCCTTTTATGTTCAATTTAAGTACAGGCTGTTTTCATACACGTCTGCATTTACTCAATCCGATAAGAAATAGGATCGAAAATTCCCGCCTTTTATGTTCGATTTAAATACAGGCTGTTTTCATACACGTCTGCATTTACTCAATCCAATAAGAAATAGGATCGAAAACTCCCGCCTTTTATGTTCGATTTAAATACAGGCTGTTTTCATACACGTCTGCATTTACTCCATCCAATAAGAAATAGGATCGAAAACTCCCGCTCTTTATGTTCGATTTTCATACAGGCTGCTTTCATGCACTTCTGCATTCACTCTATCCAATAAGAAATAGGATCGAAAACTCCCACCATAGAAGTAGTACTATTTAATCTGTTCTACGTTTAGTTCTATTTTAGATCAATATGGCAAGCATTCATGTATGTATTTAGTTTCTGTCACTATCACGTTTCATTTTAAATACTCTCACCACGTCATACTTTCAAAGTCTTCCTTTGTTAATTAAATTGTATTTCTTTTTTATTTAGAGCAAAAAAATATTTCGCCGAACAGGCAGCAACACAAAGAAAATCCAAGAGGACATAACCTCTTTAAAAAATGAAATGGTAAGTGGGCTTAATCTACGACTACTATACCTACTATTTTGTTGCAAATATATACATTCGTTTTCTCATTTTGATGTAGGGTTTTGTAAGAAGCACTCTTGTAAGATTTACAGAGGAGTCAACCTCGTTAAAAAATCAATTGGTGAGTTTTTACTTAGTACTTACATTTTTATTTGCAAACACAAGAAATAGTGTACTGGTTTACTTTTTATGTCTCTTTGCGTACTCGTTATTTTATGGGGCAGTAACTTTCATAGCGTTTTTCCATTATTTAGTTACCCTTTCGGTATTTAGTAGGAATGTCCAATAAGGCAGTTTCTATTTTTATAGAATGAGGAAATTAAAAAGAGAGAAGAGGAGTCAACCTCTTTAAAAAATCAGTTAGTAAGTTTAAATCAGTTTACCTTAAGTATCAGCAGCACAAAAAAAACATGTTTTAAATAATACCACCTGCTTACTTTTGTTATCTCATGCTTTTTATAGAACAACAATAAAGAAGAAATTATTCAGCTGGTAAGTAAATATTTTTTACTTAAACTTAAGGCTTAAGTCCTTTATGATATTGCTAAACAAAAACAAATGTGTCACAGTATATAAATATAAAGAATAGATATTTGTCTTTCTCTATTTAGAACGACCAAACAGAAGAAATTAAGTAGCTAAACGATGTAAGTGCATCCCGTGTTGCTCTGCCTTTTTTTAATACTTGTCTGGAACCAACCCCGTCCCCAGGACTTATTAGGCTTTTTTATTTGCCTGTTCGAATATAAAAAGCCTAACAAGTCCTAGGGACGACGATGGTAATTTTAGAGAACAATTTATAGTTTACATTGTTGATTCCTATTTTTTTTAGAAGAAGAAGATATTAACGTGGCAAGACTTTAAGAAGCACGTGGACGAAAACAGGTCTGTTGGTGCTAACGCATGTGAAGAAAATTTTCACCTTTGGCGTGCTTTCGGGGGAAAAGACTTTTTCACCCGGGAAGATGCCGCACGTGAAAAACGCAGGTGTAAGCGCTATATATATGTTGTAAACCTTCTTGGTTGTATATATGTTAAATAGTTGAATATATTTATACTTTGTTAAAAAAATTTTTCCTTAAACTGCAAATCAAATCACCAATTTTAGCCCCCAAAGTTGTACTTTTAAAAAAAATTTGGCCGAAAAGGCTTGAGTGTTGTTGCCATTGGTGGAGTGTAACTTTTTTTAAATATTAATACACGAAAAGGGTTAGGACTTTTTAAAAATATTGAGAATGTTCTTACTATACGGAAGGTGGTAAAAAAATAAGAAATGGAAGGAATGAAAGATAAAATTTTAATGCAAAATAAAAACTTCCTTGCGCTAAATATCCAATATGATTAACTCTGAGGTCAAACATTAGCGCGAAAAAATTAACGCAAAATGAAAACTAAGCTTAGCATTCACTTGTGTCATGTGTTTTCCTGACTATTTTTATCAATGTTATGAAGCGTAGTTTACTTCCTTCAAAAATGATTTTTTTTTTCCTAATGAATAAACCGGGGAAGAAACCTCGACCTTCGAGGTCTTTGTCTCTTTTTATAACGCTGTCCCTCTTATCAAAAAAAGCCCTGGGATGGAGGTTGGGGGTATCATAGGCTCAGTAAAGTCCTGGGGACGAGGTTGGTATACCTGTTTGCCTTTACGCTTTGCTTTGCCTGTATGACTTTTTGCGGAGCATAGTTACCATTTGCCGTCCTTAATAATGACTTTTGATCATTTCTGTACCTTGACTTTAGAGTTATGAAAGACCAATATTGTTAATGAAATTTATTGGTGCCAAGTTGACTTTTAATCTCAAATTTATTAAACAATGATAGTTTTTTTGGTGTTATGACTAATTTTTTTAAATTAGCACATAATTCTGCTAAGATGATCTTTTGCATATTGACCTTATGGAATTGTAATATCTTGTTTTTAGGTATTAAATTTATAATATATTTCCACCTTGATATTCTCTAATGCTCCCGGAATATGATACAAGCTTAGAGAATACGTAATCTTTGAGTTGTAAAGGGACGAATTTCTATTAAGGTACTTGCCCGTGCCTTGCCGTTTCCCTTGTCGTTACCTACCCTTTCCATGCCTTTCCTGGTGCCTGCCATGCCCTTGCCTACCATGCCTTGCCTACCCCTGCCTTGCTGATTCCTCTTCCTGTTTCCTTGCCTGCCTATGCCGTGCCTTCTCCTTGCCGTGCTCAATGCCTTTACCTTGCTTGTGCCTCCCATGCCTTGCCTACCCCTGCCTTACTGATTCCACTTACTGCTGGTATTTTAAGATAACTGCATTAATGCTATTTTTGAATGCCATAGCTGGTTCTTTAGTTTCTTTCCGTTTATTATGGCTTCAGCTATAGACAAGGACAGGAGGGTAGCTAAGTGTTTGTTTATGGTGCAGTGTGTGACCATCAAGATTTATCAGGTAAGAACTTTTTTTGCCAGCCCAAAATGAAAAACGTGTGCTACATTAGGTAGCTCTACTAGGTGGCTAGCCAGCTAGTGGCTAAAGAATAAGGAGGCATAAAATTTAGGCATAAAAAAGACATAACAGTAATGATTAGCTAGCCAACTTACTTAGCCAGCTCTTCTTGGATAGTGTAGGATTATAACCTTCAGTAGGGTTAAAAGTTTTCCAAGGGTTTTGATTAGCTGCATATATACAGTTCGTAATTTTGGGCAACATTTTGAACAAAAGGCACTTCTTAACTTCTGATGCGTTTAGGAAATATATATATATTTAGCCTTAAGAACTACCTAGATAGCTTTTAGCTAGCTACGTACCTAAATTTTATTAGTATTAATGTGACTTTGAGATGCCATGGCCAGCTTTCTTCGCCGACAATGTCAGATACTACGGTCAACGGCGGTAAAAAACAATGATCGCGGTAAATGTGACTGGCATTGGGTTATAGAAAAGTGCCGTAAATTTAGCTAAAGTAGACGAAAAGCACTCCTTAGTCGGCGAGTTGTGCTTCCCGCTGAGTTTAACAGATTGAACGGAACCGGATGAAAGCCTATAGGTGTATGGCTGTAAATTAAACAAAACGAAATGTTAAATCGGTATCGTAACACTCGGCAAAATCGTCCAGACTTGGCAAAGCACTGGGAAGGAGAGATAACAACAAAACTTATGGCGAAGTGAAAAGGGAACCCATTTGTAAAGATCCAAGAAAGCGCGTTGTGCGTCAAAATTTTTCCCTAGGAGAATGCCGAGTTCGCCAGTGTGTAAATCCGCCCCTGCCAACTGAGATTGTTGACATGTGCTTAGATAGTTCTCCACTATGGCACTTGCTTATAGAATTTAGATTAGCTTACAACATGAGAACGAGGCCAGGAGAACAAGAATTTGCTGCATGACTTACGCAACCTGGGAAAGGTATTTTACCTGTTCGAGAACAACCACAATTCCAATGTGCAACTAAGGTGTCACCCGTGTTACAACAAAATCAATGTATTGTTGATACTTTATTTAGGAATTTTTACCCAACACCTAGATGATTCACTTATCATTAATAATCAGATGTTGCCGTTGTTGCCAGGTGAAGAAAATTTTTATCTCAGTGCATATGATGTCGTGTGTGATGATGAGGATGAACGGAATCATTATTCGGAAAAATTTTTAAATACTATCACAGCCCCAAGTATGCATCCTCATTGTCTTAAATTAAAACCTGGTGCTATTGTTATGTTATTAAGAAACAAAAACAAAAATAAAGGTTTCTGTAATGGCACTCGCCTAATTGTAAGACATCTTCACGATAACTGTGTTGATGCTAAAGTACTTACTGGGAATGCCATTGGAGACCAGGTACTTATTCCAAGGTTGAAACTTGCACCTTCGATACAGGTATGCTTTCTGTCTTACGTCGTATTCAGCTTCCACTAGGGCTTATGCTATGACAAAAAACGAGGCACAAGGTCAAACCTTTGAAAAGGTTGGTATATTATTGCGCAGGCCATGCTTTTCTCATGGCCAGTTCTGTGTTGCTTTTTCTACAGCAAGGGCATTTGATGATGTCCGAGTAAGTATTGTCCCCTCATCCAAGCAAGGGTTTTTTGATGGGAAATGTTACTCTCAAAATATTGTTACCGTTATATTCTTACATAATAATAATACGGAGCTTCTGTCTGTGACTTTTGCAAAGTGGATAAAATTTCTTTGATAAAGTCTATAAAACATCGCCTATAAATTTGTTCTGTAAATTAGCAAACTTTGACGTTAGAGCAATATTGACGTCAAAGGAAAGTATATTAAGATTAGTGAAGCCATTGCATTGCACTTTTAAATTTAAGGCTAAATAACTTGGAAACGGGTGGAAATAACTGACGTCATCTCCTGCGTGGGTAACTAGGGACTACCTGGGACCAATTTGGGTAAGTTTTCCAAACCTGGGTCACCGATTCCGTTTCGGAATGGACGGGTTAATGACGTCATAAAAAAACCTTTAAACCCTAATATCTCTGCATCCGTTTGTCACAAGTACATGATCCTATACATTTTCTTGATCAGCGTTTCAAGATCTATACGATGAAGGCAACAGGCATACACATTTCTGAAAAAAAAAATTTTGTGTTCTGACATGTCTCTGCTGACGTCAACAAAATTTAAATGACGGTTGTTTTTCTCTGTTATCCTGCCTAAGTGGATTTTTCCACGGGCCTTATCGACTAGTTCTTACATAATTCATACAATAATTTGTTAACCGTCTGGATTTTTCAAGCGGGCAATACGGGTTTTTAGGCATTCTGACTGGCTTAGCGCTCTTGACGACGGGCCGATATTTTGCGGTATTGCCCGTCGTCAAGAAAAATGGTAACTTAAAATGTAAACAAGCACGAAAAAAATATTTAAGAAGCATTGGAAATGATTATATATCTAACTCCTACAATACATTTATCGATAAAAACATTTTCATAGGATAGAAGCAACAACAATGTCAAGTTTAACAGTTAAAATAACCAGATTCAGCAACATCCCGTCTGGATGCTTCTTCAACATGGCTAGTTAACTAGCTACATTTTCCATAAAAAACGATGATCTGATATCCAGTTATATCAAAAATACTAAATACAGGGCGACGAAATCATAACAAATACGCCTCCTCTCATTTTCAGATTCGTTCCTTCAGCTTTGTGGTTACCGAGTCAATATTAAACTCGTTGAAGCCCATGTTATTCTTGGCTAGCTAGCGTAGCTAGTTAAAAAATTTACTTCAATATTCGTTGTAACTATATTTTAGCTGCGCATTCAACTTTACACATTATTCTGTACGTGTCGAACATCGTAATGTTTTGTTTACAAAGTTTTATTCTATAGGGACTTTCGAATTCTAAATAGAATGTTTGTTTTTAGACAGGACTGTTTCGAATTTTAACCTCGAGTGTTAACAAAAGTAGTGCTAGTGAACTTTATTATTATAAGAACACTAAACCAAAATTCTTATTTTTTATTTTTATCTAACTTAGACGGTTAACAAATACAATAATAACCGATTACCCCGTGCTGTACCGAAAATTGAGTTCTTCAAACAAGGATAAAATAAATCCACCTAACACCACTCCCGCATTATCGTCAACTATTTCTTTAAAAAAATAAGTTCAATGTGATGTATCTAGCTAGCTACATTTTTTTCGTTTTTTTCTGGTTAATTTCAACAATTGCTCGTTTAATTTCACAACAAACACAAACACTCCATCAACGGCAAATTTAAAAAAACTTTCAAAATAGAACTACAAGAATTTCTTCACTGTGTTCGAAAAGAATTCTTTTCCTTCAGTCGATCGAACGTTACTATTGTCAGAAAACATGGTTTCTACATAGACATGTATTTTATTCTTCATCCAAATGTCAATCTTTTTGTGAAAGACTTTAGATTTAATTTCTATGTTTTTATCAGGCTACCAGGTACTAAATGACTTATAAACGGTTTATAAGTCATTAGTAGTAGACAATGATGCAAATATTAAATGCCTAGCAGAAATCCAATATTATATCTATCTGTCATGTTGAACAAAGTGAAATGAGGTTGACGTGTAAGTGTATTTGTACTAACATGGCATTTTGTGCAACATGAGAGTAGAGTGCACTGTCGATAGGGGACATGTTGCTATCTGGTTCACCCTTGCCTTATAGATTTATAACGCACATCACAAAAAAATAATCAGGAGTCTTACAGTTACAAACAGAAAATACAACAACGTTGACATCGGCTACAATATACCCACTAACTGCTTCAAAAGAAGGTTTTTAAATTTATTCAATTCTCTCAAAAAAGAAGAGAGCTTCGTATCAGCATAGCAACTCACTGTACTCATAATATGAGATCATAATTCATATTTGTTGATTCGAACAAAATTCAATAATGGTCTGTTAACACGGCAACGCAACAGCATAGAGGCACGTAATTGTATGCCTAAGTCAACTTCGACACTTGACACCTAACCTACTTTTCAAACCGATTAAAATTCACATTACCATAGCAACAATATGCACCTACATTGTGCCTCAAAATATCAAACAAAAATATACTGTAGAACGGCCTGTTGACACAAATCTTCAACAAAACGTAACGCATGCACACCTTTAGCCGCGTCCAACTCTGAAATTAGCCGTACTAAAATTCTAAATTGTGTTTTACTTATAAAAGAGACCTGAGTACAAATTGCAACCGGTCTCCTAAATTGATTATAACCCATATCGCTATGGCAACAACTAATACTCACATTGCGCTTTTTTGAAAAACACGAACAACAGTCGACAACGGCCCGTTTAAACGGCCCTTCAACTATATATAGTAGCACATGTCTTATAATCGACCTCTTTCACTCGAGTAGCTGTCGTAGCAAGACATACATACGCAAGATATACGTACGCAAGATATACATACGCATCATGAATCAAAACGATCCCTTGAATTTGCTTCAGTTGCACGACAATAAGAACGGTAAGTTGAAAAAAGAAAATTGTTTTTACTAACTGATGAGAATACCTAAACCAAGGTATGGCCCACTATCACGAGGAGTTATTGATTAGTCCGTGCTCGGACGGGGCCGAAAACTCCGATGACGGTAGAAATCAACTGACGATCTCATTATTCAGTTAGTTTTTAAATAATCAATGAACCAAAGAGCCTACTGTAACACTATGTTCGCTCGTAACAGAACAATTGGTTTTAAAAATATGCTAGAGAGCTAGAAATTGTGTTGCAACCGAATTACAATTCAACAACTAAATGGATTGTTCAACACACGATATGGAAAACGAGAGGGAATAACACACTGATTTCTATAAAAATATACTCTATCACCACAAAATAGAGAGAAGCACGGCTAAATTTATAAAGCCTACAGTGCATACCCGAATGCCGCTTTTTTACATATTACCTAAAATTCATAAAGACGGCAATCCTGGTAGACCTATTGTATCAGCTGTAAACTCACCTACAGAAAATATATCTGAATTTTTAAATATTTGCTTACAACCACTTCTTCCGAAGCTACGATCCTACATAAAGGATACCAAACACTTCATTAAACGTATAAATCGTCTACCTAAAGGGAAAACTAATATGATCTTAGTATCGGCTGACGTCACGTCACTCTACACAAACATACCACATCAGGAAGGAGTGGACGCGTGTATTCACTTTATGAAAAAGTTTAAACATGAACTACCGAACTTCACACCTAACGAAAAAATTATGCGCGTACTATTTTCTTTTATCTTAGAAAACAACTATTTTCAGTTCCTCGATCAAATTTTCTTACAACTAATAGGAACTGCTATGGGAACTAAAGTTGCACCACCATACGCATCTTTGTTTCTCGGTCTATTTGAAGAAACGCATATATTCAAACGGTTTCCAGATCTTCTTACAACTTACTTCCGCTTCCTAGATGACATTTTTTTCATATGGGAACATGGCGAAAATAAACTGAAGGAATTCTTCATGTATCTCAATTCAATACACAAAACAATAAAGTTTACTTATAAATTCTCCACACAAGAAATAGACTTCTTAGATACAACTGTTTATATTGAAAAAGAAACGGGAGAACTCAAAACAAAACTATATGTCAAACCAACCGACACTCGAACGTTGTTACATTACAATTCTTACCATCCACACCACACTAAACGGAGTATAGTCTACTCCCAAGCACTGCGCTATCGTATGATAACAAAAGACAACCAACTACTTTGTAGGGAATTAAATCAACTGAAAGGCAACCTACTTCTACGTGGATACAAATTCAATATGGTCAACCAAATTTTTCAGATAGTATCAAAGATGAACCAGGAGGATGTTCTTGATAACAAGATACGCAAACAAATTACCAACAATGTCCACGTGAATAATAATAAAAATAAAAGTGAACAAGCTAGTAACGCAGAAACAATTAACACCGTCCGCAATAACGACGTTTTGCCCTTTGTGATACCTTACCACAAGGGTTTTCTGCCTCTTAAAAATATTCTGAACAAACATTGGTCAATTATTACAAACGACCGGGAACTACATAAAATATTTCCAACAAAACCTTTTATTGCATTCAAAAAACACAAAAACATTCAGAACCAAATAATCCGGACAAAAATGAAAAAAGGCGACGAGAGAACTCTGACGGCTGAAATTTTTTTGTAATTTTAGCTTAATTTATTTAACCAAAAAAATACGTATTGATAATATACACTGTGTTTTTTCAAAACGTTCTTGCACATATATTTCATGTCCTCACACGGAAGAAACCAATTTAAACCCTATTCCAATGTCTTACTACCTTTAATATTTAACGGTAGATCGAAGAGACTGGTAACTAGTTTTCAACAAATCGTAAAATGATTACCATTTAATTATGTGTAACACAACTTGCTACCTACTTTCACACCGCGATTTACTATCAAACTACATAACAACGGGAGACTGGGAGCTAACTTGTCCCTCTTTTCTTTAAGAATGTTGTTCTAGTACTGGGAACTAACTTGTTCCGTCATTTTACAAAGACGTGTAACGGACAAAGGTACCGTTAATTCCGAAACAGAAAATACAACAACGTTGACATCGGCTACAATATACCCACTAACTGCTTCAAAAGAAGGTTTTTAAATTTATTCAATTCTCTCAAAAAAGAAGAGAGCTTCGTATCAGCATAGCAACTCACTGTACTCATAATATGAGATCATAATTCATATTTGTTGATTCGAACAAAATTCAATAATGGTCTGTTAACACGGCAACGCAACAGCATAGAGGCACGTAATTGTATGCCTAAGTCAACTTCGACACTTGACACCTAACCTACTTTTCAAACCGATTGAAATTCACATTACCATAGCAACAATATGCACCTACATTGTGCCTCAAAATATCAAACAAAAATATACTGTAGAACGGCCTGTTGACACAAATCTTCAACAAAACGTAACGCATGCACACCTTTAGCCGCGTCCAACTCTGAAATTAGCCGTACTAAAATTCTAAATTGTGTTTTACTTATAAAAGAGACCTGAGTACAAATTGCAACCGGTCTCCTAAATTGATTATAACCCATATCGCTATGGCAACAACTAATACTCACATTGCGTTTTTTTGAAAAACACGAACAACAGTCGACAACGGCCCGTTTAAACGGCCCTTCAACTATATATAGTAGCACATGTCTTATAATCGACCTCTTTCACTCGAGTAGCTGTCGTAGCAAGACATACATACGCAAGATATACGTACGCAAGATATACATACGCATCATGAATCAAAACGATCCCTTGAATTTGCTTCAGTTGCACGACAATAAGAACGGTAAGTTGAAAAAAGAAAATTGTTTTTACTAACTGATGAGAATACCTAAACCAAGGTATGGCCCACTATCACGAGGAGTTATTGATTAGTCCGTGCTCGGACGGGGCCGAAAACTCCGATGACGGTAGAAATCAACTGACGATCTCATTATTCAGTTAGTTTTTAAATAATCAATGAACCAAAGAGCCTACTGTAACACTATGTTCGCTCGTAACAGAACAATTGGTTTTAAAAATATGCTAGAGAGCTAGAAATTGTGTTGCAACCGAATTACAATTCAACAACTAAATGGATTGTTCAACACACGATATGGAAAACGAGAGGGAATAACACACTGATTTCTATAAAAACGTGCTCGTCAAGCTTTTGTTCCGCCATTTTGAACACCACGAGGCGAGTGAATAAAATAAGATACTCGCAGTTAAACCAAGTTAGGAATTTCCGATTCGTTTAAACCGAGTTGTATTTATGGACAACTTGGTTTAATATTTCACTTGGGTTACAACATTCACATTTAATAGGCAGGGAGTTCTGGGTAAAGTACTACAGCACTGAAAATTCTGATCATCATACTCTTTTGCAGATATTTATTTGGCTTTTAAAATTTTTATCATGCCGAAAATATGTTGTGAATCCTAAAAGTGCAGTAAAGATGCAATTTTTTAAATGTTGTGTTAGACACGCATCTCTCTTTTTCTTTTAGGTGAAGTGCAAAGTCCTATGGCTTACCTTCTCGTGGTGCACTTCGATTAGCATATTGGAGGGCATATTTAAAAGTTGATTGTAGCATAAAATATTAGTCAAAAATAAATATTGTGTAAGATAAGTCATTTCTAATCTATCCTTTTACATATATTTTGCCACATAAGTTATTGAATTATTAAAGTTTCAGTTGTAAAAGGCCACACTTTCATTTACACGAATGTTTTATGTGAAAAAGTTGAATTACATATGTTAATCATGAATTAAAAGTCAAGGTACTATTTTATCTATCCCGCACGTACATGATGTTGTTATTCCCATGTCATGGATAATACTACCGCTACGAAACCACTATTATGGTAACATTTACATTTATTGTTAATATTCTCTTTCAGTTATAAATATTATAAGAAAATGAAAGAAGTGTTATTAAGCACGCCTGAGGAAAAAATGTCAAGTAATGGATAAAACTATTTATACAAACTGATCATTTTGTCATAGCCTTATTATTATATCCATTATAGTTATTTAGAGTGTAATAACAGCCAGCACAAACATTCATACACTAACATACCCATAGACATATAAACAAACAGGAAGTACACATTTTTATTGTGATAAGTAGTTCTTATAGTTGATAGTTTGTTATTTTCTTTAGAAGTGAAACAAGTAGAAAGGAAGAAGGATATGTCTAATCTTTTATTTTTACCATTTGCTATTAATATTGCGAATAAAAGTTTCCATTTTTGTTAAAACTCAGTACACAAGAATTAGGTAAGCACAGTATGTTATATTTTATTAATTTTGTCTTTTTAATATTTTTTTTCTTCTGATTACTATAACAGAACCTTTTATCTTTTACACAATATTAACAGAAAAGAATTGAAAAATTCAAAAGGTGCAAGTTGTTACATAATAATAATGTTTATATCAGTCCTTTTTTGTTCTTACCTACCTAGCCAATTGGACTTAGAAAATAACTTCCAAATTATGCACGTTTTGCTCGTAATTTTTGTAGCATTTTTGTCTAGAGGATTCTGGTATGGAAGTGTATAAGTGCACAAAATTATTTGTTTTATTTGTATAAGTAAAAAACAATTCTTGGAGATATCTTAGTTCATGTTAATTTACATGTCTTTTACCAGTCATTTAATGACCTCTTCTTAGAATAATGTTTTAAAGAATCTCCATAACAGTTATTTTAAAAATTGTGTTTCTTTGTGTCAGGAATCTATTAGACACCTGCATGCTTAGTTCGTAGGTCCCATAGTTCTCAGCCTTAGAAAGTACCACTAAATTTTTATTAAATTCTTATAATGGGAGAAATAGGCTTAAAAAAAGTTTAAAATATTCTGGACCAAATTCAACCTCGTCCCCAGGACCTCTTTTCGCTTTTTGGATATCGGGGAAGACGCGAAGAAGAAGGCCCTGGGCCACGCCGGTCGGATTTGCAAAATGATTGGTAGCCTCACTTTCACTAATTATGCTTAAAATTTGTAAACATTCCGCGAGTGAGACGAGTCGCCTGTATCATCAAGTCATAAACAAAAATGGTAACCCCTCTGTCTGGTTGAGTGTCTGGTGCGCACATGGAAAAAGAAACTTGGATGGGAAATAAAATAAAAAGAAGAGGCATTTTTTTATTCTGGAAATATAAAATAAAATGTTATAATTGGTTTTTCTAGAGAAAGAGATAGAGATATTTATGTAGCTAGCTATTTACTGGAAAAATAATGGTTTGTTGTTGATGTAGTTTTGCAAATATATATATGTATATACATCATATATATACACTATGTGGCAAGCTCAGCACTAGCTAGCCGTAAATATATTTTGCCAATGTAGGTGTTGTGATTAGCTAGATGATAGTAGATCTATAAAATAATTTAGAGTAATTTAACGAGAAATAGTAGGTTTTGTGCACTCTGCAAGGTGTAGTAAGTGAATGCTTATTTTCAAATTGGTAATCCCAAAAATTTAATACAGAATGAATAAAGGAAATAACAAGGTAAAGTATATAAATAAATACTTCTTGCCTATAGCTTACATTTTTCTTAAAAATGACGACAAAAATTTTCTTATATTTTTAGGTCCAAACTACACCGAAGAAGTTATATGTACGAAAAGAATACGATGAATGTCATTGCAGAAATAATAAAAGATTTCATACTGCTTGATCTATTTAACTGCATAAACGGACGAAAACATCACAGTTTCCCTAACGGTTAAAAGATCGCCCTTGCGTTATTTAAATATAGCTGATTTTCATTTATGGGTAGAAAAGCACAAGCAACTAATTTCCTTTGTTTAATATAAATATACCATAAGCTGACAAAATTTGGCATTTTGGCTAATTGAATTTTTGTTGTGGATGAATTAGCAGATTTCACCAACTTTGTCATAACATGGTACATATATATTATGTTTTTTACTAACCTATTTTAGGTGCATATTTGTCTATTAAAGCATATAATTCGTTAGAACACCTTTCATTCCAAATACCAAACATAGAAAGTAAGTCTGATTCACAAGAAATGAATGCTAATTCTCTCAGGATTTCATTTACAATGTTAGTGTTAATTTTACTGTGGAAAGGAATCATCACTTTTTCATCAGAATTGATATCTTCAACCGTTTTTAACAATTCCACTTTAAGCATCTCCATATCAGCCCCAACTATGTTGCGTGCTATCTTCTTATTGTCCTTAAGTGAGTTTAATTTGGTATCAATTGTAGAATCAGCACCAACATTACAGTTCTTGCAACAATTAATCTGATTTTTACTCTTAAATCCAAAATAGTTTAGCAAAAATACTGAGACATCTATCCCATACACAATATTTCTTCATTCCATTGACTCACTTATATACTTAGATGCCAAATCAGAATTGCTGAAATACAAAAGTTAATTACAAGCTACACCATTTCTTCTTCCTCTTCCAATTTCTTGCACAAATGACTCTAATGTTGATGGAGGACTTATGTGAATAATATTACATATATTTCGAGCATCAACACCCATACCTAGAGCAGTTGTAGCAAATATTACTCTTATTCGTGAATCTGACTTCTTTAACTCCTTCTATATATATCCTCTTTTATTTGTGTAGTGCAAGAAGCATGGAACTGTACAAACAATCTTGCTCTAGGACAAATATTGTCACCAACATAATGATTCCTTATTACATTTTTAAATAATTTGTACCCATATCCACAATATCTTAAATGCATGTAAATTATTGTCATGGAATAGTGTTCTCTTTGCACGTTTAATTTTTCAGCCAACGGTTTGAGAATAGACTTCAAATCCATTCAAACCCAAGTTAGAGTTTGGGTGTCTTTGTATGTTTTACACCTTTTTTTTCGATTTGGGGATACAGCAATGACTTTATACGTAAGAAGGGCGTGCGATTTAATCAAATATTCTACAGTGTCTGGTGTGGCAGTAGCGGTTAGAGCCAATGTAACAGCATCTGGAAAAAGTGCCTTTAACGTAGACAACTCGCTAAATTTTTTTCGGAAATCCTCACTCCTATAAATCAAATAAAGCACGTTAAAAGTTTATATTTTTTAAAGATACACATATATATAATATATGTTATTTTATGTAGCAATATACAAAGTTTTAAATTTACAAATTTACTTGAATGGCATAGTTTTATTTATAATATATAGTATGTATATATGTAGTTTTAAGTAGAGAGAGAAAAAATATTTTGTTTATATATATATATAATAGCTAGCTAGCTAGAAAAAATACAGTACACTGAAAGCTTGACTTCGCCATTGACAAAGTCAGGGTCTGCGAATTGATTCATGAAGTAGGGGCAACATCCAAAATAAAGTCTTACATTGTTGCATAACCAACATTTTAAAATTCGTTTCTAGCAAGAAAGTGTTCGCCAGCCCTGAAAGTATTTTTTTTTTTAAAAACAACAACAAAAATGATTCACTGAGTGTTTTTACTTACCACATGCTTACACAGTGTGCTTCATCTATATCACAACTGACAATATTTTCTTGGTAAACAGAACTCTTTAGCAATTCTCTTCCTCTGACACTAAGCAGAGATTCTGGGTGGGCAAATGCCAGTTTTAATTCGCCATTTTTAATTGAAATTGGTTTTTCAGGCTCACCATTCTCATCACATGAAAACAATTTTTCAGGCAAAACTGTTTGCTCCGAATGAAGCACCCCAGCATCAATACCTCTCACTTGTAAAACTTTCAACTGGTCCTCGATGATAGAATTAAGAGCGCACACCACCAATACTATATTTTGGAACTCTTTCTGGGCAAAAAGTCTGCCAACAAATGAAACAACATGGATTTCCCAAATCCAGTAGGTAAAACGCCAATAACATCATATCCATTTAAACGATGCTCAAAACATTTTACTTGATGTGGCTTTAAGCATGCATGTACGATGTACATCCATGCTTTAAGATAATGTTATTTATATTATTAATTAAAAAAGTTTGTTTGTTGTTCTATGACTATGTTGCAATCTACAAAATAATTGCAATGTCTTCTCCATTTTGAAAAACGGAACCCTTTTACCAGTTTAACTCGCCGTTCACTTTGTGAAATAGTTTTAAGTTCTTAGTTTTACTCCATATATGGATGTCACATATCTATTTAAAGAACTGTCGACATTTAGCAAAAATGCTGACGCTGCAGTCTACACCCAAGATTTCTGGGTGTAGAAAGCGGCCGGGTCCAGGGCCTTCTTCTTCGCGCCGTCCCCGATATCAAAAAAGCGAAAAGAGGTCCTGGGGACGAGGTTGGACCAAATTGGGTTAAGACAGATTGAAAAATCGTGTAATAGTAATTTAAACAATCTTTGATTCGACAAAAGCGAATATACAGAATTTTTAATTACACGAAATTATCTCTAAATAAATCGTAAACACCGGACATATTTGATTGAGTAACATTGCCAGAAAATAAAAAAGAAACAATTTTAACATAAAAATATATTACAAAAATCGGATTGCATCGTAGTAAGAAACGGAGATAACGTTTAGTGCACTTTGGAACAAAGTGTGCGGTTCAGGACACCAGCAAACTTGAAATCTGTAAAGTATTGTTAATGTATATGATGCATAAGGCTTTTCGGTTGGTGTCCTCTGACTGTTAAAAAACATAATACATAAACTTAATCATAATTAACATATACATGGTATATACATTAGGTAAGTTATTCTTGTCAGGTAAAGAAATGAAAAGTTAGACATAGCGGGTTAGTGTCCCGTTGCTATGACAGCTGAGATGAAATAGTAATTCGAGTTTTCAGGTTCCTTTTTCATCACTACCGGATTGATCGTAGCTGGTGGAACCAACACAAGAAAGCGTTTAAGATCCACCATGTTAAGGCAGGGTTGCCACTCATTTTGCAAGTAACTTTTATAGGATATTTAGGAGAATTTGGGAGGATTTTAGCTGTTTTTTTAGGAGATTTTTTTTTAATAAGCGGGGAAAAGAAATACAAAAATTTAGGAGATTTTAGGAGAATTTGAATTAGTGACAAGGGTAACTTAGCAAACGTTCCTAATTACGTGCTACCATGGAAATAAAAAATAATTGAATTTTTTTCTAAGTTATATTTTGCAAGAATAAGTTATAGTGATATAGGATAACTGATGCAGAATATAAATATTTCTCACTTATATTTCACAAAAAAATACATTATACAAATAGAGTTTCATAAATAGTTGTAGTTGTTCTCTAAAAAATTTAGGAGATTTTTAGTATTTGCAAAAAATTAGGAAATTTTAGGATATTTTATGATTATTTAGGAGGATTTTATTTTTTTCGGATTTTCTCGGATTTTTAGAAGGCGTGCGAACCCTGTAAGGCGACCCACCGTGCCTTTTTATGTTGCCCTTCGGCAATATGCCTTTAGCAATCACATCAGGAACTGTTTAATCCATTATTTGTATCTATTATATTTACGTATTTCTCTATTTCAAGCATTTCTAGCACAATATATCTATTTGAAACAAAATACGGGTATTATTATAGAGATTTCTTAATTAAAATTTAGTAAGTTGTCCTGACGTTTGTAACCGTTTCTTTGCGTATGCAAATTTTGATTTGCTAAATTTGCATTATTCAAACATAAGAAATTTACATTAAAAATTATATTTAAGGTGTTAAACTGGCTGCGGATGTGGTTTGAAAATCATTGGAATTTCGTAGTAATTCTAAAAGTAAAAAGAGAATACAGTTCAATTCTCATTTAAATTTACACCTATGTGCAATATTTATGTGTCATGTGTCACCGTTTTGTTATAGGAGGAGTAGATATAGTTTTTATTGCAATTCTATGCAAATTACGCCAAAAACACGGCTAATCAGTGTCAATTATACATAAAGTTTCAAACCATATTAAAATAAATAGCATTTTTCAAAGAAAGTTTAAAATTTTGATTAATATTGATATTGAGGTTAATTTAGATTGACTGAAACAGATTAAATTTAACTAAAATTGAGATTGACTTAGATCAAGATTGATTGAGATTGACTCAGATTATTTTGTTTTTATTTGTCCACAATATTATTTCAGCTTTTCTAAAGAAAACTAGTTTTGTTATATTTACAGCAAACTGCGGAACATATAACATGAAAACGAGCCACATATTTACCGGATATGCTTTTGGACCCTCTTCCTCATGCAGCCTTGTCAAGCGTCTAAAAAGAATCAGTAACACGAAAAATTAACAATAGCGAAAGTTAGGTGAAAAACAACGACATAAAAAGTGAAACCATAGGTGGTTTAATCTCAAATGAAAATTTTGTCACAAGCTCAATGACACGTAATGGAAACAATAAAAGGTCGTCAAATTAAATCTAAAATATCTAAAGTACCTAAAATAATTAGAAAAACTACCTTATTCGTACGAATTTTGGCGACTAAATTTAATTTGGCGATGAAGCAAAATGATTTTTTTGGGCAGCATTTAATTTGGCGATGGCAAAAATATCCTAAATTTGACGTGCATTTAATTTGGCAATGGCCATTTTGACTTAATTCTGACGTGTATTTAATTTGTCGATGGAAGGACAGAAAAGATAAAAAATGACTTTTTAAACAAGAACATGCTTTGTATTAAAACAACAGTCATGTAAAATTTAAGTTTTCTTGGTCGTCTTCGTCATTAATGATTACGTCGAATGCATTTCTGCTGAAATCATGGTTTTCATCTTCCCATTCTTCTTCCTCGTCTTCATCCTCATCATTAGCACCAAATTCATTGACAAAGTGCTCTCTGATTTCCTCAGTTATTGACGGCAAATTTGATCGTTCATTATCATCACTTGATTCCAAAAGAGGCAAAATATCCTGGAATGGGTCAATGTACGGAAGGTTTGTCCTGTCCATTTTCAGTGCCTTATAGATACGGCCATTAAACATCCCGGAATTTAATTTAATGATTAGTTATCAAGTAAATTGTATTAAAACATTGTTAAAATGACGACATTCCGAAAAATAAATTATTTGTCTGTAGAGCTTTTATGCATTGAATTTGGCAAAAGATGAAAAAAAATTAAATTTGGGGAGCAATTAATTTGGCGATGGATAAAATATTAAATTTGGCGAGCACCTTATTTGGCGATCTCAGACCAAAATCGCCAAATTTAGTGCTCGCCAAAATTTGTACAAATAAGGTTGTAAAAGCACATCAAGGCAATGACGAAACTATTTAATCATATCGCTACTGAATAGGAGCATAATTTGGTGGAAATCTTGGAGGGACTGTACATCTTACTTTAAGGGGTAAATTTCAATGTTGGTTACTCTTTTTAATCATTTTTTTGTGTCGGCTATTAATCTCTCAAAATAAATTATGTTTCCGTTATTGTTTAATTTTTCTCACAGCACTATGCCCTACTGTTACTGTAAATTTTTACGATTTTAAAGGCAGTCCTTCATTAATATAATGTAAAGTACATTTATTGGCTCACTTAGTGAATAAGATTTTCAGCGGGGTAGGATGCTCGTTACGCCCCCACCCACCGTGTCCTTTATATATACAGGGCCTGAGAATGTTATTATATTGTAGACGGAAACACTTTAAAACGATTTAGAAACAGTGCAAAGCGAATCATAACTACATACTCGAGTGATAAAGGTTTCTTGGAACCTAGAAAATCAAAATTATATCATTATTAGCATTAGTTTATACAAATTACACACTTCGATTTTTGATAATAACGTTTTCATAATGGTGAAGTTGCTACATCTCAAAATTTAGGCAAAAATTAAACAAATTACAACCGATTTTGCCAGAAATTACACACATATTTGGAAAACAGCAATTTTATATTATAGAGCTTGCAAAATTGCATTGGTTAAATTTGTATTGTTTTTACTGCAAGGAAAATTTTTTAGTTCATAACCACTTACTTTTCTTGTACACTTTTTTTTTCACTAGCAGGCAAATAATGATGATCGTAATGATTACAACGATTCCCGTCAATGTGAGAAAAATGAGAACCGTATTGGATGAAGCGTTACCTGCACATAAAAATAGTAAAATATCAATTACTATAGTTCAGTTCTTTTCTTGTATTTAACGAAAATGGCAAGAAAATCGGAAAAACAATTTATTACCTCTCGGCTGAGGTCTATCAACAGAAATTTTTGCTGTTACCCAATCACTTTCTTGGTTTGATTTACACAATGTTTTTACTTTGTACGATTGTATTGATTCGCTGCAAATATGGAAATTCGATGTATTCGTTGTGGTTTTTAATGGGGGTTTATGGATTCGGTCTACTACCAACTGATATTCTTTGACGCAAGGTTTTACAAGAGCGCAAACAGACCATGAAAGATTGTAGCAGTCGATACTTTTTTTTTCAAATTTTAAATAGATTGGTGTATCTAAAAAAATTTCTTGTAAAATACAATTGAGATTCGCTTTCTCTAATTCTCTAAATGTTAAAATGATCAATGGAAGGTTAGCCTGGAAAGGATTTTGTTCTTATTGTTAAAATAGTTAAAATGGCGGATTCCTTGCTTTTTAATTTTTTTCAAGCATATGGGCAAGAGTTTTAAAACTTTTAAATCAATTTTTCGGCAGAAACACTTACATTTTGAAACTTTAATTAACTTTATTATCGAAAATATTGAAGGTCAAGGAGAGTGGTGTTTGAAATTATTAAATGTAATTACAACAAAAAATTTGGTCATAAATAACGCACATACAGTTAATTAATACCGATGACGAATTCAATTTCATATTTTGATAGCCGCGAATTTTTAAATTCAGCTTTTCTCCACATTTCAAATCTGTTAATCCCACTTTGCATTTGTACTTCTTAAGTCTTTCTTCTGTTAAATTACACGCACCAGGAAGTCTTTTACCTTCGTGTATATAAAAATTTACTTCAGGTTTTGGATGACCACATATCTCAACTTCAGCATTTTTATTGATTAAGTTAATCTCGTTTGGTAACTTTGTTCCACAGAATTCAGGACCTCCTAAAAAATCAAATTTATTTGGCTGTTTTATTGGTTACGATTGCTGTTCACTGACATTTAAGTTCATACAGGTGAGAGTGTATGTGGCCCAGTCAAAAGTTGCGTCAGCATGTAGTGGCGAAAAATATAAAAATGTCAACTAAAAATGTAGGCTGAAAATATCCAACCTTGGTATCCTCTTAGCTATATCAAAAATTGGTGAGAAGAGAGAACTTTGGTAAAAATAGTTGGTCAGTGAAAATAGCGGATAAAAAATATTAGTCCCGAAAAAAAATATTAATTACCATGTATCGACTTTTTTACCGACAATGTAAATAAAAACCCAGCTGCTGCAAACTTGTAGATCAATTTAAAATTATAGATGTGACAAGAATTTATCCATTATAGTCCAAAAAAAGACTTCTTTAAAGACAAGCGCGTAGTTGGTCAACTCCTCTCGGGCAATTTAATTTAACGCCGTCATCAATTATGAATATGAGAACTAAGTTACTGCAAGTAGATGGTGTAAAAAAATCAGGAATGACACACCCTAGGCTACAGTTATTCCTTCTTTTTTCTTTCATTAAGTATTGGCTGATTACTTATAATTCTTGTTTCAGTAGCTTATTTTCCTACTTTCGAAGTTACACGTCATTTTGCCCATAATGTAGTTATATGATGATAAGATTTTTTTTTGTGCTGACATTATAAATGAGTAAAGTCGTAACTGTGCATTGTAAATATCTCGTATCCGTCAGCTTGCATTTACAATTTTTTCTGATATTTTTCTAAGAACGCTAAATTTTCATGCTATTTTTGATGTGTTACAACTGCTTTATTATAACTTTAAAATAACTATCCTATTTATTTATTGAGAGGGAAAATCTGCAGCAAGAGTGAGAAAACTTCACCCATACTTAATGAAATTTTGTGTTATCTGTCTCACTCAAAGAACTTGGTAGGGATAATGATCGAAACACATACCTGTAACATTAAGGCGAAATGTCGCATTTTCTTCTACTTCTCGTAATGGATTGCGATATACATATTTCACTTTCATAACATATTTACTTGCATCATCATATGAAACATTGTATATCGTCATATTGCAGCGCAGTTTATCACCCTCCACGGAGCATTTTATAGAAATAGAGGTTTTGTTGAGAGTAATTACTTCAGGGGAGAACCAGTTACCAGTAGCAGCTGATTTTATATTTTTTTGGCTTTTAGATAATTCCAGTCGATGAATAGCTTCTGCATTGCTAATATTCCAATTAACAGTATAATTTTCTCCTTTCATTGCTTCGCTTTTATTGCTAGCTGCATTTACATCAATGAGGCCATCAACTGAAATATATGCGAAATATATTAAAGAATAAATAAAATAAACATTGGAAAAACAATCGACACACGCGAATAATAAAAGGACACGTAGCTTAGTAGTATGTTTCGTTATAAATTACTTGCACATTATCTACGTTAATTATGACGCCATTGTACAAAAGCTAAGAATGTGTTAAAGTTCCTGTATGTTTTAATGTGAATTTGCAGGGTACATCAGGTATAAAACAGTATTTTACAACTTACCAATCCGAATTGAGGCCAGCAGCAATATAACCAAACATTTACTGTACGTCACCTCGACCCGATAAAAAAAACATCTAAAGAAAACAGTAAACAAGTTTGTTAGTAAAGATCTGTGATTTGTAAGTTGTATGTAATTTACATTTGTTTAATTTCTACAACTTTCATGGTAATCAAAGTTGCGATGGAAAATCTTTAACGCTTTTTAAGGGTATTTATTTTCTCAATTGTCTTTCTTTAAAACATTTTGGGCTGTGTCATTTGCCAAGAGGGCGAGTATTTAATCAAAATCATTTTACTAGTACTTTTTTTTGCAAGCTTTTTAATAAATGGCTTAAATCGCGAATAATTTCACTCGCGCAAATTCGAACGTCCACGTGACAAACAAATTCGAGACTTTTTGATCATGTTTATCGTTATCGTTACTATCTATGCACTCAAACATTTCAATTAAGATTTATGGTCAACAGAGAGTGGAATAATTTAAATTCAGCAATATTGATGGCTACAATGATGGGCATTTGAATGAGCGTCAAGTTAAAAATAAATTTGCAGTAAAATAGGACGATCGATTCTCTGTTTTTTTAGAATACCCACGTTCTTTTGAGATGATATTCGATTCTCTCAACACCCATTACAAATGACGCAGTTTTCGAATTAAAAAGAGAAAATGCTTTAAGAAAGGAGAAAAAAGGTCGACTTATGAAGGTGCTCGATTAATGAAGGTTTTTATTATGGAAAGTTATAATGACAGTGTGTTAATTGTTACCTTCGTTTAAACACAGCCATGTGTTTATATATCAATCTAGAAAAAAAGAGACAAGATAATTGCGGATGTATTTCATCTACTAGTCACAGTTTCCTATACCACACTATATACCCCAGGCAAAATATCATCCCAGTACACTGACTTGCCCCCAATCAAAACCCAAGTTATTCTCTCTCAGACCTATAATTTTCTGCACCCCTCAGTCCCGTCTAAGAAAAGCTTTTTTTCCTGGCAATTGACGGCCCTGGTCAAGCCAGTGATCAAATTGCCCTGATCATATCTAAGTATTTTGACTCAATGATCTAAGAAAACTTGGTGCACCAAAAATACACCATTATAGTTTTGCGAGTGCAACATATTTTCCAAAAACAACTTTCCTGCAATGATAGCTGAAATGAAAACAGAGTTTAAAAACCGTTGTTACTCTGCCATAGCAAAAACAATTGGTGAATATTATTTTATCTTGAGGAATAAGTTTTTGTGAAAGTTAAGAAATTAATTGTGACACCGGGCTGAGCGCTTAGTACAGTTAAACCATGATGCACAGCATATAGGGATAATACCCTTTTGATAAAACTTTCTCGCAGACACAGGGCTGAGCGGTTAGTCAGAAAAACTTCATTGCAACTTTGGTTTAAATAAAAACACAGGGAGCAGCCTGTCGTTACCCGTCCAGCTAAAACAATCGCTCAGCCATTTTATTTGCAAAAGTTTTCAGGAAAATAATAAAAGATGTAGCTACCTAGCTAGCTATAACTGCAATTAGCATAAGAATTATTACTTAAGAATATTGTTGTAGCCAAACTGCTAAATTGCTACATCCTCAACATAAAAATAAATGTAGGCTAGGAAAAAAGGCTCTAGATGGCTAGCTAGCTAGCAAAATCTTTGTTCCTAGCCAAAAATCCTAAAACTGGTGCGTTCAAGATCTGTACCCGGCTAAAATACGTGACAATATATTTATCTTAACATTGAAAACAAAGAGAAAACAGATATTATATAGAAAAATGTAAAGCTTTTAGAACACAAAAAGGTGAGACAGCCCTACAAACATAACAGTGACCACCAGCACTTTCAAACTAAAATGGCCAACATGTTATTTTGTTGGCATGTCCAGGCTGCGAAAGTCTTGGATTGGTTTTTGAAAGAACCAGGCTGGGATTGGTATAGTACGTGCGAGCGGTCAAAACAAAGTCAGTAAAAACTGTCAGTAAAACTGTCCTATTTGTTTTCTGTGGCTCTTGAGCGGAATCGGCGATTGAGATCACGGGGGTAATTATTATTAAAAATGGCGTATTAAAATAATGCATTATTTTTTTCACTTAATATGTTTTTCTTTAATTATGGTAATAAATTAAAGTCATTAAATTAATTAAAGAAATAAATTAATTTCATGAATTTATTTTAAGCAAGTATAATTTTTTTGACTAAACAACCCCCTGGTTTCCAAAAATCGTGGAAAGATCAAAGGAATATCGGTAACCCTTTTGAACAGACAGACAAATGACGGCTATTATTATAGACTAGTCGTTAGCCCGTGGAAAATCCACGGGGTCGTTCATCCTTTATATATCCCATTTCGTGTTTCCGTTACGGGACGCGGTAACCCTTTTGAACACACAGAATACGGCTATTATTATAGAGACTAGTCGGGAAACCCGGTGTCGAAACGCCGGGGTGAGCCACAAGTCAATGTGTGACACGGCGTTGAACACTCTGTGGAGCGTTTAATAAGAGTCGTAAACTGTGCCACACGATCAGGCGGAGCCCTTTAGTACAGGTATACAGTATGTCGAAAATCAAGTGAAGTGCATACACCATTATAGTGTTCCGACACTAACATATTTTTCAAAAAATCACTTTCCCGCAATGATACCTGAAATAAAAACAGAGTTTACAAACCGTTGTTACTCCATCATAGGAAAAACAATCGGTCGAATATTTTATTTTGTGGAATAAGTTTTTGTAAGAGTTCCAAAATTAATCGTGACACTGGTCGGAGCGGTTAGTACAGTAAAACGGTGTTGCACAGGTGTATAAGGATAATACCCTTTTGATAAAATCTTTATTGCAGCCTCTGTTTAAATAAAAACACAAGAAACAGTCCATTGTTAACACAGGGTCGGACGGTTAGTCCAGGTAAACCGTGGTGCACATTCGTACAGGGGTAATACACTTTTCACAAAAAAATTTATCACAGCTTTGGTGTAAATAGAAACACAGAAAACAGTCTGTTGGGGGACCTGGCGTTGAAATGCCCAGTAGGCCCCAACTAACTGTGTTACACAGCATTGAACGCCCGATGGAGCGATTAATAAGAGCCCAAAACAGTGCCACACATTCAGGTAAAGTGATTTAGTACAGCTATATAGTAGTAGTATATCAAGTGTAGTGCACACAACTTTATGGTGTTTCTGGTGTCATATATTTTTCAAAAAATAACTCAGAAATTTTATTTGGCAGCAAAAGTTTTCATAACAGTATTAAAAGTGGTAGCTGCCTAACTGCATTTATACATAGTCACAAGAAAAAGAATAGTCTGGAGACTCGTGCCAACGCGCTCTGCTCCCGGCAAATAACTCGGGTTCCTACATTTTCTAGTACCCAGACTACTTTTAGGGGCACCAAAATTTAAAAAACAAGCGGGAAACCTTAGCGAAGCTTATATTTTTTTAAAGCAATTTTTTATTTATGCTGTAATTTGCTATGGCTGGTGCTAATTGTTCGATTTTTGGTTGTTCTACTTCGAGAAGAACTACTGGCATCTCAATATTTTGTATTCCACAAGGAAATGATGAGTACAACACATCTTGGAGACAGAAACTTATTGCTGTGATTACGAAGGATCGTGTTGTTGATAATAAGTTGAGGACACAGATTGAAAAACGTAATTTACATGTATGCGAAAAACACTTTCAACAGAGTCAGCTTATACAACGTAGGTGCTATTTTATGTACTTTTAGCTATGTAAACATTGGAAACACTATTAATAAAGCTCTCTCTTATACCTGTTGTTTATTTAGATGAAAAAAGAAGAACACTAATTCCAGGATCTATTCCAACACTAAATTTACCAATAAAAAGTATTCCCTCTTCCAGGTATGAGACCATATATTTGTTTGTACAGAAACGTATATAGCTAGCTATTTATAAACATTTATGCATATACAGAAAATATGATCACAGGAAAATATATATATTTACTGTAAATTATATTTTTATTTAGCACATCAGTCAAGCCAAGACCTTCTGCTGAAAAGATTGCTGTGAAAAAAAACAGTACAATAACTGTTGATCAAAACCAACACATATTCTATCAATCCTTTGACAACTTCATCGGCCGAGTAATATCACTAAAGCTTCCAGAGAGTTAGAGTGTAGATATATCTCCAGACTCAGTAAAGGTTTGGATGTGCGATGAAATTCATTCCAGTGCACAGTTTGAAATATACGTTGACGATAGTTTGTCATTTACTATTCGAGGGTATACGTGGAGTCTTCCTGATGATCACAAAATATACAGTACATATAAACGATCAGTCCGAAATATTACACTGTCAAATTTAATAAAAGTTGTATCCACCTACAAATTCTGTCCTGGAGTTATTGATTTGTCACTTGTACATTTACACCACTTAAAGAAACATAACATCTCGAAAAATTTTTGTCTCCATTCTGATGAAATACCCTTACAACAGTCAGAATATCATCGATCTATGCATTGTTCACTGTTACAATTTAACGATGAAAAAATTTGCATGCAATGTGACAGTGCTGCTAAAAAATCGCAAAAATCTGTAAAACGTTCGTCAACAAATTTGACTGTTCCAGCAAAGTTAAATGCACCAATTTCGTTAACATCACCAGAACGTGTTGTGCTAAGGCTTCGCAATGAACGTGAAGAAAACAAGTCCTTGAAAATTGAGAACATGTCATTAAAACATGAAATAAAATTGCTACAAGAGGAAATATCTTCTTCTTCAGTCCCTGTTAGTTCAGAGCTAGGTTCAGATTTAAAAACCATTATGTCAAACACCAACACATCGACAATTTCTCCATTCATGAAATTCTTCTGGGAGGAGCAACAAAAGTATTTGTCGTCTACAAAAACTGGTGTCCGTTACCACCCAATGGTAATTAGATATTGTTTGTCATTGGCGGCAAAGTCACCAGCTACTTATGATGATATCCGTGATGATGAAAAATCTGGTACTGGTTTTGTGATTCTACCTAGTCGACGTAGATTGAGAGATTATAAGAACTACATCCATCCACAACGAGGATTCAATAAAAGTATAGTTGAAGAATTAAAACTTAAAGTTGAGCATTTCAGTGACATTGAAAAGTTTGTTGTCCTTTTATTCGACGAAATGAAAATCCAAGAAAATTTAGTCTGGGATAAACATACAGGCGAACTAATTGGATTTGTCGATCTCGGAGACATAAATGTAAACTATGCAACATTACAAAAAGTAGATAAGTTAGCATCCCATGTTTTGGTTTTTCTTGTTCGGAGTATCGTAAACCCTTTTAAGTTCAGTCTGGCTAATTTTGCAACAACTGGAGCTACAGCAAGTCAAATGTTTCCTTTGTTTTGGAAAGCAGTTGGCATATGTGAACTACAATGCAATCTAAAAGTAGTTGCCGCAACATGTGATGGAGCATCACCAAACAGGAAGCTTTTTCGTATGCATTTCAACTTAACAAAAGCTGACGATATAAATCCAGATGTTGATGTTACATATCGCACAGTAAATTATTTTAGTGCTGAAAAACGATACATCTACTTTCTCTCTGATCCACCTCATCTGATAAAAACTGCTCGTAATTGCTTGTCAAACTCTGGTGCTGGTAGATGCACAAGGTTTATGTGGAATGATGGTATGTTCCTCATTTGGAATCACATAGCTGATATATTTTATGAGGATCGTGAATGTGGATTACACCTTCTACCTAAATTATCACATGATCACATTAAATTATCATCTTTTTCTGTAATGAATGTTAAGCTAGCAGCACAAGTTTTGAGTTCAACAGTCAGCACAATTTTGAATAATTATGGCCCTCCAGAAGCAGGTGGTACTGCTAAGTTTTGCGAGATGATGGATGGTTTCTTCGATATTTTGAACATCCGAAACACGGAAGAATACAAGCAAAAGAGGAAACCATTTCTTGTTCCATTTTCATCAGTCGATGACGCACGCTTTGTATGGCTACGTAAAGTTTTCCTTCAATATTTTGAAGATTGGTTACAGTCCATTGAGGAACAACCAGGTGATTTTTCTAAAAACGCAAAGTCAAATATGTTTATATCTTGGCAGACATATGAAGGCCTCAAAATAACTGTCAATTCTATTATAGAGTTGGTTCAGTTTTTGGTAAATAATAATGTGCCTTATATTCTTACTGAACGTTTATGTCAAGATCCCTTAGAGAATTATTTTGGTCGTCAGAGATCCATGGGAGCACGAAAAGACAACCCTTCAATGCGTGATTTTGGCTACAATGATAACACTATCAGGAACCAAAAAATCTTCAGGCCTATTTCTGGAGGAAATGTAGCTGGTAATGCTGTAGTGGATATTAGTGATGAACCTGTTCCTTGCAGAAAAAAGAAAAAACTATGAAGAAAAACACTTAAAAAAACGGCTATTTTTATAGCCACACATTCTTAAAAACATTATACTTGGCTTTAAAACAGTTACACTTATGCCTCTCACTAGCCTAGTTAGATGCTAGTTTCTGCATTAAAAACATAATTACCTTTTCCAATACATTAAGGTGGAATAAATATCTTGTTCAGCTTTGTTGGTTCAGTCTGGCCCCCAGTGGAAACAATCCAGTAACTATTGGGCTAGCCACTTAAAATATTTATTATTATTATTAGCCAGACTTTATGTTTATTATGGTTTTTTGTTCTCAGCGAAGCTGGTTTTTAAATAACGTTTTATAATATAGGCGCATTATTAAGGAGATAGCAAAATCGCCTTAAGAAATCAAAGCTAATAAGCCTATGTCCCGCACTTAAAGTTTATATCTCTATTATAATAAGCCGCGCGTCGCAGCAGGAATTTCGGCCTTTAAATTGATTTAAATTTTGATAGGGGGTTAGTTGCTCTGCTTAAAAAAATTACCTATGTTCCCTGAAATATCTAACGGTAAATTTTCCAGTAATCTATTTTATGAAACAATCACAGTAGTAATTTTGTCAATTTTGATAACGGAAAACTTAACCTGACTTTAAATTTAAATTTATTTTGATTGCTTTCACCCCCTGACTGTCGATGAAAGTCGAGATATGGCTGCCTATTTCTGCAATTTTAATAATTAAATACTTTCAAACACCTATATTTATGATTATTTTTGTTAATTGAGCAACATAGTTAGCAAGTTTTTTATCAAAAAGGAATCTTGCACGTTGATAATTCTTGGTTAAAAGCAAAAAGGTTATTTTAGCTAGCTACAAGTTTTTTGTACATACTGATTCAGAGATGCACATTGGGGGTTACCAAGGGTTTATTTTGTTCATACAAAGAAGTAGTGGCCACCATGTTAAGTATATATACAGTGAGTAATAAAACATATCTCAGCTAGGAATTGCACCTAGTCACCAACTTTAAAAATTCACAAAAGCAGTTTATAATGCCATATTCTTATTAATAATGCCATAGGTAATGATTTTTATAGGTGTGTAGCTATAAAAATAGCTGTTTTGTTAGTGGTTGCAGTACTTTCAATGACCTTGATCCAGGGTGGATGATTTTTTCTTTAATTCTGTGCGTAGAGATTTTGATCTCTTTGTATCGGCCGATATTTTGTGAAGCTGCATTTTATCTTTGACAAAAGAAAATGTTCTCACTCTGACATATAGCATGAGTAGGTCTTCTAGAAGAT
This sequence comes from Hydractinia echinata, assembly GCA_030067915.1. Lineage (NCBI taxonomy): Eukaryota > Metazoa > Cnidaria > Hydrozoa > Anthoathecata > Hydractiniidae > Hydractinia > Hydractinia echinata. The sequence continues at coordinate 77,391 of JASGCC010000009.1, read as the reverse complement.
TTAAAGAAACTTCTTTTTTCAGTGATACATCGCATCATAAGAAAGGAAACTATTTCCTTGCTATCAACTTTACTGCACCCTTTATTGGTATATGATCGAAAATATTCCTCGGCAGCTGTAAAAATTAAAATTACCTCTTTTCTGACTTTCCATAGACCACCACGATCCCTAGCATTAACCAATTTGTACTCTGGTATATCTTCTGTGTCATCAGATTTTCCGGCCAGAAGAACTGCCAAATACTGTTGATGATATATTTGTTGACATGTGTTTTTTGATGAGAAACGTATTCGCTGATACATGGTACTAAAGATGTATCCACTAAGATAGGATATGATGGACGTTTCCTTATCTGAAAAGGTGTGTGGTTTATTTGGAACTTGTAAATCACCATCCTTGAAATCAGACTTAGACAAGTGACACAATACTTGATTTGCTAACTCAAATCCTAGAAGAACAGTACAGTTGTGGCTTAGACTTGCTCCAAAGGGGTGTTCCATGTCCAAAATATTTTTATAAATAATGGATAAAACTTTTCAGCATCTCCATCAAAAGATTTGATAACATTTTTCACCAGATTGTATGATGGCAAAACATTGTCAAGGCTACCAATTTTAAAAAACTTGAACTCGTTTGTGATTTCAGAGGGATAACATTCATCACCTGTCAATTTTATTATGGAATCCTCGATATATCGCTTAAAATACAGTGGATGCAGAACCTGTTCAGCTTCCAAACTTGCATCACTATCCTTTTCTTTACTGTGCTTAGTGTTGTTGTGGCGAGATAACCCCCTTTGTGATACACAAACTTTAGAGCACAAACTACATGTAAATGTAACCTTGGCCTTTTCTTTGGGTATTTCGTCAATTACTGAAGTTAGTTCCACTACAAACTCAGTATTATTTTGTAAAAAATCTTCATCTATTGCCTCCAAAATAGCATCAAGATCTTCACCATAAAGGAAATCCTCTGCAGCCGCAGCCATTTTTTAAACTTTGGTGCCCTTATATTCCGGCCACCCCAGTTTTTTGAAGTCTCTTTACGATACGGCCCGGAATGGCCGATTACCCAGACTATTCTTTTTCTTGTGACTATGATTTATATATATAGTATAAGAATTGTGTTGCAGCCAAACTGCATTTGGCTACTTTCACTTTTTAGCCAGAGGTATAGCTAATAAGAAAACGCCGGCGTTAGCCAAAAGTAACTGTTGTTGAACACCCTGAGGAGCGCCTAATAAAAACCCCACACTGTGCAACACGGTCAGGTGGAGTGCTTTAGTATGGGTATACAGTATGTCGTAAAACTGTGTGGTCTAGCAGAGCGCCTAATAAAAACAGCAAACATTGTCACACATTTAGGTGGAGCACTCTAGTACAGGTATGCAGTAGATATGTCGTGAATCGAGTAAAGCGCACACAATATTATAGCGTTTCGGTTGTAATGTATTTTGGAAAATATAACTTTACTGCAACTTTAGCCAAAATAAAAGCACAGTTTACAACCCGTTGTTACCCCGTCATAGCAAAAGCAATCAATATTATTTTATTTTGCGGAAAAAGTTTCAGTAAATGTTCGATATGCAACAGAATTGTACTGATAATATTTAATGTTTACCTAGCTAAACTTTTGCAGCCAGTGTTGCCATCTTTGTTTATATACATTTTGTTTTGAAGCTGAGTCTCTCTTTTTTGCTATTATAAGACCTCAGGCAACACTGGACCCTGCCTCAGTACTTTGTGTATTTGGTTTGGGATATTGAGTCTGCTAGAGATGCTGGGAAAACCTGAGGTTGGGAACTAGTGCTCAGTTTGTGTGGCCCTTGGTATAAAAGCAGCTCAAGCATGGGTTCACCCCTCTCTACTCTACTCATCTATCATGCTACAACAAGAGAAACGTTCTTTTGGAAATAAATAAGGCAACCTGTGAAGAATCATGAAATAATAATATTGTGATGTCAAATAAAGTGTCTTCCTTGCCCTGAACAAATGCAGTGCTAACATTGGTGACAGGAGCGAGATTCTAAAGGCTGGGAAGACATGGTAACGTATGTGGAATCTACACCTGAGGTCGACGTCGAAGCTGAAGTCTTCGAGATGCTGACAAAACTGGACAACGAATGCCTTGTATCAGTCATCATCAGATTGGACATCCAGCATGACAAAGGGCACAGGTACAGTAAATCACAACTACTGAAAATGATATATGGTCACCTGTGCTCAGATATATTTGAAATTGACCCCTCCCGGATTCCAATTTTGCTAGAACTAAAAGACGGGTTATCAAGACTCTTAACACCATTTGATGCAGATATATTTTTAGCAAAACCTACTGGAAGTTTACAGAGGATGCTACATCATCCCCAAATAGAACTTTTGCACCACAAAACCCTTTTTCACCTGAGAAAGAATTTGGACTAAATGAATTTCCAATGAGTGTACCAACACCGCAAAACCCGTTCACATCCACAAAATTTGCACCCAAAGTACAAACTCCAAGCTTGAATCCCTTTTCGGAAAGCCTTAGAGATGTGGTTAGAAGGGAACTAAAAATAAGTGGAAAAGTGGGGCTCCCAGGTCAAAAGGATAGATTAAATTTCTCAAGTTTAATATACCAAATCAGTCAGGCCCAAAGGAGAAAGTATCCCGAAACTGAAATTTGCGATGCAGTAATAAAATCAATTTCGCCAGAACTCCCACTCAGGTCCTACCTTGAAGGAAAAATGAACCTAAACCTTAGAAATCTGAACAAGGTACTACGATCATATTTTTAGGAGCTTTCGTTTTTCGCATTGATGAGCCTTAGACAAAAAGTTCTTTTGGTGTCAAGAGAAGACCTTGTTCCGTACCCACCGACTCTAGTCATGAAAAGGTACTCACAAGCAGTTATATCAGGACTAAGAAACAAAAATATACGAAACCAGTTAAGGCCTATTTTGGAAATTGACCACCTAACCGATGAATTTTTGCAAAACGAAATTGTGGAGCACGTTTGCTACACGCGAGGTATACCAAGAGAATTATAGAGATTCTCAAAATTTCGATAGAAAAAAAATCAGCGTAAGGAAATATGACTGATATTTTTTCACAAAAGAGTAGGTTATTTTTTTCTTTACTAGAACAAATAAGTTTGGACCGAGCAGCTGTAATAAAAGTCAGCTAAAAATGCCAATAAGTTGGCTTTGTACCCACCTACCCCCGTCTTTCGTACCCCCTCCCGATTTTCCGTTTCCCGGAAGCGAAAAACTGGCGAGTAAAATCGAGGAATCAGAAAACGGCTATCGGCTAATCTGAAGCATATTTTACAGACTCAACCCAAATACATCTTTAAGTAATTAAAAACACATATATCAGATTAATTTTTGTGTAGTTATGTTGGTCTCATTACGTATGATTGTATTTGCCTACAAACTGATTGTAATAAGTTTTTTTTCTTGATTTTTTTTATATAGTTTACACCAAGTCTTGATAATAATGAAGCTGTAAGTGCTTAAGTCTTCCCGCTTTTTTGTTGCTATGCTTTTCGTTTAAAATTTGTTGCTGTGCTTTTGCTGGAGATTTGAGTTGGATTGGAAAGCTCCTGTGTAAACCACCCTTTTCTAAAGAAAGATTGAAGTAATTTGTACAATTATAACGCGCCGAGCTGTGTTTTATTTTATTGTTTCTAAGAAGATGTAAGAATACAACATTATCAATTTTAATTGGTTTTATCCAAATCAAGGTAAGGCTTAATAATCACACAAAAGGTAGCTAGCTAGCTAGCGCTAGCTCTGTTTTGTATAAAAGAATTGAAAGTAATTTGTAGAATACATATGGAGAAGCTGTATTACTACCTGACTGATAGCCAGATATAGGAAAACCTGTAGACAAAACAAATAGCTCAAGTGTTAGAGTGAGCCGACCAACCGTTTTTCATCACAATTTTTTATTTATTAAGTAACCTGTTACACATTAAGTATAACCTGTTACACAACAGTAATTAAAAAAATATCCACTTTTGCTATTAAACCAACAGCAATGTAATTGTCAATAGGAATTAGTTGTTCATACGCCCTCCCTGAGAGAACAAGATTTAAAACGACATTAAAACTGTCATTTAAACAGAACTCCAAGGATGCCCAAGCCACACACGTCCTCTAAAAGGCGTGGGCATCTTCGAAACTGCTTGTAATTTTAGAACAAGGGTGCTGATTGGGCAAGTTTGGCGTTTTGAAAAAAATTCAAGAGGGTGCCGATAAGCCGCAAACGCGAACTGTTTTTGATGGTTTTTGATAAAATTTACTAGATAAATAACTTATATATAAACTTTATTAACTCCTTTCTCTTAAAGCGCCTTTTTCCAACTATCGTCCGCAAGGTGTGTTACAAGGAATTGAATTTTGGGAATGCTCCAGGCAACTTCGGGAAAGTGCGGGCGGTTTCGGAAGACAACCGCTAATTTAATTCGAAAAGTTGCCCAAACTCCCCCTTATATATGTGGGCGTTTGCGGCTTATTGACACCCTCTTATTTTAGAATATTCTCAGGAATAATAGACCAAGAGAAATTACATCACAGTTTCTTGTCCACCGCCCACGTGTGCTTGAGAACAACCCACATAAAAAAGTTCATTATTTTTAAAATTATTTGTGTAAAAATTACCATTTTATTTACGATAAACCATTTGTCAGTCATTTTATTCATCCAACAAAGAATCCTATCCAAGGTGCTATTCTATAGTGATGAATTTAATAATAGACATGATTCAGCATAGTTTTTAAAAGGGTCTGATTGCAAAATATGATTGCCAAAGTTCAGCACTTGTAATATTTTTGTATTTGGTGTACTCAGCTTCTAAAACACACGCAAGAGACATTATAATTTCCTCTGGGTGATTACATTAATGTTGGTTGAAAAAAAAAACGAATGATGAGAAGCATGTGTTTTTGAATGTGTCTAGGACAATAAACTTATTTAATTTCCCTTGGCCTTGCATCAATCAAATCCTGAAAAAATAAACACTTTTAAAATGATTTTGTCAGATTTGGAAACTGTTGGTATGGTTGGAAATTTGCATATAAAATTAGTAAAGTTGCCAAATTGTTTAGTTTTTTCTTTTACACTTTACCGAATTAGCCTTAATTATTTATAAGATGAAAAACAGCGCTTTCAATTCCTTTGACTTGGCCATCCCTTAAGGTGACGGTATACCTTTATTGTATCAAAAAATCGATTTTTTATTATTATTAGCCATTTATACTAAAGAAACGACGATCTTTCCAGTGGTGAAACTATATATTTATTTTTCGAAAGGGAATATTGACTTTATCCAAATAACTACTTTTTTTTCTGATCGGTCTTTCACACCTCAAATTGAATAAGAGTTAAGAGTGAATGCTTTTAACACTTATAATCCTCTTGAGTATTACTTTTAAAAATAAATTATATTTCCTTTCCACAAAGAAATGACCATCTGAAAAAAAAAGCCCTCAAATCTTTCAGTTCTAAAAATGTATGCCATCCTGTTCTGTTTCTGCAAGTCACAGAAAAATGTTAAACGACTTAGAAAGTTCTATTTCTATGGTATTCTCAGTCACGTCTTTGCGAATAATAAAATTTAAAAGGACAACCTTCTGAATATTCATCGCCTCGGAAGTGTGAGAGTATCACCATCACTATGAGTACATGCTTGAAAGGTGTGACATTTTAGAAAAACTTTAAAACACTTTTTCGTAGTGTTTTTTTTTTCGTATACCATCTATTACATTTCAAATCTCTTATACAAAACTACAGAAGATCTACAAGGGAGAGTGCTACTGTGCTGAAGCCAACGTGTTTATCTAAAAGCGATTTTTTTTTTATTTTCAAAAAATCAACGATTCTCTAGATATTACATCTTAAAGACGAAAGTTTAAGTTAAAAAATGGCTTTTTTAAAAAAAGTAAAATAAATCAAAAACGGGGACTTTGTGGAAAATAATTAAAAAATCGTTTTTACATACATCTATCACGATTCTAAATAACATCGAATGAGATTTGAAAACGAAGTAGTTTTGAAAATGAAGTCACTTTTTTGAAGGCAGGGTGTGTTTCAAAAATGTCTCTGTACTTTTCACGAGTTAAAAAGTTTCAAATTACTTTTATACCATTTGATAGGTGTTTAAAAATGCTTTTTGGTGATGTATATGAATGAATAAACTTTGATTAACTATCGCTGAAAAAATCACGGTTTAAAAAACCATGCTCAAAAGGTATACCGTCACCTTAAAGGCACTGGAACTTCACTATATGAAAATGTTTTCTTTTTCTTTTAGATTGTGTACAATGGGAGTGAGTGATGTAATCTTCCAATGCGTGTGGTGAAAAGAAAGCGAAACCGTTATTGTTTTTTCTGCCCAAAATTGAAGCTCTATAATAAATCTTGATAAAGTTAAAAAACTGTTTTGATTTGTTTGTTTTTGTTTTAATTGTTTCCCGTGAGTTTTCGAAATTCGTTCCAGCGGATTCTGTGGCTTCTAGTGCCGGTATTTTTACGTGAAAAAAATACTGTTTTGTTGTAAGCTCATCTACGAAATCGTTAACGTTATAGGACCAACTTCTGCGGGTTGCACAACTCGATGTATTACATATCTTTCGGAATACCTAAAAGTGTAATTTTGTATTGCGCTCTTTACTTTTATCATTCTGTGGGAAAAGGTGGTACAAAATTTTAACACGCGTTATTCGTTTTTGTTAGTTTCGCGTAATCTAATTTTCTCGCACATTTTGAAAAGAAATATCCCACGCACATCAAATACTCGCGCAGTCTATTCGCAAAAAAAAACTGTTTTTGCGCAACAAATTGTTCTGCAGAGTGTTCATTTCCCTACCTCGTCCCCAGGGTTCATCTACGCTATGATATTCAATTTTGATGTATTTCGGAAGATGTTAGCGCCAAAGAAACAAGAAGCGCTAGGGACAAAGTATTGGATAGTTTAATTTTGCTTGCAACTTGCGAAATGCTTCGCAACCTTTTTTTTAATTTTTGAGATTCTCAAAATTTCGATAGAAAAAAAATCATATAAAATCAGGGTAAAGAAATAGGAATGATATTTTTTCACGAAAAGGTAGGTTATTTTTTTGTCTACTAGAACAAATAAGTTTGGACCGAGCAGCTCTAATAAAAGTTAGCTAAAAATGCCAATAAATTGGCTTTGTACCCCCCCCGTGATTTCCCGATTTTCCGTTTGCCGGGAGCGAAAGACTGGGAAGTACACTCAAGCAATCTGAAAACGGCTATCGGCTAATTTGAATTATTGTATTACCAAGTCCTGATAATAATTGGCATAGCTGGCATGCTTTTTCTCTTAATATTTCGAGTTGGAAAGCTTGTACCTTTTCTTAGAATGCGCAAAAACGTGTTATATTTATCGCTTCATTAAAAAGAAGATTTTAAAGTACCAAATTATCAGCTTGAATAGGCATGTTTGTGGTATTCTTTTCATGTAGCAGAAGAAAAGTGAGTTGCGAAGGTGGCTATGGATGATTTGCAAGTTATTTTTACGTTTTACCTCTTGGTTTGATGTAGCTAGCTAACTAAATTACTTTTTAGTTCCTGAGGCCACCATGGAAAATATTTTTTGCTGTCCACCTTTCTATCAAATCATTAGCTAGCTAGCTACCTCTAGCTACAGTCAGAAAAAGAAAATTCAATCCACAAGTATTAACAAAACTCTTTCTTTTTAAATTTTGTTCAATATTTTTAAATATTTCCTAAAACTCAAGTTGATTCTTTTTTTTGTTGCATCGTGGAAATAAATTTAAGTCACCAATCCAAAACTAACGGGAAAATACACCTCTTCATTCTTTAAGGTATTTGCTCATTTGTGGTTAAAAACTTTTGTACTGTTGCTACTAGCGTCTTTTTACTGATATATGTTCTTAATCTGAACTATATTTTATCAAACAGTGCCTTTACCTGGAAGTTTTACTTTGTTTACCTACTTTTGCATGTTGTTAAATTCTTCAACACTCGAACCTCGCAATAAATTTTTCAAGAAGTGAGCTATGTACGTACGACGTGTGAAGTCACAAATTACCAAGTGGACTTTTGTTTGATAATGGTGGCGACCCTTAATGTAATTATTGTTTTTGGGACATTAAGTTTGGACATAATATAAAAATATTTGAAAAGAAAAAAATTTAGGGCTTCATCATTTTCTTAACACATCTAAAGGCGGTGATACATGATCCGATTAATCGAATTCGATTTGTCGAAATTATATTGAGCATTAAAATAAAATCGAAACTTGACAGGTGAGAAGGTGATGATACACGATCCAATTAATCGAATTCGATTTATCAAAATTTTATTTAGCATTAAAATAAAATTGAAACTTCAACTAAAAATTTAAGAAAACGTTAGAAACGGAGTGTGTTATTTGTTACTAAACGAATTTTGGTTACAGCAAGAAGATTATTTTAAATTTCTTTGGATGTCTTCTGTTAATAAGCTCCACAGAGCGCTTCTTCCAACATCCATTCACTGATAAACATCTCGTTAAATTCTTTTTTATCTTTTTTTGAAGACTTGATGTTTTTAAACGTCCTCTAGTAATGTTTATTTTTCATATAGAAACTCATATTTTTCTAACCGCACATTTGATGTACATATTTTAACCATTTTGATTGGTTAAAAGCCTTGATTGGTCCGACTTTTTAAAAATCGAATTCGACAAGTCTGAACATGCCGAAAGCATACGATTTTTACATGATAGACGATCCAATTTGTCGAATTCGACTAATCGAATTCGATTAATTGGATCGTGTATCACCGCCTTAACCCTATATTTTTGCATTGTGTTTTTGGGAGATTGGACATATATAAAAATATTTAAAAAGAAAAAAAAATTAGGGCTTCATCATTTTCTTTACACATCTAACCCTATGTTTTTGCATTGTGTTTCATGAGCTTACAATAATGTGGTATAGCTAAGTTATGATACGTAAAAACTACTCTTGAATGACCCTTTAATTAAGTGAAACCACATAATAGACCTTAACCAAATTTCGTGTTTTTCGTAACTTTTGTGTTCAGTATGGTAGATTATGCGTGTGCGTTTTACAGTCTTAGGAAATCTTTTTGTGGTGCATTATTATTACTGTCAAGTGCTGAATTTCTTGAGTTTTTTTTATATTCTGGCAGGGGTTATTTTTAAAATTTCGAATTTTTCGAACAAAATAAATTAGAAGTTAAAAGTTCTTGTAATATCAGCCTGCTGTTTCTTATGATCATGTTTCTTATTATAAAAACACGTTTTTTTGTTTGCAATAAGTCTGACAAACTGATATTTATTAGAATGAAACTAGGCCTTGTGTGTGCACTTCTATGTATAAAAACGATTGTTGTAACTTGTAAAATTTCGGTGTGATTATGCCTGTAACATGGATGATGTTTTGAAATAATTGTTTTTTTTTTGGTTTTTTAGGTCATCTAGCTACACCTCGGAAGGCTGGAATTTTAATGTATAGACAAGAATGTAATCTAACTACGTGCGAGACGTGATTAAACAAACAAATTAAACCCTATTATGATGTTGTCATTATTACTTTGTAAATTTTTAGATTTAAAAGATTGGATTCAAAATCACATTTTTTATTTACAAAAAATGGAAGTTAATTTTAAATGTTTTGTATTGTTAGATTGCTTTCAGAAATGTTCAAAACCCACGCAATTAAAATTTCCAGAAGATAAATTTTGTTTTATTATTTTCTGCACCCGTTTTCGTCTGATTTGTTCTTGCGTTGTTTTAATGCCTACACAACTTCCGAATTAAGTCCTACTCTGTTCTCACTTATTAAACTTTACGGTAGTTAAAAAAAAAGGTTCTGTCCTTATACAGTTGTTCTTACAAAAAAAGCGCGTAGTCCTGTCACATTTCCTAGAAATTCCTAAAAAATATACCAGAGCAGGTTATTTAAATTGCTCAATTAGTTCTTGCAATTTTCCCGAATGTGGATGGCTCCCAAAATTAAATTCTAGTGTAGCAAAATTGTATTTCGGCAAAATTCAAATTACGCTGGAGAATCAGTACGCCGTTTTCCCAAAACTGAGTGTCAAATGATCCTATGTTTTGTCCCATCCTGACTACAGCAGGGAGTGGGAGGGGGAGGGTGCTAACAGCTTCAAGGCCCATATCCCCGCGAACATTGCCGCTTCTGGTTCTTGATGAACACATTTTGCTTGCAACTTGCGAGAATGCTTCGCAACCTTTTTTTAATTTCTAGTTACTTGAGACTTTGACGAAGGCAGTAGCCGAGGAAAACGAGCACTATGAAAAATTTACCAAGAAAAACTCAGTAAATTCGATTAGTACGGAACACAAAACAGAGGGCGAAGCAGAAAATTTGTCAGAGCAATTAAAAGCGTTAAAATGCGAAGTAAATAAACTCTCCACACTCAAAACAGATATCAGCCATCTTCGATCAGAACTAAATAAAAAGTTACCGGCACCGAATCGAAGATCGCGAAAATGCGAAAAATGCGTTAATCAAAATGCGGAAAAAAGTAACCACTGTTTTAAATGTGGCAAAACTGGACATTTTCGCGTTGAGTGCAGATCTCCAGAAAAAAACAGTAAGAGTTGCTTCGAACGGGAGCGAACCAACTCTTACTAACAATGTATATAAGAAACCTGTTAATGATTCCCGTTTGTGTATTAACTGCTGTATGACTGCTGATAAACTGTATAAATGTACTGTATGTTCGTCTGGATTGTACTGCCAATAGATTAGTCAAAATCGTCGGACAAAAGCCACTTATCGAGTTCAGTATCGGAAACAGGTCATTTACCGGATTGTGGGATACCGGAAGCATGGTCAGTCTGGTAGACAAAAGTTTTATGCAGGACCAAATTCCAGACCAACCGATCGCCAGTATTCGTGAATTTATTGGAGAGGGAGCTATTGAACCTCAAAGCTGCCAATAATTCAAATGTTAGGATCCACGGAGTCGCTGTGATGGAAATTGCACTGAAAAATGGACCACCATGCACCGTTCCATTCCTGGTAACCGAGTCAAGCATCGACCAACCGATAATCGGATTTAATGTCATCAACCACCTAATCGATAGTTCTGATGAACAGTCAGTAGCAGAAACGCTTAACCTTAGTCCAAAGGTTACGAGTTCTTTTCTATCAGTTATGAAGGATATAAGTGACAATCCAAGTACAGTTGCTGTAGTTCGGTTGGATAAGCCTCTGTGTATACCGCCATATAGTATCGTCAACCAAGAGTGCAGAGTGAAAATTAAACTGTCAGATCATAAGACTGTGCCAGTGATATTTGAACCTCTTGTTGTCGATCAGGATTTGAAGGCCGGAGAAGTAGTGACAAAGTTGGCACCAGGAAAATCAGCGACACTCACAATCCCTTTTCAAAATTTTACTGGTAGAGAGATTAGATTGAAATCCAGAACACAAATTGGTACCTTGAATCGCATATCAGCAGTTATTCCGTTAGAGTTACAGGGACAAGGGACCCCTTTAAGTCCCCAACTTTCTACACACACATCGCCTACATCTATGTCCAATTCTTCGATTAAAGTCGACAGCATGTCTAGGTCGGATAATTGGTTACCGCCAGTGAATCTCGAGCATTTAACACCATCTCAGCAAAAGGAAGTTCAAGATATCCTCATCGCCGAAAATGAAGCATTTTCTAGGGATAAAAATGACACCGGTAGAATTGAAAATCTGAAGCTGAAATTGGAGCTCTCTGACAACACACCGGTACAACAAAGATATCGTTCGATCCCAAAACCACTTTATAAAGACGTAAAAACTTACCTCAACGACTTGCTGACCAACCAGTGGATAAAGACGTCGTACTCATCGTATGCTAGTCTTTGGTATGCGTGCGCAAATGTATCGACTATCTTCAGTTGAACAGTAAAATCGTACCTGACAAAATGCCTTTCCCCGTATTCAAGATATCCTCGATGGTCTTGGAGGGAAATCCTGGTTTAGCACGTTAGATATGTCCAAAGCTTATCATCAAGACTTTATGCACAAGGACTCTAGGCATTATACTGCTTTCTCGACACCTTGGGCACTGTACGAGTGGTTACGAATTCCTATGGGTCTTAATAACGCACCACGCGCATTTCAGCGTTACATGAACGAGTGCTTAGTAGGACTTCGAGACATTATCTGTATACCTTACTTGAACGATATCTTATGTTACAGCAACAACCTCGAGGAGCACAAATCTAACCTACGAAAGGTCTTACAACGCCTAAGGGAGCACGGGATTAAGCTTAATCCAGAAAAATGTTGCCTTTTTAAAAGAGAGGTGAAATATCTTGGTAAAGTAATCGATGAAACTGGCTACCGCGATGACTATGTCAACACGGAGGCATTGGACAAATTGCTGGAACAACCTAAAAACAGTCGGAGATTTACGTCAAAAATTAGGTTTTATTGGATACTACAGGTCATCGATAAAAGATTTCTCAAGGATAGCAAAACCATTATATGATTTGTTATCAAAAGGTTTACAGTGCAGTACAACTAGCAATGGTAAACGTTCCAATAAACGAACTGCTGGTCACAAATCGTCGTCAGAATCCATCGAGTGGGAACCTAAACAAAAAAAAATTATTCTGTATTTAGTGGAACAACTCAAATCACCACAAGTTATGAGCTATCCAGATTTTACATTGGCATTTATAGTACATTGTGATGCCAGTGAGACCGGCCTAGGCGCAGTTTTGTATCAGAAGCAAAACGATCAGTTGAAAGTTATCAGCTATGCTTCTAGGACTCTTACCCCTGCTGAGAAAAATTATTATCTACACAGTGGAAAACTTGAATTCCTAGCCTTGAAGTGGGCCATCACTGAAAATTTTCGAGAGTATCTGTACTATAGACCACCATTCACAGTATTTACAGATAACAACCCACTTTCTTATGTTTTGACAACAACTAAATTGAATGCTACTGGAATGAGATGGGTTGCAGAGTTGGCAAATTTTAAATTTGTAATAGAATACAAACCTGGCAAAGAATACATCGACTGTGATTATCTTTCTCGACAACCAATACAGCAGTTGATAGAAACATGCACGGAAGGAATCGACATCAGCTCAACCACTGCCGTCTTAACATCAAAACCTGCTCTTGATGACCATCTTACGTCCACAACAATAAACGCCAACGTCAACCACTTGTCCTTAGAAACACCATCAAAAATCGACATGCAGGAGTTATACTAACACCAACTCCAGGATAACACCATTAGCGAGATTTATCGTTTGGTCCAAAATGGTGGTAATCTATCTAAAAAGTCATTAAAGAAAATGTCAAGAAAAAGTAGACTACTGGCAAGATACTACCAACAGTTGTTCATAAACTCTGAAGGAATATTGATAAAAAACCCACAAATGCAAACCAGATCGTTCTTCCCACACGTTATCACAGGATGGTGTTCAAGGAGCTACATGAAAAGATGGGTCATCTGGGATAAGATCGCGTGATTGAATTGGCACGGAGGATATTTTACTGGCCTGGTATGGCTAGTGATGTCAAAATGTTTTTTTCCAAAAAATGCAAGTGGATAAAGGATAAAAAGCCAAACATTGAACAGAGAGCACCATTAGAGCCAATATCAACATCAGAGCCAGTGGAAATGCTTACTGTAGACTACCTGCATCTTGACAAAGCAAAAGGAGGATATGAGTATCTGTTGGTAATCACTGACCACTTTACCCCCTTTACCCAAGCCTATCCTACCAAGAATAAGTAAGGCAGATCAGCAGCTGAAAAAACATTCAGTGAATTCATTTTATCGTACGGATTCCCCAAACGCATACACCATAACCAAGGGAAGGAGTTTGATAACAAACTCTGGAAAAAGACTACAGGAATTAAGTGGCATTGAATCATCAAGGACAACTCCATATCACCCAATGGGAAATGGCCAATGTGAAAGGATGAATCGCACAATCCTAAATATGCTGAAGACTCTGGAGAAACACCAGAAAGATAAGTGGAAAGACCACAATAAACACCTCGTCTTTGCCTACAATGGCACAGTGCATAAAACAACTGGATTTACACCATTTTACCTGATGTTTGGACGCCATAGCAGGTTGCCGATTGACTTGATGTTCACCCTAAAAGAAGAAATTAAGGATCACCACACTACTACAGAAAAATGGAAAAGATCTATTCAACAAGCCTGTCTTGCTTCATCCAAGTCAGCGGAATCAGGACGAAAGCATTATGACAAAAAAAATTTATGGTGCTACACTTGCATTTGGAGACAGAGTTCTACTTCGTAACCTTACAGAACGAGGTGGAACCGGAAAGCTAAAATCCTATTGGGAAAATGATGTTTACACTATAGTTGCACAGAAACACAATTTACCAGTGTACAAAATAAGATCTGGATCTGGCAAAACTAAAGTAGTACACCGAAACCTTTTACAATCAACTAGCAGAGGTGATTACGCCTTCTCCTCTTCATCATGGAGAGGGTAGTCAGGATATTATGGACACAAGCTCTCCTGAGGTGGGAGGGGAGAATCATCAGAGTGATACAAGCTCTCTTGAGGTGGGAGAGGAGCAACAACACAAGTCCGTAACTGAAGGAGATGATACCGCAAACACAAGCTCTCCTGATGAGTCGGGAGAGGAGGAAATTCATCAGCAGATACCACAACGAACAAGAAAACGAAAAAATATAATGACATATGACAAACAAGAAAACCCAACATACGAAGATCTGTAAATATTGAGTTAAGAAACATTGAGTTAAAAAAAAAAAGAAAAAAAAAACTATTTGACGCTGACTTAATAACTGGAGCTATGAATTAGTCCCTTATGTAAATGCTACGAGCACCTGGATGGATAAAAGTACACATCAAATTAAAATATTTAGTTGGCTCCAGTAGCTAAGAACTGTTTACTTGATTTCAGACAATACTTAAAAAAGATTACTTATCTTGCAGAGATGAGATGGCTGCGTTTGGCAGTCAGCAAAACTTGTCTCGATGTGTTGCAGCAGAACTGTGTTCTTTGTGTAACGTGTAGTAAATGTCTAATCATTTATGTTCACTTTTTATGTTGGCTTTACGGTTGGTTTGGAGATCCAAACGACGTTGATAATGCAGACAGAGCAACATAAACCGTACGATATTTTTCTTCAATGATGCGACAGCAACAACGACGAGTTCTTCAACATCCTTTCCAGCCAGCATTTGAATGAGAAGTGATGTCCCACACAAAGTCGGGCCTTATACAAAGTCAGGCGAAAATATTTGTCTGGCTTTAGCCGCCCGACTTTGAAAGTTTTTGCCCTATGTAGTGCATGTATGAAAAATTACAGTACTGATTGAAAAAAAGAGAGCATTTTTTAAGTGTTTTATTGGCAAGAAATAAAGAAATTATTTACGACAAAATAAAGTGAAACTTTTTACCATAAGTATAAGAAAACCACTGTATTGCAAAAAAATACCTTTTGGTCAGCTTTGTGCAATTAAACCAAAATAGGCCCAGTCAAAGAGGGCGTTTTTTATCACGTTCAGGAAAATAACACGTTTAAGGATAATTTTAAAAAAAACTAAAAAAGGACACTCCTATTAAACTAGCAGCCTTTATTCGTAACGCTTTAGAGCCTATTAAAGATGCGCATTTACATAAATCTCAACTTACTTTGAGCATAGTGTTTTGCGTGATTTTTTTTTTAAGAAAGCAATCAAAAGTACCGCAAATCCTGGTGTGTAGATAGTGTGTAGATAGTTAAAAACCGTTGCCTGATGTAAGCCCCACAAGCACCATACTCAAATTGGTTCGCCAAGGTGAATTTAAAGAAGCCAAATATCAAGTAGCTGTTGACCACGGTATATTACCAAGATGTAACAGTATCAATTTCTATGGGTCGGAATTTACCTTGATGATAAAGATGTATATTCTGCCATTTTTAAAATTATCGAGATCATCATACTGCGACAATCCGTATTGTCCATCTCCTTTGGTTGTCACTGACGTGCAAGATTGTCCGTCTTTAAATCGAGGGTTGTCTTTTAACTGTATTTTTTTTTTTTTTTACTTACAATGTAATGTCTTCAAATTTTTTTTTTTTAATTTTTACATTAAATTTGAAATATAAACAAAATACATTTAAAACATTTAAAACATATAGACGTTAAACGTGGAAGGATAACAAGTTAACACAAAAAGCTTACATTACAATGTTCATTCCTTGTTGGCTCTTGAATCGAGCGCGGCTAGTTTGATATCTGTACTCTCCGAGAAAACTGGATTATATGAAGTACGTGTTCCTCGTATACATGTCACACAAGTTTTAATTAGTGAAAAGTTCAGTTTTGTCTTCAACCAACAGCTCACTAAAGATTTTGGTAGTTTTCTCTTATTGGACAGTAATTCTGCAGCACGAGAGAAGAACTTGCTGCATTCGCGAGACATTCCACCATAACATGAAAACACAAGTGGTGTGAATGAACCGAATTCCACATTAATGATTCTCTCATTACAATGCCTTTTCTTCTCGTTCTCGTTCTTTCTGTGAACGGCATCGAGTGTTTGACTTCGGTGGCATTTGGCTAATGGGTTAAACACCCTCACATCAGCGAACGCCATTTGCCCCCGAATCCAAAACCCTCTTGCTGACACATCAGCACGCACATCACCTCCAGTCAGTGTTGATAATTTCCGAAAAGATTCACCAGTTAGTGGCTGCAAAATTGGTTCTTTCGTCACTTCTTTGCACGTCTCGTTAAGAATATCAGCAGTGATATCTCTAATATCATTGTGTCGGCTGATGACAAACCCACCTCTTGGGCACGTAAAAGCATGCTCTGCGTTGAAAGCAGCACCACAAACGCACACTGTTGGTAATCTTTGGAGAGGAATTCCATATCTTATGTGCAGTGCATCGCGAAAGGACTGTTTATCAAGAGCAAATCCATATTCTTTCAATGGCAATGATGTCAGCCAAATGGATGATCCATTCTCTAGGGATGCTTCTAGCGACTTTGCTTTTTCGAAAGAAGACACAGATTCTTGTATTTTCTTCAATTCTTTCTCGAACTTTTTCCGTTTCTCCAGTTTGATTTTATTCTTTTGATGTTATAAACTGTTGATTCTGTTATTCGTCTTGAATACATATACTCATCGTCTGTCATTTTTGATGGAATTATAATGCCAAGACCACCAAATTTTGGAGGTAGAGAAAACAGTAACCGTTCCTACGCATTGAATGAATAATCGCCAAAAAGATGTTTTATGACGTCGTTTTATCAGTACATAGGCCCGTTTAAACGACCCCTTAACTATATATAGCGCAATATGACTCTTAATCGACATCTTTTTATCCGAGTAGCTGTGGTAGCAAGAATCTAGCTTTACACCACTTTACACCATTAGATATTCAGCATCAAATATCTTCCTGGTTTAATGATCATATGACATCTACAAGATGTGGTCGGAAAATCGCTAACGCACCATTGAAATATTGCTTTCAGGACATCAATACTGAAACAGGGTAGGTTTTCTTTTTAAAATCACCAGTTTCAATAAAATTTTAAAATTGTTTTTATAAAAAATAATGTTTGTTTCTGTAGGCTAACCTCGCAATTCTGTAATGGAACAAGAAAAAACAAACCAATATCCTGTCCTAAATTCCCGCCACTACTACCAGTCCAGATTACCTAATCTGGTACCGGTAAACAAATCACAATAAATTCGTTGCCAATGGAAATTACAGTGGTAATTTCAGGAAAGATAACTAGAGCGTAGGTCTTTTTTCATAAAAAATAAGGTACATTACATTACATTACGTTCCTAAACTAACAGGCTTAAAAAATGTCAAATTTACATTTTGATATTATATTCACAGCTTCCCTTTTTTGTAGATACGAACTGATGGCTATTACACTTTGGGACATGTCACATTGCGAAACTCCTTTACAATGGAAGCTGGTACTTCTACGACGAGATGAAAAACGGATTGGTCGCTCAAAACCGCGAAGTGTTACCAGATGGTTATACACCTACGTACTCTTTATATGGTATGGTGTATAATGTTTAAAAATTTTTTTGATTAACACGTGCAATTTAAAGTTAACATGCAACACAACGATGAGTTTCACTTGTTTGTGCTTTAGTGCGAAAGGATGGACAGAAGACGCAAATTTTCCGAGATTTAACGAATAAATGTGCTACACCAATAGCCATTGAAGGTAAAAAATATACTTAATAACTTGAACTGTGGCTTTTATTCCTGCCCAAAGTCAATCAAAAATCGTCAATATTAAAATACCCTACTTTGGGTGGCTTTTATTCCTGCCCAAAGTCGGTCAAAAATCGTCAATATTAATATGCCCTACTTTGGGTGGTTTTTATTCCTGCCCAAAGTCGGTCAAAAATCGTCAATATTAAAATGCCCTACTTTGGGTGGCTTTTATTCCTGCCCAAAGTCGGTCAAAAATCGTCAATATTAAAATGCCCTACTTTAGGTGGTTTTTATTCCTGCCCAAAGTTGGTCAAAAATCGTCAATATTATAATGTCCTACTTTGGGTGGCTTTTATTCCTGCCCAAAGTCGGTCAAAAATCGTCAATATTACAATGCCACTCTATTCTGGGCATGCTTTTGCTGAAATAGTTGTAGATTAAAAGTTTAAATTTTGGTTAAATATGTGTTCATAAGAGCGAATTTTCGTTAAATTAAGGCATAAAAATAGTAAAGTAGTTTAAAAAAGTTATTTTAAGACGCAAGGAATGCAGTTTCAACTGTTAAAAGAATGTGTTTTACTTTGCATAGTTTTGCCCTACTTGGGTTATGATTTGTAAATGCCCGACTTTGGGCAGCCGCCCTACTTTGGGTGGAACAGTGACGCCTACAACGAACATGCGATCGGTAGCGTGTAACTCTGGTTGAGGATGTACTGGACGCACGAAAAATCTAATTCATCTCCAGACTCCGGTTTTGATGTAAACAAACATGGCAGACAAATAGCGACGAAGGGATGATTTCTTGAGACAAGCGATGGCGACAATCCAAAATTTACGGCATATCGGAAAAGTGGGACGCGGGACGCGGGACCCTGTTAAGTCGGGACGCGGGACTCGGGACACAGGACTCGGGACGCGGGATACAGGACCCTGGAAAATACATATTTTAACAGTTTCGCGGGACTCTGTATCGAATGTGTAAAATCAGGACCGTTGGATAGAAAATAAGATAAGTCGATGGTAGTCATTCCCAATGTGTGTTTTAAAAAATATACACAATTTAACAAGGAATGAATAGAAATTCTAAAAAAGAGATGTAAAATAAAATAAAAAAATTATACACAAAGCGTATTTCAAAATTATAAACACGTTGAACAAAGAATAAAAAAGAAACTGTAAAAAGAATATTAAATGATAAAAACTAAGAAAGGTAAAATCAAAATTATACACAAAGCGTTGTCTGGTTTTACGTACCATTCAAAATGTGTCATGAATCGTGAACACCTACCGCAATGTTTTTAAGCAAAAAGAAGAATATGAATGCAGGATTTTTTGTTGATATCACACTGGTAAACGGTGTTAGGGTTTTTATAAGGGTGACGTTCTTCATCTTGTGAACAAAAGAGTGTACACGCGTTTTTTTTATATGACTATACTCTATAAGAATATCGAGGTTGAAAAATGGAACAAAAATTAAGAATATCCTAAGATTATGTCCAGGATCTAATTTTTACTCCAGATATTAAAATTTGTTTCTTATTATATATCACGTAAACTGAACTTCTTTATCAGTACAAAAGCAACAACGTAATGTGTCTGTTACACGTAGTCAAACTTACTCTAGAAAATTAGAGCAATCTTGTTATATCAAAGGTGATTATATGTTTTTATGTGTAGTCATGCTAAGAATATTTTTAAGAATATTTGAGGCTGATATTGGTCAAAAAATTAAGAATATTGAGGCTGAAACGAAAAACACTATTCTTACAAAAAGACTTCATCTCGATATGAAAAAGATTGTATTTACTCGTGTTTAATTTTGAATTCACCCCAGGTTAAAATAAACTATAGTTTTTTTTGCAGGAGAAAAGAGCAAATCAGTAAAATTTCAGCCTTGACATTGTTCTTATTCTGTTCTTATCGACATATAGCTGGTGCAGCAAAATGTCGGCTGGTGATATAACGGTGTTAATAGCATTTTCATTTCTTTCATCTTTTATTCTTTTAAAATTATCTTACTTTTAAGCTTTTTAAAGATCTACAATGTATCATCTTCTAAATGTTGTGTTTTTAATCACCTTTTCACAGCACCCACACTCACAGGAGGAATACTTTTTTATAGAACAAACATTATAAAAAATGCTGACTTTATGATCTTTTTTATTATAGCGTGGGTCAGTATTTTGTATCATCTAAATTTTGCCGCATTGCGTCCTACGTCCCGATATCAGGATCCCGCGTCCCGGGTCCCGCGTCTCGAGTCCCCCGTCCTGACTCAACAGGGTCCCGCGTCCCGCGCCCCACTTTTCCGATATGCCAAAATTTACTGCACGACCAAAATTGTTGGCATCTTCGAAAACGTGGGGCGAGTGTTAGATATGCAACAGAATTGTACTGATAATATTTAATGTTTACCTAGCTAACCTTTTGCAGCCAGTGTTGCCATCTTTGTTTACATTTTGTTTTGAAGCTGAGTCTCTCTTTTTTGCTATTATAAGGCCTCAGGCAACTCTGGACCCTTTCTCAGTACTCTGTGTATTTGGTTTGGGATATTGAGTCTGCTAGAGCTGCTGGGAAATCCTGAGGTTGGGAACTAGTGCTCAGTTTGTGTGACCCTTGGTATAAAAGCAGCTCAAGCATGGGTTCACCCCTCTCTACTCTACTCATCCATCATGCTACAACAAGAGAAACGTTCTTTTGGAGATAAATAAGGCAAACTGTGAAGAATCATGAAATAATAATATTGAGAAGTCAAATAAAGCGTCTTCCTTGCCCTGAACAATTGCAGCGCTAACATAAACAGTATATAGCAAATTAATCGTGACACTGGACTGAGCACTTAGTACAGGTAAACCGTGTTGCACATGAGTTTAAGCGTCGGTTAAAAACATTTAGAAAACCGTCTGTCGTTATCAGATTATGTTAAAAAAATACATTTTTTATTTTGCAGCATAACAGTAATAGAAGTTATAGCTCCCTAACTGCATTTAGCATAAGAATTGCATTGCAGCCAACTCCATTTGGCTACTTTTATTTTTGGCCAGAGGTAGCTAAAGGAGGAGCTAGCTAGGTAGACCCAACTTCAAAATAAAAATAAATAACAATATAGCAAACTGAATAAAAACTTTAAAAGGATAGGAATAAATAAAATAGCTATAGCTAGCTGCCTTAAAAGCAGGATGCTTCCTCAAAATCTACGTTTATACCTAGCTAACCAAAATCTCAAAATTGGTTTGTTTAAGATTTATACATGGCTAGAAAACGTCATGATATACTCACCTTAACATGTGAAAACACACAACAACTAAATAATACTATAGGATACAAAGTACTCAGAAGAAAAAAGGATCGAAAGGAGACATACAAATTGCAAACCATCACTTCCAAACCAAAATGGCCTTCGCAGGGGTAGCATGTTTCCTCCAACGGCATGTTGAGCCCGCGAAGCACTTGGATTGGTCATTAGTGAAAATCCAGCCTCGTGATTGGTCTATTTCGCGTGAGCGATCAAAACAAAGCCGGTAAAAACCGGGTCTGCCGTGAATCCGAAATATAGCTGCCGGGCCGCGGGGATTTTCCGTATGTCTCGCTACTTGCGACGCCATGCTGCGCAGAGACAGACAAAATACAGCTATTATAATAGAGACTAGCCGGGAAATCCGGCGTCGAAACGCCGGGGTAAGTCACAAGCCAAGTTGTGACTCGGCGTTGAAAACTCTGTGGAGCGCTTAATAAGAGCCGTAAACTGTGCCACACGATCAGGTGGAGCGCTTTAGTACAGGTATACAGCATGTCGTAAATCAATTGAAGCGCATACACCATTATAGTCTTGCGACTGTAACATATTTTTCAAAAAACAACTTTCCCGCAACGAAAGCTGAAATAAAAACAGAGTTTACAAACCGTTGTTAACCCGTCATAGCAAAAACAATCGGTCAATATTATTTTACTTTGCGGAATAAGTTTTTGTGAAAGTTAAAAAATTTATCGTGACATCGGACTGAGCGCTTAGTACAGTTAAACGGTGTTGCACAGGCGTATAGGGATAATACCCTGTTGAAAAAAACTTTCTCGCAGACTCTGTGTAAATATAAATGCAAGAAACAGTCCATTGCTAACACAGGGCTGAACGGTTAATCCAGGTAAACAGAGTTGCACATTCGTACAGGCGTGATTCCCGAGAAAGTTTAAAAATTAATTGTCACAGTAGGCTGACCCTCTTAGTACAGGTAAACCACGTCGCACATGCGCATAGGTGTATAACAGCCTCTTCCAAAAAAACAGTCTGTTGTTAACACTGGGCTAAGCGCTTAGTACAGTTGAACAGGCGTATAGGCGTAATACCCTTTTCCAAAAAAACTTCATTGCAACTTCGGTTTAAATAAAAACACAGCCTGTCCTTGCCCGTCCAGCTAAAACAATCGCTCAGCCATTTTATTTGCAGAAAAAGTTTTCAGGAAAATAATAAAAGATGTATATAGCTAGCTACCTAGCTAATTGCATTTAGCATAAGAATTATTGCTTTAGAATATTGTTGTAGCCAAACTGCATTTTTATACTATCACTTTTTAGCCAAATATAGGAGCTAGCTAAATGGCTACAGCCTCAACATAAAAATAAATGTTGGCTAGGATAAAAAGCTCTTATACCGTACAGAATAGTAATAAGTAAGGATCTAGATGGCTAGCTAGCTAGGTAGCAAAATCTTCGTTCCTAGCCAAATATCCTAAAACTGGTGCGTTTAAGATCTGTACGTGGCTAAAAAACGTGAAAATATATTTATCCTAACATTGAAAACAAACAGAAAACAAATATTACAAAAATGTAAAGCTTTCAGAAGATAAAAAGTCAAACAGGCCTACAAACCTCACACACTGACCACACACACACCATTATCAAAATCAAAATGGCCTTCGTTCAGCGAAGATCTTGGATTCTTTCTGGTCGCGAAAATCTTGTGTTTTTTTTTAAAGAATCAGGCGTTGTGAATGGTATTCCACGCGCGAGCGTTCAAAACAAAGTCGGTAAAAATATATCGCATTTGTTATCGGCGCGTAATTTACAAAATTTCGTGTTTCCGTTACGGGACGCGGCTTTCGCGGACACACAGACAGACAAAATACGGCTATTATTAAAGAGACTAGTCGGGAGACGCGGCGTCGAAACGCCGGGTTAAGCCACAAGTAACTGTTGTTGAACACCTTGAGCAGCGCTTAATAAGAACCGCAAACTGTGTAACCCGTGGAGGTGGAGCGCTTTAGTACGGGTATGTAGTATGTCGTAAATCAAGTGGATCGCACACACCATTGTAGTGTTGCGTCTGTAACATTTTTTTCAAAAAATAACTTTCCCGCAACAAAAGCTGAATTAAAACAGATTTACAAACCGTTGTTACTCCGTCATAACAAAAACAATCAGGCAATATTATTTTATTTTGTGGAATAAGTTTCAGTAAACCTTAACAAATTAATCATGACACCGGACTAAGCACTTAGTACAGGTAAATGGTGTCACACATGCGTTATAGCCATAATAGCCTTCTCCAAAAAAAACTTATCGCAACTTCAATTGAAATAAAAAACACATATATAGATGAATTCCGTTGTTTACATTTTCAGCGGTAAGCTCTTTCGGCTTTGGCATTTGCGTGGCAGGAAAATAGATGGGGGCGCTCTAGGTGAAGCAAAGTAATTATCAGTCCATTTCTTCACACGACGGCATTCTTATGACTTTTAATGAATTCAAATAAATCAGAAGGCATCAACCTACACTCGATAATAGTTTATAACCCCAACGATGTTCCCGTTAGAAGAAATCCCCAGTAAAAGACCTTTCTTCACCAAATCCTAGCATCTTTTTTCCTACCACGCAAATGCCAGAGCCAGGGGGCTTACCGCTAAAAAGTAAACAAATGACGTCACGCTGGAATTCATCTATTAAACACCCTGTTGTTAACACCGGGTTGAACGTTTATTGCTGGTAAAAACATTTTATCACAACAGATTAAATAAAAAACATTGTTGTTGTTAACAACAGGCTGAGCGCTTAACAGGTGAATCGTGTTATACATGAGCATAGGGTTACTATTATTTTCCAAAAGTCCTTATCTCTTCGGAGTTAAAAGAAATCAGTCCGGTTCTGTTTAAAAAATTACTCAGCAATTTTATTTTGCAGAATAAATTTAATAAAAGTGGTCGCTGCCAACTGCATTTAGCTTAGCATAAGAATTGTTAAGAATTGTGTTGCAGCCAAACTGCCAAACGGCTACTTTCACTTTTTAGCCAGAGGTAGCTAAAAGGAGGTAGCTAGGTAGACCCAACTTCAACATAAAAATAAAGAACAATATACCAAACTGAATAAAAACTTTAAAAGAATAGGAATAAATAAAGATAGCTATAGCTAGCTGCCTCAAAATCTACGTTTTGTAGCTAGCCAAAAACTTAAAATTGGTTTGTTTAAGATTTATACGTAGCTAGAAAACGTGATGAAATATTCACCTTAACATGTGAAAACATACAGAAACTAAATATTCCTATAGGTACAAAGTATTTAGAGAGAAAAGGATCAAAAGGAGACCTTACAAACCTCACAACATCACTGTTAAACCAAAAATGACCCTCGTAAGTTAAGCATGGGTCCTCCGTCGGCATGCTGAGGCCGCGAAGAACTTGGATTGGTTATTAGTGACAATCGAGCCTCGTGATTGGTTAAAACGCGTGAGCGGTAAAAACCAAGCCGTAAAAAACGGGGTCTGCCAGTGCTCCAAAATAAAGCAGCAGGACCGCGGGGATTTTCCGTCCGCCTCGCTACTTACGACGCCATCTTGCGCACAAACAGACAAACGGAATACGGCTATTATAATAGAGACTAGCCGGGAAACCCGGCGTCGAAACGCCGGGGTAAGCCACCAGTAATCAAGTATTGATTATTGGTGGCTTAGGTGGAGGTAGACATGCGGCTTTTAGTAAAGATAATGATAACGCCTGAGAGACACAAAGATAAAAAAATATGCGGAATAAATAAAACCTTACCTTAAAGTAAATCAGGAATAAAGTTTCCAAGATAAAATTCCATTTATTAACTCAGTTTTTAAGCTTTCTAGAAAAAAAGGAAATAATTAACATGATGGTAATATAAAAATATAACAGGTTCAGGCTTGCTGGTCCCCCGAACATTTTATAGTGTTCGTATTAACTGCTTCCTACAGGGGTGTCAGTTTTGCCGAAAGGTTATCCAAAGGCCAAAGTATTGGATAATCTTTAACCTCATTGTAGCCAGCTTTGAACCGAAGCATTAAATTCATGGTTAGTGATGCACAAACTTAGGCATGTGGTAGGGACAAAAAAATATGGATTCTTTTTTGTGTACTATAAACAATAACTGAACGGTTTAGACAAACTTAAAATCCGTAAACAGGCAACGCAATACAGAGTTTTGTTGGCTATAATGTTTTTAAAATTACCTATTAAACAAGGAAAAGTGAGCATTGCAAGCTATTATGTAGAATTATTTAAATGCTGGCAAAATTGTTTACTAAATCTAAGGGAGTTAAGACAAAATACTAACTATATATAAACTAACTATATTAACTATATTAACTATAAGAAAATGTAGAAGGAACTGTTTATTACTTAAATCCTAGAAAGTATAAGGTGAAGAAAGGAGCATATATTTGAAAAAAGTACGTATTTCAAAGTAAAGAAATGATTTCGTGTTCTTGTTAACTTTATGTTGATTTTCAAAAAATTATTTTTTAAATGTATTTTAATTAGTTAAAATACATCTTAGCCCCTTTCATCACCTTAAACTTTTGCATATAATTTTTTGTAATGTTGTTATTTTTTTCTTTTTTGTCAATTTTTTTGGAGGTTTTTTTTTTCCATTCAAAACCGTCTTTATCTTTCCCACCATTTTTTTGCCAAAATTGAAAGGACCGGTTGGAAACCGGCCCTTTATGTACATTTCGGTACTCCTTGTACCGAGCATAGGTTAGTTCCTAAAAATAAAATGGTGTGACAGTAAGAATAAACTGTAAGATAGATTTAAATCTTGCATTTAGAGATTTAAAAATCTTTGATGTATGGTTACAATGGATTACTTACATCTTCAACCACCTTCTCTACAACATGTTCCTCTTCTGTTATACTTTCATTTATACGTCCCTCCTGGACCACGGCTTCTTTGACACTTTTGTCCACCACAATACCCTCTTTTATGAATTCCGCCATTATAATTTTGTATTGTTTGACTAAAAGGAAAAAAATAGAGGGTGAGTAGTGATCATGTTTTTCAATACAGCATTAGTACAGCAAAGACATGGTTTTATACCCCCGTTTTTGTCTTCGTTTTTTGCAAGTACACAAAATTGTTGTATTTTTAAGTGAAATAAAAAAGTAGAAAACATGTTTTAACCGTGGCTTTTAGTTTGCATTTTCAACATTACTTTATTCGCACACAACAGACAGGATCACCTTAGTACAAAAAATTTATGGGTAATTATGTCTATATATAAATTTCAGTAATCTATGAAACTTGAGGTAATAACATTAATTTTTGTGGTTATCTTTTAAGAAAGATTCACAAAAAGGCTGTTGTTTAAAAAGTAAATTTCAGAAAAAAAGAAAAGAAATTGTTAGGACTGAACTGTGTGTAATTCTTAAGTTTTTTTAATTAAAAACAAAGTATATAAGCACATAAGGGTTGATAAAAATATAAACAAAAAACTTGTAAATAAAAAATACAATTATAACTAAACATAAAATGAGATATGCTACACATCTGTAGGAAATTACCTTGAAACATCTATTATCTTAGTTCTGAAAAAGGTAGGAACATTAATTTTAGTGTACTAATAAAGTAAAATTGAAAATACGTAACAGGGTGCACCACGAGAAGGTAAGCCACGGAATTATGCACCCCACCCTATAAAACACTCAGCTAATTAAACACATTCAAAAAAATGGAAACACAGTAATGACAAATAACAACATGGTGAAGTAGGGAGTAGAAGTGGTCCAGGAGGGACGTATAAATGAAAGTATAACAGAAGAGGAACATGTTGTAGAGAAGGTGGTTGAAGATGTAAGTAATCCATTGTAACCATACATCAAGGATTTTTAAATCTCTAAATGCAAGATTTAAATCTATCTTACAGTTTATTCTTACTGTCACACCATTTTATTTTTAGGAACTAACCTATGCTCGGTACAAGGAGTACCGAAATGTACATAAAGGGCCGGTTTCCAACCGGTCCTTTCAATTTTGGCAAAAAAATGGTGGGAAAGATAAAGACGGTTTTGAATGGAAAAAAAAAACCTCCAAAAAAATTGACAAAAAAGAAAAAAATAACAACATTACAAAAAATTATATGCAAAAGTTTAAGGTTAATTGTCCTGTTCAAATTAATTGTCACTTAAAAAAACACTTCTACTCCCTACTTCACCATGTTGTTATTTGTCATTACTGTGTTTCCATTTTTTTGAATGTGTTTAATTAGCTGAGTGTTTTATAGGGTGGGGTGCATAATTCCGTGGCTTACCTTCTCGTGGTGCACCCTGTTACGTATTTTCAATTTTACTTTACTAGTACACTAAAATTAATGTTCCTACCTTTTTCAAAACTAAGATAATAGATGTTTCAAGGTAATTTCCTACAGATGTGTAGCATATCTCATTTTATGTTTAGTTATAATTGTATTTTTTATTTACAAGTTTTTTGTTTATATTTTTATCAACCCTTATGTGCTTATATACTTTGTTTTTAATTAAAAAAACTTAAGAATTACACACAGTTCAGTCCTAACAATTTCTTTTCTTTTTTTCTGAAATTTACTTTTTAAACAACAGCCTTTTTGTGAATCTTTCTTAAAAGATAACCACAAAAATTAATGTTATTACCTCAAGTTTCATAGATTACTGAAATTTATATATAGACATAATTACCCATAAATTTTTTGTACTAAGGTGATCCTGTCTGTTGTGTGCGAATAAAGTAATGTTGAAAATGCAAACTAAAAGCCACGGTTAAAACATGTTTTCTACTTTTTTATTTCACTTAAAAATACAACAATTTTGTGTACTTGCAAAAAACGAAGACAAAAACGGGGGTATAAAACCATGTCTTTGCTGTACTAATGCTGTATTGAAAAACATGATCACTACTCACCCTCTATTTTTTTCCTTTTAGTCAAACAATACAAAATTATAATGGCGGAATTCATAAAAGAGGGTATTGTGGTGGACAAAAGTGTCAAAGAAGCCGTGGTCCAGGAGGGACGTATAAATGAAAGTATAACAGAAGAGGAACATGTTGTAGAGAAGGTGGTTGAAGATGTAAGTAATCCATTGTAACCATACATCAAAGATTTTTAAATCTCTAAATGCAAGATTTAAATCTATCTTACAGTTTATTCTTACTGTCACACCATTTTATTTTTAGGAACTAACCTATGCTCGGTACAAAGAGTACCGAAATGTACATAAAGGGCCGATTTCCAACCGGTCCTTTCAATTTTGGCAAAAAAATGGTGGGAAAGATAAAGACGGTTTTGAATGGAAAAAAAAAACCTCCAAAAAAATTGACAAAAAAGAAAAAAATAACAACATTACAAAAAATTATATGCAAAAGTTTAAGGTGATGAAAGGGGCTAAGACGTATTTTAACTAATTAAAATACATTTAAAAAATAATTTTTTGAAAATCAACATAAAGTTAACAAGAACACGAAATCATTTCTTTACTTTGAAATACGTACTTTTTTCAAATATATGCTCCTTTCTTCACCTTATACTTTCTAGGATTTAAGTAATAAACAGTTCCTTCTACATTTTCTTATAGTTAATATAGTTAATATAGTTAGTTTATATATAGTTAGTATTTTGTCTTAACTCCCTTAGATTTAGTAAACAATTTTGCCAGCATTTAAATAATTCTACATAATAGCTTGCAATGCTCACTTTTCCTGGTTTAATAGGTAATTTTAAAAACATTATAGCCAACAAAACTCTGTATTGCGTTGCCTGTTTACGGATTTTAAGTTTGTCTAAACCGTTCAGTTATTGTTTATAGTACACAAAAAAGAATCCATATTTTTTTGTCCCTACCACATGCCTAAGTTTGTGCATCACTAACCATGAATTTAATGCTTCGGTTCAAAGCTGGCTACAATGAGGTTAAAGATTATCCAATACTTTGGCCTTTGGATAACCTTTCGGCAAAACTGACACCCCTGTAGGAAGCAGTTAATACGAACACTATAAAATGTTCGGGGGACCAGCAAGCCTGAACCTGTTATATTTTTATATTACCATCATGTTAATTATTTCCTTTTTTTCTAGAAAGCTTAAAAACTGAGTTAATAAATGGAATTTTATCTTGGAAACTTTATTCCTGATTTACTTTAAGGTAAGGTTTTATTTATTCCGCATATTTTTTTATCTTTGTGTCTCTCAGGCGTTATCATTATCTTTACTAAAAGCCGCATGTCTACCTCCACCTAAGCCACCAATAATCAATACTTGATTACTGGTGGCTTACCCCGGCGTTTCGACGCCGGGTTTCCCGGCTAGTCTCTATTATAATAGCCGTATTCCGTTTGTCTGTTTGTGCGCAAGATGGCGTCGTAAGTAGCGAGGCGGACGGAAAATCCCCGCGGTCCTGCTGCTTTATTTTGGAGCACTGGCAGACCCCGTTTTTTACGGCTTGGTTTTTACCGCTCACGCGTTTTAACCAATCACGAGGCTCGATTGTCACTAATAACCAATCCAAGTTCTTCGCGGCCTCAGCATGCCGACGGAGGACCCATGCTTAACTTACGAGGGTCATTTTTGGTTTAACAGTGATGTTGTGAGGTTTGTAAGGTCTCCTTTTGATCCTTTTCTCTCTAAATACTTTGTACCTATAGGAATATTTAGTTTCTGTATGTTTTCACATGTTAAGGTGAATATTTCATCACGTTTTCTAGCTACGTATAAATCTTAAACAAACCAATTTTAAGTTTTTGGCTAGCTACAAAACGTAGATTTTGAGGCAGCTAGCTATAGCTATCTTTATTTATTCCTATTCTTTTAAAGTTTTTATTCAGTTTGGTATATTGTTCTTTATTTTTATGTTGAAGTTGGGTCTACCTAGCTACCTCCTTTTAGCTACCTCTGGCTAAAAAGTGAAAGTAGCCGTTTGGCAGTTTGGCTGCAACACAATTCTTAACAATTCTTATGCTAAGCTAAATGCAGTTGGCAGCGACCACTTTTATTAAATTTATTCTGCAAAATAAAATTGCTGAGTAATTTTTTAAACAGAACCGGACTGATTTCTTTTAACTCCGAAGCGATAAGGACTTTTGGAAAATAATAGTAACCCTATGCTCATGTATAACACGATTCACCTGTTAAGCGCTCAGCCTGTTGTTAACAACAACAATGTTTTTTATTTAATCTGTTGTGATAAAATGTTTTTACCAGCAATAAACGTTCAACCCGGTGTTAACAACAGGGTGTTTTATAGATGAATTCCAGCGTGACGTCATTTGTTTACTTTTTAGCGGTAAGCCCCCTGGCTCTGGCATTTGCGTGGTAGGAAAAAAGATGCTAGGATTTGGTGAAGAAAGGTCTTTTACTGGGGATTTCTTCTAACGGGAACATCGTTGGGGTTATAAACTATTATCGAGTGTAGGTTGATGCCTTCTGATTTATTTGAATTCATTAAAAGTCATAAGAATGCCGTCGTGTGAAGAAATGGACTGATAATTACTTTGCTTCACCTAGAGCGCCCCCATCTATTTTCCTGCCACGCAAATGCCAAAGCCGAAAGAGCTTACCGCTGAAAATGTAAACAACGGAATTCATCTATATATGTGTTTTTTATTTCAATTGAAGTTGCGATAAGTTTTTTTTGGAGAAGGCTATTATGGCTATAACGCATGTGTGACACCATTTACCTGTACTAAGTGCTTAGTCCGGTGTCATGATTAATTTGTTAAGGTTTACTGAAACTTATTCCACAAAATAAAATAATATTGCCTGATTGTTTTTGTTATGACGGAGTAACAACGGTTTGTAAATCTGTTTTAATTCAGCTTTTGTTGCGGGAAAGTTATTTTTTGAAAAAAATGTTACAGACGCAACACTACAATGGTGTGTGCGATCCACTTGATTTACGACATACTACATACCCGTACTAAAGCGCTCCACCTCCACGGGTTACACAGTTTGCGGTTCTTATTAAGCGCTGCTCAAGGTGTTCAACAACAGTTACTTGTGGCTTAACCCGGCGTTTCGACGCCGCGTCTCCCGACTAGTCTCTTTAATAATAGCCGTATTTTGTCTGTCTGTGTGTCCGCGAAAGCCGCGTCCCGTAACGGAAACACGAAATTTTGTAAATTACGCGCCGATAACAAATGCGATATATTTTTACCGACTTTGTTTTGAACGCTCGCGCGTGGAATACCATTCACAACGCCTGATTCTTTAAAAAAAAACACAAGATTTTCGCGACCAGAAAGAATCCAAGATCTTCGCTGAACGAAGGCCATTTTGATTTTGATAATGGTGTGTGTGTGGTCAGTGTGTGAGGTTTGTAGGCCTGTTTGACTTTTTATCTTCTGAAAGCTTTACATTTTTGTAATATTTGTTTTCTGTTTGTTTTCAATGTTAGGATAAATATATTTTCACGTTTTTTAGCCACGTACAGATCTTAAACGCACCAGTTTTAGGATATTTGGCTAGGAACGAAGATTTTGCTACCTAGCTAGCTAGCCATCTAGATCCTTACTTATTACTATTCTGTACGGTATAAGAGCTTTTTATCCTAGCCAACATTTATTTTTATGTTGAGGCTGTAGCCATTTAGCTAGCTCCTATATTTGGCTAAAAAGTGATAGTATAAAAATGCAGTTTGGCTACAACAATATTCTAAAGCAATAATTCTTATGCTAAATGCAATTAGCTAGGTAGCTAGCTATATACATCTTTTATTATTTTCCTGAAAACTTTTTCTGCAAATAAAATGGCTGAGCGATTGTTTTAGCTGGACGGGCAAGGACAGGCTGTGTTTTTATTTAAACCGAAGTTGCAATGAAGTTTTTTTGGAAAAGGGTATTACGCCTATACGCCTGTTCAACTGTACTAAGCGCTTAGCCCAGTGTTAACAACAGACTGTTTTTTTGGAAGAGGCTGTTATACACCTATGCGCATGTGCGACGTGGTTTACCTGTACTAAGAGGGTCAGCCTACTGTGACAATTAATTTTTAAACTTTCTCGGGAATCACGCCTGTACGAATGTGCAACTCTGTTTACCTGGATTAACCGTTCAGCCCTGTGTTAGCAATGGACTGTTTCTTGCATTTATATTTACACAGAGTCTGCGAGAAAGTTTTTTTCAACAGGGTATTATCCCTATACGCCTGTGCAACACCGTTTAACTGTACTAAGCGCTCAGTCCGATGTCACGATAAATTTTTTAACTTTCACAAAAACTTATTCCGCAAAGTAAAATAATATTGACCGATTGTTTTTGCTATGACGGGTTAACAACGGTTTGTAAACTCTGTTTTTATTTCAGCTTTCGTTGCGGGAAAGTTGTTTTTTGAAAAATATGTTACAGTCGCAAGACTATAATGGTGTATGCGCTTCAATTGATTTACGACATGCTGTATACCTGTACTAAAGCGCTCCACCTGATCGTGTGGCACAGTTTACGGCTCTTATTAAGCGCTCCACAGAGTTTTCAACGCCGAGTCACAACTTGGCTTGTGACTTACCCCGGCGTTTCGACGCCGGATTTCCCGGCTAGTCTCTATTATAATAGCTGTATTTTGTCTGTCTCTGCGCAGCATGGCGTCGCAAGTAGCGAGACATACGGAAAATCCCCGCGGCCCGGCAGCTATATTTCGGATTCACGGCAGACCCGGTTTTTACCGGCTTTGTTTTGATCGCTCACGCGAAATAGACCAATCACGAGGCTGGATTTTCACTAATGACCAATCCAAGTGCTTCGCGGGCTCAACATGCCGTTGGAGGAAACATGCTACCCCTGCGAAGGCCATTTTGGTTTGGAAGTGATGGTTTGCAATTTGTATGTCTCCTTTCGATCCTTTTTTCTTCTGAGTACTTTGTATCCTATAGTATTATTTAGTTGTTGTGTGTTTTCACATGTTAAGGTGAGTATATCATGACGTTTTCTAGCCATGTATAAATCTTAAACAAACCAATTTTGAGATTTTGGTTAGCTAGGTATAAACGTAGATTTTGAGGAAGCATCCTGCTTTTAAGGCAGCTAGCTATAGCTATTTTTATTTATTCCTATCCTTTTAAAGTTTTTATTCAGTTTGCTATATTGTTATTTATTTTTATTTTGAAGTTGGGTCTACCTAGCTAGCTCCTCCTTTAGCTACCTCTGGCCAAAAATAAAAGTAGCCAAATGGAGTTGGCTGCAATGCAATTCTTATGCTAAATGCAGTTAGGGAGCTATAACTTCTATTACTGTTATGCTGCAAAATAAAAAATGTATTTTTTTAACATAATCTGATAACGACAGACGGTTTTCTAAATGTTTTTAACCGACGCTTAAACTCATGTGCAACACGGTTTACCTGTACTAAGTGCTCAGTCCAGTGTCACGATTAATTTGCTATATACTGTTTATGTTAGCGCTGCAATTGTTCAGGGCAAGGAAGACGCTTTATTTGACTTCTCAATATTATTATTTCATGATTCTTCACAGTTTGCCTTATTTATCTCCAAAAGAACGTTTCTCTTGTTGTAGCATGATGGATGAGTAGAGTAGAGAGGGGTGAACCCATGCTTGAGCTGCTTTTATACCAAGGGCCACACAAACTGAGCACTAGTTCCCAACCTCAGGATTTCCCAGCAGCTCTAGCAGACTCAATATCCCAAACCAAATACACAGAGTACTGAGAAAGGGTCCAGAGTTGCCTGAGGCCTTATAATAGCAAAAAAGAGAGACTCAGCTTCAAAACAAAATGTAAACAAAGATGGCAACACTGGCTGCAAAAGGTTAGCTAGGTAAACATTAAATATTATCAGTACAATTCTGTTGCATATCTAACACTCGCCCCACGTTTTCGAAGATGCCAACAATTTTGGTCGTGCAGTAAATTTTGGCATATCGGAAAAGTGGGGCGCGGGACGCGGGACCCTGTTGAGTCAGGACGGGGGACTCGAGACGCGGGACCCGGGACGCGGGATCCTGATATCGGGACGTAGGACGCAATGCGGCAAAATTTAGATGATACAAAATACTGACCCACGCTATAATAAAAAAGATCATAAAGTCAGCATTTTTTATAATGTTTGTTCTATAAAAAAGTATTCCTCCTGTGAGTGTGGGTGCTGTGAAAAGGTGATTAAAAACACAACATTTAGAAGATGATACATTGTAGATCTTTAAAAAGCTTAAAAGTAAGATAATTTTAAAAGAATAAAAGATGAAAGAAATGAAAATGCTATTAACACCGTTATATCACCAGCCGACATTTTGCTGCACCAGCTATATGTCGATAAGAACAGAATAAGAACAATGGCAAGGCTGAAATTTTACTGATTTGCTCTTTTCTCCTGCAAAAAAAACTATAGTTTATTTTAACCTGGGGTGAATTCAAAATTAAACACGAGTAAATACAATCTTTTTCATATCGAGATGAAGTCTTTTTGTAAGAATAGTGTTTTTCGTTTCAGCCTCAATATTCTTAATTTTTTGACCAATATCAGCCTCAAATATTCTTAAAAATATTCTTAGCATGACTACACATAAAAACATATAATCACCTTTGATATAACAAGATTGCTCTAATTTTCTAGAGTAAGTTTGACTACGTGTAACAGACACATTACGTTGTTGCTTTTGTACTGATAAAGAAGTTCAGTTTACGTGATATATAATAAGAAACAAATTTTAATATCTGGAGTAAAAATTAGATCCTGGACATAATCTTAGGATATTCTTAATTTTTGTTCCATTTTTCAACCTCGATATTCTTATAGAGTATAGTCATATAAAAAAAAACGCGTGTACACTCTTTTGTTCACAAGATGAAGAACGTCACCCTTATAAAAACCCTAACACCGTTTACCAGTGTGATATCAACAAAAAGTCCTGCATTCATATTCTTCTTTTTGCTTAAAAACATTGCGGTAGGTGTTCACGATTCATGACACATTTTGAATGGTACGTAAAACCAGACAACGCTTTGTGTATAATTTTGATTTTACCTTTCTTAGTTTTTATCATTTAATATTCTTTTTTACAGTTTCTTTTTTATTCTTTGTTCAACGTGTTTATAATTTTGAAATACGCTTTGTGTATAATTTTTTTATTTTATTTTACATCTCTTTTTTAGAATTTCTATTCATTCCTTGTTAAATTGTGTATATTTTTTAAAACACACATTGGGAATGACTACCATCGACTTATCTTATTTTCTATCCAACGGTCCTGATTTTACACATTCGATACAGAGTCCCGCGAAACTGTTAAAATATGTATTTTCCAGGGTCCTGTATCCCGCGTCCCGAGTCCTGTGTCCCGAGTCCCGCGTCCCGACTTAACAGGGTCCCGCGTCCCGCGTCCCACTTTTCCGATATGCCGTAAATTTTGGATTGTCGCCATCGCTTGTCTCAAGAAATCATCCCTTCGTCGCTATTTGTCTGCCATGTTTGTTTACATCAAAACCGGAGTCTGGAGATGAATTAGATTTTTCGTGCGTCCAGTACATCCTCAACCAGAGTTACACGCTACCGATCGCATGTTCGTTGTAGGCGTCACTGTTCCACCCAAAGTAGGGCGGCTGCCCAAAGTCGGGCATTTACAAATCATAACCCAAGTAGGGCAAAACTATGCAAAGTAAAACACATTCTTTTAACAGTTGAAACTGCATTCCTTGCGTCTTAAAATAACTTTTTTAAACTACTTTACTATTTTTATGCCTTAATTTAACGAAAATTCGCTCTTATGAACACATATTTAACCAAAATTTAAACTTTTAATCTACAACTATTTCAGCAAAAGCATGCCCAGAATAGAGTGGCATTGTAATATTGACGATTTTTGACCGACTTTGGGCAGGAATAAAAGCCACCCAAAGTAGGACATTATAATATTGACGATTTTTGACCAACTTTGGGCAGGAATAAAAACCACCTAAAGTAGGGCATTTTAATATTGACGATTTTTGACCGACTTTGGGCAGGAATAAAAGCCACCCAAAGTAGGGCATTTTAATATTGACGATTTTTGACCGACTTTGGGCAGGAATAAAAACCACCCAAAGTAGGGCATATTAATATTGACGATTTTTGACCGACTTTGGGCAGGAATAAAAGCCACCCAAAGTAGGGTATTTTAATATTGACGATTTTTGATTGACTTTGGGCAGGAATAAAAGCCACAGTTCAAGTTATTAAGTATATTTTTTACCTTCAATGGCTATTGGTGTAGCACATTTATTCGTTAAATCTCGGAAAATTTGCGTCTTCTGTCCATCCTTTCGCACTAAAGCACAAACAAGTGAAACTCATCGTTGTGTTGCATGTTAACTTTAAATTGCACGTGTTAATCAAAAAAATTTTTAAACATTATACACCATACCATATAAAGAGTACGTAGGTGTATAACCATCTGGTAACACTTCGCGGTTTTGAGCGACCAATCCGTTTTTCATCTCGTCGTAGAAGTACCAGCTTCCATTGTAAAGGAGTTTCGCAATGTGACATGTCCCAAAGTGTAATAGCCATCAGTTCGTATCTACAAAAAAGGGAAGCTGTGAATATAATATCAAAATGTAAATTTGACATTTTTTAAGCCTGTTAGTTTAGGAACGTAATGTAATGTAATGTACCTTATTTTTTATGAAAAAAGACCTACGCTCTAGTTATCTTTCCTGAAATTACCACTGTAATTTCCATTGGCAACGAATTTATTGTGATTTGTTTACCGGTACCAGATTAGGTAATCTGGACTGGTAGTAGTGGCGGGAATTTAGGACAGGATATTGGTTTGTTTTTTCTTGTTCCATTACAGAATTGCGAGGTTAGCCTACAGAAACAAACATTATTTTTTATAAAAACAATTTTAAAATTTTATTGAAACTGGTGATTTTAAAAAGAAAACCTACCCTGTTTCAGTATTGATGTCCTGAAAGCAATATTTCAATGGTGCGTTAGCGATTTTCCGACCACATCTTGTAGATGTCATATGATCATTAAACCAGGAAGATATTTGATGCTGAATATCTAATGGTGTAAAGTGGTGTAAAGCTAGATTCTTGCTACCACAGCTACTCGGATAAAAAGATGTCGATTAAGAGTCATATTGCGCTATATATAGTTAAGGGGTCGTTTAAACGGGCCTATGTACTGATAAAACGACGTCATAAAACATCTTTTTGGCGATTATTCATTCAATGCGTAGGAACGGTTACTGTTTTCTCTACCTCCAAAATTTGGTGGTCTTGGCATTATAATTCCATCAAAAATGACAGACGATGAGTATATGTATTCAAGACGAATAACAGAATCAACAGTTTATAACATCAAAAGAATAAAATCAAACTGGAGAAACGGAAAAAGTTCGAGAAAGAATTGAAGAAAATACAAGAATCTGTGTCTTCTTTCGAAAAAGCAAAGTCGCTAGAAGCATCCCTAGAGAATGGATCATCCATTTGGCTGACATCATTGCCATTGAAAGAATATGGATTTGCTCTTGATAAACAGTCCTTTCGCGATGCACTGCACATAAGATATGGAATTCCTCTCCAAAGATTACCAACAGTGTGCGTTTGTGGTGCTGCTTTCAACGCAGAGCATGCTTTTACGTGCCCAAGAGGTGGGTTTGTCATCAGCCGACACAATGATATTAGAGATATCACTGCTGATATTCTTAACGAGACGTGCAAAGAAGTGACGAAAGAACCAATTTTGCAGCCACTAACTGGTGAATCTTTTCGGAAATTATCAACACTGACTGGAGGTGATGTGCGTGCTGATGTGTCAGCAAGAGGGTTTTGGATTCGGGGGCAAATGGCGTTCGCTGATGTGAGGGTGTTTAACCCATTAGCCAAATGCCACCGAAGTCAAACACTCGATGCCGTTCACAGAAAGAACGAGAACGAGAAGAAAAGGCATTGTAATGAGAGAATCATTAATGTGGAATTCGGTTCATTCACACCACTTGTGTTTTCATGTTATGGTGGAATGTCTCGCGAATGCAGCAAGTTCTTCTCTCGTGCTGCAGAATTACTGTCCAATAAGAGAAAACTACCAAAATCTTTAGTGAGCTGTTGGTTGAAGACAAAA
Source organism: Hydractinia echinata (assembly GCA_030067915.1). Taxonomy (NCBI): domain Eukaryota; kingdom Metazoa; phylum Cnidaria; class Hydrozoa; order Anthoathecata; family Hydractiniidae; genus Hydractinia; species Hydractinia echinata. The sequence continues at coordinate 38,871 of JASGCC010000009.1, read as the reverse complement.
CTGAACTTTTCACTAATTAAAACTTGTGTGACATGTATACGAGGAACACGTACTTCATATAATCCAGTTTTCTCGGAGAGTACAGATATCAAACTAGCCGCGCTCGATTCAAGAGCCAACAATGAATGAACATTGTAATGTAAACTTTTTGTGTTAACTTGTTATCCTTCCACGTTTAACGTCTATATGTTTTAAATGTTTTAAATGTATTTTGTTTATATTTCAAATTTAATGTAAAAATTAAAAAAAAAAAATTTGAAGACATTACATTGTAAGTAAAAAAAAAAAAAAATACAGTTAAAAGACAACCCTCGATTTAAAGACGGACAATCTTGCACGTCAGTGACAACCAAAGGAGATGGACAATACGGATTGTCGCAGTATGATGATCTCGATAATTTTAAAAATGGCAGAATATACATCTTTATCATCAAGGTAAATTCCGACCCATAGAAATTGATACTGTTACATCTTGGTAAAATACCGTGGTCAACAGCTACTTGATATTTGGCTTCTTTAAATTCACCTTGGCGAACCAATTTGAGTATGGTGCTTGTGGGGCTTACATCAGGCAACGGTTTTTAACTATCTACACACTATCTACACACCAGGATTTGCGGTACTTTTGATTGCTTTCTTAAAAAAAAAATCACGCAAAACACTATGCTCAAAGTAAGTTGAGATTTATGTAAATGCGCATCTTTAATAGGCTCTAAAGCGTTACGAATAAAGGCTGCTAGTTTAATAGGAGTGTCCTTTTTTAGCTTTTTTTAAAATTATCCTTAAACGTGTTATTTTCCTGAACGTGATAAAAAACGCCCTCTTTGACTGGGCCTATTTTGGTTTAATTGCACAAAGCTGACCAAAAGGTATTTTTTTGCAATACAGTGGTTTTCTTATACTTATGGTAAAAAGTTTCACTTTATTTTGTCGTAAATAATTTCTTTATTTCTTGCCAATAAAACACTTAAAAAATGCTCTCTTTTTTTCAATCAGTACTGTAATTTTTCATACATGCACTACATAGGGCAAAAACTTTCAAAGTCGGGCGGCTAAAGCCAGACAAATATTTTCGCCTGACTTTGTATAAGGCCCGACTTTGTGTGGGACATCACTTCTCATTCAAATGCTGGCTGGAAAGGATGTTGAAGAACTCGTCGTTGTTGCTGTCGCATCATTGAAGAAAAATATCGTACGGTTTATGTTGCTCTGTCTGCATTATCAACGTCGTTTGGATCTCCAAACCAACCGTAAAGCCAACATAAAAAGTGAACATAAATGATTAGACATTTACTACACGTTACACAAAGAACACAGTTCTGCTGCAACACATCGAGACAAGTTTTGCTGACTGCCAAACGCAGCCATCTCATCTCTGCAAGATAAGTAATCTTTTTTAAGTATTGTCTGAAATCAAGTAAACAGTTCTTAGCTACTGGAGCCAACTAAATATTTTAATTTGATGTGTACTTTTATCCATCCAGGTGCTCGTAGCATTTACATAAGGGACTAATTCATAGCTCCAGTTATTAAGTCAGCGTCAAATAGTTTTTTTTTTCTTTTTTTTTTTAACTCAATGTTTCTTAACTCAATATTTACAGATCTTCGTATGTTGGGTTTTCTTGTTTGTCATATGTCATTATATTTTTTCGTTTTCTTGTTCGTTGTGGTATCTGCTGATGAATTTCCTCCTCTCCCGACTCATCAGGAGAGCTTGTGTTTGCGGTATCATCTCCTTCAGTTACGGACTTGTGTTGTTGCTCCTCTCCCACCTCAAGAGAGCTTGTATCACTCTGATGATTCTCCCCTCCCACCTCAGGAGAGCTTGTGTCCATAATATCCTGACTACCCTCTCCATGATGAAGAGGAGAAGGCGTAATCACCTCTGCTAGTTGATTGTAAAAGGTTTCGGTGTACTACTTTAGTTTTGCCAGATCCAGATCTTATTTTGTACACTGGTAAATTGTGTTTCTGTGCAACTATAGTGTAAACATCATTTTCCCAATAGGATTTTAGCTTTCCGGTTCCACCTCGTTCTGTAAGGTTACGAAGTAGAACTCTGTCTCCAAATGCAAGTGTAGCACCATAAATTTTTTTTGTCATAATGCTTTCGTCCTGATTCCGCTGACTTGGATGAAGCAAGACAGGCTTGTTGAATAGATCTTTTCCATTTTTCTGTAGTAGTGTGGTGATCCTTAATTTCTTCTTTTAGGGTGAACATCAAGTCAATCGGCAACCTGCTATGGCGTCCAAACATCAGGTAAAATGGTGTAAATCCAGTTGTTTTATGCACTGTGCCATTGTAGGCAAAGACGAGGTGTTTATTGTGGTCTTTCCACTTATCTTTCTGGTGTTTCTCCAGAGTCTTCAGCATATTTAGGATTGTGCGATTCATCCTTTCACATTGGCCATTTCCCATTGGGTGATATGGAGTTGTCCTTGATGATTCAATGCCACTTAATTCCTGTAGTCTTTTTCCAGAGTTTGTTATCAAACTCCTTCCCTTGGTTATGGTGTATGCGTTTGGGGAATCCGTACGATAAAATGAATTCACTGAATGTTTTTTCAGCTGCTGATCTGCCTTACTTATTCTTGGTAGGATAGGCTTGGGTAAAGGGGGTAAAGTGGTCAGTGATTACCAACAGATACTCATATCCTCCTTTTGCTTTGTCAAGATGCAGGTAGTCTACAGTAAGCATTTCCACTGGCTCTGATGTTGATATTGGCTCTAATGGTGCTCTCTGTTCAATGTTTGGCTTTTTATCCTTTATCCACTTGCATTTTTTGGAAAAAAACATTTTGACATCACTAGCCATACCAGGCCAGTAAAATATCCTCCGTGCCAATTCAATCACGCGATCTTATCCCAGATGACCCATCTTTTCATGTAGCTCCTTGAACACCATCCTGTGATAACGTGTGGGAAGAACGATCTGGTTTGCATTTGTGGGTTTTTTTATCAATATTCCTTCAGAGTTTATGAACAACTGTTGGTAGTATCTTGCCAGTAGTCTACTTTTTCTTGACATTTTCTTTAATGACTTTTTAGATAGATTACCACCATTTTGGACCAAACGATAAATCTCGCTAATGGTGTTATCCTGGAGTTGGTGTTAGTATAACTCCTGCATGTCGATTTTTGATGGTGTTTCTAAGGACAAGTGGTTGACGTTGGCGTTTATTGTTGTGGACGTAAGATGGTCATCAAGAGCAGGTTTTGATGTTAAGACGGCAGTGGTTGAGCTGATGTCGATTCCTTCCGTGCATGTTTCTATCAACTGCTGTATTGGTTGTCGAGAAAGATAATCACAGTCGATGTATTCTTTGCCAGGTTTGTATTCTATTACAAATTTAAAATTTGCCAACTCTGCAACCCATCTCATTCCAGTAGCATTCAATTTAGTTGTTGTCAAAACATAAGAAAGTGGGTTGTTATCTTTAAATACTGTGAATGGTGGTCTATAGTACAGATACTCTCGAAAATTTTCAGTGATGGCCCACTTCAAGGCTAGGAATTCAAGTTTTCCACTGTGTAGATAATAATTTTTCTCAGCAGGGGTAAGAGTCCTAGAAGCATAGCTGATAACTTTCAACTGATCGTTTTGCTTCTGATACAAAACTGCGCCTAGGCCGGTCTCACTGGCATCACAATGTACTATAAATGCCAATGTAAAATCTGGATAGCTCATAACTTGTGGTGATTTGAGTTGTTCCACTAAATACAGAATAATTTTTTTTTGTTTAGGTTCCCACTCGATGGATTCTGACGACGATTTGTGACCAGCAGTTCGTTTATTGGAACGTTTACCATTGCTAGTTGTACTGCACTGTAAACCTTTTGATAACAAATCATATAATGGTTTTGCTATCCTTGAGAAATCTTTTATCGATGACCTGTAGTATCCAATAAAACCTAATTTTTGACGTAAATCTCCGACTGTTTTTAGGTTGTTCCAGCAATTTTTCCAATGCCTCCGTGTTGACATAGTCATCGCGGTAGCCAGTTTCATCGATTACTTTACCAAGATATTTCACCTCTCTTTTAAAAAGGCAACATTTTTCTGGATTAAGCTTAATCCCGTGCTCCCTTAGGCGTTGTAAGACTTTTCGTAGGTTAGATTTGTGCTCCTCGAGGTTGTTGCTGTAACATAAGATATCGTTCAAGTAAGGTATACAGATAATGTCTCGAAGTCCTACTAAGCACTCGTTCATGTAACGCTGAAATGCGCGTGGTGCGTTATTAAGACCCATAGGAATTCGTAACCACTCGTACAGTGCCCAAGGTGTCGAGAAAGCAGTATAATGCCTAGAGTCCTTGTGCATAAAGTCTTGATGATAAGCTTTGGACATATCTAACGTGCTAAACCAGGATTTCCCTCCAAGACCATCGAGGATATCTTGAATACGGGGAAAGGCATTTTGTCAGGTACGATTTTACTGTTCAACTGAAGATAGTCGATACATTTGCGCACGCATACCAAAGACTAGCATACGATGAGTACGACGTCTTTATCCACTGGTTGGTCAGCAAGTCGTTGAGGTAAGTTTTTACGTCTTTATAAAGTGGTTTTGGGATCGAACGATATCTTTGTTGTACCGGTGTGTTGTCAGAGAGCTCCAATTTCAGCTTCAGATTTTCAATTCTACCGGTGTCATTTTTATCCCTAGAAAATGCTTCATTTTCGGCGATGAGGATATCTTGAACTTCCTTTTGCTGAGATGGTGTTAAATGCTCGAGATTCACTGGCGGTAACCAATTATCCGACCTAGACATGCTGTCGACTTTAATCGAAGAATTGGACATAGATGTAGGCGATGTGTGTGTAGAAAGTTGGGGACTTAAAGGGGTCCCTTGTCCCTGTAACTCTAACGGAATAACTGCTGATATGCGATTCAAGGTACCAATTTGTGTTCTGGATTTCAATCTAATCTCTCTACCAGTAAAATTTTGAAAAGGGATTGTGAGTGTCGCTGATTTTCCTGGTGCCAACTTTGTCACTACTTCTCCGGCCTTCAAATCCTGATCGACAACAAGAGGTTCAAATATCACTGGCACAGTCTTATGATCTGACAGTTTAATTTTCACTCTGCACTCTTGGTTGACGATACTATATGGCGGTATACACAGAGGCTTATCCAACCGAACTACAGCAACTGTACTTGGATTGTCACTTATATCCTTCATAACTGATAGAAAAGAACTCGTAACCTTTGGACTAAGGTTAAGCGTTTCTGCTACTGACTGTTCATCAGAACTATCGATTAGGTGGTTGATGACATTAAATCCGATTATCGGTTGGTCGATGCTTGACTCGGTTACCAGGAATGGAACGGTGCATGGTGGTCCATTTTTCAGTGCAATTTCCATCACAGCGACTCCGTGGATCCTAACATTTGAATTATTGGCAGCTTTGAGGTTCAATAGCTCCCTCTCCAATAAATTCACGAATACTGGCGATCGGTTGGTCTGGAATTTGGTCCTGCATAAAACTTTTGTCTACCAGACTGACCATGCTTCCGGTATCCCACAATCCGGTAAATGACCTGTTTCCGATACTGAACTCGATAAGTGGCTTTTGTCCGACGATTTTGACTAATCTATTGGCAGTACAATCCAGACGAACATACAGTACATTTATACAGTTTATCAGCAGTCATACAGCAGTTAATACACAAACGGGAATCATTAACAGGTTTCTTATATACATTGTTAGTAAGAGTTGGTTCGCTCCCGTTCGAAGCAACTCTTACTGTTTTTTTCTGGAGATCTGCACTCAACGCGAAAATGTCCAGTTTTGCCACATTTAAAACAGTGGTTACTTTTTTCCGCATTTTGATTAACGCATTTTTCGCATTTTCGCGATCTTCGATTCGGTGCCGGTAACTTTTTATTTAGTTCTGATCGAAGATGGCTGATATCTGTTTTGAGTGTGGAGAGTTTATTTACTTCGCATTTTAACGCTTTTAATTGCTCTGACAAATTTTCTGCTTCGCCCTCTGTTTTGTGTTCCGTACTAATCGAATTTACTGAGTTTTTCTTGGTAAATTTTTCATAGTGCTCGTTTTCCTCGGCTACTGCCTTCGTCAAAGTCTCAAGTAACTAGAAATTAAAAAAAGGTTGCGAAGCATTCTCGCAAGTTGCAAGCAAAATGTGTTCATCAAGAACCAGAGGCGGCAATGTTCGCGGGGATATGGGCCTTGAAGCTGTTAGCACCCTCCCCCTCCCACTCCCTGCTGTAGTCAGGATGGGACAAAACATAGGATCATTTGACACTCAGTTTTGGGAAAACGGCGTACTGATTCTCCAGCGTAATTTGAATTTTGCCGAAATACAATTTTGCTACACTAGAATTTAATTTTGGGAGCCATCCACATTCGGGAAAATTGCAAGAACTAATTGAGCAATTTAAATAACCTGCTCTGGTATATTTTTTAGGAATTTCTAGGAAATGTGACAGGACTACGCGCTTTTTTTGTAAGAACAACTGTATAAGGACAGAACCTTTTTTTTTAACTACCGTAAAGTTTAATAAGTGAGAACAGAGTAGGACTTAATTCGGAAGTTGTGTAGGCATTAAAACAACGCAAGAACAAATCAGACGAAAACGGGTGCAGAAAATAATAAAGCAAAATTTATCTTCTGGAAATTTTAATTGCGTGGGTTTTGAACATTTCTGAAAGCAATCTAACAATACAAAACATTTAAAATTAACTTCCATTTTTTGTAAATAAAAAATGTGATTTTGAATCCAATCTTTTAAATCTAAAAATTTACAAAGTAATAATGACAACATCATAATAGGGTTTAATTTGTTTGTTTAATCACGTCTCGCACGTAGTTAGATTACATTCTTGTCTATACATTAAAATTCCAGCCTTCCGAGGTGTAGCTAGATGACCTAAAAAACCAAAAAAAAAACAATTATTTCAAAACATCATCCATGTTACAGGCATAATCACACCGAAATTTTACAAGTTACAACAATCGTTTATATACATAGAAGTGCACACACAAGGCCTAGTTTCATTCTAATAAATATCAGTTTGTCAGACTTATTGCAAACAAAAAAACGTGTTTTTATAATAAGAAACATGATCATAAGAAACAGCAGGCTGATATTACAAGAACTTTTAACTTCTAATTTATTTTGTTCGAAAAATTCGAAATTTTAAAAATAACCCCTGCCAGAATATAAAAAAAACTCAAGAAATTCAGCACTTGACAGTAATAATAATGCACCACAAAAAGATTTCCTAAGACTGTAAAACGCACACGCATAATCTACCATACTGAACACAAAAGTTACGAAAAACACGAAATTTGGTTAAGGTCTATTATGTGGTTTCACTTAATTAAAGGGTCATTCAAGAGTAGTTTTTACGTATCATAACTTAGCTATACCACATTATTGTAAGCTCATGAAACACAATGCAAAAACATAGGGTTAGATGTGTAAAGAAAATGATGAAGCCCTAATTTTTTTTTCTTTTTAAATATTTTTATATATGTCCAATCTCCCAAAAACACAATGCAAAAATATAGGGTTAAGGCGGTGATACACGATCCAATTAATCGAATTCGATTAGTCGAATTCGAAAAATTGGATCGTCTATCATGTAAAAATCGTATGCTTTCGGCATGTTCAGACTTGTCGAATTCGATTTTTAAAAAGTCGGACCAATCAAGGCTTTTAACCAATCAAAATGGTTAAAATATGTACATCAAATGTGCGGTTAGAAAAATATGAGTTTCTATATGAAAAATAAAGCCTGCCGACGCTACTTACAAGATAACAAACATTTCCCTAGAGTTTGACAAGGTAAATCATGAAGGTCTCGCGAGTGCTATGATGTCACGGTATAGTCGTCTTGCCCTACACTATGAACGGATACTTCGTACTAAGGTGGTGACCCTTAAAAAAGCAGATACCAGCTACAACCTTGAAATTGACACTCCCGCTAAATCCCTCAAGGGCGTCCTGTTACTGTTCGTGGACCCTTCGGATGTGAAGGCCTACGCTGGTAAAAACGAGATCTTCTACAACCCCAAAATTGAGAAAATATCCATCACTGTGGAGGGGGAACCCAATGAGCTCTACTCACATGCCATGCCCCCAAAAGACCACCTCGAACAGATCGTGAACCTCTTCGGGAGTCACGATTCCAAGGTGACGATTGGGCAATTCTTCACGGAACGATACGCGCTGTTTATCGATTTCCGAACCTCTCCTGACCCTAGTCTGCATGGATCTGGAAGACCCTTACAACGCCTGAGTGACGGCATTACGCTACACATGACGAAGAAAGCCGACGGAACTGGGGATATCCGCTGCTATGTATACCTGCTGCAAGATGCCCAGCTAAACATCTTGCATGGTAGGTTTCACAGTGTGGAGTACTAGTGACCGAAATTTGTGTTTGTCCTAAAGGTAAGAACAAGATATGGAAGGAACCAAGAGCTGCTCAAATTGTAAACACGTTTTAACCCTAGATGCATTTAGGGTGCTGAAAAATGGAAAAACGACAAAAAGTTTCGTGTGTTGCCTGGATAAAGCGAAGCGGCGGTGTACCAAAAACAAATGCCCAAATGCAAGGGTGAGGTCTCAATGTAAGGACTGTGGGGGAAATCAAATATGCCCCCATCAAAGGCAGAGATCCAAGTGTAATGACTGTGGGGGTGGAAGCATCTGCCCCTATCAAAGGGTGAGATCCACCTCTAAGGAATGTGGGGGTGGAGGCATCTGCTCCCATTCAAGGTTGCGGAAACAATGCAAGGAATGTGGAGGGAGTCAGATTTGCCCCCATTCAAGGCGGAGGGCCGAATGCAAACACTGTAAGGGAAGTCAGATTTGCCATCATTCAAGGGTGAGGGCCTATTGCAAGGATTGTAAGGGCAGTCAGGTATGCCCCCATCAAAGGGCGAGGTCCACCTGTAAGGACTGTGGAGGGAGTCAGATTTGCCACCATTCAAGGCGGAGGGCCGAATGTAAAGAGTGTGGAGGGAGTCAAATATGCCCCCATCAAAGGCGGAGGTCTCGCTGTAAGGATTGTAAGAAGAGCAAACAATAAATGGCAACCTTGGCAATCATGGCAGTGGGGGGACACTTATCAACGCACTCGCGTTCAGCGGTACAAACTTTCTATTCAGTAAGCTTGCAGGGCATGGCGAGGCAGAACGCAAAAGACATGACGAGGCGATGGAAAAATTACGGGGCGCCCAAGCACAGTGGGTACAAGACCGACAGGCTAAAATCGACTGGTTGAACAAACAACGAGAAATGCAAATACAGGCCGGAAAGAGCCTTCGGGAGCTGGAAGACGATATGTACAAGTACTACATTGCATCAAAGCCCCCAAAATTGTGTGATTATTACACGCCCTCAAAGCAACAACAAGATGGTGAATTGACCTTCATTGTTGGATCCTTGACCCTTCTGGGTTTTGCTGCCTACAAGTATCTGTAAACGTTTTTGACATGTTATAATAAACATGGCAAAAGCACCACATATCGTTACCGAGAAGGAGGCGGAAAAATTAAGTAAAATTTACTATACCCCGGAGTACCTTTGGATTGGACGCAAAGCTATCAAATTGCTCACTGCAGAGAGTGGCCTATCCAAAAAGCTAGTCACTCACTGGCTGTCTAGGCAACTGCTCTGGCTCCGGCATATTCGGGATCCGAAACGTATCTATTACCCCCATTTTACCATTACGAGACCGAACGAAATGCACCAGTTTGATCTACTTTATATGCCCCATGACAAGCTATATGGTAGCACCTATAAGTATATTCTCACGGGTATTGACGTGGCCTCGAGATACAAGGTAGCGAGACCCCTACGTACGAAAAAAGCTAGCGAAGTCGGGGACATGATCAAGAACATATACAAGGCGGGGCTTTTACGATATCCCAAAATTTTTCAGTGTGACAATGGTTCTGAATTCAAGTCAGATGTAACGAAGCTGTTAGAAGACAAGGTGGTGGAGATTAAAAGGGCCACTACTAAGTACCGCCATACGTTCACGGCCTTTGTCGAGTCGTACAACAAGGTACTCGTTGAAAGACTCTTTAAACCTCAAGATGCGCAAGAGTTGGCTTCCAAGGAGACTAGTAGCACTTGGGTAAAGCACTTGTACGCTATAGTGAAAAATCTCAACAATACCAAGACTGCCATGATTAACATGAAACCTAACAGGGCGATCAAGCTTGAGGAGGTACCACTTGCGAGGGGGCAACAATACCCCGAGGAAAAACCCTTACCCGAGGATGGTCTCTATCTCTATCTGCTACAACCAGGAGAAGAGCATGGTGATTCGAAAAGACGCGCAACTGACGCCGTTTGGAACAAACATACTTACAGGTTGTCTCGTATCGTAGCGGGTAGCCGTGTACTCTACTATTTGAAAGACGGGCCCGAAAGAAGTTTCATGTCGGAAGAGTTGATGCTGATCCCGGAGGATGTCGAAGTACCCCCAGAGCATGTTAAGGATTGGTTAAGAGTATTTTCAGGAGTACCTCTAAAGGTTCATCCTCCAACTCTTTACTCGGATCTCTTACATACAGTAAAGGAGGCTCGGTATAGAACGGGTACCCATAGACGATACCTCTGATAACATCAGGTTCACTTTGAAGATCAATCTCAATCAACCGTCTATCGTCTATCTGAAAGTTGAGGATATCGCCCATTATTGTCAAGTAAGCCAAATCCGACAGCTTCAACTCCTTATCTTTGATAACCTCGTAACAGAGTGCACCATACCTGTTCCTAGCCTTTTTAACAATATGCAGCACCAGGCGTTGAACATCATCCTCCAGATCCTCGTCGGTCTCGCGTCTCGCGAATGTTGCCCATGCTTTTTCCCCTGACGCTACCCTGTCTAAAAGCTCTTCGTCGTCGGGGTCCTCAAATTCTTCATAGAAAAAACCCCCCCGAAACCTAAAATTTTCTAAATATTGGGAACAATAACCGGTCACTGACGCTGCCTTGATACAACATCGCAGTACAGGTACGTGGATATTGTACATATTTTTTAGTTGTTGTTTTTGTACATAGGCTTCCATCTTTTGTTATTTCAATAGCTTTTAGCATGGGGCCAAGCGGGTCTAAAATGTCTACCTCCTTTTCAAAAGTGTAGAGCTACACTTTTGAAAAAACCGTCGCCTATTCCGCAAGTTCTAGGAGACGTTGATGAGTATAATGTTCACCAAGCCTAAAATGTCTAACACGGCCCGGGTTGACTTCGATACAACCACGCTCCCTGAGCCAGTTGTAGTGTACAATAGCATTTGCAGTCTCTGCTAGTACCACAATCTCACCGTTGGGATAGTCAACAAGTTTGTTTCGATTTTTTGTGCTACGTACCCTTGTTGGCCACAGATGGCCATATATGGAAAGGGGTCGTTGTTGTTCTTTTGGATAACGACCATGCCGTTATCCTTTTGAGGATCTTCAAGGTAAGGCACGGCACGTTGCTGTAATGTTCCTACTTGGTCCTGGAGCTCCTCAAGTTCGTCCCCCAGCACTACGAGTTGCTTGTCTCTATCGTCTAGATCATCCCCGAGAATCTTAATGGCCATATCCCTGTCCTCGAGGGCTTGACGCTGCTCCTTAAGTTCATCTTGTAATTTTTCCACTCCTATTTTCGTAAGCCATTTGATTAGCCCTACGGCCTTAGGTTTCCTGGAGCGGTGCACAATCTCCAGGGCTCCGTCCAATGTGACGAATACATCATGTTGGTTTTTCGCCTTACCAAGGGGGCCCATGGGATGGGCCCCCCTGAGCCCTACTACTTCGGACCTGGTAGATAGGAACATTGAAGGTATCACCATATTTTTAATTTTTTCAATACCTAAAAACCTCCCTAAGTCAGCACGTTTAAAAAGAGGTTGATATTGTTCATTGAATAGAGTCTCGTTGGTTCCTGCTGGTATTGCGTTAAACAGGGTAAGTTGCGACGACATTTTAATATACCAAGGTGCAGCCAGAGGTTTTCACCCCCTTTATGCTATATGGTGCGGTAATTTTACTACTCACAGGAGTGGTAAAATTAGTGCCTCTCTAGTCTTCTAGTGCCGGAACACCCAAGTCATACAGGTCGTGGGAAGGTCGATAAGCCTAAAGTGGCACCCGCGACGCTCCACATGCCCATCCTCTTCAAATCGATTAAAGGCGTGTATACCGTTGGAATTATCAATGACGACAATCTGTTCGGATTGTGGGTAGTTGTCTTTGAACCATCTCCTTTTGGTGGGAAGAACAAGTCTTTGAACATGCACGCAGTAGTACGGAAGATGATGATACTCGTCGTCGTCCCGCGTGGTATGCTTGCGATAGATCATGATCATGTTGTCTTCCATATTTTGTCATATTTTCAGGTAGAATTAGCTTTTTTGTATGGACAAAAATCTTCCATACAAAAACGTTTACGACATATCAATATCAAACATCCCTTCGAATAGCTCCCACGTATCATCGTCAGGTAATGTGAAATGGTTGTGGTAAAAATTCTCAATGCCAAGAGTATCGTCCCTGAATCGGCACCAACCATGCACGGCATTCGGATCGTCGCATTCCGGTTTCCTTACAGCCATATCAGGGTACATCGCTTTTAACGTATTTATTCTTGTGCTGAGTTGTCTACGCTGGCATCGGATCATGTAGTGCTTATGCCCGCCTTTTTTTCCGAGCTCGTGAGGATCGTTTTTATCAACCACACATAACACGGTGTCATATTGATATCGGTGTGGAACATGTCTCTGCCGTAGTTCCGAGTTGTCTTGCCCAAGAACACTAAGTTGTTCATCCCTGGCATCAAGATCGTCCCCTAGGATGGGAATGGTCTGGCGCTGCCTCTCAAGTTCATCCTGTAATTTTTCAACGCCTTTTCGAGCTAGCCATCTGGTAAGCTCTACGGCCTTGGGTTTTCTAGAACGGTGCACAATCTCTAATGCACCGTCAAATGTAACGAAGGCATCATGCCCATTTTGACCTTCCATAAGTGAGGGGCTTAGAGCCCCTCCCCCCACAAGGGTAACGCGTGGCGTGGTTTCGACGCCTTAAAACATGTGACGAATATCAGCAATACCCCAAAACCTCCCTAGGTCGGCACGTTTAAAAAGAGGTTGATTTTGTTCATTGAATAGAGTCTCGATGACTCCTGCGAGTACTGCGTTGAAAAGCAAAATTTGTAATGACATCTTTTCTCTTATAAGATAGAATTGGATTTTTTGTATGGTCACTCGACAATCTTGTATCCTCTAGGATGTTCCAGCCTTACGTACAGGCATGCATGCTTGGACTTTTTCAACTCAGCCTTTATATCATCCCAATCGGGGATCATGTTCGTTTCTTCGTCTATCATTTTCATATCTGACCGTTCATGCGGGTACCAGAGGAAGAGCTGTTTCTTCTGCCTTCGAAGGTTTTTGGGTAAGGCTGTGTATGATTGGGTTAGTAGCCAAAGGCTATGCTTCCTGTGCCTACCGCTGATGGCAAGCCCAAGCAGGGATTGTCTCCGCTTATCAAGGCTCTCGTCAGCTATACAATCGTCGATAATGAATAACGTCTCTTCGCCCGCCAGCAACGATGACAATTTTTTAACCCATTCGAAAAGTTGATCCTTAGGGTCTATCAGGAACACGTAGTTGTCCTTCCAAAGTGAGGCTCTCTCGAGGTAGGTGGTATTCCATTGTATAGTCGGACATAGTATGACTATGTTGTAGTATTGTTTTTTATATTCGTTTTCAAGTAGGTCTAGGACACGTTGCGTCTTGCCACAGCTTGTAGGCCCCGTGAAGATTGCCGTATGCGGCTCTTTAATAACATCTAGCATTTTTATATTAAAGGCCCTGTTTTCTTATGTATTTTTGGGATAGTGGAAAAGCAGCTGGAACAACTCCACGCGCCGCCGTGATTGTTGACAAGAGACCCCGTACAGACGGGGCAGTAGGTGGTCTTGTATACGAGGGGTAGAGGATCAAACGATAGCTTATCCGAGAGGTACCGCAATACTTTGCGATATCTCTCGACGAGGCGCGCTTTTTCCTGAGAGACTAGGCAGGGCCCGTGGTAAAAAAAGGGCATCTTGATTGGTGTTTTTAAAAGCTCAATGTACCGAGGTACAATGTCGTGGGAAAACAAGGTGTATAAACGTAAGTAATTTTCGTCCTGTTGGACATTTTTAATTTCTTTATCGATTCTGGCTACATCAATCATTTTATTTAGGCTTCGGTACGATGCTTGCGGAGATCCACCCCTTCTTCACAGCCATCTCGCGAGAAGCTCCAAAATAGGCTGTCATTTTCATGACATCGTTGGTGTCCATTTTTACAGAGGGTCTCGTGATTCCTAGGAATTTCTTTCCTCCAAGGGCATAGGCAAAGGTAAAACTGAGATCTACGATAGTCTCATATAACATATCCAAAATTTCCTTCTCTTTGGGAGTTATGTTTGTTGCTTTTGTAGTCATTTATTTAGTGCATTTTAAAAATATCAATTTGGGGCTGAGCTTTGCCCTGTTGAGGCTCGGGATGAATCGCGGGCTTGTGAGGTTCTCCACCATTTTTGCCTCCAAATTTATACCATACCCCAACCCCTATCGTGAGCACGGTAAGCGTCCCTACACCGTAAAGGTAGACGTTTGACTGTACGGAACTGGCCCCTGAAGATATTTTTACTGTAGGTTCTACTGTATCCTCTTGTTGTTTCATTTCTTCCTTCCTTTTCTTCATCATTGCTTCCAATTTGTGACCCTGCGCAACCCTTCCCGGATGCTTTACTGGCCTTGTGAGGACTTTCTCTTCTTGTCTCTATTCTTCAGTCATTTATTTTAAGTCATAAATCTTAGAATAAATCACTTCCTTTTTACTATAAGATGGATAGATAAGCTTTGATCTTCAAGGATCTCCAAAGTCTCTCTTATCCCTTTAAGTATAGCTTCGGGAGTATTTAGATACCTCTCAAAGTATCTCAGGAACTCCCTAAAAGTCATGGGTTCTTCCTTTTGAGGCCCAAGCTTTCGAAGTCGGTTCCATTCGGCAAATCTCTTGCCAGCAGCAACTCTTCCGGGATGCTTTTTGTTTACTTCAACAATTTTTTCCGTGGCCTCAGGTTGCTGCTGATTGATAATAACACTACACACGCTGCTCATCTTTGTTCTCGTTAGCCTCCGCCCCATCCTCTTTTTTGCTCATATGCCGGGCCGTGTGTCCTCCCACCAAGATAGGCGCCAAGCACCTGCCAATTGTGCAGTACACGAGAATCCCGAGATCTGCCATTGCATCTCGGATAATGGGGTCTTCTTCGATATCCTTACGTAAATCATCAACGCTATCGATGTCCACGAAATTTCCAATAAGGTTCGCGTACAGGTTAACCACGTGAGTAGTTAACGCTTTTTTCCCCCTTCTCTTGGAGCTCACGTTGAACATAGTCGGCATGTACCTTTTCGATAGCCTCATCAGGAGCCTTGTCGACAAAGCCTTCAGTACATTTTTTAGGTAAGACCTTGCCCTTACGGAGGGCTTCCTTCAAAGCTTGGCGTTTATCGATAGGTTTTTCGACATGTTCAAAAGATTCTGCGGAGTCGAATACTTGTGCAAGCTCTGACATCTTTATTAATAACTTTTTGTAACGAAAAAAATAAAACGCGATCAGGGTATATGGTAGTATTACAGCAATACACAAACACACTTCCATTTAGTTATTTAAAAATGCCTACAGGCAATTAAAAAACAAGCGGGGAGGTATGTACCCCGTCATCGTGCACGACTCTTTTATCGTAAAACGCCGATATCCCAAGCTTGTTTTGTTCATAAGTAATCATACCCTGATTGTGTACCCGAAAACCTACGTTTTTGGCCATGTCTATACCACCCCTCAGCGCACTCTTGTACCTGCTTCAGGTCAGAGCATTTTGCCTCTTTGACATACCTTTACAAGAGAATTTTGTACCCTCCTTACCCTCGATGAAATAGCACTTGGCCGTCGTGGCACACATCCGAAACCCAATGAATTCTAGTTTAGATACCCCTCCTGTTCGACTCGAGTATTTATCTGTGACTAACCAGTTTTTTACATCAGCGTCGTAGACGTCAAGTAGTTCGGGGCGAACGACATCCCGTAATTCTTCTCCCGAGATCGCAAGATAGGCGCTGTCCGTATCCATGTATATATATTCAAAATTTCGATGAGAGATATACTTGTCGATAAAATCGTAGTAAAACTCAAGCATGCGAAGTTTAGCTAGTTGGTACACCGCAATACCACATTGATAAGGTCTATCAATACTACACTTGTGCTTGCCTTTTCTAAGCTCATACGCATCTCCGATCTCTTCAAGATCTTCGAGGTATGGACTTTGCAGGGCTGCATCAACCTCTTTTTCATTCCTTGTAAACGTAGTATTTGTGTGTCTCGCCAGGTCTTCAATCATTTTGCCATAGAAGCTGTGCCCCTTCAACTTTGCCGTATCTCCCGCAATACGTTTACGGGGGTATACAGTAAGATCTTTTCAGCCTTTAGCAACCCCAGAAGCTTACGCGTACCTGGAACACGCTTGCGCCCCGTAGTTTTCAAGTACTCGTGCATATGCTCGGGGATTTGGTCGTCAGGTATCTCCTTAACAACAAATAGTGGAGCCATTTCGCTGAATTTTTCACGCAGATCCTCAGGTACCTCGATATTAACCTGCGCAAACCCAAAAAGCGACCCATCCCGCACACCTCGCGTTAGTTTCTCGATATTTTTTTCTGATGCCGCTGTATCCACCTTGATCAGCTCTTCTTTTCCACAGGGGAAGTCTTGCATTAAGGTACTTTGGTAGAGCATGTTTGCGTCATATCCTAGAATAGTCTTACACTTGTGGAGGTCCTTGTACACGTGAGATCTGATACCACTCACATCTCTTTCGTGGTACCTACAGAATACTGTTGCAGGGCCACCAACCATACCTGTCCGTAACAGCTCGTAGGCCTCATTCCTCGTACATTTTGTACATGCTTTCTGTACCTCTTTACAATTTTGACAACCCTTAGTGTAGCAAGAGTCCTCGCACCTATGCCTGCAAGGGTCCCCAGGAGCGTATAGCTCTAGCCAGGGGTTCAGCCACTAGAGACTTGTTCAACACGTAGCGCATCGATACCCCCGGAATACTTACCGCATCCTTCAAAATGTCTATCTCATCGGTGTAATACTGTAGCCTCGTCTGGTCCACGGCTTCAATGAACGGTTCCACGTCGGCTAAGTTATACTCGCGCAGCCAGTCCATCATGGTAACACAGCCCCGCTTGTAAAACTCAGCGCAGAATGTTTCGTACTCTTCGGGAGATAGTGTGTTTTTCACACTTAGCCGGCTATAGAAATCTTCGTGCGCGACAGGCCCAACATGGTCCAACTTGCCGTGATCCGTCAACCACTCGTAGGGAAACACGAGCTTCTCAAGCCTACATGCTAAAGATTTGCACCAGCCGTCATAACTCATGCCTGGAGCGAGGAAGTTTTTAATATCTAAAAATTTAAACCTCGGGGTGGTGAGGAACTTGTAGGTGTTGTCTTTCTTAGCTACCCTGATCTTGTCATCCTGCACAATTTCTTCAACAAAATACCGCTTGATTAGGTTGATGTCGTACTTGCCACTGTTGAAACCAATTACAGATACTTGATTTACTCACTCATTCCAAACATCCTGGTTCTTTTTGGAAAGCATCTCGAAATCGTCGGGCTTGGGTTACATTCTCTCAACTTCTTCCACAATGAGGGTATGCCTCTTTTCCAGCTGCTCCACAAACAACTTAACCAACACTTTGGGATCCTTGTGCTCAATGAACGTTGGGTGGATATTTAAACTATCGGTAATGCCAACACTTACGGGAACATGTCTTGAAAGGTATGCCAGATCAGGGGTTTGCTGGTAATTCAAAGGTAGTAAGAGGGCTTCGAAATCAAATACCAGGTAGTGGGGATAAGGCCTGAATTTCTTCTGAAAGTACCTCTTAATTTTGGGTGGTTTCTCACATTCCAAAGCTGTGACGAGGTTGTAGCCCTGTTCCCGTATCATCCTTTCCTTGGCCAGGGTTTCACCGTACCGAGCTTTGTCCGCCTTGGTTCTCTCGGGCCGGCAGGGACATCCGTGCCATTTGCAGCCGTTGTATTCATAAACGGCCTTTGTGGTAGGCTCGTAGCCATCAACTTTCCACTCCTTTTTACCCTCGCGGATAACGCGTTCACCACCATGACCACACAGGGCATGATGAATATGCCTTCCGGTTTGGTTCGACATGTATTCAATCCATCTGGATGCATCGTAGCTAAACCCCTCATCGTAAAAGACCTTCCCCGCCTTGCTAGGAATACGTTTCACCTTCCCACCCTTGCAAATGATTGTCGTCTTGACGCCCTCGCATTCATTCCCCTTATGCCGTGATAGGTTGCAGGCTTTGTTAAAAACGTAGCCGCATACCTCACATTCCCAGTGTTGGGTCAGCCTGTCTAAATCCTTGATGTAAAAACAGTGGCCGTCCAACATACCAAGATTTATATGGTCTAAGCCTTCTTTGTGCTGTTTTTGACCATATACAAGTCCCCATGGTGCTTTTTTCAGAGTTTGTTTTAGGTTCGAAGACTCTGATGTTGATCTTGAATTTTTTTGCAACTCCCTCAAGATCCATTAGCCTTGTGGGGCGCACGTCCTTACGCTTGAGCTTAGGGTTCTCGTAGTAATCTCTGGCTAGCGCGAGGGCTGGTATTGTTAGACGTTCCGTCCCTCGTTTTACGTTAGCTCTATCTCTTATCGCAAGACATCTCCAAAAGCATAGGCTGTCCGTTCTGGCATCTTCACCATCCAGGGCATATATAGACTTCTTATCTCGCAACAATTTCAATAGGGGGCCACATCCCAGAAGAGGTTCGCGCGTGGTGATCACCTTGATCTGTACGTGATCAAAGACTATTTTCCCTTGATAGGCTCCTAAGGTCTTTGGTTATCCTAACAGGTGGCAAATAAGCCTTATTCAACATCCTCCAAGTCTAGACGCTTCAGTTCACATTCTTCAATGAAAGCTTCGATTTCTGCTATACTTGATAGAGACGTGGAGCTCTTAGTTTTGCCGTAATTAGACACACCGCCTCCACCTTTGTAAATATCACAACCGAAACTATACACAATCTTGACGCGCATTTCTAGGTGTGGCGTAATTTTTTGCATAATACCGTCCTTTAGAGTTTGGTTTAAAGAGTTGTTAAACCTCCATGTTTTGATCCTTTTCCCATCCTCCAACATCTGGATATTGTCCCCAGGGCCCTGATATTCATCCCGAATATCCTCCGTGTAGTCTTCCCGTGCCTCATGTTCGACCTCGTCGTGGAGCGTAGTTCTCGCGATTATGTTAGTCGTACTATCATAGATATTCATGACTCTACGCTTGAAGACCGCGTAGGTTCTCTTGACTCTCTCTTTTATCGGTTTGGGAACAGCGTCCACTAGCTGGTTGTACCATCCTCGCATCTTGGTTTTCACGATCGAACGATTTTTTGACATCCCCTGTTTTTCAAATACATCTATGGCCCCTGGTGTTGGCAGTATTGTCACAGGTCTAACTGGAACACGTTGCCCGACCCTGCTAGGTGGGCTCTGTGGTTGATCCTCCAATAAAGCAACCGGCTCGGCCTTGCGTAGCCTATAGTAGCCAGAAAGTCTGAGACCTTTGGCAATATCTCGTAATTCTTTCACTGTGTGCGTGTTCATTTCTTATATACACAAACAACAGTCCGAAGATTGCCAAGCAGGTTGGGAATTTCCCCTATTCAAACTGGTCACATTACTGCGCATGCGTTGATTTTTTGTTGATTTGTGGTGAATTTTTGTGGGGGATGAGGTGTGATGAATAGCTGTGACAGAACGACTGTATAAGAACTTGTGGTGCGCACATGTGTGCGCATATAAGAACTTGTGGTGTGCGCATGTGTGCGCATGTGTGTGTGTTATGGTTTTATAAGAGTTTGACCGTGGATTTTGAAAAAGTGTGTGGTTATACTGACTCCCTATACTAGCTGGGGTAACGACCGGATATTTCCTGTGTTTTAACTTAAACCGAAGTTGCGGTAAAGTTTTTTTTGGAAAAGGGTATTATGCGTTCTCGGCCCGCTCTCGTGATTAAGTTTTGAACTTTCACAGAAACTTATTCCTCAAAATAAAATAATATTGCCCAATTGTTTTTGCTATGACGTGGTAACAACGGTTTGTAAACTTTGTTTTAATTCAGCTTTTGTTGCGGGAAAGTTATTTTTTTGAAAAATATGTTACAGTCGCAACACTACAATGGTGTGTGCGCTCCACTTGATTTGCGATATACTGCTTACCCGTACTAAAACTTCCCACCTCACCGGGTCGCACAGTTTGCCGTTTTTATTAAGCGCTCCTCAAAGCGTTCAACAACAGTTACTTGTGGCTTACCCCGGCGTTTCGACGCCGGGTTTCTCGGCTAGTCTCTATAATAATAGCCGTATTCTGTCTGTGTGTTCAAAAGGGTTACCGATATTCCTTTAATCTTTCCGCGACTTTTTAGAAAACAGGGGGTTGTTTAATTGGAAATCGTATTATTGATTAAAATAAATTTCAGAAATTAATTTATTTCCCGAATTAATTTAATTACTATAATTTATTAACCTTAATTAAAAAATAAATTAAGTGACTAAAATAAATGCATTATGTTAATACGCTAAATTTAATAATAATAATTAACCCCCGTGATCTCAATCGCCGATTCCGCTCAGGGTAATGATGCACCGGATAAATATTTACATAAACAATCCGGAAACAATCCGGTTCCTCCCAGCAATTTTGCCTTGATTTAATTAACCAATCAACAGTCCGGATTATATGTATAAACCAATCAAGAAGCATTGCATTTTCCGCGGCAATTGTTACACTTTTACTGCCCGGATAAGAAAATAGAAAATACGATGCAGCAACGAAGTCACGGCAAGATAAGAAAAGGAAATTTCCTGATTAATTTTTTGGAAAGTATCTGAATAATTATTTGCCGTTCTTACCCTTGCTAATTTCTACTTTTTAAATTATTTTCTATTTTTTGTGACAATACAATTAGCTAGCTACCTTCATCTTTTGTGTTTGCTTCATTTTAGTTTGTTGTTTCTTAGCTGCGTCAATTTTTATTTTTTAGTTAGCTACATGTACCTATAGCTGTAGGCTACATACAGCTAGCTAAAGAATAAACACTGGTGTAGCTGCTACAAAACTACACCATATAAAATGGATTTTCCTCAGCCAAATGAACTTTTCTTATTGGAACATAATTATGCATTACCCTGCTTGGAAAATGTTGAAGATGTTAGAGTTGAGCAGGCTGAAAGACAAAGACAGCATCATCTTGAAAATGTACAACAAAGGAGAGCCAATGAAACTGCTGAGGATGCTCAGCTACGTAGGCAACAAAATGCTGTGCGTCAGAATGTTAGACGTGCTGCTGAAAATGTTGCAGAGGCAAATGCTCGGCAACAGGTAGATGCACAACGTCATCGTGCAAATAGACAAAATGAATTACCCCAGCAAGCAGCAGTAAGGCGTAGGGCAGATTTATTGCATCATCGAGCTAGGGTTCCACGTTTCTTAAATTTAGCCAGAATTAACAATGTGTTACCTCCTACACATTCTGCAGGTGAGTTTAATATAGTATGTGAGCATTGTGGAGCTATAAAATTTAATAATGAAAATCATTTTAAGTGTTGTCACAATGGCAAAGTGGCCCTGCCTGCCATATTACAATTTCCTGCTGAAATACGTGAATTGTTAAGCAACGACTCTGCCCAAGCTAAACAGTTTCGTAAGTATATCAGAGTATACAATAATGCATTTAGTTTTGCTTCTTTGTCAGCAAACATTCGACCACCGCCAGGTCGTGGACCCCCCTGTTTTAGAATATGTGGTCAATTATTTCACAGGTATGGTGCTTTATTACCTGCTCAGAATGAACTACCTAATTTTAGCCAATTGTATATTGTAGAAGCTGCAGCTGCCTTAAACATGCGTATTGAGAATCCAAGACATGCTCATTGTAATCGCGAAACAATGCAGATAATTCAAGATGTTCTTAACAGGGATTCTCCATATGCTGCAGCTTATAGAAATATGGCTGAAGTGGAACGTGAAGAAACAGCCAGAGCAGCTGTGGAAAACAGACAGCCTTCTGTTGTAAGTATGGTAATGCGCGATGGTAATGATCGCAGAAGGTATAATGCCCCCTTGCATCAGGAAGTTGCTGCCATCTTTGTTGGTAATGATGGTGCACCTCCTGCTGCAAGAGATATTGTTGTTTATCCACGTAATCAACCTTTGCGGCAAATCCCTTATACATCATGCAATATTGATCCTATGATGTATCCCATTTTATTTCCACGTGGTGAGCCGGGTTGGGACCCAAACATGGCCCATGTCAGGGAGCATGCGACTGGAGTTAGAAATAGGCTAACCCAGTTGGAATATTATATTTACCGCATTGCTATTAGGCGAGAATTTTCTGCCCTTCATCTATCAGGTAAATTGTTTCAGCAATTTTTAGTAGATGCATATGTTAAAGTTGAAGGTCAACGGCTTGCATTTATTCGCCTAAATCAAAACCAGCTTCGAGCAGAGTCCTACCAAGGACTTCTGGATTACCTCCAAAATGCTGCAGATCAACGTAACTTACAAGCAGGTAATGTTGTTGTCTTGCCTTCCACCTTTTCTGGCTCACCCCATAACATGCATCAGTTGTACCTTGATGCAATGGCATTGGTTTCAAAGAAGGGTAAGCCAGATTTGTTCTTGACTTTTACTTGCAATCCAAAATGGCCAGAAATTGTTACTAATTTGTTACCTGGTCAATCTGCTTCTGATAGACCAGATTTAGTTGCAAGGGTGTTTAAATTAAAATTACTTGCTTTGAAAAAAGATTTAAAAGACGGTGTATTAGGTGTTCTGTGTGCACATGTAGATGTTATTGAATTTCAGAAAAGAGGTTTACCGCATGTTCATATGCTTTTACATCTACACAATGAGTTTAAATTACGAAATGCTGATGATATCGACTCATTAATTTGTGCACAGATTCCAGATCAAAACCAAGATGCTGAATTGTATGATATAGTAAATTCATGTATGATCCATGGCCCATGTGGCCTCCTTAATAATACATCTCCGTGCATGAAAGAGGGTGAGTGTACTAAGCATTTTCCTAAGGAGTTTAATGACAGAACTGTTATAAATGTAGACGGTTATCCCATGTACCATCGCCCTGATAATGGAAGAACGGTAAGAATACGAAACTTAGATGTTGATAATAGGTGGGTTGTGCCTTATAACCCTTTCCTATGTAAAAAATATATGGCACATATAAACTTGGAAGCGTGTGTGTCAATTAAAAGTGTTAAGTATTTGTATAAATATATTTATAAAGGTTATGATACTGCACACATAGAAATCAATGAGCGCATCGATCATGATGAAGTAACAACATTCTTAGATGCTAGATATGTATCTGCACCTGAAGCAACTTGGCGTCTCTGTGAATTTCCTATGCATACTCAGAGTCATTCCATCATAAGACTTCCTGTTCACCTTCCAAATCACCAGCAAGTGTTTTTTAGGGAAGGCAACGAGGCTGTGGCTGCTGACAGGGCTGAAAACTCTAAGACCATGTTAACAGCCTGGTTTCAATTAAATCAGCAGGACCAGCATGCGCAACGATTTTTGTACACTGAAATACCTTATCACTTTGTTTTTCGGAATACACAACAGCAAAAACGGTGGGTAGTTAGGCAACGCGGTGCTGAAAAGATAGTAAGTAGAATGTATAATGCCAGCATCCGCGAAGGTGAAAGGTATTTTTTGCGGGTTCTTTTGTTGCATGTCCCTGGTGCTACGTCTTTTGACAATTTAAGATATTTCGAAGAAAATCTTTATGCTTCTTTAGGGATGCATGCTTAGCACGAGGATTGTTAGCTGATGACAATCTTTGGATTCGCACCATGAATGAGTTGGTGGAATATGCTTCTCCATCTAAATTGAGAAAAGCGTTTTCTTTTATATTGATTCACGGTGAACCGAATAACCCACATGAATTGTGGGAATCCTTTCGTGCTGCAATGATGGAGGATTACTTACGTCACCACCCTGAAGTACAGGCAGAACAAATGGTGCTAGGTAAAATTAAAGCGGTTATTCAGCAATTTGGTAAGCGTCTTACTGATTTTGGTCTTCCTGCTTTACAGGAAGCTTTGCTTGATGATTTGCCAAATGCTGAAGAAATGAGGCAGGAGGCTCTAAATATCAGGCCTTTGTTAAATGCCGAGCAACTTCATGTAGCTGATTCTATTATAAATGTCGGCACCAATAATAACATTAATGTTGCCAATATTTTCTTCCTAGATGGGCCAGGTGGCACAGGTAAAACTTTTACATATAATTACATTATTAAGGAAGTTATTGCGAGAAATCTGTGTGTTGCTACTTGTGCCTGGACAGGTATTGCTGCTACATTATTGCAGAATGGTAAGACTGTCCACTCTCTTTTCAAGTTACCAGTCCCTGTTTTAGACGGCTGTACATGTAATATCAAACCCAATAGTGAACATGCAGCATTTTTAAGAAGACAGGACATCATTATATTTGATGAAGCCAGCATGATACCTAAATATGCTTTGGAAGCTATTGACAGAATGTTTAGGGATATATGTAATAGTGAAATTCCATTTGCAGGTAAAGTTATTCTTTTGGGAGGAGATTTCCGTCAAGTACTCCCTGTCGTCAGAAGAGCCGGACCTGCGCAAATTGTAGAAGTTTGTTTAAAAAGCTCACAACTCTGGCCCTTGACTCGAATTTTCCACCTCCACACAAACATGAGAGCTGGGGAAGGGGAGCAAGTCTTTGCTGAATTTCTTTTAAACCTTGGTGGTGGTCATTTGCCACAAAAACCAGATGATCCAAATCAAGGTTGTATTGAAATTCCCCATGAATGTGTTCTGCAACCTAATGAAAATATTGTTACTTCTATCTTTAGTGAATTAGATGATGTGGAATTTTCACGTTGTGTCATCTTAACTCCAACAAATGGAGAAGCATTGGAAATAAATGAACAAATTTTGAATCAGATTCCTGGCGATACCCGTACATACTACAGTATCGACTCTGTTGTTTAGGATGATCAAGAAGAAATTGATTTATATCCCATGGAGTTTATTAATTCCTTAACTCCAAGTGATATGCCACCACACCAATTAAATGTCAAAGTTGGATGTGTTGTAATGTTGTTAAGAAATCTGTCCCTTAAAGACGGTCTTTGTAATGGTACAAGGTTAATGGTTCGTAATCTGCGTGCAAATGTTATCGATTGTGAAATTCTTACCGGTATTCGTAGAGGTGATCGTGTGTTAATTCCGAGAGTGTCCCTCTGTCCAAATGATACAAATCTACCCTTTCAAATTAAACGCAGCCAGTTTCCTTTAAGATTGTCTTACGCATTGACTATAAATAAGAGTCAAGGCCAAACATTTGAGAAGGTTGGTATATTTTTACGTAGACCTTGCTTTAGTCATGGCCAACTCTATGTTGCATTTTCACGTGCGCGGTCATTTGCTGCAGTAAAGGTTAAGGTTGTCAGTACTTATCAACAAGGTTATGTAGGGAATAGATGTTTCACAAAGAATATTGTTTTTCCACAAGTGTTGTAAATATTTTTACTGATACAATTTTTGACAGCAAGTTACTGTTTACCTCTTGAAAGGTATGTGGGCTGTCTTGCAACAAGTTATTGTGTACCTCTGGAAAGGTATGTGTGTTGCGTTTCAGGCAAGTTACTGAGTACCTCTTTAAAGGTATGTTTGCCATGTTCAGTAAAATCTCTTAAAATTAATTGTCCTGTTCAAATTAATTGTCACTTAAAAAAACACTTCTACTCCCTACTTCACCATGTTGTTATTTGTCATTACTGTGTTTCCATTTTTTTTGAATGTGTTTAATTAGCTGAGTGTTTTATAGGGTGGGGTGCATAATTCCGTGGCTTACCTTCTCGTGGTGCACCCTGTTACGTATTTTCAATTTTACTTTATTAGTACACTAAAATTAATGTTCCTACCTTTTTCAAAACTAAGATAATAGATGTTTCAAGGTAATTTCCTACAGATGTGTAGCATATCTCATTTTATGTTTAGTTATAATTGTATTTTTTATTTACAAGTTTTTTGTTTATATTTTTATCAACCCTTATGTGCTTATATACTTTGTTTTTAATTAAAAAAACTTAAGAATTACACACAGTTCAGTCCTAACAATTTCTTTTCTTTTTTTCTGAAATTTACTTTTTAAACAACAGCCTTTTTGTGAATCTTTCTTAAAAGATAACCACAAAAATTAATGTTATTACCTCAAGTTTCATAGATTACTGAAATTTATATATAGACATAATTACCCATAAATTTTTTGTACTAAGGTGATCCTGTCTGTTGTGTGCGAATAAAGTAATGTTGAAAATGCAAACTAAAAGCCACGGTTAAAACATGTTTTCTACTTTTTTATTTCACTTAAAAATACAACAATTTTGTGTACTTGCAAAAAACGAAGACAAAAACGGGGGTATAAAACCATGTCTTTGCTGTACTAATGCTGTATTGAAAAACATGATCACTACTCACCCTCTATTTTTTTCCTTTTAGTCAAACAATACAAAATTATAATGGCGGAATTCATAAAAGAGGGTATTGTGGTGGACAAAAGTGTCAAAAGTTTTTGTCTTCGTTTTTTGCAAGTACACAAAATTGTTGTATTTTTAAGTGAAATAAAAAAGTAGAAAACATGTTTTAACCGTGGCTTTTAGTTTGCATTTTCAACATTACTTTATTCGCACACAACAGACAGGATCACCTTAGTACAAAAAATTTATGGGTAATTATGTCTATATATAAATTTCAGTAATCTATGAAACTTGAGGTAATAACATTAATTTTTGTGGTTATCTTTTAAGAAAGATTCACAAAAAGGCTGTTGTTTAAAAAGTAAATTTCAGAAAAAAAGAAAAGAAATTGTTAGGACTGAACTGTGTGTAATTCTTAAGTTTTTTTAATTAAAAACAAAGTATATAAGCACATAAGGGTTGATAAAAATATAAACAAAAAACTTGTAAATAAAAAATACAATTATAACTAAACATAAAATGAGATATGCTACACATCTGTAGGAAATTACCTTGAAACATCTATTATCTTAGTTTTGAAAAAGGTAGGAACATTAATTTTAGTGTACTAATAAAGTAAAATTGAAAATACGTAACAGGGTGCACCACGAGAAGGTAAGCCACGGAATTATGCACCCCACCCTATAAAACACTCAGCTAATTAAACACATTCAAAAAAATGGAAACACAGTAATGACAAATAACAACATGGTGAAGTAGGGAGTAGAAGTGTTTTTTTAAGTGACAATTAATTTGAACAGGACAATTAATTTTAAGAGATTTTACTGAACATGGCAAACATACCTTTAAAGAGGTACTCAGTAACTTGCCTGAAACGCAACACACATACCTTTCCAGAGGTACACAATAACTTGTTGCAAGACAGCCCACATACCTTTCAAGAGGTAAACAGTAACTTGCTGTCAAAAATTGTATCAGTAAAAATATTTACAACACTTGTGGAAAAACAATATTCTTTGTGAAACATCTATTCCCTACATAACCTTGTTGATAAGTACTGACAACCTTAACCTTTACTGCAGCAAATGACCGCGCACGTGAAAATGCAACATAGAGTTGGCCATGACTAAAGCAAGGTCTACGTAAAAATATACCAACCTTCTCAAATGTTTGGCCTTGACTCTTATTTATAGTCAATGCGTAAGACAATCTTAAAGGAAACTGGCTGCGTTTAATTTGAAAGGGTAGATTTGTATCATTTGGACAGAGGGACACTCTCGGAATTAACACACGATCACCTCTACGAATACCGGTAAGAATTTCACAATCGATAACATTTGCACGCAGATTACGAACCATTAACCTTGTACCATTACAAAGACCGTCTTTAAGGGACAGATTTCTTAACAACATTACAACACATCCAACTTTGACATTTAATTGGTGTGGTGGCATATCACTTGGAGTTAAGGAATTAATAAACTCCATGGGATATAAATCAATTTCTTCTTGATCATCCTAAACAACAGAGTCGATACTGTAGTATGTACGGGTATCGCCAGGAATCTGATTCAAAATTTGTTCATTTATTTCCAATGCTTCTCCATTTGTTGGAGTTAAGATGACACAACGTGAAAATTCCACATCATCTAATTCACTAAAGATAGAAGTAACAATATTTTCATTAGGTTGCAGAACACATTCATGGGGAATTTCAATACAACCTTTGATTTGGATCATCTGGTTTTTGTGGCAAATGACCACCACCAAGGTTTAAAAGAAATTCAGCAAAGACTTGCTCCCCTTCCCCAGCTCTCATGTTTGTGTGGAGGTGGAAAATTCGAGTCAAGGGCCAGAGTTGTGAGCTTTTTAAACAAACTTCTACAATTTGCGCAGGTCCGGCTCTTCTGACGACAGGGAGTACTTGACGGAAATCTCCTCCCAAAAGAATAACTTTACCTGCAAATGGAATTTCACTATTACATATATCCCTAAACATTCTGTCAATAGCTTCCAAAGCATATTTAGGTATCATGCTGGCTTCATCAAATATAATGATGTCCTGTCTTCTTAAAAATGCTGCATGTTCACTATTGGGTTTGATATTACATGTACAGCCGTCTAAAACAGGGACTGGTAACTTGAAAAGAGAGTGGACAGTCTTACCATTCTGCAATAATGTAGCAGCAATACCTGTCCAGGCACAAGTAGCAACACACAGATTTCTCGCAATAACTTCCTTAATAATGTAATTATATGTAAAAGTTTTACCTGTGCCACCTGGCCCATCTAGGAAGAAAATATTGGCAACATTAATGTTATTATTGGTGCCGACATTTATAATAGAATCAGCTACATGAAGTTGCTCGGCATTTAACAAAGGCCTGATATTTAGAGCCTCCTGCCTCATTTCTTCAGCATTTGGCAAATCATCAAGCAAAGCTTCCTGTAAAGCAGGAAGACCAAAATCAGTAAGACGCTTACCAAATTGCTGAATAACCGCTTTAATTTTACCTAGCACCATTTGTTCTGCCTGTACTTCAGGGTGGTGACGTAAGTAATCCTCCATCATTGCAGCACGAAAGGATTCCCACAATTCATGTGGGTTATTCGGTTCACCGTGAATCAATATAAAAGAAAACGCTTTCTCAATTTAGATGGAGAAGCATATTCCACCAACTCATTCATGGTGCGAATCCAAAGATTGTCATCAGCTAACAATCCTCGTGCTAAGCATGCATCCCTAAAGAAGCATAAAGATTTTCTTCGAAATATCTTAAATTGTCAAAAGACGTAGCACCAGGGACATGCAACAAAAGAACCCGCAAAAAATACCTTTCACCTTCGCGGATGCTGGCATTATACATTCTACTTACTATCTTTTCAGCACCGCGTTGCCTAACTACCCACCGTTTTTGCTGTTGTGTATTCCGAAAAACAAAGTGATAAGGTATTTCAGTGTACAAAAATCGTTGCGCATGCTGGTCCTGCTGATTTAATTGAAACCAGGCTGTTAACATGGTCTTAGAGTTTTCAGCCCTGTCAGCAGCCACAGCCTCGTTGCCTTCCCTAAAAAACACTTGCTGGTGATTTGGAAGGTGAACAGGAAGTCTTATGATGGAATGACTCTGAGTATGCATAGGAAATTCACAGAGACGCCAAGTTGGCTTCAGGTGCAGATACATATCTAGCATCTAAGAATGTTGTTACTTCATCATGATCGATGCGCTCATTGATTTCTATGTGTGCAGTATCATAACCTTTATAAATATATTTATACAAATACTTAACACTTTTAATTGACACACACGCTTCCAAGTTTATATGTGCCATATATTTTTACATAGGAAAGGGTTATAAGGCACAACCCACCTATTATCAACATCTAAGTTTCGTATTCTTACCGTTCTTTCCATTATCAGGGCGATGGTACATGGGATAACCGTCTACATTTATAACAGTTTCTGTCATTAAACTCCTTAGGAAAATGCTTAGTACACTCACCCTCTTTCATGCACGGAGATGTATTATTAAGGAGGCCACATGGGCCATGGATCATACATGAATTTACTATATCATACAATTCAGCATCTTGGTTTTGATCTGGAATCTGTGCACAAATTAATGAGTCGATATCATCAGCATTTCGTAATTTAAACTCATTGTGTAGATGTAAAAGCATATGAACATGCGGTAAACCTCTTTTTCTGAAATTCAATAACATCTACATGTGCACACAGAACACCTAATACACCGTCTTTTAAATCTTTTTTCAAAGCAAGTAATTTTAATTTAAACACCCTTGCAACTAATCTGGTCTATCAGAAGCAGATTGACCAGGTAACAAATTAGTAACAATTTCTGGCCATTTTGGATTGCAAGTAAAAGTCAAGAACAAATCTGGCTTACCCTTCTTTGAAACCAATGCCATTGCATCAAGGTACAACTGATGCATGTTATGGGGTGAGCCAGAAAAGGTGGAAGGCAAGACAACAACATTACCTGCTTGTAAGTTACGTTGATCTGCAGCATTTTGGAGGTAATCCAGAAGTCCTTGGTAGGACTCTGCTCGAAGCTGGTTTTGATTTAGGCGAATAAATGCAAGCCGTTGACCTTCAACTTTAACATATGCATCTACTAAAAATTGCTGAAACAATTTACCTGATAGATGAAGGGCAGAAAATTCTCGCCTAATAGCAATGCGGTAAATATAATATTCCAACTGGGTTAGCCTATTTCTAACTCCAGTCGCATGCTCCCTGACATGGGCCATGTTTGGGTCCCAACCCGGCTCACCACGTGGAAATAAAATGGGATACATCATAGGATCAATATTGCATGATGTTATAAGGGATTTGCCGCAAAGGTTGATTACGTGGATAAACAACAATATCTCTTGCAGCAGGAGGTTGCACCATCATTACCAACAAAGATGGCAGCAACTTCCTGATGCAAGGGGGCATTATACCTTCTGCGATCATTACCATCGCGCATTACCATACTTACAACAGAAGGCTGTCTGTTTTCCACAGCTGCTCTGGCTGTTTCTTCACGTTCCACTTCCAGCCATATTTCTATAAGCTGCAGCATATGGAGAATCCCTGTTAAGAACATCTTGAATTATCTGCATTGTTTCGCGATTACAATGAGCATGTCTTGGATTCTCAATACGCATGTTTAAGGCAGCTGCAGCTTCTACAATATACAATTGGCTAAAATTAGGTAGTTCATTCTGAGCAGGTAATAAAGCACCATACTGTGAAATAATTGACCACATATTCTAAAACAGGGGGGTCCACGACCTGGCGGTGGTCGAATGTTTGCTGACAAAGAAGCAAAACTAAATGCATTATTGTATACTCTGATATACTTACGAAACTGTTTGGCTTGGGCAGAGTCGTTGCTTAACAATTCACGTATTTCAGCAGGAAAATTGTAATATGGCAGGCAGGGCCACTTGCCATTGTGACAACACTTAAAATGATTTTCATTATTAAATTTTATAGCTCCACAATGCTCACATACTATATTAAACTCACCTGCAGAATGTGTAGGAGGTAACACATTGTTAATTCTGGCTAAATTTAAGAAACGTGGAACCCTAGCTCGATGATGCAATAAATCTGCCCTACGCCTTACTGCTGCTTGCTGGGGTAATTCATTTTGTCTATTTGCACGATGACGTTGTGCATCTACCTGTTGCCGAGCATTTGCCTCTGCAACATTTTCAGCAGCACGTCTAACATTCTGACGCACAGCATTTTGTTGCCTACGTAGCTGAGCATCCTCAGCAGTTTCATTGGCTCTCCTTTGTTGTACATTTTCAAGATGATGCTGTCTTTGTCTTTCAGCCTGCTCAACTCTAACATCTTCAACATTTTTCCAAGCAGGGTAATGCATAATTATGTTCCAATAAGAAAAGTTCATTTGGCTGAGGAAAATCCATTTTATATGGTGTAGTTTTGTAGCAGCTACACCAGTGTTTATTCTTTAGCTAGCTGTATGTAGCCTACGCATATAGGTACATGTAGCTAACTAAAAAATAAAAATTGACGCAGCTAAGAAACAACAAACTAAAATGAAGCAAACACAAAAGATGAAGGTAGCTAGCTAATTGTATTGTCACAAAAAATAGAAAATAATTTAAAAAGTAGAAATTAGCAAGGGTAAGAACGGCAAATAATTATTCAGATACTTTCCAAAAAATTAATCAGGAAATTTCCTTTTTCTTATCTTGCCGTGACTTCGTTGCTGCATCGTATTTTCTATTTTCTTATCCGGGCAGTAAAAGTGTAAACAATTGCCGCGGAAAATGCAATGCTTCTTGATTGGTTTATACATATAATCCGGACTGTTGATTGGTTAATTAAATCAAGGCAAAATTGCTGGGAGGAACCGGATTGTTTCCGGATTGTTTATGTAAATATTTATCCGGTGCATCATTACCCTGAGCGGAATCGGCGATTGAGATCACGGGGGTTAATTATTATTATTAAATTTAGCGTATTAACATAATGCATTTATTTTAGTCACTTAATTATTTTTTAATTAAGGTTAATAAATATAGTAATTTAAATTAATTCGGGAAATAAATTAATTTCTGAAATTTATTTTAATCAATAATACGATTTCCAATTAAACAACCCCTTTTTCTAAAAAGTCGCGGAAAGATTAAAGGAATATCGGTAACCCTTTTGAACACACAGACAGAATACGGCTATTATATATAGAGACTAGCGAGAAACCCGGCGTCGAAACGCCGGGGTAAGCCACAAGTAACTGTTGTTGAACGCTTTGAGGAGCGCTTAATAAAAACGCAAACTGTGCGACCCGGTGAGGTGGGAAGTTTTAGTACGGGTAAGCAGTATATCGCAAATCAAGTGGAGCGCACACACCATTGTAGTGTTGCGACTGTAACATATTTTTCAAAAAATAACTTTCCCGCAACAAAAGCTGAATTAAAACAAGTTTACAAACCGTTGTTACCACGTCATAGCAAAAACAATTGGGCAATATTATTTTATTTTGAGGAATAAGTTTCTGTGAAAGTTCAAAACTTAATCACGAGAGCGGGCCGAGAACGTAATACCCTTTTCAAAAAAAACTTTACCGCAACTTCGGTTTAAGTAAAACACAGGAAATATCCGGTCGTTACCCCAGCTAGTATAGGGAGTCAGTATAACCACACCACTTTTTCAAAATCCACGGTCAAACCTTATAAAACCATAACACACACACATGCGCACACATGCGCACACCACAAGTTCTTATATGCGCACACATGTGCGCACACAAGTTCTTATACAGTCGTTCTGTCACAGCTATTCATCACACCTCATCCCCCACAAAAATTCACCACAAATCAACAAAAAATCAACGCATGCGCCAGTAATGTGACCAGTTTGAATAGGGGAAATTCCCAACCTGCTTGGCAATCTTCGGACTGTTGTTTGTGTATATAAGAAATGAACACGCACACAGTGAAAGAATTACGAGATATTGCCAAAGGTCTCAGACTTCTGGCTACTATAGGCTACGCAAGGCCGAGCCGGTTGCTTTATTGGAGGATCAACCACAGAGCCCACCTAGCAGGGTCGGGCAACGTGTTCCAGTTAGACCTGTGACAATACTGCCAACACCAGGGGCCATAGATGTATTTTGAAAAACAGGGGATGTCAAAAAATCGTTCGATCGTGAAAACCAAGATGCGAGGATGGTACAACCAGCTAGTGGACGCTGTTCCAAACCGATAAAGAGAGAAGTCAAGAGAACCTACGCGGTCTTCAAGCGTAGAGTCATGAATATCTATGATAGTACGACTAACATAATCGCGAGAACTACGCTCCACGACGAGGTCGAACATGAGGCACGGGAAGACTACACGGAGGATATTCGGGATGAATATCAGGGCCCTGGGACAATATCCAGATGTTGGAGGATGGGAAAAAGGATCAAAACAAATGGAGGTTTAACAACTCTTTAAACCAAAACTCTAAAGGACGGTATTATGCAAAAAATTACGCCACACCTAGAAATGCGCGTCAAGATTGTGTATAGTTTCGGTTGTGATATTTACAAAGGTGGAGGCGGTGTGTCTAATTACGGCAAAACTAAGAGCTCCACGTCTCTATCAAGTATAGCAGAAATCGAAGCTTCATTGAAGAATGTGAACTGAAGCGTTCTAGACTTGGAGGATGTTGAATAAGGCTTATTTGCCACCTGTTAGGAAACCAAAGACCTTAGGAGCCTATCAAGGAAAATAGTCTTTGATCACGTACAGATCAAGGTGATCACCACGCGCGAACCTCTTCTGGGATGTGGCCCCTATTGAAATTGTTGCGAGATAAGAAGTCTATATATGCCCTGGATGGTGAAGATGCCAGAACGGACAGCCTATGCTTTTGGAGATGTCTTGCGATAAGAGATAGAGCTAACGTAAAACGAGGGACGGAACGTCTAACAATACCAGCCCTCGCGCTAGCCAGAGATTACTACGAGAACCCTAAGCTCAAGCGTAAGGACGTGCGCCCCACAAGGCTAATGGATCTTGAAGGGAGTTGCAAAAAAATTCAAAGATCAACATCAGAGTCTTCGAACCAAAACAAACTCTGAAAAAAGCACCATGGGGACTTGTATATGGTCAAAACAGCACAAAGAAGGCTTAGACCATATTAAATCCTTGGTATGTTGACGGCCACTGTTTTTTACAATCAAGGATTTAGACAGGCTTGACCCAACATGGGAATGTGAGGTATGCGGCTACGTTTTTACAAAGCCTGCAACCTATCACGGCATAAGGGAATGAATGCGAGGGCGTCAAGACGACAAATCATTTGCAAGGGTGGGAAGGTGAAACGTATTCCTAGCAAGGCGGGAAGGTCTTTTACGATGAGGGTTTAGCTACGATGCATCCAGATGGATTGAATACATGTCGAACCAAACCGGAAGGCATATTCTCATGCCCTATGTGGTCATGGTGGTGAACGCGTTATCCGCCGAGGGTAAAAAGGAGTGGAAAGTGATGGCTACGAGCCTACACAAAGGCCGTTTTATGAATACAACGGCTGCAAATGGCACGGATTGTCCCTGGCCGGCCCGAGAGAACCAAGGCGGACAAAGCTCGGTACGGTGAAACCCTGGCCAAGGAAAGGATGATACGCGAACAGGGCTACAACCTCGTCACAGCTTTGGAATGTGAGAAACCACCAAAAATAAAAGGTTACTTTCAGAAGAAATTCAGGCCTTATCCCCACTACCTGGTATTTGATTTCGAAGCCCTCTTACTACCTTTGAATTACCAGCAAACCCCTGATTCTGGCATACCTTTCAAGACATGTTCCCGTAAGTGTTGGATTACGATAGTTTAAATATCCACCCAACGTTCATGAAGCACAAGGATCCCAAAGTGTTGGTTAAGTTGTTGTGGAGCACTGGAAAAGAGGCATACCTCATTGTGGAAGAAAGTTGAGAGAATGTAACCCAAGCCGACGATTTCGAGATGCTTTCCAAAAAGAACCAGGATGTTTGGAATGAGTGAGTAAATCAAGTATCTGTAATTGGTTTCAACAGGGGCAAGTACGACATCAACCTAATCAAGCGGTATTTTGTTGAGAATTCGTGCAGGATGACAAGATCAGGTAGCTAAGAAAGAAAACACCTACAAGTTCCTCACCACCCGAGGTTTAAATTTTTAGATATTAAAACTTCCTCGCTCCAGGCATGAGTTTGACGGCTGGTTGCAAATCTTTAGCATGTAGGCTTGAGAAGCTCGTGTTTTCCCTACGAGTGGTTGACGGATCACGGCCAAGTTGGAGACCATGTTGGGCCTGTCGCGCACGAAGATTTCTATAGCCGGCTAAGTGTGAAAAACACACTATCTCCCGAAGAGGTACGAAACATTCTTGCGCTGAGTTTTACAAGCGGGCTGTGTTACCATGATGGACTGGCTGCGCGAGTATAACTTAGCGCGTGGAACCGTTCATTGAAGCCGTGGACCAGACGGGTACAGTATTTACACCGATGAGATAGACATTTTGAAGGATCGTAAGTATTCCGGGGGTATCGATGCGCTACGTGTTAGAACAAGTCTCTAGTGGCTGAACCCCTGGCTAGAGCTATACGCTCCTGGGACCCTTGCAGGCATAGGTGCGAGGACTCTTGCTACACTAAGGTTGTCAAAATTGTAAAGAGGTACAGGAAAGCATGTACAAAATGTACGAGGAATGAGGCCTACGAGCTGTTACGGACAGGTATGGTTGGTGGCCCTGCAAACAGTATTCTGTAGGTACCACGAAAGAGATGTGAGTGGTATCAGATCTCACGTGTACACAGGACCTCACAAGTGTAAGACTATTCTAGGATATGACGCAAACATGCTCTACCAAAGTACCTTAATGCAGACTTCCCCTGTGGAAAAAAGAGCTGATCAAGGTGGATTACAGCGGCATCAGAAAAAAATATCGAGAAACTAACGCGAGGTGTGCGGGATGGGTCGCTTTTGGGTTTGCGCAGGTTAATATCGAGGTACCTGAGGATCTGCGTGAAAAAATTCAGCGAAATGGCTCCACTATTTGTTGTTAAGAGATACCTGACGACCAAATCCCCGAGCATATGCACGAGTACTTGAAAACTACGGGGCGCAAGCGGTTTCCAGGTACGCGTAAGCTTCTGGGGTTGCTAAAGGCTGAAAAGATCTTACTGTATACCCCCGTAAACGTATTGCGGGAGATACGGCCAAAGTTGAAGGGCACAGCTTCTATGGCAAAATGATTGAAGCCTGGCGAGACACACAAATAACTACGTTTACAAGGAATGAAAAAGAGGTTGATGCAGCCCTGCAAAGTCCATACTCGAAGATCTTGAAGAGATCGGAGATGCGTATGAGCTTAGAAAGGCAAGCACAAGTGTAGTATTGATAGACCTTATCAATGTTGGTATGCGTGTACCAACTAGCTAAACTTCGCATGCTTGAGTTTACTACGATTTTATCGAACAAGTATATCTCTCATCGAAAATTTTGAATATATATACATGGATACGGACAGCGCCTATCTTGCGATCTCGGGAGAAGAATTACGGGATGTCGTTCGCCCGAACTACTTGACGTCTACGACGCTGATGTAAAAAACTGGTTAGTCACAGATAAATACTCGAGTCGAACAGGAGGGGTATCTAAACTAGAATTCATTGGTTTCGGATGTTGTGCCACGACGACACAAAGTGCTATTTCATCGAGGGTAAGGAGGGTACAAAATTCTCTTGTAAAGGTATGTCAAAGAGGCAAAATGCTCTGACCTGAAGCAGGTACAAGAGTGCGCTGAGGGTGGTATAGACATGGCCAAAACGGTAGGTTTCCTTTGGGTAACACATAGGGTATGATTACTTCATGAACAAAACAAGCTTGGGATATCGGCGTTTTACGATAAAAGAGTCGTGCACGATGAGGGTACATACCTCCCCGCTTGTTTTTTAATTGCCTGTAGGCATTTTTAAATAACTAAATGGAAGTGTGTTTTACTGTAAACTACCAAACCCTGATCGCGTTTATTTTTTCGTTACAAAAAGTTATTAATAAGAATGTCA
This sequence comes from Hydractinia echinata, assembly GCA_030067915.1. NCBI lineage: Eukaryota > Metazoa > Cnidaria > Hydrozoa > Anthoathecata > Hydractiniidae > Hydractinia > Hydractinia echinata. The sequence continues at coordinate 1,106 of JASGCC010000009.1, read as the reverse complement.
GAGCTTGCACAATGTTCGCTCCGCAGAATCTTTTGAACATGTCAGAAAACCTCAATCGATAAACGCCAAGCTTTGAAGGAAGCCCTCCGTAAGGGCAAGGTCTTACCTAAAAATGTACTGAAGGCTTTGTCGACAAGGCTCCTGATGAGCTATCGAAAAGTACATGCCGACTATGTTCAACGTGAGCTCCAAGAGAAGGGGAAAAAAGCGTTAACTACTCACGTGGTTAACCTGTACGCGAACTTATTGGAAATTTCGTGGACATCGATAGCGTTGATGATTTACGCTAAGGATATCGAAGAAGACCCCATTATCCGAGATGCAATGGCAGATCTCGGGATTCTCGTGTACTGCACAAGTTGGCAGGTGCTTGGCGCCTATCTTGGTGGCGCCGCCGCATATGAGAAAAAAGAGGATGGGCGGAGGCTAACGAGAACAAAGATGGCAGCGTGTGTAGTGTTATTATCAATCAGCAGCAACCTGAGCGGCACGGAAAAAATTGTTGAAGTAAACAAAAGCATCCCGAAGAGTTGCTGCTGGCAAGAGATTTTGCCGAATGGAACCGACGTTCGAAAGCTTGGGCCTCAAAAGAAGAACCCATGACTTTTAGGAGTTCCTGAGATACTTTGAGAGGTATCTAAATACTCCCGAAGCTAATACTTAAAGGGATAAGAGAGACTTTGGGAGATCCTTGAAGATCAAAGGCTTATCTATCCATCTTATAGTAAAAAGGAAGTGATTTATTCTAGATTTATGACTTAAAATAAATGACTGAAGAATAGAGACAAAGAGAAAGTCTCAACAAGGCAGTAAAGCATCCGGGAAGGGTTGCGCAGGGTCACAAAATTGAGAAGCAATGATGAAGAAAAGGAAGGAAGAAATGAAACAACAAGAGGATACAGTAGAACGCTACGATAAAAATATCTTCAGGGGCCAGTTCCGTACAGTCAAACGTTACCTTTTACGGTACGCTTATGCTCACATAGGGTTGGGGTATGGTAAAATTGGAGCAAAAATGGTGGAGAACCTCACCAAGCCGCGATTCCATCCGAGTCAACAGGGCAAAGCTCAGCCCCAAATTGATATTTTTTCGTAAATTCTCTTTC